>CM066039.1:182078120-183365914 GCA_033557465.1 Ichthyophis bannanicus | reverse complement strand
ACTCACTGCAGTCCGAGCCCCAGAGTAGGTCCCCACCAGAGGATACCCAGTTCTCGGAGTTTGTGAGGGACATGGCCAAAGCTTTGGCTGTTCCTGCGGATCCCGAGGAGGAGCCTCGAGCCGAAGAGCTCGATACCCTACAGCAGCGATGGCGAACCTATGGCACGCGTGCCAGCTGTGGCACGCGAAGGCCTTGCAGCTGGCACGCGGGAAGGTCGCACATTAAAAAAAAAAAAAAAAGCTGCCCGCTGCCGCCGCGGCGGCATGGAGTGTCCCGCGGGGCTCCCTCTGCCCGGCGGGACTCTCCCGGCGCTGCTCAGCCCCTCTCTGCCGGCTTGCAGAGACGCGAAGGGAGAGTCTCCCTCGCGTCTCTGTTAAGCCCGCAGGGGCTGATGGGACATTTCCCATCTGCCCCTGCGGGCTTAAGAGAGACGCGAGGGGAGACTCTCTCTCCCTTCGCGTCTCTGCAAGCCGGCAGAGAGGGGCTGCGCCGCGCCGGGAGAGTCCCGCCGGGCAGAGGGAGCCCCGCGGGACACGCCATGCCGCCGCGGCGGCAGCGGGCAGCTTTTTTTTTTTTATTGCCATGAGCCGAGGGAGGGGGGTTAAGACTGGCAATGGGCTAGGGAGGGAGAGAGGGGGGTTAAGACTGGCAATGGGCTAGGGAGGGAGGGAGGGGGGTTAAGACTGGCAATGGGCTAGGGAGGGAGGGGGGTTAAGACTGGCAATGGGCTAGGGAGGGAGGGAGGTTGAGACTGGCAATGGGCTAGGGAGGGAGGGGGGTTGAGACTGGCAATGGGCTAGGGAGGGAGGGAGGGGGTTGAGACTGGCAATGGGCTAGGGAGGGAGGGAGGGGGGTTGAGACTGGCAATGGGCTAGGGAGGGAGGGAGGGGGGTTGAGACTGGCAATGGGCTAGGGAGGGAGGGAGGGAGGTTAAGACTGGCAATGGGCTAGGGAGGGAGGGAGGTTAAGACTGGCAATGGGCTAGGGAGGGGGGGAGGGGGGTTGAGACTGGCAATGGGCTAGGGAGGGAGGGAGGGAGGGAGGGGGGGGTTGAGACTGGCAATGGGCTAGGGAGGGGGGTTAAGACTGGCCGTGGGCTGGGGAGCGGGGTTAAGCCGCATTGGGCTATGGGGGTGAGTTAAGACTAGCAATGGGCTGTGGGCTGATGAGGGCTGGCAATGGGCGATGAGCTGATGAGGGCTGTCTGGAAATGGGGTGATGGGGGGGTTAGGACTGGTAATGGGCTAGGGGGGGGTTAAGAGTGGTAGTGGGCTGATGGGGGGGGGTTAGGACTGGTAATGGGCTATGGGGGGGTTAAGACTGGTTAGTGGGCTGATGGGGGTGTAGGACTGATAATGGGTTATGGGGGGCTAGGACAGGAAATGGGCTGATGGGGAGGGGTTAGGACTTGAGGTGGGCTGATGTGGTTAGGACTGGTAATGGGCTGTGGGCTGATGGGGGGGGGTTTAGGACTGGCAATGGGCTATGGGGGGCTGACTGGAAATGGGCTGATGGGGGGTTAGGACTGGTAAAGGGTTATAGGTGGGGGCTTAAACTGAAAATGGGGTGATGGGGGTTAGGACTGGAAGTTGATTGACGGGGGGCTAGGACTGGTAATGGGTTGGGGTGTTGCTAGGACTGGAAATGGGCTGAGTGGAAGGGGAGGCTTGAACTGCAAATAGCTGATGGGGAGGGGGCTTGGAATGGAAATGGGCTGTGAGGGAAGGGAGCTAGGACTGAAAATGGGCTGATGGAACAGCTAGGATAGGACTGGAAATGGGCTGTTGGGGGAGCTAAGATTGGAAATGGGCTGTGGTGGGGGCTTGAATTGAAATGGACTCATGGAGGGGCTAGAACTGGAAGTAGGCTCATGGGGGGGCTTGGACTGGAATTGGGCTGAGTGGAGGGGAGCTATGATTTGACATGGGCTGATGGTGGGGCTAGGAAATGAGTAGAAATGGGCTGATGGGGGGGCTAGGATTGAAAATGAGCAGATGAAGGGACTTGGACTGGAAATGGGCTGATGCAGGGACTAGAAGGGAATGGATGCTGGGTGAGACTGGAACTAGAAGGGAGCTGATGTTGGGGGAGGATTAGAATGGGATGGGCTGGGAGAGTAAAATGGAGAGGGGAAAAATATTTTGTGTAGGAGGGATGAAAAATCTACAATTGGCCAGGTATTGGGAGAGTAATTGGGGATTGAGGATGGAGGGGTAAAATTTGTGTGGATGAAATAGGAATGAGGAAAGAGCAAAAGGAGAAAGATTAGTATGTTAAAGCAGATGTAGAGAGAGAGAGAATGGAAAAAAAAACTAGAAGAGAGAAGAAAGGACAAATGGACAGCAGACGATGGAGAGTTAGCAGAAAACATGAAGAAACCAGAAGAAGGTGGCTGGACCAATTGCAACTGAAAAAAAAATGCACAAAAGGTAGAAAGATATCTCTTTATTTTGAATTTATTAACTGGAATATGTCAGCTCTGGGAAATGTGCATCATTAACATCTGCGCTTTGTTTGGTACAAGAGGAAATTCCTATTTGACGTTGCCACTTGTTCTCTTTCCCCAGTATTCTCTGAAATGTATTGGTTTAATATTTGCAGTGTTGCCTTTTGATAGGTAGGGTATGGTGCTTTGTGAGTCCTGGTAATGCTGTCAGGATACGGCGGGTTTGCTATGGGTTCTAAATGGGCAGCGTTTGTAGTAGTTCCTAATGTGCCTGGCGGTTGGCACTGGATTATAGTAATGTAGAAATCTTTTAGTCTTTCTTTATCCATACACTCATTAAGAGACATGTTTACTAAAAGTTAGTGTATGGTAACATTATGCAAATATTTATGCAAATAAGACCACTTATGCAAATGACGTGCTGGCACTTTGAGGAAATTCTTTGGTTTTGTGCGGCAGTTTGGGCACTCGGGCTCAAAAAGGTTAGCCATCACTGCCCTACAGTATGACTCTCCCCCCAGGGAGGCCTTTACTGTGCCGGTTCCTCCAATGCTGGAACGGCTCCTCTTCCGAAAGTGGGAGGCACTGGCCTCGGCACCGGTTTTGAGCAAGCGGATCAATTCCATGTATCAAGTCTGAAAGAGCCCTGGATTCCAGAAGGCGCAGCTGCTGCACCATTCTATGGTTGTGGAATCGGCCATGCATCGTCTGAAGAGCCAGAAGATGCACTCTGCAGTGCCCCCTGGTAGGGAGGCCCGGAACCTGAAAGCCGTCAGCAGAAAGTGATTCCAGGGCTCGATGCTTGCTTGTCGTGTCCAGTCCTACCAGCTGTACATGGGCATGTACTTAAGGGACCTGGCTAAGGAAATAGCAGAGTTCTCTGCTGGCCTCTCCGGAGAACCTTTGCAGAGGTTCAAGACCTTGTCCTCGGGGATCCAGGAGTGCTCCAAATTCATCTCCCGGGCGGCCTAAGATGGCTTCGAGGCTTCGGCCCGAGTAGCGGCAGCCGGCATCGGTGCTCAACGCCAGGCATGGCTACAGTCATCGGACCTCGAGGCATGGGTGCAGGACAAAGTTGGTCGATGTCCCATGCCGAGGTGAAAACCTCTTCGGCAAGCCCATGGCTGAGAAGGCTGCTGAACTCAAGACAAGGACAAGGTTGTCCAGAAAAACTTCTGCCCCTTATAAGAAGGAGGGCTCGGGGAAAAAGGCCTTTTACCCGAGGAAGTCATCTGCCTACAAACCTTTCCCTCACTATCAGGCCTCCCCAGCTCCCCAGCAGGGTCAGCAGGCCAAGGGGCAGGGATATGGGCCCCGTAGGCAGAAAGCCTCCTGCTCCTGCTCCTACTCAGCAGGGAGGGGGTTTTTGACTCTCACTGCATAGCCTCTCCACCTCTGCTGGCCCATCTCAGCACGGGGGGTCGGTTGGCCCTGTTTGCCCACCAGTGGCCGCTCATCACAAGACATGCTTGGGTACTGAGCATAGTCCAGAAGGGCTACCTGCTCCATTTCCATCAAGTACCCCCCTCCTTTCCAGGGGAACCTCCAAGGCCTACTCTGCATCAAGAACTCCTTCTCCAGGAACTGCAAAGTCTCCTTCAAGACACGGCAGTGGAGCCTGTACCTCCCCACCTGCTGGGTCAGGGCTTCTACTCCAGGTACTTTATTGTGCCAAAGAGAACTGGAGATCTCCAGGAACAAGCAGGAATCTAGTCATCACATATGGGTATCGTCGGTACCGACGGAGCCTGCGCGGGAACGCTCCCCAGCGTCCAATTAGAACGCTTTTGGGAGCATCCCACAGCGCCTGCGTGTTGCCTTCCCGCCTTTCCCAACTGCCTCTCTCCAGTTCTTCTTTTTCCACGGAGCCAGCAGGTCGTGTTCCTGTCACCGCAGAAGAATTTCTTTATTTCTTTTTGTGGTCGTGTCTGCCTTCTTCGACGCTCTACCGGTACCGCCGGTCTTTCTTTTCCTATTTCTAAAAAAAAAAAAAAAATTATTTTTCTATTTTCTTCAGGTGCACCCGCCTTTTTGGGCCTTAGGCCCAAAACTTTCCTTAACATGGAAAAACCTGCCTCAGGTTTTAAAAAGTGCACCAAGTGTGACGGTACCATTTCCGTCACCAACACCCATGAATGGTGTTTAAAATGTTTAGGTCCTGACCACTCCATCACGGATTGTGTGTCCTGTGCCATGATGTCTAAAAGAGGTTTGCAGAACCGAGCGGCAAAGCTCAGTACCCTGTTTCCCTCTGATGCAGCTTCGGTGGCATCGATGTCTTCCAGGGCTGCTTCTTCCTCCCGTGGATCTCAGGTAACTAAACATAAATCCAGCCGGTCCTCGAAGGGTAGATCTCCTTCTAAGCATCGAGATGCCTCTGGCGTTGCCCTCGAGGATTCTGCACCGGCAAAATTACCCCAGCGGGAGGCTTCGGCTTCTAAAGCATTATTGGGGTTCCAGGATGTTCTAGATGGCTCGACCTCGACAGATCTCCTGGTGCCATGCTCTGGGGTACCGGTGGCTTCCACCGGTACCGACTTCCAGGCATTGGCGGCGTCCATGGACCAGAGAATTCTGAGCATGGAACGCAGTCTGGCGGCTTTCCTTGCGGCATCGACGCCCTTGGTACCGCGACAGACAACTCCACCGGTACCGGCGCTAGCATCGGTATCGGCATCGGTGTCTGCGATGCTGGTACTCTGTCCTATGATGTCTTACGGTACCGATTCTCCAGTACCGGTTATTCCCGGTACCAACCTTGGTCGGTACGGGTATCGGGCTCTGCAGGAGCATCCGGACCGATGATACTTTGAGTCCTCAGAAGAATCTGAGGATTCTGAAAGTTCTGTCGATGCAGAGATGATACTTCCAGAGGAGTCCTCCTCCTCCCCTAAACGCAGGATGTCTCCTCCAGAGGACATGTCTTTCCAAGACTTTATCAGGGAGGTGGCTCGGGGCCTGTCCATCACTGTGGCCCCTGAAACAGAGCCAAGGGCCAAGGAGTTGGAAATTTTACAATATCCCAAAACTCCTAAGCAGGCAGCTACCTTACCCATTCATGAGATTCTATATGATCTCATGTTGAGGATGTGGGAAACACCTCTTACCACCTCTCCTCATTCTCATAGGTTAGATACTATGTATCGTGTCCCTCCTTGTCCTGGGTTCCATAAAACTCAGCTTCCTCACCACTCTATCGTGGTGGAGTTGGCTATGAGAAGGATTAGAAGTGCAAAAAGACATGCCTCTAATCCTCCAGGACGTGAATGCAGAACACTGGATGCTTTTGGACGTAGAGTCTTTCAAGCTTCCATGCTTGCTGCAAGAATCAGTTCCTATAGTCTCTACATGGGAATGTTCCTAAAGGGGATCACAGATAATTTACAGACTTTAAGTCCTTTCATTTCTGAGGAGAAAAGACAGGATTTTCTCACTTGGGTCAAACATGCCCAAGATGTCTCTCTAAATTTTCCAACCATGCAGCCTTTGACTGCTTTGAGTGTATAAGCAGAACCTCGGCTATTGCCATAGGTGCACATAGAATTGCTTGGCTCCAAGCATCTGATTTAGAGCTCTGGGTACAAGATAAATTGGAAAATTTCCCTTATACTGGTGAGAATCTGGGAAAGATTGGCAGGAAAAAACCAATGAAATGGATGCTGAAAATTCCACCTTGGATCCAAGTCCACTGCTGATCCTGTTAGAAAGAAGTTGTTCAGGAAAACACCTTTTTCTTAAAAAAAAAAAAGATTTTATCCTGCTTATACACAGCAGGCTTCTTCTACAGGTCAGTTTTCAACTAAACGTCAGCAACCACCCAAACAGAAGAAAGCAAAGGCTGCTAGGCCTCCACCGGCTCAACAGCCTCGGCCTCCTCAGGGCCTTTGACTTTCAGCTAGAGAACTTAGCCTTTCTGGTTCTGGAAGGACCAGAACTGTCCACCATTCCAGAAAGGTTATGTCAATTTGCCCCCAGATGGGGGCAAATAACAGCAGAGCATTGGACACTCTCCATCATAAAGGAGGGGTACAAACTTCATTTTTCAAGCATGCCCCCTCACACAATAGTGTGAAGCAGTTCAATTCTACGACACCTCTCATCAACCTCTTAGGTCAGGAGGTTGCCATTCTTCTTGCCCAAGGGGCGATAGAAGAAGTGCCTCTTCATCAACAGGGCACAGGGTTCTATTCCCCTTATTTTCTTATCCCAAAGAAAACAGGGGGATACAGACCTATATTAGATCTCAGAGAATTGAACAAATTCCTTGGGTGGAGTGGCCTAGTGGTTGGGGCAAGTTACCTCAGGCCGGAAGGTTGGGGGTTCAAATCCCACTAGAGGACAGCAACCTTGGGCCAGAAGGACTGGGGTTTCTAGTCCCACAGGTGCTCCTTGTGGTCTTGGGCAAGCCACTTAACCCTCCATTGCCCATGTTCCCTGTAAGTATTAGTGTATGTGTCTCATATCCCCTCGTGTTAAATGTATCCTCCAATTGTGTTGTGACCACTTTGATTGAAGGATAAGGTGGTATACAAAACTGTCTAAATAAATAAGGAGAAATTCAAGATGATTTCTCTCGGAGCTCTGCTTCCATACCTTCAGAGTCAGGATTGGCTTTGTTCTCTAGATCTCAAGGATGCGTACACCCATGTACTCATCCATCCAACCCACAAAGTTCCTTTGCTTCCTTTTTCAAGGAAAGCACTACCAATACAGGGTGCTTCCTTTTGGTCTGGCCTCTGCTCCAAGGGTGTTCATGAAATGCATGGCTGTGGTAGCAGCATTTCTTCGCACTCTAGGAATATTTGTCTTCCCTTACTTGGACGACTGGCTCATTCGAGCTCCAACACAGAGGCCAAGACTTCTCTATCCTGCACAATGCGTATCCTGCAGTATTTAGGGCTGGTAATAAACATCCCAAAATCCAGTCTAATTCCCACTCAGTCTTTAGAGTTCATAGGAGCTTTCCTGGATACCACAAGGGCAAGAGCCTATCTTGCCCAAGCCCGTTGCCTTCGCTTGGTGCAGTTAGCTTCTCAAGCAGTGCTAAAGCCCCAATCTAACTGCTTGAGAAATGCTGCAATTACTAGGCCACATGGCATCCACCATGCATGTGGTTCCATATGCTCGCCTCCACATGAGGGCAGCTCAGTGGACTTTATCCACCCAATGGACCCAGGCATCAGGGTGCCTGTCAGACAAAATAACAAACACAAGTCGACTCATTTTGTCCCTCCAATGATGGAGGTCCACTCAAAATCTGTTGCTGGGGTGCCCCTTCCAACAACCCTTACCCCAAGCAACTCTCACAACAGATGCTTCTCCAAAGGGTTGGGGAGCTCATCTGCAAGACTTCTCCACCCAGGGCACCTGGTCTCCACAAGAGAGTTGTCTACATATTAATCTTTTGGAACTCAGGGCAATTTTCCTGGCTCTGCGAGTGTTCCACTCCCTGCTCAGCTACAAGACAGTCCTCATTCACACGGACAATCAGGTAGCCATGTTCCATGTGAACAAGCAGGGGGGAACGGGCTCTCTCACTTTGCAACAAAGCTTTGCGACTATGGGCCCTCGCCAGAGAGCATCAGATTCATCTGCTGGCAGTATATCTTCCAGGCATTCAAAACTCTTGGGCGGACAGACTCAGTCGAGTTCTCCTTCCACACGTGTGGTCTCTGTATGCAGACCAGGTGATCAGGATATTTCAACTTTGGGGAACCCCAGACATAGACCTCTTTGCAAGTCCTTGGAATGCCAAACTTCCCCGGTTCTGTTCCAGAATTCCGGCTCAGGGGGCTCAGGCCAAGGATGCTTTCCTCCTTTACTGGGGGTCAAGACTTCCTGTATTCCTTTCCACCCATTCCCCTAATTCCCCAAACCCTATTCAACCTTCAGAGAGACGGAGGCCACGTGATCCTCATAGCACCACATTGGCCACGGCAAGTGTGGTACCCTCTGCTTCTACATCTCTCTCAAGCTCCCCTCCCTGGAGTTAGGGTCTGCTCCAGATCTCCTATCTCAGGAGAACGGGATGAAGGCCTAGATCTCCAAGATCTTCGTCTTTCTCAGCAAGTGAAAGATGTTGTTTGTGCTTCCAGAAAACTTTCCACTAGATGTTCTTATGCTTTCAAGTGGAAAAGGTTTACTATTTGGTGTTCAGAAAAGGGTCTTAACCCCCTTGCTATACCTCTGGAATCTTTACTGGAGTATCTCCTTCATTTGTCTAATGCAGGCCTTAAGACAAATTTAGTAAGAGTCCATTTGAGTGCTATTGCAGCTTCTCTTAAACCTCTAAATGGACAACCTATTTCCTCTCATCCTCTTATAGCAAGATTCATGAGGGGCCTCCTTCTAACTAAGCCTCCCATCAGACCACCTCTAGTGGCATGGGACTTGAACCTGGTTCTTGGGCAGCTCATGAAGCCACTTTTTGAACCCTTAGCTACCACCTCCTTGAAATTCCTTTCTTGGAAGGTTATCTTTCTCATTGCAATCACATCAGCATGCCACATTAGTGAATTGCAAGCACTAGTAGCTAATTCACCTTATACAAGGTTCCATCATGACAGGGTAGTCCTTAGCACTCATCCATACTTTATGCCAAAGGTGGTCTCGCCTTTTCATCTCAACCAAGAGGTCTATCTCCTGTATTTTTTCCAGGACCTCATGCATCAAATGCAGAGGAATCTTCATACCTTGGACTGTAAAAGAGCTCTAGCTTTTTACTTACAAAGGACACAGCAACATAGAAAGTCCTCTCAACTCTTTGTTGCTTTTGACCCTTCTCATTTGGGACTTCCAGTCTCCAAGAGAACACTAACTGGATTGCTCAGTGTATTTCTTTCGCCTATCAGAGTAAGAACCTATCTCCAGGAACAAGCAGGAATGAGTCTTCACATATGGGTTTTGTCGGTACCGACGGAGCCTGCGCGGGAACGCTCCCCAGCGTCCAATCAGAAAGCCTTTGGGAGCATCCCACAGCGCCTGCGTGCTGCCTTCCCGCCTTTCCCAACTGTCTCTCCTCAGTTCTTTTTTTTCCGCGGAGCCAGCTGGTCATGTTCCTGTCACCGCAGAAGAATTTCCTCATTTTTTTCTTTATTTCTTTTGTGTCGCGTCTGCCTTCTTCGACGCTGTACCAGTACCGCCAGTCTTTGTTCTTTTCTTGTAAAAAGAAAAAAAAAAAAAAACCTTCTTTCTGTTCTTTTTCTTCAGGTGTACTTGCGTTTTGGGCCTTAGGCCCAAAACTTTTTTTCCTTAAATATGGAAAAGCCTGCCTCAGGATTTAAAAAGTGCACAAAATGTGGCTGTACTATTTCCGTCACCGACACCCATGACTGGTGTCTAAAATGTTTAGGTCCTGACCATTCCATAACAGACTGTGTGTCCTGTTCCATGATGTCTAAAAGAGGTCGGCAGAACCGAGCTTCCAAGCTCAGTACCCTGTTTCCCTCTGATGCGGCTTCGGTGGCATCGACGTCTTCCAGGGCTGCTGCTTCCTCACATGGATCTCAGGTAGCTAAACATAAATCCAGCCGGTCCATGAAGGGTAGATCTCCTTCTAAGCATCGAGATGCCTCTGGCCTTGCCCTCGAGGATTATGCACCAGCAAAATTAACCCGGCGGGAGGCTTCGGCCTCTAAAGCATCATCATCTGGGTTCTAGGATGATCTCGATGGCGTGGCCTCGACAGATCTCCTGGTGCCATGCTCCGGGATACTGGTGGCCTCCACCGGTACCGACTTCCAGGCATTGGCGGCGTCAATGGATCAGAGGATTCTGTCTATGGAATGCAGTCTGGCGGCTTTCCTTGTGGCATCGACGCCTGTGGTACCGCAACAGACTACTCCGCCGGTACCAGCTCTAGCATCGCCATCGGTACCGATCCCGGTACCGGTGGCATCGACATCGGCATCGGTGTCCGCTATGCCGGTACTCTGTCCTCTAAAGCCCTCCGGTACCGATACCGATCCTGGTCGGTATGGGTATCGGGCTTTGCAAGAGCATCCGGACTGACAATACTTCGATTCCTCTGAGGATTCTGAAGAGTCGGTCGATGCAGTGATGCTTCTTCCACAGGAGGAGTCCTCTCCTAAACGAAGGATGTCTCCTCCAGAGGACTTGTCTTTTCAAGACTTTATCAGAGAGGTGGCTCGGGGCCTCTCTATTACAGTGGCCCCAGAGACAGAGCCCAGAGCCAAGGAGTTAGATATTTTACAATATCCTAAAACTCCTAAGGAGGCAGCTACCTTACCTATTCATGAGATTCTGTATGATCTCATGTTGAGGATGTGGGAAGCACCTCTAACCACCTCTCCTCATTCTCGCAGGTTGGATACCATGTATCGTGTCCCTCCTTGTCCTGGTTTCCATAAAACTCAACTTCCTCACCACTCTATTGTGGTTGAGTCTGCATTGAGAAAGATTAGAAGTGCCAAAAGACATGCCTCTAATCCTCCAGGACGTGAATGTAGAACCCTGGATGCTTTTGGAAGAAGAGTCTTCCAAGCTTCCATGCTTGCTGCGAGAATTAATTCTTGTAGTCTCTACATGGGAATGTTCTTAAAAGAAGTCACTGGCCATTTGCAGACTTTAAGTCCTTTTATGTCTGAAGATAAAAGGCAAGACTTTCTCACTGGGCTCAAACATGCCCAGGATATCTCCAAATTCTCCAACCGTGCAGCTTTCGACTCCTTTGACTGCGTAAGCAGAGCCTCAGCTATTGCCATAGGTGCACGTAGGATTGCTTGGCTTCAAGCATCTGATTTGGAGATCTGGGTTCAAGATGAATGGGGAAATATCCCTTGTACAGGTGAGAACCTGTTTGGTAAGGATTGGCAAGCAAAAGCCAATCAGATGGATGCTGAAAATTCTGCTTTGGATAGACTATCCAAATCCACAGCTGCTTCTGCTAAGAAAAGGTTGTTCAAGAAAACACCTTTTTCTAAAAATGGAAGATTCTATCCTGCTTATGGTCAGCAGGCATCTTCTGCAGCTCAGTTCCCTTCCAAACGTCAGCAATCCTCCAAACAGAGCAAAGCAAAGGCTGCCAGGCGTGCTCCAGCCCAGCAACCTCATCCCCTTCAGGGCCTTTGACTTTCCGCTAGAGAACTTAGCCTTCCTGGCTCTAGAAGGACCAGAGCCCTCCACCATTCCAGGAAGGTTATGTCACTTTGCTCCCAGGTGGGGGCAAATTACAGCAGAGCATTGGACATACTCCATCATAAGAGAGGGGTACAAACTTCATTTTTCAAGCTTGCCCCCTCTCACAAGAGTGCACCAGTTCAATTCTCCAACCTCCCTCCTCAGCCTGTTGGAGCAGGAGGTTGCCAATCTTCTCGCCCAGGGGGCAATAGAGGAACTGCCTTTTCAACAACAGGGCACAGGGTTCTACTCCCCCTATTTTCTTATTCAAAAGAAAACAGGGGGCTTCAGACCCATCTTAGATCTCAGAGAGTTGAACAGATTCCTAGTCGAGGAAAAATTCAAGATGGTTTCTCTAGGAACTCTGCTGCCATACCTTCAGTCAGGATTGGCTTTGTTCTCTAGTTCTCAAGGATGCGTACACGCATGTTCTCATCCATCCAACTCACAGAAGGTTCCTTCGGTTCCTTTTTCAGGAAAAGCACTATCAATACAGAGTGCTCCCTTTTGGTCTGGCCTCTGCACCAAGGGTGTTCACGAAATGCATGGCAGTGGTAGCTGCTTTTCTGCGCACCCTGGGAATATTCGTCTTCCCTTACCTGGGCGACTGGCTCATTTGAGCTCCCACTCAGAGACCAAGATTTCTCTAACTTGCACAATGCGTATCCTTCAGTATTTAGGGCTGGTAATAAACATCCCAAAATCCAATTTTATCCCTACTCAGTCCCTGGAGTTTATAGGGGCGTTGCTGGATACCACAAGGGCAAGGGCCTATCTTCCCCAGGCCCGTTGCCTTCGCTTGGTGCAGTTAGATTCTCAAGCAGAAGCCCCTACTAACTGCTCGTGAGATGTTACAGTTGCTAGGCCACATGGCATCCACCGTTCATGTGGTACCATATGCTCGCCTTCACATGAGGGCCGCTCAGTGGACTTTATCCACCCAATGGACCCAGGGATTAGGCTGCCTGTCAGACAAAATAGCAAACACAAGTCGCCTCATTTTGTCCCTCTAGTGGCGGAATTCCCCTCAAAACCTGTTGCTTGGGTCCCCCTTTCAACAGCCTCTACCCCAAGCAACTCTTACAACAGATGCTTCTCCAATGGGGTGGGGAGCTCATCTTCAGGACCTCTCCACCCAGGGCATTTGGTCCCCACAGGAGACTTGTCTGCATATCAATCTCTTGGAACTCAGAGCAATCTTCCTTGCTCTGCGAGTCTTCCACACCCTGCTCAGCCACAAGACAGTCCTTATCCACACGGACAATCAGTTAGCCATGTTCTATGTAAACAAGTAGGGAGGAACTGGCTCTCTGTCGCTTTGCAACGAAGCTTTGCGACTGTGGGCCCTCGCCAGAGAGCATCACATTCATCTTCTGGCAGTTTATCTTCCAGGTGTTCAAAGCTCTTGGGCAGACAGACTCAGTCAAGTTCTGCTTCCACACGAGTGGTCCCTACATATGGACCAGGTATCCAAGATTTTTCAAATTTGGGGAACCCCGGACAAACCTCTTTGCAAGTCCGTGGAATGCCAAACTTTCCCAGTTCTGTTCCAGAACTCTGGCTCAGGGAGCTCAGGCAAGGGATGCTTTCCTCCTTCACTGGGGTCAAGACTTCCTTTATGCCTTTCCGCCCATTCCCCTAATTCCCAAAACCCTGTTCAAGCTTCAGAGAGACAGAGGCCACATGATTCTCATAGCTCCACATTGGCCACGGCAAGTGTGGTACCCTCTGCTTCTACATCTCTCTCAAGCTCCCTCCCTGGAGTTAGGGTCTGCTCCAGACCTCCTCTCTCAAGAGGACGGAAGGTTATGGCATCCCAATCCCCAGTCTCTGCATTTCAGGGTTTGGTTGCTGAAGGCCTAGATCTCCAGGATCTTCATCTTTCTCAACAAGTGAAAGAGGTTCTTTATGCTTCCAGAAAACCTTCCACTAGACGTTCTTATGCTTTCAAGTGGAAGAGGATTACTATCTGGTGTTCTGGGAAGGGTCTTAACCCCCTTGCCATACCTCTGGAATCGTTGCTGGAGTATCTCCTTCATCTGTCTAATGCAGGCCTTAAGACAAATTCAGTAAGGGTCCATTTGAGTGCTATTGCAGCTTCCCTTAAGCCTCTAAATGGACAACCTATTTCCTCTCATCCTCTTGTAGCAAGATTCATGAGAGGCCTCCTTTTAACAAAGTCTCCCATCAGACCACCCCTGGTGGCATGGGACTTAAACTTGGTTCTTGGTCAGCTTATGAAGCTGCCTTTTGAACCTTTAGCTACCACCTCCTTGAAATACCTTTCTTGGAAGGTTATCTTTCTCATTGCAATCACATCAGCACGCCGCATTAGTGAATTGCAAGCACTGGTAGCTAATCCGCCTTATACAAGGTTCCATCATGACAAGGTGGTCCTTAGGACTAATCCACACTTTATGCCTAAGGTGGTCTCGCCTTTTCTCCAGGACCAAGCAGGAAATCGGTCCTCACATATGGGTGTCATCGGCACCGATGAAGCCCCAGTGGAGCATTTCCCCAGCTTTCTATGAAAGCCTTTGGGAATGCAGGCACGCATGCGCGGTTCCCTTCCCTTCTAAAGGTGCCATCTTACCTCAGTCTCTTTTTTTCGGTGAAGCCCACCGGACGTGTGTCCTGTTCTCCCGGTTAAAATTAGATTTTTTTCGGCGATTTTCACTATTTTTTCTCCCGGTTCGACGCCGGTTCCCCTCCCGCTGGGTTCGGTACACCGGTATCGAGCCCGATTCTTCTTTTTCAGTTTTTGCCCTTCGTGGCTGGCGTTCGCGCCCTTTTTTCCATTTTTCCCTGGAAGGCCGGTCCTTTGACCTCGCGGGGACTCTTTTTTCCCCGATGGCTTCCAGCGGTTTTAAATAGTGTGATCGGTGTAAGAAATTAATGTCTCTCACTGACACACACGACTGCTGCCTTCGGTGCCTCGGCACCGACCATGACCCTAAGTCGTGCGGGCCATGTGGAAAGATGTCTTCCAAGGCACTCCGAAGTCGACAGCAGCAAAAAGAAAGGCTTTTCTTGGACTCAGCCTCCGGCCGGGCCCGGACTTCGTCTGAGGCCTCGACATCTCGGGATTCCAATCCTGAGCGCCGTCGGGGCTCCTCGGACAGGGGGTCCCCCGACCAGGAACACAAGAGGAAGAAGCAGCTCGCGAGGGCGTCGGAGGAGGAGGTCCCTGGCTCCTCGAGGGCCAGGTCTAAGACCCCCGACCGTCGCCCCGGGCCCGTGGAACACAAGCCTGCAAAAGTTCCTCGTGTGGAGCCGGAGTCTGCTGGACACGTAAGCCCCGTAGTCCTCGAGGACTCTTCTCCCAGGGAGCCGACGTCGGGCCCGGCGCCGCCGGGGCCTGAGTCGGTGGCTGCTGCATCTCCCGAGCTGAGTCTCAGGATGACAGCCTTGGAGAGTAGATTGTCTGCCTTCATGGAGCAGCAGCGGGCACTGATGGCCAGCCTGTCTGGCACATCTCCCCCTACCACCGGGACATCGACTTCGCAGTCGACCCCGGAGACCGAGCCAATACTCGAGTCCATCGTGGCTCGGAGTCGACCTCCCATTCGGGACCGAGTGCGTCGACGCCGGTGCATCCGGCGTCGGGGCGGGTGCTCCAGGGCCCTGCGGGGTCAGACCCTGACTCCTCGGACGAGTCAGTTTGGGAGACGGAGGGCGAGGAGTCTCCTGATGATACCTTCAAGACACCGTGCGTCCCGTCAGACTCACCGCAGTCTGAGCCCCGGAGTAGGTCCCCCCCTGTAGGATACTCGGTTCTCGGAGTTCGTCCGGGATATGGCCGCTGCCTTGGCTATTCCGGCGGACCCCGAGGAGGAGCCTCGAGCTGAAGAGCTCGAGGCCCTACAGTATGACTCTCCTCCGAAGGAGGCCTTTACTGTCCCGGTTCCTCCGATGCTGGAACGGCTCCTCTTCTGTATGTGGGAGGCACCGGCCTCGGTGCCGGTTCTCAGCAAGCGAGTCGACTCGATCTATCGACTCCGAAAGAGTCCTGGTTTTCAAAAGGCACAGCTACCACACCATTCTATGGTTGTGGAATCGGCCATGCATCCTCTGAAGAGCCAGAAGATGCCCTCCGCGTTGCCCCCTGGCAGGGAGGCCCGGAACCTCGATGGCGTCGGTAGAAAGTGCTTACAGGGCTCGATGCTTGCCGTGTCCAGTCCTACCAGCTGTACATGGGCATGTACTTGCGGGATCTGGCCAGGGAGTTGGCCGGGTTCTCTGCTGGTCTCTCCGGGGAACCCTTGCAGAGATTTAAGTCCTTGTCCTCGGGGATTCGGGACTGCTCGAAGTTTGTCCCGCGCCGCCTACGATGGCTTCGAGGCTTCGGCCCGAGTTGCGGCAGCTGTCATCGCGGCTCGACGCCAGGCATGGCTGCAGTCATCGGACCTCGAGCCATGGGTTCAGGACAAGTTGGTCGATGTCCCTTGCCGAGGTGAAAACCTTGTTGGCAAACCCATGACCGAGAAGGCCGCTCAGCTTGAAATTGAGCACCTCACACGGACAAGGCTGTCGAGGAAGACCTCTGCCCCTTCTCATAAAAAGAAGGGCTCGAGTAAAAAGCACTTTTACCCGAGGAAGGGCACTGCCTACAAACAGTACTCGCAATATCAGGCTCCCCAAGCTGCCCCGAGGGTCAGCAAGCCAAGGGCCAGGATAATGGGCCCCGTAGGCAGAGGACCCCCAAGCCTCCGGCCCCTGCTACCTCTCAGCAGGGTGGGGGTTTTTGACTCCTTGAGCGTAGCCTCTCCTCCACTGCTCTCCCAACCCTGCACAGGAGGTCGCCTCGCCCTCTTTGCCCACCAGTGGCCCCTTATCACCGGGGACAGTTGGGTGCTGGAGATAGTCCACACGGGCTATGCCCTGCATTTTCACCAAGTGCCTCCACCATATTTCCCAGGGGAGCCTCCAAGGCCTCCCCTGCACACAGACCTTCTACAAGAGCTTCATGGTCTGTTGGTGGACAGGGCGGTGGAGCCTGTGCCTCCCCACTTTACAAGGTCACGGTTTCTACTCCAGGTATTTCCTGGTGCCCAAAAGAACCGGTGGCCTTCGACCCATTCTGGACCTCAGGAACCTCAACAAGTTCCTAGTGAAGGAGAAGTTCAAGATGCTTACTCTTGGGACACTTCTGCCCTACCTCCAGCAGGGAGATTGGCTATGCTCTTTAGATCTAAAGGATGCGTACACTCACATCCTCATTCATCCAGACCACCGAAAGTACCTCAGGTTCATTGTGGGAGGAAACCATTATCAGTACAGAGTGCTGCCTTTCGGCCTCACCTCCACCCCCAGAGTCTTCACAAAGTGCCTAGCAGTGGTGGCGGCCTACCTGAGAAACCAGGGCATCTTTGTCTCCCCCTATCTGGACGATTGGCTCATCAGGGGTCAGACGTGCCAGGAGGCCAAACAAGCCACCCTCAGCACTATTGCTCTTCTCCAAAGGCTGGTGTTTGTCATAAACTTCGCAAAGTCCACTTTGCTCCCCTCCCAGAACTTGGAGTTCATAGGAGCAAGGCTGGACTCTCTGCTGGCAAAGGCTTTCTTGCCAGCAGACAGGGCCCAAAGGTTGATGGCCTTGGCAAATCAGTTTCTCAGCAGGCCCCTGGTCTCCGCCAGACTCTGCCTGAGGCTTCTAGGCCACATGGCTTCGACAGTACATGTGACCCCCAATGCCAGGCTCCATATGAGGCCTTCACAGTGGTGCCTTCGGACTCAGTGGTCACAGGCCACAGGCAGCCTCAGAGACAGGATAAGGGTGTCCAGACAATTTCTGCTCTCCCTCAACTGGTGGCTGCACCCACCCAATCTACTGAAGGGGGTGCCTTTTCAGATTCCAGGGTACACAGTAGTGATGACCACAGACGCCTCCCTGCAAGGCTGGGGAGCTCATTGTCTGGGCAACTGCACCCAGGGCCGGTGGTCTCCTTGGGAAGCTGCACAGCAGATCAATCTCCTCGAACTCAGAGCTATTCGATTAGCACTCAGAGCTTTCACTCCTACCCTGGCTCACCAGTCTGTCCTGATTCAGACAGACAACCAAGTAGCCATGTTTTATGTGAACAAACAGGGCGGGACTAGGTCCAGGATCCTTTGTCGGGAGGCTCAGGACCTTTGTTCATTTGCCCTCAAGCACAACATGCTCCTCAAGGCTGTGTACCTTCCAGGCCAGGACAACTACCTGGCAGACAGGTTAAGCAGAATACTGCAGCCCCACGAGTGGCAGCTGCATCCTTCAGTAGTTCAGAAGATCTTCCTAAAATGGGGTCTCCCTTTGATAGATCTCTTTGCCAGCCCAATGAACAAGCAACTGCCACAGTTCTGCTCCAGGCAACCGCATCCTCTGCGGATAGCAGCGGATGCTTTTCTGATATCCTGGTCTCAGGGCCGCCTCTATGCGTTTCCTCCCACGCCCTTGGTGGCCCGAACTCTCTTCTAGATTCTTCAGGACCAGGCCTTGGTCCTGCTGGTGGCTTCCAGGTGGCCGAGACAGCCTTGGTTTCCTCTTCTGCTTCAGCTGGCGGTGGATCCTCCACTACCTCTAGGGTTGCAACCTGACCTTCTCTCACAGGAGCAGGGTTCCCTTCTGCACCCCAATCTCAAAGCTCTCAATTTGATGGCCTGGAGGCTGCAAGGGTAGTTTTGGCTCCCTGGGGCCTACCTCAGGAAGTTGAGGAGGTTGTCCTAGCCTCTAGGAAACAGTCCACTAGGAAAACCTATGCTCTCAAATGGAAAAGGTTTTCTGTGTGGTGTCAGCTGCGTACAGAGGATCCTTTCTCCTGTACTGTGCCAGTAGTCCTTGAGTACTTACTGCACTTCTCAAATCAAGGTCTTAAATCCAATTCTATTCGAGTCCACCTCTCAGCTTTAGCAGCTCACCACTCTCTGGTGGAGGGACATTCTCTGTCTGGTCACCCCTTGGTGTCCCGCTTTCTTAGAGGCTTGCTTTTACTCAAGCCTCCCATCCGTCCTCCTGCCCCTGAGTGGGAGCTGAATGTGGTCTTGCAGCAACTGACTCGCCCACCTTTTGAGCCGATGGCTACTTGTCCACTACACTTCCTCTCCTGGAAGACACTCTTCCTGATAGCCCTTACCTCGGCTAGGCGAGTAAGTGAGCTTCAGGCCCTGGTCTGTGATAGGCGAAAAGGAGGAGCACTGCTCTCGCAGATCAGGAGGGGAACACAGGAAGCAAGAGCTGTAGGTTGGTGAAGACTGCTTTATTGAGAAACACCCCTACGCGTTTCGGTAAACGCCTTCCTCAGGGGAGACACAGCAGAACTGTACCAGGAAAGGTGTCTCTTTAAGACAATTGTGTAAAGCTGCTATACACTAGCATAGTTAAATCTATTAGAATATCTCTTTAAAATAGTAGTGCGAGACTGCTGTGAGGATCGGACCCAACCGATCCTCAAACATTCTATATAACAGCAAATGATACCGGCTTAGAAACTAGTGTCCACCTCAAAATATTTAACTAATTAACAGCATCTAGCGAAATCTTACTTTAAATAGAAACTTATGAATAAAAGATAAACAAATGAAGGGACTTCACCTAGCTCTCCGACCAAAGATTGCATGGTTTACAAAGGAGCCAAAAGATTAAAAATATAAGAAGACCACGTGATGCGGACTGAGTAGAGGTCGCATCCTGAGCGTGTCCCACTACCCTCAGCCCAAACCGGCGATTTAATACCGTGAAATACCATACCTTTTGGCTGAAAAGCTGGTTCCCTGGTTCTGGTGTGCCTGGAAATTGCTTCGCTGTGTTTTGGGAGATTTGACCTCATGGCAACGGCGGTAAAATCCTTGAGGAAGGACCGGGAGCGAGCTGCCGGTTTAAATAAGATGGCGGACTCGGCCCCGACGCCGGCTTCACCCCGCTCACCGACCACAACGGATGAGATGTCCTTGGCGGTAGCAGCCGCCTTAAGACCGCAGTTTGATGCTCTCCATGCTAAAATCGATGGATTGCACGCGGTGGTGGACCAGCTGGGCAATCGGCTCCGGGAGGCCGAGGAGCGTGTGGGTCAGGTAGAGGAGAAGACGGGGACGCTGGCTGAGGAGGTAGCAGGGTTAAAATCCCAGCTAACCCAGCAAGAGGCGAAGATTGACGACCTAGAAAATAGGTCGCGTAGAAACAACCTGCGCTTTCTGGGAATTGTGGAGACTATCCCCGATAAAGACCTGAGAGGCTATATGGAGGCTCTAGTCCGCCATATAATGGGAGAGGACGAACTCGGAGGCCCTTTGCAGATCGAACGAGTGCACCGGGTAGGAGCCAAACACCCGCGTGATCCTCGCCCCCGCATCGTGCTGGCTAAATTTCTTTATTACCCTCAAAAAGAAATAATTCTCAAGGCAGCACGGCAGAAAGGGGAAGTGTACTATAATAATGCTAAGATTCGCGTGGCTCAAGACTACTCCGTGGCGCTGAGCAGAAAACGGAGGGAGTATGCTCCGCTGTGTGAGAAATTGATTGCAGCCGGCATCCGTTTCTCTCCGTACAATATCCAGCCAGGCTCCATGTGTTATTTGCAGGGGCCCACCGTAACTTTGAGTCGGCTGCTGTAGCGGAGGGCTATGTACAGCAGATCTGTGGTCAGCAGAAAGCAGCGTCATCGCCTGCCACATGAAGAGCCAGAAGATGCATCGAAGTTTATAAAATCGCCTGACATCTTGATATTATGAAGCCCGGAGTTACCAGCCTGAATGCCGGACATAATATGTAGCAACTATCTTCATTCGCTATGGAGTTGCCACTCCCAAGTAACTTTGTTTCTTTTTTTACCCTCAGAGACACTGAATGCTTTTTTTTTTCCTTTTTTTTGGGGGAGGGGTAACAAAGTTGCCAGTTTTGTAACTACTTCTGTGCCTATGTTGTTTTGGTTTGGTCTGCCCCTGGATGTAAAGGCCTGATATAATCTGCTGACTTGCATAGGGGCCAGGGGTCGCGACTGGTACTATGCAAGCGGCGATGCCCCTGGGGTGGGGGGAGGGGGTTTACCTAGGTTGCAGGGTAATATTATGTAGTGGATGGTGTTCCCTCGACTATTTATTGAAGTAATATTGCTGATATCCCTATCGGGAAATGGCAGGAGGTCGGGGGACACCAAGGCTATTGGACCCCGGATGGAAGAGGGGAATGTCTGTCACTAAGATGGGGTAAGAAAAGTGCCTGAGAGTTAGTCGAACTCAAGGGGTGGGGGGTCGGGCAGATGGGGCTACCTAAGGGATTGGCTGAATCGGGCCTAGTGCTGTAGTGGATGCCCCCCCCCGGGCTGTCCCCCTCAGGTGCTATCTGGATCCGGGTTTGTGTTCATGTCCTGTGAAAAGCGGGGGGGGGACATCTTGGGCGGTGGTGGGCCGGTGGGTGGGTTGAAGGGAGGGGGGCATCATGATTTTGGTTTGTTGTTTCATTTTGCTGTACGGTTGGCGGGTGGGGGAGCACTTTATTCTGGCGTGGCACAAGGATTCTGACTGTGGGGTATGGTAGTGTGATATTTTTTATGGGTTTGGTGGGGGGACACGCTCAGAGGGGTCTTGGGAGGGCTCCCTCGGTGGGGGGAGGTGTCGGGGGTCCTGTAAGTAGGCGTAGACGGTTGAAGGGAGAAGGGGGGGGTCTTCAGGGGTGGGTATAGGGGGTGGTTAAGACAGCGATAGTGGGTGGTAGGGCCGGGGTCACTCAGGGGGGGGGGTGGGGGGGAAGGGGAGGGGAGGTGGAGGGGGGAGGGGTCGTCGCACTCTAGACTCCACGTATGGGCAGGGTATTCACTTTTCTACTTACAGACTTGGGAGACTCCAGGCTGGGAGGGTCTCCCTTAACACGCTTTGCTGGCAGTTAGGCCATAAACATACGGTGATCCTTTGAAGATTATCTCCTGGAATGTATGTGGTTTGGGTAGCCCGATAAAGCGATATAAAGTATTGAAGGCGCTGGCTAGACATCACTGTGATATTGCGCTACTCCAAGAAACCCATCAAACAGCGGAAGAGCATGCTAAATTGGGTCGAGATTGGGTTGGCCAGGTATGGGGTGCGCCTGCACGGGGGAAGAAGGGAGGGGTGGCTATCCTGCTTCATAAGAGAGTGCGCTTCTCGTTGAAAAAACAGCTAGTTGATCCCGAGGGACGCTTTATATTATTGTGGGGCGTACTGGAAAACCGGGAGGTAATTTTGGGGAACATATACGGTCCTAATATGTTAGACCGGGAATTCTTTGATCAATTGGCGGCCAAAGTAGAATTATTGCCGGATGTACCTGTACTAATGGGGGGAGACCTCAATGGGGTATTAGACGTGAGTTTGGATACCTCTAGTGAGAGGGGGAGAAGATAGATTACTTAGCTCTCAAATATTGCAACGCTTTCGGAAGCGGTTGGGCCTGATAGACCCGTGGAGAGTCCTACATCCCTCTGAGAAGGATTTTACGCATGTCTCGCGGGCCCATGGGACGAGTGCGAGAATAGATTATGTTTTACTGTCCACCACTGCCTTTGCTCAAGTGATAGAGGCGCAGATAGGTCCTTTGGAGATATCTGATCATGCCATGGTTTGGGTGGAGATGCATTGGGGGGGAAGAGTTGGTACATCTCGTCTTTGGCGGTTCCCCATCGAGTTATATAAAGACGATCAATTTCGGCAGTTTCTAAGCCACCGCTGGCGGGAGTTTGAATTACATCATCAAGCGCATCGAGAGGATCCCGAACTGGTCTGGGAAACCGCCAAGGTGGTGCTGAGAGGTGACATCATTGGCTATACTGCTCGAAAACGCCGCCTGCTGACAGAACAGATTGTTCGGTTGGAGCGACAGGTTTCGCATGCACGTGTGCTTAGCGGTCAGTCCCCTACAATGTCGAACCGTAAACGGCTATGGGAGCTCCAGGTCTCCTTGAATGAATTACTCCATCAGCGTGCAAAGAAATCTTTGCTCTATTATAAATATCGGCTTTACTGCTTTGGGGACAAACCGGGGAAACTCCTCGGACGTTGTTTGAGGGGTCCACGGGGGGAAAGGGGGTAGCAGCCCTCCGAGATGAGAAAGGGAAACTCCACCAAGATCGTGAAGCGATTAGTGGCCTCTTTAAGAACTTTTTTCAACAACTTTATCAGGCCGAAGAGATCGACCCCTCAACTATGACAGCTTACCTGCAAGGGCTGCAGCTCCCGAGGGTGACAGAGGCGCAACGGGTTCAATTGGGGCAGCCAATTACATTACAGGAGGTCCAATCTGTCATTGCACAGGCTAGTTGTTGTAAGGCACCAGGCCCCGATGGCTTTGGGGCTGAGTTCTATAAACTCCTGTCTACCGGGGTGGGACAGTTGTTGGTAGATACCTTTCAGCAACGAATAGGTGGAGGCGGTAGGCGATGGGGAGAGAACCAGGCCTATATTACCTTGATACCCAAGCCAGCCAAGGATCCGCTGCAAGCAGCGTCTTATAGGCCGATTTCTTTGTTAAACTATGATGCAAAGCTGCTGGCGAAAATTTTGGCTGAACGGTTAGCGGGGGTGTTAGGAGACATAGTGCATGACTCCCAGGTGGGATTTGTACGTGGTCGGTATGCTGTTCGGAATATACGCCGTATTCTGACATCTCTGGAGTGGGTACACAGCCACCAACTACAGACCCTTCTGGTGAGTTTTGATGCGGAAAAGGCGTTCGACAGGGTGGACTGGACCTATTTGGATTATCTGCTACCGATGTACGGGCTTGGACAGGCTTTCTGTGCCATGGTAAAGAGTTTATATGATACTCCGACAGCTAGAGTACTGTGTAACGGGGTTTTGTCGGCCCCCTTCCCGTTGCATAGGGGCACTCGGCAGGGTTGCCCATTATCTCCCTTACTGTTTATTTTGTCTTTAGACCCCCTAATACGTAGTATAGAACAGGACCAGTTGATTCGTGGGATAAAGGTGGGGGCACAGGGATTCAAAGTGTCGGCCTTTGCCGACGACATGCTGGTACATTTGCTGGCCCCGCGAGAATCGTTGCCGAGGCTGATGGCTGAGTTTAGGAGGTTTGGTAGTTTTGCAGGTCTTCGGATTAATACAGAGAAATCGGAGGCCCTGGATGTGTTGGGGGGGTTGCGGAATGGGTGGGGGGCGGTTTTTCCTCTGCACTGGGCCGAGCATGGGTTCAAGTATCTTGGTATTATTCTGACCAGGTTACCGCAGGATCTATATTATACGAATTTTGAAAGGGTTCTGTCTGGAATGAGGCGCCAATTGCGAGCTTGGAACCCGTTGCCCTTGGCACTCTTGGGGAGAATTGCTGCCATCAAAATGGTGATTTTACCACGTATACTTTATTGGCTTCAAACGTTACCGGTCTGGTTACTCCGAAGAGATCTACACAAAATGGAGAGGGAGATACAAAGCTTTTTGTGGAAGGGGGCTCGAGCGCGGATCCCGATATCTCGTATGATTGGTGGATGGCGAAGGGGAGGCCTGGGGTTGCCAGATTTAAGCTTATATGCTTTGGCTTGCCAGATACGACATCTTGGAGATTACCTAGGGGGAACAGACGTTTATACTCCCAGAGACTTAGAGGGAGCATTGGTGGCTCCTCTTTCCCTTGTGGGGACGTTGCACGTGGACAGTAAGTACCTACCACGGCGACTTACGCGGAATGTGTTGTTGAATGCGATGAGGCGAACATGGAAACAATTAAATGGCTTGTGGCAACATAATTGGCAGGTCTCTAGTTGGTTACCAATACAAGGCAATGTACACTTTCCGCCGGGTTTGGATTCCGGAGTGTTTAAGCTCTGGCATCGGCAGGGCCTTCATTACTTAGGGCATGCAGTAGATCTTACGGGTAAAAGTAAGCCGTTTAGGGACCTCCGTGAGGAGTATAAACTACCCGGTACCCATTATTTTGCGTATTATCAGCTTTCTCATTATGTGGCGACGTTACCCAGGGAAGAATTGGGAGAGGATAGGTCAAAGCAAATTATCGAATTCTTAGAACTAGGAGGGGATACACCCCTGACAATAGCTGGGTTGCGGACCAAGTTGGTGTGCTTTGGGGTGGTGCCGGATTATGGGAGGGTGGAGGCAGCCTGGGAAGGTGAATTGGGCCGTGTTGTTACTCCCCGGCACGATTTGTATGGCGGTGGGACGGATAATTGAATTAGCAGAGGGTGCACGTTGGAGGGAGATCCAGTATAAGGCCTTAACCCGGGTACATTTCTCTCCGAGACGAGCGTTCCGGAGCCACATTACGCAGGATGGGTCATGCCCTCGATGTCAAGCGCCCTTGGCAACCTTGACTCATATGTGGTGGCAGTGCAGGCGCATCTTCCCATATTGGTCCCAAATTCACCGTTATATCATGAGACTTGTACAACAGAGGTTTCCTTGGACCAGTGATCTAGTCATCTTGGATCAATTGCCTCTGACCCTGCCTATCGGGAAATGGGAGCGTTTATTAGTGCGTAAAGCCTGTCTGGTGGGGAAAGGTCCGATTTTGCGTAATTGGAGAGATCGGACCCCACCCACGTTTACGGAGTGGCGCAATAATTTTCATCAGTTGATGCTGGCTGAGCGCTGGAGGGCTAGGGGCTCAGTGAAGCGATGGTCTACCTTTTTGCTGATTTGGGAACCCTACATTCAGAACTTGAGCCCCCGTTGCCGCAGCGATATAGTTAATGTGGGTATTTAAGGCCTTGTCTATAGGGGGGAGAAGCTACCAGCAACTGTTGTGTAGTGTGTTGAGCCCTGCCGTGGAGTTCGGGGTGCGAGGATGGGTAAGGGGGGGTTAGGGGGTTCAGTGGGGGGAGGGGGTAGGGTGGGGGGTGTTGTTCTGGTTACTGGAAGAACACAAAAGGAAAAACTGTTTAAACCATGTTCGCCTTTTAATGTTTACTGCTGTGGCCTGCTATGGTGACGTACCTGTTTATTGTAATGGCCTCAAGAGGAGATAAGATACCACTCCTCGATGGCCCTTTGCTGAGTGCTGTACTGTTTATCCTGTTGCTATTGGTTAATAAATAAAGTTTCAAAAAAAAAAAAAATATATAAGAAATACTACGTGGAGTAATATGCACATTCTAATGTGCATATTACTCCACGTAGTATTTCTTATATAGAATGTTTGAGGAGTTGCTATGGACACATGTTTCCCTTCGCACGCTTGTGAACAGCATAAATGCTGACCCGCATGCGCCAGCGTTTTTTATTCAATGAGATGTTGCTACCGTTTGTCCGACGCTGGTTTTATGGTTTTTAGACATTAACCGGTCGAATATGTAAGTTTACCTCATATGATTCCTGCTACAATTTGAAATCAGTGTTATAGTTTAGTTCTGTAACATTGGGCACTGCTACTTTGTTCCCAAGTTTTGTAGACAGACAATGTCTTCAAGAGGTCGAGATGTATTGTTTTAGAAGATACTTTTGATCCGTTTTAGCCTTCCCGTTTACATTTTTTATACTATATTCATTTATTGTTTTAATAATATATCTAGTACACAATTAGTTGAGTTTAGTTTGTTTTTTTAAAAACAAGTGTTCATTACCCGTTGAAGGCATAAGTCTACTTAAAACTTTGGGCTCTCTTGTTAATTATGGCGTCTCTGGTCGGAGAGCTAGATGAAGTCCCTGCATCCGTTTACCCTTAATCCATAAGTCCCGTTTACAACCAAGATTTAGCTTTCACCATTGCCTTTTCTAGGTGCTGTTAGTAGGTTTAACAATTTAAGGTAGACAGTAGTTTTGCAGTTGATATTATTTGTAATTTTAATATAGTTGAGGAGATGCAATGAACACGTGCTCCCTTATGTGCGCTTGCAAGCGGCGTGATGTGTTCAACCCGCATACAAAATGTTTTTTTAAATCAATAAGATGTTGCTGCCGAAGGTTTCATGTTAGTTTTTATCGTTTGTAAATATTAACAGGTCATACCTGTAAGCTTATTGCGACATTATTTATTTATAGCCAGCTCCTCGGCAAGATTCGGCCCGTTATTTCATTTTTTTAACAAATAAGGTTGATAATGGTAACTAATAACACACACCAGTTTTTAGAATTGCCTTTCACTTTGGTGTATTTATGTAGCAGCAGAGCGCAAACAACCCAATAATACCAGGAGTCAGTTCAGAAGGTCCAAATCATTTATTTGTGCACAAGTCTCAAGCAGAATCAAATTCAAAATGGCTGAGCGATGTTCTCTGGCAATACAACAACTTTTATAGATTTTTTCACCATTCTAGACATAGGAAAACATTTCATTGGTCCCGGTAACCTCCCGTACCTCCTCTATTGGTCCCGGTACTGATATGATTATCCAATTATGTACTTGGAGTGGGCTCAGCACCTGCTTACCCCCCTTCTAGTCCCAATTACAATGGCCAGTTCACCAACTTGTTACTTTCCTACTTCAAGGCCATTGGGCTAGTTAGTACGTGCAGGGAAGCAGGGCTCTGTAACCTTTCTGTCAGCAGTTTTAATTAAATCCCTTGCAGCTGTACTTTCTTATCAGTGACTTTTAAACATATTTTTCTGTATTTTTCCAGGTTTCAATTCTGCTTATCTAAGCTAATTCAATACTTTACTGAGTTCTAATTCTACAGTAGCAGCTTATTGGGGGATGTGCAATTCCTATGGGCCTCTCCACAGGCTTCATTTGCAGGTCAAGCTAGTTAGGCCTGTCTTGTTTAGTTCAATTAGCATGGATCATAGGCCTTCGCCTACCACATTCCCCCCTTTGATTATTCTCACCCGCAAGTGAGAAAGGGTGAGAATCAAATCACATCATACTAGGTAAAGATATCACTCTGTGGTATAGGGTAGTAGTTTCACATAGCTGATAGCTTTGTAGCTGCCTTATGCTCTACAGTGTTAATAACTGAAGTTATCATTCGCAAGCAAAGTGGCAAGAAACAAGGGAGCAACAAGCAGATAGTCAAAGTCCATAGTTTGGCAAGAGTGGGAAAAAGAACTAAAGGATTAGAAGGTTCAGGAGCATTTATGCCGGACCACCAAGATGTCGTCTTTGTTGTGCTGTTGTAAAACTTCTGATTTAGACAGTCCAGCTGTCCGATCTTCATAGCAAATTGTGGTCCGGTACGAACAAAACACAAACTGTCAACAATGGGGTGGGCCAATACCCACTCACTAGTAGTTTTATGTAAATCAGTCTGATCATAGGGGATGGAATAATTCAGTTCTTGAGAACAAACAGTCATAAATGTGGAGACTAGATGCTACTGCTTCGGCAAGTTCAAGAAACAAGTTCTGGGAGGCATGAAGAACCTTTAGCCCAGTTCGTGTGTTACTTATACAGGCTGCACAGGGAGGTAAAGCAAAAGTCATTTCAAAGCACGCCAAGGCTGCTGCCAAAATAAAGCAATAATAAGAATTCATAATGGGCATAGTCTCTGGAGAATTGGTGGAACTGTTGGCATCCACAATAGATAACAAATGAAGAGTTGATTGTAGATCCTCAAGCTTCTGCCGTACGTAGACCTACCAGCTTTGTGGCAGGAGTAGGGCTGTAGATCCCAAAGTATCACTGTCCTCTGGGATGTCTCAGGTTCTTAAAATATCATAGTACAGTCTCTCAGGCTATTATTGCCTTGAGGAGATCGGAGTATTTGAACACAGTTTCTTAGAAGACTCAATTTCTTAACACAACACAGTCTATTTCTGATGATTGCAGCTTTCTCCAGATGCGAGGCTTATCTTCAGATAAACAGATAGTCTTGAAATAGTGCAGTTTCTGACGGACCAATAAGTCTTAGGTCCGTGGTTGTCATAGGGTGAGGCGCAATGGAGTCTCAGGATGCTGTACAGTAGTCCAGTGATCAGGTTCAAAAGCAGTTGCTGGCTTTACTCGACTATAATGGATCCAAGGTTCGAATTCTGCAACTTTTACTGCAGTTGGAGTTGACAGGATGACAACATAGGGTCCCTTCCAATGCAGGGCTAACGGTATCCTTCTCCACTCTTTGATCCACACCGAGACTCCAGGCTTGAAAGGATGCAGGGGTTCAGGCAAATTGATGGGTGATCGATTTTGTACCTAGGTATGAAGACTCTGCAAAACAGAACTTAAAACCAATAGTTCATGTCTGAAAATTTCAGATCCTATCTGTCTCACATCTTCTTTTATTCCCTATAAATAGGCTACAGATTCTCAGAATCTCAAAAAGGGGAAACTCCTAAAGACTTAGCAGGGGCTAAGTATATCCTAAGAAGGGCTATAGGAAGAACCTGGGGCCACTTCAGGTAAACCTCTTGGCAAAGTTTGGACAACTGAGATTTCAAGGTTCTATTCATACATTCTACTTTTCCTAAAGTTTTGAAAGCTGTAGGTAGTATGCATCAGATATTGTCAATATCTTGGGGCCATACTTAATGGACTTGCTTCCTAAGGTTATCCACCCTCATTATTTGTACGGGGTCCCATGTGCATGCAAGGTTGTAAGGGCATACTTGGAATCTGGGTACACATTTAGACAGAGCCCTTTTCCTATTGTTAGTGCTCTAGTGAGGGCTATCAGTTTCAGGTTTCTGTGATCAATTTTCTGGGGCCAGGGCTGAGGACTCAACTACCAAATCAGGGGTCTCCACTGCATATCTAGCACAACAATGTCCATTGATGATGAAACTGCCTTCAGCCACAAAGAAAGTCTGTTCAGGGTTCTCCAGAGGGACATCAGTCAAATCCTGACGGCTTGAGAATACAGTGTCCATAATTTCTAAACAGTCATGATCAGGGGATCAAGACCAACTGATAACAACATAGCAGGATTGAAAGCTTGACTGACCCTTCAGTTGTATCTGGGGTTTTCACGCAACATCCTCTGATACTTCAACATTCGTAGATTTGTTAGCTAATAGTTTCCTTTGTGTTTCATATTGGTTAGAACAGAGTGTGGTACAGTAACTTGAAGATTCTGTCTCAAAGTGATCTTGTTAGTTTTGTTCACTAGGAAGGCTGTAGCTGTAACAACTTCTCAAATAAGGTCCAAGAGATTGAGTCAACACTCCTAGAACATTTCCTTGTGACTCATGAACATAGAGACTGAAAGGTTTTCTGGACATCTGGTAGACCCAGAATTGGTGACAACATCAGAGTGTTTTTTCAAAGATCAAAAGGCTGCATCCTGTTCAAGTCCCCATTCCAATGGAGACTTTTCCATTCCTTTGATAGCTTGATACAATGGTTTTGCTAGCAGCGCAAAATTGGGGATCCATATACAACATACTTTGTGGCACCCAAGAAGGCTCTCACTTGCCTCCTGGTGGTTGGAGTAGGAATACTGCATACAGCTGCTTTGCGTTCTGGTAAGGGTCCCAGGCGTCGAATTCCGCTGGACAATTGGAATCCTAGGTATTTAACTTGTTTGGCATAATTGCACCTTAGCTCTTGAGACTTTGTATCCAGCCTCATTAAAAAGGTGCAAGAGTTCACTGGTGGCTTGTAGACATTCACTTTCTGAGTTGGTGGTTTATAAGCAAGTTGTCCACATATTGAAGTAGAATTCTTTCTCCTGGAATTAATGGATAACTTTGTCAAATCTTTTGCTGAGTGAGGCAAGTTCTTGAATCCTTGAGGTAATCTTGTCCAGGTGAGTTGGCCCCGCCTTCCTGTAGTGGGGTCTTGGGCTAAGCGTATGCAGAAAAAGAAAAACATCTTTTAAATCCAGAATGGTGAAATGTGTGTAGCTTCAGCAGAGATCAGTCCTAAGAGTGTGTAAGGATTTGGCACAACTGGATGTATAGTTCCAGCTGCATCATGCATTCTTTCTTAGATCCTGCACTGGGCGGTAATCACCTGTCCCAGGCTTCCAAGGTGACTAACATTCCTTTGAAAAGTCCATACTTCAGCAGTTTCATTAAATGGCAGTGGATTCCTGCAATGGCTGGTCAGGGAAGAGGATACTGCTTCACATGCACTGGTTCCGCTTCTGGCTTGAGGATGACAATGACAGGGGCTATGTTCTTCGCTAGGCCAGGTGCATTATCTTCTGCCCATACTCCAGGTGGGGCTATAGGGTTGGCAGGTATACAGGAACTTGTTGACTTAACTGGAGGTGTGTTATAGAACCGCTACTTCTCTTCTCGGGGAACAGTCAGCACCATCAATCCAGCAGGCTCTGGGTTCACAGTCATTTGCATTTCTCTCTCTCCAGCAAAGGATATCTGTGCCTGAAGCACTCAGGCATATACAGGAACTGGTGCATTATTTTCTGTCCCCCTAGTTCACACATGTGGTTCTGCAGGATAGGCTTTATGGCCTTAGCCCCAGTAGCTCTGATAATGGTGATGCATCGAGAAAAACACAGGGGCTACTGGCTTTAGTATTCTGCTCCTGTATCCCTCATAAAGTCCATATATTGGTCCCCTATTTTCAGACTGACCATAGGCTCCTGGGCACCCAGGGAAACTTAAGAGTCCGGTCTGGCCTAGTCTTCATTCATGCTGTAGCCCTCTCCGGCTGGCTTTTTTTTTTTTTTTAAATCAAGTACTCCCTCCTCCCCCCTGGGGTGGAGATAAGATGCGAGCATTCATTTCTCCAATGTCTTCCTCTGCAATGGGCGCACTGACTCGCACCCAGTTTTTACTTCCTCTGCTCCTTCGATCAGGATAACCTCCTCCACATCATTCAACTAAAGCATCAGCAAGAAGATCTGTTCTCTTTTCCATCTTTACATTTACTTTCTCTATCACATTCAACAATTCACATACTTTCTTGTTCAACTTCCATTAACTATCATGCCCGCAAATCCATCCAGTTCCATTTCTGTTTTATATCTCTCTGGGACTGACTGACAAAAACGCAAATTCTCCTGGGCTGCTTGATTGCATGGGGTATATAGTGAAGGCTGCCTGCGCTATTTGGATTGGGTCTGCAAAGCTGGACCTAGTGCAATGGGATTAGGATTACGTGACCCTCTCTCTTACTGGTAGTTATACATTTGAAGGCATACAGCAATCAGGCTGAACTAGCAAATAAATCCCTACTTGTGCCGGGGCTTCTCTTCTCCTGCTGCGGAGGTGACTTGTGACATTTGCAGGGAGGTATCCCCCCTCCCCCCCTTGCTCCAGGCTCTGCCCGGGATGATGGCAGAGCTGAGGGAACTGGCCTATAAAGATAATAAACGGGCAGGATTTTTTTTTTTATGTTCTACTTCTCTGCTGTGGGCACATTAGTTCACGCCTACCGGGGGTGACATCGGTGGACTGGGCCCCATCCCCCCCTTAAGCACTCTGAACGGAGCTGGGGCTTCTTGGGGAGCTACTTACAGAGAGAAAAACTGTATCTAGAGATTCTGGGGCAAAATATGGTGAACTAAGGAAATATAGAGCAACTAGCAGAAGCCACTCCCTTTCACATAGCATTCCTAATTGGGACAGAGACATTTATTACCATAGTCTTCAGTAAATCCCTTACTGAAATTCTTGATCATACTTGAAAAGACACTTATTAAAAAAACCTTATTACCGTAAACATAAGCTTAGATTGAGCACAGACATACAATTTAGATACAGTTCTTAAAATATCTTATAGAGAGAACTATAGCTATCTGTTACGTATATTCAAGAGACATGAAACGGATACTTTTCCATAGCTGTGGTGGATATCTAAAATGCACATACACCCTCTTTTTGTTTTGTTTTGTTTTTTTAACAATAAATATGTCTTCTATCAGGTGCTTGCCACAGTATATCAGGAAATAACGTCTTGAAATTTTTTAAAAGACTCTAAAAAAACAAAGTACCCCCTTTTCCTCTGGACACAGACACACAAAGTTCAAATACAGAAAAGCAGATGAATTTATCCTGAATTGTAAAGGTCGTCATTAGTCACTAGTACAGATTTCAAAGATAAAATCCTAACCCAATTTTCTTATTCACTCAGAATTTAAACCATTCATTCTCAGGTTGCAATCTGGTACACTTCCAACCCAGAATGCCGCACCGTCCCCCAAGGTTCTTAACCTCTATTTTTGAGGGACAAAGAAAAACGCTTTATTTTCTCTCTCTTGTCTGTGTCCGTTAGTTTTTGAAACAACAGATATACTTCCTTTATTTTAAACAAGCAAGAGACTGCTCAATCGGGAACGGCTGTCTCATTTTTTTTCCCTAGTAAGCTGTGTGAGCCACACCCCTTCGCTCACTGGAAACGAAATGATCACAGTTTCACAGACACACAGAGACATGCTAGCAAGAATCATTTAAATCAGTGTCAAGTCGTGATCTAATAATTACTTTGTAGGTTTATAAGTCAAAGGAAATAAACCCAAAAACAGTTTGCTTAGTTTCTCTATCATTTCTGAAAGGTAACAATAATATGACAGGAGCAGTTGATGTAAAAATACAGACAAAGCAGAGAATATAACTAAAAACAGTTTACGGAGCTCCGATGAGGTTAATTCGACCTTCAAAACTAAAATTCTGACTAAATATTCCTATCGAATGGTATATAATACCTGACCATAGTAGAAGGAACATCACCATTAAAACACAGTGAATAATTGCCCTAAAATAAGCTCTAATTAGCCCAGCAGAACGTTGAAAATATGCTTTCATAGGGTTAAAAAGGCACCTCTGCACAGACACGCCCCTTGTCAGCCTCACACTTACTGTAGGAAAAGCTCTGACTGGGTGAGACATGTTCTTGATTTTTCAGTGAGTCAAGCGGTAAATTGTCATAAATTACCCAACTGAATATAATCTTACATTATACTAGAAGGGAAACTCATGGTTTCAACAAAAAACAAAAAACAAAAACACACAGAACGACAAACATGCTAGCAACATATTCCAACCCACAATTCAATCCTCTCTATTCTGACTAGTCTCATGCGAGTTCCAAATGCTAGAAGACGGGAGTTTCGCCCTGCTATACTTATGCAGGGGTAGTCGGTCCGTCTTGGAGAGTTGATCAAGCTCTCTTTCATGCGAGTGCTAGTGCTAAGTTCATGTCAAGTTCATGCAAGATTGGCAGTACTGCTCTTTCTTATCTGTCTAGACACATGCTAAAATCAAAACTCTACTCACCGGATCCGGTCCTCAAAGTTCCCAAACAAGCGCATGAGTTGGACCTCGGACTCCCCTCACTCGGGTTCGAGGTGTTGGCTCCAGCCGGGCTCAGCACCCGACGAGGTCCGACCAGCTCCCTCCGATGCAAGGGACCGGTGGCGCCAGGGAGCGAGCCCCGTCGGAAGGGCGCGATCCCGGCAGGACCAAACCTGTAGAGGCGGAAAGTCGTGGTATATCAGCTCGTATACCCTCTACTCACCACACATTCCGGCCCAACGCACCAAGAATATGTAGCAGCAGAGCGCAAACAACCCAATAATACCAGGAGTCAGTTCAGAAGGTCCAAATCATTTATTTGTGCACAAGTCTCAAGCAGAATCAAATTCAAAATGGCTGAGCGATGTTCTCTGGCAATACAACAACTTTTATAGATTTTTTTCACCATTCTAGACATAGGAAAACATTTCATTGGTCCCGGTAACCTCCCATACCTCCTCTATTGGTCCCGGTACTGATATGATTATCCAATTATGTACTTGGAGTGGGCTCAGCACCTGCTTACCCCCCTTCTAGTCCCAATTACAATGGCCAGTTCACCAACTTGTTACTTTCCTACTTCAAGGCCATTGGGCTAGTTAGTACGTGCAGGGAAGCAGGGCTCTGTAACCTTTCTGTCAGCAGTTTTAATTAAATCCCTTGCAGCTGTACTTTCTTATCAGTGGCTTTTAAACATATTTTTCTGTATTTTTCCAGGTTTCAATTCTGCTTATCTAAGCTAATTCAATACTTTACTGAGTTCTAATTCTACAGTAGCAGCTTATTGGGGGATGTGCAGCTCCTATGGGCCTCTCCACAGGCTTCATTTACAGGTCAAGCTAGTTAGGCCTGTCTTGTTTAGTTCAATTAGCATGGATCATAGGCCTTCGCCTACCACATTTATAGAAGTGCGATCCTTTTTTATATATACATTTTTTAGTCACGCGTTTTTTTTGACCAGTTAGTGAGTCACACATCAATGGTCTAGTTCAGTGATGGCTAACCTTTTTGAGCCCGAGTGCCCAAACTGCCGCACAAAACCAAAGAATTTCCTCAAAGTGCCAGCACGTCAATTAAAGCTCCATTTGCATAAGGTGCTTCATTTGCATAAATATTTGCATAATGTTACCATACACTAACTTTTAGTAAACATGCCTCTTAATGAGTATATGGATAAAGAAAGACTAAAGGTTTCTACATTACTATAATCCAGTACCAACCGCCAGGCACATTAGGAACTACTACAAACGCTGCCCATTTAGAACCCATAGCAAACCCGCCGTATCCTAACAGCACTACCAGGACTCACAAAGCACCATACTCTACCTATCAAAAGGCAACACTGCAAATATTAAACCAATACATCTCAGAGAACAACAATACATGACCTACTGGGGAAAGAACAAGTGGCAATGTCAAATAGGAATTATATAAACAGAATACCTCAGCTCAGTTACACATGCAGAACAGACCATTACCAAACAAGGAATCACAATTTAGAAACAGGAAGACAATAATTAAACTGGGAACCCCAAAAGCCAAACTTGGAATATACAACAACACTGTAGAAATAAAACTATATATTAATTTCCTCTTGTACTAAACAAAGCGCAAAAATTAATGATGCACATTTCCCAGAGCTGACATATTCCAATTAATAAATTCAAAATAAAGAGATATTTTTCTACCTTTTGTGCATTTTTTTTCAGTTGCAATTGTTCCAGCCACTTTCTTCTGGTTTCTTCGTGTCTTCTGCTAACTCTCCATCTGCTGTCCATTTGTCCTTTCTTCTGTCTTCTTGGGTTTTTTTTTCCATTCTCTCTCTACATCTGCTTTAACATACTAATCTTTCTCCTTTTGCTCTTTCCTCATTCCTATTTCATCTACTCAAAATTTACCCCTCCATCCTCAATCCCCACTTACTCTCCCAATACCCGGCCAAATGTAGATTTTTTATCCCTCCCACACAAAATATTTTTCCCCTCTCCATTTTACTCTCCCAGCCCCATCCCATTCTAATCCTCCCCCAACACCAGCTCCCTTCTAGTTCCAGCCTCACCCAGCATCCATTCCCTTCTAGTCCCTGCATCAGCCCATTTCCAGTCCTAGCAGCCCCCCAACCCATTTCCAGTCCTAGCAACCCCCCAACCCAATACCAGTCCTATCCCCCCCTCATCAACCCACTTCCAGTCCTAACCCCCCATCACCCCATTTTCAGTTTAAGCCCCCCCTATAACCCATTACCAGTCCTAACCCCCCATCAGCCCACTTCCAGTCCTAACCCCCCATCAGCCCACTTCCAGTCAGCCCCCCATAGCCCATTGCCAGTCCTAACCCCCCCCATCAGCCCACAGTCCATTACCAGTCCTAACCCCATCAGCCCACCTCAAGTCCTAACCCCTCCCCATCAGCCCATTTCTTGTCCCAGCCCCCCATAGCCCATTATCAGTCCTAAACCCCCCCATCGCCCATTACCAGTCCTAACCCCATCAGACCACCTCCAGTGTTAACCCCCCATCAGCCCATTTCCAGTCCTAACCCCCCCCAACAGCCCACCTCTAGTGCTAACCCCTCCCCATCAGCAGTGCTAACCCCCCCGAGCCCATTAGCAGTCCTAACCCCCCCTCTCTACCCCATTAGCAGTCCTAACCCCCCCCCCCATAGCCCATTACCAGTCCTAACCCCCCATCACCCCATTTCCAGACAGCCCCCATCAGCCCACAGCCCATTAGCAGTCCTACCCCCCCTAGCCCATTAGCAGTCCTAACCCCCCCTAGCCCATTAGCAGTCCTAACCCCCCCCCTAGCCCATTAGCAGTCCTACCCCCCCCCCTCGCCCAATAGCAGTCCTAACCCACCCCCCATGGCAAATTTAAAAAAAAAAAAAAAGCAGCTGGCTTTGGCTTCTGCCGCGGCAGCGGCAGAATGCAATGTCCCGTGGGGCCCCCTCCGCCCGCTAAGCCCCTCTGCAAGGGCTTTCAGATTCGCGAGGGAGAGCGTCTCCCTCGCGTCTCTGTTAAGCCCGCAGGGGCTAATGGGAAATTTCCCATCAGTCCCTCGCGTCTAAAGGGTCTGATGGGAAATTTACCATAAGCAACTTCGGGCTTAACAGAGACGCGAGGGAGAGCGTCTCCCTCGCGAATCTGAAAGCCCTTGCAGAGGGGCTTAGCGGGCGGAGGGGGCTCCGCGGGACACTGCATGCTGCCGTGTCCGCGGCAGCAGCCAGAGCCCGCTTTTTCTTTTTCTGCGGACCTTCACGCGTGCCAGCTGCAAGGCCTTCGCGTGCCACAGCTGGCACGCGTGCCATAGGTTCGCCATCGCTGGTCTAGTTGATCACATTAGATTTTATAACATACATGGTGGGGTCAAATTCATTATATTATGATGGCGATTCACATTATCTCTTTTCAAGCCTGCTTTTCATGAATTCAAAGGTTCTCCGATGTCCATGATGGATTATTTCCTCCTTTACAACAATAAATTCCCTCGGTAACGTTTTTAGTTGTCAGCTAGTGCATAAAATTTCCTCAAACAAGGCCGTTGCTATGTCACGCGTTTCCAATTTATGAAAAGGTCTTTTTAAGGTTTAAATTATTTTAGAGTTTCTAATATTTTTGAAGGAAATCATGTACCAATTAAATAAAATCATTAATGCATATATTTTTTCTGCTTCTTTCACCCCCTTCCAGTTACCAAAGGTGGTATCATTTTCAGTACAACTGTATTAGCTTGTTCTAATATGGTTATTCCAGGTAAAATGTGGTTCACTCCTGCTCCTTAGTCTCCTTCTCCTCTGTTGACGTTTCATGGTTTTAAATCTCATGCCACATTTATATGTTTTGTGTACTTTTGTTTATGTAGCACGATTATTACCTACAACAAGTCACTACTTCCTCTTACGATTTGGATAGTAAGCACTTTGCCGGTACAATTTGTTTAGATAATTATGTTAATTTAACGTTTTTTATATGGAATATTGTCTTATCCATATTTATTGAATTTTATTCATGTTTTATACATGTGTTTGGGGATGATATATAATGATATAGGTTTATTAATAAGTTTTGTATATTATAATTTTAAAACTTGTTTGTTTATTCATTTAATACCTATTATATTTTTATTGCGTTCCTTTATGATTTATCTCATGCATTTTCTTAAATTTGTTTTTTAACAGTTGTGGTTTTAATTTATTTATGATATGTTTTTAGCATAAGGTGAGCCAGCCCCTGAAGATCTTATCGAAACACGGCCTATGCCGGGTCAGGTCTCCCTTTATATGTTTGGATTAATAAAGGTTTGGTGAGAACTTACACCTGCTACGTTTTAGTACTGTGTTTGCTGATATCTGCGTGGCAGCGTGCTGCTCTTGGTGTCCACTATAGAAGGGCCTTGTCTTTCTACATTGAGCGTACTAAGGGTCATAGAAGGGCTACTCAGCTCTTCGTCTCCTTTGACCCAAACAACTTGGGGTTGCCTGTCTCCAAGCGTACCTTGTCCATGTGGGTGGCGGACTGTATCGCCTGGGCTTACAGGGCAGCAGACCTTCCCTTGCAGGGTCGAGTCCCAGCCCACCGTGTCCGGGCAATGGCTGCATCAGTAGCTCATCTCCGTTCTGTACCGTTGGCAGACATCTGTAGGGCTGCAACTTGGTCCTCAAGCCAGACTTTTGCATCCCACTACTGCCTGGAGAGGGAGTCCCGTAGGGACAGTGCTTCTGGTCAGGCAGTACTCCAGAATCTTTGAGGTTTAGGCAACTCCTGCCCTCCAGCCCTCTTGTTGGGCTACCGGTGGGATCTCTTCTCAGTAAAATTCTTTCCCTGATGCTGAGGCTTCACAGAGGGAGCTCTATTTTTCAGCCTGGGTTCCTGGTAGCCCAGAGCTAGGGAGTCACCCATATGTGAGAACTGACTTCCTGCTTGGTCCTGGAGAAAGAGTAGTTACTCACCTGTAACAGGTGTTCTCCAGGAGCAGCCAGAATCAGTCCTCACAACCGTCCCTCCTCCCCTTGGAGTTGCAGTTGTATATAGTTCATTTGTGTTTTTTGTGCTGTCTTTTAGCTATGTCATTTGACTGAGCAGGATGGCACCTTTGGGCAGGAAGGGGACCACGCATGCATGGGTGTATTCCCAAAGGCTTTCTTAGAAAGCTGGGGAAATGCTCCGCATGGGGGCTCCATCGACGTCAATGTCACCCATATGTGAGGACTGATTCCTGCTGCTCCTGGAGAACACCTTTTACAGGTGAGTAACTACTCTTTCCCTTACTTAGACGACTGGCTCATTCGAGCCTCTTCAGAGCCAGAGGCCAGGGTTGCGCTCTCTCGCACAATGCGCTTCCTTCAGTATTTGGTACTTGTCATAAACTTCACAAAATCCAACCTTCCTCCCACTCAGTCCCTAGAGTTTATAGGAGCTCTACTGGATACCAGACAGACAAGGGCCTTCCTTCCACAGCCCCGCTGCCTTCGCATTGTGCAGTTAGCTTCCCAAGCAGTGCTAAAACCTCACCTCACTGCTCGTGAAATGTTGCAGTTGCTAGGCCACATGGCATCCACCGTGCACGTGGTTCCTTATGCTCGCCTCCATGTGAGGGCGGCCCAGTGGACTTTATCCACTCAGTGGACTCAGGTGTCAGGTTGCCTCTCAGACAAAATAGCAAACTCAGATCGCCTTATTTTGTCCCTCCAATGGTGGCAGTCACCCCATATCCTTTTGGTGGGGTCTCCTTTTCAGCAACCCCCACCCCAGGCTTCTCTGACAACAGATGCTTCACAGGTGGGTTGGGGAGCCCACCTGCAAGGCCTCTCTACCGAGGGTACCTGGACTCCACAGGAGGCCTATCTCCACATCAGTCTCCTGGAACTTAGAGCAATCTTCCTTGCTCTTCGAGTATTCCACACCGAGCTCAGCTACAAGACAGTCCTTGTTCAAACAGACAATCAAGTAGCCATGTTCTATGTGAACAAGCAGGGCGGAACAGGCTCTGTCGCTCTGCAATGAAGCTTTGCGACTATGGGCCCTCGCCAGAGAGCATCAGATTCATCTCCTTGCGGTATATCTTCCAGGCATTCAAAACTCTTGGGCAGACAGACTCAGTCGAGTTCTGCTTCCACACGAATGGTCTCTCCATGCAGACCAGGTGGCCAAAATTTTTCAAATTTGGGGAACCCTGGACATAGACTTCTTTGCATGTCCGCTGAATGCCAAACTTCCCTGGTTCTGTTCCAGAATTCCGGCTCAGGGTTGTCAGGCCAGGGATGCTTTCCTCCATTGGGGTCAGGACTTCCTGTATGCCTTTCCACCCATTCCCCTAATTCCCAAAACCCTGTTCAAGCTTCAGAGAGACAGGCCATATGATTCTCATAGCTCCACGTTGGCCACAGCAAATGTGGTACCCTCTGCGCCTACATCTCTCTCAAGCTCCTCCTCTGGAGTTAGGATCTGCTCCAGATCTCCTTTCTCAAGAGGACAGGATTCTGTGGCATCCCAATTCCCAGTCTCTGCATCTCAGGGCCTGGTTGCTGAAAGCCTAGAACTTCACGGTCTTAACCTATCTCCAGGAACAAGCAGGAATGTAGTCATCACATATGGGTATCGTCGGTACCGACGGAACCTGCGCGGGAATGCTCCCCAGCATCCAATTAGAAAGCTTTTGGGAGCATCCCACAGCGCCTGCGTGCTGCCTTCCCACCTTTCCCAACTGCCTCTCTCCAGTTCTTCTTTTTCCGCGGAGCCAGCAGGTCGTGTTCCTGTCACCGCAGAAGAATTCTTTATTTTTTTCTTTTTTGTGGTAGCGTCTGCCTTCCTCGACGCTCTACCGGTACCGCCTGTTTTTTCTCCCCTTATTTCTGTAAAAAAAATATATTTTTTTTCTTTTTTTCTTTTTCTTCAGGTGCACACGCCTTTTTGGGCCTTAGGCCCAAAAACCTTTCCTTACCATGGCGAAACCTGCCTCAGGTTTCAAAAAGTGCACCAAGTGTGGCGGTACCATTTCCGTCACCGACACCCATGAATGGTGTCTAAAATGTTTAGGTCCTGACCACTCCATCACGGATTGTATGTCCTGAGCCATGATGTCTAAAAGAGGTCGGCAGAACCGAGCTGCTAAGCTCAGTACCCTGTTTCCCTCTGATGCAGCTTCGGTGGCATCAACGTCTTCTAGGGCTGCTTCTTCCTGTGATCTCAGGTAACTAAACATAAATCCAGCCGGTCCTCAAAGGGTAGATCTCTTAAGCATCGAGATGCCTCTGGTGTTGCCCTTGAAAATTCTGCACCGGCAAAATTACCCCGGCGGGAGGCTTCGGCTTCCAAAGCATTATCGGGGTTCCAGGATGTTCTCGAGGCCTTGACCTCGGCAGAACTACTGGTGCCATGCTCTGGGGTACCGGCGGTCTCCTCCGGTATCGACATCCAGGCATTGGCAGCATCGATAGACCAGAGAGTTCTGGCTATAGAACGCAGTCTGGCGGCTTTCCTTGCGGCATCGACGCCCTCGGAACCGCGACAGACAATTCCACTGGTACCGATAGCATCGACATCAGCATCGGTGTCTGCCAGTACCCAGTCATCCGATGACCTCCGGTACCGATACCCCGGTACTGGTTACTCCCGGTACCGACTTTGGTCGGTACGGGTATCGGGCTTTTCAAGAGCATCCGGACAGACGATACTTCGAGTCCTCAGAAGAATCTGAGGATTCTGACAGTTCTGTCGATGCAGTGATGCTTCTCCCAGAGGAGCCCTCCTCCCCTAAACGCAGGATGTCTCCTCCAGAGGATATTTCCTTCCAAGATTTTATCAGGGAGGTGGCTCGGGGCCTGTCCATTAATGTGGCCCCTGAAACAGAGCCAAGGGCCAAGGAGTTGGAAATTCTACAATATCCCAAAACTCCTTTTCTTGTTTTCTTGTGGTCGCGGCTGTTCTTCCCGCCGATACCGGTACTGCCGGTGTTTCATTCTTTTCTTTCCTAAAATTAGAAACATTTTTTCTCCTCAGTTTTTTGTCTTAACTTTTTGGGCCTACCAGGCCTCTCCAACATGGAGCCCTTCTTCTCCTAAGAAGTGCCTTCATTGTGGAAACATAGTTTTCTTTTTAGACTCCAAGGCTTGGTGTCTAACCTGTTTGGGTCCTGACCCTTTTTCCCCTGAACCATCAGGCTGTACTGTTGGGAGAAGACCTTCCCTTTTTCGAGTTTCCCTCGATGCCGTTTTTCCTCCTGAGGTGAGGACACCGGTTTTTTCTTCTCTCCCGGATCAGGTAACGAACAAACAGTCTGTTAAGACTAGCCAATTCTTGAAGGGTAAGTCTCATGCACAGCATGACGGCTCCGGCCTTGCCCTCAAGATCCCATTGGCAATAAAACCCCGGCGGGAGTCTTCGGGCTCCAAAGCATACACGGGGTTTCAGGTTGTTCCTGGGGCTCACCCCTCACAGAACATACCTGAGCCGTGCCAGGGGGTGGTATCCGCTTCGAGCGGTACCGATAACCCGGCACCGGTGTCGAGTGCTGCACTCTTCACCAGGGATCGTCATCTGGTGTCCTCGGTACCTTCGGGGCCGATCGATGCGACCCAGATTGGCTTTCCTGAACCTCCGCCATGCTCGGGGTACGTACCGGCTTCGAGCGGTACCGATACCCCGGCATTGGCATCGGTGTCGAGTGTTCCACTCTTCACCAGGGATCGTCATCTGCTATCCTCAGTGCCTTCGGCACCGATCGATACCACCCAGATTGACTTTCCTCTATCTTCGCCAGGTTCGGGGTTGGTATCGGCTTCGAGCGGTACCGATACATCGGCATCGGTGTCGAGTATTCCTCTATTCACCTGGAATTGTCATCAGACACCTTCGGTACCGACCGATAACACTCTGACTTTCCTGTATCGGCATCGCCGATACCACCACTGATGTCGGTACCTTCTAGGCATGCATCGATAGACCTGCTCCCCTCGATGCCCAGTCTGGAATCGCTATCCAGTCTAGATGACCTGGTACCGACGCGTTTGGGAACCGACCCATACCGTTCCCCATTATGCAGTACCGAGGATGTTTACCAAGCCTCTCGGGTTACCTCGGTACCGCTTCAGCAGCCTCCGATACCTGCTTCGAGGGCATTACCGTGTCTGATACCGCTATCGGTATCGATGTCGATTCCTGCAGTTCCATCGGTGCCATCGATCCTTTCTATGCCTAGTTTGGAATCGATACCGGGAACCGATGATGCAGTACTAACTGCCTCGAATCAGAACTGTCAGTATCGTTCTCCATCTAGCAGCATTCTTTTTCTGCACCAGTCCATTATGTCTTCTGGTGCTCAAGCTGCTCTTTCAACCTCAGCCTACCCAGGAATAGTTCCTATTTGATATCCTTCTTTTCAGAAATTTCTCCTTGACATGGCAACCTTTCTTGCCATTCCTATTCCTGGCTCTACTCTTAACCAAGATCCTGCAGAAAAGGAAAATATAGTGCTTCCTTTACATCATTCTTTGCAGGACCTTCTTCTGAGGATTTGGGAATCACCTTTAAGGGTTCCTTCGCCTTCTACAGCCATGAATGTTCTGTATCAGGTGCCTCCCTCTCCGGGCTTTCAAAAAAACCAACTTCCACATCATTCCCTTGTAGTGGAATCAGCCATGAGGAAGGTAAGAAGCAAAAAGAAGCATTCTTCTTATCCGCCAGGTCGTGCATCTAAAGCACTTGATGCCTTTGGACGTCAAACCTTCCAAACTTCTATGCTGGCTTCAAGAATTATTTCATATATTTTTTATATGAGTCTGACACTTCAGGAGGTCACAGAGAAATTATCTCTTTTGTCCCCTTTTTTGTCAGAGTCTAAGGCCACTGGCTATTCCTTCTTAATCATAGCAGGAATATCTCTTGGTTTCTTTCTCGTGCTTCTCTAGACTCTTGAGTCTGTTAGCAGAGCCTCTGCTATTGCCATTGGAGCACGTCGTACAGCCTGGCTGCAAGCTTCAGACTTGAGCAGATGGGCACAACATACACTGGGTAACTCTCCTTGTACTGGAGAAAATCTCTTCAATAAAGAGGCTTTACGTCAGGTTGCTCATTGCTCCACTGACTTCCCTGGTTCTGGAAACCATCCTAAGCCTTCTTTTTCCCCAGGATGTAGGAAATGTCCTACCAAACCTTCTTTCCCTAAGAAAAGAAGGTTTCACCCTTCTCCTGCCCATCCTCCAGATGTACCCAAGCAAGGGACATCTCAACCTAGTCTGAAGACTCCAGACTCTAACCAGTCTAATCATAACCAGCAACCATAGGTTCCTGTATGTTGCAATCTACAGTTAACTTCTTCTTAGCAGAAGTTTATTCTTCAAACTCTACACCGGTTTCAGTCTGCTAAGCTGTTAGGATTCTTTTGTCCATGGGTTACAGACTTCTCCCCTTCTTACTACTACGAAGGGAGGTTACAACTATCCCATGATAGTTTCTGTCCCCACATGGACATCTTTTCCTTCAGCTGACGTACCATATGGTAAGTCACCTTCCAGCCCCCTCTCTTCCAGGGTTTTTCCCCTGCTTGAGTTGGTACCATACTGAAACACTTCTCTTTCTTTACAGTGTAGTTTTTTTCTTATCCTTCAATGCATGCTCTGAACAACTCATCAGACAGGGACGGGAATATCTCCGCTCCCTTTGTCTGTTTTCTCTCTGTTTTTATACAGGAGAATCCCCTCTGCTGTTTTGTTCAGTTGCTGTGTATGCAGGAGTTCCAGTGATTGCTTTAATGCTCATTGCAAGCTACTTTCAACTATCTTGCATAATACTACTCACTGCAGGTTATCTTTTTCTAGCCATATCCTTTTCTAGGATGTGGCAACACACTTGACTTCTGTCAGTTTTATCTTATCATTCTCCTGCACAATGCTCTCTGCAATCTTCAGAGAAGCTTTCTACTATGGGCCCTTACTACAGAGCATTGAACTTTGTCTCTGAGGGTTTTTTCCATATAGTAGAAAAAGCTTATATAATCATTCCATGACTATATCGGTTCTTTATACCCTCTTGTCTCCTGTTGTGATACAGAAGACAAGCTTTTTCTGCGTGAATGTCCAAGGAGTTCCCAATCTTGCAGGAATCTACCCCTTTTTTCCTTACAGCTTGGCATTATGCTTTTCTGTTCCACTTGGACAACGCATACTCTTTTAGTGTACATGATACCCCTGTGTCCCTTGGCTGGGTCATCCTGGTGTCTTAGTCTATGGTTTTTTTTTGTCCTTTGGACATGTCAGAGTCCTAAAGTACTCCTGACGTGCTCTTGCCAGACTGCTATTATCCTCTGTTTTTTCACGCAACCATACTGGTTATTCCACTGAACTACATTCCTGCACCGCAGAAATAGATTCTCTATATATCTTCAGGTGTTTTTTTACCCCCTCCTTATTAGATGAATCTTTTCCCATCACATTCCCCATGTGAATGGTTTTGTGGGGCTCAGTTGCAGGCATGTATCCTCAGACTTATATTCATGTATGTATATGTCCTATACATACATATTTCTGTAGTCTGTGTGGGCATAACTCATGCCCATCTCTCTCTCTCTCTCTCTCTCTCTCTCTCTCTCTCTCTCTCTCTCTCTATATATATATATATATCTATATATATATATATATATATATATATATATATCTATATCTATCTATATATATCTATATATATATCTATCTATATATATATATATATATATATATATATATATATATATATATATATATATATCACACATATATATATATTTATCTATATATATATATATATATATATATATTTATCTATATATATATATATATATATATATATATATATATATATATATATATATATATATATATTTATCTATATCTATTTATATATATATATATATATATATTTATCTATATCTATTTATATATCTATTTATATATCTATATATCTATTTATCTATCTATATCTATATATCTATTTATATATCTATTTATCTATCTATCTATATATATATATATAATATCTCGCACATATCTAGACATATATGCACATATATATGGATATGTATGTATCTCCATATATGTATGTATGTATATGTGTATATATATATATATGTCCCCATTGGGAGATGTCCATAGGACGCTATGTATTACCTACTATCTCCCTAACTGTCTGTGCTATAAAGCTTTACCTTCTTAAGAAGTCCAGACAGTCAACTTGCCTATTCTCATACGGCTCAGTAAGTGGGAGCGGTTGTACACACAATTACTGTTGTGAGGTCAACAGCTTCTATTTTTGTTATAGATCTCCCTGTCTATGAAGTATCAAACTTCAATGTCTTCCTATCTCTTACCAGCTAGGAAAGACAATGTACATCTTCAATATTTCTGAGTACGTTTCTGTTCTCCTTGGGAATAGGGGCTTTTTTCCATACCCCCTCTTCCCTTCAGGACTGGGCTAATTCTCCAGATCGGTCAGTCTTCTTCTTTTAGTCCTCAATGTTAATAACTCTGTACCTAAAAGCTTTCAGCTTTTTCCCATAAAGCTTTCCGCTTTTTCCCATAAAGCTTTCCATTGAAGACCTGCCGTTCTTCTCCTACCCCAGTTGACACCTGGGTCACCTGCCCATTCCAGATTTGGAACTTCATCCTCATTGCTGTGAAGTTACCTTGAGGATTCCGCTACTGCATCTACAGTACACTCCATCACAGTTCTACTTCCTACATTCCAGTAGGTAAGCTCTATATTGTACTAGTTCATTAAATATTTTAATGATACTTGACATACCTTCTAAAGACTCTTTTTCTCTGTAGTCTTTAGATTCGCTGTTCCTCTACAGCTCTTCTCTATTCAACTCCTACCCCCCATCCCTCAGGGGAGGCCGGGGATCCAGGTTTGGGAAATGCTGTCCTGTTCCAGGGATACGCATTTTATGGGATCTCCCCTGGCACCCACAGCTAGGGAGTCCCCATATGTGAAGACTCATTCCTGCTTGTTCCTGGAGATAGCACAGTTACTTACCTGTAACAGGTGATCTCTGGGAACAGCAGGAATTAGTCTTCACAACCCACCCACCTCCCCTAGGAGTTGTATCTATTTATCTCCTTTCCTCTTTCTCTCCTTCTGTCTCAGCTATGAAACTCAACTGAGGAGAGGCAGTGGGAAAGGCGGGAAGTCAGCGCACAGGCGCGAGGGATGCTCCCAAAAGCTTTCTGATTGGATGCTGGGGAGCATTCCCGTGCAGGCTCCGTTGGTACCGACGTACCCATATGTGAAGACTAATTCCTGCTGTTCCCAGAGATCACCTGTTACAGGTAAGTAACTGTGCTATCTCATGTTAAGGATGTGGGAAACACCTCTTACCACCTCTCCTCATTCTCGTAGACTGGATACTATGTATCGAGTCCCTCCTTGTCCTGGGTTCCATAAGACTCAGCTTCCTCACCACTCTATTGTAATGGAGTCAGCTATGAGAAGGATCAAGAAGAACTGCAATTTAGCCTAAATGATGCCTCCACTACATCCCATCTAGATACGATTTCCATATCTAATGATCACTGCACAATCAATCTACTTTACCGAGCCCCAACGTCATCACCAGACGACCTTCCCACAATCATCAATCTCGCCTGCAACGCGAACAACCCACGCTCCCCGAACTGGTTACTCTGAGACTTCAATCTCCCTTCTCTACAGGACACACATACGACAGCCCTCCTCGAGGCACTGGATGAGCTGGGCTACATGCAACTCATTGATTCTCCCACACATATGAAAGGGAGTACACTAGACCTCATATTCGTCTCTGTCAGTGGCTGACACCACTCAGCAACTGCTGAGGTCCATAACTCCAGTACCTTGGTCGGATCATAACCTGCTCAGATTCCACATACCCACCAGCTACTGCTTCAAGACCAATAACACAGCCAACACTCCTTCATCTAGAACCCCAACAACAAGATTTCGCCCCTTCGTTAAAGAAATCCTTGAGAAGGTCCTCCCCCTTCTCACTGTTACAACCCTTGACCCAGATGAATTCGTAGCCAACTGGAACAACAGCCTCAGTGCAATAGCCTACCTCCCCTCCGCTAGCAAGGAGCCAAGGAAACGTGAACATGCACCATGGTACTCAAAAGACATACGAGCATCCCTCCTACACCTACGTAGGCTTGAAAGGCAGTGGCGTAGAACCCATACTGCAGAAGCTCACTGTGCATACAACTCATTCCTGTTATTACATAGAACAAAAATAATGGAAAAAAGAAAGCAGCACCACACAGATATTCTGAGGCGATCAGTAAATAAATCACATGACCTGTTCAGAATCGTGAAATCACTAACACGCGATCCAGCATTAGCACATCCACCCATGCCTCAACCCCAGGACTTCTCCGACTACCTACAATCGAAGATGATTCAGACCAGTACGAACTCGGCCTCCACCAATTTTACCAGCATATACATGAAGCCACAGTCAACGCTATTGCTCAAATTCTGTGAAATATCCAGCAAAGAAATCCAAGACACTATCGTCTCTATCAACCTTACTACGGCACCCAATGACCCATGTCCAGCTAGTTGGATAAAAGAATTACGCTGTGAACTAAGCAACACACTGTGCAAAATCCTGAACCAATCATTAACGGGCTCTTTCCCACAGAGCCTTAAACACACATCAATCAGGCCACTGCTAAAGAATAGTAGGCTTGACCCAGGCAAAGTCGATTCCTACAGACCAATTTTGAGTATCCCCCTGCTTTCCAAAATCATCGAAAAAGTCATCCAGCGGCAGATCCAACAGCATATTGATGCCGAGGCACCTCTTGATCCATCTCAACACAGCTTCAGGGAAGCTCACGGTGTCGACACCATCCTAACAACCCTCCTCAACAATCTAATCACAGGAATCGACAACATACACCAAGGATTCATCCTCATCTTTATGGATATTGCTGCCGCCTTTGATTCAGTTAACCATGAGATACTACTACAGCGTCTCCATGAAAAAGGAATTCAAGGCACGGCTCTACAATGGTGCAAATCATACCTGACTAATAGATGGCAACAGGTCAAGACAGGTACCACTACCTCCGAGCCGTTCCTACAGAAGCAAGGGATACCCCAGGGATCATCCTTATTTGCATTGTTATTTAACATCTATATGCAGCCCATCTGCACCCTGATTCGTTCTTTAAACGTACAGTGCCTCGCCTATGCAGATGACATCCTGCTATAGAAACATGATGACAGAAAAAGACCACATGGCCTATCTAGTCTGTCCTTCCATAACAACTACAACAGTCCACTTTTTACCTTTAGAGATCCTCTGTGTTGGTCCCATGCTTTTTTGAATTCAGTTACTGTCCTCATCTCTACCACCTCCACTGGGAGACTATTCCATGGATCCACTACTCTTTCTGTAAAGAAATATTTCCGCATATCACTCCTGAATCTATCTCCCTTCACCCTCATCCCATGTCCCCTCGTAGCAGAACTTGCTTTCAATTGAAAGAGGCTCTCTCCCTGAACATTTATGCCACGGAGGTATTTAAACATCTCAATCATATCACCTCTATCCCGCCTTTCCTCTAAGGTGTACATATTAAGATCCTTAAGTCTGTCCTCATATGCTTTATAATGAAGCCCATTAATCATTTTAGTAGCAACCCTCTGCACCGACTCCCTCCTGTTCACATCCTTTTGAAGGTGCGGTCTCCAGAATTGCACACCATACTCCAAATGAGGTTGCACCAAAGACTTATACAGAGGCATTATCACCTCCTTTTTTCTGCTAGCCATTCCTCTCCGTATGCACCCAAGCATCCTTCTAGCTTTTGCCGTCGCCTTTTCTACCTGTTTAGCTACTTTAAGATCATCAGACACAACCACGCCTAGGTCCCGCTCTTCTTTAGTGGACAAAAGTACTTCACCTCCTATACTGTATTGCTCCCTTGGATTGCTGCAGCCCAAATACATAACCTTACATATTTTAACATTAAATCCCAGCTGCCAAATTCTAGACCATTCTTCAAGCTTAGCTAGATCCCTCCTCATGTTATCTACACCTTCCTGGGTGTCTACTCTATTGCAGATTTTGGTATCATCCGCAAAGAGGCAAACCTTACCCGACAGCCCTTCCGCTATATCACTAACAAAGATGTTAAAAAGAATCGGACCAAGGACAGATCCCTGGGGCACACCACTGGTAACATCCTTCTCCTCAGAGTGAGCTCCATTTACTTGTACTCTTTGTCGCCTCCCACCCAACCAATTTCTAACCCAAGCCGTAACTTTAGTGTCCATCCCTAGGGTGCTCAGTTTGTTTATAAGTCGCCTGTGAGGAACAGTGTCAAAGGCTTTACTGAAATCTAAATACACCACATCTAGAGCTCTCCCTCGGTCCAACTCCCTGGTCACCCAGTCAAAGAAATCAATCAGATTTGTCTGACAAGACCTGCCTCCGGTGAATCCATGCTGCCTCGGATCCTGTAATCCGCTGGACTCCAGAAACCTCACTATTTTCTCTTTCAGCAGCGTTTCCAATAATTTACTCATCACCGAAGTTAAACTAACCGGCCTGTAGTTTTCAACCACATCCTTACTTCCGCTTTTGTGTAAAGGCACCACATGAGCCTCTCTCCAGTCCTTTGGCACCACTCCCGACTCCAACGAGGCATTGAAAAGGTCAGTCAGTGGAGTTGCTAGAACGTCCCCAAGTTCCCTCAGTATTCTAGGGTGTATCCCATCCGGTCCCATCGCTTTGTCTACTTTAAGTTGAGCTAGTTTCTCACGAACACAGTCTTCTGAAAATTGTTCAAGATGTGTCTCGCTTCTGTTCTTATTTGTGGGTGTTTTCTGAGGTCCTGCTCCTGGTTCTTCATCTGTGAACACAGAACAAAAATATTTGTTAAGCAATTCCGCTTTATCCTTATCAGCTTCTACATATTCACCCCCTGCACCCTTGAGTCTGACAATTCCACATTTGCCCTTCCTCTTCTCACTAATATATCTGAAAAATCTCTTATCCCCCCATTTTATTGCATTGGCTATTTCCTCCTCCTTTTGAATCTTTGCCTTCTTGACTACTTTGCTAGCTTCTCTGTTTTTCCAAATACAGATGCCTGTCTTCCTCTCTCTGTGATCTCTTGTATTTCATGAAGGCCTCCCTCTTTTTCTTCACTTTTTCAGCTACTTCCTTCGAAAACCATAGCGGTCTCCTGTTCCTTTTGCCTTTATTTACCATTTTAACAAAAAGGTTGGTTGCCTTTAAAATACCCCCTTTCAATTTTGCCCACTGTTTTTCTACATCCCCCAGCTGTTCCCATCCCATTAACGACTCCCTGAGGTATTGGCCCATCTTCGCAAAGTTAGTCTTCCTAAAGTCTAAGATCCTCACCTTGGAATGGATTCTAACAGCCCTAGTCCTAATACTGAACCACACCACCTGGTGATCACTGGATGCAAAATGATCTCCCACTACATCAGAAACACTTTCACCACTGGTAAGCACCAAGTCCAGTATGGCCCCTTCACGTGTGGGGTCTGTTACCAATTGCCTGAATAGTTCTCCCTGTAGAGAATCCAGGATCTCCTTACTTCTAGATGATACTGCAGCAGGAATGTGCCAATCAACATCTGGCATATTGAAATCTCCTATCAGTAGCATTTCCCCTTTCCTAGCAATGCTGCATATGTCTTCAATTAACTCTCTGTCCACCTCTTCCTCTTGTGAGGGAGGTCTATATATCACACCAATGCAAATAGATTTCTCTTTCCCTCTTTCTAGTTTAACCCACAATGTCTCCTCTCTCCCTTTTAAGCTCTGTAATTCCAAAGCTTTAATAGTAGTTTTTACATATAGTGCCACTCCTCCTCCCCTTCTTCCTACCCTGTCCTTTCTGAATAAAGTATAGCCAAGTATAGTTACATCCCAGTCATGGTTTTCTGTGAACCATGTTTCTGTAACTGCCACTAAATCCAAGTCAGCCACTCCCACCAAAGCTTCAACTTCAGGGATCTTATTTCCCATGCTACGGGCATTAATACACACTGCTTTCCATATGTTACCCCTGTTACCCATTTCCATAAAGGTATTTAATGTATCACTTACCTGGGGGCTTTCACTTACCTGGGGGCTTTCTTCTCCCATCCCCAACGAATCTAGTTTAAAGCCCTCTTCAGTAGATTAGCCAGTCTATTACCAAAGATGCGTTGACCTTTCTTGGACAGATGGATGCCATCTCTGCTCTGCAACCTATACCTCCCATTCACGATCAACCAGCCTGATTTCTCTCCTATTATCAGATGCTTTGAAGCAGTTTCAGATTGGCTTCTCACACAAAACCTGCGCATCAATCACAGCAAAACCAACGTTCTTTTCGTCACAAGAAACCAGAAGTTCATCCCACCTCCCTCTCTCCAAGTTAATAATGCCGAACTCAAAACAAAATCCACAATCCGCTATCTAGGCATCACCCTAGATTTATTTTATTTATTTATTTAACATTTTTTATATACCGTCTTTCTACGAATCAAAATGGTTTACATAGAACAATAAAAAGCAGTGTATTTCAACTGTTTACAAGGAACAAATAGGGTACAGAATAAAAAACATGTAGAACTAAATTATATTATACAGTTAATTACAGTGAACAATGATCAACTATTTACATATTTACATATGTATGTGCAAAGCTACGGAGGGGAGTATTGTAAAGTTTGAAGGAACAAGGGCAGGGAGGTAAAAAAAATAAGGGGTTTAGGGTGGGAGAGAAAAATGATCAAGGAAGAGATGGGTCTTTAACTTTTTCTGGAAATCATTGTGGCTCACGCAGTTGCGCAGCTCATGCGGAAGAGAGTTCCAAAGGGATGGAGCATAGAGGGAAAAGGTCCTGTTACATGTGGATTGTTTACAGTGTTTTTTAGTTGTAGGTATAGTCAGTAGGTTTTTAGTGTTAGAACGGTGATTTCTAGTGTTGGAGAAGGTAAGGAGAGGGGAGAGACATGGAGCTGACTCCTTGGAAATAATTTTGTGTATTAGAGTAAGAACCTTGAATTTCACTCGGTGATGAATTGGGAGCCAGTGGAGATCATAGAGGATTGGTGTAATATGAGCTCGTCTAGGATTGTTTGTTATGAGACGCGCTAATGTATTCTGGGCTAGTTGGAGGGGTTGAAGAGAGTTCTTGGGGAGGCCCTGATAGATCAGATTACAATAGTCAAGCGAGGGGGTTGTAAGGGCCTGACAGACAGTGCGAAAGGAGTCGGGGCTTAGGAGAGGTTTGAGGTTCCTGAGAGTGCGTAGTTTAGCGTATACTGTGTTAGTAGTTTTCTTTATTTGATCAGAGAAAGATAGGTTCTGATCGAGTATGATTCCAATGTATTTCACGTGGTTTTTTATGGAGAGAGTGAGATCGTCAAAGGTGAGGGTTGTGGGGGGGATGTATGAGGGGTTCGAGAAAATTTGGAGTGCCTCCGTTTTGGATTGGTTGATTATTAGGTTGTGTTGAGAGAGCCAAGATTTGAGGCTGGTTAGACATTGATTTAGCTTAGAGAAATTAGGGTTAGAGAGGTTAAATGGGGTGAAACACATCATGTCATCTGCATATATTTGATACTGGATGCCATAATTTTGTAAGATCGTGCATACAGGTTGGAGGAAGATATTAAAGAGTAACGCAGATAGACTGGATCCTTGAGGTACGCCTTGTTTTAGTGTAAAAGGGAGGGAAGTATCACTTCCAATACGGACCTGTTGGGTTCTTTCGTCTAGGTAGGATTGGAACCATTTTAGGGTTGTGCCTCTGTCCTATATCATGAAGTCTGTATAGGAGTTGATGGTGGGGGAGGGAGTCAAAAGCAGCGGATAAGTCTAGGAAAATAAGTAGACATCCTTGGGTGGAGTTCTGGGTGTGTGCATACAGGGAATCTATTAAGGAAGTGAGGAGGGTTTCAACTCCGTGGTTTTTTTTGAAACCATGTTGGAATAAGTCAAGGGGGGAGTGGTCGTCAATATAATCCTGAAGTTGGATTTGGACAAGTTTCTCGGTTATTTTTGCAGGTACTTTATTGTGCCAAAGAGAATTGGAGGTCTCCGGCCCATTCTGGACGAGAAATCTCAACAGGTTCTTGGAAAAGGAAAAGTTCAAGATGCTTACTCTTGGAACACTGCTGCCCTACCTCCAGCAGGGAGATTGGCTATGCTCCTTAGATCTGAAGGATGTGTACACTCACATCCTCATTCATCCAGACCACAGAAAATACCTAAGGTTCATGGTGGGAGGAAGCCATTTTCAGTACAGGGTACTGCCCTTTGGCCTAACCTCTGCCCCACGGGTCTTCACAAAGTGCCTGGCAGTGGTGGCAGCCTACTTGAGAAACCAGAGTATTTTTGTCTTCCCCTACCTGGACGACTGGCTCATCAGGGGTCAGACTCTCCAGGAGGCCAGGCAAGCCACCCTCCGTACTGTCTCTCTCCTTCAGCAACTAGGCTTTGTCATAAACTTCGCAAAGTCCACTTTGCTCCCCTCCCAGAACCTGGAGTTCATAGGAGCACGGTTAGACTCCCTGCAAGCAAAGGCTTATTTGCCAGTGGACAGAGCGGAAAGGCTTTTGGACTTGGCCAGCCAGTTTCTAGACAACCCACTGGTTTCCGCCAGACTCTGTCTAAGGCTCCTGGGCCACATGGCATCGATAGTGCATGTGACCCCCAATGCCCGCCTGAATATGAGGCCTGCACAGTGGTGTCTCAGAACTCAGTGGGGGCAGGCCACAGGAAGCCTCAGAGACAAAGTTGGCAACCCTACATAGCAGAGGATGCAATAGTCCACTGAGTCTGCCCAGTAGAGTTGTTAGGGCAGAACCTGCGGTGCAGTGTAGGTGACTTTCTCAAGTCTATGGTCTTCAATCATCTTCAAACATTTTGCACTTCATTAAATCCCCAACCCACTGTGCAACCAGTCTAGGCCCATCTGGTGGGCACTAGTATCTGAGCTGCTCCTTTATGGTGTGGTGTTCTTTCAGCAGCTAGCCCAGAGGCCCCTGCTGTACAACCAGGGAGTCTGTCCATGGTACAACAATCACAGTTGTGCCACATGGTGAGCTTTTCAGGGAGGTTTGTACCTGCTGTGCAGTACAGGTTACTTCAGAAGCAAGACAGCTACTTTACATCCGTTTCAAGTTGAGATGCTCCTTTCTTGATTACCTTGGAATTACTGCCATTGGCCTGTTTGTTAGGAAGAATCATTTATTCAGTAATAGATTTTGGGGCCCTTTTATTGAAGTATGCTATGGTTTTGCATCCAATTCTTGTTTAGAGCGAACATTTAACATGCTCTAAATGCAAAGTCTCCACGGTAACTGTCAGGTGTGACCTGCATGTGGAGGAGTGGCCTAGTGGTTGGGGCAAGGTACTTCAGGCCGGAAGGTCGGGGGTTCAAATCCCATTAGAGGACAGCAACCTTGGGCCGGAAGGACTGGGGCTTCTAGTCCCACAGGTGCTCCTTGTGGTCTTGGGCAAGCCACTTAACCCTCCATAGCCCATGTTCCCTGTAAAATAGTTATCTCCAAGTTATAATGCCCTGTTCAATGTAAACCGCACTGATGCAGAATAGCGCGGTATATAAGAATGTAAATAAAATAAAAAATAAAGTAAGGGTTTCGAAACCATTCCTGAACTCCCTGCAGTGGTGGCTACACCCCCCCAACCTTCTACAAAGAATTCCTTTTCAGGTACCTGTTTCCACTGTGGTACTCACAACCGATGCCTCCTTGCAGGGCTGGGGTGCACATTGTCTGGACAAGTGCACACAGGGCCTGTGGTCTCCATGGGAGGGCACACAACAAATCAACCTGCTGGAACTCCGGGCGATACGCTTAGCCCTCAAAGCCTTCTCTCACACCCTGGCCCACCAGTCTGTCTTGGTGCAGACAGACAACCAGGTCGCGATGTTCTATGTGAACAAACAAGGAGGCACGGGGTCCAGGCTCCTGTGTCAGGAGGCACAGACCCTTTGCTCTTTTGCACTTAGACTGCCCTGAGCAACATATTGTGTCAATCTTCCTGGCCAGGAAAATTTCCTGGCAGACAGATTGAGCAGGGTTCTACAACCTCACGAATGGCAACTGCACCCTTTGATGGTTCAGAACATTTTCCTGAAATGGGGACTTCCATCCATCGACCTCTTTGCCAGTCCCCTGAACAGGCAGCTGCCCCAGTTCTGCTCCAGGCAACCGCATCCCACGAGATTCGCAGCGGATACCTTCCTGATCTCATGGTCCAAGGGCCTTCTGTATGCGTTTCCTCCCACGCCTCTGGTGGCCCGAACCTTGTTCAAGATTCTAAGGGACAGGGCCTCGGTCATCTTGGTAGCCCCCAGATGGCCGAGGCAGCTCTGGTTCCTGCTTCTGTTACAGCTGGCGGTGGACACCCCACTCCCTCTGGGGTTGCAACCCGATCTTCTTTCTCAGGATCAGGGTTCCCTTCTGCACCCCAATCTCAAAACTCTCAATTTGATGGCCTGGAGGCTGCAAGAATATTGCTGGCTCCCTGGGGCCTGCCTCAGGAAGTTGAAGAGGTGGTCTTGGCCTCTAGGAAGCAATCCACCAGAAAGACCTATGCCCTGAAGTGGAAGCGGTTCTCCTTGTGGTGTGCCCAACGCCATGAGAACTCTTTCTCCTGCCCTGTGCCAGTGGTGTTTCAATACCTGCAGCACTTGTCTAATCACGGTCTTAAGTCCAATTCTGTTCGGGTACACCTTTCTGCTCTGGCAGCCCACCACTCACAGGTGGAAGGGCACTCTTTATCGGTTCACCCCTTGGTGTCCCAGTTCCTCAGAGGCTTGCTCTTGCTGAAGCCTCTTCTCCGTCCACCAGCCCCTGAGTGGGAGTTGAATGTGGTCTTGCAGCAGCTTACTTGCCCTCCCTTTGAGCCGATGGCTACGTGTCCTTTCCGCTTCCTTTCTTGGAAGGCTCTTTTCCTAGAGGCACTGACCTCGGCCAGACGAGTGAGTGAACTTCAAGCCCTGGTCTGTGACAGCCCATACACTCGTTTCTATAGGAACAGGGTAGTCCTTAGGACTCATCCTAAGTTCCTCCCGAAGGTAGTCTCCTCTTTCCACCTCAACCAGGAGGTGGTTCTTCCAGCATTCTTCCCTAGACCCCATGCCAGCTGGGCTGAGGAAGTCCTGCATACCCTGGACTGTAGAAGGGCCTTGTCTTTCTACATTGAGCGTACTAAGGGTCATAGAAGGGTTACTCAGCTCTTTGTCTTCTTTGACCCAAACAACTTGGGGTTGCCTGTCTCCAAGCGTACCTTGTCCATATGGGTGGCGGACTGTATCACCTGGGCTTACAGGGCAGCAGACCTTCCCTTGCAGGTTCGAGTCACAGCCCACCGTGTCCAGGCAATGGCTGCATCAGTAGCTCATCTCCATTCTGTACCGTTGGCATATATCTGTAGGGCTGCAACTTGGTCCTCAAGCCAGACTTTTGCAGCCCATTACTGCCTGGAGAGGGAGTCCAGTAGGGACAGTGCTTTTGGTCAGGCAGTACTCCGGAATCTCTTTGAGGTTTAGGCAACTCCTGCCCTCCAGCCCTCTTGTTGGGCTACCGGTGGAATCTCTTCTCAGTAAAATTCTTTCCCTGATGCTGAGGCTTCACAGAGGGAGCTCTATTTTTCAGCCTGGGCTCCTGGTAGCCCAGAGCTAGGGAGTCACCCATATGTGAGGACTGACTTCCTGCTGCTCCTGGAGAACACCTGTTACAGGTGAGTAACTACTCTTTCTCTCTGGGGCTGCAACATGATCTCCTGTCTCAAGAGCAGGGTTCCCTTCTGCACCCCAACCTCAGGTCCCTCAATCTGATGGCCTGACTGCTGAAAGATAGTGCTAGCTCCCTTACGTCTACCTAAGGAGGTTGAGGAGGTGGTCTTGGCCTCTAGGAGGCAGTCCACCAGAAAGTCCTATGCCCTCAAGTGGCATAGATTTACAGTATGGTGTGCTCAGCGCAATGAAGATCCTTTCTCGTGCCAGTAGTACTGCAGTATCTACTTCACCTTTCAGACCTAGGGCTTGGGTCCACCTCAGTGCTTTGTCAGCGCACCACTCACCTGTGGAAGGGGCAGTCTGTCGGTTCACCCCTTGGTGTCCAGTTTTCTCAGAGGTCTGCTTCTTCTCAAGCCTTCGGTTCGTCCACCGGCGACTGAGTGGGATTTGAACGTGGTCTTGCAGCAACTTACTCGCCCACCATTTGAGCTGATGGCTACTTGCCATTTGCGCTTCCTCTCTTCGAAAGCACTCTTCCTGGTGGCTCTTACCTCAGCCAGATGTGTGAGTGAACTACAAGCTCTGGTTTTTCTAATAGAGACCGTACATGTGGTTCTATAGGAACAGGGTGGTGGGTGGTCCCAAGTTCCTCCCAAAAGTGCTCTCCTCTTTCCACCTCAATCAAGAGGTTCTTCCGACCTTTTTTCCCAGGCCGCATGCCAGCCAGGCTGAAAGAGTCTTGCATACCCTGGACTGTAAAAGGGCGTTGCCCTTTTACATAGAACGTACGTGGGAGCATCGAAGGGCTACTCAGCTCTTCGTCTCGTTTGACCCTAATAGGATGGGGTTACCTGTCTCCAAGCGTACGTTGTCCACTTGGGTAGAAGATTGCATCGCCTGGGCGTACAGGACAGCCGACCTCCCCTTGCAGGGTCGGGTCACGGCGAAAGCTGGGTCAGTAGCTCATCTCCGCTCTGTTCCGTTGGCAGACATCTGCTGGGCCACAACTTGGTCTTCAAGCCAGACTTTTGCAGCTCATTACTGCCTGGAGAGAGAGTCCCGGCGGAACAGTATTTTTGGTCAGGCGGTACTCCGTAATCTCTTTGAGGTTTAGGCAACTCCTACCCTCCGGCCCTTTGTGTTGGGCTACCATACGGGGTGCGTTCTCAGAGAAAATTCTTATCACGGATGCTGAGGCTCTTGAGAGGGAGCCATTTTTTCAGCTCTGGGTTCATGGTAGCCTAGAGCTGGGGAGTCCCATATGTGAGGACTGACTTCCTGCTTGGTCCTGGAGAAAGCGTAGTTGCTCACCTGTAACAGGTGTTCGCCCGTAGCAGCAGGAATCAGTCCTCATGACCCTCCCTCCTCCCCTGGAGTTGCAGTCCTATCCTTCATTTTCATTTTTGCTGTCTTTTAGCTATGTCATCAGACTGAGCAAGATGGCACCCTTGGGCGGGAAGGGGACCGCGCATGCGCGCTGCATTCCCAATGGTTTTCTTTGAAAGCTGGGAAAATGCTCCGCACGAGGGCTCCGTCGGCACAGACGTCACTCATATGTGAGGACTGATTCCTGCTGCTCCTGGAGAACACCTGTTACAGGTGAGTAACTACACTTACTTGAACTTGAATGTGCTGAGAGCTAGTTAGTCTCAGGTTTTTATTTTTATTTTCTTTGTTTTCAATGACTGAAAGATCTGCTGTGGTTCACAGTATTCTGAGCAGCCTGTCAGTCATCGAGGCCATCTCTCCTCGCTGCTGTGCCGCTGCTGTGTTGACAAAGGTTGGACTGCTGAAATCTTTATTTCGGGAACGAAGCCAGTAAATGTGGAAATACTGACAATCTCAGATACTACTACTACTACTATTTTGCACTTGTATAGCGCCACGCACGCGGCGCTGTACAGCTAACCTACGAGAGGCAGCCAGTATACACGAGACAGTCCCTGCCCGTCAGAGTCATGCTCATCAGAGCTTACAATCTAGTCAGAACAATAGAGAGCATTGGTCAGTTTAGTGTAAGGCACGGTATGGTCTATACAATTGGTCATGAGAAATGACGGGGGATAAGATAAGGATAGAAGTCAGGATCTGAAAGCAACGGTGAAGAGGTGGGTCTTCAGCCTGAATTTGAAGAGGGCCAGGGAGGGTGCCTGGCGTATAGACACGGGTAGGCTGTTCCAGGTGTAAGGTGCAGCAAGGTGAAAGGAGCGAAGTCGGGAGTTAGTGGTGCGAGTGAAAGGCATAGATAGAAGTAATTTGTTAGCAGAGCGCAGGTTCCGAGAGGGGAAGTAGGGAAAGATGAGAGGTATAGAGGGGCCGTAGAGTGAATGCATTTATAGGTCAGTAGGAGAAGCTTGAATTGGATGCGGAAGTGGACAGGGAGCCAGTGAAGCAACTTGAGAAGAGGAGTAATGTGGGCATGGTAATAACATTACAGAGATATCTGCTCAGACCTTAGCTACCCACTATATGAACAAATCAAAAAATCATGCACTCACCAAAATCACTCTATTTCTTGTTATGTACAATCAAATGATTGGTCAGACTTCCATCCTATAACCAAAGACACACTTAAAAGTATCATCTCAAATCTGAACACTACAACTTCCTACCTTGACCCCCATGCCCAGTCATCTGGATAAAGAAAACTCTATCAACTTTATCCTCCTTCATTCTTCCCATGATCAACCTTTCATTACAACAAGGGTACTTACCACCTACCCTAAAACGTGCGCAAATTTGCCCATTACTTAAGAACGGTACCCTGGACAAAACATCTCCGAACTCCTATAGACCTATATCAAGTATACCTTTCATGGCTAAACTAATTGAAAAGGTTGTTAAAATTCGTACTCAAGAATACATTGATAACTCAGTCCCCCTTGATAAACAGCAATATGGATTTCACCCTTGTCATGGTGTAGAAACACTACTTACAGTTCTACCTGACAATCTTGTAAGAGGAATTGATAACTCTAAACAAGCATATATCCTTTTATTTCTTGACATTTCTGCAGCATTCGATAGTGTAAATCACACCATAATGCTTAATAGACTCAAACAAATAGGAATTAATTCAACAGTACATAAATGGTTTACTTCATATCTAAACAGAACACAAACAGTAAGAATCAATACTCAAATTTCTAATACATACAAACAGGAACTCGGCCTCCCACAAGGATCCGCCCTTTCAGCCCTCCTTTTTAATATTTATATTCAACTTGTTTGCAACATCTTTAAACAATTCAACGTCCAATACAATGGACGATATAATGCTGTACATCCCTTTCACGATCCCGAACCTACCAATGCAATTAATAACCGAGTGCTTCAGTGAACTAACTACATGGCTAGATGACCATAACCTACGCATCAACTACTCAAAAACGGACATCTTATTTGTTACAAAAAATCTTTCATACACTCCCCCATCGTCTATCACGCTTCAAAATCAAGATATTAAAATAAAAAATGAGGTGAAATACTTAGGCGTGATTCTAGATACGTATCTTAGAATGGACTCCCACATCAGGAACACGATAAAAAAAATCCATTGCAAGCTTAAGATCCTAAAGCAACTTCGCCCACTAGTACATATACAGGACTTTATGAGCATTATCCAAGCAATCATCACACCACAATTTGATTTTGCGAACTTAGTTCTTCTAGGAACAACAAAACAGAACTTTAAAAAACTTCAGCTAGTTCACCAATGTTAGCTTATGTTTCATGTAAAAAGAACTGTAACTATATCGCTCTGTTCTTTATCGTTGTTTTTTGTAAACCACACCTGATCCTTGGGAAAGTGCGGTATATAAGTGATTACTAAATAAAATAAAATGGCGGAAGATTAGTCGAGCAGCATGATTTTGTATAGATTGAAGGGGAAGGAGGTGGCTGATGAGGAGACCAGCAAGGAGCAGGTTACAATAATCGAGGCGAGAGGAGACTAAGGAGTGGATAAGCATTTTGGTAGTGTGTTCAGAGAGGAAGGGGCGGATTTTGCCAGTGTTGTAGAGGAAGAAACGGCATGTCTTAGCTACAAGCTGGATATGTGCAGAGAAGGAGAGAGAGGTGTCAAAGATAACCCCTAGGTTGCGGGCCGAGGGAACAGGAAGGATAGCTCCATCCACATAGACTGAGAAAGGGGGAGGGGGAGGAGTTGGGGGGAAAGACAAGGAGTTCAGTCTTGGCCATGTTCAATTTCAAACGGTGATGAGACATCCAGGCAGCGATGTGGGAAAGGCAGGCAGAGATCTTGGACTTGGTTTCTGGAGAAATATTAGGTGTAGAGAGGTAGATTTGGGAGTTATCGGCATAGAGATGGTACTGGAAGCCATGGGAGGAGATAAGCGCACCAAGGGCTTGGGTGTAGAGAGAGAAAAGGAGGGGGCCCAAGACTGATCCCTGGGGTACACCTACATGGAGCGGGGTAGGGGAGGAGCTGCCAGAGCATACACTGAGAGCGATGGGAGAGGTAGGAGGAGAACCAGGATAATACCGAGTCCTTGAAGCCAAGGGAGGAGAGGGTGGTGAGGAGAAGATTGTGGTCAACGGTATCAAAGGCAGCAGAGAGATCAAGAAGGATGAGGATAGAGTAGAGGCCCTTAGATTTAGCCAGGAACAGGTCATTGGAGACTCTTGCTAGAGCCATTTCAGTGGAGTGTAGGGGTCGGAAGCCGGATTGTAGTGGGTCCAGGAGGGCCTTGGAGGTGAGGAAGTCGAGGCAGCGGCGGTGGACGGCTCGTTCTAGTAGTTTAGGTATGAAGGGAAGGAGGGAGATGGGTCGATAGTTGGAAGGGCATGTGGGATCGAGTGAGGGTTTCTTAAGGAGGGGTGTGACAACAGCATGTTTGAAGTCAGTGGGGACAGTTGCAGTGGAGAGTGAAAGGTTGAGGATATAAGAGATGGGGGGGACAATGGTCAGGGAGATGGGTGGGGATAGGGTCGGATGAGCAGATGGTGGGTTTGGAGGAGGTAAGGAGGAGTACGATTTCTTCAGAGATCAGAGGGAAGGAAGAGAAGATGGCAGAGGAAGTATGGAGGGGGGAGGTAGCTGAGGGGGTGGGGAATTGGAGGGTGATCTTGTAGATTTTGTCGTGGAAGTAGTCGGCTAGGGTTTGGGCAAAAAGGGAGGGCGGGGGCGGGGGGACCTTGAGGAGAGAATTGAGGGTATTAAAGAGATGGCGAGGGTCCAGAGGCAAGGGAGTTGGTCAGATGGACGTAGTAGTCTTGTTTGGCAAGTGCTATGGCTGACTTGAAGGAGCCAAGCATGAATTTGAAGTGTAGAAGGTCCTCCCGGGAGCAGGATTTGGACCAGGCACGTTCGGCAGCATGGGCGCAGGTGTGTAGATAGCAGGTAGTGGGCGAAAGCCAGGGCTGGGGAGTAGATCGTTTGACTGGACGTGGGGTGGGTGGGGCAAGAGTCTCAAGAGCTGAGGATAGTGTAGCATTGTAAGAAGATAATGCCTTGTCGACGGATTTGGAGGATATAATGGAGGAAAGAGATGGAGAAATGGTGGAGGAGAGAGTCAGGGGATCAATATTATGGTGGTTTCTAAATAGGTCGGAAGAGACAGGACGAGGTTGAGACGGTGGAAGCTGAAGAGTAAAGGTTAAAAGGTGATGGTCAGATGAGGGAAGGATTGCGTTGCGGAAGTTTGAGGGAGAGGAATTAGAAAAGAGTATTAGGTCAATGCAGTGGCCGTGTAGGTGGGTGGGGGCGGTGGAGCAAGGTTGGACATACAAGGAGGTGAGGGCGAGGACCTTTGAGGCATGGGGGTCGGAGGGGTTGTCGACGTGAATGTTAAAATCTCCAAGAATAAGAGTGGGGGAGGAGGGATCCAGAAAGGCAGAAAGCCAGGCGCCAAAATTGGTGAGGAAGGTTAATTTGGATTTGTCGGGTGGGCGATAAATATCAGCTACTCGGAGGGGAAGTGGTGTGAGGAGGCGAATGGAGTGGACTTCAAAAGAGAGGGGGAAGGGTGACTGAGGTAGCAGGAGGGGTTGGAATTGGCAGGAAGGGAGCAAGTAGGAGACCAATGCTGCCACCACGACCAGTGGTTCGAGGTGTATGGGAGAACTGTTAACCCCCATAGCAGAGAGAAGCAATGGATACGGTGTCTGGGGGGAGCCAGGTCTGTCAGGGCAAGAAGGTGTAGGGCATTAGAGAAAAAGAGATCGTGAATAAAAGGAAGTTAGTGACTGAGCATGTGTTCCATAGGGCACATGAAAATGGGAGAGAGGAGGTGGGAAGGAGAGGGATATGGATAAGGTTAGATAAGTTACGTGAGGATTTCTTATCAGCGTAACGTGAGGCTTTATTTCTAGAGTACTGCAGAGATTTAGAGGGAACAGGGTGTGGGTGGATATGTCTAGGTGTGTGTGCCCTCCAAGAGGGTTTTGAGGGAGGGGAAGTGAGGGGTAAATGAGGGGTGATATTGATGGTATCAGGTTATGTGAGGATTTCTTTTTGGAGATAAGGTTGGGGTTGATGTCTCTGGATGAGTGATTGGGGGGATGAGGGCGGAAGGGGGGAGGAGCGGGATGTGGATGAGAATAGATAAGCTACGTGAGGAACTCTTTTTTTAATGTGTGAGAGAAATCGAGGGGGGCCAGGGTTGTGGTTGATATTACCTGATGAGAGAAGGAGGAGGAGTAATAGAGAGCATGGTAAAGCGGAGACTGTACGGCAGAAGCAAGGGTGGGGTTGCCTTAAAGAGAGAGGGGCTGGCTGAATGCGGGGGATGGTGTGCTGAAGCTCAAGAGCAGATGCTAGGCTAGAGGACATAATGGAGGGAGAAGTGAGGAAGGTAGGGGGGAAGAGGAGGGAGGGTTTTGGTAGGAGGGGAGGCAGCTGGGGAGGATGAGGAAAAGGACAGTGATGTGGGGCCATGGCAAAGGCAACAATTTCTATGCAAAGAATGGGTAGCATGTTCTATGCAAACAATGGGTGGCACGTACTATGCAGGCAGTGGGTTGCAAGGTCTATGCAAACAGTGGGAAGCAAATCCAAAGCAGAGTTACTTGCAGGTAATAGGGTGGTGATCGTGAGAAGGTTGTGGTTAGGAGGCGGTGTGGAGGAGCGATCGTGCCTGCTCGGCTCCCCAGCAGCTGAGGAGATTTGATGGAGCTGGGTTATCGGCTCACGCTAGAGCGCCCTGTGGACCCGTGCCTAAGGGCCCTCTGGCGAGGTCCACGGGCGTGCCCGGTGGAGCATGCAGCTGTTTAAAGGGCCGATTGCCCTTGTGCTCGGTGGCTCAGATGGTGGCGTGGGCAGCGCCGATGTGCCCGGTGGAGCAAGCGGCTGTTTAAAGGGCCGATAGTGAATTGCCTCTTATTCAGGTGTGCCGTCTGCCATGGAATGTCGTGGTTTTGGTGGGAACCGCAGCTATGGCTTCTACTAGTGAAGGGGAGCTGGGGGATCTTTCAAGGGGTGCAAGTCTCCGCTCTGGGTCCTTCAGCAGATCAATCTATAAGGTTGATAAATAGAGGGAAATTTCCTCAGGGTCTTCTCTTTTTTTCCCAGAATTTGTTTTGCTTTTGCATCAGGTCTTTTGCATGAAGCAGGGCCTGGTGCAAGCTTCTCGCAAAGTAGGTCATAAAACTGCTAGGTAGGTATGACCTAGATTGGCAACTGTTGGAAACAGGATACTGGGCTTGATGGACCTTGGTCTGACCCAGTATGGCATATCTTATGTTCTTATTCCTTGTCAGTGGCTAAAGAGGCTATAGAACCTGCAGCTAAACATCGTAGGATAGAAGAGGAAGCCTGGGAAGACCAAGGTGCTGTCCTTTTGGGGGCTTCTGATGATCCTCTTGAGGGGGCCCTCTGGCCTTTGGGGTGATCCCTGGAGCTGAATTTGAAGAAGGGTCAATTCCTCACAGTGAGGATCCCACAATTATTAGTGTCTTTTGTAGAGAGGAGTTGACAGTCTTGATTGCTCAGTCCTTAGGAGCACTTAATATACCTCATGGCTCTCCAGTGAAGGGAGGGATCACTAGAAGATCTCGTGTTACAGGGTATTCAAAAGTCTCAAAGGTGTTTTCCAGTGCATAGTGCCATTAAGGAGATGATTGAAGCAGAGTAAAGATCCCAGAGGCTGATTTATGTGGCAGCAAGTCTCACATTTGTACCAGATTCTGCAGGTTGAAAAGGATCTTCTTAAATAGCCTAAGGTGGATGTGCTAGTTTCTGCTGTTACCAAAAAGACAACGATACCGGTTGAGGGTGGAGCAGCCTTGAAAGATGCTCAGGACAGGAAACTCAAGACTTTGCTAAAGCAGTTTTTTGAAATCAATGCCCTAGTATTGCAGGCATCCCATTTGTAGTGCAAATGTAGCTCAAGCATGCTTACGAGTTTACCTGAGGCTGATCCTGGTCCTCAGGAAACATAATCGGAAGCAGCTTAGCTGGAATCGGGATCGGCTTATTTGGCTGACACGTTATATGATCTGGTCAGAGCCTCGTTTAAGTGCATGGCTTCTGTGGCCTGTCTGATGTATGCTCTAGCTTTGCAACTGGTCTACGGATGTGGCTTCAAAGACTAGGCTTAGTAAGATTTCTTTTAAAGGGACCTCTGAGAATCCAAGGTTCCCAGACTTCCAGAAGATAAGCCTAAGATAGCTGAGTCTACTGCTCCTGCCATTACAGGGATTTTCGAAGATTTCTTGCAACCCATTTTGCCCCCTTTCAGTGTTTTTGCCATCCTCCCAGCCCTTTCAGGGGAGTAGGAGTACAGGTAGAGGATGATATGCTGGAGCCGCAGGTGACTCCAAAAAGTCACAATGAAATGAAAGGGACTCAAGTGGAGATCATTCTGGTAGGCTGTCTGCTACAAACGTTTTATTCCACATGGGTCCAGATTACATCTGACGAGTGAGTGCTAGAGATGGTTTGAGAGGGCTATGTCCTAGAAGTTCACTAGGCCCTTCTCTGATGCCTTTATTTTGTCCCCTTGCAAAGCACTGCTTAAGGCAAAGGCAGTAACGGGAACACTGGACAGGCTGATCCAGGTACAGGCAGTAGTCAGTTCTGTCAGATCAGCTCACACACGGCCACTGCTCAATTTATTTCATCATACCCAAGAAAGAAGGGTCCTTTTGCCCAGTTCTAGATTTCAAAAATGTCAGTCGAGCTCGGCAAATGCCTCATTTTCACATAGAGATGTTTCGATCAGTTATTGTGGCAGTAAGAAAAGGTGAGTTTTTGACCTCCCTAGATTTGACAGAGGCCTACTTGCATATTCCCATTTATCCAAACCATCAGCATTACCTGTGCTTTGCAGTTCCCATGGGGCATTTCCAGTTTCAAGCCTTACCTTTTGGTCTAGCCCTCTGCACCTCGAATCTTTACAAAGGTAATGGTGGTAGTGGCAGCAGTTCTTCGGCAAGAAGGGATTATGGTTCATCCATATCTGGACGATTGGTTGATCAGGACAAATTCAGTACAGGAAAGTCAAGAAGCTACACAACAAGTAATAGCTTTTCTCCAAGAGCTGGGATGCGTTATCAATGTCAACAGCAGCAACTGTCTTTTGACTCAAGATCTCACTTGTTTAGGAGCTCAGTTCAATACGAGGTCAGGCAGAATGCGTCTGCCTATCAAACAGGTCACAAAGGTGCAGAATCAAATCCAGAATTTCTATCAAAGGTGGTCTCCGTCAGCTTGGCTTTAGCTACAGCTCCTTGGGTCCATGACGGTGACATTGGATCTCGTGCCTTAGGCCAAGGCTCATAAGAGGCCTCTACAAAAAGCCTTGCTGTCCTGGTGGTCTCCACAGAAACACTCTATTGAAGAGGTTACCATGTCCACAGGAAGCAAGACTGAGCCTCCAATGGTGGATAGACTTATCCAAACTGTAGACAGGAATGCTGTTGGCTCCAGCATGGGTGGTAGTGACCACCAATGCCAGCCTGTATGGATGGGGAGCACATTGTCTGTCCCAAGTAGCACAAGGTCAATAGTCTCAGGAGGAGAAGTTGGTCCATAAACCTCTCGGAGATGCAAGCTGTCTTCCCAGCTCTGAAGGCCTTTCTTCCACTGTTAACTACTCAAGACAGTGAGAATCTTCTCAGATAATGCAACCATAGTGGCTTACATCAGTTGTCAAGGTGGCATGGGGACTGCTGTGTTGGCCAGGGAGATATCTCCTCCTCTTTGAGTAGACACACTTTTAGCTCTATCAGCAGCTCATGCGGCAAGAAAAGAAAACATACAGGCAGACTTTCTCAGCCATCATCAGTTGGATCCGAGGGAGTGGTCCTGGAAGAATCAACGTTTCTCAGCATAGTATGGCATTGGGGTGTGCCTCCAAAGCAAAGGTCCACTTCTTCAGCCGCAGGCGAGAATGTCAGAAGGTCTGGATGGATGCTCTAGCTTAGCAGTAGCCAAGATATGGTCTCCTGTATATCTTTCCTCCCAGGCCTCTGATAGGCTAAGTTCTTCAGAAGACAGAGATGCATCAGGGAATGGTGATTTTATGTGGTGCCCGACTGGCCTCAAAGGCTGTGGTATGTGGATCTGGTGCGGCTGACAATGGATAGTCTGTGGCGTCTTCCAATATTGGACAACCTGCTAGCACAGGGTCTGATTCTAATGCCACAAATGGTTTGATTCTTGCTTACAGCTTGGTTATTGAGAGCTAATTTAAGAAATAGAGGTTATTCCTCTCAGGTGATAGTGATGATACAAGTCTATAAATTACTGAACGGAGTGGAACGGGTAAACGTAGATCGATTGTTTACATTATCAGAATATAGAAAGACTAGGGGACATGCAATGAAGCTACAGGGTAAACTATTTAAGACTAATAAAAGAAAATATTTTTTCACTCAACGTGTAATCAAACTCTGGAATTTGTTACCGGAGGATGTAGTAAAGGCTGTTAGTGTAGCTGGGCTTTAAAAAGGTTTGGACAAGTTCCTGGAGGAAAAGTCCAGAAACCATTATTAAGAAGGGACCCAGGATATCAATGCTTGACCCAGTACAAACATTGTGGAGCCTGTGTCTTTTGAGGAAACTGCTAGGTATGTATGACCTAGATTGGCCACTGTTGGAAACAGGATACTGGGCTTGATGGACCTTGGTCTGACCCAGTATGGTATATCTTATGTTCTTATGATCTGAGTTTGGAAGCGTTTAACTTCCTTGTCATATGTTCGAGTCTGGCGTATTTTTGAGAACTGGTGTGAGGAGAAGGGCATTCGGGGTAAGCGGCTTCAATGCCGGATGTGCTTTCCTTCTTACAGGCCGGGTTAGATAAAGGACTAGGCCTAAATTCTTTGTGAGTTCAAGTAGCAGCTTTAGCCTGTTATCGAGGTAGGATTCAAGGTTTTTCTTTGGCCTCTCATCCGGATGTAGTTCGTTTTCTTAGAGCCGTTAAGCAGGTTAGGCAACCTATGTGTCAGACTGTTCCCTCATGGGATTTTAATTTGATCCTTTCATTTCTCACAGGTCCTCCATTTGACCCCTTGAGTCTGGCTTTGTTGAAGAATCTCGCCTTAAAAACTTTCTGGTGGCCATATGCTCAGCTTGTAGGATTTCAGAGTTGCAGACTGTCTTGTAGAGAACAAGGTTGTCTTAAGACTGGTTCTTTCCTTCTTGCCATAGGTTGTTTCAGTGTTCATTTTAGTCAGTGTCTCTTCCTGTTTTCTCTGGAGCATAGGACAGTTTGAAGGATACTCAATTGCTTCTGTTAGACATACGCAGAGGACTGGGGCATTATCTTAAGCGTAGTAAGTCCATCAGGAAATCGGATCAACTTTGTTCTGTTTGGAGGTCCACGTAAAGGTGAGGTAGCTTCTAAGTCTTCCATTGAATGGTGGTTAAGAGAGGCTGCTACTTCCGCTTATTTACTCAAGCATAGATCTCTTCCAGTCAGTTTCAAGCTCACTCATCTGATTGTAGTCTTGCTCCACCATTTGATATCTGTACAGCAGTGACTTGGTCCCTCTCTTCATACATTCGTACGCCACTATCATCTAGATGTTCAGGCAAGGAAAGATGCACAGTTTGGGGTGCAGGCAGGACTCGTGGGTCCCTCCCAAAATTGAGTACTGCTCTGCTACATCCCATGCGACTAGACTGGAGAGACAATAAGGAAGGTGAAATTAGACCTTACCTGCTAATCTTCTTTCCTTAAGTCTCTCCAGTCCAGAACCCACCTGTTTCCTTTCTAGGCAAGCCTGGCTAGAGAAGGATAAAGAAAAGTATCTGTGACCTGTTGAGTCTATCTGGTGCTTCCTCAACCTGCTCTTTGCAATAATAGCATAAGCCGCAATTTCTTTTTCAGTTTAGTTTCCTTTTGGCAGCTTTTGGTTCCCTATAGATCTGTGACTCTAATTTCTCTATATCTTCTCTGAATGTACATAGTTATTGCATGTTATTTGCAGAGTTATATCACATTTCTTTTTGTGGAGTCTGCTTTGTTATTACCATACTGGAGTGAAAGGATGTGCACAGAACCCTTATAGTGTAACATCATTAAAACCTGTGGTTCTTAGTCTCCACCTGCTGGTGATAGGGGCATAACCCATGCCTTTGGCAGGTAAGGTCTAATTTCACCATCTTGCAAACATTTTTTGTCAGACTGAATTGCCATTACGAGCCCAGTAGTAGCTAGATGACCTTTATAATGAGCTTTAATGATCTATTCATTTAAAAAGTCCACACAAAACTACTTATTCAGTAATTCTTTGGGGTTGGAATATGGTTTATTTAAGTAGTAGTTTTGAATAATTTTGTGAGGACTTTAAATCAATCAAATAAATAGATTAAAATGGATGTCTAGTTAATACTGGGCTAGTAATGGCAATTTAATCCAACAAAAATGTTTGTGATGATTAGGTCTTTTTTAAGTTAATGGTTAATCCCAAAGCTAGCAAATAGAGTTCTATAAGAATAAGTGTATGCCACTGAAAGCGGAATGGGTATGGCTGGCCTACTTAAGAGCATCAAAGATAGTGTTCAAGAAGGACTGAGTGAGAATCCACCTGTATACCACCTAGGCATGGAAACGAACCTCAAAATAAGAAAATATCAGAGGACAAGGGGAAAAAGTGACAAATACACAAATACAATGGGAAATGTAAAATGTTACTCCCAAGAATCGTATGTGGATCAAAGCAGGACAGGATGAATGGGTTGATAGAGGTAAAATGAAACCCAAGGATGACACTGATAGCTGTAGCCCAGGACAATGTATTACAGGCAAGATAGTACATAGCTTGCATTAAAAAAAGCAGGTAAACCAGATTTATGTAGTTCTGTAAGAAAGAGCTGGAAGCAGTTACTACTTTTAATTGATTGCAAAAAATTCCTATATAGAAAGGCACAACAAGGTAGCATGTCTCATGCATTGGGAGCTTTGTAAGCATTACAACATTGCTGTGAGAAAACAAGCACTGTGTTCTCCAGGACCAAGCAGGAAGTCAGTCCTCACAAATGACGTCACCAACTTAGCCTGCGTGGTAACACTTCCCAGCTTCCAAAGGAAGCTTTTGGAATGCTTTCCCATCCAAAGGAGCCATCTTAATTCAGTCGTCCTTTTTCTGTGGAGCCCTCCAGACGTAGTCTGTGTCCCAAAAATCAAATTACCTTTTTTTTTTTTTTTGCTAGTTCTTTTCATTTTTCGGTATCACATGCTGTACAGCGTCTTTCTGCCAGCTCTGGGAGCATCAGTGCCTCTGCGCTGTGTTTTTCTCAGGGCTTTTCCTTTTTTCTCTGTGTGGGATTTTCCTCTTGCGCCCACCTAGTCGGTGAGGATGTTGGAGTTCTTTGACTTGGCGGAAGCCATCTTCCCTGCCATATCAAAGCCTACCAGTGGCTTCAAGAAGTGCACTCAGTGTGGCCAGACCGTCTCCATCACGGAGTGCCACAGCTGGTTCCTTCAATGCCTCTGGCCTGACTATGAACCCTTGGACTGCAGTCTCTGCTTGTAGATGGACAAGCAAGGGGCTTATTGTTCAGTTTCAAGGTATCAGCCTCTACATCGCCCTCGAAGGCCTCCGCCAAGGCTTTAGCTTCACATGGAGGCTGGACCCACTCTGAGCTGAGGGGATGTGGGGCACCGGAACGGTGGCTCTCCTTTGATAAGGAGCAGCCCCAGAAGGACCAGACTTTGACCTCGGCATAAAAGGGCAATGCCGAGTCCAGGACAAAGGCCTATCAGCATCAGAGCCCTCGGTGCGACTCTGAAGGTGAGAGCCGGGAGCAGCCCTCCAAACTGCCTGGGTGGGAGGAGTTGCCTCCTGAGGCCCCAGAGGGCCAATGTCCGAACCCAATGCATTCAAGGAGAGGGAGAAGGCCCAAAGCCATGACCATCAAGGAGTCCCCTGCTGAGGGAGCCGGCATCAGCGGCAGCAGAGACCTCTATCCTCGCAGAGGATGCAGTCCCTCAAATGTAGTCTTGCTGTGTTTATGGCTCAGCAGGCTGCAAGGGACCCAGTGACCTCTAGTTCCTCAGCACCAGTGATGGCCCCTTCCACGGCAGATGTCTCACCTGCAGAAGTGCAACCCATCCTGGAGGTCCATGCACACTTGAGTGGTTCCTGTGAGCATTTGAGGTCACTCTTGTTGCAGCAGGTGCCTCCTCCCTCCCTCCCCCCCCCCCCCGAGTGCATCGGGCTTGGACAGACAGGAGACAAGGATTCCTTCAACTCCACCCAAGCGCCACCGGCACGGTCAACATTCGAGGTGATACTTCGAGTTCCTCTCGGACTCTGATTGGGAGACCAAAGAGGAATTGCCAGAGACCGCCAGTTGCCACAATGTCCCCTCCAATTCCTCGCCCCCGTATGAGTGGGGGAGGTCCCCCCCCCCCCAGGTCCTGTCCTTCCTTGAGTTCATGCAGGACATTGGGAAGGCTTTGCCCTTCACTACTGAGGCAAGGGAGGGACCTTGGATGTAGGAGTTGGAAATCCTCCAGTATCCGACTCCCCCTTAAAAGGCCATTACGGTTCCAGTTCACATGATCCTGGAACTGCTTCTCTTTAGGATGTGAGGAAACTCCGCTCACGGTGCCAACAGTAAGCTGCCGACTCAATTCCATGTATTGAATGTGTAAGAGCCCTGGGTTTGAAAAGGCATGCCTCACAATTCCATGGTGATGGAATCAGCCATGTGCTGGATTAAAAGTTCCAAATGTATGGAGGTCATTGCTGCCTTCCTCTGGATCCTGGGAATCTGTCTTCCCCTATCTGGACGACTGGTTGGTCAGGGGTGGGGACACCACATGAGGTCCGGCAGTCTGTACAGCACACCATTCAGATGCTGAAACAGATGGGCTTTGTCATCAACTACCTAAAGTCCCACCTGCAACCCTTTCAATGCTTTGAGTTCGTTGGGGCTCTCCTTGATACCACACTGGCTCGAGCATTCCTTCTGGCGAACAGGGCTCAACGCCTAATCACCTTGGCGAGGGATGTCCAGAGTTGCCCAATTGTCATGGCTTGGCAGATGCTGCACCTTCTGGGCCAGATGGCTTCCACAGTCTGTTACCCCCTCGGCCTGACTTCAGATGTGTCAGTCTCAGTGGCCCTTCTGCACACAGTGGTGCCGGGCAAGGGATGTTTTTCAGACAGGGTCACAGTGACTCCACCCCTCCAGAATCCCTGTCCGGGTGGCAGCATCCCATTCACCTGGTTTTAGGGCTTCCCTTCCCAAACCCTGCTGCACCAGCAGGTCCTAACGACCCCGATGCCTCCAAACTCGACTGGCGAACACTTCTGAATGATCTGTCTACACAGAGCCCCTCTGGACTGCGGGAGAAAACAGCCATCAGATCAACTTCCTGTAGCTTCGGGCCATTGCCAGTGCTCTCCGAGTGTTTCAGCAACAGCTCTCCCACCAGGTCGTCCTCATACAGATGGACAACAAGGTGGCCATGTTCTACCTCAACAAACAGGGCAGCATAGGTTCGTACCGCCTCTGCTGGGAGGCAGTCCTCCTCTAGAATTTTGTCTCGCACGTTATGCTCCTCAGAGGGTATACCTCTCAGGGGAACGCAACGTCCTCATGGATTGCTTCAGCAGGGTCCTTAAGCTGCATGAGTGGACTCTGAATAGGCAGGTTGCTGACTGCATCTTCCAGATGTGGGGCACGTCATCCGTAGAGCTCTTTGCCACTCCCCGCAACAACCCAGCTCCTGCTGTTTTTCTCCAGAGGGCCCTGCCAGAATCACTTGGCTCTTGATGCTTTTCTCCTGGATTGGACCGAGGGTCTTCTCTATGCCTACCCACCAACTCTTCTGGTGGCCAAGACCCTTTTCATGTTGCAGAGGGACAGCGCTACCATGATTCTCATTGCACCGCACTGGCCCAGGCAGCACTGGTTTCCTCCACTCCTCCGATTTTCACAACAGCAACCACTCAGGCTGGGTTGTGCCTTGGGCCTGATCTCAAAGGATGACAAGACTTTGCTTCATCTCAACCTGTAATTACTAGTGCTAACAGCTTGGCTGCTGAACGGCTAGTACTCACAGAGGTCCACTTGCCGCAAGACATGGAGAACCTCCTCACGCAAAGACTTGAGACGTGCTTACGCCTTCAAGTGGCGCAAGTTCTCTGCATGGTGTGAGAACCAGTCTCTAGACCCCTTCTCCTGCTTTTTGGAGTCTGTTTTTACTTATCTTCTGCATCTGTCAGAATCTGGTCTGAAGTCCAGTTCTGGTCAGAATGCACCTCAGGTAGCTGCAGCCCCGCTTATCAGCCCATAGCTGATAAGCCGATCTCTGCTTACCCCTTAGTGGGTTGCTTTATGCGGGGCCTTCTATCTCGCCCCCCAATTAAACTGCCCCCAGTGGCATGGGACCTTAATTTGGTGCTCTGACAACTCTTTGCACCCCCTTGGAGCCACTTAGCTCCTGCCTGCTCAAATTCCTTACCTGGAAAGTCATTCTCTTGGTGGCACATACTTTGCACAATTAGCAAATTGCAAGTACTGATGGCACACCCACCATACACCAGATTTCAAAAGAACAGGGTTGTTCTCCGAATTCACCCAAAATTCTTACCGAAGGTGGTTTCTGCTTTTCATCTCAATCAGTGGTGTTACCGACCTCCTTACCAAGGCTTCATGCCAACAGAGCTGAGGTCTCATTGCACACCTTGGACTGTAAGAGGGCACTGGCTTTCTACTCAGAGGACGAAAGCCCATTGCCCTTCCTCTCAGCTATTTGTCATCTTTGACCCCAGTAAGCTGGGGTTGGTGGTGTTGAAATGCACCCTGTCAATTTGTGTGGTGGACTGCATCTCTTTTGCTTATGCTCAGGCTGGGCTGAAGTTCGAATGCCATGTCACTGCTCACAATGTCTGCGCTATGGCTGCTTCAGTGACCAACTTGCATTATGTCTCCACAGCAGAGATCTATAGGGCTGCTATTTAATTTAATTTAATTAAACAGTTTCTTATATACCGCACCTTCCAGAGATCAGGTGCGGTTTACATAGAACAACAATGTAACAGGTCAACATCTGTTAATACAGGGAACAATTTGAAACAACTTATATTACATTACATAGAACAGCTTTAAACCATAACATCTTAAATTACATTACTTGAAACAATATGAACTGTTTACGTGGAACAGAGAGAAAACTATATACAGCTGTAAGTGAAACATGGTTGAGTCGTAATATATAAGCATTTGTGTTTCAGATCCTATGTCAAGACCGAATTGACTTAAGAGGACTGGCCTTGTATTATCCGTTTTCTTGTTGGGTAGGTGTGTTTGATAGATGTCCGTAGTGTGAGGTGAACAGGTGTGTTTTAATTTTTTTGCGGAATTCGATGATCTCTGAGAGAGATCTAATTTCGTCTGGAAGGGCATTCCATAGAATGGGGGCTGCATGTGAGAATGCTTTATTGTTTGTTGTCTTTCTGGCTTTTATAAATTCCTTTGGAGTCTTTAGTTTGTTTGTGTGATCTTTTGTGATCTTTTGTGGTCTTCAGTCTACACCTTCACAGCCTATTACTGTCTGGATGGCATCTCTTTGAGAATTGAAGCAACTCCTTCCCACCGACACTTCTGTCTGTCCAGGCTACTGTAGAGTCTATCTGATGTTGATGTCCCTGCTGGATGCTGACTCTTGGAACCTCTCAGCGATTGCTTATGCTGCTTGTTCTCTGTTCGTTTTTTCTGGTTGCCCCGTTGGGCCTTTTGCAGGGTTTTTTTCAGTAGCCTGCAGCTAGGGAGGTTCCATATGTGAAGACTGACTTCCTGCTTGGTCCCGGAGAAAGCGTAGTTACCTGCAGCAGGTGTTCTCCGGGATCAGCGGGAATTAGTCCTCACTACCCTCCCTCTCCCCTGTGGAGGAGTTTTCTTTTTTGGCTTAATTAAGCTATTTCATCATAGGAGAATTATGAACATTACAAAAAAAATCCTTTAAACTGGACATAGTAAAAAGGGAAAAAGCACACCAGAACAGCATTGATAAGATGCGTCTGTTCTCAGTGATCTGTGAATTGTGTGGAAAGTGGGAAGATCCTTTGTGTCAAGAAAATGTGTTAGAAAGATGTGGAAAATATTTCCCATTGTATTGGGATCCATAGGCCTGTTTAAAAGCAGTTTTCAAACATATGTTGACAGGTTGCCTGTGAACTCCGTAAAGAAGCTTTCTTTAGCACAAGCAAATACTGTAGTACATTTAAGAGACTGAGATGGGCTTAGGATTGAGGTTCATTGCTGCCATAGTATGCACAAAACTAACCCACTGCCCCTGACACAGATGTAAGCTGAAAGAAAAGGATAATGACTACTGCCTTGAATCCATTGTGTCACGTATACAGTCATTACTCTCTATTATAGCTTATTCAAAACCCTTCAACAATAGTGGAAAGACTCCTGTAAATCGCCTATAAATTCTTGGGCTGCTGCTGGAATAGTGATGCTTTGGGGCACATCCAGAAACCTGTGTCCATGTTCACCGGAAAGGTCATATATGGAGACAATCGCCAGAAATGCATTTGCCTCTGGAAGCATCATCTGTTCATACTAGTTATGGGAAGTTTTAACATGATTTATTTTCATTCAATTTATTCATTATTGCTCTTAGACATAAGAAGGTGGATTACACTACAATGAAATGTACAGTTGTCAACATTATTGACACACTTGCATTTTAGGTATGTTGTGTACAATATCTTGAGAAATGGAAATATTCCAACTGTATCATAATATTTTAATAATGTTTAAAAGTATACAACAACAAAAAGGATGTTTGTGCAACTTAGACATAGTAATTTCTGAAGAAAAAAAAACAAAATATGACCTGAACAGGATTAATGGCACCCTTCACTAATGTTTGGTTGCACAACTCTTGGCAGTGATGACAGGCTCCAAATATTTCTTGTAGCCATCTATAAGTTTCATACATCTGTCTGCTGGTAGTTTCTCCCAGTCTTCAACTGCGATTTGTCCTAGCTCATGAATGTTTCCAGGATTCCTTTTACCAATGGCATATTTCAGCTCTTGTTGAAAATTACTGCCGAAAGGAACAATAATAATACAAAGCCAAAACCACTTCCTTTCACCACCCTTACTTGACAAAGTCTAATCAAAATCCAAGCAATATAACTCAAAAAATTATCTCTAGGGTAAATGTATACAGGCCTCAGTAAACGCTCACACCATTCATTTGGCGAACGGTGGCGAGGTAATCTGTGAAGCGAAATGGCGGCTCAAGTTTGAATGCTTATTACTCTGTCCCGGATGAAATGCTGGATCCCTGACGAAGCCCAGAGGGGTGAAACAAAAGCTTTTGTAGGATCTTTAGTGCAGTAGGATCTCTAATGCAGAGAAGTCCGGTACTTTGCTCTAAACCCTTCGAAACCAGAAATACGGTGCAGGGTTTCGGAAGCAGTATCTGAAGCAGTATTTTTTGCAGTGACAGCGATAGCGCCAAAAGATAAGTAACGGATTACTATTATTTTAGTTGTGTGACCGATGGTGCACTATCAAAAGTATCTTTATTTCTTTCAGATACTTGAATATCCGGCTTTGGTGCAAGTCGTCGAATTTTGGAAAATTTATACTTTTATGGATATTATGAATATTATGAAAATTATAAGATAAAAAAATTAACTTTGGATAATTTAAAAATGTATTAAAGTTTTATCGTAGCATAAATGAGTTTGATATGAAACTTTGATATACCGAATCCTGTAAAAGTACTTTTTTAGAAGTAATGTATTAATTAATTGTAGTATATTGGATTAAACTTTAGAGGGAAGGCCGGTGATGTACGCAAAAACTTGAAGCTCTACCCTATGGTGACACCGTTCGCCAAATGAATGGTGTGAGCGTTTACTGAGGCCTGTATACATTTACCCTAGAGATAATTTTTTGAGTTATATTGCTTGGATTTTGATTAGACTTTGTCAAGTAAGGGTGGTGAAAGGAAGTGGTTTTGGCTTTGTATATTTCAGCTCTTTACATTCTTTATCCAAGAAATCAGCAGGGAGCTGCCTACACATGGTTGTTCTTTGTCTAATGCTTAGTTTGTTTATCATAGTACCACGAATGACCAGCCTTGAATCCCTCGTTATTCATTTCCCTGGCGATATGAACTGCTTTGAATCGCACCTGCACAATACAGTCCACGGCCCAGGGTCCTCCACTCTAAAACAAACTGAAGCAGACGTGCTTCTAATTCAGGCCACCATGCTTTGCGGCTGCAATTTGCCACCTTGCTGCGTTTTATCGAGATTAGTATTCCCTGCATCGTCTTCCAATCTGTAATTTCTCATTTATCCCAAAGGTTTGCTTGGCGGCTCTGTTACCATGTTCTTCTGCATAATGAATAACTTTTAATTTGAATTCCATGGTTTGAGTTCAGCACCTTCGGTGTCAATATTTTCTGTGGGGTTAAAAATAACATTTGTGTTGTAACTGAAATTTGTCTGGTATGCTATTTGCTAGTATAGTCTAAGTACATATCAGTCTGCTGATCAGAGGGTCTGCTTGCAACTGTTGGGTGTAGAGCAGAGGGCCAAGGAAGAAAGACCATCTACTGTGCAGATGCGAGTATTTATATCCACAATTTGATTTTGCTAACTTAGTTCTTCTAGGAACAACAAAACAGAACTTTAAAAAACTTCAGCTAGTTCACCGATGTTAGCTTATGTTTCATGTAAAAAGAACTGTAACTATATCGCTCTGTTCTTTATCGTTGTTTTTTGTAAACCGCACCTGATCCTTGGGGAAGTGCGGTATATAAGTGATTACTATCCATTTTGAGGGGTGTGGTCCACTGCATAAACTTATTAGATAAGTTGTTCCATTGTATAGGTCGCACCATAGGTTTCTGATATGTGTGAAAAAAAAAAAAAAGTGACTTATCCAGTAAGTCAACCCTAGCGTCAAGAGGTCAGTCATGAGATTTTTGTCTGTTCCCAGTGGTCTGGTTTGCATCCTATCAGAAGGCACATTACCCCTCCAGGGGTCAGCCCTTTCGAGAGGGCAGAGGAATTGACAGGGGGGTTTTCACCAGGACCGGTGCCAAGAAATCACAATCAGATGACAGGGGCTCAGGCAGAGTTGGTGCCGGTAGGTGGGCATCTTTGCTAGTTTTGCACTGCCTGACTCCAGATCGTTTCTGATCAATAGATGTTGCAAGTCATTTGCGATGGCTATGCTCTGGAGTTTGCACAGCCTCTCCTGGATGCTTTTCTGTTTCCCTGCAAGGCTCCCACCAAGGTACAAGTGGTAAGGGACACTTTTCAACACCTGCTTCAGCTTCAGGCTGTGGTTCCTGTTCCCACAGACCAGTTAGGTCAAGGTCTATACTCCATTTATTTTGTGATTCCCAAGAAGGGAGGGGTCCTTTCGTCCCATTCTTGATCTCAGGTATGTCAACTGGGCCTTGCAAGTAATGCATTTTTGAATGGAGAAGTTAAGCTCCATCATAATGGCTATAAGAGAGGGCGAGTTTCTGGTGGTGCTGGATCTGAGGCGCATACCTCCATATCACTATTCGTCTGGAGCATCAGTGTTTCTTGAGATTTACAGTTCTGATGGGCCATTTTCAGTTTCGGATTCTTCTGTTTAGTCTAGCGACAGCACCCCAGACCTCTATGAAGATTATGGTGGTTGGGGCAGCAGCTCTGTGTTGCGAAGGAGTGTTGGTATACCCTTATTTAGACAACTAGCTGATCAGGGCAAAGTCACTAGAGGAAAGCCGAGCGGTGACTAGAATTCTTGGCATCCTGCAAGGCCTTGGCTGGGTGGTCAATATTCTGGCCAAGAGCTATCTGGCCCCCTTGCAGAATCTCACTTATCTGGGGGCACGATTCAACATGAGCTGGGGCTTGGGTTTTTCTACCATCGGAGTGAGCCAAGAAGCTGCAGGTGCAGATTCGTGGTCCTATCTTCAGGTTTTGGGATCCATGGCGGAGACATTAAGGTCTCAGGAAGGTACCATGGGATGCAACGGCAGCCGCAAGTGACTGACATCTCTGAGAAACTGTGCCATATTTGGGTGAGAGGCCAAGGAGACTCCCTGTACTCAAACCCCAATAATTAGCAAAAGCGGCCACCTGCACTCACAGTGAATTCAAGGCCAAGCCCTTCTCAGCACCAGCCTGCAAATAGGCTAGCAAAACCAGGTTGTGGGGGGTGAATTGTCGCAAGTAGCGCAGGGTCTGTGGTCTCAGGATCAGAGTTCGTGGTCTATCTAGGGTCTGGAGATCCGAGCGGTTTTTTTTTTTTAGCACTCCAAGTGTTTCTGCTACTGGCGCATCACAAAGTGGTGCAGATTGTTTCGGACAACACCTCCACAGTGGCGTATATTAATCGTCTGGCCAGGGAAATATGGTGCTGGTGGAGGAGATTTCTCCGCTGCTTCAGTGGGCGGAGATGAAGCTTCTGGTGATATCTGCGGCACATGTGGCAGGGGAAAAGAATGTACAAACCAACTTTCTCAGCCAGAATTGATTCGATCCAGGGGAATGGCCTATAGAGGAGTTGGTGTCTCACAATCTCACTCGGCGATGGGCAGTGCCAGTGATGAATCTGATGGCTTCCGCCTCCAATGCCAAGGTAGCCTGCTTCTTCAGTCATTGCCAGGAAAAAATGACTGAAGGCTTGGCCAGGGGAAGGTGGTCTCAATGCTTCCTCCATGGCCTCTGATAGGGCAGCTTCTCCAGAGAATAGAGGCACATTAAGGGTTAATAGTGCTGCTAGCTCCACACATAAGAACATAAGAGATGCCATACTGGGTCAGACCAAGGTCCATCAAGCTCAGTATCCTGTTTCCAGTAGTGGCCAATCTAGGTGAAAAGTACCTAGCAGTCTCCCCCAAACGACACAGGTTCCTCAATGCTTATATTGGGTCAAGCAATGATAACCTGAGTCCCTTTTAATAATGGTTTATGGACCTTTCCTCCAGGATCTTGTCCAAACCTTTTTTTTAAACCCAGTTGCACTAACAGCTTTTACTACATCCTCCGGTAACAAATTCCAGAGTTTGATTACACGTTAAGTGAAAAATATTTTCTCTTATTAGTCTTAAATAGGTTACCTTGTAGCTTTATTGCATGTCCCCTAGTCTTTTTATATTCTGATTATGTAAACAATCGAGCTACGTTTACCCATTCCATTCATTAATTTATAGACCTTTATCATATCTCCCCTCAGCCGTCTCTCTTCCAGGTTGAAGAGCCCTAACCTTTTTCGCCTCTCTTCATAGGAGTATCCTTCCATCCCCTTTACCAGTTTTGGGGGCTCTTCTCTGTACCTTTTCTAATAACACTATATCCTTTTTAAGATATGGCGACCAGAATTGCACACAATATTCAAGGTGCGGTCGCACCATGGAACGATACAGAGGCATTATAATATCCTTTGTTTTATTTTCCAATCATTTCCTTATGATACCTAGCATTCTATTTGCTCTCTTGGCCGCCACTGCACACTGGGCGGAGGGTTTTAACATGTTATCCACGATGGCGCCTAAATCTTTTTCCTGGGTGGTGGTTCCCAATGTGGAACCTTGCATCGTGTAACCATAGTTTGGATTGTTCTTTCCTAGGTGCATAAATTTGCACTTGTCCACATTAAACTTCATCTGCCATTTGGATACTCATTCTTCCAATTTATCAAGATCCTCCTGCAATTTTCCACAATCCTCTTGAGTTTTAACAACTTTAAATAGTTTTGTGTCATCTGCAAATTTTATAACCTTTTTCCAGGTCATTTTATGAATATGTCAAAAAGCAGCAGGCCCAGCACAGATCCCTGGGGTACTCCACTATTCATATTTTTCCATTGGGAAAATTGGTCATAGAAACATGATGACAGAAAAAGACCACATGGCCTATCTAGTCTCATTTAGCCCTACCCTCTGTTTTCTATCTTTTAACCAGTTCCTGATCCACAATAGTACACTGCCTCCTATCCCATGACTTTTTAGTTTTGCCAAAGGTCTCTGATGAGGGACCTTGTAAAAGACTTTCTGAAAGTCCAGATACGCTATATCAACCAACTCACCTTTGTCTACCTATTTATTCACACCTTCAAAAAAAACATAACAGATTAGTAAGACAAGATCTTCCTTGTCTAAAGCTGTTTTGGCTGTCTCCCATTAAGCCATGACTATCTACATAAGTAATTTTGTTCTTTATAATGGTTTCTATCATTTTTCCCGGTACTGACGTCAGGCTCACTGGTCTCTAGTTACCTGGATCACCCCTGGAACTCTTTTTTTAAAAATTGGTGTTACATTGGCCATTGTCCAATATTCAGGTATTACAGATGATTTTAATGATAGTTCACAGATTACTTATAGTAGGTCTGCAATCTCATATTTCAGTTCTTTCAACACCCTTGGATGTATACCATTCGGTCCAGGTGATTTGCTACTCTTCATTTTATCAAAGTGTCGTAATACATCTTCCCGGTGTATCGATATTTCTGCAGGAACAAGCAGGAAGGCAGTCCTCGCTTATGGGTAACTTTGGCACCGACGGAGACCACACGGAGCAATTCCCCAGCTTTCAAGGAAAGCCTTTGGGATTGCTACCACACATGCGTGGTCCTCTTCCCGCCCAAGGGTGCCATCTTGCTCAGTTACCCTTTTTCCACCGAGCCCTTCGGATGCACGTCCTCGTCCCTCGGAAAAAGGGGTTTTTTTTGCCTTAACAGGCTTCTCTATTTTCCGGTTGCACTGGTCCTCTACCCGTCCTTCCCCTGCTCTATTTTTTTAGAGCTATCGGGGATACTCCCTTCATTTTTTTGTTATGGGCTTCGTGCCCTTTTTTCTTTTCTAACCACTGGCCGCATGGGTCTTTGACCTTGCTGGGGCCATTTTTGCCCCTATCGCCACCGAATTCAAAAAATATGATAGATACTCTAGGAACATGTCGCTTACAGACACTCATGACTGTTGTCTGCGGTGCCTCGGAGCCAACCATGACCTAGAACTCTGTTCGCTCTGCAAGAAAATGTCCTCTAAGGCCCTGCTCAGCCATAAGCAGAAGTCTGAAGACATTTTCCGAAAGGCCACTTCGGAGTCCCCGTTGGTGCCTTCGGTCGTCTCTCCTCCAGTGGGTTCCCCCTTGCGGCCCTGCACTCTCAGTGGCACTCTGACCAAGGGTCCCCTGAGGTGGAGCAGCACAAAAAGGCAGCCTCGAAGTCGCTGTCTGGGGCTCCCAACAAGCGCAAGCACTCAGTGCCCGGTCGCTTAGCCCCATCAGCGTTCCCGAGAGTCGGACAAGGAGTGGCCACACCAGGTATCCCGCACGGAAGCGGAGGCCTCCTGCGAAGGTGCGCGGTCTCCTGAGGGTTGTCCTGGTGAGGACCCCCTCTCTTCCTCGATGCCTGATGCGCATGTTGGCGCTGGAACGCAGCGTTTCTATGTTTGTTCATTCCTTCCCAGCAGGTGCTCATGGCCAGCTTTGCTGACTCGTGCCCAGAGACCGCGGGACCCTCGTGTGGGACACCCAAATCCATCCAGGAAATCTCCGAGAGCTGCGGGCCTCGTGAGGGTCCTCGGCATCGGTCTCGCTTGCCCTCCTGTTCCTCGGAGGCGAGATCATCCAGGGCCGCTGGCACCAGGCCACCGGCCATTGAACAGGGTGATCTGCCCAGCTTGGACTCCTCGACCGATTTCTCAAACTGGGAGTCCAATGGGGACACCTCCCCGGAAACACATACCCACCGGGATCTTCCTTCGGACCCCTCGCCGCCTGCATTCCAGCGGCGCTCCCCACCCGAAGACACCACCTTCTTGGTGTTCATTCGGGACATGGCATGGGCACTTAACCTGGTCACCCAGGCTGAGGAGGACACTCATGCTGAAGAACTCGACGTTTTTCAGTACGCGTCCCTGCCCAGGGAATCCCTCACTGTGTCTGTACTGTCTGTTCTATCTCGGCTGCTGCTCCACATGTGGGAGGCCTCAGCCTCAGTCCCCGTCGTGAGCAAGCGCCTTGACACGATGTTCAAGGTGCGTGGGCCAGGCTTCTGAAAGACCCAGCTCCCACACACCTCTGGTGGTGAAATCGGCCATGAAGGAAGCAAGAGAGCCTGAAATCGTACTCTTTGGTACCACCCGGCTGAGAGTCAAGAGCCCTTGATGCCCTGGGCCGCAAGGCCTTCCAAGGTTCCATGCTCTCTTGTCGCATTCAGGCATATCAACTGTACATTGGTATGTTCTTGTGCGATTTGGCTAAGGAACTCGGGGGGGGGGGTTCTCTGCGTGCCTCGAGGCAGAGAGCCCCTTGACAGATTCCGCTCCCTGTTAAAGTCCGTTGCCGACTACTCCAAGTACCTCTCTCGACCCTCCTATGAATGGTTTCAAGACATCGGCTCGGGTGGCAGTCACAGGCATTGGGGGTCCGCCACCAGGCATGGCTCCAATCCTCTGATTTGGAGCAGTGGGTGCAGGAGAAGCTCCTGGACGTGCCCTGCCTTGGTGAGCAGCTCTTTGGCAAGCCAATGGGGAGGAGAAGGCTGCGGAAATTGAGACTGAGTTCACCAGAACCCGTCTCTCCTGCAAAACGTCTACCCTGCCTCGGAAGAAGCAGCCAACCAAGAAGCCCTTCTTCCCTAGAAAGGGTCTCCAGTATCAGGGCTATCCGCCGAATCAGGCTACACCCATACTGACCACTCCAGCGCAGGGAAAGTCTGGCCAGGGGCATCATAAGCCATAGTGACTGAAGGTCCCATTGCCGGCTCTCCCGCAACCCACTCAGGGGTTTTGATGCCATCGGCATAGCCCCTCACCTTCCAGCAACGCAGCAGCCAGTGCGGGGTCGCCTGTCCCGCTTCGCCCCTTCGTGGGCTTCCATCACCTCAGACGCTTGGGTTCTCCAAGTCGTCTGGGCGGCTATCGCCTTCACTTCGACAGGCTTCCACCTCCTTTCTCCCCGGCAGAGCCTCCTTGACTCACCGCACACCAGTTTCTGCTGCAGCAGGAATTACTCTCTCTCCTCGCCCAACAGGCAGTCAAAGGTTCCTCCCCACCTTCGAGGTCGGGGCTTCTATTCCCGGTACTTCCTTGTCCCCAAAAAGACAGGGGGAGGGGGTGTCTGCAGCCCATCCTCAACCTCCGCGGGCTAAACAAGTTCCTGGTGCAGGAGAAATTCAAGATGTTATCTCTTGGTGCGCTGCTGCCCTTCCTCAGGCAGGGCGACCTAACTATGCTCCTTGGATCTAAAGGGCACTTATGCCCACATCTTATTCCATCCCCTACACAGGCAGTATCTGCGTTTCAGGGTGCAGGGAGCGTACTTCCAGTACAGGGTGCTCCCCTTCGGCCTTGCTTCTGCCCCACGGGTCTTCACAAAGTGCCTCATCGCCACTTACCTTCGGCGCCAGGGTGTGCCATTATTTCCCTACCTCGACAACTGGCTCATTACGGGCTTCTCGGCCAAGGAGGCTCGGCGAGCAATGTCGCACACTGTCCTCTTGGAGAGCTTGGGGTTCTTTGTCAACTACCCAGTCTCACCTCGAGACGGTGCAGGCTCTCGATTTCATCGGGGTGCGCCTCAATACTCAGCAGGTGATCGCCGCCTTGCTGGTGGATTGCTCCACCCGCCTCCAAGCTCTGGCGGCTCATGTCCAAAGCGCTCACTAGGTCACCGCTCGGGCCATGCTATGTCTCCTGGGCCACATGGCCTTGACCGTACATGTGGTTCCTCATGCCCGCCTGCACATGCGGACAGCTCAGTGGTGTCTCAGTGCTCAATGGAGCCAGTCCTCCGGACACCTCAGAGACCCCATCAGGGTTCTCCCTGACCTCCACTTGTCCCTGAGCTGGTGGCAAAACCCCCGCAATCTCCTGCGGGGATTGCCCTTTTAGGCACGATGCGGTGCTGATGACAAACTCTTCCCTGTTGGGGTGCGGAGCCCATTGTTTACCACTTTGCACGAAGGGGCAATGGTGACCCGATGAGTCCCAGCAGCAGATAAATCTGCTCGAACTCTGGGCCATTCGGGCCCTGAGGGCTTTCACTGACTACCTCGGGAGGTCGGTTCTATTGCAGACCGACAACCGTGTAGCGATGTTCTACATTAACAAGGAGGGAGGCACGGGATCGTGCTCCCTCTGCCGGGAAGTGGTCCTCATCTGCTCTTTCGCCACCTGACAGGATGTCCCTCAGGGCGACGTACCTCCCAGGCCAGGAGAATAGCCTGGCGGACAGACTCAGCAGAATCCTTTGCCCCCACAAATGTTGGCTGGATCCCAGGCTGGCTGTTTCTCCGCTGGGGGACTCCAGCAATAGACCTCTTTGCCAGTCCCCAACTTTTGCGGGCCGGTGCTGCACCCGAGCAGGGAGGCCCCGATGCATTTCTTCTGGACTGGTCCTCCAGTCTTCTCTATGCATTCCCTCCTTTCCCCCTCACTGCAAGGACTCTGTTGAAGGCTCAGTGGGACGGGGCATCGTCGATTCTCGTGGCCTTGGCAGCCTTGGTTCCCGCTCCTGCTCCGGCTGTTGACAGAGCCTCCAGTTCCCCTGGGCTCTGCCAAGGGTCTGCTAACGCAGGAGGAGGGTCGGGTGCTGCACCCGAACCTAATCTCCCTATCCTTTATGGCCTGGTGGCTGAATGGGTCTCCCTAGCCTCTCTGTCCCTTCCGGAGGAGGTTGAGGAAGTCGTCCTCCCTCAAGGAAGGACTCTACTAGGTGAGCTTATGCCTTTAAGGGGAAATGCTTCTCCGTCTGGTGCTCGGAGCACCCGATGACCCCTTCTCGTATCCTGTTTGGTGGGTCCTCCAGTACCTCCTCCACCTCTCAAGGGAAGGACTGAAGTCAAACTCTGTCAGAGTTCATTTGAGTGCCATCTTGGCTAATCATCTCCCTATCGAGGGAAACCCCCTCAGAGCAGCTGTTAGCAAAACCACCCGCATGAAATGGGAGATTATTTAAACCGCCCATCCGTCATCCTCTGGCGGAATGGGACTTAAATGTGGTACTCACGAAGCTCTCTTGTCCGCCCTTTGAACCGATGGTGACATGTTCACTTCGGCACCTGTCCTGGAAGGTAGCCTTTCTGGTGGCTCTGACCTTGGCCCGCCGAATCAGTGAGCTCCAGGTTCTCATGGCTTGTGCCTCTTACACCAGGTTTTATCGGAACAGGGTGGTCCTCTGTACCCACCATAAATTCCACCCTAAGGTAGTTTCGGACTTCCATCTCAACCAAGAGATAGTGCTGCAGACTTTCTTCCCGAGGCCCCATGCCAACCAGGCATCGACTGCTCTCCACACCCTTGACTGCAAACGGACTCACCTTTTATTATGCAGCGTACCCAGACTCATCGGAAGTCTGACGGGCTCTTTGTGACCTATGATCCCACTAGACCGGGGCAAGCAGTCACCAAGCGCACCGTCTCAGTTTGGATGGTGGACTGCATCACTTTCGCCCATGCAAAGGCGGGCATCCCACTAGATCGTTAGTCACCGCACACAGTGTCCGAGCCAAAGCGGCCTCAGTGGCCTCGCTGCGCTCCATGCCCCTGATGGACATCTTCCACGAACACCTTCACTGCCCACTACTGCCTGGAGAGGGAGTCCTGCCGGGACAGTGCCTTCGGACAGGCTGTACTCCGTAACCTGTTCGGGGTATAAGCAACTCCTGCCCTCCAATCCTCCTTCACGGTTACAGAGGGCTTCGCTCCAAGGATTCTAGCTCCTTCGGGCTTCGGCTTCTTCTCACGGCCTCGCAGAGAAGTTTTTTGGTTACAGGTTCGGTAACCTGTAGCTAGGGAGTCTCATAAGTGAGGACTGACTTCCTGCTTGTTCCTGGAGAAAGTGTAGTTACTCACCTGTAACAGGTGTTCTCCAGGGACAGCAGGAATCGGTCCTCACTATCCTCCCGCCTCCCCTGATGAGTTGCTGAATTTTTGTCCTTCCCTTGCCTTCTGCTTGGTAGGGCTCGAGCTAAGGGACCTGACTGAGCAAGATGGCACCCTTGGGCAGGAAGAGGATCATGCATGCGTGGCAGCAATCCAAAAGGCTTTCTTTGAAAGCTGGGGGATTGCTCCACGCGGGTTCCGTTGCTGCCGATGTCACCCATAAGTGAGGACTGATTCCTGCAAGTCTCTGGAGAACACCTGCTACAGGTGAGTAACTACGCTTTCTTTCAATTCTTCCACAGTATCACTTTTAAATACCACTTCAGTCATGGTAACATCCCTACATCTTTCTCCATAAAGACTGAAGCAAAGAATTCATTCAGTCTCTCCGCTATAGCCTTGTCCCGTCTTACTGCCCCTTTTACCCTTCTATCATCTAATGGTCCAACTGACTCTCTCACAGGCTTTTGCTACAAATGTACTTGATAAAGTCTTATGCGTTTTTGCTTCCACAGCAAGTTTCTTCTTAAATTCTCTCTTTGCCTGTCTTATCAGTGCCTTGCATTTAACTTGCCAGTGTTTGTATTGTTTCCAGTTTTCGTCATTTGGCTCCTTTTTCCATTTCCTGAAAGATGCTTTTTTGGCAACAGCCTCTCTGACCTCAACTTTAAACCATGCTGGCAGTTTTTTGGACTTCCGTCCACTTTTCTTAAAGCGTGGAATACAGCTGGTCTGGGCTTCCAAGATAGTATTTTTAAACACCCAAGCTTGATGTAAGTCTTTAACCTTTGCAACAGCTCCTTTTAGTTTTTTCTTAACTATTTTCCTCATTTTATCATAGTCTCCCTTTCGAAAGTTAAAAGGTAGTGCTGTGGATTTCCTTACCATCCCTTCTCCATTAAGTCACACTGGCCTCTGAGACCATGGTATGCGGATCTCATTCAATTGTCGGTGGATAGGCCGTGGCATCTACTGGCGAGGACTGACCTTCTGTCACAAGGCCCGATCCTCCTGCCTCAAGTGGATCTATTCTTGCTTACAGCTTGGCACTTGAGAGGGCTCGGTTAAGAAAACATGTTTATTCAACACAGGTCATCTCCACTTTGTTGCTAGCCTGTAAGTGTTCCATCTCTCTGTTGTATGTTTGGGTCTGGCGTGAGTCCTGGTGTGAGGAATGGGGGCAGCAATTCTGGATGTGCTAGCCTGTTTGCAGGCTGGTGTTGAGAAGGGCTTGGCCTTGAATTCACTGTGGGTGCAAGTGGCCGTTTTTGCTAGTTATCGGGGATGAGTACAGGGAGTCTCCTTGGCCTTTCACCCAGATATGGCGTAGTTTCTCAGAGATGTCAGTCACTTGTGGCTGCTGTTGCATCTCAAGGTACCTTCCTGAGACCTTAATTTGGTTTTGTCTGTGTTGACTGTCTCCTTTCAAGCCTCTGGGGACTACATCGCTTAAGGATCTTACCCTGAAGGTGGTGTTTCTCGTGGCCATTTGTTCGGCTCTGAGGATTTCAGAGCTTCAGGAATCCTTTCTCGTTCTCTCCAACGAGAAAGTAGTGTTGCGGGCCCATGCCCTCCTTTTTGCCCAAGGTTGTTTTGGCGTTCCACATGAATCAGTCCGTGGTTCTGCTGCAGATGCCAGATGCCACAGATCTTAACCCCAACAATAAAGATTGTGTATACTAAACTATTTTTTTGTCGGAACAATCGCCATGAAGATGAAAACACCCTCTTGAAGCAATAATGTTCCTTTTAGTCTTTTGTAAAATTGGGGACGCAACCCCTAAAACAATGACCCTAAAAGATATTCAAATCATACAGGGTCACTTCAATTTAGTGCTTAATCAAATCAAACTAATTATGGCGATAACTGAGCCAAGGTATACAAACGGGTGTCAATTTTTTATTTTATTTATTTTATTTTATTTAGCTATATTTATATTCCGCTTTTCACCGGGTCAAAGCGGTCAATTGGGGGATACATTTAACATGGGGGGATATGACACACACACGTTAATACTTACAGGGAACATAGGCAATGAAGGGTTAAGTGGCTTGCCCAAGACCACAAGGAGTGCCTATAGGACTAGAAATCCCAGTCCCTCCGACCTGAGATTGCTGTCCCCAGGTGGGACTTGAACCCCTGGCCCTCCGGCCTGAAGTACCTTGTCCTAACCACTAGACCACTCCTCCCTGTCAAGGCCCCCCTGGTGGCTAGGTGAATGCCTAGGTGTGATGGAGGTACCTTGAACGTCCTTCTTAGTAAACTGGAACCCAGTACTATGGCTGCTACGCAATGTAGTTGTGTCACAAAGATTATAGCCGAGATTTGAAGGTCACAGGAAAATTTCTTTATTTGAAAATAAAGCTCTACATAACCAATTGAACTCTTAGGCTAGAAGTTCCGGTACTACAAAACAAAACTCAGGATACTTCTCCATTCAAAAAGGAACTTAAGCCTTGATACATAGTCCATGCCTTGACTTTGCTTCTGCGGCTTAACTTAAACAACGTGTCTCACAAATCATTCTTTTACAAACAGGTTCTGGTCCCAGGTCTCCAAGTTATGCAGCACAACACTCAACTGTTTCTCTCATGTTTTTGCAGCACCTTAACTTCCTGGCTACCAACTGTTTAAAATCTTCTGACATTCTTTTCCAGACGTACTTTCACTCTTTAGTTTTCCCAGACATTCATTAACCTCTTGGAGCTTATCAGATCAGCTCTCATTAATGCATAAATAAAGGCATGAGTTTCAGCAGAGAATGTACTTCCCTTAAAAACTTCTGGGTTTTCCTAATTACTTTTAAAAACCCCTCAGTTTCTTATTTTTGACTAGAACAGAAAGAGCATTCCATCTCCATATCAGAATAATCATTCTCTACACCATTGATTTCTATTTCCATTTTCTCTTCACTGGGTTCCTTCAATAACGTGTTATCCACAGTGTCTGCATGGGAAGGCTTCAGCTGCTTCAACACTCTCAACAGCTGCTCCCACTGAGACTCCTCTCGAAGCTATGAGGGAAGGGCATGACAAAGCTTTCTTGTTCAATAACTTTTTAACAGTTTGCAATGGGCTCACATTTCTAGCAGCAACGTGTCTCCTCTCAGAGCCTGCCACAGGTGTTAGCTTGCTTTCGGGACCTCCCAGGGATATTCCTCTCTCCTGCTTCTCAACAGTACCTTGCTTAGAACAGGTTCTCCAGGGCTCCACCTTAGCTGCAGACTTTCTGCCAGCTGAACTGCGTTCTGGGCTTGAGCTGTCTCTGTACTGCTTGCAATAGGATTCCCCCTTAAGGTTTCCAGTGAGATATTTGTCCCTCAGCCCTGTCCTTTGAGTCTCCTTACTTCTAGTACTCTTAGGAGTCTCTTGGCCAGTCCACCACTTCCTAGAGAATATCTCCTCTTCAGAAGATTCCTCTCTAGGGCTTACCACTGACCTTTCTTCCAGCCTTATTTCAGACCTCTTCCTGGATCTCTCCCTGGGTCTCTGCTGAGTGCTTTGAAGGGACTCTGGCCGGGACCTTCTCTCAGGCCTCTTCCTGGAACTTTCCTTCTCTTTGGAACTAGAGCTCCTCCACTCAGTTTCCTCGCTCCTCCCTTCACTCTCCTCACTTCCACTTCCCCTTGCTATAGCTTCTCCCTGCTTAAATGTTTGGGGCTGTCCTATAACTCTAGACTCCGCCCCCAAACCTCTCCCGTCACCTCCCTTGGTTTCCTTGGAGATTGGGTGTGTCTCCAGTTCTACACTTCTGTGTAGGGAGTTTTTTTCTTTGTTTAGAGTTTTAACCCCTGCTGTGCCTGCAGTTCTCTTGGGCTCAGGGAAAAAGGACAGTTTTTCCCCCTTTCCTTTACACTCTAAAACTATTTCGCCACCACACGGGGCTACTTAGCTTGTCTTTCGCCATTGGACATCTAGAAGTTTTCATATAAGTCCCATCGGCGATGGTAATTATTACCCCCACAAGGCTTGGAACCACAAGAATAACTTCCTCAATCCGCAATGTTTTCAGAAATAATGGAAGTAATTAACCCAACGTTGCGTTTCGGGCTCCCGACCCTCACAGCCCTTCTTCAAAATTCCATTGCAATTGGAATGCCACAGATGCCACAGATCGGCAACTGCATCTTTTGGATGTGCACAAGGTGCTTGGTATTTTTCTCAAATGTATGGAAGCTTTTTGCAAGTCTGAGCATCTGTTTGTTTATGGTGGTTCCCAGAAGGGGGAAGAGGCATCGAAGCTTCCATTACGCGGTGGTTGAATGAAGCGACTGCATTGGCCTACCTGCTGCAGAGTTAAGTCTCTGCTGCTTGGTTTGCATGCTCATTCGACTAAGGCGAAGGCAGAGTGTAGTCTTATTCCACCTGTGGATATCTGCAGAGCAGCCACCTGGGCCTCGCTGCACACTTTTGTTGCTCTCTGTTGGCTCTTCAGGCTCAGACGGACATGTGTTTTCATGCTAGGGTGTTGAAGGCCAGGCTTGCCGTTCCCGCCCAGTCTTGAGTACTGCTCTGGTACATCCCAGGCATCTGGACTGGACTGGAGGGATGCTATGGAAGGTGAAATTAGACCTTACCTGCTAATTCTCTTTTCTTTAGTCCCTTCAGTCCAGGCGTCAGTGGTTGGAGCAAGCCTGGATAAGAAGTACAGCATTATTTCCGTTGGGTTTCCGGGTGTGAGTCTCTTCCAAAGTATGGTGAAAATCTTCTGGATTTCCTTTGGAAGGACTGGGGCTGGCATTGGCCTTAGTTCCTCAGAGGATGCATGTCTTTTCACCACCACTCTTCCACACTTTGCTATATATAGTTATATATATAAATGCACAAGAGGAGAGAAGCATAGAAATATGACGACAGAAAAAGACCACATGGCCTATCTAGTCTGTCCTTCCATAAATACAACAGTCCCCTTTTTACCTTTAGAGATCCTCTGTGTTCCATGCTTTTTTTAATTCAGTTACTGTCCTCATCTCTACCACTTCCACTGGGAGACTATTCCACAGATCCACTACTCTTTCCGTAAAGAAATATTTCCGCATATCACTCCTGAATCTATCTCCCTTCACCCTCATCCCATGTCCCCTCGTAGCAGAACTTGCTTTCAATTGAAAGAGGCTCTCTCCCTGAACCATTTATGCCACGGAGGTATTTAAACATCTCAATCATTTCATAAGGAAAGGAATGGAAAATAAAACAAAAGATATTATAATGCCTCTATACCGTTCCATGGTGAGACCGCACCTTCAATATTGTGTGCAATTCTGGTCGCCGTATCTTAAAAAGGATATAGCGTTATTAGAAAAGGTTCAGAGAAGAGCCACCAAAATGGTAAAGGGGATGGAAGGATACTCCTATGAAGAAAGGCTAAAAAGGTTAGGGCTCTTTAACCTGGAAAAGAGACGGCTGAGGGGAGATATGATAGAAGTCTATAAATTAATGAACGGAGTGGAACAGGTAAAAGTAGATCGATTGTTTACGTTATCAGAATATAGAAAGACTAGGGGACATGCAATGAAGCTACAGGGTAAACTATTTAAGACTAATAAAAGAAAATAATTTTTCACTCAACATGTAATCAAACTCTGGAATTTGTTACCTGAGGATGTAGTAAAGGCTGTTAGTGTAGCTGGGTTTAAAAAAGGTTTGGACAAGTTCCTGGAGGAAAGGTCCATAAACCATTATTATGAAGGGACCCAGGATATCGATGCTTGACCCAGTACAAGCATTGCGGAACCTGTGTCTTTTGGGGAAACTGCTAAGTACGTATGACCTAGATTGGCCACTGTTGGAAACAGGATACTGGGCTTGATGGACCTTGGTCTGACCCAGTATGGCATATCTTATGTTCTTATTTATGCCACGGAGGTATTTAAACATCTCAATCATATCACCTCTATCCCGCCTTTCCTCTAAGGTGTACATATTAAGATCCTTCAGTCTGTCCTCATATGCTTTATAATGAAGACCACTAATCATTTTAGTAGCCACCCTCTGCACCGACTCCATCCTGTTCACATCCTTTTGAAGGTGCGGTCTCCAGAATTGCACACTATACTCCAAATGAGGTTGCACCAAAGACTTATATAGAGGCATTATCACCTCCTTATCTCCAGGAACAAGCAGGAATGAGTCTTCACATATGGGTACGTCGGTACCGACGGAGCCTGCGCGGGAACGCTCCCCAGCGTCCCAAAAAAGGAAAGCTTTTGGGAGCATCCCACAGCGCCTGCGTGCTGCCTTCCCGCCTTTCCTAACTGCCTCTCTCCAGTTCTTCTTTTCCGCGGAGCCAGCAGGTTGTGTTCCTGTCACCGCTGAAGAAGTTCTTTATTTTATTTTATTTCTTTGGTCGCGCGTCTGCCTTCTTCGACATCGGACCGGTACCGCCGGTCTTTTCTTTCTTTTTCTTCAAAAAAAAAAAAAAGGGATACTTCCGTTCCACTTCAGTGTATTTTTTCTCTGTTGGGCCTTAGACCTAACAGAATTCTTTCCTCATGGAAAAGCCCACCTCCGGGTTTAAAAAATGCACTAAGTGCAGCGGTACCATCTCTGTTACCGACACCCATGACTGGTGTCTTAAATGTTTGGGTCCTGACCATTCCATCACGGATTGTGCGTCCTGTTCCATGATGTCTAAAAGAGGTTTACAGAACCGAGCAGCCAAGCTCAGTACACTGTTTCCCTCTGATGCAGCTTCGGTGGCATCGACGTCTTCCAGGGCTGCTTCTTCCTCCTATGGATCTCAGGTAACCAAACATAAGTCCAGCCGGTCCTCGAAGGGTAGATCTCCCTCTAAGCATCGAGATGCCTCCGGGCTTGCCCTCGAGGATCCTGCACCGGCAAAAGTACCCCGGCGGGAAGCTCTGGCTTCCAAAACTCCTCCTATGGGGTCACAGGTTGACATCGATGGCACGGCCTCGACCGATCACCTGTTGCAATGTTCTGGGGTACCGGTGGAATCTGCCGGTACCAACCTCCAGACATTTATGGCGTCGATGGATCAGAATGTTCTGACCATGCAGCGTGCCATTACGGCATTTATACAAGCTGCGACGCCGCTGGTACCGCAACAAGCTCCGTTGTCGGTACCGGCTCCAACACTGGCTCCGATGCCGGTACCGGTTGCATCGACATCGGCTTCGGTGTCGACTGCAGCGGTACCCTGTCCGATGATGCCTATCGGTACCGATTCGGTACCGATGACTCCTGATGTCGATACCACCCGGTACGCGTATCGGGCTTTACAAGAGCATCCGGACAGGCGATACTTCGATTCCTCCGAAGACTGATGCATCGGAGGCCTCTGTCGAAGCATCGGTACTCCTTCCTCAGGAACCGCCTTCTCCAAAAAGAAGAATGTCCCCTCCAGAAGACTTGTCTTTTCAAGACTTCATAAGGGAAGTGGCCAAGGGGCTTTCTATCTCAGTAGCCCCTGAGTCAGAGCCTAGAGCCAAGATATTGGATATTTTGCAATATCCCAAGGCTCCTAAAGAAGCAGCCACTTTGCCAATTCATGAGATCCTTTATGATCACATGATGGGCATATGGGAGACTCCTCTCACCATCTCTTCTCATTCTCGTAGGTTGGATACCATGTATCGTGTCCCTTCTTGTCCTGGATTTCATAAAGCTCAGCTCCCTCACCATTCTATTGTGGTAGAGTCTGCTATGAAAAAGTTAGAGTGCAAAGAGGCACTCATCTGCTCCTCCAGGAAGAGAATGTAGAACCTTAGATGCTTTTGGCAGGAAAATTTTCCAGGCCAGTATGCTTGTTGCCAGAATCAACTCCTATAGTCTCTATATGGGGATGTTTCTGAAGGAAGTTACAGATCATCTGCAAACTTTTCTTCCAGAAGATAAAAAGGAAGAATTTCTTACCTGGCTTAAGCATGCCCAGGATGTTTCCAAATTTTCTAACCGTGCAGCCTTTGACTCTTTTGAGGGAGCCAGCAGAGCCTCAGCCATTGCCATAGGTGCACGCAGAATTGCTTGGTTACAAGCTTCTGATTTGGAACCCTGGGTCCAAGATGGATTAGGAAATCTTCCTTGTACAGGTGAAAACCTGTTTGGCAAAGATTGGCAAGCCAAGGCCACTCAAATGGATGCACAAAATTCTGCTTTGGATAGGCTTTCAATGTCTACCTCTAATCCTGTCCAGAAGAGGTTATTCAAAAAGGCATATTTTCCCAAGAAGGGAAGATATTATCCTGTTTATGGTCAACAGACATCTTCTGCAGGTCGTTTTGCTGCAAAGTGTCAACAACCCAAACAGGCCAAGCCTAAGGCTGCAAGGCCTACTGTAGCCCAGCCTCCTCAGGGCCTTTGACTTGCAGCTAGAGAACTTAGCCTTTCTGGCTCTAAAAGAACCAGAGGCTCTCACCATTCCAGGAAGGTTAACTCACTTTGCTCCCAGATGGGAGCAAATCACAGCAGAGCAGTGGACCCTTTCCATTATAAGGGAAGGGTACAAACTTCATTTCTCAAACCTTCCTCCTTACACCATGGTGAGACAGTTCAATTCTCCAACATCTCTCCTCGACCTTCTGGGTCACAAGATTTCTACCCTCCTTGCCCAAGGGGCAATAGAAGAAGTACCTCTTCTTCAACAGGGCTCAGGGTTCTACTCCCCCTACTTTCTAATTCCAAAGAAAACAGGGTGCTACAGACCCATATTAGATCTCAGAGAATTGAACAAATTCCTATGCAAGGAGAAATTCAAGATGATTTCTCTGGGTACTCTCCTTCCATTCCTTCAGAGTCAGGATTGGCTTTGTTCTCTAGATCTCAAGGATGCGTATACCCAGATACTCATCCATCCAGCACACAGAAGGTTCCTTCGGTTCCTTTCTCAGGGAAAGCACTACCAATACAGGGTGCTTCCCTTTGGTCTGGCCTCTGCTCCAAGATTGTTCACAAAATGCATGGCAGTAATAGCTGCATTTCTACGCACTCTGGGAATATTCGTATTCCCATATCTGGACGACTGGCTCATCCGAGCTTCATCCCAATCAGAGGCCCAGACTTCCCTAGTCTGCACAATGCGTGTTCTGCAGTATCTGGGATTGATGATAAACATTCCAAAGTCCCAACTCACCCCTACTCAGTCTCTAGAATTCATAGGGGCCTTGCTGGATACCACAACTGCAAGGGCCTATCTTCCCCAGGCCCGTTGCCTACACTTAGTGCAGTTAGCCTCTCAGATTCAGTTAAAAACCCATCTAACTGCTCGAGAGATGTTACAACTGCTAGGCCACATAGCATCAACCGTGCATGTGGTCCCTTATGCTCGCCTTCACATGAGGGCAGCTCAGTGGACTTTGTCTACCCAGTGGACCCAGGCATCAGGGGGTCTGTCAGACAAAATAGCAACCTCCAGGCACCTCTTTTGGTCTCTCCAGTGGTGGAAGTCCACTCAAAATCTGTTGCTGGGGTCCCCCTTCCAACAGTTGTTACCCCAAGCAATCCTTACAACAGATGCCTCTCCAAAGGGTTGGGGAGCTCATCTTCAAGACCTCTCCACCCAGGGCATTTGGTCCCCACAGGAGACCTCCCTACATATCAACATCTTAGAGCTCAGAGCAATCTTCTTGGCTCTGAGTCTTCCATACACTGCTCAGCTACAAGACAGTCCTCATTCACACGGACTACCAAGTAGCCATGTTCTATGTGAACAAGCAGAGAGGGACTGGCTCTCTGTCGCTTTGCAACGAAGCTCTGAGATTGTGGGCCTTCGCCAGAGAGCATCAAATTCATCTTCTGGCAGTGTACCTTCCAGGAGTTCAAAACTCTTGGGCAGACAGACTCAGTCGAGTTCTGCTTCCACACGAATGGTCCCTTCATATGGACCAGATAGTCAGAATCTTTCGAATTTGGGGACCCCCGGACATAGACCTCTTTGCAAGTCCGTGGAATGCCAAACTTCCCCGATTCTGTTCCAGAATTCCGTGTCAGGGAGTTCAGGCCAGGGATGCCTTCCTCCTTCATTGGTGTCAAGACTTCCTGTACGCCTTTCCACCCAGTCCCCTAATTCCCAAGACCCTGTTCAAGCTTCAGAGAGATCGAGGGACTATGATCCTCATAGCTCCACGTTGGCCACGCCAAGTGTGGTACCCTCTACTTCTGCATCTCTCTCAAGCTCCCTCCCTGGACTTGGGGTCTGCTCCAGATCTCCTGTCTCAGGAGGGGGGAACGTTGTGGCACCCAAACCCCCAATCTCTCCATCTCAGGGCTTGGTTGCTGAAGGCTTAGACCTTCAAGATTGGCATCTTTCTCAGCAAGTAAGGGATATCCTTCATGCTTCCAGAAAGCCTTCTACTAGACGTTCCTATGCTTTTAAATGGAAAAGGTTTACCATTTGGTGTGCTGAGAAGGGTATTAACCCTCTAGCAATACCTTTGAATTCTTTACTAGAGTATCTCCTGCATCTTTCCCATGCAGGCCTCAAAACGAATTCAGTAAGGGTCCATTTGAGTGCTATTGTAGCATCTCTCAAGCCTCTCAATGGACAACCTGTTTCCTCTCATCCTCTTATTGCAAGATTCATGAGAGGGCCTTCTTTTAACTAAACCTCCCATTAGACCACCTCCAGTGGCATGGGACTTGAATCTGGTTCTTGGTCAGCTCATGAAGCCACCCTTTGAACCCTTAGCCACTACCTCCTTGAAATTTCTGTCCTGGAAGGTTATCTTTCTTATTGCAGTCACCTCAGCTTGCCGCATCGGTGAACTGCAGGCCTTAGTGGCTAATCCACCTTATACAAGGTTTCATCATGATAAGGTAGTCCTTAGGACCAATCCACACTTTATGCCTAAAGTGGTCTCACCTTTTCATCTTAACCAAGAGGTATATTTACCTGTCTTTTTTCCAGGTCCTCATGCATCAAGTGCAGAGAGGAATCTTCATACCCTGGATTGTAAGAGAGCTCTTGCTTTTTACTTACAAAGGACACAGCAACATAGAAAGTCTTCTCAACTTTGTTGCTTTTGATCCCTCTCATTTGGGACTTCCAGTCTCTAAGAGGACACTGTCCAGTTGGATTGCTCAGTGTATTTCTTTCGCCTACCAGAGTAAGAACCTTTCTCTGGAGGGCCATGTCACAGCTCACAGTGTGAGGCCCATGGCAGCCTCTATGGCTCATCTAAATTCTCTCGAGCGGCCACCTGGGCCTCGGTTCATACCTTCTCACAGCCCATTACTGTTTGGACAAGGACTCCTGCCGGTATGCCTTGTTTGGTCAGGCTGTTCTCAAACACCTGTTCCATTCTTAATCAACTCCTACCCGCCATCCTTGGTTGGATGCCTGAGATCCATGGGAGGAGGCAGAGCCCTTCTCAGGGTCTCATAACCTTGGGGATCTCCCAGGCATCTCTAGCTGGGGAGTCCCCATATGTGAAGACTCATTCTTGCTTGTTCCTGGAGATAGCACAGTTACTTACCTGTAACAGGTGATCTCTGGGAACAGCAGGAATAAGCCTTCACAACCCACCCACCTCCCCTAGGAGTTATATCTCTCTATCTAGCTTTCCTTTCCTCTCTCTCTTTGTCTCAGCTTTAAAACTCGAACTGGAGAGAGGCAGTTAGGAAAGGCGGGAAGGCAGCACGCAGGCGCTGTGGGATGCTCCCAAAAGCTTTCCTTTTTTGGGACGCTGGGGAGCGTTCCCGCGCAGGCTCCGTCGGTACCGACGTACCCATATGTGAAGACTTATTCCTGCTGTTCCCAGAGATCACCTGTTACAGGTAAGTAACTGTGCTTTTTCTGCTAGCCATTCCTCTCCGTATGCACCCAAGCATCCTTCTAGCTTTTGCTGTCGCCTTTTCTACCTGTTTAGCTACTTTAAGATCATCAGACAACCACGCCTAGGTCCCGCTCTTTAGTGGACAAAAATACTTCACCCCCTATACTATATTGCTCCCTTGGATTGCTGCAGCCCAAATGCATGACCTTACATTTTTTAACATTAAATTCCAGCTGCCAAATTCTAGACCATTCTTCAAGCTTAGCTAGATCTCTCCTCATGTTATCTACCCCTTCCTGGGTGTCTAATGCAGATTTTGGTATCGTCTGCAAAGAGGCAAACCTTACCTGAAAGCCCTTCCGCTATATCACTAACAAAGATGTTAAAAAGAATCGGACCAAGGACAGATCCCTGGGGCACACCACTGATAACATCCTTCTCCTCAGAGTGAGCTCCATTTACTTGTACTCTTTGTCGCCTCCCACCCAACCAATTTCTAACCCAAGCAGTAACTTTAGGGTCCATCCCTAGGGTACTCAGTTTGTTTATAAGTCGCCTGTGAGGAACAGTGTCAAAGGCTTTACTGAAATCTAAATACACCACATCTAAATACACCAAATCTAAATACACCACATCCCTCGGTCCAACTCCTTGGTCAACCAGTCAAGGAAATCAATCAGATTTGTCTGACAAGACCTGCCTCTGGTGAATCCATACTGCCTCGGATCCTGTAATCCGCTGGACTCCAGAAACCTCACTATTTTCTCTTTCAGCAGCGTTTCCAATAATTTACTCACCACCAAAGTTAAACTAACCGGCCTGTAGTTTTCAACCACATCCTTACTTCTGCTTTTGTGTAAAGGCACCACATGAGCATCTCTCCATTCCTTTGGCACCACTCCCGACTCCAACGAGGCATTGAAAAGGTCAGTCAGTGGAGCTGCTAGAATGTCCCCAAGTTCCCTCAGTATTCCCGGGTGTATCCCATCCGGTCCCATCGCTTTTTCTACTTTAAGTTGAGATAGTTTCTCACGAACACAGTCTTTTGAAAATTGTTCAAGATGTCCTTTGCTTCTGTTCCTATTTGTGGGTGTTTTCTGAGGTCCTGCTCCTGGTTCTTCATCTGTGAATACAGAACAAAAATATTTTTTAAGCAATTCCGCTTTATCCTTATCAGCTTCTACATATTCCTCCCCTGCACCCTTGAGTCTGACAGTACCACTCTTGCCCTTCCTCTTCTCACTAATATATCTGAAAAATGTCTTATTCCCCCATTTTATTGCATTGGCTATTTTCTTCTCCTTTTGAATCTTTGCCTTCTTGAGTACTTTGCTAGCTTTTCTAAGTTTTTCCAAATACAGATGCCTGTCTTCCTCTCTCTGTGATCTCTTGTATTTCATGAAGGACTCCCTCTTTTTCTTCACTTTTTCAGCTACTTCTTTCAAAAACCATAGCGGTCTCCTTTTCCTTTTACCTTTATTTACCATTTTAACAAAAAGTTTGGTTGCCCTTAAAATATCCCTTCAGTTTTTCCCACTGTTTTTCTACATCCCTCGGCTGTTGCCATCCATCTAATGACTCCCTGAGGTATTAGCCCATCTTCGCAAAGTTAGTCTTCCTAAAGTCTAAGATCCTCGCCTTTGAATGGATTCTAACAGCCCTAGTCCTAATACTGAACCACACCATCTGGTGATCACTGGATGCAAAATGATCTCCCACTACAACATCAGAAACACTTTCACCATTGGTAAGCACCAAGTCCAGTATGGCCCCTTCACGTGTGGGGTCTGTTACCAATTGCCTGAATAGTTCTCCCTGTAGAGAATCCATGATCTCCTTACTTCTAGATGATACTGCAGCAGGAATGTGCCAATCAACATCTGGCATATTGAAATCTCCTGTCAGTAGCACTTCCCCTTTCCTAGCAATGCTGTGCATGTCTTCAATTAACTCTGTCCACCTCTTCCTCTTGTGAGGGAGGTCTGTATATCACACCAATGTAAATAGATTTCTCTTTCCCTCTTTCTAGTTTAACCCACAATTCCTCCCCTCTCCCTTTTAAGCTCTGTAATTCCAAAGCTTTAATAGTAGTTTTTACATATAGTGCCACTCCTCCTCCCCTACTTCCTACCCTGTCCTTTCTGAATAAAGTATAGCCACGTATAGTTACATCCCAATCATGGTTTTCTGTGAACCATGTTTCTGTAACTGCCACTAAATCCAAGTCAGCCACTCCCACCAAAGCTTCAACATCAGGGATCTTATTTCCCATGCTACGGGCATTTATACACACTGCTTTCCATACGTTACCCCTGTTACCCATTTCCATAAAGTTATTTAATGTATCACCTACCTGGGGGCTTTCTTCACCCATCCCCAACGAATCTAGTTTAAAGCCCTCTTCAGTATTTTAGCCAGTCTACTAATGAAGACGCGTTGACCTTTCTTGGACAGATGGATGCCATCTCTGCTCTGCAACCCTTGGAACAGCATCCCATGGTCTAGGAAACCAAAACGCTCTCGATGACACCATCCACGCAGCCATGCATTCATCTCCAGGATTTATTTATTTTTATTTATTTACATTCTCTTATATACCGCACTATTCGGCATCAGCGCGGTTCACATCGAACAAAAATCTCAGTACAGTCAACATGCATGAGTTTACAGATAACAAGGGAAGGAACTTGGATCAAACGGGGAAACTATATACAGACTATTTACATATGTGGTATAACTAAATAGTAACATGTTACTATAGTAACAGGTGCTAGGAATATATTCACTTGTTATATGGAATCAGCCAAGCATGCTATTGAGGTATCATGGGGTTGGGTAATTGGGTGAGGTCACAGAGGTCAATAGGTGTGGATGACTCTATAAGGAACTTGTTGAAGAGAAAGAATTTGAGGGCTTTCTTGAATTGTAATAAGCTGTTGATAGCACGGATGCCAGGGGGTAGTGCATTCCAGCACCTAGGGGCACAAAGGATAAAAGCTCTGTTGGCCGTAGAGGATGCACAGCTTGTAAGGGCCTTAGGGAGCTTTAGGGAGTTGATGGTTGAGGATCTTCTCGCTCTGTTTGGTACAGTAGAGTGAATAAGGTCAGATAAGGATGTAGCAGAGAGGTTATTAAGAGCTTTGAAAGTGAGCAATAGGGTTTTGAAGATAATTCTGGCCTGAATGGGTAGCCAATGTAATTGAATCAGCAGAGGGGTAACGTGGTCAGTTCTGGAGGCTCCCTGAAGTACCCTGGCTGCGGCATTCATTGCCAGCTGTAGCGGGTTTAAGGTGGATTGAGGAAGACCTTGAAGAATGACGTTAGCAAAATCAAAGTGGGGGATAATCAGTGCTTGGTATATTGTCCTGAAATCTTTTGGTTCCAGCATGGAGCGTAGATGTCTCAACGAGCGGATCTTGTATATGGTTCTGACGGTGTTTCCTATGTGGGATTTCATATCTAGGCGTTGATCCAGAATGATTCCAAGGTAACGTATTGAGGGTTTGGATTGCAATTCAGCTTCCTTAGTCTTGAGATGTTGAGGTGGGTTGAAGTTGGGATTCCTTGTGATAAAGAGGACCTCCGTTTTCTTATGTTGTATACGGAGGTTTTGAGAGAGAAGCCAGTCAGAAACCGCATTGAAACAGTTTATTAGAGGGGAGAGATCCAAATGTTCAGTGGAGATTGGGGTGTAAAGAAGAACATCATCGGCGTAGAGCATGTAGTCAACCTTAAATGACCTCTCTGCCTTGGCCTTTACCCTCAACAGGGAGGATTGAAGAGAACACCATCTGTGCACCTAACTGCTTCACCTTGTGTCCCAGAGCCATGAAGTAGCTTTTGATACGTTCCAAGGTATACCTGGCAGTATCATTTGTTCCAACATGGATTAGCAACATTGGGTAATAGTCAGTGGGCTTGATGAGTCTCGGCAAACTCTCCATAACATCTTAGATTTTGGCACCAGGCAGACAGCATACCTCTCTGGACATCGTCTGGTTGGCAGATGGACACCTCAGTACCCCTCAGAAGAGAGTCTCCAAACACCACTACCCTTCGTTTCCTTGTGGTCACTGATTCTTCAACTTTGGGGTACTTGAGTTCTGGTTCTTCTCTTTCCAGGGATGCTTTCACCTCCTCCACTTCCAGGGCTGCATAATGGTTCTTCAATTCAAGGGCTGTAAAAGTTGGATTGGTGATTTTGCAGACCCTGGTGACTTGTGTCCAACCATCGACATTCTGTTGGCACCCATCTTCTCCTCTGCTGGAGAGAGCTTGGTTGCTGCAAGAAGCATCTCATCAATGTACTTCTCACTGTCTTGAATGCTCCTCAGCCTCGCAACTTCCTCTGAGTTCCTTCACTTGTTTCCTCAGAGCTTCAGCATGCAGACACCCTGCACATGGAACTGGTCCTTCAACTGGCATTAGGACCTCTGTCTGGACCGAGACAGAAGCTGTAACGGGGGAAACAGCTTTAGCGATATGATTTTTCCCAGCCATTGTTCTGTTCGTGGAGCTTAGGTATCTGTTAACACAAAAGAGAGAGATCTACCAAGTACCAGCCGGTTTCCCAGCTGTCCTTTCAGAGAAAAAGCAGTTAAATCTCCTTAATTATATTCAAAATGTGCTGGTCCAATTCTCTGTGCTTTGTCAAATGGGGAGGTGCCCTATAAAGCAAGACTACTCGCTAGGGGTGGGTGGGAGTCGGGATGGGTAGGGAGGGAACTAACATCTGATTAGGTGTTAGCAGTTCCCAAAGCTGAGGAGGTTACTGGAGTTCAACCACCTACTGTGCTCAAGGAAAGTCCCACTAAAGCACCAAATAGAAAGTAACCTTGCTTTAAAAATGTACAAAAAACCCTTTTAAGAGCTCCCAGTCAGAGAGCTAACAATTTAATATAATAAAACAAACCCTTAAATCCTTACTGTTGGTTGATCTGGAGAGCTCCTGTAGGAAAGCCTATCTAGTCTGTCCTTCCATATCAACTACAACAGTCCCCCTTTTTACCTTTAGAGATCCTATGTGTTTGTCCCATGCTTTTTTGAATTCAGTTACTGTCCTCATCTCTACCACCTTCACTGGGAGACTATTCCACAGATCCACTACTCTTTTCATAAAGAAGTATTTCCGCATATCACTCCTGAATCTATCTCCCTTCACCCTCATCCCATGTCCCCTTGTAGCAGAACTTGCTTTCAATTGAAAGAGGCTCTCTCCCTGAACCATTTATGCCACGGAGGTATTTAAACATCTCAATCATATCACCTCTATCCCACCTTTCCTCTAAGATGTACATATTAAGATCCTTAGGTGTGTCCTCATATGCTTTATAATGAAGACCTCTAATCATTTTAGTAGCCACCCTCTGCACCAACTCCATCCTGTTCACATCCTTTTGAAGGTGCGGTCTCCAGAATTGCACACTATACTCCAAATGAGGTCGCACCAAAGACTTATACAGAGGCATTATCACCTCCTTTTTTCTGCTAGCCATTCCTCTCTGTATGCACCCAAGCATCCTTCTAGCTTTTGCCATCGCCTTTTCTACCTGTTTAGCTACTTTAAGATCATCAAACACAACCACGCCTAGGTCCCGCTCTTCTTTAGTTGACTAAAGTACTTCACCCCCTATACTATATTGCTCCCTTGGATTGCTGCAGCCCAAATGCATGACCTTATATTTTTTAACATTAAATCCCAGCTGCCAAATTCTAGACCATTCTTCAAGCTTAACTAGATCCCTCCTCATGTTATCTACACCTTCCTGGGTGTCTACTCTATTGCAGATTTTGGTATCATCCACAAAAAGGCAAACCTTACCCGACAGCCCTTCCGCTATATCACTAACAAAGATGCTAGAAAGAATCGGACCAAGGACGTGGGGCACACCACTGGTAACATCCTTCTCCTCAGAGTCAGCTCCATTTACCTGTACTCTTTGTCGCCTCCCACCCAACCAATTTCTAACCCAAGCAGTAACTTTAGGGTCCATCTCTAGGGTGCTCAGTTTGTTTATAAGTCTGTGAGGAACAGTGTCAAAGGCCATCTCCAGGAACAAGCAGGAATGTAGTCTTCACATATGGGTATCGTCAGTACCGACGGAGCCTGCGTGAGAACGCTCCCCAGCGTCCAATAGGAAAGCTTTTAGGAGCATCCCACAGCGCCTGCATGCTGCCTTCCCGCCTTTCCCAACTGTCCCTCTCCAGTTCTTCGTTTTCCGCGGATCCGACAGGTCACACATCCTGTCACCGCAGAAAAAAATTCCCTCCTTATTCTTTTTTGTGGTCGCGTCTGCCTTCCCTCGACGCTATACCGGTACCACCGGTTCTTCTTTTCTTTGTTCTAAAAAGAAAAAACCCGTTGTTTCTGGAGTTGTTCTCCAGTAATTTTCTTTTCGGGCGCCACGCACCATTTTGGGCACTAGGCCCAATTGTTTTCCCTCAAAATGGAAAAACCCGCTTCAGGTTTTAAAAAGTATTCTAAGTGTGGCGGTACCATCTCCGTCACCGACACCCATGTGTGGTGCCTCAAATGTTTAGGTTCTGATCACTCTATTTCAGTGGGGTGATGTCGAAAAGGGGCCGGCGAAACCGAGCTGTTAAACTTAGCACCCTTTTTCCCTCCGATGCAGCCTCCGTGGCATTGACGTCTTCCAGGGCTTCATTTTCCTCCCATGGATCTCAGGTAACTAAACATAAATCTGGCTGGTCCTCAAAGGGTAGAGATCTCCTTCTAAGCATCGAGATGCCTCTGGTGTTGCCCTTGAGGGACTTTCACCGGCAAAATTGCCCCGGCAGGAGGCTTTGGCTTCCAAAGCACTAACGGGGCTCCAGGATGTTCTCGAGGCCTCAACCTCGACAGAACTACTGGTGCCATGCTCTGGGGTTCCGGCTGCTTCATCCAGCACCGATACCCAAGCATCGGCTGTGTCGATAGACCAGAGAATCTTGGCTATTGAACGCAGTCTGGCAGCTCTTCTCACATACTCGATGCCCCCTGAAACCGCTTCAGACAATTCAACCGGTACCGGCACAGACTGCATCGACATCAGCAGGTATTCTACCGGGACTGAGTCATGCGTCTCTATCCGGTATCGACAAGTCGGTACCGGACCACTCCGATGCCGACTTCGATCGGTACTGTACCTTGCACGATCACCCTGTTAGGAGATATTTCGAATCCTCGGATGAGTCTGAAGACTCTGAAAGCTCTGCCGATACCAGAGTACTTCTTCCTGAGGATTCCTCTTCTCCTCAGCATAGGATGTCTCCACCAGAGGATATGTCTTTTCAGGATTTTATCCGAGATGTAGCCCAAGGTCTCTCCATCACAGTGGCTCCTGAAAAAGAGCCTAGGGCAGAGGAATTAGAAATCCTACAATACCCTAAAGCTCCCAAGGAGGCAGCTACCTTACCTATTCATGAGATCTTGCATGATCTTATGTTAAGGATGTGGGAAACATCTCTGACCACATCTCCTCACTCTCAAAGACTCGACACCATGTATCGAGTTCCTCCTTGTCCTGGGTTTCAGAAGACTCAATTACCACACCATTCCATGGTGGTGGAATCAGCCATGAGACGGATAAAGTGCAAAAAGGCATGCATCTAATCCTCCAGGACTTGAGTGTAGGACTCTTGACGCCTTTGGACGTCGATCCTTCCAGGCTTCCATGCTTTCTGCTAGGATCAGTTCCTATATCTTGTATATGGGAATGTTTCTTAAGGAGGTCACAGGAGACTTGGAGCTTATGAGCCCTCTCCTTCCTGATGATAAAAGGCAAGATTATCTTGCTCTTGTTAAACGTGCTCAGGATGTTTCCAAGTTTGTGAATCGTGCAGCCTTTGACTGTTTTGAGTGCATAAGCAGAACCTTGGCTATTGCCATAGGTACACGTAGAATTGCCTGGCTCCAGGCATCTGACTTAGAAATCTGGGTACAGGACAAACTGGGGAATATGCCTTGCACAGGAAAGAATCTCTTTGACAAGAGTTGGCAGGAGAAAGCTAATGAGATGCTGATAATATCACTTTGGATAGATTGTCTAAATGTACAGCTGATCCTGTGAGGAAAAGATCCTCTAAGAAACCATTCTTCAGCCAAAAGAAAACGTTTTACCCTCCTATCCCCAGCAGGGACATCATTTAGGTCGTCTGCCCAAAAGGGACAGCACCAACAACCTAGACAACAAAGGAAACCAAAAGCAGCTAAGCCTCAACCGGCTCAGCAGACTCAGCCTCCACAGGGGCTTTGACTCCTGTCTAGAGAACTTTGCCTTCCTGGCCCTGAACGGCCCAGAACCCTCCACCATCCCAGGAAGGTTATGTCATTTTGCCCCCAGATGGGGTCAGATAACAGCAGAAAATTGGACTGACTCTATTGTAAGAGAGGGGGGTACAAGCTTCATTTCCTCAGCTTGCCCCCTCCCACAATAGTAAGACAGTTCAATTCTCAGACCTCTCTCAACGACCAGTTAGGTCAAGACGTCACTGTGCTCCTTGCTCAAGGGGCAATAGAAGATAGAAGAGGTACCCATTCCCCAACGCGGTACAGGGTTTTACTCCCCCTATTTCCTTATTCCAAAGAAAACAGGAGGACACAGACCCATTCTAGACCTCAGAGAATTAAACAAATTTCTGTTCAGAGAGAAGTTCAAAATTATTTCTCTAGGAACTCTGCTGCCATAACTTCAGAGTTAGGATTGGCTTTGTTCTCTAGATCTCAGGGATGCGTACACTCATGTTCTCATCCATCCAACTCACCGAAAGTTCCTTCGCTTCCTGTTTCAAGGGAAGCACTACCAATACAGGGTTCTTCCTTTTGGCCTGGCCTCTGCACCAAGGGTGTTCACAAAATGCGTGGCTGTGGTAGCAGCATTTTTCCGCACCCTAGGAATATTCATCTTCCCTTACTTAGACGACTGGCTCATTCGAGCCCCTTCAGAGCCAGAGGCCAGGGTTGCTCTGTCTCGCACAATGTGCATCCCTCAGTATTTGGGACTTGTCATAAACTTCCAAAAGTCCAACCTTGCTCCCTCTCAATACCTAGAGTTTATAGGAGCTCTTCTGGATATCATACAAACAAGGGCCTACCATCCACAGCCCATCTGCCTTCGCATTGTGCAGTTAGCTTCCCAAGTAGTGCTAAAACCTCACCTCACTGCTCGGGAAATGTTACAGTTGCTAGGCCACATGGCATCCACTGTGCATGTGGTTCCTTATGCTCGCCTCCGTATGAGGGCAGCCCAGTGGACCTTATCCACTCAGTGGACTCGGGCATCAGGTTGCCTGTCAGACAAAATAACAAACTCGGATCGCCTTATTTTGTCCCTCCAATGGTGGCAGTCATCCAAAAATCTTTTGGTGGGGTCTCCTTTTCAGCAACTCCTACCGCAAGCCACTCTAACAGATGCTTCACAGGTGGGTTGGGGAGCCCATTTGCCAGGCCTCTCTACCCAGGGTACCTGGACCCCAGAGGAGGCCTATCTCCATATCAATCTCCTGGAGCTCAGAGCAATCTTCCTTGTTCTTCGAGTATTTCACACCCAGCTCAGCTACAAGACAGTCCTTGTTCAAATGGACAATCAAGTAGCCATGTCCTATGTGAACAAGCAGGGCGGAACAGGCTCTCTGTCGCTCTGTAACGAAGCTTTGCGATTATGGGCCCTCGCCAGAGAGCATCAGATTCATCTCCTTGCGGTGTATCTTCCAGGCATTCAAAACTCTTGGGCAGACAGACTCAATCGAGTTCTGCTTCCACAAGAATGGTGTCTCCATGCAGACCAGGTGGCCAAAATTTTTCAAATTTGGGGAACCCCGTACATAGACCTCTTTGCAAGTCCGCTGAATGCCAAACTTCCCCGGTTCTGTTCCAGAATTCCAACTCGAGGTTGTCAGGCTAGGGATGCGTTCCTCCTCCATTGGGGTCAGAACTTCCTGTATGCCTTTCCACCCATTCTCCTAATTCCCAAAACCCTGTTCAAGCTTCAGAGAGACAGAGGTCATATGATCCTCATAGCTCCATGTTGGCCGCGGCAAATGGGGTAACCTCTGCTCCTACATCTCTCTCAAGCTCCGCCTCTGGAGTTAGGATCTGCTCCAGATCTCCTTTCTCAAGAGGACGGGATGCTGTGGCATCCCAATCCCCCAGTCTCTGCATCTCAGGGCCTGGTTGCTGAAAGCCTAGATCTTCAAGGTCTTAACCTTTCCCAGCAGGTAAAGGATATCCTTCATGCTTCCAGGAAACCTTCCACAAGATGCTCTTATGCATTTAAGTGGAAAAGGTTTACCATATGGTGTTCGCAGAAGGGTCTTAACCCTCTGGCAATACCTCTGGAATCATTACTAGAGTACCTTCTTCATTTATCAAATGCAGGGCTTAAGACTAATTCAGTGAGAGTCCATTTGAGTGCTATTGCAGCTTCTTTCAAGCCTCTAAATGGACAACCTATTTCCTCTCATCCTCTCATAGCGAGATTTATGAGAGGCCTTCTTTTAACGAAGCCTCCCATTAAGCCACCACCGTTGGTATGGGACTTGAATCTGGTACTTGGGCAGCTCATGAAACCGCCCTTTGAACCATTAGCCACTATCTCTTTGAAATTCCTTTCCTGGAAAGTTATCTTTCTCATTGCAATCATGTCAGCACGTCGCATCAGTGAATTGCAAGCCTTGGTGGCTAGCCCTCCTTATAGAAGGTTCCATCATGATAAGGTAGTCCTTAGGACTCATCCACACTTTATGCCAAAGGTGGTTTCACCCTTTCATTTGAACCAAGCGGCTTACCTTCCTGTATTCTTTCCAAGTCCTCACCCCTCAAATGCAGAAAGGAACCTTCATACTTTGGACTGTAAAAGAGCTTTGGCCTTTTACTTGCAAAAGGACACAGCAACATAGAAAATCCTCTGAACACTTTGTTGCTTTTGATCCTAGTCATTTGGGACTTCCAGTCTCCAAAAGGACACTGTCCAAATGGATTGCACAGTGTATATCTTTTGCCTATGAGAGTAAGAACCTTCCTCTTGAAGGCCATGTCACAGCTCACAATGTGAGAGCCATGGCAGCCTCAATGGCTCATCTTCACTCTGTGTCTATCGACATCTGTCGAGCAGCTAGTTGGGCTTCGGTTCATACCTTCACAGCCCATTACTGCTTAGACAAGGACTCCCGCCGGGATGCCTTGTTTGGTCAGGCTGTTCAACACCTGTTCCAGACTTAATCAACTCCTTCCCACTATCCCTGGTAGGATGCCAGAGATCCATGGGGGGAAGTGGAGCCCTTTCACAAGGGCACACAATTTTCTGGTGCCATCTCCCTGGCATCTGCAGCTAGGAAGTTGCCCATATGTGAAGACTACATTCCTGCTTGTTCCTGGAGATAGCATAGTTACTCACCTTAAACAGGTGATCTCCAGGAGCAGCTGGAATTTAGTATTCACAACCCACCCACCTCCCCTAGGAGTTGTATCTCTCTCTCTTTCTCTTTCCCTCTCTCTTTTGTCTCAGCTATAAACTCAACTGGAGAGGGACAGTTGGGAAAGGTGGGAAGGCAGCACGCAGGCGCTGTGGGATGCTCCCAAAAGCTTTCCTATTGGACGCTGGGGAGCGTTCCCACGCAGGCTCCGTCAGTACTGACGATATCCATATGTGAAGACTAAATTCCCGCTGTTCCCGGAGGTCACCTGTTACAGGTGAGTAACTATGCTTTACTGAAATCTAAATACATCACATCTATGGCTCTCCCTCGGTCCAACTCCCTGGTCACCCAGTCAAAGAAATCAATCCGATTTGTCTGACAAGACCTGCCTCTGGTGAATCCATGCTGCCTCGGATCCTGTAATCTGCTGGACTCCAGAAACCTCACTATTTTCTCTTTCAGTAGCGTTTCCAATAATTTTCTCACCACCGAAGTTAAACTAACCGGCCTGTAGTTTTCAACCACATCCTTACTTCCGTTTTTGTGTAAAGGCACCACATGAGCCTCTCTCCAGTCCTTTGGCACCACTCCCGACTCTGAGGCATTGAAAAGGTCAGTCAGTAGAGCTGCTAGAACGTCCCCAGGTTCCCTCAGTATTCTAGGGTGTATCCCATCCGGTCCCATCGCTTTGTCTACTTTAAGTTGAGCTAGTTTCTCATGAACAGTCTTCTGAAAATTGTTCAAGATATCCCTCGCTTCTGTTCCTGTTTGTGGGTATTTTCTGAGGTCCTGCTCCTGGTTCTTCATCTTTAAACACAGAACAGAAATATTTGTTAAGCAATTCCACTTTATCTTTATCAGCTTCTACATATTCCTCCCCTGCACCTTTGAGTCTGACAATACCACTTTTGCCCTTCCTCTTCTCACTAACATATCTGAAAAATGTCTTATCCCCCCATTTTATTGCATTGGCTATTTCCTCCTCCTTTTGAATCTTTGCCTTCCTGACTACTTTGCTAGCTTCTCTGTTTTTCCAAATATAGATGCCTGTCTAACTCTCTCTGTGATCTCTTGTATTTCATGAAGGCCTCCCTCTTTTTCTTCACTTTTTCAGCTACTACTTTTGAAAGCCATAGCGGTCTCCTTTTCCTTTTCCTTTTATTTACCATTTTAACAAAAAGGTTGGTTGCCCTTAAAATATCCCCTTTCAGTTTTGCCCACTGTTTTTCTACATCCCCCAGCTGTTCCCATCCCACTAATGACTCCATGAGGTATTGGCCCATCTTGGCAAAGTTAGTCTTCCTAAAGTCTAAGATCCTCATCTTTGAATGGATTCTAACAGCCCTAGTCCTAATATTGAACCACACCATCTGATGATCACTGGATGCAAAATGATCTCCCACTACATCAGAAACACTTTCACCATTGGTGAGTACCAAGTCCAGTATGGCCCCTTCACGTGTGGGGTCTGTTACCAATTGCCTGAATAGTTCTCCCTGTAGAGAATCCAGCATCTTCTTACTTCTAGATGATACTGCAGCAGGAATGTGCCAATCAACATCTGGCATATTAAAATCTCCTATCAGTAGCACTTCCCCTTTCTTAGCAATGCTGCATATGTCTTCAATTAACTCTCTGGCCACCTCTTTCTCTTGTGAGGGAGGTCTGTATATCACACCAATGCAAATAGATTTCTGTTTCTCTCTTTCTAGTTTAACCCACAATGCCTCCTCTCTCCCTTTTAATCTCTGTAATTCCATAACTTTAATAATAGTTCCTTATCGCTCCTCCAGTTTAGTCCTCCACCTCTGGGTTGTGCATCTCTTCCTGCAGCTTGGAGACTGGGCATGTCACGAAAAAGTGACATCACTGGATGTAGCCTGCTGCTCTCTCCCATCATCCCCAGTGTGTCCAGTGGTATTTTGTAATTTGTCCCTTTTTTGGGGGGGGCTGTATCTTTAAAAAAAAAAAAAAAAGGCTATGGAAGCGTGCTGCCTCTTGTGCCTGGTCCTGCTTCCCTCTGTGCCTTGATTTTCTCCTCTTCGGTTCTCTGCCGGCTACGATCTCTCCCCCCTGTATGGGGGAGAGCTCAGTAGCATGAAGACAGCTGGCATTCCAGCAGCATGGAGCTGCCGCGATGCTGCTGCCGTGCTTGAGTTGATTACCGGAAGTCTGTCTGTCCGGCTCTCCGCTTGCAAGCGGAGCGGAGCCGCGTGGCTTCAGGTGCCGCGGTGCCGGGAGCTATCATTTCGGATCGCCCTGTGAGTAGGGGTGAAAGGGCTGGTTTTTGGTGAAGGGGAGACGGTTGCAGCGCGCCGTGCAGGCCTCAAAGGGTTTTGGCTGCTTTTTTTCTGCTTCTCTCAGGCAGCGGCGGCCATTTTCGCAGCATGCTTTTTTTCATGTAGGCAGCTGCATGTCACAGTACTCCATTTCCTTCAGGTACAGGTGCTTCCATTTTTTGAGTGTTTATTTCTTTCCTTGGTTTTACTTTATTTTCTGGTTTAATTGCTTTTCTGTTTCTTTGGTGTCTGTATAGCAGGTCCTTGTGTGGTGAATTGTTACTCAAACGGTGCAATTTCGCTTCCTGGCTCAGGGGGCAGAAACAAAGGAATTTACGGAGGCAGTGGCCTTGCGCCCGCAGTGTGTGGTGTGCGGTACCCGTAGAGGGGCTATCGCCGACTCGGGCATTTGCCGGGGCTGTACCTAGGTATCTACCAGCGTGAAGCAGCAAATGGAGGTTAAGGTAGGTCAGGATGGTCAAGGGTCCTCGCTGGTTTGGACGTAGGGGAGCTTCAGTCTCCTTCACCAGAGGCTGGGTTTGAGACGACAACCGGTCCGACGGGGTGGCCTTTGACTACGGGGCCGCAGCCCGGGGACTTTTGTCCTGACTTTGTGTTAATTATGCATCGGGCGTTCTGTTTGCGACAGCAAGGAAAGGTGCCAGAGGCCCTGTTGCTATCTGTGGCGCCGCAACAGCCAGTTCCGGCTGAGCCGAGTGCCAGTTCTTCGCGGCCACCAAAACAAGCAAAGACTCATGAGCCCTCGATTTCTGAGTTGTAGGGGCATGAGTCCGAGGAGAACGAGGTTGACCTGGAAGGTGGAGATGAAGAGTTGGAAGGAGGAGAGATTCCGGAGCCAGAGGATCAGGCGAAAATTATTCGGGTGTTCCGAAGGGAGGAATTGACAGCGCTTATCACCGAGTCCCTTCAGACGCTTAAGCTCGCTACAGAACAGCCTGTGGAGGACGACAATGATGAAGACCCAATTATTCAGGCAGTGTGTCAAACGCAAGTGGTGTTTCCCGTTCACAAGGTAGTTGACAGAATGATACAGGATGAGTGGGATCAGCCAGAGGCAGGACTCAGGGGTGTTCGCATTATTAATAGACTGTATCCGTTGGTGGATAAAGACAAGGAGAGGTTTTGGTCCCCGCGGATAGATGCAGCGGTGTCAGCGGTGACCAAAAAGACCACTATTCCAGTAGAAGGCAGCTCGGCCTTGAAGGATGCAAAGGATAGAAAGTTGGATGGTTTGCTGAAACAATCCTTTGAAGCCAACGCGGTGTCATTACAAGCCTCCATTTGTGGGGCGTGGGTGGCAAAGAGCTTGTCTTCGATGGTCGTAGCTTTTAAGGCTGTCTACTCAGTTGGAGCAAGAAGATCTGAGAGAGCTGGACCGCCTGGAGTTGGTGTTGGCTTATCTGTCATGTCCATTATGACTTAATTAGAGCCCTGGCTAATAGTATGGCGTTGCTTGTGGCCGCTCGCAGGTCCCTGTGGTTGCGGAATTGGGCGGCGGATGATTCTTCCAAGGCGTGTCTCGGTAAGCTCCCTTTCAAAGGAAAGTTGTTCGGAGAGGATCGCGATAAGTTGGTAAAAGATTTAGGGGAGTCTAAAGGTGGCCGGTTGCCGGAGGATAAGGCCAAACAGGGGAAGTCTGCGTCGACCTTTCGGGGTTCCTTTAGAGATTTCCGGAGGTTTTGGACGTCTCGCTTGGGCGGATTCCAAAGAGGAAGATTTGCTCCTCGGACTCAGGGGTTTCGAGGGTTTCGGGGAGCAGGTAGAGGTTTTGTGGCGGCAGCCTCCACAGTCAATCGAAAGCCACAATGAAGTGAGGGGGACCCCGGCAGGAAGCTTGCAGATAGGCGGGCGACTTCGGAACTTTCTTCCTGCCTGGGTCCAAATTACGACCGACCAGTGGGTATTAGAAATCATCCGGGAGGGCTGTGCGCTGGAGTTCGCGCGGCCCATGCTGGATTCGTTTGTACAGTCACCCTGCAGGGGGCAGCAGAAAGCTCAGGCAGTCCATTGCATGCTGAATCGGCTGTTGCGCTTGGGTGCGGTCGTCCCGGTGCCCAAGGAAGATTACGGCAGGGGTCGATACTCAATTTATTTTGTGGTGCCAAAGGACGGGTCGTTTCATCCGATTTTAGATCTAAAAGGGGTGAACCGCTGACTTCAGGTACCGCATTTCAGAATGGAAACTTTGCGGTCCGTCATTGTGGCGGTATGCCAAGGAGAGTACTTGATATCCCTCAATCTCACGGAGGCGTATTTACACGTTCTGATCAGAGCGGGGCATCAAAGGTTTCTCCGCTTTGCTTTGCTGTGGGGCCACTATCAGTTTCAGGCGTTGCCTTTCGGTCTCACAACAGTGCCGCGAACGTTCACCAAGATCGTGGTGGTGGTAGTGGCAGCGTTGTGAAAGGAAGGTGTATTGGTTCATCCCTATCTCGACTATTGGTTAATTCGGGCAAAGTCCAGAGCCGAGAGCATACAAGTGACAAACAAAGTGATGAAATTCTTGGAGAAGCTCGGCTGGGTAGTCAATACGAGCAAAAGTCATCTTACTCCGTCCTAGAGCCTAGAGTACCTCGGGGTACAATTCGACACTCAGAGGGGAACGGTGTATCTCCAGGAACAAGCAGGAATGAGTCTTCACATATGGGTACGTCGGTACCGACGGAGCCTGTGCGGGAACGTTCCCCAGCATCCAAAAAGAAAACTTTTGGAAGCATCCCACGCGCATGCGTGCTGCCTTCCTGCCCATTTACTTCCCTCTCATCAGTTTTCCGCGGAGCCGGCAGGACGTATTCCTGTCACCGCAGAAAATTCTTCTTTTTATTCTTAGTGTTTTGTGGTCGCGTCTGCCTTCCCTCGACGCCACCGGTACCGCCGGTGCTTTTCTTTCTTTTTCCTGAAGAATTTCTTCTTTTCTTAGAAATTATTTCCTGTTTAGTGCCTGACTGTGTCTAGGCCACTAGGCCTTTACCCTTCCATTATGGAAAAGCCAGCCACTATCCTTAAGAAATGCTCAAAGTGTGGCGGTACAGATATTTTTTCAGACACTCATTCTTGGTGTCTTAAATGTTTAGGTCCTGACCATTACCCTCTGGAGTGTCTCTCCTGCTGGAGCTCAAACAGAAGAAGTCTTCAGAATCGAGCACAACTCGATACTCGGTTCACATCGCTCTCGATGTCACCAGCTAGAATATCTTCTTCACGGGATCAGGTAACCAAACAAAAGTCTGTAAAGACTAGCCAGTCCTCGAGTGGTAGATCTCCTTCTCAGCATCGAGATGGCTTCGGCCTTGCCCTCGAGGACATCTTGGCAATAAAGCCCCGGCGGGAGTCTTTGGGCTCCAAAGCATTAACGGGGCTCCAGGTTGTTCCTGGGGTTCTTACCTCGATGAACATACCTGGGCCATGCTCGGTGGTTGTGGCCGCTTCGAGCGGTACCGACACCCCGGCATCCTATGGTGATCGATGAAACACTCCTCACTGATGAACGTAGTCTAGCACTCTCAGCTACTTCGGTACCGCTAGAGTTGCTGCAGACCGTTCCTCGAGTATCGGTATCAGCTTCGGTACCGGTATCGACATCGGCGTCGGTACCGTCCATGCTTGCTTCGACAGAATCGCTTCCCTCGATGCCGAGCCTGGAATCGATCTCTAGCATGGAGGATTCGGTACCGACTCGTCTCGGTACCGACCTCGGGCAGTACCGAAGACATCGCTTTAAAGAAAATCTGATGCTTCATCCTTTTAAGTCTTCTGATCCCGATGACTGGGAGGAATCCATCGGTACCAAGGCTGATTTTTCTACAAGTCTAGCCTTTACCCCTCATTTTAGAGGGTCCTCCTTGGGGGAGATTTCTTTTCAAGCTTTTCTGCTTGATATGGCAAAGTTACTTGCCATTTCTATTCCTGGTAAAGAATCCCTACCGGGGAATTCAGAGACACTGCAGTTCCCCTGGATTCCAAAGGAGGTGATCATGCTTCCTTTGCCTCAGATCTTACAAGATCTGCTATTAAGAATGTGGGAAACTCCTTTAACGGTATCCCCACATTCTAAGACACTTGACACTATGTACAAGGTGCCACCTTCTCCAGGTTTTCAAAAGACTCAACTTCCTCATCATTCTGTTGTAGAATCAGCAATGAGGCGTATTAAGAATGCAAAGAAGCACTCTTCTTATCCGCCAGGTCGTGAGTCTAGGATTTTAGATGCCTTTGGACGTCGATGCTTCCAGGCATCCATGCTTTCAGCAAGAATTATCTCATATATTTTCTATATGGGATTATCTCTTGAAGAGGTCACAAAGAACTTAGTTTTTGAACCTTTTTCTTCCAGAGCATAAAAGAGCAGACTATTCCCTATTAGTCAATCATGCTCAAAATATATCTAGGTTCCTTAATCTTGCTTCCCTGGACTGTTTTGAATCTATTAGCAGAACTTCTGCTATAGCCATAGGAGCACGACGCATAGCCTGGCTCCAATCTTCAGACTTGGACAGATGGGTTCAGGAAAGGCTGGGAAATACTCCTTGTACTGGTGAAAATCTCTTCAACAAGGAGGCTTTATTTCAAGCTAATCAGTTGAGCACTGATCTTGTTACTTTCAGAGGATTGTCAAAACTTCCTCTATACCAGCTAATGAAAAATCTCCTAAAAAGCTTTTTTCCCCCAGGGGAAAAAAGTTTTATCCATCTTCTACCCATTCTGCAGATGTTTCCAAAGATGGGCAACATCACACCAGGCTAAGAAAATCAAAACCTCAACAGGCTCAGAAAACCCAGCAATCGCAGGGTTTCTGATATTTTATTCATTTTTTCCGTGTGAGGTTTAAAACTTTTGAGTCTACTTCTTTTCAACAGAAGCATCTAAAATTCATCTCATCCATGCTGAGATATCAGTCATACATTGACTCAATCCTCCACTCTGGGCATGAATCTCTTGCTACAAGAGAAATCTATCCTTCTAGCTCTAAGAGCTATTAAGGACTATCATACCCCAGAGATGAAAAATTCCTCCTTTTAAAACAAAAGGAGGCTTGACAACTCACAACAGGGTGAGCTATACCCTTCACCTTGTCAGTTTACTGTACGAGTATATCTCATACTTTTAACTGCAAGGAGACCCTATCTCTTCAAAGACTTACCAAATTGTAAGTCTTGTCAACTCTGTATTACTTTCTATCCCTCTTAGCCCAGACATTCAGTCTCTAAGGGGCTTGTTTACAAAGCTGCGGTAGCGGTTCGCGATCGTTATCGGAGCCGCGGCCCCATTGAAATCAATGGGGCCGCGGCTCCGGTAACGATCGCGAACCGCTACCGCAGCTTTGTAAACAAGCCCCTAAGAGTACTACTAATCAACTGGAGGGCTTATTCTCTAAGCCATAGGTTTTTCTTCAATACCTACTCCAGTAAGTAGTTTCCATACAGAGTTTTCTCCCCCTTTGTGGTTCATCTTCTTCTCAGATATCTTTTTAAGGCAGCTTTTCGGACAGAAGTTGGGTATCACTACTCCAAATTGTGTCTCTCGGTCCTCTCTAATCTATAGGACCTAACTTTTTATGCTGCCTTAATAACAGATAATTCCAAAAGAGGTCCATAACTCATTTGGACTGTTTATTGTTGCAGGCTTCAGGCCTGTCTACTATTCTTAGCCACCTTCAATTCTCTTTGGCTTCAACAGAATAGATTAGGTTGCACACTGGCAATTCAACAGCCAGATCTAAGCAACCTACAACATGCTCTCTGCAATTCTACAACAAAGCTCTGCAACTGTGGGCCTTTGCCAGAGAGCCTCAGAGCTACTCCTAATAGGTAGCGACCAGATAGTTAACAAGGGCTTCAGCTGGTAAACTCTGCCAGTCATGCTCCTACATGACTGTTTTTTTCCTACTCTTACCATATTCCTTAAAATTTCCTTTTAAGAAAAGGTAACCAGGGTTTAGACCACGTGAAAGTGTAGAAAATTGCACAATTTCCTGGTTTGTTCCACATCTCACTGGAACTTCCACATCAGGGATGCATTTTTTTCACTGCAGTTGGTCCTTATTCACTACTTTCCTTCTAATTCCTATACTTCATGGTAGCTTATGTTGAACAAGAAAACGCATGATACTCATATTGCCCTCATAAAGAGGCAAACATGGTATCCCCTTATATTGCGTCTTTTTCTCCAGCTACTATTTGAAAAATTAGAAGGATCCAGACTTGCTGTCTTAAGACTAAGGATCTCCTCTGCACTCATTCACGTACGTCTCGAGACCTGGATATTTCAGGGGCTAGATCTTTTCAAGAAGTCTAGTCCTATCCCTATAAGTGAAGAACATAATATCAGTTTCCACAAAACCTTCTCTATAGTTCTTCCATATTTAACCAGACAGAGATTCTCCATCAATATTCTCAAGTAGGTCTTAATCCTCCTTGTTATTGCGTCAATCTCTATACAACATCTGACTTGGAAAGATCTTCAAGAAGTTGGAGGCTCAACGCCTAGTACAAATGTCCTTGTCTTTCATTGGAATAAAGGGGGTCTTAAAGACCTATCCCCTTTTTTCTGCAAAGGGTATTTCTGCCTTTTCATCCAAACCAGTCAGATTATCTCCCCTCTTTCCTAGGACCTTATTCTGCTCCAAGGACAAGAAGTTCAATTTTTTGGACTTTACAGAAGCTTTAGCTATTTCTCAAAAGTCCAACCTTATTGAACTCCCCCAGTACTTCTTCTGGGGTTAGTTCTGGCCATCAGGGCTTATCCATATCTTCCTGTATTGCAAAAATTTATTTTTTCCCTCTAATTCACATTGAGGGAATTTCTTTGAGGATAATGTACTGGCTCTCAACCACAAATCCATATTACCCTCAAGTATTTTTGCAATATTTTTGAGTGAGATCCACATTAGAAAATTGGCATTCAATATTTTTCTAATATTTATGATTTACACAAGGACTCCCCTCTGGTACCTTGTTTAGTCAAGCTGTTCCACAGCACCTCTTTATTCTTTTCTAGTTCAACTCCTACCCTCCATCCCTTGGATGCCTGAGGTTTTGAGGGATAAGCATGGCCCATCTTTAGATTTGCAATATGCTGGGGCCTCTTCCAGGCATCTTAGCTTGGGAGTTCCCATATGTGAAGATTCATTCCTGCTTGTTCCAGGAGATAGCACAGTTAGTTACCTGTAACAGGTGATCTCTGGGAACAGCAGGAATAAGTCTTCACAACCCACCCACCTCCCCTAGGAGTTGTTCTCTCTCTCTCTTTTTTTCTCTCTAATTTGTCTACTTCCCTCCTTCGGTCTCAGCTACAAACCCAACTGATGAGAGTGAAGTAAATGGGCGGGAAGGCAGCACGCATGCGTGTGGGATGCTTCCAAAAGCTTTCTTTTTGGATGCTGGGGAGCGTTCCCGCGCAGGCTCACTCTGTACTGACATACCCATATGTGAAGACTTATTCCTGCTGTTCCCAGAGATCACCTGTTACAGGTAAGTAACTGTGCTTTATGCCCGATCGGCGGGTCCAAGCCTTACAACAAGTGGTTCGCCAGTTCAGGACTACTCCGGTTCCTTCGGCCTGGAATTATCTCCAGGTGTTAGGTATGATGGCGGCATCCTTGGAGGTGGTGCCTTGGGCCAGAGCTCATATGAGGCCGTTGTAGCGATCGTTGCTTCACCACTGGTCTCATCAAGCCGACCCGCTGATTAGACATCTGCCCTGCCTGCTCAGGGTTCGACGAGTGTTGAAGTGGTGGCTACTTCCGGAGTCATTGAAGACTGGGATGCCCCTGGAACAGCCAGAGTGGAAACAGTTGTTGACAGATGCGAGCCATGCGGGATGGGGGGAGCACATTGCAGGGAGCACTTCACGCAGGGTCTGTGGTCAACTCGGGAGAGCACATGGTCAATCAACAGATTGGAACTCAGAGCGGTAGTGTTAGCGTTGCAAGCATTCGAGGGCACGGTGCAGGGTCGGGCGGTAAGGGTCCTATCGGACAACTCCGCAACGGTGGCCTACATCAATCGACAAGGTGGTATGCAGAGTACAGCCATGGAAGAAGAGGCAGAGGCACTCTCTACGTGGGTCGAGCTTCGGCTCCTAGCGATTTCAGCGGCACACATTATATGGAGTTAAGCAGTGGAGGTTCAGCCGGTCGAAGGATGTGATTACCCGTAGGTAAATAGATTTTGCCTAAAATTCTCTCTCTTCTGGTTCTTTCTGATCTGTCTTTTAGCACAGGCGGAAGGCAATGGCACAAGAAGAAAAGCCTACCTTCCAAGTCGAGAATGTTTGTTGTATAAAGTGGTTGTTATAAGTTCACTGAGAATGTTGTTTTATTAGCTGCTTATCTGTTGCTCCTTCAAGTGTGCTTTGTCAATAGTTCACTGGGGATGATGGGAGAGAGCAGCAGGCTACATCCAGTGATGTCACTTTTTTGTGACATGCTCAGTCTCCAAGCTGCAGGAGAAGGTGCACAACCCAGAGGTGGAGGACTAAACTGTCGTCCCTCAAGGAAGAACAATTACCAGGGTAAGAGTAATTACCATTTTTTACATATAGTGCCACTCCTCCTCCCCTTTTTCCTACCCTCTTTTTCGGAATAAAGTATAGCCAGGTATAGTTACATCCCAATCATGTTTTTTTGTGAACCATGTTTCTGTAACTGCCAATAAATCCAAGTCAGCCACTCCCACCAAAGCTTCAACATCAAGGATCTTATTTCCCATGCTACAGGCATTTATACACACTGCTTTCCATATGTTACCCCTGTTACCCATTTCCATCAAGTTTTTAATGTATCACCTACCTGGGGACTTTCACCTACCTGGGGGCTTTCTTCACCCATCCCCAACGATTCTAGTTTAAAGCCCTCTTCAGTAGATTAGCCAGTCTACTACCGAAGACGTGTTGACCTTTCTTGGATAGATGGATGTCATCTCTGCTTTGCAACCCTTGAAACAGCATCCCATGGTCTAGGAAACCAAGTTTCTTTCAATTGAGAGCAAGCTCTGCTATGAGGGAACATGGGATGAGGGGGTAGATTCAGGAGTGATATGCAGAAATATTTCTTTACGGAAAGAGTGGTAGATCCGTGGAATAGTTTCCCAGTGAGGTGGAAGAGATGAGCACAGTATCTGAATTCAAAGAAGCATGGGACAAACACACAGAGGATCTCTAAAGGAAAAAAGGGGACTGTTGTAGTAGTTGATATGGAAGGACAGACTAGATAGGCCATGTGGTCTCTTTCTGTCGTCATGTTTCTATGGTTTTAGTATGTTTGTCAATGATGCTCTTGTTTGTCTGCTTTGTCATTAGAATACTGGCTTGAGGGGAGGAGCTCAGTCTACTTATACCTTGACATGAAAGTCTAGAATTCTGTCTCCCATCTGCGGGAAAGGGGATAGAACCCAGGAGTCGGGACTGGATTGGAGGGACTAGGAAAGAAAATTAGCAGGTAAGGTCTAATTTCACCTTCTGGTGTTTTATATATATTTGATTTGTATTTTGACTGTTTTTTAACTTTGTTTTTCATTTCCCAAAAAAATCCTCCTCCATTAGTACATTCAGGCTCAATTCCAACATCGGTCTCAACCTTAATTTCTCCCCCCCCCCAACCCACTCATGGTTGCATAACCAACCCTATCCTCCTTATGTCCCCAACCAATCCAACTCTTTCCATCATGCATTAGCATTAGTCCTGTATATAACTAGACCTATATAAAATCATAATCAGTCCTCTCTGTATTCATTGCCCTGAACAAATTCCACCTCTTCAATATTAAGCTCTGATTGATCCCCCACCTCCCCTCCCCCCTCCCTTTCTCTTGACCACCCGGTTGCTCATAAGGTTGCCATATTTTTGGCGATCATTTTACTCAACAAATAAACATGTTGCAATCTCCTCAAAAATATTGTCTTTGTGGGAGAAGAAACTTGTCGCCATGCCCAGACAACCTTGCACCTTGCAGCCATATTACCACAAATCATCTAATTCCTAACCCACATCCATTGGGAGAGTGAAAGAACAGCAGCATATATGCCTCTGGTAGATTCTTCCCCATCATACCTTTTAAGAGCTGATCAAACCATTTTCTGAAAGGATTGTATTGTGGGGCAATCCCATCACACGTGCATTATATCTTCCCTTAAGTCACATCTCCACCAACACCTATCTAGAATAGCAGGGTAGATGACATACAGCTTTTCTGGTATAAAATACCAATGCAGCAAAATTTTGTATTCATTTTTCACAATATTGGTATAACTGGACACCCAGTGAATGATAGCCACCACAGCTTTCCACCTATCCTCATCCCATTTCCCCTCCCAAAAGTCTCCCACATCTCCCATGTACAGGAAGTCTCTCCAAGATCCTCTCATTACCACCAGCCCCTCGAATGGTGTCAAGTTAAAATTAAACCCTTCCATGAGCAGGAGGTTACATGTACTCATGTTTGTGACTGTCAGTGCTCCATATTAGGGAAAATTTTATGTGGCAATTGCTGTAAATTGCTGGGCATGCCCCTGACAGCATGGGGTCATTGCATTTACCGCATGTTAGATTTTGCTCCTAATGTACACTAAGTGCAAAAACTTACCAAACTTTAATAAATATGCCCCTTAATTTACGAGGCTGATGGTCATTTTTCATAAAAAATCATGGTATTATAATAAAATGTGATCAAAATATAAAGATTATAAGAATAGGGATGATTTGAGATGTGCCACAAATTGAGTATTAAGAATATTCTATTAAAAAACAAACTTCATTAATGTTTCTCTGAAGTGGAGGGAGAGACTGGAGGAAAGGTTATCACGTCAGATCCATAGACTGCGTCAAAATCTGACACCATACCATAGATGATCAGGAAGCAGTCTGGGATGAGAGCACATAGAAAGTTGTTTATTTTTTTGTAATCCTTACTGCCTCCCAGTTCTCTCCAAAGATAGTGAGGAAGGTTCTGACTACAAGAGCTAGAAAATGTTCTTAAGTGTGAAAAGTCACCAAAGACCATCCAGTGCTGGATGCATTGGTATGTGAACTTGAGCCCCAACTGAGTCAATTTCCAAGAGAGGAGAGGAGGGAAATTGGCCCCAAAGGATCTGCTGTCAAGAGGATACCATAGACTTGGTCTGTGCTCTACTGGGAATCTTGGCCTGTTGCCTTCCCAGCAGCAGTCTGTAGCTGCTGCACCATCTGCTGGAGCCAGAAAAATACTTCCGTACCAACCACCTATAAGGGGAGTGGGTTAGTTCTGAGTGTTTTTCTGTCTCCATTTCCTGGCAAGGGGAACATAACCCACTAGTCTGGACTGGTCTAACATGGTGGTAATGAATGATGGGTTACTAGCAATTGAACAGAAGAGTGGGAGAGGGGGACAAAATGTGAATTTTTTTATATAGGGTTAAGCAGTGCTAATATATATTGTTTAATGTTATATTTTGTACTGATGTCAGTTCTTTATAATTCACCCTCTGTTTTTTCAAAGACTACGTAAAATAAATTTAAAAAAAAATTAAAGCAAAGTTGCTAACTTGTATTTTTCTGTGAGCAGAAGGATAAATCGTACATATAGTCCCAACTTCCCTTGGAGTTTAACATTTTCTCAGAAATTCTGATATATTACTATGGGGGCTAATATAGCATGTGGCTGTATGGTAAGCAGAGAAATCTTGTAGGTTTTTCTAGCTCTAGTAGATGCTCTGTCCTCATGCTATCAGATAACATCTCAGAAATGACCGATTTATCCTGTTGACCCTGGAGAACAGCAGTTAGTAGGGATGTGCATAGAACTAAGTGTTTTGGGGGGTTTTCAGTTAATTTAGGGAGCAGTCATAAAAGCTCCTATTCCTGATTTCACATATGAAAACACCCATTCAGAGACATCAATCAATATAGAAAACTGTCCAAAATAAATCAATCACATCTGCATTCCAAAGGCCATTTTAGAAAGACTTGAATTTACATATGTCCAGTGCAAGCATGTTTGTCACATGGGAGTGTGGTGTAGGCGTTCCTGGGGCAGTCTGTAAAAGATACACGTATATGGTCCAGTTTTTAGAACAGCTCCACTCGTCTGTGCCTGCTGACAAACCTGGTGCACTGCGGGGGAGTGACCCGGTACCGGTTCATGAGAACAAGAAAGAGCTGCAACTTGAGAATTCTTGGCAAGCCCTTCTCAAGGCCCATTCCCAAGTGCTGCAGGTAGGAGGGCCTCTCCAGTTTTACCGCGAATGACTCCATCTCGCAACTGACTGTTGGATTCTGGATATCATCAGGCATGGTTATGTGTTGGAGTACACAAGACCCATCACAGACGCCATCGTAGTTTCCCCTTGCGGCTCTGCTACCAAGCAGCCGCTGTAGGAGATATCATTCAGCGACTCCTGGACCTTTTTAATATATCTGTTCGGTGTCTCCTGCAGAGTGGGATCTGGGGTGATATTCTGTCTACTTCGTAGTCCCCAAAAAGGACGGATCCATTCGGCCTATCCTGGATCTCAAAAAGGGGTCAATCATAGTCTCTGTGTTCCCTACTTTCACAAGGAGATGCTGTGATCAGTCAGTCGGTGTGACGGGGAATTTCTCACCTCTTTGTATGTGACAGAGGCCTAGTTTCATAATCTCTAGGAACAAGCAGGAGTGCAGTCTTCACATATAGGTACGTCGGTACCGACGGAGCCCGCGTGTGAATGCTCCCTAACGTCCAATAGGAAAGCCTTTGGGAGCAGTCCACTGCGCCTGCCCATCTGCCTTCCCAACTCATCTCCTCAGTTCTTCATTTTCCGTGGAGCTAATAGGTTGTACATTCCTGTCACTGCTGAAAAACCTTTCTTTTTTTTTGTTTAATACTGTGCTCTGCCTTTCTGTCAACGCTGGTTCTGTCGGTCGGACACGGGCCCCGATTATCTTTTTTCATTTAACTTCGAATTTTTCTCCTTCTTTTCTTTCTCCAAAAACAAGCAGGAAGTCAGCCCTCACAAATAGGCAACGTTGGCACCAACAGAGCCCGCAGAAGCATCTCACCAGCTTTCAAAGAAAGCCTTTGGGAGATGCCATCACACATGCATGGTCCCTTTCCCGCCCAAGGGTGCCATCTTACTCAGTCTCCCCTTTTCTGCAGAGCCTTACAGACATCCATCTCTGTTCCCTCCCCCTCCCCCCCCGGAAAAAAAGTTGTTTTATGCTTTTAGTGCATTCTTCATCTAGTTAGCACTGGTCCCTTTCCCGTCTCCAAGCCCTGTTGCCTCTGCTTCGAGGTTCAGAACTTTTTTTAGTTTTTTTCGCCAGTGCGGTTTTGCGCCCTTTGTAACTGCTGGCTACATAGAGGCTCTTCGACTTCGCTGGAGTCCTTTTTGCCCCAATGGCCAGTATGTTCAAAAAATGTGATCAATGTGCAAAGAATATGTCCCTAACCGATACACATGACTGCTGCCTCCAGTACCTAGGTACTGACCATGACCTGGAGGTTTGCACCCTGTGTAAAAAGAAGTCCCCGAAGGCCATCTAAAGTCTGCAAAAGCAGAACGACATCTTTCACAAGTCAGATTCAGCCCCAGTATTCCCACAGTCCCTAATCATGCCTGTGGACACTCTGACAAGGGTTCCTCGGAGTGAGAGCACAAGAAGAAATCCTAGAGGACCTCTTCCTGGGAATTGGACACACGGCAAGTCCTCTGTGAGGTCCCACAGTCCCCAGAGGGTATCAGAGGAGTCAGAGTGGGAGCTGCCAGCAAAGGTGCCCAGGAGAGACATTGAAGCCTCCAGCGATGGAGCACAGACCCCTAAGGCTCATCCTGTCAAAGACTCCCTCTCCTCACTGATGCTGGAACCGATCACTCTGGTACCCATGTCGAAGGTTGCAACTCCTGAGCGGGAAGCCAGGATGATGGCATTGGAACATAGTGTTTCTGCCTTCCTTGCCTCACAGCAAGCGTCGATGCCCAGCTCTGCCGGCTCTGAGATCGCAGAGACCTCTATGGAGAGGACTCCCAGGGCGACCGAACCGATCCTTGAGAGCCTCTAGCCAATCCTTGGCGAGAGTTTCTATCTTGCTCCCGGTCCTCGGGAGTGAGATCGTCCCCAGCAAGTGCTTCTGGCTCTGGCCAAGCGAAAGCCATGGGTCATTATAGACCTGATCAGTGTCAGATGCCTCAGGAGCTGTCAGACCTTGAGTCTTCAGTGGACTACTCAGACTGGGAGTCAGAGGATGAGGCTTCCCTGGAGATGTGTACACACTGCAATCTCTCCTTGGACCCATCTCCCCTCATGTTTGCCCAGGATATGGTGAAGGCATTGTCCCTCACCACAGAGTCAGAGGAGGGACCCTCACATGGAGGAAATCAAAATCTTACAATATGAGGCCCCACCCAAGGAGGTCCTGATGGTCCCCGTCCCCACCATTCTTGGGTGGTGACTCCTTCGGATGTGGGAGACACAGGCGTCGGTGCCAATAGTTAGCACACACCTGGACACTATGTACTGAGTCCAGGGGGCCCCGGCTTCTGGAAGATGCAACTTCCTCACACCTCCATGGTGGTGGAGTCGACCATGCATCAACAGAAAAGCCCGAAGACCCACTATTCTGTGCCCCCGGGCAGGGAGTCCTAAGCCCTCGGACGCAAGTGCTACCAGGGCTCAATGCCGGCCTGCTGAGTACAAACATATCTGGCATGTATCTCCAAGACCTAGCTAAAGAACTCTCAGGTTTCTCGGCAGGTCTCAGTGGAGATCACCTCCAGCAATTCCAAATCCTCACGAAGTGCGTCGGGGAATGCTCGGCGTACATATCTTGAGCCGCCTACGACTGCTTCAATTTCAACTTGAGGGTGGCCGCTGCAGGCATCGGGGCCCAACGCCAGGCTTTGCTCCAGGCATTGCTCCAGGCATCAAACCTTAAGCAGTGGGTCCAGGAGAAACTCCTCGATGTCCCCTGCCTCTGTGAAAACTACTTCGGCAAACCAATGCAGGACAAAGCGGCAGCGATTGAGACAGAGTATTGTCGTGCCGGCATCCCCTAGTGGCCAATGGCCAAGGGCATGCTGTACAACATATTTATTTTCAAGGAGCGTGGGGTATTTTAAGGCCAAAATGGAGATTGGTCTTAGGTATTTCAGCTCCTTGTGAGAACTCAATAATTAAGCCACGAGTGTAGGGAAACAAGGCTTTTATTTCCCCTCTGTGCAAGGGTTCATTAAGACACTAGAAATCAAAGATTGTCCTTTGTTCATAAAGGTTCCAGTAATAAGCAGGTAAAATCAATTGTTAATATCTTCACAATTAGTTGAAAGGGTTAAAGGGAGGAATTCAATTCATTCCAGGGCAAAGCAATTAAACAAGACTTCTTCTTATTTACAAGGTCGCTATGGATTCTAGGCTAGAAGCCATGCACAAACTACAATCCATAGCTTCTTCCTGAGGAATGGGAATAGTGTTTGCATCTTCTATTTCCATAAATTCAGCTTCACTACTTTCCCCCTCAGAGCACACGCTGTCCCTGGCAGTTACAGGTTTATATGGACTGTCTCTGGTATCTTGCCTCCAATAAGACTGTGCTTTAAAGTCTTTGGTAGTACTTCAAACCACTCTGGTTTCTTTCCTCTTCTTACAAAGTGAGTTTTAGCTTTAGCAGTGCTTTTAGGAGTTAAGCTTTCTTTATCAGGAATAAAACTTTCATACCTTGAGTTTCTGTAGCTTGAAGCTCTGGAGCCTTCTCTCTCATGCACGTCTCTGTGACAACAGGTTTTCTGTCGGTAGCTTCTGGGCAGTGCTGGACTTCCTGAAAGTTTAGTAAAACCTGGTGCGGATTCTCCAGCTCTATGCTTCAGTGACAAAGTAGCTTTGTTAGAAACTCCTTCCCTTTGGGTACCTGGTAAAGCTTGTTCAGCATACTCCAATGCCTGCAGGCTTTCCTCCAAGCCTGGCTCTCTGGCTCCCGGTATATGTCTTTCAGCTTTGGACTCAGGAACGTTGCTTAAGCAGGGAGTGGCATACCCTCCAGCCTGACTGCTTTCCTTAGCAGACTCCCTCTGAACAGCGGCTCTCGTAGCTTGGCCCCTCTGAACTCTACCTCTGTGAATTCTGTCCTTTTGGGCTTGCTCAAGGAGGATTCCTTCCTTCAGGGGTCTCCTTCCTTCTTCAGCCGTAATCCTTGTTCCTTCTCTTCCTGCTGCTTCTTCTCCTTCTCCTTCTCCTGCTTTGCTAGCTTTCAGCTTCCGTTTATAAAGGGATCTTCCCTTTGAATCTCCCGGGCTCATTTCCAGGTGCAACTGGTTAGCTCTCCTAGCCTCATTAGCCTCTGTAGGATCACTCCTGCCCCCTCTAGCTGTGCTTTGAGGTAATTGCACACCTAGAGCTCTGTGAAAAACAGAGTTTCTTTTCAACTCTGCATCTTTATTAGTACCAGCCTCATGACAGTATGTTACCAGGACTCGGCTCTCCAGGAAAACGTCCACCCTTCCCAAGAAGAAACTGCCAGGGAAAAGGTCTCCCTTTCACAGGAAAAGGCCAGCCTTACCAGGCCTATCTCCAATACCAGGCTCTCCAGACCCTGCAGCAGGGTCACCAGGGCAAAGGAGCGGGCCAGGGCCAACGCAAGCCTAAGGGCTCCAAACACCAACTCCAGCCCAGGCTGGGTCAGAGTTTTGACTCCCTGAGCATAGCCTCTCTACCCGTGGGGAGCAACTGCCAACAGGAGGGCATCTGATTCATTTTGTCCATCGGTGGTCTGCCATCGCCACAGACACCTGGGCACTAAAGTGGTCAGAGAAGGTTATCTCCTTCACCTGAACCAGACTCCTCCTTTCTTTCCAGGAGAGACCCCTCAGACTCCTCTGCACCAGGCCCTGCTACTGCAGGAACGTCCAGGCCTTCTCAGACAGGGCTGTGGAGTCCGTACCCTATCACCTAAAGGGAAAAGGGTTCTATTCCAGGTATTTTCTGGTCCCAAAGAGAACAGGAGGCCTAAGGCCTATCCTAGACTTACAAAACTTGAACAAGTTCCTGGGGCAGGAGAAGTTCAAAATGTTCTCCCTTGTAACATTGCTGCCCTACCTCCAGCAGGGAGACTGGCTATGCTCCTTGGACCTAAAGGATGCTTATACCCACATCCTTATCCATCCCAGCCACAGGCCTCCGCACAGTCTAGCCTCTGCAGCAAGAATCTTCACCAAATGTCTGGCTGTGGTGACCGCCTACCTCCGTCTCCAAGTGGCCTTTGTCTTCCCATACCTAGACAACTGACTCGTGAAAGGAGACATGGCCACAGAGGTGCACAGACCATGGCCCGTACCATCAAGGTCCTACAGCATCTGGAGTTCGTGATAAACTACCCCAAATCTCTTCACTCCTACACAGAATCTGGAGTTCATAGGAGCTCGTTTGGACACTTTCCAGGCCTGGGCCTTCCTTCCCTGGACAGGGCAGATCACCTCAGGGCCCTGGCCACAGATGTTTGTTTGTTTATTTAACCTGGTATACCGTCCTTCATTACACCAGGGCAGTTTACAAAATATTACAGGGATGGGCACAAGCCCTCACTGCAAGAAAGGAAATACATAGCTAGACAGGAAAGAGGAAAGAGAATACATAGGAAGGACAAAACAGAGGGGAAGACACGGGCAGACATGTATAAACCAGGTCAGCTGGATGTGGCTGGGAGATTAAAAACAGAGACATAGAGATGGGTTTTTAGTAGTGACCGGAAGGTAAGACAGTTTTCTTCCAAACAAAGAGGAGTAGGTAAAGAATTCCACAGAGCTGGACCATAGAAAAAGAAGGCAGAATTGCAGGTGCATTGTACATGTGCACGAGACGGTGGGGGAAGATGAAGCCGGTTGATGTGGAGAGAGCGAAGACTACGTGTGGGAGTGGTAAAATGGAGAAGATCGGTAAGATACTGGGGTGTATGTGTATATAGGGCGCGATGAACTGGAGTCAATATCTTAAATTTGATGCAATGGTCAACTGGGAGCCAAGGAAGATGAAGCAATAGGGGGGTAACGTGATCAAAGCGGGAGGAGTGACAGAAGTCTATCTGCAGTGTTTTGTATGAGTTGTAGTCTATGAAGTTGGACTTTGGTGATACCAGCAAAAACAGAGTTGCAATAATCCAGCCGTGATAAGACTGTGGCCAATGTGAGAGTGGTCAGGGCTGAGGGGGATAGAAAGGGGCGGATAGATCGAATTTGCCGAAGAAAAAAATAAGATGTCTTAGCCAGGTGTGATATGTGTTCTTTGAAAGTGAGGTTTGAGTCAAGGAGAACGCCAAGGTATTTAAAAGAAGAGGTGATAGGAATTGTGGAGTGGTCAAGGACTGGGGCGAGAGAGGGGCAGGGGCTTCCAAACGTGAACCAGATGACAGAAGTTTTAGTGACATTGAGATGAAGACAATTTGAGGATAACCAATTAGAGACGAGGGTAAGACAGGCATTCAAAGGTGTGAGGTCTGGAGCAATGTTCCCTCTAATTTTCTGAAGGCTGTGTGCGCATAAAATATCAGCTGTGCAGCTTTTGAAGGAAGGTTACATTTTTGTGCGCCACATAACGACACTCAGAGTTATATACTTTAAAATTTGACTTCACGTCAGAATACAGTATGTACACCACATTGATTGCACTAGAAAATATTGTAGAACTTGTGAAAACTGTAAATACACAGCAACTTTTAAATTTTAAGACGTCTGTGTTTTCTATCAGAATCAGAACCGTAATTTGTGCTCTCTGTTGTAAAGTATGTGCGCTCACTCGGCGAGGTGTGTGCGCGCGCACACGCGCACAGCTTAGAGGGAACAGTGGTCTGGAGAAAGTGGATTAGTGTGGTGAATGATAATTATGTTGTCAGCATAATAAAAAGCAGACAGGCCAGTCTGTTGAATACAAAGTGCCAGTGGTGTGAGGAAAAGATTGAACAGTAGAGGGGTGAGAACTGAGCCTTGGGGAACACCACAGGGAAGGGGAAAAGCAGTCGAAGGAGGGTGCGAAGCTACAGCAGAAGCTATGGAGAAAGAACGAGAAGATAGGTAGGAGTGAAACCAGCGAAGAACAGTACCATGGAGGCCTGCATCCCGCAACCGAGAGAGGAGAAGAGAGTGATCAACAAGGTCAAAAGCAGAAGAAAGATCAAGGGAGACCACCGCCGAGATCACCCCGATCATGTGAAGTGTGAAGTTCATTGAGAAGGGCAGTCAAAGTTGTTTCTACACTGTGTCCCTGACTGAAACCAGATTGCCGGGGGTGAAGATAATTAACAGAGTGAAGATGCTGTGAGAGCTGATCAAAAACAAATTTTTCCAAGACTTTTGAAAGAAAGGAGAGGTTGGAAACTGGGCGGTAATGGGCAGGAACTAGGGGATCAAGGAGAGGTTTTTTTGAGGATGGGATGTACCAGAGCATGCTTCCAGGGGGAGGGGAAAGAGCCACTTGATAGACTGGAGTTAATCAATGTACAGATATAGGAAATTAATGATAGGGAGGGTTCCAGGAGCCAACTGGTGGGGATAGGATCTAATGGGCAGGTAGTTTTACGAACAGAGGAAAGAGAGGGGATTAATTCAGAGGTAGTGATGGGATAGAAAGTGGACCACGTTGTGGGTAAGAGAGAGAGGAGAGGTAGGGGTAGAAGGAGGGGAAAGGGGTGGTGGGGAAGACAGGAACGGAGATCATGAACTTTAGTAGTGAAGTGAAGGGCTAGTTGGGAAGGGGAAGGCATGGGAGGAGGAGGAGCAGGGGAAGGACCAGAATGAGTAGAAGTGAGTGAACGAAGGATGGAAAAGAGCTGTCGAGATGGGTTAGAGGTGGAAGTAATGGAATTGGAGAAAAAGTGCCATCCCATAGTGTCGGCAAGGTCCATGCTCTTCTACTAGGCCATATGGTATCCACAGTCCATGTGGTTCCCAATGCCTGCCTCCATGTGCGGGCAGCTCAGTGGTGTCTCCGATCGCAGTGGACACAAGCCACGGGCAGGCTCCGGGACAAGATCTCAGTGTCCCTTCAACTAGCAGAGTTACTCAACTAGTGGCAGAGTACACAGCACCTGTAGAGGGGCATGCCTTTCCAGCCCCCAGAGGGTCCTCACTACAGACGCATCCCTACTGTGCTGGGGTGCCCACTGCGAGGAACTGCGCATGCAGGGCAGTTGGTCCCTAGCGAAGAGCCAGCAGCAGTTCAATCTGCTGGAGCTAAAGACCATTTTTCAGGCTATCGAGGCCTTTCACTACCACCTATGGACAATCAGGTTGCGATGTTCTACCTAAACAAGCAGGGGGGCACAGGATCTCAGCGCCTCTGTCAGGAGACAGTAGCCCTCTGCTCGTACGCGATCAGTCACGGTATGCTCCTCAAAGCAGTATACCTTACGGGCCTAGACAATGCCCTAGCGGACAGGCTGAGCAGAGTCCTCCAGCCGCATGAATGGCTTCTAGACCCCAGGGTGGCGCAGCGGCTATTCTAACTCTGGGGAATCCCAAGTCTGGACCTTTTTGCCAGCCCAGCCAATGCTCAACTGCCCCATTTCTGCTGTCCCCAACTGCATCCATCCTGGATAGTGGTGGACGCCTTCATCTCATTGTTGGAGGGCCTTCTGTATGCCTTCCCTCCCACATCACTAATTGCGCAGACCCTCTTCAAGTTTTGGCGGGACAAGGCCTCCCTGATCCTGGTGGCCCCAGCAGCCTTGGTTCCCCCTGCTGCTCCGCCTCTCGACGGAAATCCCGGTCCCCCTGGGGAACACTCTGAGGCTACTGACCCAGGAAGACTGCTCACTTTTTCATCACAACCTGGAGTCCCTGTCATTAACAGCATGGCTGCTGAGCGGGTCGCCTTAGCACCTTTCAACCTCCCAAGAGGCACAGATTCTCAATATGGTGTGTGAAGCAACAGGTAGACCATTCTCTTGCCAGGTGCACATGGTGCTGCAGTACCTGCTCCATCTTTCGCGGACTGGACTCAAGCCAGCTCCGTCAAGGTGCACCTGAGTACGCTCTCAGCGCATCATCAATACATAGAGGGGAAGCCTCTTTCTGTGCAGCCCCTCATTACCCGATTTATTTGGGGCCTTCTGCTCTCTAAACCTCCTATCCACCTGCCCCCGGCGGAATGGGATTTCGATGTAGTTCTGAAGCAGCTCACCAAGCTGCCTTTCGAACCTCTGGCTACTTGCCATTTGCGTTATCTATCCTGGAAGGTAGTCTTCCTGGTGGCCCTCATCTCTGCCTGCAAAGTCAGTGAGCTCCAGGCTTTGGTGGCCGAGCCACCTTATACCAGGTTTTACAAGAACAGGGTCGTGCTCCGCACCCACCCTAAATTCCTTCCAAAGTTGGTATCCGCCTTCCACCTCATCCAGGAGGTGGTGCTCCCCACCTTCTTTCCACGGCCCTACACTGACACGGCAATGGCCATTCGCCATACTCTGGACTGCAAAAGGGCCCTGTCCTTCTACCTGCAATGTACCCAGGGCCACCGCAGCTTTTTGTTTAATATAATTCCAGTCAACTGGGGAGGCTGTTACCAAATGGACCCTGTCCATTTTTTGTGGCGGATTACATCGCCTTCGCCCATAATCAGGCTGCGATGGTTCTCCCTGGACATCAGGGTCCTCAAAATCTCTTCTCAGATTCGCTTGTGGCTGCTCATGACTGGGCATGTTTTTCTACAAGTTCTCGGTAGTCTGTAGCTAGGTAGTCTCATATGTGAGGACTGACTTCTGCTTGTCCCTGGAGAAAGCATAGTTACTCACCTGTAACAGGTGTTCTCCACAGACAGCAGGAATCTATACTCACAATCCCCCCTCCACCCCTTAGAGTTGCTGTAGAATTGTTGCCATCTTCTTATATTTATGCATTTTTAAAAAAATTATACACTTGTTACAGAAAACAAAGAAACAGAAGAAAGTATGGAGGAAAAGACAAAATTACAATACATACACTTTCACTAGCCCACAAAATTAGGGAGAGGCCAAGACACAAAACAAAGGAAAAATGAAAAGGAAATAAGATACAATGGCTGATGCAACAATCTGTCTAATATATGGAACAACTTCCCCTATGCCAAGGAAGAATCCGGAGAAACTACAGGTTGCTGCAGGGGGATCCCCACTTTTTCCCACAATAAACTGTCAGATGGGCAGGCTCAAAAAAAGTATAGTTAACCTCCATACATTTAATTAAGCATTTACATGGGTAACGTAAAAAGAATAAACCCTCTAATTGAAGACGCTTCTGAGTGGACATGGAGATCTGGAAACATCTTAACTGGTTCTCCCATAAAGGGCTGATTTCTGGCACAAAAATACAACTTCAGTAAACAGTCCCAATCAGGCTCAAGAGCCAAAATCAAAAGCAGTGTTGCTCATGGGATAGAAGGCCTCCAGGAAACCAGTTAGATCCCGTGAATCCACTGGGGGGGGGGGAGGGGATGAGCAGGTGAGGAAGCACTATGGTCTCTGTGCTTAGCTGTGGGTAAATAAAAATCCTAGCCAATGGAGGTAAAGACTCCAAGGGAATTTTCAAAATGGAAGTCACATATGAATTAAATAACTCCTTTGGCTGGACTGATGGAATCCAGGGAAAATTAAGTAAGCGCTGATTCTTTTTGCAAACAGCATTTTCTAAAACTTCTAATTTCCCATGAATGCTCGTCAAATCCTTAGGAACAGAAGCAGAAAGAGTCAGAGTATCCTCAACTTTATGCTCCAACTGAGTTACTCTGGAAGTCAACAAAACCACATCCTGCATTTGCTGATCCATAGCCTGTATTGAAGCAGATAAAAACGAGTGAAGAAAGAAACACCCAAGGAGTCTTAATGAAACAACGGTTTTTAATGTGCACAGACCCAGAGAAAATAGTTTTTCCAAATTCTGGGCCCCCCTCCCCCCCATAGGGCTCAGAGAGATTATATAGACTTCTTATCAGATTATTACAGCATTTCTTCATGATTGGTCACTTTTATTACAGTATAGTCCCGATTGGAGAAAGTCTACTGTACTCTTATCTCTAGCGAAGCAGAGGGAGAGTAGTTATCTCTAGCAAGCAGAGAGAGCAGCAGGACAAAGGAATAAGGGCGGGACAAGCATGTACCAGGGTATGACTTCACCAAGAGGGGTGTATCCTTTTCACTTAAACCTTCCAGCTCTCAGCCCTGCCTGGATTTCTACCTCATTCCCCCCTTTTTAAGGGGAAAATTTGCCTTGTGAAGGAGGCCAATTTTCCTCATAACAGTTGATCTGACTGTGGAAGGGATTTGTATTTGCATACTGCCATCACATGGGCAGCAGTTTTCCGCTCCACCATGGTCTCAATGGTGGAGGTAATAAATCGGATAAGGAGGGATAGGGATACAGCATGGCAGGATAATACATAGCAGGAGAATAAGGAGAACCCCTACTACTAGGGTTTTAAGTCCACCTAACTAATTGAACCATTCTGCAAACCACCTATAGAAGGGGCGGTGATATGATTAGATCACGTAGGTCTTGAATAATGTTCAGTGGAAACACACTCATCAGTAAGATTAAAACACATACCCTCAAATTCCTCACAGCCATGATTTTAACCGTAGGAGCAGAAAATCAATGGTCACCCTATTCTGCAGAATCACCGCCCACGGACCGGACATCTCATGATTCATAGTAGCTAGGATGGTTGAGGTAAGATTAATGGATTTGGCCAAGGAACAAGCAATACGGCTTACTTCCATAGCATTGTGCAAAGCTAACCCAGGTGCTCCTTCAATGGATATTGCCAGCCCTAGAGCTGTCTGATCACTATAAGATTCCACATTAGAGTTACAGGTAGGAGGCATAGGTTTTGATCGAGGATAGCGCGAGTGAGAACTAATCTTACTAGGGGTATGAGAGAAAGCAGCAGTAGTAAGTCTGCCAGAAGTGCAAGGACCTCCAGTAGCGTTTATGGGAACATAAGTATAAGCAGTTTTACCACATAACAAAAACCATCCTAAGGGAAGATACATTTCTGAGTAAGCATAAGATACCTTTGTAATAGACTTGCATGATGATGCGGTGTTAGTCACATTAAAAACCCCTTTAGTGGCATTTACAAAAATAAAGAAATCTGTAGCTTTAAGCATGGAGACAACCTGCAAGGAGAAAGGGGCCTTGTTAAAATAGGCTGAGGTAGGATGAGTAACACCAATGAAGTAGAAAAATATAGAAAAGGTTAGCTTTGGCTATTTGCAGTTCAGATTATGCATTACAGTAAACTCTTGCATTTCACACAAAGTAGTGGGTACAGTAATAAGGGCATGTTGATAAAAAAAAAAACAAACTCCAGGCTACGATGAGCTGCGTACACAAATGTCCGAAGTATTCAAAGCAGTCCCGGCAAGTAGTGTCACTACATTTATAGTCCCTGAGGCCAATAAGGGAAGGCCCCACATAAATGCCAGAAGAAAAGTCAGCATGAGCAGGTGCATACCGACCATGGAGCTTATGTTCCACTAACAGTATCTGAAGACGACGACTCAAGCTTCTGCTGTGCATAGACTAGCCGGCTTCCGGTATGCGGCTAGCACAGGGCTCTGTCGTCTGCTGATTCCCTGGTTCTCTGCAGCGTGAGGCGTAAGGGATCCTGAGAATGTTCATGCGCTGTCCACTTATCATCCAAGTCAGGAGCAGCTTTCTTAAGACGAGTATGATGAATCCATGGGGTAACCTCTGCGACCTTGACTGTAGTCGGTGTGGCTAGGAGAACTGTGTAAGGACCTCTCCAGGTAGGGCACAGTGGTTCGCGTTTCCATTCCTTAAATCCACACACGATCTCCTGGCTGGTGATAGAGATAGGCAGGCGCTCTTGTATCCACCTGTTCAAAGACAAAAACAGATCCCAATGCCAGTAGGTGTTGTCTCGTAAGTTCATTACCTATCTGCTCTAGGTCTCTCAAGGCCCTGAACAATGGGTGGTGGTTGACCATACAGTACTTCATATTCCCAAGGTCCGAGTTGGGGAGGACCGGACCCGGAGAAGGGCTATCGGCAAAGCCTGATCCCACTTAAGATGTGCTTCCTGACAGAGTTTAGACAACTGGAGCTTCAGAGTTCGGTTCATCCTTTCCACCTTTCCCGAACTCTGTGGGCGGTAAGCAGTGTGATGTTTCCAGGTAATCTGGAGGGCCTTAGAAAGGTCTTGAAGGCACTTAGCAACAAACGCAGGGCCATTATCTGACCCTATAGTAAGAGGTAGGCCAAACCTGGGAATGATCTCTTTCAGCAGGGCCCTGGTAACCTCACGGGCTCTGTCTGTCCTACAAGGGTAGGCCTCAACCACTGTTCCCTCTAAGCCGTGCGCGTGTGCGCGCGCACACACCTCGCCGAGCGAGCGCACATACTTTACAACAGAGCGCACAAAAATTACGGCTCTGATTCTGATAGAAAACACCACAGACGTCTTAAAATTTAAAAGTTATGATTGTAATTACTAGAAATTTCCCGCTTCATTTAGTAATCGTCTATTTTCATTTAATTTGATTAAATCAATGTGGTGTACATACTGTATTCTGACATGTAGTCAAATTTTAAAGTCTATAACTACAAGTGTCGTTATGTGGCGCACAAAAATTTAACCTTCCTTCAAAAGCTGCACACAGCTGATATTTTATGCGCACACAGCCTACAGAAAATTAGAGGGAACATTGGCCTCAACCCATCCTGAAAATGTACATACTATCACCAGCAGATATCGATAACCCCTTACTCGGGGTAACTCGGTGAAATCAACTACAATATTCTCCATAGGGGCAGCACCAACCGCCTGTTTGGAAACTGGGGGTAGAGGCCCTTGGCGGGGGTTATTCCTGGCACATTGGAGACAGCGATGTGCTGCAGCTGCCGTTAAGGCAGATAGATGTGGGACATAGAAATAAGACTGGAGAATGGTGTACATGGAGGTCTTGCCTAAGTGAGTGGTCTCATGAAATCGTCGGACAAAAGCAGGTGCTAGACTCTCGGGGATAACATATCGGGGTGGATGTCCCAGTAACTGCAACCACCCAGCAGTAGTGAGAGTAGCCCCTTCATGAGTGAAGAAATCCATCTCTTTCCTGGTATAACATGGGTCCCACTCTGACATAGGAATTGGAAATAGGGGGGCTTGAACACTTAATGGGACTGTTCCTTGCTGGGCTGCTAACCTGGCCTCCCTATCTGCCCTGCGGTTACCCTGGATGACCAGTGTGTCTCCTCGGTGTGCCTTGCAGTGAACAGCCACCGCTTCTGGTGCCCACACAGCCTCTGTTAAGTGCCGTCGAGTCGGAGTCGACTCATGGCGACCCTCTGGATAGCTATCCTAAATTGTGTTCGGTCTTCAGTCAGGCGACTCATTGTTGACAGACTGGTACCCGTAGTTGCTGTTATTGTATCGATCCATCTCATTGCTGGCCTTCCTCTTTTGCGTTGACCTTCTATCTTGCCAAGCATGATGTCTTTCTCTAATGATCTCTCTCTTCGCATGATGTGTCCAAAGTATGAAAGTCAAAGTCTTGTCGTCTGAGCTTCTAAAGAAAGCTTGATCTCCTCTAGTACCGACTGGTTTGTTCTTCGGGCAGTCCATGGTATACACAGTATTCGCCGCCAGCACCATAATTCAAAGGCATCAATTTTCTTCGTGTCTGTCTTTTTCACTGTCCAGCTTTCACATCCATATGATGATATTGAAAATACCATGGCTTAAACAAGTCAAATCTTTGTATGGAGAGAGACATCTCTACTCTTGAGAATCTTATCTAGATCTTTCATAGCCATTCTGCCAAGAGCAATACGTCGTTTGATTTCTTGACTGCTTGTTGCTTCTTTATTGATAGTTGATCCAAGTAGGTTAAAGTTGTTCACAATTTCAATTTCTTCTCCTTCAACGATGAACCTGTTGATTATGCCAGTTGTCATGATCTTTGTCTTCTTTACATTAAGGTGCAGGCCCATTTTGAGACTATGTTCTTTGATTGTGAGAAGCAAATGTTTCAGATCATCTTCACTTTCAGCCAGTAATGTAGTATCATCAGCATAGCTAAGGTTGTTGATGAGTCTTCCACCAATCTTCACACCTCTGTTGTCTTCATACAATCCTGCTTCTCTGATTATTTGTTCTGCATATAAATTAAACAGGTAAGGGAAAGTATGCAGCCTTGTCTTACACCTTTGCTTATTTTAAACCATTGTTTCTCCTTGTTCCGTTCGAACTGTTGCTTCTTGATCAATGTACAGATTGCGCAAGAGAACGATCAGGTGTTTTGGTATACCCATGCTTCTTAATGTGGCCCAGAGTTTCTCATGGTTTACACAGTCAAAAGCCTTGCTATAGTCGATAAAGCACAAATAGATATCCTTTTGGTATTCTTTAGTCTTTTCAAGGATCCATCTCACATCCGCAATGATATCTCTCGTTCCTCGCCCTTTCCTAAACCCTGCTTGCACTTCAGGTAGTTCTTGTTCCAGGTATGGTTGTAGTCTCTTTTGAATAATCTTCAGTAGAATCTTGCTGGCATGTGGGATCAGAGCGATTGTTCAATAATTTCCACAGTCAGTTGGATCACCTTTCGTTAGTATTGGTACAAACACAGATCTTTTCCAGTCAGTTGGCCATGATGTTGTCTTCCATATTTCTTGGCAGAGCATTGTAAGTATGGTAACAGCTGCTTCTCCAGGAACAAGCAGGAAGTCAGTCCTCACATATGGGTGACGTCGGCGCCGACGGAGCCCTCGCGGAGCAATTTTCCCCAGCTTTCAAAGAAAGCCTTTGGGAATTGCAGCGCGCATGCGCGGTCCTCTTCCCGCCCAAGGGTGCCATCTTGCTCAGTCTTCTTTTTTCCGCGGAGCCCTGCAGACGTTGTTTGTGAATCCCCGCAGAAAAGTTGATTTATTTCTCTTTTTTCTCTTGGTTTCGACGCCGGTTCTTTTCCCGCCCGGACCCGCGACGCTGGTTGCGAGTCCGTTCTTTATTTTTTGGTTTTTTGTCCTTCGTGACAGATTTCGCGCCTTTTTACTTTTTCACTGGCAGCCCGGTCTTTCGACGTCGCAGGCAATGTTCCCTCTAATTTTCTGTAGGCTGTGTGCGCATAAAATATCAGCTGTGTGCAGCTTTTGAAGGAAGGTTAAATTTTTGTGCGCCACGTAACGACACTCGGAGTTATATACTTTAAAATTTGACTACACGTCAGAATACAGTATGTACACCACATTGATTGCACTAGAAAATATTGTAGGACTTGTGAAAACCATAAATACACAACAACTTTTCAATTTTAAGAACGTCTGTGTTGTTTTCTATCAGAATCAGAACTGTAATTTTTGTGCGCTCTGTTGTAAAGTATGTGCGCTCACTCGGCGAGGTGTGTGCGCGCGCACACGCGCACAGCTTAGAGGGAACAGTGGTCGCAGGGGCCCTTTTTCCCCCGATGGCTGCCAGCGGGTTTAAAAAGTGTGACCTCTGTAAGAAACTCATGTCTCTTACAGACACACACGACTTCTGCCTCCGCTGCCTCGGACCCGATCATGACCCGATGATCTGTGGTCCGTGGGGCAAAATGTCCTCAAAAGCGTTGAGGAGTCGGCAGCATCAGCGGGAACGTATCTTCTCTGACTCCGGCAGGGCTCGGACCTCGTCAGAGGCTTCAACGTCTCGGGACTCTGGTCCTGAGCATCGTCGAAGTTCCTCTGACAGGGGGTCTCCTACCCGGGAACATCATCGGAAGAAGTAACCCGCAAGGGCGGAATCGGTGGACGCTCCTGGTTCCTCGAGGGCCAGGTCGCATAGCCCCGATTCCCGTCCCGGGTCCTCGGAGGTGGAGAGGCCTTCCAAACATCCTCGTCTCGAGATGGACTTGCCCGCTCACGTGAGTACTGTTGTCCTCGTAGACTCGCCTCCGAAGGAGCCGACGTCGGGCCAGACGCCGTCGGGGCCCGAGTCGGGGGCTGCTCGCTCTCCTGAGCTCGGACTCACGTTGATGGCCTTGGAGAGCAGTCTGACTGCCTTCATGGACCAGCAGCGGGCATTGATCGCTGGCCTCGCCGGTGCTTCTGCCCTGGCCGCCGGGACGTCGACCTCCAAGTCGACCCCGGAGACCGAGCCGATCCTCGAGTCCATGAGGGCTCGAGTCGATCCTCGGTCGCGGTCTCCTTCGGCCTCCCGTTCGGGACTGAGGTCGTCGGCGTCGGGGCGGATGGCATCGATGCCCGCCCGATCGGAGCCGCTCGACTCCTCCGACGAGGAGTCAGCCTGGGAATCCGAGGACGAAGAGTCACCTGGTTCCTTTCGGACTCGGTGTGTCCCATCGGACTCCCCCGAGTCCGAACCTCGGAGACGGTCCCCCCCCCGGAGGATACCCGGTTCTCGGACTTCGTGCGGGATATGGCCAAGGCCTTGGCCTTCCCGGCGGATCCCGAGGAGGAGCCTCGAGTCGAAGAACTCGATGCCCTCCAATATGACTCTCCCCCGAATGAGGCCTTTATTGTACCGGTTCCTCCGATGCTGGAACGACTTCTCTTCCGCATGTGGGAGAGCCCGGCGGCGTCGCTGGTGTTAAGCAAGCGGGTCGATTCCATTTATCGAGTCCACAAGAGCCCCGGCTTCCAAAAGGCACAACTACCGCACCATTCCATGGTGGTGGAATCGGCCATGCATAGACTTAAGAGTCAAAAAATGCACTCCTCGGTGCCCCCCGATAGGGAGGCCCGAAGCCTGGATGCCCTCGGTAGGAAGTGTTTCCAGGGCTCTATGCTTGCTTGTCGAGTCCAGACCTACCAGCTCTACATGGGCATGTATCTCCGGGACCTGGCTAAAGAAATAGCCGGGTTCTCTGCTGGTCTTTCCGACGAACCTTTGCAGAGGTTCCAAACCTTGTCAACTGGTATTCGGGAGTGCTCAAAGTTTATCTCTCGAGCAGCCTATGATGGTTTTGAGGCATCGGCTCGAGTAGCCGCAGCCGGCATCGGTCGACGCCGCCAGGCTTGGCTTCAGACGTCCGACCTCGAGCCATGGGTGCAGGACAAGTTGGTCGATGTCCCCTGCAGAGGTGAAAACCTCTTTGGCAAGCCCATGGATGAGAAGGCTGCACAGATCGAGACCGAGACTCTCACCAGGACTCGTCTCTCAAGGAAGACCTCTGCCCCTTCTCAAAAGAAGAAGGGCTCGGGGAAAAAGCCCTTTTACCCGAGGAAGGCGGCTGCCTATAAATACTACCCTCAGAATCAGGCCTCAGCAGCTCCCCCACAGGGTAAGCAGGCTAAGGGACGGGGTAATGGGTCCCGTAGGCAGCAAGCCCCCAAGCCTGCACCTCCGGCCCCTGCTCAGCAGGGTGGGGTTTTTTGACTTCATCAGCATAGCCTCTCCCCCTCAGCTGGTTTCTCTCAGCACAGGAGGCCGGATGGTCCACTTTGCCCAAAGGTGGTCCAACATCACCACGGATACCTGGGTACTTCACATAGTTCGGAAGGGCTATCTTCTTCACTTTCACCAGGTACCTCCCTCCTACTTTCCAGGGGAGCCTCCGAGACTCCCTCTGCACAGGGACTTACTCCTTCAGGAGTTAGCAAGTCTCCTTCAGGAACAGGCTGTGGAACCGGTGCCCCACCACCTGAAGGGTCAAGGGTTTTACTCCAGTTACTTTCTGATACCAAAAAGAACAGGAGGCCTCAGACCCATCCTGGACTTGCGAAACCTCAAGTTCCTTGCAAAGGAAAAGTTCAAAATGCTTACCCTTGGAATCCTGCTGCCCTACCTCCAGCAGGGCGACTGGCTATGCTCCTTGGATCTAAAGGATGCGTATACTCATATCTTTATTCATCCAGACCACAGACAATATCTCAGGTTTGTTGTGGGAGGAAATCATTACCAGTACAGAGTACTGCCCTTTGGCCTATCCTCCGCCCCCAGGGTGTTCACCAAATGCCTGGCAGTGGTGGCGGCCTATCTAAGACTTCAAGGCCTTTTTGTGTTCCCGTACCTGGACGACTGGCTCATCAGAGCCCAGTCTTCCCAAGAGGCCACTCAGGCCACTCATCGCACTGTGACTCTACTCCAGCACTTGGGATTTGTCATAAACTTCGCAAAGTCCACTTTGCTCCCCTCTCAAAATCTCAAATTCATCGGCGCCAGGTTGGACACTCTTCAGGCGCGGACCTTCCTCCCTCTGGACAGGGCAAAGCGGCTCATGGATCTCGCCAGCCACTTTCACAGCAATGCCCTGGTCTCGGCCAGGCAATTTCTGAGACTGCTCAGCCATATGGCTTCCACGGTCCATGTGACCCCAAATGCCCGCCTGAACATGCAACCTGCTCAATGGTGCCTTCGCATGCAATGGCATCAGGCCACTGGGAACCTGGCGGACTCCGTACAGATCTACGACCAGCTGGTCTCTTCTCTGCAATGGTGGCTTCATCTGCCAAACCTAGTATTAGGAGTGCCTTTTCAGCCCCCTCCGCATTCTCAGGTCCTGACGACCGATGCTTCTCTCCTAGGTTGGGGAGCACATTGCCAAGGCACGTGTACTCAAGGTCTCTGGACTCCTTGGGAGTCTGCTCAGCAGATAAACTTCCTGGAGCTCAGAGCCATCCGCCTAGCGCTCAAAGCATTCTCTCACCTGGTTTCTCACCAGTCGGTGCTGATACAGACGGACAATCAGGTTGAAATGTTCTACGTGAACCAACAAGGCGGAACAGGCTCCTTCCTTCTCTGTCAGGAGGCACAAAAACTATGCTCTTGGGCTGTCCACCACGGCATCATCCTCAAAGCTGTCTATCTCCCAGGTCAAGAAAATTACCTGGCCGACAAGCTCAGCAGGATCCTCCAACCACACGAGTGGAGGCTGGATCCGATGGTGGTTCAGCGGATCTTTCTCAAGTGGGGCCTCCCCACCATGGATCTGTTTGCCAGTCCTCTGAACCGGCAACTTCCCAGATTCTGCTCTCGACAACCGCATCCTCTCAGAGTAGCGGCGGATGCTTTTCTAATTCCATGGTCCACAGGCCTCTTATATGCCTTTCCTCCTGTGCCGCTGGTATCTCGGACACTCTTCAAAGTTCTCAGGGACAAAGCCTCGATGATCCTCGTGGCTCCCCGGTGGCCGAGACAACCTTTGTTCCCACTTCTAATGCAGCTGGCGGTGGACACCCCTCTTCCTCTGGGGTTTCAGCCCGACCTCCTGTCACAGGATCAGGGGACTCTCCTGCACCCCAACCTCCGGTCCCTTCATCTGATGGCCTGGCTGCTGAAAGGATAGTCCTTGCTCCCCTCCGCCTGCCTCCAGATGTGGAAGAGGTCGTCTTGGCCTCCAGGCGGCCCTCCACCCGGAAGTCCTACGCTCTTAAGTGGCGTCGGTTCTCCGTCTGGTGTGCTCAGCAGTCTCAAGATCCCTTCTGTTCAGCATCAGTGGTCTTGCAGTACTTGCTTTCCTTCTCCAATCTTGGACTTAAGTCCAACTCGGTCAAGGTCCACCTCAGTGCTCTTTCTGCGCATCACATGCCGGTGGATGGCAGACCTCTTTCCAGCCACCCTCTGGTGGCTCGTTTTCTCAGAGGCCTCCTTCTCCTTAAACCACCTTTGCGCCCACCAGCCCCGGACTGGGATCTCAATGTGGTTTTACAGCGGATTACCTGTCCGCCTTTTGAGCCTATGGCTACCTGTCCTCTTCGTTTTCTTTCTTGGAAAACATTGTTCTTGGTGGCCCTCACTTCTGCTAGATGCGTTAGTGAGCTGCAGGCCCTGGTGTCTGATCCTCCGTACACTAGGTTCTACAAGAACCGGGTAGTCCTACGGACTCACCCTAAGTTTCTTCCCAAAGTGGTTTCCCCTTTTCACATCAACCAGGAGGTGGTGCTTCCGACCTACTTTCCCAGGCCACACTCCAGCCGAGCTGAAATGGTCCTGTATACCCTGGACTGTAGAAGGGCGTTAACCTTCTACCTTGACCGTACGCGGGAGCACAGAAGGGCTGTTCAGCTCTTCGTCTCTTATGACCCCAATAAGTTGGGGCTCCCTGTCTCCAAGCGTACTTTGTCCATCTGGATTGCTGACTGTATCGCTTGGGCTTACGAGGCAGCCGGCCTCTCGTTGGAAAGTCGAGTCACAGCCCATCGTGTTCGGGCGAAGGCTACGTCAGTGGCTTACCTCCACTCTGTTCCATTGGCAGACATCTGCCGGGCCGCTACTTGGTCTTCAAGCCAGACTTTTGCGGCCCATTACTGCCTGGAGAGGGAGTCCCGCAGGGACAGTGCTTTCGGACAGGCAGTCCTCCGTAACCTCTTCGAGGTATAGGCAACGCTTACCCTCCATCCCGGATGTTGGGCTATCGGTTGGAGACGTATTCAGAGAAGATTCCTTCCTTCTGGGCTGCTGAGCTTGAGGGAGCTCCTTTTTGTGCTTAGGGTCTCCGGTAGCCTTAAGCTTGGGAGTCCCATATGTGAGGACTGACTTCCTGCTTGGTCCTGGAGAAAGCGTAGTTACTCACCTGTAACAGGTGTTCTCCAGGAGCAGCAGGAATCAGTCCTCACAACCCTCCCTCCTCCCCTTGGAGTTGCAGTTCTATGCTTTTGTTTTTTTGCTACTTTTTTGCTGTCTTTTAGCTATGTCATCAGACTGAGCAAGATGGTACCCTTGGGCGGGAAGAGGACCGCGCATGCGCGCTGCAATTCCCAAAGGCTTTCTTTGAAAGCTGGGGAAAATTGCTCCGCGAGGGCTCCGTCGGCGCCGACGTCACCCATATGTGAGGACTGATTCCTGCTGCTCCTGGAGAACACCTGTTACAGGTGAGTAACTACGCTATCAGATTGCTGCAATACTTCTATAGGAATGCTATCAATGCCTGGTGCTTTGTTCTTTGATAAGGCTTTCAATGCTGCTTCAACTTCTTCTTTCATCACCAATGGTTCCCAATCATAAGGTACAGGTTGAAACGGCTGTTGGTCCACGTGATCTTTATCATATAAAAACTCTGTATATTCCTTCCACCTTTTCTTGATCTTCTCAGCATCATTCAGCATAGAACCTTGAGCATCTTGTAACATTCCAATTCGAGGCTGGAACTTTTTCTTTAACTCTTGTAGCTTTAGGAACGCCGATCTTGTTCTTCCTCTAATAGTTTCTGTTTCTATTTCCTTGCAAGTGTCATTGTAATACTTTTCCTTGTCCTGTCTTGCTGCACGTTGGAAATCTCTGAGTTCTGTGATTCTTTCTTTCTCCTCTGGCTTTAGCTTCTCTGTGTTTCTGGGCAATTTTCATGATTGTATAAAAATCAAATTGACTACATCTGTGGAAGTCAGCAATGGAAAAGTTCTATAACATCAACAAAGACAAAACCTGGAGCTGACTGTGGTACAGATCATCAACTACTAGTATGCAAACTCAAGCTAAAGTTGAAAAAGAGTAAACCATTCATGAATGCAGCAAAATATGACCTTGAGAATATACCACTGGAATTTAAAGACTGCCTGCAAAATCGATTTGCTGCTTTAGATACAAATGACAGAGCTCCGGAAGAGTTATGGAATGACATCAAGAAGGTTGTGTTGGAAGAAAGCAAACTTGAAACACGGCCTCTAGTAACTCCAAAATCTCCCTCCCATACTTTATAGATCTCCCGCTTGAATTTGAGTCTCTTCTCTCTATAGAGGGCCCCATGGGCATGGAGTGAAGTGAATGCATGCTTAGAATCAGTGAAAATGTTTGCCTTCAGACCTGCAGCTAACTGGAGGGCTCGAGTAAGGGCAATGAGTTCAGCTTTATGGGCAGAGGTCCCTAAGGGTAAGGGCTCAGCCTCCACAGCCCCAGGAGTGACCACAGCATATCCGGCCTTCCACTGTCCATCTTCCACGAAACTGCTGCCATCAGTAAAGTATTGAACATCAGGAGAGGCTAGCGGTACATCCTTCAAATCCGGACGGCTGCAGTACACTTCATCCATAACCTGACTACAATCATGTTCAGGTAGCCCAGGTGCTACAGGGAGTAGAGTAGCAGGATTGAGTGTTTTCACTATCTCCAAGTGAACCCGAGGATTCGCACACAACATGCTCTGATACTTTGTCATCCACTCATTGGTAAACCAATAATTGTCTTTGTATTCCATCAGTGTCAGTACTGCATGCGGCCCTTTAACATACAGTTCTTGCCCAAGGGACAATTTATCAGCTTCCGTTGCCAAGAGGGCTGTTGCTGCTACTGCGCGGAGATAAGGCGGCCACCCTCTTGCCACTGGATCCAGCTGTTTGGACAGATAAGCCACCGGTCGTTGCCAAGAACCTAGGCTCTGAGTAAGGACACCAACTGCCATCCCCCTGTCTTCATGGACGTACAGATGGAATGGTTTTTCCACATCGGGCAGTCCTAGACTAGGGGCTGATAGCAAAACCTTCTTCATATTCTGAAAGGCCTCCTTTTGGTCTGGGCCCCAGTCAAAAGGATCTCGTTCTCCCCCTGTTGTAGCTGCATACAGGGGCTTTGCCAACACTGCATAGTTGGGTATCCAGATTCAACAAAAACCAGCAGCCCCTAAGAAGCCTCTTAACTGCCTGCGATTTTGTGGCTCAGGAATAGAACAAACAGCCTCCCTCCGCTCAGAGCCCAATCTTTGAAGGCCTTGGGCAACATGGAATCCCAAGTATCTGACTTCAGTCTGCCACAACTGGGCCTTACTTCGGGACACCCGATAGCCAGACATCCAAAGTAGGTGTAGAAGTTCTGAAGTAGCGGCTAGACATTCTTCCCGGAAAACAGCCGCAATGCGTAAATCATCCACATATTGCAGCAACACGCGTTGAGAAGGGCAAGACTGGAACTGACGCAAATCTTGACTAAGTGCATCCCCAAACAGCGTGGGGGAGTTTTTGAATCCTTGGGGTAACCATGTCCATGTCAACTGACCCTTACTGCCAGTAATAGGGTCTTCCCATTCAAATGCAAACAGTGGCTGGTTAGGAATGGCCAATCTCAAGCAGAAAAAGGCATCCTTTAAGTCTAGAACAGTGAAGCAGGTTGCTTGTGCAGGAATCAAACTCAGTAAATTGTAAGGGTTTGGCACAACAGGATGGATGGTAACAACAGCTTCATTGACCTTCCGTAGATCCTGTACAGGTCGGTAATCATTAGTACCTGGTTTTTGAACAGGCAGCAAAGGGGTATTCCAAGGTGATTGGCATGGTTTCAGAAGTCCAAATTCGAGTAATCGCTGGAGATGTTTATGAATGCCCTCAACAGCTCTTCGGGGCAGGGAGTATTGCTTAACACGGATGGGACAGGCGTTTGGTTTTAGTTCCACTATAATAGGCGGGATATTCCAGGCAAGGCCGGGAGGATTACCTTTTGCCCATACCCCAGGGTAGTTTTTCAGTTCTGATGGGAGGGATTGTTGCCGATCAGCTTGGGAGTACAGCCGCCACTCTTCTTCCCTTGGAATCTAGAGAAAATAATCCCGATACTGGAGGCCCCAAAACCATTTTAGTCTCTCCTGTGGGGGGTAAAGGAGATCCGGGCATGTAGCTTTGATAGGAGATCCCGGCCCAGAAGTGGTACTGGACACTCGGGCATGTACAGAAATTGATGGGCGAGTTGCCATCCGCCTACTTCGCAGACTCTGGTATGGAGAAAGGGCCGGACTGCCCAGTTTCCGGTTGCCCCCACCACTGACACAGTTTTTTCGGAAGGACTTGCTAGCGGTTGGGACACAACGGAATGCTCTGCCCCAGTATCTACCATAAATGGTATTTGCTGGTCCCCGATTTTGATTGTGACCATGGGCTCATGGGGACCGAGAAGAATCTGCGAGCCCGGTCTGTCCTATTCATGATTATCCTGGTTCTGGTCCACAGCGGTCAATCCAATGAATCCCGCTAGACCCTCGTGCTCCTCGTAGGCATCCTCAGCTGGCTTTGGAGTATATCTTCCTCCTTCAACTCGCCCTCGGAATGCTGGTCGACCAGAGTTTCCTCTTCCGGCATCATTTCGGCCGCCTTTGTTGGGACACTCCTTTTTGCAGTGGCCCATTTCTCTACAATAGGCACATTGATCTCGTGCCAATAGTCTTCGCTCCATCAATTCATGCTGGGTTCCTCGGCCCCGGCCCCTCGGTTCCCACATTGACTTTCCTTGTCCTTTCTCAACTAGCGCCGCTGCTAACATATCCGCTTTCTTTTTCATCTTTCATTCACACTCACGCTTCATCTCCTGATCTCTGTTCACAAATACTTTCATAGCAACTTCCATCAGCTGGGTTATATTCATTCCAGCAAAATCTTCAAGCTTCTGAAGTTTTCTTCGAATGTCCCCCTGTGATTGTCCCACAAACGCTGTATTCACCATCCGCTGGTTTTCAAGTGCTTCGGGGTCAAATGGAGTGTAAGCACGGAAAGATTTACAGAGTCTCTCATAAAACTGGCCCGGGCTCTCATCAGGGGTTTGCAGGACCTCAGATATTTTCCCCACATTCATCGCTTTCTGGCCCCCTTTTTTGAGGCCTTCCAGGAGAGCCCGATGATGGCGATCCAGGGCAAGGCGTCCTGTATCACTGTTTGCAGCCCAGTGGGGTTCTAGGTCAGGAAAGTCTCTCAGCACTGCTTGCTGGGGATCCTGTTCACCTGGAGGGTTCTCTTCTAACCATTTCATGGCTGACCGAGTCACCCGGTATCTCTCTTCGGTACTGAGTAAGGTTAAAAGGAGCTGACGGCAGTCTGCCCAAGTTGGACGATGAGTCTGAATAATAGATGAAAACAAATCTATCATAGCTTGAGGTTTATCAGTATAGGACGGATAATGAGTTTTCCAGTTCAACAAGTCTGTTGTAGAAAAAGGTACATACACAAAAGTGTGTGTTGGGGGGCCTTACACAAATTCTCCCGGGGCATTAAAGGCAGCTGGTCCTCGAGCCTCTCGTAGGGGTAGGTGGAGACTAACCTCTGGAGTCTGTTTGCTAGCGTGTATTGTGCAGTGATCTCTCCTGAAGTCGTAGTGCTCTAATACGGGTGGGGAGGGTGTACGAACGTGGAACTGACCCTCTTCAGATCTGGGACTCAGGGAACTTTCTGAAGTGCTGGGCAGGTCTGTATCTGAAACTGGCATTGGTAGGCTTCCCTCACTGCTCTGCTGACTGTCAGAGAATATAGCAGCTGTGGAGAGGGGTGGGGGAGGGCTAACCGAATTCCCTGCTGAGACTGCCGATCTAGCTGAAGCCACAGAAATCTGCCTGGGAGGAGGGAGAGGGGGGAACTCTTCTGTTTCTGGTTCCTGTACGAAAATGGGCAGTTGTGATTTTTGTTTAGGCTGAATTTCCTGTGGGCTACGAGACAAAAGTATGCGGCAGTTTTCCTCATGACATCTTCTGAGCCATTTAGGTCTCCGCTGACAAACATCCAGCCAGGAATCAATATAAGGGAATTTATCAGGATGTTTAGCTACCACCACTTGGTGCACTCGGCTAACCAAGTCATAATCAAAGGTTCCTTCAGGAGGCCAAGCAACGTTAAAGTGGGACCACTCCTGCTGACAATATTTCGTTAACAGGGCAGGAGTCATACAAACACCATAATCTGCAGAAAATCCCTTCCTGAAGTGCTTTACCATACACTCTAAGGGGCTGCATTTCGTCTCTGATCCCCCCATATCTGCCAGGCTTTGAAAACACAGAGGGGAAAGGAATGCAGACAGCCAGGAATCTGGCTGCTCTAGTTTCAAGAATGGTAACAAGATGGCGCTGTTACCACAGCCTAACAAAATGGCGCTTTCGCCATTTTTTTCCCGACCTGGGCGCGGTCACCTGGCCAGGAACTGCACTAATCAGGAGTCTATGCTCACTGCACAAGCCTCTGCTTGTGCAAAACACATAAATCAAGCACAGAAACAGTTTAACTATTAGGAACGGCGGTTGCCCTCAGCTCATCTAAGGGGAACTTCACTAATCAGGAGTCTAAGCTCACTGCACAAGCCTCTGCTTGTGCCAAACACATAAATCAAGCACATACCAACAATTCGTAGAAAACCGTTTAACCAGTAGGAATGCGGTTTCCCCCAGCTCAGCTCAGGGTACTAGGGCAATTCCTTCGAGAGGTGATCAATCTCTCCTTCTTCCCGATAGGAAGGGCCGATGTTTTCCTGAACTGCAGACAGAAACAGACACCCCGTTAGCACTTACCCCACTCAGATGTCCTCCGGAGTTGAAAAGGGTTGTTTCCTAGACCCCAGAGCGGGTTCTTAGGTGTCCTTCGGATAAAGCCAGTGACAGAGGCGAATCAGGAAGGAATACTGTTCAGAACAACTGGTCTGGTGGCGCCTTGTATTCCTCGCTGCTTTCACCACTAGTCCGGCTCAAACCGATGGAACCCAGAGGTAGCAAGATAACCTTTTCTTTCTTATCTCGCTGTCTCAGCCGGTCAGGGAACCAAAATGAAGCAGATAAAAACGAGTGAAGAAAGAAACACCCAAGGAGTCTTAACGAAACAACATTTTTTTTTAATGTGCACATACCCAGAGAAAATAGTTTTTCCAAATTCTGGGCCCCCCCCATAGGGCTCAGAGAGATTATATAGACTTCTTATCAGATTATTACAGCATTTCTTCATGATTGGTCACTTTTATTACAGTATAGTCCCGATTGGAGAAAGTCTACTGTACTCTTATCTCTAGCGAAGCAGAGAGAGCAGCAGGACAAAGGGAATAGGGGCGGGACAAGCATATACCAGGGTATGACTTCTCCAAGAGGGGTGTATCCTTTTCACTTAACCCTTCCAGCTCTCAGCCCTGCCTGGATTTCTACCTCAGTATAATGCCAGATATAGCTGATTGCAAAGTCATAAACTGCAGAGTTAAAGAGGCTTCCAATGTCTGCAACTCTTCCCAAAGAACGTCCAACTGGCAGGAGTTTACCTTTCGCTACTCCGGTCAATGCAGTCTGCTCAGGCAACAAAGCCCCTTCCAGGCCCACAGAAACAGGAGGGCTCAAACCAGCAATCAGGTTCTCAGACTCTCCAGGCAGCAATGCGGCGACAGAAGGCACCGCTGATAGAACCTCCTTAGCCATCAATGACCTAGGAGTAGTAAACCCAACATCAGGGATTCCTCCTGAAGATGTCCTGTCATCGTAAACAGAGGACTGCACTGGAGAAATCCGCACGTCCGGGCTCAGCGTAACCTGCAGCTCTGGGGGACGCGGAGAGCCTCCTTCCACTCCCGCTGACCACAGCGAGCTAGACTGCTGCGGAGCACTAGCTGCACCAGTGAGCCTCACAAAAGCATCAAGAGGACCCCTAGCCACATCAGCACTCTTTTATAGTTCCTAAACCTTTGCTTTTTATTTGCACAGCATATTAGGACAAAGAGGAAAAAGTAAGAAACCAAAAGATAGGGAGCATGCAGAGAGCTGGCTAATGCGCGTCCACCATCTTGGCTCTCCCTTGTCTTGTTGCCATCTATTTTTGTCGGCTCTAGCTATTTCATCTGACTGAGTAAGATGGCATCCTTGGGCGGGAAGAGGTCCACGCATGCATGGTGGCATCTCCCAAAGGCTTTCTTTGAAAGCTGGGGAGATGCTCTGCGCAGGGCTCCGTCGGCATCGATGTCACCCATATGTGAGGACTGATTCCTGCTGTCCCTAGAGATCACCTGTTACGCTTTTTCTACGATATTCACCGCCAACTAGGCCTTCGGCCTTAATTTTTCTCTTCATTCTGAAGAGAACCTCAAACATGGAAAACCCATCAGTGGTTTTAAAAAATGTACCAAATGATCCAGTACAATATCAGTCACGGATAAACGGATGACTGATGTTTAAAATGTTTGGGCCCCGACCATTTACCAAAGTCTTGTTCTTCATGCCAATAGATGACAGAAGCTTACAGAGTAGAACCAGACAGTATGATTCGCTATTTGTCCTGGAGTCTATTTCAATGGCTTCCACATCGAGAACATTGGCCTCCTCACAGAGTTCTCAGGTCCTGTCAGTCCAAGCATAAGAGTAAGTCTAAGGATCTGCATTGAAGCCCAATACAGAGTCAAGAGGTAGTTACCACCATCAGCATTGAGACTCACCAAAGGGGGCTTCCGATGCAGACCGGCCAGCCAAGCAGCCCTGGTGGGAGGACCTGTTCTCCAAAGCACAGAAGGGGCTCTGGAATGCTTTTGAGGAATCAACCTCTGGAGAGCTACCAGTTTAGTGTTTGGTGGCTCAAAGTCCTGTAGGTGACTTCATACAGACTTTGGCCATCTCCCTGGACCCCAGTGCATGCTGGCGCTTGAGAGGAGTTTGCCTGCACTCCTGGCAGCCTCGGTACCGACAGCTACAGCAGTACAGGCTTCGACACCCTGCCTACAGCCAACTGTATCAGCCCCAATACCAGCCCTTTAGCCTACATCAGTGATCTCTTGAGACTGATGTCTCAGTTGGAACAGACTGATACTGGTACCCCACAGGTTGACATAGCTATAGCTACCAATGCCCCGACCTTGTAGCATCGGTATTGGCATTAACCCTTGACATTGGCGAAGTATCGGAATCAAAAGCACGACCACTGATACTTTGACTTCTTGTCAGACTCTGACTCCACTTCGTCCAACTCTGATGAGGACTCAAGATTCCCAAAACCTTCCAGACATTCCTTTAGACTCGTCCCTGCCTCAAGAGTAGTGCAGGTTCTCACTAGAGGACATGTCTTTCCAAGAATTCATCCGGGGCATGGCAGCAGGGCTTCAGATCACCGTGGCCTCAGAGAAGGAACCAAGGGCAGAGGAACTTGGGATCTTCCAATACCCTCCTACGCCTAAAGAGGAGGCTACTTTACCGGTGCATCACACCTTACAAGATCTCATGCTCTGCATGGTTTCACCCATCAGCAAAAGACTCTAGTTCGAGTGCCCAGGCTTTCAGAAGTCTCAACTCCCCCACCACTCAATGATGGTGGAATCAGCCATGCGCCGAATAAAGAATTCAAAGAATCACTCTCCTATGTCTCCAGGTAGAGACTCGAGGACACTAAATGCTGAACTCAAGAATTACTCCCTACAATGCTATACATAGGTATGTTCCTGAAGGATGTCACTAGGGATCTGGAGTCATTTGCCCCCATGCTTCCTGATAAGTGCATTCCAAGCATTTATCAGATAAGGTCAAAATATCTCAAAATTCCTTACCAGGGAATTTCTTGATGCTTTTGAATCAACCAATAGAGCTTCAGTAGTCTGTATTGGGGCTTCAAGGATGGCCTGGTTACAGGCATAGGATCTTGAACAGTGGATCCAGGACAAGTTGGCTAATATGCCATATACTGGAGAGAACATTTTTGGAAAGGGTTGGCGAGAGATGGTCGATGAGATTGAGACACATGATATCACCCTCAAACGCCTTTCCAGGAAGACAGCTGGCCCCTCCAAAAGGAAGACTCTGCCAAAGAAACCTTTTTATTCTAAGAAGAAGAGCGATTATCCTTCTTACACACCTGCAGTTGCTTACCAGCCTCAGCAGCACCAGCAGGGCCCTCGCCAACCCAAGGCTCCTAAGCCCCAACCAGTGGCGCAGGCACAACCTGCACCTAGTTTTTGACTGCTTTCTAGACAGCATTGCCACTCTGCCTCTGCAGGGTCCTCAGCCCCTGAACATACTGGGCAGACTGTTTCTATGCCAACAGGTGGCACCTCATCACGTCAGAACAGTGGACTCTCAACATCGTCTAAAGGGAGTATCTGCTTCACTTCAAACATTTACCCCCACCAACTTCACATTTGCTCCCTCAGAGCACATCGTGAAGGAAGAGTTGTCCATGCTGTTCTCAGGGTGCCATAGAAAGAGCCCCCCTCAGAAAGAGATGGACTTTTATTCTCCATATTTTCTCATTACAAAGAAAACAGGAGGATTCAGGCCTTTTCTGGATCTCGGGGATCTAAATAAATTTCTGGTCTGAGAAAAATTTGAAATGATTTCTCTAGGAACTCTTCTCCCAAGCTTCCAGTTATGATTGGCTATGTTCTCTAGACCTAAAGGAGGCGTACACACACTTATTGATCCATCCTCAGCAAAGACAGTATATGCGTTTCAGGTTTAAACAAAACCCCTACCAATACCAGGTGCTGCCCTTCAGCTTAACCTCCGCACTGCCAGTGTTCACAAAATGCATGGCAGTGATTGCAGCTTATCTCTGCACTTTGAGAATCCTAGTCTTCCCTTACTTAGACGACTAGATAATCAGGGGAGACTCCCTCCAACATCTAGGATTTGTCCTAAACTTCCCAAAGTTGCACCTCATTCTAACCCAAAAGCTCAAGTTCATCAGAGCACTCTTGGACACTCAGCAGGCCCGAGCTTTCCTTTTGCAGGATCACTCTGTCTCATTGAGCTCATAAAACACATACAGCAACAAAATCTGGTAACTGCTCAAGACATGTTACACCTCTTAGGGCACATGCTTTGATGGTCATGTCATTCCCGATGCTCGCCTACACATGCGGCAAGCCCAATGGACTCTTTCTTCTCAGTGGACCCAAGCCAAAAGGGTGTCTCAAAGACAAGATGCACATCACCCTTCAACTAATCAGGTCTCTTCACAAGTTGTGTTCCCCACAGAACCTACTTGGTGGGTCACCTTTTCAGATGTCTCCATCTTGATGCACCCCGACAACGGATGCTTGCCAAATAGGTTGGAGAGCACATCAGAACGACCTGACTGCACAGGGTCTGTGGATACCGCAAGAATCTGCATTGCATATAAACCTAGAGCTGCATGACCTAACAAATGTCCTTCAGTTTTTTCAACCCTAACCTTTGGGACAACAAGTATTAGAATAGACAACCAGATGGCCATGTTCTATGTGAACAAACGGGGGAACAGGATCCTATCCCCCTATGTCACGAAGTGCTTCGCCTTTGGTTTTTTTGTCATTGCACACCGCATTCACCTTAGAGCGGTGTACCTACCGGGCAAACTCATTGTCCTTGAGGACAGACTGACTCAGCTGTATCCTTCATCCACACAAGTGGACCCTACATCGGGAGACGGCTGCTTCTGATGGATCTTCTGAATGTGGAGAACCCCACTCATAGATCTTTTCACCACTCAACAGAACACACAACTTCCATTGTTCTGATCATGGCTTCTGTCCCTGCACAGACAGGCTTTGGACGCCTTCTTTCTCCACTGGGGACAGGGCCTGCTTTATGCATTTCTACCCATCCCCCTTGATACCGAAAATAAGAACATAAGATATGCCATACTGGGTCAGACCAAGGTCCATCAAGCCCAGTATTCTGTTTCCAACAGTGGCCAATCTAGGTCATATGTACCTAGCAGTTTCCCCAAGGGACACAGGTTCCACAATGCTTGTATTGGTTCAAGCATTGATGTCCTGGGTCCCTTCTTAATAATGGTTTATGGACCTTTCCTCCAGGAACTTGTCCAAACCTTTTTTAAACCCAGCTACACTAACAGCCTTTACTACATCCTCCGGTAACAAATTCCAGAGTTTGATTACATGTTGAGTGAAAAAATATTTTCTTTTATTAGTCTTAAATAGTTTACCCTGTAGCTTCATTGCATGTCCCCTAGTCTTTCTATATTCTGATAAGATAAACAATCGATCTACGTTTACCCGTTCCACTCTGTTCATTAATTTATAGACTTCTATCATATCTCCCCTCAGCCGTCTCTTTTCCAGGTTAAAGAGCCCTAACCTTTTTAGCCTTTCTTCATAGGAGTATCCTTCCATCCCCTTTACCATTTTGGTGGCTCTTCTCTGAACCTTTTCTAAAATCGCTATATCCTTTTTAATATACGGCGACCAGAATTGCACACAATATTCAAGGTACGGTCTCACCATGGAACGATATAGAGGCATTATAATATCCTTTGTTTTATTTTCCATTCCTTTCCTTATCATACCTAGCATTCTATTTGCTCTCTTGGCCGCCGCTGCACACTGGGCCGAGGGTTTTAACATGGTATCCACAATGACGCCTAAATCTTTTTCCTGGGTGGTGGTTCCTAATGTGGAACCTTGCATCGTGTAACCATAGTTTGGGTTGTTCTTCCCTAGGTGCATAATCTTGCACTGGTCCACATTAAATTTCATCTGCCATTTTGATGCCCAGTCTTCCAGTTTATCAAGATCCTCTTGCAATTTTCCACAATCCTCTTGGGTTTTAACAATTTTAGTTTTGTGTCATCTGCAAATTTGATAACCTCACTGGTTATTCCACTTTCCAGGTCATTTATGAATATGTCAAAAAGCAGCGGACCCAGCACAGATCCATGGGGTACACCACTATTCACCTTTCTCCATTGGGAAAATTGGCCATTTAGCCCTACCCTCTGCGTTCTATCTTTTAACCAGTTCCTGATCCACAATAGTACACTGCCTCCTATCCCATGACTCTTTAGTTTTGCCAAAAGTCTCTCATGAGGGACTTTGTCAAAGGCTTTCTGAAAGTCCAGATACACAATATCAACCGACTCACCTTTGTCCACCTGATTATTCACTCCTTCAAAAAACCCTAACAGATTAGTAAGACAAGATCTTCCTTGTCTAAAACCATGTTGGCTGTCTCCCATTAGGTCATGACTATCTACATGCTGAGTAATTTTATTCTTTATGATGGTTTCTACCATTTTTCCTGGTACTGATGTCAGGCTCACCGGTCTGTAGTTTCCCGGATCACCCCTGGAACCCTTTTTTTTTTTTTAATAGTTTTTATTAAAACAAGGCATCTGATGTACAAGGAACAACCAGCATAAACCAAACAAGTACAAAATAAACATAACATGAACAGTCACCCGGGCAGGGCTGTATCTTGTCCTCCGCCCAGGGTAGGCAGCCAGAGATGTTATAAGTCCACCAACACAACTTTTTTTTCCAATGTATTCCTCATCCACCCCCCCATCCCCCCACATCCCAAATCCCCCCCCCCCCTTCGCAGCCTCTGCCCCTACTCCTCACCTTGGAATCATCCCGCCCCGTTATCCTCCACTTCAACACCTAGATCTATTCCTTCCCTGCTCCTATCTAATAGTGCGCCTGGAGTACTTCATTACGAATAGCAGGCCGTAAGGTGTGGATATAGGGTTCCCAGGTCATCAAAAAAGACGTCCAGCGCCTAACCCTACCTCTCGCCCCCCGCTTCTCTAATAGCATCAGCTGGTGAAAACTGTTACGCCATTCCCAGAAGGAGGGAGGAGTAGGCTCCCACCATCTACGAAGCAGCGGACCTTTACCCACTAAGCATGCTTTCCTAAGTAAGAGGCGCTCCCATCTACCCTTCGGGTGGAGTGGGCCAAGTTGATCTAACACCACGACAGACCCCGTCCAGCTAACCCACTGACGCAGCACTCCACTCAGATAGTTCCGAATCTGCATCCAATACCGGCGGATTTTCGGACAGCCCCACCACATATGACCTAAATCAGCCAGTATAGCGCTACACTTCGGGCAGCTCCCGTCCCGTGTGAGATGACTACGAAAAGCTCGTCTCGGGGAGAAGTGGGCTCGAAGAATACATTTAAACTGTATCTCTCTCCAGTTCCCCGGTACTGCTCAGGGCCCCATGAACCACACCCGGCAACACCTCTACCCCCAACTCTCTGGCCCACGCTCGCTCCTCCCCGGAGTAATCAATCGGAGGTACCCACTTATCGATACGTCGCTTCAACCCAGCTATGGACGGCGGAGAGTCCGCCCCGAGACCGAAAAACTCAAGTATCCGCGCAGCACGTTCAGCCACAAACCCACCCCTTGGAGGCGACATAATGGGAGATCTGGGTATATGCAAAATAATGTCGAAAGTTCAGCTCGTACTCCCCGCATAAAACCGCAAAGGATTTACACCTCCCCTCTAGGTCCACGACATGCCCTAAATTCCGAATCCCCCTCTGTTCCCAAAGCCGAAACATAGACGTGTCCGTTCCTGGGGTAAAACAAACGTTCCCTTGTAGGGGCAACCAGCTTAAAACTTCCGGGGACTCCCCCCACCATTTATTTAATTGTTGCCATGAACACCGAGCAGGCCGTATCAACACGCTCTGAGTTACCCATCCTGGCAAACTCGAACCTGCCAGATGTAAAGCAGCCAGCAAGGTCTGCGGGGCTACCAAGGCCTCCTCCAGCGCCCGTGGGGTATAGTCCTCCGTCTCTCCCAACCAGTCCCGGATATGATGCGCCTGGCAGGCCAGGGCATAGAGCCGTAAATCAGGGATTCCAATCCCCCCATCTCTCCATCTCCTCTGCAAACGATACAGGGGGATATGAGCCCGTGCCCCTTTCCACAAAAAAAACCGGAATACACGTTCTAACTCTTGCAGATCACGCTTCCTCGGCCACACGGGGAGCGTCTGCAACCAATACAAGATACGCGGCAAGATCACCATACCCAGGGCCGCTGCCCTACCCAGCAGAGACAGGGGGAGAGGGGCCCACGCTTGTAATTGTAAACAAGTCTTAGACACAATCCGATTCACGTTCTCCCAGTATAATTGCTTGGGATCTTTAGTCAGAGAGATACCAAGGTAGATAAAGGATTCCTCTGCCCACCGAAGGGGGAAGGAATCTCCCCAAGCGGCTCGGAGTGTACCCCCCACGTCTAACGCCTCTGACTTGCCCATATTAATGCGCAGTCCCACGAAGCTCCCAAAGCAAGAAAACTCCTCCAACAGCCTCGGCAGGGAGGTCCGCGGGGCCGATAGATGTACCAGCAGGTCATCGGCAAAGGCCGCTATCTTAAACCCAAGTTGCCCCATACGCACCCCTTTAATCCCCGCCGATACCTCATTCTTCCGTATCAGGGGGTCTAGGGACAATACAAAAAGCAGAGGGGAGAGTGGACACCCCTGCCCGGGTACCTCTTTCCAAACAAATATCCTCTGACAGGAACCCGTTACAAAGCACACTCGCCGTGGGCTTAGCATAAAGAAGCTCCACCATATGGCAGAAAGACACCCCTAGTCCATATTTCGGTAAAAGAAACTTCAAGTACGGCCAGCCCACCCGGTCGAATGCTTTCTCGGCATCGAAGTTGACCAAAAGCGAGGGCACGCCGTGACGGTGGACCCATTCCAGGGACGCCAAAATCCTACGCAGATTCCGCACCGCATGTCGGCCCTTCACAAATCCAACCTGGGACTCGTGCACCAGGTCCCCAAGAACCGAGGCGAGTCGCATTGCCAGAACTTTAGCTAATATCTTCAGATCAAAATTAAGCAGCGAAATAGGTCGGTAGGACTGCTTGTGTGTGGTCTTTACCGGGCTTAGGAAATAAAATAATATGTGCGTGATTTCCACCCCACGTAAACGTCCCTTGTGCAATCCGTTGATGATAGACCGCTACCAACGTTGACGGTAACAAATCTCCCAGCAGCTTATAAAACTCGGCCCCCAGTCCATCAGGCCCCGGGGCTCGACAGCAACTCTCCTGTTGGACCACCAGAGAAACTTCCTCCAACATAACCGGTGCCTCCAAGCGCACTCGCTGTTCTTCTAAGTGGGGCAGCTGCACATCCCTCAAATACTCCTCCATAACGATAACAGGGTCAGCCCCCCGCGAATACAGCTTCTGATAGAACTGAAGAAAAATCTGAGCAATTTCCCGATTCTCTTTCTGCAACCTACCCTGTGCATCTCGCAGGGCCACCACCATTCGGGTCCCCCCCCTCCCCGAAGGCACCTGGCCAGCAACTTCCCAGATTTATCCCCGAAGCGGTAAAGTTGATATTTATAGTACATAAAGGATTTCTTGGCCCTCTGATGGAGTAATTCATTAAGGGCAAATTGGGATTCCCACAACGTCTTCCTATTTGCCACCGAAGGATCACCAGCCTGCCTGCGTCTAGCTCGGCATACCTGCGCTTCGAGGCGGATGATCTGTTTTGCTATTAGTTTACGCTTACGAGCCACATACCCTATTATGTCTCCCCTTAAAACCACTTTAGCCATTTCCCAAAAGAGTTCAGGGTTGTTACGATGCTGTTCATTATGAGCGGCAAATTCCTGCCATTTCTGCTTGATAAACGAGGAGAAATCCGCGTCTCGGTATAGGTCAACAGGGAATCGCCAGATACGAGCTGGCGGGGCAGCATCACGCCACTCCAGTTCCACCCAGATTAAAGTATGGTCGGAAATTTCCAGAGGACCAATCTGCGCATCGAGTACGTAAGCAAAGAGTCTTTCCGAAATTAGCACATAATCAATTCTGGCACTAGTACCATGCGCTCTGGACTGGTGGGTAAAATCTCGCTCCCCGGGATGTAAGTCGCCACGGGTCCGCCAGTTGCAGTCTCCGCCGCATATGCTGTAAGGCCCTAGTACCCTGCCTGCGTGTCCCCCTATCACCATCCCTAGATACGTCCAACGCAAGATCTAGCACACCATTAAAATCGCCGGCCAAAATCAATGGAGCGTCTGGCAATTATTCCACCCGCGAGCCCAAGCATGCGTACAGATCCCGATCCAACACATTAGGGTTGTATAAGTTGCCCAACTCCACGGGTTTCCCCTCAAGCATCCCATACAACAGTACATATTGACCATCCGGGTCGGCATAGACCTCCTCCTTAGTGAACCGGAGTCTCTTGTGTATCAAAATGACCACTCCACCCTTCCTACCCTGCGCTGGGGCCCCCCATTCTTGTCCCACCCACTCTTTTCAGTTTAGCATGTTCTTCCACACTCTGGTGGGTCTCTTGCAACATTGCAATGTCGCATTGGTGTCTAGCCAAGGCCTGCAACACTTTATATCGCTTGATAGGGTTGCCTATACCACATACATTCCAAGATAGAATCTTCACGTCTGCAAACAATAGGAACTATTAGGCATCACAGAACAAATAGCATACATGGAAGAAACCTCCCCAGCCTGAGGTCCTCACCTCCTCCCCCAAGATGATTCCCTATTTTCCTCCTTTGGTATCTCCAGGGGCTGCATCCCCACCCCCTTTCCCTTTCCCTATCCCCAACCCCCCCCATCCTAATCTCCATCCCCGAACTCCTCCTCTCTCCCATAGCGATCACTAGAGATGTGAACGGGACCCCCTCCACCTTATAGAATCCTTCTTCCATCACCTCAGCCCTTCAACCCATGACATCCAACCTCTCCCATGGTGTGGCTCCCCTATCCCCAGCCCTCTCCCCATGCTTCTACCCCCCTCCACCATATTCTCTTCCCAGGTGTCCCACTAATAGGGTCCCACCCCTCCCTCCAGGAGCCCAGCAACCAGTTCCCCCTCCATCCCTTATACTTCATATACTCCACTCCCCTCCAACCCCCTCCCCCCTTCACATACGTTCCTCTTCTCAGCACACAGCAGAAGAGCAGGAGGGACATAAAAAAAACCACCAACATACTAGGCGGACCTATAGGAACAGCATGAAGAGGCCTGACAGTGTAAACTAGAACCCCAGCTGTGTGCCGCCGCATATCTCGCAGCCAGGCATGTCCCGGTTCAGTTCCTGCAGCACCCGAGCACAGTCCTTTAGGGCCCGAAGAAACACTTGAAGGCATAGGCTCAGAGCCTCCTCCCGCAGCAGGGCTTAATGTCGATCAGCAAACACCAGGCCACTAAAGGCCGCAGGCTCCGATAACGGCAATTATCGAAAACACCCCCGAAGGGGGGACGACAGCCACACAAATAGAAACAAAAGTAGCAGGCCCGGGGATGCGAGTAAACTCGCCTGGTACCTTCAATGCAACAAAGATAGCCACCCAATAAGTCCGGGAGCTCAGTAACTGCAGTGTGCGAGCAGTAGTCCACTGCTCGCGGGCGGGGTAGCCCCCAGCTCACCCGTAGACCAGCTAGGCCGCTCGCTAAGTCCAATCCTGCAGGGAAGTCAGCATCACTACCCAGCAAGAGGCACTGCTCCTCTTCTCAACACGGGTCAGTCCTCTTTCAATCAGCCCCCCAAGCCGCAGTCATGGTATGTGTTCTCTTGAGCTCGCCATCAATGGCGCCAGCAGCTGCTCCACATAAGAGCTTGCCTCCGTCGCAGATTCAAATACCCGGTGGGCTCCCTGGTGTAGCACGTGCAATTTAGCTGGGTACTGCACGTGGAAACGCACATTCGCGGCTATCAAACGCTGGTATATCGGAGCGTATGCTTTGCGGCGCTGGCTCAGTGCGGCAGAGTAATCAGGCGTTATGCGGATCTTCATATTCCCGCGCTCCACAGTTCCCTTTTGTCGCGCTGCCTTTAATACTGCTTCCTTCTGCGTATAGTAGAGGAATCTGGCCAGGACCACTCTGGGCCGTGAACTCTGTGTTTGCGGCCTTGGCCCTACTCTGTGGGCTCTGTCCACGACTATAGGGGTGTTCCCATTTTCCCCATCTATCAGAGAGGCAGACAAGTTTTCCACATAGTCTCTCAAATCTTTATTGAGAATAGATTTGGCAATGCCCAGCAAACGCAAATTATTGCGTCGGGATCTGTTCTCCAGATCATCAAGCTTCAGTTCATGGGCTTTAGATTCCCTCTGCACTGCACTCAATTCATGCTTTAATTTCTCCACCTCCTCTTCGGCCTGCGCTATTCGGCCTTCAGCCTCATGCACTCTAGTGCCCAGCGTAGTCAACGAGCACTGTATCGTGTCCATTTTCATATGCAGGGTTTCAAACTGTACGGAGAGTGCAGCAGTGACCGCATCCGAGATCTCCTCGATCATTGTGGGGGAGGCCGCTGCACCCACTTTTGGAGGGGACTCCGCCATTTTCGGCGGCCCTGTAGTCCGGTCCTTCTCTCGCCTCCCCACCTTCGCTGATGTAGCCATTCCACAATGCTTTCACAAAAAATGGTTAAGGACCACTTCACCGATCCCTCGGAGCTTGGATCAGGCAATTATTTCTGCAAATCACGGCAATAGATTAACGGTTGGAGGAGGGGGGCCCGGAGCTAAGGTGACTCACGTCTTCCCCAGCTCACCACATCACGTGATCCCCCTGGAACCCATTTTAAAAATTGGTGTTACATTGGCGATCCTCCAATCTTCAGGTATTAGAGATGATTTTAATGATAGTTCACAGATTACTAATAGCAGGTCTGCTATCTCATATTTCAGTTCTTTCAACACCCTTGGATGTATACCATCCGGCCCAGGTGATTTGCTACTCTTCAGTTTATCTAATAGTTGTAATACATCTTCCCGATGTATCGATATTTCCTTCAATTCTTCTGCACCTTTAAATACCACTTCAGTCATGGGTAACATCCCTACATCTTCCTCAATAAAGACTGAAGCAAAGAATTTATTCAGTCTCTCCGCTATCGCCTTGTCGCCTCTTAGTGCTCCTTTAACCCCTTTATCATCTAATGGACCAACTGACTCTCTCACAGGTTTTTTGCTACGAATGTACTTGAAAAGGTCTTTACTTTGCGTTTTTGCTTCCGCAGCAAGCTTCTTCTCAAATTCTCCCTTTGCCTGCCTTATTAATGCTCTTCAAGCTACAAGTGGACAAGGGCTCCATGATCCTCATAGCCCCTTTTTGGCCCCATCAACCGTGACTTCCTCCGCTCCTTCGCCTGGTGCAGACACAACCTCTCAGACTTGGATGTGTGCCCAAACTCCTCTCTCAGGACCAAGGGACACTTCTCCATCCCGATCCTCATGCCCTTCGTCTCATGACTGCTGAAGGCGTATTTGCTAACCTCGAACTGCCACAATAGATCAAGGATATTCTGCTTACATCATGTAAACAGTCCACCAGGTAATCTTATACCTTTAAATGGTGAAGGTTTGCCCTGTGGTGCTCCCCAAAGGGCATTGACCCCTTTGCCTGCCCAGTGGAATCCCTTCTTAAATATCTCTTCCACTTATCCATGGCAGATCTTAAGACCAACATGGTCAGAGTTCATCTTAGTGTCATTGTGGCCTATCTCCACAGACCCCTTAGTAGCACACTTTATGCAGGGTCTCCTGCTGTCCAAGGCACCCATTAAGCCACCTCCAGTGACCTGGAACCTCAGTGTGCTTCTAGCTCAACTTCTAAAGCCCCACTTTGAGCCTTTAGCAACCGCTTCACTGAAGTTTCTCTCTTGGTAGGTAATCTTCCTCATAGCCGTCATGACAGCTCGCCACATCAGTGAACTGCAGGCTCTCGTGGCGGACCCGCCTTATATCCATTTCCACCATGATAAAGTGGTCCTCCATACCCATCCATTCTCCTTTCCAAAGGTGGTCTTCTCCCATCTGAAACAGTCAGTAATCCTACAGATTTTCTTTCTGAGACCACATGCATCTCGAGCAGAAGCAACGCTACACACCTTAGATTGCAAGTGAGCGCTGGCTTACTACTTAGAACTAACGTTCACAGGAAATCCTCTCAATTATTCATTTCCTTTTATCCCAAGTCACCTTGGTCTACCAGTAACAAAGCACTCTATCCGGATGGACAGCAGACTGTCTCTTTTGCTTATGCACAAGAGGGACTCTCACTGGAGGGTCACGTCAATGCTCATAATGTGCGGGCCATGGTAATCTGTGTCGCCAACCTCTGTTCAGTATCCATTGATGAGATCTGTCATGCAGCTACCTGGTCCTCCATTCATACTTTCGCTTCACATTGTCTGGGCAGGGACTCCTATCGGGGTGCTGTCTTTGGCTAAGCTGTATTCCAGCACCTTTTTGGCACTTAAACTCAACTTCTAGCCTCCATCCTCCACTTCTGCAAGAGACCAGACTTCCATTTGAGGTGGTATAGCAGACTGGAATAGAGTTCACTGTGTCACATTGTACCCCCACTCTTCGGCTCTGTGCTTTAGCCTCAGGGATCACACTGCTTTCCCCCATGCTAGTCTGGTACCTGGGAGCTAGTGAATCCCATACGTGAAGACTGCATTTCTGCTTGTTCTTGGAGATAGCAGGTAACAGGTGATCTCCAGGAACAGCAGGAATCAGTCTTCACATATGGGTGGACATTGGTACCGACTGAGCCCACGCGGGAACAAGCCCAAGGGTCCAATAGGGAAGCCTTTGGGAGCAGTCCACTGCACCTGTGTGTCTGCCTTCCCGCCTTCCCAACTCCTCTCCTCAGTTGAGTTTTGTATTGCCAAATTTTACGCTTTTCCTTTAACCCTGTCACTCACTAGCTCACTGACTAGGCACAGACACTTTAGCAAATACAATATGGGTTAACCCTGTCACTCACTAGCTCACAGACTATGCATCAAATACAATATGAGTTAACCCTGTCATTCACTAGCTCATAGACTAGGCACAGACACTTTAGCAAATACAATATGCTTTTATTTGAGTCCTTTTAGAATAATAATAAGCAAAAAGTTAAGCATTAATACTTTACTGGATATTATAGCTCATCACTCCAGGTGGGGGACTGTTCAGCGATCACTTAGAGGAAATCCGGGAAAAAATACAGAGACACGTCTGCCTCGTATATCAGTTGCAGTCCCATCTTTCCTACTGAGAGTCCCCCTAAAGTACCTAACTAAGATCGTGCCTGCTGCATGCCATTACAATTCATTGGTTAGCCTGCAGCATGCTCAGATCAGGATTGGCTAGGTTTAATGTTGTGCTCATGGTTCATACCAGGATTGGTCAGGGTTAATACTGTGCTCGTGACCAGCAGCTGAAAAGAATGTTAGCTGCTGCTGAGTCACTGTATGAGTCACTCATTCAGTTCTATCTGGCTAAAACTGCCTGCTTGCTCAGAGATTTTGACCTAAAGTAACCCCCAAGCTCAGTTACATTATCACTTCTCGACCTAAAGTAACCCCAAGCTTTGATCTCTGGGCTAGCAGGCTGTACAGAATGGCTCAAGAGTTCAATTTCTTTGCAATTTAAGTACAATATTCTTTGCTGATCCAAAAATCCAAATAAATCTTTAATACAAGTTTGTAGCTAAGAGACAGAGGAAAAAATAAAAACTACCCTACAACTCCTAGGGGTGGAGGGCAGGTTGTGAAGATTGATTCTTGCTGTTCCTGGAGATCATAGAAACGTAGTATATGACAGCAGATAGACCAGTATGGTCCATCTAGTCTGCCCAGCAAAGCGGCAAGGGTAGGTACACCTGTCGCTCCTTGCAGGTTGTCCTTCCTCATGTCTTTGTTTAGGGGTGTACCCACCACTCCGTGTAGATCACCCCATTTGTTGAGATATAAGAGATAAGTTTGTTTTGATTTTATCTTGTTGCTATAAAGGGATCCACTGTATCTGTCCGATACAATTTGAATTCTGTCACTGTATTTGCCCCCACCACTTCCATCGAGAGGGCATGTCGAGCATCCACAACCCTTTCCTTGAAAAAGTATTTCCTGATGTTGCCTTTCAGTTTTCCCCCTTGCAGCTTCATGTTATGCTCTCTAGTTTTACAGCTTCCCTGTCTTTGGAAGAGGTTTGTTTGTTTACTAATACTTTTTTTTCTTTTTAAGTATTTAAAGGTCTGAACTATATCTCCCCTGTCCCTCCTCTCCTCCAGAGTGTACATATGTAGGTCTTCAAGTCTCTTCTCATAAGTCTTCTGACACAGGCTGCAAATCATTTTGGTCGCCTTCCTCTGAACAGTTTTCCAGTCTTTTTATATCCTTTGTGAGATATGGTCTCCAAAACTGAACACACTATTCCAAGTGGGGCCTCACCAGCAACTTGTACAATGGCATTAGTACCTCTTCCCTTCTGCTGGTAATTCCCCTTTGTATGCAACCCAGCATCCTTCTGGCTTTTGCCACCACTTTGACGCTCTGTTTTGCTACCTTGAGATCCTCGAACAGTCACTCCGAAGTCCTTCTCCTGGTTCATGCACACCAACCTCTCGCCCCCTATCGCATACAGTTCCTTTGGATTTCTGCTTCCCAAGTGCATGACACTGCACTTCTTCACATTAAATCTTAACTGCCAAGCATTAGACCATTATTCCAGCTTTTGTAGATCTTTCCTCATGTTCTCCACTCCCTCAGGGGAGTCCACTCTGTTGCAAAATTTTTGTGTGATCTGCAAAAAGACACTCTTCCATTCAGTCTTTCAGCAATATCACTCATAAATACATTGAACAGTACTGGTCCAAGAGCCGAATCCTGGGGCACACCGCTAATCACCTTCCTTTCATCAGAGTGCGTTCTGTTTACCATCACTTTCTGTCATCTGTCAGTCAACCAATTTCTGATCCAGTTCACCATCTTGGGACCCATCCCCAAGCTGCTGAGTTTGATGAGCCTCCTGTGATGAACAGTATCAAAGGCTTTGCTGAAATCCAGGTAGATGACATCCATTGCATGCCCTTGATCTAGTTCTCTGGTCACCCAGTCAAAGAACTCAATCAGATTGGTTTGGCAAGATCGTCCTTTGGTAAAACCATGATGCCTCGGATCATGCAACCTGTTGGTTTTGAGAAAGTCCATATTCGCTCTTTCAGGAGTGCCTCCATTACTTTTCCCACCACTGAGGTAAGGCCTACCAACCTGTAGTTTCACCACTTCCCTGTTACCACGTTTGTGAAGAGGTACCACATCAGCCCTTCTCCAGTTCTGTGGAACTACTCCTGTCTCCAAGGATTTTTTAAAAACATCCTTTAACGGCCCTGCAAGAACCTCTCTGAGCTCTTTCAGTATCCTGGGATGTATCCCATCTGGCTCCATGGACTTGTCCACTTTCAGTTTTTCAAGCTGTTCTAACACATCAACTTCCATGAATGGTGTGGTATCTACTCCATTCCCATTTGTATGTTTGGGAATGACAGGTGGTCCTTCTCCAGGATTTTCTTTAGTAAAAACAGAACAGAAGTATTTGTTTAGCATTTTTACTGTTTCAACTTCACTTTCCACAAATCCATTCCCAGCACTTTTGAGTCCTGCAATTCCACTTCTGATTTTCCTCCTCTCTTGAATATACCTGAAGAAAGTTTTGTTGCCACACTTCACATCTTTAGATCACTTGTTACAGGTGAGTAACTATGCTTTCCCATTGGTGCACTCGCAACGCTTTCTGTGGTTTGCGACACTGAGGAGTCTTTTGAGTTTTAGGCACTGCCATTCAGTTTGGCAGCCAGCACGAAGGGGTCCAAGGTTCAGAAGGTGGTCTCAGAAGTGAAGGACCATTCTATCATGGTCCGAGAACTCTCGGCTCAGTCGGTGGAGGTAGTTTCCTCCACTCACCGCTCCTCTCTGCCATTTTATCGCTGTCCTTTCCACTACAATTACTTTCAACAATTTTACCTGAGATGATGCTACCAGTCTTAGGTGCAGCAGCCTCCACCTCTCCCACTTGGACTCGGGGACAGCCTTATCAATCATACTCTGTGGGGTCGCCCACGAGAGAGGAAAACCCAAACGGTCCTGCAGACCACCCTTCCCAAATTCTCCCCTGGTTTTTGACTACCTGCCGGTGGGCTCACATCTGGCACTTCACAGAGGCCTGGCAGTTCATTGCCATGGACCTTTGGGTTCTCTCCATTGTTCAATTAGGGTACAAGCTTCACTTTGTACCTCTGCTTCCTCGGCCCCTGGCCCCTACCGGCTGTTCCCTGAAGCAGCATGTGTCCTAACTGTTAAAGGAGATAGCTCAGCAGCTCCTCAACAATTCCATCGAGCTTGTCCCACTTCCTAAGACAGATCAGGGATTTTACTCCGTTTTTCTTGATCCCCAGTAAGTCTGGTGGCCTTTGACTGATCCTTGACCTCAATCATAAAAAGTTCAAAATGCACTCTTTGAGCACAATCCTTCCCCTGCTCAGGATTGGCTTGCCTCACCTAGACCTCAAGGATGCCTATACCCATATCCCCATCCACCTTCTCCATCAGTTCATCTTCCTCAATCACCACTATCAGTACAAGGTTCTTCCTTTCAGGCTGTCCTCCACCCCTCATATTTTCACAAAGTGTCTCGCGGTTGTTGCCACCCACCTTCGGCACCAGAGCCACTACGTTTATCCCTGTCTAGATGACTGGCTGTTCTCAGGTGTTTCAAGACATAGCAGCTCAGGCTATGTTGGACACCGCAGTCACCTTGCAGATCCTCAACTTCGTCCTCAGTGCAGAGAAGTCTGAGCCCATCCCTCAGCAGAGTCTGGATTTCATTGGGGCGCATCTAGAGACACTTCAAGCCAAAGCTTTCCTTCCTGATCAGAGGGTTTAAGCCTTGCCGTTCCTCGGCAGCAGCCTTGCCACATGCCGATCACCACCAGCCTGCCTGCTCCTGTCTCTCTTGGGGCACATAGCAGTGTCTGTACATGTAATGCCTCTCGCCCAGCTGCACATGCATCTTCTGCAATGGCACCTCAGACTCAACTGGTGTCAATTGCACCCATCCCCCATCTGGGCCAGGATTTCCCTCAAAGGCCCACAGCGAGCAATCGTCCTTGACACCCTCAGGTGGTGGGCGACTGACCAACCTTCTGGTGGGGTGCCCCTTCCAGATGCCATCGTATCGTCAACACCACTGATGCATCCCCATATGGCTGGGGAGCCCATCTACTCACTCAGGGTGCTTGGTCTCCCCAGGAACAAGCCTTGCATATCAATGTGCTCGAACTCCGAGCAGTCTACTATGCACTCAAGGTTTTCATTGACTGGGTGTGTCACAAGAGTGTTCTGGTATGCACCAACAACCAAGTTTCCATGTTTTACATCAACAAGCTGGGCATTACAGGCTCCCTTAGTCTCTTTCGTGAAGCCATGCAACTCTGGATGTTTGCCATTTCCATAGACTCTAATCTGTGAGTGGCCTACCTTCCAGGGATGCACAACCAGCTAGCTGACAGGTTGAGCCATCAGCTGGACCCACATGAATGGTCCCTCAATCCTGCTGTCCTTTGGAACATCTTTGCTCTTTGGGGGGACCTGGAGGTGGACCTCTTTGCCTCCACGGATGATGCCAAGTGTCCTGTTTTCTGCTTAATTCAACCATGCTTTCAGAAATGAGTGCCTGCTGCCTGTGCTCTCATTTGGATTCATGGTCATTCTGATAGCACCACGATGGCCCTGCCAGCTATGGTTTCCCCATCTGCTGGCACTGCTGCAGGATTCTCCTATACCCCTGGGGACTCGGCCAAGCCTCCTGACTCTGCATCAGGGCTGTCTTCTGCAACCCAACTTTCAGTCCTTATCCCTCATGGCATGGCGGCTTTAGGGCATCAAGCATTGATTTCTTCATTGCCGCAGGGATGTCCTCTGTTCTTGCTGCTTCTTGAAGACCCTCTACGCAGCGTACCTATCAGCGCAAGTGGGCCCGTTTTGCCCACTGGGCTGCATCAAATGAACAGGATCCAGTTCACTGCTCGGGGAGCCAGCTTCTGTCTTCCTTCACATATCCCACTCAGGCCTACAGACTAATTCAGTACATTTTCACCTTTTGGCTATTGCCACTTTGCATGGCCCTGTCGATGGCAAACCCATTTCAATCAATCCAGTTCTTTCCCAATTCATGAGAAGTCTCATGAACAATCCTCTCATTTGACTGCCTACACCAGCCTGGGACCTTAATGTTGTTTTGTCTCATCTGATGCAACCGCCATTTGAGCCTCTCCTGTCCACTTCATTCCAATATCTCACCTGGCGGTATCTTCCTCTTCACCATTACTTGGATGTCTGGGGGAAATTCAAGTGCTGGTGCTTTATCCCCCGTATATGCAATTTTTCTATGACAAGCTTGTCCTTCGAACATATCCCAAGTTTCTCCCGAAGGTTGTCTCTGACTTTCACATCAACCAGCCTGCTCCCTGCCTTCTTTCCGAATGCCCCTGTTGGCTCTCCGGAGGAGAAATTGCATACCTTAGACTGCAGAAGGACTCTTTTCTACTATCTGCATCATACTGAGCCTCTCTGCAAATCATCTCAGCTGTTCCTGACCACCAATCCAATAATCCTGGTCACCCGGCAACAAAACTGACCATATCTTCATGGATTGTGGACTGCATTGCCTTCTGCTACAAGCAAGCTGCTCTTCCTAATCCAGGGTGTGTTGCCTCTCACAAGCTCAGGACCACGGTCACTTCCATTGCCAGTCTGGCTTCTGTCTCCACCCAGAACATTTGCAGGGCAGCTACCTGGTTGTCCATCCACACCTTCACTAAGCACTACAGTTTGGATTGTTCCTCTGCAATGGACTTTGCTAAGTTTGGGGCTGCCCTGATTACACAGATGTTTCAAACAACTACAATTACATAATGAGGCGGCTCCTAGCTCTAAACTCAACTTTGAGTGTGACTACATCTTCCTACTTGTCTCCAGAGAAAGTGTAGTTGCTTATCAGTAACGGGGGTTCTCCATAGACAGCAAAGGTATGCAGTCACTCTCTGCCTGCCTTCCCCATAAAAATAATAAAACAGAAATCAACATGAGTAAACAAACTAGCATCATTAGTTTGCAGCACCTCTGTAGAGCCTCTTCTCTCAGAACTTTTGTCTCTTCTCTGCTGTGGTATGAACTGATTCTCTAAGCTTGTAGGAGATCCAGCACAAGGCTCAGTCTGGGGACTTCATCTTTGATTGTGATTGCATACCCCTGTTGTCTATGGAAAACCTCTGTTACAGGTAAGTAGCTATGCTTTCTGACTGCAGACTGCTGGGCCAAATTCACCTGTGAGCTCTGGGATTTTCTGGTGAAGCCAGCTCCCACTGCCTGGGATTATCTGCAACTCCTGGGATCAATGGTGGCGACCTTGGAGTTGGTTCCCTAGGCATATGCGCGCACGCGGTTTCTGCAGTGTGCGTTGCTGTCCCAATGGTTGTCAATCAGGATTTTGTGGTCCATCTGCTACTTCCCCCCCCCCCAACCCCCCAATGTTGAGAGACATTCTTTCTTGGTGTGCCTCTCCGGAGAAGATGCTTAAGGGGGTACCCCTCGAGACACCGGCCTGGATCATCGTCAAGACCGATGCCAGTTTAGCCAGTTGGGGGGGGGCTCATTGTCTGGGCTGGACAGCCCAAGGTCACTGGTCCCAGCTGGACAATCTGATTCTGATGCACTTTTTCCGTCAGGTCTAGGGCCACAATGGCAGTAGCTTATATGAATCGCCAGGGTGGGACCAAATGCTCCGGGGGTGCATGAGAAATGTCCCTTCTGTTCCCATGAGTGGAATAGCGCCTACAGGCCCTGTTGGTGCAGTACATTGCCGGGCATGACAATGTGGAGGCAGATTCTCAGTCAGCATCTCCTCAATCCCAGGGTGTGGGAGCTTACCCCCATGGGTCTTTTCCCGCCTAGTATACTGTTGGGGGATGCCAAAAGCCAACATGATGACAGTGGCCAACACCAAGGTACCCAACTTTTTGATTTACCGCAAGGAGATCAGATCAAAGGAAGTGGACACCCTGGCCCCAGGTCCCTCTCTTCTGTTCCTCACCCCTCATGGGCCATGATAGCTCGAGTCCTTCGACCAATAGAAAAGCACCCCATTTGGTCATAGCACTGCCCCTGAATTTCGGGACTTGGAGAGGTATGCTGTGGTACGGGCCCGTCCTCTTGGATGATCTGGCTCCCTTGTTGCTTATGGCCTGGCCCTTGAGAGGCGGATTTATCTCGTAAAGGTTACTCAGTGGCAATGGTGTTCACATTACTGCAGGCCAGAAGATGCTTCACCTCCCTGGCTTATGCTCGAGTATGGTCTCTTTGAGGCTTAGTGCCGGTAGCGCCGTATTTCTCCATGGTGCGCGCATATCCCTTTGATTCTAGCTTTTCTTCAAGATGGCCTTGAAAAGGGCTTGGCCTGGAATTCTCTCCGGGTGCAGGGTGTAGCTCTTTCCTGCTTTTGTAACTCGGAAGCAGGTCACTCCTTAGCGGCACACCAGGATGTGATATGCTTTTTTTCGAGGTGTTCAAGCACTCCATCCTCCAGTGCGACCAGCGGTTATTTCCTGTGACTTAGCGCGTGCGCTTCAGGCCTTGACTCATTATCCCTTTGAACCCCTTAAGCGGGTGACCCTTAAGGATCTTCTCTAAAGACTATCTTTTTGATGGCGATTACTTCAGAGCTGTGGATCTCAGCTACAGATGCTCTCTTGTCTTATCCTTTTCGGCTGAAGGAGCATCCTTATGTTCAGTGCCTTCCATTATACCCAGAGTGATTTCTCATTTTCCTGTCAATCAGGTAATTTCTCTTCTAGCTTTTACCCCGGAGAAGTGCACCAGCAAGGATAAAGGCTTGCGCTTTGTAGATGTACTAAGAACTTTATTGTGATACTTGGAGGTGACTAAATCCTTTCTTCTTTCTGATCACTTTTTTGTCCTTTTTGTGGGGCCTTGTAAGGGACAGATGCCAACTAAGGCTACCCTTGGCCGCTAGATCCAGGAGGCCATTGCTTCATTGTATTTGTTATGGGGTAAACCTGTCCCTAATGGCCTTATGGCAAACTCTATCAGAGCCCAGGCAGCTTCTTGGGCAATGTTGTCCTACGTTTCTCCTCTAGATATCTGTAGTGCCGCATCTTGGTCCTCTTTATCTACCTTTGTCAGGCATTATCGGCTGGATGGCCAAGCTCAAGCGGCAGTACAATTTGGCTCAGTGTGCTTGTGGCTGCGATTTCTTCCCATCCCAGTGTGGCGTAGCTTTGGTACTTCCTATTTATCACAATTGGTGCTGCATGCCTTCTTACACAGGGAGAAAAAGAATCTCGGAATCAATGAGCATTTCAGATCCAGATCTAAAACACTAGCCTTGGACTAAGCTCAAGTACATCAAAGATTCAAAAATACTCCCTCATATCAGGCTTCTAGAAAATGCTCATTCAAAAATCACAAAAATTATCTGTGTTCCATTCATTGCAACAATGTAATTCTACAAGATCAACAGAAGACCTTGTTCACACAACCTGCAGCATTCTTGTATTCTTTATCCACAGCTTTCTCAGAAAGTCAACATAGTGACAACAGTGGATACTAATCAGCAACCAAGATTTATCTTTCATTCTCCCCAACGCCACTCCAGATGTCTTTGTGGTGTTTCGCTTTAGCTTCATTGGGGGAGGGGGGGGGCAGAATGTATCCACAAAACTTCATCTAAAAAAACAAGGTCACTGTTAATATATAGCCAAATAGTGTGTTCTAAGTAGACTGCACCAAAAATCACCGCTTACTACTTAACCATTCTCAGGAAGTCTATCAACCAAACAGAAAGAAAGAAACTTACCACCAAACAGCCAGTCACCCACTTGCTGCAGTTCATGCTTGTATCCAATTCAAAACACCTAGCATGCCTGTCTTTATATATCCACCAACTACAGCCATATAGCTGACACCTTCGGTTAAATGGTCAATTATCTAAAGCATTTAGACCTGACTCACAACAAGCTTAACTCACAGCAAGCCTGACTCACAACAAGCTTGATAAAACACCATACACCTAGATTTACTAATCATCCTCTCCATCAAGCCAACGGGCACTCAGCAAAAAATCCATTCATTGGATACAACACAGCTGATACCCACCTCAAACCTAATCAATCTCAACCCATCAGATGGAAACACTATCAACCAGACCACGTCAATAGGGAATTTAAAACAAACCACCCAGCAGCAGCAGCAGCAGCAGAAATCACATACAGGTAACCCATTCAAACCCAAAGGAGCTACAGAAATGAAGCCTGTAGATCCATCTCTCTTCACAGTGGGATAAACGTGTCATAATCCCTAGATTCAATGCCCACCTGATCTATGCAAAAAAAAAAATGCAACTCATCAAACCTATGACCTAATAATATATACAGTGGGATACCATATGGGCTTCCCAACACTCCTGCTGTAAACTACTTTTTATGCTCACCCATTCTTTGAACAGGCGAGGAGTTTTACCAACATATTTTTGGTACAATCTACTTAGGACACACTAAGGCTATATATTAACAGTGACTTTGATTTTTTAAATGAAGTTTTGTGGCTACATTCCGCACCCCTGATGAAGTTAAAGTGAAATGCCATAAAGGCGTCTGCAGTGGCGTTGGGGAGAATGAAAGATAAGTCATGGTTGCTGATTAGTATCCACTGTTGTCACTATGCTGAATTTCTGAGAAAGCTGTGGATAAAGAATACATGAATGCTGCATGTTGTGTGAACAAGGTCTACATTGTTGATCTTGTGGAATTACATTGTTGCAATGAATAGAGAATACTGATAATTTTAGTGATTTTTGGATGAGCATTTTCCAGAAGCCTGAAATGGAGTTTTTTGGATCCTTGATATACTTGAGCTTGGAAGGTTAGTGTTTTAGACCTGGATCTGAAATGCTCATTGGCTCTGAGATTCTTTTTCTCCCTGTGTAAGTAGGCATGTAGCACCAATTGTGTTTAGTTGTAGGATGATACTTTAGTTTTGGATGATTTTCGGTACCTCATTCTGATATCGGAACTAGTATTTTTTGGATTTACCAATAGTGGTGATGTCACAGCATTCTTCTAGCTTTTTTTCTGTCTCCATCTACTGGCAGGGGGAGATAACCCATTTGTCTGGACTGGTCTAGCAGGACTCCAGGAGAGGAAATTAGCGCTAAGTAAAATTTCCCCATGTCTATACTTGCTCCTGGGCATAGACAGGCATTTGGTTACTGGCTAAAATAAGCACTTTTCAAATGCCGGGGTTGAGTCTATCCTCGTCAGAGCTCCCCCTCAACCTCCCATTCGGGACTGGTCGAGGCCGAAGCCCTCGAGGCTGGAGCCACTCGACGACTCGAAGTCGGGCTGGGAAACGGAGGACGAGGAATCCCCAGACACCTACAAGACCAAGTATGTCCCCTCCGACTCCCTGGGGTCCGAACCTCGGAGAAGGTCCCCCCCGGAGGACATTTGGTTCTTGGACTTCGTTAAGGATATGGCATTTCCTACCGAGTCCGAGGAGGAGCCGAAGAGCTCGAGATCGTCCAGTATGACTTTCCCCCTCGGGAAACCCTTACTGTACCAGTGCCTCCAATCCTGGAATGACTGATGCTCCGGATGTGGGAGACACTGGCATCGCTGCTGGTGATCAGCAGGCGGCTCGATTTGATGTATCGAGCCCAAGAGCCCTGGATTCCAAAAAGCTCAACTGCCGCACAACTCCATGGTTGTGGAATCAGCCATGCGCTGGCTCAAGAGCCAGAAGACGCACTCCTCGGTGCCTCCTGGCAGGGAGGCCTGCAACTTGGATGCCCTTGGCAGAAAGTGCTGCCAGGGTTCTATGCTGGCATGTCGGATCCAGGCTTACCAGCTGTACATGGGCATGTACTTGCGGGATCTGGTGAAGAAGGTTACCGTGTAATCAGCTGGACTCTCCGAGGGACCTTTGCAGCACTTCAAGACCCTGTCCATCGGAGTCCGTGAGTGCTTGAAGTTCATGACTCAAGCAGCCTATGACGGCTTCAAGGCTTCGGCCTGAGTGGCTGCAGCTGGCATCGGTGCATGCCGCCATGCATGGCTACCGTCGTCAGACCTGGAACAATGGGTTCAGGACAAGTTGGTCGATGTCCCATGCCGTGGTGAAAACCTCTTCGGCAAACCCATGACCGAGAAGGCTGCTGAGATCGAGTCCGAGTACCTGACTAGGACAAGGCTCTCGAAGACCTGCCCCTTCTAAAAAGAAGGGCTCAGGGAAGAAGCCCTTTTTCCCGAGGAAGGGTGCTGCTTACTGAAGCTACCCCCCCATTTCAGGCCTCCCCAGCTCCCCAACAGGGTCAGCAGACCCAGGGACAGGGGTACGGCCCGCGTAAGCAGAAAGCCCCCAAAACCCCCGGCTCTGGCCCAGCCTGGTAGTGGCTTTTGACTTCCAGAACATAGCCCCTCTCACCATAGGAGAAAGGCAATGTACAGGGGGAAGGCTTGTTCTGTATGCACACAGGTGGCCAGCCATCACTACAGACACTTGGGTTCTTCAGATAGTCCATCAGGGCTATCTACGTCACTTGACCAAAGTGCCCCCCCCTTACTTTCCAGGAGAGCCTTTCAGGTCTCCCCTTCACTGGGACCACCTTCTGAAGGAATTGGCAGGTCTCCTCGAAGACCAGGCGGTAGAACCGATGCCCCACCACCTGCAGGGCAAAGGCTTCTATTCCAGGTACTTTCTAATACCAAAAAGAACAGGAGGCCTAAGGCCAGGGCCGGATTTACGTATACGCCATGTACGCCATGGCGTAGGGCCCACAACCGGCAGGGGCCCACAAAAAATAGAACCAGGTTTTTTTTTTTTTCAACTCGATTAAAAAAAAAACCTGGTGGCTGCCGCCGCGGGGCCCCCTCTGCTGCCGCGGGGGCCCCGTCTACAAGATGGTCTGGTCGGGTCGGGTCTCGTCTCGTCTCCCTCCCTCCCTCCCGGCTGCGAGAGACGTGAAGAGAGAGCGTCTCCTCGCGTCTGTGTTAAGCCCGCAGGGGCTGATGGGATTTCCCATCAGCCCCTGCGGGCTTAACACAGACGCGAGGAGACGCTCTCCCTTCGCGTCTCTCGCAGCCTGCAGCGAGGGAGGGAGAGAGACCCGACCGGACCCGACCGGACTGGACCCGACCAGCTTGTAGACGGGGCCCCCGCGGCCCCAGCGTGGGCCCCGCGGCGGCCCCCCCCCGGCTTTTTTTTTAAATCAAATTTTACTTTCGGCCGGGGGGGGGGGTAGGAGTCCTATCCCTCCCGGCCTAAAGTAAAATTTAATTTAAAAAAAAAACCTGGTGGCTGCCGCCGCGGGGCCCCCTCTGCTGCCGCGGGGGCCCCGTCTACAAGCTGGTCGGGTCGGGTCGGGTCGGGTTTCTCTCCCTCCCTCCCTCGCTGCAGGCTGCGAGAGACGCGAAGATGCGTCTCTCGCAGCCTGCAGCCTGCAGCGAGGGAGGGAGAGAGACCCGACCGGACCCGACCCGACCGGACCCGACCAGCTTGTAGACGGGGCCCCCGCGGCAGCAGAGGGGGCCCCGCGGCGGCAGCCACCAGGTTTTTTTTTTAAATTAAATTTTACTTTAGGCCGGGGGGGGGGTAGGACTGGTAATGGGCTATGGGGGGGGGGGTAGGACTGGTAATGGGCTATGGGGGGGGGGGTAGGACTGGTAATGGGCTATGGGGGGGGGGTAGGACTGGTAATGGGCTATGGGGGGGGGGTAGGACTGGTAATGGGCTATGGGGGGGGGTAGGACTGTTAATGGGCTATTGGGGGGGCTGGGGCTGGAAATGGACTGGGGGGGGTAGGGATGGTAATTGGGTATTGGGGGGCTGGGGCTGGAAATGGGCTGGGCTGGGGGGTTAAGGCTAGAGGTGGGCTGATGGGGTTAGGACTGGTAATGGACGGTGGGCTGTTGGGGGGGGCTTAGAACTGGCAATAGGCTTTGGGGGGGTTAAGACTGGTAATGGGCTGTGGGCTGATGGGGGCTGTCTGGTAATGGGCTATGGGGGGGGGCTAGGACTGGAAATGGGCTGGGGGGTTAAGACTGGAGGTGGGCTGATGGGGTTAGGACTGGTAATGGGCTGTTGGGGGGGGATTAGAACTGGTAATGGGCTTTGGGGGGGTTAAGACTGGTAATGGGCTGTGGGCTGATGGGGGTTGTCTGGTAATGGGCTATGGGGGGCTAGGACTGGAAATGGGCTGGGGGGTTAAAACTGGAGGTGGGATGATGGGGTTAGGACTGGTAATGGGCTGTGGGCTGATGGGGGGGGGTAGGACTGGCAATGGGCTATGGGGGGCTGACTGGAAATGGGTTGATGGGGTTAGGACTGGAAGTGGGCTGATGGGGGGTTAGGACTGGTAATGGGTTATAGGGGGGGCTTAAACTGAAAATCGGGTGATGGGGGGGTTAAGGACTGAAAATGGGGTGATGGGGGGTTAAGGACTGTAAGTGGGGTGATGGGGGGGCTAGGACTGGAAATGGGCTGATGGATGGCTAGGACTGGAAATGGGCTGATGCAGGGACTAGAAGGGAATGGATGCTGGGTGAGGCTGGAACTAGAAGGGAGCTGATGTTGGGGGAGGATTAGAATGGGATGGGGCTGGAAGAGTAAAATGGAGAAGGGAAAAATATTTTGTGTGGGAGGGATAAAAAATCTACAATTGGCCGGGTATTGGGAGAGTAAGTGGGGATTGAGGATGGAGGGGTAATATTTGAGTGGATGAAATAGGAATGAGGAAAGAGCAAAAGGAGAAAGATTAGTATGTTAAAGCAGATGTAGAGAGAGAATGGAAAAAAATCTAGAAGAGAGAAGAAAGGACAAATGGACAGCAGACGATGGAGAGTTAGCAGAAGACACGAAGAAACCAGAAGAAAGTGGCTGGAGCAATTGCAGCTGAAAAAAATGCACAAAAGGTAGAAAAATATCTCTTTATTTTGAATTTATTAATTGGAATATGTCAGCTCTGGTAAATGTGCATCATTAACATCTGTGCTTTGTTTAGTACAAGAGCAAATTAATGTATTGTTTTATTTCTACAGTGTTGTACATTCCAAGTTTGGCTTTTGGGATTCCCAGTTTAATTATTGTCTTCCTATTTCTAAATTGTGATTACTTGTTTGGTGATGGTCTATGTTCTGCATGTGTAACTGAGCTGAGGTGTTCTGTTTATATAATTCCTATTTGACATTGCCACTTGTTCTCTTTCCCCAGTAGGTCATGTATTGTTGTTCTCTGAAATGTATTGGTTTAATATTTGCAGTGTTGCCTTTTGATTGGTAGAGTATGGTGCTTTGTGAGTCCTGGTAGTGCTGTTAGGATACGGCGGGTTTACTATGGGCAGTGTTTGTAGTAGTTCCTAATGTGTCTGGCAGTTGGCACTGGATTATAGTAATGTAGAAATCTTTTAGTCTTTCTTTATCCATACACTCATTAAGAGGCACGTTTACTAAAAGTTAGTATATGGTAACATTATGCAAATATTTATGCAAATGAGGCCCCTTATGCAAATGAGGTCCGCACCCCTCTTGGGCCGCCCCTGCTGGGGGCCCACAATTTTTGTTGGCGTAGGGCCTCACTCAAGGTAAATCCGGCCCTGCCTAAGGCCCATCCTCGACCTGCGCAATTTAAACAAATTCCTGGTGAGGGAGAAGTTCAAAATGCTTTCCCTTGGAATATTGCTGCCTTACCTCCTCCAGGGAGACTGGCTATGCTCATTAGACCTAAAGGATGCGTATACACACATCCTAATTCATCCAGACCACAGAACAATATCTACGCTTTGTGGTAGGGAGAAAACACTACCAGCACAGAGTGCTTCCCTTTGGCCTAGCCTCCACCCCCAGGGTGTTCACAAAGTGCCTGGCGTTGGTGGCGGCCTTCCTCAGGATTCAAGGAGTTTTTGTCTTCCCCTACCTAGACGATTGGCTCATCAGAGCCATGTCTGCCAGGGAGGTAAAACAAGCCACAGATCACACCATTCAGGTGCTCCAAAACCTGGGATTTGTGATCAATTATAATTATCCAAAGTCCACCCTAGTCCCCACTCAACAACTAGAGTTCATTGGAGCCAAACTAGGTACCATTCAGGCGAAGGCCTACCTGCCAGTGGACAAGGCACAGAGACTTCTGGCCCTGGCACATCAAGTGAGCCACAGGTCTCAGATATCAGCAAGACATTTCCTGCGCCTCCTAGGCCACATGGCCTCTACGGTACATGTGACACCAAATGCCCGCCTCCACATGAGAACAGCTCAGTGGTGTCTCAGGGACCAGTGGACACAAGCCACAGGCAGACTCCGAGACAGAGTCAAGGTGTCCAAAAGACTGGTACAGGCCTTGGCCTGGTGGCTTCAACCAAATCACTTGGAGGCGGGGGTCACTTTCCAAGCTCCTCAACACATGAGGATCCTAACCACGGATGCATCCTTGCTGGGCTGGGGAGCCCATTGCCAGGGACTGTGATCTCCACACGAGGCCACACAGTAGATCAATCTCCTGGAAATTCGTGCCATTCGCTTAGCTCTATGAGCTTTTTGCCAAACTTTGGCTCATCAATCTGTCTTAGTACAGACAGACAACCAAGTAGCGATGTTCTGTGTAAACAAACGGGGGGCACGGGGTCCCCGCAGTCTGTGCCAGGAAACGCTGGACCTGTGCTCCTTTGCAGTCCAGCACGACATGCATCTAAAAGCAGTTTATCTGCTAGGCCAGGAAAACTACTTAGCCGACAGGCTCAGCAAGATTCTCCAGCCCCACAAGTGGCAGCTGGATACGAATATGTCCCAATGGCTCTTTCACACCTGGGGACAGCCGGAACTGGACTTGTTTGCGAGCCCACAAAACTGCCAGTTGTCCTGGTTTTGCTCCAGACAGCCACATCCAGAGTGACTGCCTGATGCCTTTCTCATCTCATGGGCCTGTGGGCCTCCTGTATGTGTTTCCTCCAACACCTCTGGTGGCCAAAACCCTTTTCAAAATTCTCCAGGACAGGGCCTCGGTCATTCTGGTAGCTCCCAGATGACCGAGACAACCCTGGTTTCCGCTACTACTTCAACTAGCGGTGGAGGCCCCAATCCCTCTGGGATCCTATCCCAACCTCCTGTCTCAGGAGGGGGATACTCTTTTGCACCCCAACCTCAGATCACTCAACCTGATGGCATGGCTGCTGACAGGGTAGTTCTCGCACCATTTCTCCTCCCCAAAAATGTGGAAGAAGTTCTGCTGGCCTCAAGGAGGCAGTCGACTAGACGGACCTATGCTTTCAAGTGGCATAGGTTCGGGGTATGGTGCGAGGAACAGAAAGAAGATCCTTTCTCTTGCCAGGTTACTGTGGTCTTGCAATATCTTCTCCATCTCTCGGATTTGGGCCTTAAGTCCAACTCCATCAGAGTTCACCTCAGCGCCTTGACGGCACACCACTTCCCAGTGGAGGGAAAGCATCTGTCTGCACATCCTTTGGTGTCCAGGTTCCTAAGAGCAAACACAAAGAAGAGCGAAAGCTCTTGCAGTAGGAACCACAGGACACAAGAAGCAAGAGACGAATGAAGGTCACAGGTGCCTTTTTTTGATGAAACCCCAATGCGTTTCAGCAACGCCTTCTTCAGGGGGTATGCAGTGGAGCACTCTGTGGTAAATCTCACGTAGAGAATGGTCTTAGATATCCTACTCTAGCTCAGAGTATATAAATGAAAATTCCAGATATTTAGGCAAATATCTCTGTTGTTTCTCAGGTTCCTAAGAGGCCTACTTCTTCTGAAACCACCGTTTCGCCCTCCGGCAACAGAATGGGATTTGAATGTGGTCTTAGGGCAGCTTACTCGGCCGCCATTTGAGCCGATGGCAACTTGCCGTCTACGCTACCTTTCTTGGAAGGTAGTGTTTTTGGTGGCACTCACGTCAGCTCAGTGAGTGAGTGAGCTTCAGGCCCTGGTGTCCGTTAGGCCTTATACAAGGTTCTATAGGAACCGGGTAGTGCTTCGAACTCACCCCAAGTTCCTTCCTAAAGTGGTCTCTTCGTTCCACCTCAATCAGGAGGTAGTGCTACCTACCTACCTACCTTTCCCAGGCTGCATGCCAGTCGGGCAGAAACAGTTCTGCATACCCTGGACTGTAAGAGGACGCTGGCCTTCTACATTCACCGTACGCAAGGCCATAGAAGGGCTTTGCAGCTCATCGTATTCTATGACCTCAGTAAGCTGGGGATGGCCATCTCCAAACGTACGCTGTCTACCTGGGTGGCGGACTGTATCGCCTGGGCATACAAGGCAGCCGACCTTCCATTGCAGGGTCGTGTTACAGCCAACCAGGTCAGGGCTAAGGCGGCATCAGTGGCTCACTTTCGCTCTGTTCCTCTGGCAGACATTTGCCGGGCCGCCACCTGGTCTTAGGGCCAGACTTTCGCAACCCATTACTGCCTGGACAGAGAGTCCTAATGGGACAGTGCTTTTAGCCAGGCTGTACTCCGTAAACATTTCGAGGTCTAGGCAACTCCGACCCTTTGGTGTCAGGCTACCGGAATGTTACTCTCTCAGTTAGATTCCTATTGTGGCTGCTTGCGGCTCTCGTAGAGGGAGCCTAGTTTTCAACTATGTGTTCTCAGTAGCCTATAGCTGGGGAGTCCCATATGTGGACTGACTTCCTGCTTGTTCCTGGAGAAAGCGTAGTTACTCACCTGTAACAGGTGTTCTCCAGGGACAGCAGGAATCAGTCCTCACGACCCTCCCTCCTCCCCTTGGAGTTGCAGTCCTATTATTAATTTTTATTCTTTTGCCATCTTTTTAGTTATGTCATTTGACTGAGCAAGATGGCACCCTTGGGCAGGAAGGGGACCACATATGCGTGATGCAATTCCCAAAAGCTTTCTTTGAAAGCTGGGGATTTGCTCCGCATGAGGGCTCCATCGGCGCCGACATAACCCATATGTGAGGACTGATTCCTGCTGTCCCTGGAGAACACCTGTTACAGGTAACTATGCTTTTCTGTAGTGCTACTAGGCATATGCAGCACTGTACACATATATGTAAGAGACAGTTCGCGCTCAGCAAATCTTAGAATCTGTTCAAGACAGGCAATCAGATAAACCAGGGATAATTAGAAGAAGAATTAAAACACACACTGTTGTTAAACAAGAGAATAAGGGAACCTGGGATCCAAAAGCAGCCTTGAAAATGTAGGATCTCCAGGAACAAGCAGGAATGTAGTCTTCACATGTGGGTGTTGGTGCCTACTGGTTAGTACAAACAACTTTAACACCCATACCACAATATGTGAAACTTGTTACTTGTTGGCTGCCTTTTTTTTTTTTTTTTTTTTTTTAAAGAAGCTAACTATTCACTAAAACAGCAGGTGGCACTGCAAGCATCAGAGTAGATTCACATGGGACGAATCTACTAAGATTCCCCCACTCGCTATCCTTCCCAGCTTGTAGACCTCTTGGTATAGATTTCATGTAGTCCTATCCATTATGCCTATCAGAGGTGCAGAAATTCGGTTCAGCCATTGTGCCGCCTACCGTTGAGCAACCAGTTATTGTGGTGATACTGTCTGTTATATGTAATATTTGCTTGTCTGTTTTCCTCCTTACTAGGTGTCTCATACTTGTTCCATTAGCTATGATGTGCTGCTCTAACATGCTCCTCCTGTTTTTAACCGTACCTTGCTTTGAAAATATCTCTCTCTATAAAGATAGTCTGTGATCCTCTTGTGTAAACGTGCTCTTTTTTTTTTCTTAAACTTGCCAATGGACCAAGTTCTTCCAAGATTAGGTAGGATTAGAATACACATCACTGCCAAATGTACCACCATTTGTAAAGCATTTCTCAAAAACTAAAAACAAGCCTAGAAAGCTTTTCAAGGCCTGTGTGGTACTTTTGGCTCTGCTGTCTTGGGGTGAGGGGCCCACTCTGTGGCACATTTAAATAAGTTTATCATTTATTTAAAACATTTTTACTCGCATTAAAATATGCTCAAAACCAGCTATAGTCTGCTAAGGAAAAATCTCAGCCACTACAAGAGACAATATCAGAATAGGATTCAGCAAAATACAAATAAAAATTAACAAATATAATCACCCAACTGCAACTAAGAAATATATTGGCAGTAAGTAATACAATATAATTGCTGGCAAAACCAAGTCTTAGTAAACTCGCCCCTAAAAATAACAAGGACAACCAACATCTCATTAAGACACATGCATGGGTAGAAGAGAGATAGAAGGCATGTGTTAAAAATATGCTTAAAAAGTGCTTTCCCCTTGGCAGATCTGCTTGCCAGACTGACCTACTTGAGGCAGGACAAAGCTGAAGAGCAGGGGATACGGGGAGCTCCTTGCCAATCTGTTAGCTAGTAATACAGAAAACCAGCACTTACATTAGCTGTGTTTTTGGTCCTGTTGGCCTCCCTTGGCCAGCTGACAATTGTTCTCTTACTTTTCTTTATAGACCAGAGCAGGCATCTGTACTGCTATAGGAAAGATGGTGGTAATTCTGCTCCAGATATTTTTTAATTCCCACAATGACTAGGGGATTCCATTCCTTCCTTGAACAAGTATCTTCTGGGGGTGAGGGGGGGGGGGGAAACAATTCAAGATGACTTCCCTGTGCATCTCAATCCTCTTCAACAATAGAGAGTGGATATGTTCTCTGAATCATAGATTTTGGAACCTGGACAAGCATGCATTTCTAAATAACACCAAGCCACATCTTATTCAAGACTCAGATGACATTGAAGCCCTAATATATAACTGAAACCAAGAAACAAGTAAAAAAGCAATAGCTCCTAAAATGACAGGAACTTAAAAAAAAAACATGCAGCTACCTGGTACACTGCAGAACTCTGAGATACCAAAAGCAAGCTTAGATGAACAGAGATGGCATTGCACAAAAATCCTAAATGACCAAGTCGTTTACATGTCCAAACTACAGGAATACCAACAGATTCAAGAAAATCTCAAAACTTTAAGGGAACATTTCAGTTTGTTTGTCTTGTGACCTGATTGCTTTACTGTTAGTAATTTCTGGGCACCCTACTCAATCCCATGCCTAGTTTCTTAACCATTATCACGCCCAGGATACTCCCACACTTTTTCCACATACACACACACACTTCATTAGTTCCGTGTTTTCATTACTGCTTGGCATTATTTAATGGCATCTAGTTTAACAATTGGTATCATTTTAAAACCTCTGGTTGTAATAAGTTAAGTTTTAATTTTAAGTCTCTATACCTTACTAATCTCATCACTCCAAGTTAGAACCATCCTTGTTCTATCTAAACATTTCAAAGTTCTTTTGTATATACATTGCTTTGACTGTTATAAAGCAGTTTATAAAAATAGCTAAGTAAATAAATCAATCTCAAGTATGTGTATAGCCACATGGATACACCATAGCTACAGAAACTATTTTTTTTTAGTTTTGTGGTAAAGGGTAGTTCCTTATCGTCCCTCCAGTTCAGTCCCTCACCTCTGGGTTGTGCACCTCTTCTCGCAGCATGGAGACTGAGCATGTCAGAACTGTGACACCACTGTAGATATCCTGCTGGCACATCCCACCAGCTCCCAGTGTGTCCAGTCTCCATGCACCTGGAGGTAGTGAGCCTAGGTGCTGGGCTCACTAGAGGAGCAGATAAGGAGCTTTAGGAAGTTTAGCTAGGGTTTTTAGGGGTTTTTCTCCCTATAACATTTTTTCTTTTGATCTGTAGCTTTAAAGCTCATTAAAGCTTGTAAAAATAAATAAATAAATAAAAGCAAGGGCTGAGAGGGGATCAGAAGGGATTTAGAGGAGTCTCTTTTCTCCTTCCCATTTATTCTGTCCCCTTTGCCTGCTCTCCCCTAGTTGGCATGGAGGGGAGTTCTTTAGCAGGTTTTTCATCTCCTTACTGGCTCAGTTTTCTGTGCTGTAGATTTCCAGTCAGAAACTGTCATCGGGCCTTGTTTCTCTGCTGCTGCTGCCGGCTGACCGCCTTTCTCAGCTGTGCTGCTCACAGGACCCCCGTTATTCTTATTGGGGTGCACAGAAGATCCGTAGGTCTCGGAGGAAGAGGTGAGTGTTTAAATCTTTGCCGCTATTGTCCTGTGAGCATTTTTGAGGCCTGCTGCCGCATGTGAAGCAGGTTCTGTGGGTTAGCAGAGCTCAGGATCTTGGCGGGCCTTTTTCCTGCCATTTTTTCTTCACAGTGCTTTTTCTCTTTGCTGACAGCATTCTTTAATTAATCCTTGTTTTCTGCTTGTTTGGAATTAATTTTGATTACTTTTAATTTTCAGTGTTTTGGACCTCTTAAAGGGCCAGTACAGAAAAGTAAAAAAAATAAAATAAGAGCAGATTCTGCACGTTTTGGTGGTCTGCGGGAGCCATTTCCTTTACTATCCAGTCTCTCAGATCCCGTAGCGCTAATGCCTACGCAGCCACAATGCCAGGTTTGTGGCGCCCGTAGGGGCAAGGGTGTGTCGTGGCTGCACATCTGAGGTGCTTACTATGGAGCAAGAAATGCAGGATCGGTCTAAAGAAGGCACGGCTCTGGTGGCGCAGGGTGCTGCCACTTCTGTGGAAGGGGAGTCTCTGCGGGAGTCTCCGTCCGCTCTTCCTACTTCAAATTTGGCTTTGCCCGGTAATTCCACCACTCCCATGGTGTCGGGGGCAGCTTTCGAGGGTTTCTCCCCAGATTTTGTGCTGCTGCTTCATCAGGCTTACTGCTTGCGGCAGCAGGGGGTAGTCGCAGATGCCTCGCTTCTTGGGGCGGCAGGAGGCCAAGCGGCCACCGACAGGTTTGGTGGCAGTGATGGGAGACCGGTTAATAGGGCCCGGTCAGTGGAAGATCAACCTCTTGGTTCGTACTGATTGGATGCATAGGACCTTGAGCTGGAGCCGGTAGCTGGGATGGAGGATTGAGGAAGGTGAGATTCAGGAACCTGAAGATCAAGCAAGGATTATCCAAGTCTTTCGAAGAGAGGAGCTGACAGCGCTCATTACGGAGTCCCTTCAGGCTCTCAACCTTTCGTCGGTGGTACCAGCGGAGGATGAGGGTTTGGAGGATCCTCTCATTCAGGCGGTACGAAAGTCCTAGGCAGTTTTTCATGTTCACCGTGTGGTTAAGCAGATGATTCAGGATGAATGGGACGTGCCGGAGGTAGGCTTGCATGGTGTAAGGTCCATGAATCGTCTCTATCCCTTGGTAGATCAAGAACGGGAAGTGTTTCGTTCTCCACGTATAGATGCGGCAGTTTCAGCGGTCACGAAGAAGACTACCATTCCAGTTGAAGGCAGTGCGGCTTTGAAGGATGAACAGGATTGGAAGGTGGACGCCTTATTGAAGCAAGCTTTTGAGGTTAATGCTCTGGCTCTGCAGGCCTCTATTTGTGGAGCTTGGGTTGTGAGAGCATGCTTTCGCTGGTCGCAACGTTTGCAGCAGCCAGTTCAGCAAATGCAGGAGCAGCTAGCTGATGTGACAAGACTAGTCAGGTTCCGCATATTTGGCCGATGTCCACTATGATCTTAGTAGAGGTTTGGCGAATAGCATGGCTTCCTTGGTAGCCGCACACCGCTATCTTTGGCTCAGGAACTGGGCGGTGGACAGTTCCTCCAAGTCGCGTCTGAGCAAGCTTCCTTTTAAGGGGAAGCTGTTTGGAGAAGATCTTGATAAGCTGGTCAAGGATTTGGGGGATTCTAAAGGAGGCCGCTTGCCGGAGGATAAACTGAAGCAGGGCCGAGCCCCGTTACCTTCCCGTGGACAGCCTCAGGATTTCAGGCGTTTTTGTACCTCCCATTTGGGAGGTTTTCAGAGGACGGTTTTCCTCTTGAGGGCAAAGTTTTAGAGAATTCTGGGGAGCGAGCAGAGGATTTGCTAGTCCCTCTTCCTCAGTTTTTCGGAAAGCACAATGAAGCGAGGTGTGGGCCCAGACAGGATTTCAGCTGGTAGGGGGTCGACTTCGGGAGTTTCTTCCTGCCTGGGTCCAGATAACATCCGATCAGTGGGTGTTGGAGGTTGTTCGCGAAGGTTATTCTCTCGAGTTTGCTCGTCCAGTGGTCGACTCTTTTTTTTTCATGTCGCCGTACAGGGGGTGAGAGGACGATTTCAGTACGGGAGACTCTGGCTCATCTTTTGCAGCTGGGAGCAGTGATTCCGGTTCCATGAGAGCACTACGGTATCGGTCGATACTCAATTTATTTCATGGAGCCAAAGAAAGATGGGACCTTCCACCCGATTCTGGATCTCAAGGGGGTAAACCGCTGTTTGCGTGTACCTCATTTCCGAATGGAGACCTTACGTTCGATTATAGTGGCGGTTCGTCAAGAGGAGTTCATGACGTCTCTCGATCTCACCGAAGCATATTTGTTTGTTTATTATTTGATAAACGCCTTTCTACAAAAACCAAGGCGGTGTACAATTTAAAATTCAATAAAAGAAGGTTAAAAACCAGTGGAAAAGAAAAGAAGTGTACAATATAATTATAGGACAGAATGAAAGGGAAAGCAGACAGACGGAACATGAGAAGAAGAAGAAGAAGACCTAAGAACAAACAAGAGGTGGGGGAAAGTAGAAGTCACACAATAGGAGAGGGAACATCAAAAGCTAAAGAGAATAGATGAGTTTTCAAGTCTCGTTTGAAAGCAGAGTGTTGGGGTTCTAAACAGAGGGAAGAGGGAAGGGCATTTACACATTCCGATCAGGCCAGAGCATCAAAGGATTCTAAGATTTGCACTACCTTGGGGGCATTTTCAGTTTCAGGCATTGCCCTTCAGTCTGGCGACGGCGCCACGCACCTTCACCAAGGTTATGGTGGTGGCGGCAGCTCTTCGGAAGGAGGGAGTATTAGTTCATCCCTATTTCAACTGGTTGATTCGGGCAAAGTTCAGGGCCGAGAGTGTACGAGTGACAGACAAAGTGGTAGAGCTCCTGCAGAGGCTCGGTTGGGTGGTCAATACGGCCAAGAGCCGATTGGTTCTGACGCAAGTTCTAGAGTATTTGGGAGTTCGCTTCGACACTCGTGTTGGATCGGTTTTCCTGCCAGATCTCCGAGCCCAGGGCCTGCGGCTTCTGGTGCACGATTTTTTATTTTTTGCTGATTCCTGCACCATCGGCCTGGCACTGTCTCCACGTGTTAGGGACAATGGCGGCGACTGGAAGTTGTGCCGTGGGCCAGAGCTCACATGCATCCCTTACAGAGGTCACTGCTCGGTCGATGGTCTCACCAGAATAATTCTCTGTCCCAGCGCCTCCCCTGTCCATTGCGGGTCAAGAAGTCTCTTTAATGGTGGCTTTGTCCGCAGAATCTCACGGCAGGCATGCCTCTCGAACAACCACAGTGGATGCCAGTGTTAATGGATGCCAGTCTTGCAGGATGGGGAGCTCGTTGCGAAGATCTCTTCGCGCAAGGCGGCTGGACCAAACAGGAAGCCAAATGGTCCATCAATCGGTTGGAGTTGCGAGCGGTAGCTCTAGCGCTTCGGGCCTTCAAATCCACCTTACGGGGCCGAGCAGTTCGAGTGCGCTCGGATAATGCCGCGATGGTTGTGTACCTCAATCGTCAAAGGGGCACAGGAAGCACGGCTCTGGAAATAGAGGCGGAAAGTCTCTTCAGTTGGGTAGAGCCTCAGCTTCAGGCTCTGTCGGCGGCACACATTGCGGGAATGGATAATGTGACGACGGACTTTCTCAGCCGTGTTCGAGTGGATCCTGGAGAATGGGAGCTTCATCCGGAGGTGTTTGCTCAGATTCTACTCAAGTGGGGATCTCTGGTTATGGATCTCATGGCGACCTTTCGGTCGGCCAAAGCCAGTCGCTTTTACAGCAGGCGATGAGAACGAATGTTGGAAGGTCTAGATGCCTTACTCTAACAATGGCCCACTCACGGTCTCCTCTACGTGTTTCCCTCTTGGATACTCATAGGACGAGTAGTACAGCGCATTGAGGCTCATCGGGGAAGAGTGGTTCTAGTAGCTCCATATTGGCCTCGTCATCCGTGGTATGCTGATCTGTTGTGTCTGCTCGACAGGGAACTTTGGCGGTTGCCGCTAAGGGAGGATCTGCTGCTTCAGGGTCCTCTGCGAATGCCTCAGGTACATCGGTTCTCGCTTACAGCTTGGCCATTGAAAGGGCTCGGTTAAGGAAGAAGGGTTATTCCAAGTTGGTGATGGACACCTTGCTTCTAGCCAGAAAGAGGTCCACTTCCTTAGCATATGTGCACGTCTGGCATGTTTTTAAGGACTACTGTGCTCAACTCGTCCGGCCTCAGTATCTGTACCGACAGTGTTTAGTTTCTTGCAAGACTGGTCCGATAAGAGATTGGCTGCCAGTTCGTTAAGGGTGCAGTTGGCAGCTATTTCTTGTTACCGAGGAAAGGTGCAAGGAGTTCCTTTGGGGGTCCATGCCGATGTTGTCCGTTTCTTGAGTGGTATCCCATCTACATCCTTCACGCAGGCTGTTTCTCCTCCATGGGATCTCAACCTGGTTTTAGGAGCCTTGACAAGGGAGCCTTTTGAGCCCCCTTGCATCAGGCTTCCCTAAAGGATTTGGCTTTGAAAACAGTATTTTTGGTAGCCATTTGCTCTGCACGTTGAATCTCTGAGTTGCAGGCTTTGTCCTGTTGGGAACCGTTTCTGACTTTTTCTAGGGAAAAAGTGGTGTTACATGCCATACCGTCTTTCCTACCAAAGGTAGTTTTGCCATTTCATGTGAATCAGTCGGTCTCTTTGCCCATTTTGGGTGTTTCGGGGGAGACCGTGTCGGACCATAGTTTGCATTTGTTAGACATTAAGAGGGTATTTCGGTGATACTTGAAGGTCTCAGTCTTTCCGCAAGTCTGGCAGTTCGTTCGTTCTCTTTGGTGGGCCGCGTAAAGGTGAAGCGGCGGCCAAAGCTTCAATTTCCAGATGGGTTCGTGAAGCAATAGCATCAGCTTATATCTTGCAAGGTCGTCAGGTGCCCTTGGGGCGGTGGGCTCATTCTACTAGAGCGCAGGCGGCTTCGGGGGCGGAGCATAGCTTAGTTCTGCCAGTTGAGATTTGCAGAGCAGCCACTTGGTCTTCCTTGCATACTTTTAGTAAGCATTACTGCCTGGATGTTCAAGCGGCGAGAGATGCCTGTTTCGGGTCGGCAGTTTTGCAGTCCGGGTGGACAGGTCTCTCCCAGTAGTTTACTGCTCTGTTACATCCCAGAGGTGAGGGACTGGACTGGAGGGACGATAAGGAAAGAGAAATTAGACTTACCTGCTAATTGTTGTTCTTTGAGGAACTCCACTTCAGTCCTGATTCCCACCCAGGGGTCTTTGGTCAGCTTCCACAAAGCATGCTGTGTGATGCGCGGTTACTACAATCCAGTAGGAGAAGTTCAGCAAATGTGCTGTCTATTCAGGTAAAATATACCTGGTATTCTTTCTTCTCTCTCTGTCCTATTTCTGCAAACGGGAGAGGGAGAATTATCCTCTCTTTTATGGGGTTTTAGTTCAGTGTTAGAATTAAATTGTATTTAATATTATAGCTAGTTTTTTTTCTCCTTTTGAGTCTGCTTTGTCATTAGATCACTGGGAGCTGGTGGGATGTGCCAGCAGGATATCTACAGTGGTGTCACAGTTCTGACATGCCCAGTCTCCATGCTGCAGGAAGAGATGCACAACCCAGAGGTGAGGGACTGAACTGGAGTTCCTCAAGGAACAACAATTAGCAGGTAAGTCTCTAATTTCTCTTTACTCATCTGTAACAGGTGTTCGTGGACAGCAGGAATAAATCCATACTTATGGGTGACATCCCCATAAGAATATTAGAAATGCCATACTTGATAGGACCAAGGTCTGTCAAGTCGAGTATCCTGTTTCCAACAGTGGCCAAACCAAGTCACAAGTACCTGACAGTTTCCCAAAAAGGTACACAGGTTCCACAATGCTTGTTTCGGGGTAAGCAGTGGATTTTCCAGGTCCTCTTTAATGATTTATGGACCTTTCCTCCAGGAACTTGTCCAAAACATTTTTAAACCCAGCTACACTAACAGCCTTTACTATATCCTCCGGTAATGAATTCCAGAGTTAGACTATGCATTGAGTGATAAAATATCTCCAGGAACAAGCAGGAATGAGTCTTCACATATGGGTATCGTTGGTACCGACGGAGCCTGAGCGGAAATGCTCCCCAGCGTCCAGTAAGAAAGCTTTTGGGAGCATCCCACAGCGCCTGCGCGCTGCCTTCCCGCCTTTCCCAACCGCCTCTCTCCAGTTCTTCTTTTCCACGGAGCCAGCAGGTCATGTTCCTGTCACCGCAGAAGAAGTTCTTTATTTTTTTCTTTATTTTTTTGAGTCCCGTCTGCCTTCGATGTCAGACCGGTACCGCCGGTCTTTTCTTTTCTTTTCTTTCTTTCTTCAAAAAAAACAAACCAAAAAACTTTTATTTCTTCAACTGTGCATTTTCAGTTTGGGCCTTAGGCTTAAATTCTTTCTCCTCATGGAGAAGCCCGCTTCCGGGTTTAAAAAGTGCACAAAATGTGGCGGTACTATTTCTGTCACCGACACCCATGATTGGTGTCTAAAATGTTTAGGTCCTGACCATTCCATCACGGATTGTGTATCCTGCACCATGATGTCTAAGAGGTCAGCAGAACCGAACAGCCAAGCTCAGTACCCTGTTTCCCTCTGATGCAGCCTCGGTGGCATCAACGTCTTCCAGGGCTGCTTCTTCCTCCCATGGATCTCAGGTAACCAAACATAAATCTAGCCAGTCCTCAAAGGGCAAATCTCCCTCTAAGCATCGAGATGCCTCCGGGCTTGTCCTTGAGGATTCCGCTCCGGCAAAATTACCCCGGCGGGAAGTTCCGGCTTCCAAAGCATTATCTATGGGGTCACAGGTTGACATCGATGACGTGGCCTTGACCGATCACCTGTTGCCATGTTCTGGGGTACCGGTGGCCTCCACTGGTACCGACATCCAGATTCTGGTGGCGTCGATGGATCAGAAAATTCTGTCCATACAGCGCACCCTTACGGCATTTATGCAGGCTTCGACGCCTTCGGTACCGCAACAATCTCCGTTGCCGGTACCAACTCCAGCACCGGCACCGTTCCCGGTGCCAGTACCGAATGCATCGACATCGGCTTCGGTGTCGGCTGCAACGGTACCCTGTCCTACGATGCCCATCGGTACCGAACCGGTACCGCTTCCTCCCGATGTCGATCCCACTCGGTATGCGTATCGGGCTTTACAGGAGCATCCGGACAGGCGATACTTCGATTCCTCCGAAGACTCTGATGAGTTGGAGGCTTCTGTCGATGCACCGGTGCTTCTTCCTCAGGAGTCTGATTCTCCAAAACGAAGAATGTCTCCTCCAGAGGATTTGTCTTTTCATTAGGGAAGTGGCTAGAGGCCTCTCCATCACAGTGGCCTCTGAGTCAGAGCCTAGAGCCAAGCAATTAGATATTTTGCAATATCCTAAGGCTCCTAAAAAAGCAGCTACCCTACCTATTCATGAGATTCTCTATGATCTCATGTTGGGCATGTGGGAGACTCCTCTCACCACCTCTCCTCATTCTCGCAGGTTAGACACCATGTACCGTGTCCCTCCCTGTCCTGGTTTTCATAAGACTCAGCTTCCTCACCACTCTAGGAGGGTGGAGTGGCTCAGTGATTGGGACAGGTTACCTCAGGCCGGAGGGCTGGGGGTTCAATTCCCGCATGGGGACGAGTAACCTCAGGCTGGAGGGACTGAGGTCTCTAGTCCCATGGCTGCTCCTTGTGGCCTTGGGCAAGCCACTTAACCCTCCATTGCCTCAGGTACACTTAGATTGTGAGCCCTTCGGGGACAAGGGAATAAAAAGTACCTGTTAGTATATACATGTAAACCGCTCTGATGCATACATAAAGGGCGGTATATCAAATGACTAACCATAACCACTGTTCCCTCTAAGCTGTGCGCGTGTGCGCGCGCACACACCTCGTCGAGCGAGCGCACATACTTTACAACAGAGCGCACAAAGGTTATGGTTCTGATTCTGATAGAAAACAACACAGACGTCTTAAAATTTAAAAGTTGTTGTGTATTTATGGTTTTCACAAGTTCTACAATTATTTTCTAGTGCAGTCATTGTGGTGTACATACTGTATTCTGACGTGTAGTCAAATTTTAAAGTATATAACTCTGAGTGTCATTATGTGGCACACAAAAATTTAACCTTTCTTCAAAAGCTGCACAGCTGATATTTTATGCACACACAGCCTACAGAAAATTAGAGGGAACATTGACCATAACCATAACCATATTGTGGTTGAGTCTGCTATGAAGAAAATAGAGTGCAAAGAGACACTCATCTAACCCTCCAGGACGTGAATGTAGGACTCTAGATGCTTTTGGCCGAAGGATTTTCCAGGCCAATATGCTTGCTGCCAGAATAAACTCCTACAGTCTCTATATGGGGATGTTTCTTAAAGAAGTCACAGATCATCTGCAGACTTTAGCTCGTTTTATTTCAGAAGATAAAAGGCAGGAATTTCTCACTTGGCTCAAACATGCCCAAGATGTTTCCAAATTCTCCAACCGTGCAGCCTTTGACTCTTTTGAGTGTGTAAGCAGAGCCACGGCTATTGCCATAGGTGCACGCAGAATTGCTTGGTTACAAGCCTCTGATTTGGAACTCTGGGTCCAAGATGAGTTGGGAAACCTTCCTTGTACAGGTGAAAACCTGTTTGGCAGGGATTGGCAAGCAAAGGCCACTCAGATGGATGCTGAGAACTCTACCTTGGATCGACTTTCAAAGTCTACCTCTGCCCCTGTTCAGAAAAGATTGTTCAAAAAGACATCTTTTTCTAAAAAGGGAAGATATTATCCTGCTCATGGGCAGGCATCTTCTGCAGGTCGTTTTGCTGCAAAGCGTCAGCAACCACCTAAACAGGCCAAGTCAAAGGCTGCCAGGCCTACCACAGCCCAGCAGCCTCAACCTCCTCAGGGCCTTTGACTTGCAACTAGAGAACTTAGCCTTTCTAGCTCTGGGAAACCCAGAGCCCCTCACCATTCCAGGAAGGTTGACTTACTTTGCTCCCAGATGGGAGCAAATCACAGCAGAGCAATGGACCCTCTCCATCATAAAGGAAGGGTACAAGCTTCACTTCTTAAACCTTCCTCCTCACACCATGGTGAAATAGTTCAATTCTCCAACATCTCTCCTCAACCTTCTAGGTCAGGAGATTGCTACACCTCTTGCCCAAGGGGCAATAGAAGAAGTACCTCTTCTTCAACAGGGCTCAGGGTTCTATTCCCCTTATTTTCTTATCCCAAAGAAAACAGGGGGCTACAGACCCATATTAGATCTCAGAGAATTGAACAAGTTTCTATTCAAGGAGAAATTCAAAATGATTTCTCTAGGGGCTCTGCTTCCATACCTTCAGAGTCAGGATTGGCTTTGTTCTCTAGATCTCAAGGATGCGTACACCCATGTCCTCATCCATCCTACACACAGAAGGTTCCTTCGGTTCCTTTTTCAAGGAAAGCACTACCAATACAGGGTGCTTCCTTTCGGTCTGGCCTCTGCACCAAGGGTGTTCACGAAATGCATGGCAGTAGTAGCTGCATTTCTCCGCACTCTAGGAATATTGGTATTCCCATATCTGGACGACTGGCTCATTTGAGCCTCATCCCAGTCAGAGGCCCAGACTTGTCTAACCTGCACAATGCGTATCCTTCAGTATTTGGGACTAGTAATAAACATCCCAAAATCCAATCTCACCCCTACTCAGTCTCTGGAGTTCATAGGGGCCTTGCTGGATACCACAACTGCAAGGGCCTATCTTCCTCAGGCCCGTTGCCTATGTCTGGTGCAGTTAGCCTCCCAGATTCAGTTAAAGTCCCAATTAACTGCTCGAGAGATGTTACAACTATTAGGCCACATGGCATCCACCGTGCATGTGGTTCCATATGCTCGCCTTCACATGAGGGCAGCTCAATGGACTTTGTCCAAGTAATGGACTCAGGCATCAGGTTGCCTGTCAGACAAAATAGCAAACTCCAGTTGTCTATTTTGGTCTCTCCAGTGGTGGAAGTCCTCTCAGAACCTGTTGCTGGGGTCCCCTTTTCAGCAACCGCTACCCCAAGCAACTCTCACAACAGATGCTTCTCCAAAGGGTTGGGGAGCTCATCTGCAAGATCTCTTCACCCAGGGCATCTGGTCTCCAGAGGAGACTTCTCTGCATATCAATCTCTTGGAACTCAGAGCAATATTCTTAGCTCTGAGTGTTCCATTCCCTGCTCAGCTACAAGGACAGTCCTTATCCATACGGACAATCAAGTAGCCATGTTCTATGTAAACAAGCAGGGAGGGACTGGCTCTCTGTCGCTTTGCAACGAAGCTTTGCGACTGTGGGCCTTCGCCAGAGAGCATCACATCCATCTTCTGGCAGTATATCTTCCAGGTATTCAAAACTCTTGGGCGGACAGACTCAGTCGAGTTCTGCTCCCACACAAGTGGTCCCTCCACATGGACCAGGTAGCCAGCATTTTTCGAATTTGGGGAACCCCGGACATAGACCTCTTTGCAAGTCTGTGGAATGCCAAACTTCCCCGGTTCTGTTCCATAATTCCGTGTCTCGGAGTTCAGGCCAAGGATGCCTTCCTCCTTCATTGGGGTCAGGACTTCCTGTATGCCTTTCCACCAATTCCCCTAATTCCCAAAACACTATTCAAGCTTCAGAGAGATCGAGGGATCATGATCCTCATAGCACCACATTGGCCATGCCAAGTGTGGTACCCTCTACTTTTGCATCTCTCTCAAGCTCCTTCCCTGGACTTAGGCTCTGCACCAGACCTTCTGTCCCAGGAAGACGGAACATTGTGGCACCCAAACCCCCAGTCGCTCCATCTCAGGGCTTGGTTGCTGAGGGCCTAGACCTTCAAGATTTTCATCTCTCTCAACAAGTCAGAGATGTTATGCCTCTAGGAAGCCTTCTACTCGACATTCCTATGCTTTCAAATGGAAAAGATTCACCATTTGGTGTTCAGAGAAGGGTCTAAACCCTCTTGCAATACCTCTGAATTCTCTACTAGAGTATCTCCTGCATCTATCCCATGCAGGCCTGAAAACGAATTCAGTAAGAGTCCATTTGAGTGCTATTGCAGTGTCCCTCAAGCCTCTCAATGGACAACCTATCTCCTCTCACCCTCTTATAGCAAGATTCATGAGAGACCTTCTTTTAACTAAACCTCCCATTAGACCACCTCCAGTGGCATGGGACTTAAACCTGGTTCTTGGCCAGCTTATGAAGCCACCCTTTGAACCTTTAGCCACCACCTCCTTGAAATTTCTTTCTTGGAAAGTTGTTTTTCTCATTGCAGTCACCTCAGCACGCCGCATTAGTGAGTTGCAAGCTTTGGTGGCTAATTCACCTTATACAAGGTTCCATCATGATAAGCTAGTCCTCAGGACCAATCCACACTTTATGCCTAAAGTGGTCCCGCCTTTTCATCTGAACCAGGAGGTATATTTACCTGTCTTTTTTCCAGAACCTTATTCATCAACTGCAGAGAGGAATCTTCATACCTTGGATTGTAAGAGAGCTCTTGCTTTCTACTTACAAAGAACACAGCAACATAGAAAGTCTTCTCAACTCTTTGTTGCTTTTGATCCTTCTCATTTATGACTTCCAGTCTCTAAGAGAACACTGTCCAGCTGGATTGCTCAGTGTATTTCTTTCGCCTACCAGAGTAAGAACATTTCTCTGGAGGGCTATGTCACAGCTCACAATGTGAGAGCCATGGCAGCCTCAATGGCTCATCTAAACTCGGTGTCCATCGACCGAATCTGTCGAGCGGCCACCTGGGCCTCGGTTCATACCTGCACAGCCCATTACTGCTTGGACAAGGACTCCCGCCGGGATGCCTTGTTTGGTCAGGCTGTTCTCAAACACCTGTTCCATTCCTAATCAACTCCTACCCACCTACCCTGGTTGGATGCCAGAGATCCATGGGGGGAGGTAGAGTCCTTTTCAAGGACACACAACCTGGGGTCTTCCCCTGGCATCTGCAGCCAGGGAGTCCCCATATGTGAAGGCTCATTCCTGCATGTTCCTGGAGATAGCACAGTTACTTACCTGTAACAGGTGATCTCTGGGAACAGCAGGAATAAGTCTTCACAACCCACCCACCTCCCCCAGGAGTTGTATCTCTCTATCTTTCCTTTCCTCTCTCTCTCTTTGTCTCAGCTTTAAAACTCGAACTGGAGAGGGGGGTTGGGAAAGGCGGGAAGGCAGCACGCAGGTGCTGTGGGATGCTCCCAAAAGCTTTCTTACTGGACGCTGGGGAGCATTCCCACGCAGGCTCCGTCGGTACCGACGATACCCATATGTGAAGACTTATTCCTGCTGTTCCCAGAGATCACCTGTTACAGGTAAGTAGCTGTGCTTTCTCTTATTATTCTAAAATGGATGCATTGTAGTTTCATTGCATGTGCCCCTAGACTTTCTACTTTTTGATGGCATAAACAACCAATCTGCGTTTACCCATTCCACCTCAGCTTGTATTGGAAGCTTTTGGGAGGCTCTGCGCCTACGCGATGACAACTCAGCTGCCACCATGCACCATTATCTTCCATCTGATATTATAGCTGTAGCAGAAGAAGTTTCTTTGAGGTGATGAGAAGGTTGTGAGGATTTACTCCTACTGTCCACAGAGACATCTGTTCAAGCGAATAACTACCCTTTCTCTGTGGACAAGCAGGAAGTAAGTCCTTACATATGGGACTCTCAAGCTACAGGCTGCTGAAAACAGAGAAGGCCGCCAAGAAGCCAAACAGGCAACAAGAACTGTGGAACTTGCAAAACCAGGTATGTACAGCAAAGGCAAATACCACATCTGTTCTGCACTCTGCAGCATTTCTTTCTCTCATTAACCTGTTGTTCATTGTTTAGATTAAAGGGTTACATTGGGGATTAGAATTCAACTCATCCCCCCAAACAGTTGCTGGAGTACAGATTGGCAGAAGTTACTGCCTGGAAGGGGATTCGTGGCACAACAGTAGTGAGACATGAACGTGTGGATTGAAGCCCATGTTGCCCTGCAGATCTCCATGGAGATGGAGCACAAGTTGGCCACTGATGCAGCCATAGTTCAGACGTTGTGACATGACCACCAAGGCTCAGGCCTGCCTAGGCATAAGCAAAGGAGATGCAGACTGCTAACCAAATGGAAAGAGCATTTGGAAATGGCAGCCCCCCACCTCGCTGAGTTCAAAAGAAACAAAGTTGGACGGACTTCCTAAGGTCCTTTGTGGGTGTGAGGATTAGGAAAAAAAATGTAGGTAGCACTATGAACTGGTTGAGATGGAAATCCAAAACTTTAGGATGTGTTTGAAGAACCACTCAATTAAGGTGGAATCTGGTATACGGTGGATGACCCACCGGAGCCTGAAGCTCACTCACTCACCTGGCATGCCGAGATGACAGCTACCAGAAACAAGACCTTCCAGGTTAAGAACTTCAGTCGGGCAGCTCAAAGGGGGGGAGCCTTCATGAGCTGCACTAGTACCACATTGAGGTCCCAAGCCACAGCAGGGGGCTTGTAGAGAGGCTTTGAGAGAAGCATCCCTCACATGAAATGAGCAATCAAAGTCTGTGCCGAGATGGATTTCTCATCTGTCCTGCGATGGTATGCCCCAGTCGAACTGAAGTGAACTCGGATAGAGTTGGACTTCAGACCCGTCAGATGTGTAGAAGATACTCAAGCAAACTCTTTGTGGTACAGATGAAAGGATCCAGGGCCCAGCCCTCATATCAAACAGCAAACCTCTTCCACTTAGAGCAGTGGTTCCCAACTGAGTCCTTGGGTATCCCCAGGCCAGTCAGAGTTTCAGGCTATCCACAATGAATATGCATGAGATAGATCTGCTTACAATGGAAGCAGTGCATGCAGATTTATCTCATGCATATTCATTGTGGATATCCTGAAAACCTGACTGGTCTGGGGGTCCCAGAGGACTGGATTGAGAACCACTGACTTAGAGGCATAGGACCTCCTTGCCAAGACCTTCCTGGAGGCCACCAGAACATCAGTTATGTTGTCAGGCAGATGGAGCTCTGACAGGACTAGCCTCTCAACTTCCATGCCATGAGGGCCAAGAACCAGATGTTGAGATGTAGCATCCTCACATCATCCTGCAAGATGAGGTCCGAGCAAGGCTGAGCCAGAGGGGTTATTCCATGGACAGCTGCAGCTGAAGTGGGAACCAGGACTATCTGAGCCAGTATGGTGCGATGAGGATCAATGTACTTCGTCTGTCCTGCTTCATTAGGGTTTTCATTATGAGAGGTATTGGAGGGTAAGCATACAGAAGACCTTCCCTCCAGTGCAGGAGGAAAGTGTCTGATACTGGGTCACCGTGGAATTACACTCTGGAGCAGAACAGATTTACCTGAGCATTTTGTGGAGTGGCAAACTGTCTACCAAGGGAGTGCCCCATTCCTAAAAGATGTAGGTCACTACATCTCTATTCATCATCCATTTGTGCAGCTGAAGGACCCAGCTCAGTCTGTCCGCCAGTGTTTTGGTCTCCCAGCAGATATGAGGCCCTTAGCATCATGCCATTAGCGGTGGTGAATCTCCACAACCTGACCGTCTCCCAGCAAAGAAGATAGGAACTGGTGCCCCCCTGCTTGTTGCTATAGAACATTCAAAATTGAATCCATCAAAGACTGTAGCAATGTGGTTCACAGATTCATCATAGCCCCTGTAATAGCCCCTAAGATTTGCGGAGTACCTATAACATTACAACCAACATTAAAATATCTTGGAGTCATCTTGAACTCCCAGCTTTCATTATCTTCATATTGGACCCAGGTTATCCGATCTTCCTTCTGTGCACTGTGATGTTTTTGTGTGGTTCAAACATTTTTAGACTGGGCAGCGCAAGTATCCATTCTACAACAAACAGTTATGGCCAAAGTGGATTTCTGTAATGTAATCTACTTAGGCATTCCACAATATCAGAAAGAACATTTGTAATCCGTGCAGAACTCAGCCATACGTACTTTGGTTCGCGCAAAGCGGTTTCACCATGTCATGCCTCTTCTTATGCAGCATCATTGGCTTCCTGTAGCGTCCAGAGTTCTCTTCAAGTTCACAACTTTTACATTTAAAGCAATTCATGATTTAACACTGGAATACTAAGCATCCTTGGTTACTCTTTATGCCCCTGCTAGGGCTCTGTGATCGAACCACCGTTTTTGGCTTCATATTCCATCTCCATCATTGCTTAAGTACGAGACCACTAGAAAATGCTGCGGCTCCAGCTATATGGAATTTGCTTCCAGCAGATGTACGCACAGAATTAAGTTTCCAACAATTTAAGAAGATATTAAAGATTCACCTTTATGAAACAGCATTTGAATTGCCACATCCCCTGGGTAGACAATGCAGTTGGTACTTAAGAATTGACAGCCCTTATATGTACCCCCTCCCTTAAATTTGGTCTCATCCCTACCCATCTTCCTTCCCTATGTATCTCCAGTGTGTTATTTGGGTGTTTTATTTATTCCTTTTCTATCAATGTAATGGTGTTCCTCCCTTTAGTTTTAGTTTTGTTATGCTTTTATTATGTTTTTGATTTTACTGAGAGTTTTTAATTGTTACTTTATTGTAAACTGCAGAGTTTGTTCTCAGATCTGCGGTATGTCAAATAAAATATAACCATAACCATAGCGACTTGATTGTTGGTCTGAATGAGGACAATGTGATTGGTCAGCTATTCACGGAAGGCCTTTAAAGCATTGACTTTGGCTGTAAATTCCAGGAAGTTGATCTGGGAAAGATGCTCTTGGACAGACGGTTGCCGTAAGTGTGGAAGCCATCAAGGTGAGCTTCCCATCCTAACTTGGATGCATCTGTTTTCAAGATCTGGGGTGAGGCCTTTTGAAAGTGGAGACCTTTGAGCAAACTGAAGGACTGTCCACCAGTGCAGTGATTGGACCAGTCCTCTGGTGACATACCACCCAGTCCTGGAGGTGGCCTGGATCCACTGAGTCTGCAGAGTCCATTGAGTCTGCCTCATCTGAAGATTGCCAGGAGTGTAACATGCACTATAGAGGCTATGTGACACAGGACAATTAGCATCCTTTAGGCCATCACTTGGTGACTTGAGTGTCCCAAACTGAAGCTGCCCTCTCCTGAATTGTCAAGCAGAACTCCTATGAATTCCAGCTGTTGGGTGAGCTAAAGATAGGACGTGGGATAGTTGATCATAAACCTCAACATCTCCAACACCTGAATGGTCAGTCATGTTGAAGTTCTGAACTCCCTCTGGAATGGTGCTATGTATTAGCCAATCCAGGTAAGGGAAGACAAACGCCCCCAAAATTCAGAGGTGGCTGCCACTATTGCAAGACATTTTGTGAAGACTTGGGGAGAGGGGCTGCAGCTGGGATGAAAGGTAGCACTCTGTACTGAAAGTGTTGCCCTCCCAGGACAAATCTGAGAGACTTCCTGTGGGTGGGATGAATTGGTATGTGGATATATGCACCTTTTAGATCCAGGAAGCATAGTCAATCTCCTCTTTGAAGGTATGGGAGCAGGATGCCCAGAGAAATCATCTTGAACTTTTCTCTCACTGAGTAAATGTTTAGGTCCTTGAGGTCTGGGATGGGATGGAACCCTCCCCTCCATCTTTTTGGGAACAAAAAAATACTTGGAGTAAAAGCCCCACCCCACTTATTCCTGCAGAACGAGCTCGATAGCCAGGTCGGCCAGGAGGGCAGAGACTTCCTTTTGAAGCCATTCCTGATGCAGGGGGTTGAGACGATATGTCCTCGGGGGTCAGCTTGGAGGTAGTTCAGAGAGATGCAACCCTTTATCTGCTCCAAATAATTTGTAGCACCCAGGAGTCCAAGGTTATGAAGGGCCATCTCTGTGCAAAGAAACTGAGCCTTTCCTCCTACCAGAGTGTTCAGCACAGCAACCATTGGTAGATTGGCTTGGCTGCGGGACTGGCTGGGCCTTCTGGGGATTTTCTCTGTGCTGGTGCTAACAAGGGGCCTGCTGTTTACTTGGAGGTTTGGGGTCCAGGCACTTATTGACACCTATGGGAGTAGTAGGTCTTCTGGCCCTCTCCTTGATAACCTCCTATGGTAAGCAGGTTCAGATATGTACCTGGATAGTCTGGTAAGCGTGATAGGCTGCTTCTCTATAATACAAGTCTTATCCTCCACCTGTTCATCAAACAGATTCTCGCCGCAGCATGGTACATCTGCCAGTTTATTCTCAACAGATTGTTTTAAGTCAGAAGACAGGAGCCAGATAAGTTTCTGGGCCCCAGTGCCTACTACAGCCACTCACAACACCACCTTGAAGGCGTCATAGATCGCTTGGGCCAGGAATTTTGGGCAGTCCTGGCCATGACCCTTTAGAGTGTGAAAATGTTCCATTTCTCAGAAAGAAGGAACACTGAGACAAGTCAGTTAGATCCCTCATAATGTCTTTGAGGATCATACTCATGTAGAGCTGGTAGAAGGCACTTGGGCAACGAGCACTGAGCTCTGGAAACACCACCTCTTGAAAGAGACCAACATCCGAGCCTCCCTTCCAGGTGCAATGAAGAATGAGTCTTGGTACTCTTCTACCTCTTCAGGGCAGACTCAACTACCAAAGAACTTTCTGCACGCTGGATGCAAAGAGCAGGGTAATGAAAACACACCATGGAAGTATATCAAAACCTTTGGTGATATTGCTGAAAGGCTGTCTGGTAAGGTTTGCCTCTTTCCAGATGATACAAAAAATATGCAATAGAGTAGACACCCAGGATGGAGTTAGATACATGAGGAGGGATCTAGCTAAGCTTGAAGAATGGTCAAGAATTTGGCAGATGAGATTTTATGCTAAAAATGCAGGGTCATACATTTGGACTGCAGTAATCCAAGGGAGCGGTACAGTGTAGGGGGTGAAGTATTTCTGTTCATGAAAGAAGAGCAGGACCTAGGCATGAATGTTTCTGATGATCTTAAAGTGGCTAAACGGGTAGAAAAGATGGCGGCAAAAGCCAGAAGGATGCTTGGGTGCATAGGGAGAGGAATGGTCAGCAGAAAAAAAGGAGGTGAATAGTGCCTCTGTACAAGGCTCTGGTGCAACCTCCATTTGGAGTATTGTGTGCAGTTCTGGAGACCACACCTTCAAAAGATATAAACAGGAAGGAATCTGTTCAGAGGGTGGCTGCTAATATGGTCAGTGGGCATATGAGGACTTAAAGATCTTAATATGCATACATCAGAGGAAAGGCGGGATAGAGAAGATATGATAGATGTTTAAATATGTCTGTGGCATAAATGCACAAGAGGAGAGCCTCTTTCACTTGAAAGCAAGCTCTGCTACAAGGAGACATAGGATGAGGGTGAAAGGGAATAGACTCAGAAGTAATATGCAGAAATATTTCTTTATGGAAAGCGTGGTAGATGCACAGAATAGTCTCCCAGTGGAGGAGGTAATAGAGACTAGCACAGTATCTGAATTCAAGAAAGCATGGGACAGACACAGAAGATCTCTAAAGGAAAAAAAAAAAGGATTATAGTATTTGATATGGAAGGGCTGACTAGATAGGTCATTTGGTCTTTTTCTGCTGACATGTTGCTATATTAGTGTGTCCTAGGATCCCTCCCTACATGGACCGTGTTTTGACAGAACAAAGTCTCCGTCAGGAGTTTGGGACCTCATTTGGCTTTTTATTTCCAGAGTATGGCTTGCCTACTTCAGTATATCCTTTACAGCCTTGGGCACCTTTACAACTTTTCAATTTATTTTACTGTCTAGTATATTTATTATGCATTTTTGTTTCTATACAATTTAGTGATCCTATTTGTTTTATCCTAGTGAGTGTTATCTTTTTATTTACAATTGCCATGGTGCCCGATGCTACAGTTTTGGAGGGCTTTGCTCTTATTAAATGGCCACCACAGCTGGGATTCTCCTGCTTTATTCTCCAGTACATTGGTGAAACACTGTGGTCTTTGCTTTTCCTTTGGATTGCACTGGGTATGTCTTTTATTTGGTTTTCTCGCCTACACAGATGAGGACTCTTTTTGGCATATAATGTATATTCCTTTAAGTTAACCCCCTATTTAGGCGGAATACCCTTGATTTACACAATGCCCCCTTTGGAGCCTTATAGATAGCCCTGTTAGCACACTCGCTAGGGGATTATGTCATTTGCCAGTGCCTGTTGTATATTCTCTCCCATCTTTATTTGCATCTTCTCTGAAACAGCCAACCCCTCATTTTCACAGTATATTCATGTTCTAGTCCCGATGATATGTTTACTAGCATAACAAGTTGCCTAAATTTCATCTAGCTTGTACTTGCACCTTGCCCGAACTGGCCATTCCCTTTCTTCATGGCACCGTTAAGCTGTACAGCTATATCAAAGAAAACTCTTATCAAGTAACAATAGTCACAGACTACACTCATAAACACCACACCACAATTTATCATCCTATTACACACGACAAGCTGATTACTCATACAAAGCCTTACAGGGCTTGTCTACAGGGAAAAGGCAACAAATGCCAATCAAAATCCTCACCAACTAAGAGGGAGAAAAGACCTTGGAGCACAGAATTACAGTATCACTCTGTGGCAGACACACTACCATAGGGGAAATATTTGCTCATGCAACACTGGTCTAAAAAATCCCTCAATTTCAATTAAAGAAGTACTTATTTGATATAAATTTCATGAGACTTAAATACCTTATACATACTTATAATTATTTCTTATTTTTTATTTACAATTTTTTATTTTTTCATAAAAAAATTAATCACTCATCATTCATATGCTAAGCAACAACTCTGTCCACCAGGGACACAACTTTTAAACTGCAGGAGCCAGTAGCACACAGATCCTAGAGAAATAAACAAAGGGGACATTAATCCAGCACTGATATCACATAAGCAAAAGACTGCTCTACTTATCTCATAAAGTTGCCAATGTCCACAAAGACATTCAAGCCATCCAACAAAGATATGTTTCTCCCAGCAGGGCTACACTGGGGCACACTATTTTCAAGTGAGGAAAATCCTTCATGAATAGCCAGTCAATAAAAGTTAGACTGGCCGCCCTCAAACTAGATAACAATCAAAAGGAGAAAGTGGTGGAACTCCACATTCATCACAACCTAAACATATGCTCCCCATTTAATTTTCCCATTAAGACCAGCTGGCTCCATGGTATTAAGGGTAAACATACAATGTTCACATTGGAAAAGACTCTTTCCACGATCACTACCCTAATATTCAGGGGGATAAAATCTATCGCCATGCAATGTAGGTCGGAAAACTCATGTTTAAATTGTAAGCAATTAATCAATGGGGCTTCTTCTCGGGACTTGGAAAGATTATATTTATTCATTTATTTTATTTATTTATGTCTCTTCTATACCGCGCTATTCCCATCAGTGCGGTTTACATTTAACAGAACCTTATACAATGCAGTCGGGGCTACATTGTATTTACAATAAAACAGGAACTAGAACTTGGACCTAACTGGGGTAATTTTCTACAAATTATTTACACTAATAAATATTGTACTTATGTTCTGATAGGCGAATTCTCAATTGACGAGTAGTTTTCCCTACATAGAATTTGGGGCAAGGACAATGGATTAGATAAACCACAAAAGTAGATCCACAGGATGTCAGCTGGATGTCATTTTAAATAGTGATGACTGGAGTAGCTACAGTCATCAGACTTGAAGCAGTGGGTTCAGGACAAGTTGGTCGATGTCCCATGCCAGGGGGAGAACCTTTTCAGCAAGCCCATGATGGACAAGGCCACAGAGCTGGAGTCCGAGTATATGACTAGAACCAGGCTCTCCCAGAAAACTGCAGACCCCTCCCAATGGAAGGCTTTGGGGACTCTGATGTTATTCCTAGACAAACTGATACATGGATTGGCTTCCTGCAAACAAGCATTTATCCTAATCTTTATAGCATCAGCATTTGATAGCATAGATCACAAAAAACATATAAGACTTAAATCAGCTTACAGGGAACAGTCATTCAGTGGTTTGGATCATACCTTGCTGATCGAACACAGCAGGTCTTCATTGGCCAGGCATCTTCATCAATCTTCAAACAAAAACAAGGTATCCCTCAAGGCTCCTCCTTACCTGCCGTATTTAATCTTTATCTACAGCCAATATGCAATATCTTTAAAAAGCACAATATTAACTATCATCTCTTTGTGATGATATAATGATGTATCATCCCAAAAATACCTCTGACCCAGACCACTCGCAAATAACCGCATGCCTAGGTGAGATAACACAATGGCTCAATGCACATAACCTAAAAATCAACCTTAAGAAAACAGAAGTGCTCTATGTTTGCAGAAATCCGAGCTTCACACCCCTCCCCCAACAAAATCCATTTTCAAGAAACAGAACTCCTAGTCAAGGAGGAGGTGAAATACCTTGGAGGTAACCCTGGACAAATCACTAAATATGATCTTCCATATAAAATCAGTTACTAAAGCCGTTTATTTCAAATTACGCATGATCCAACATCTCAGACCCTTGCTAGAAGGTCACGATTTCAGAACAGTCCTTCAAGCACTAATAACCCCCCACTGTAACAGCATCCTACAAGGCCTACCAAAGAAAACCACCAACCAATTCCAACTAGCCGAAAATCTGGCAGCACGCATCCTATATAAAGCACAACGCACAGAGCATATCGCCCCAATTCTATATGACCTCCACTGGTTACCAGTCATAACAAGAATAAAATACAAATACCTGATGATTATTTTCAAGCACCACAACAAAATAGCCACAGCTCCACTCTCTTCACTTCTCATGTCTTCTACTAAAGATAGACTATGAACACTGCTCCCAGAACACCTATGCCATGCCCAACCACATCCATAATGCTAACCAATCTACTAGCTCCAGAGGCTTCTCTTACATTGCCCCAGTATTATGGAACTCGCTTCCTGACAACTTAAGAGCAGTAAAAGACCTCACACAATTCCAAAATGTCCTAAGGACACATATTTTTATCAAGTATTTTGGTAACTCCTATGATACATCCCAAACCCATGCTAATTAGATCACACAGCATTACTTGACCCTTGAGAACATGAATACATAAATAATGAAAGTTCTGAGTTGCTCCCTATCGCAACATTGTGTACCTAGTTAATACAACATTGTATATAGTTATCTGTAAGATAATCCTAACAAGTTAACTGTACATAGTTAAGTTCAATGTAAAAATTTTCCTTAATGTTCTATGTAAAGCGCTACTTAACTCTGGAAGGGGCGGTATATAAAAGTACATTAAATAAATAAAAAATAAACAAAAAGCCCTTTTACCCAAAGAAGACGAAGGCTTATGGAACTTACCACCAGTATCCGGCCTATCCAGCTCCCCAGCAGGCCAAGGGCCAGGGACATGTCCCTCGTAAGCCTAAGACCCTCAAACCCCAGCCCGTGCCACAGCTGCAACCTGAGGGGTTGCTCGACTCCTTGAGCATGGCCTCTCTTCCCCTGCAGAGTCGAGGGTCGCAGCATATCAAGGGGGGGGGGGGCGGTGTCTGACATTCTTTGCCGAATGGTGGATCACCACAACCACTGACACCTGGACTCTCCAGATGGTGAGGGACGGTTACCTCCTCCATTTAGCACAGATGCCCCCTCCGTTCTTTCCCAGAGAACTTCCCATGATGACTCTTCACCAAGACCACCTGCAGCAAGAACTCGAAGGCCTCCTCGCAACCAAATCAGTCAAACCTGTCCTGCCACCTCTAAGGAGTGAGAGGTTCTACCCCCACTACTTCCTGGTTCCCAAAAAGACAGACTGCTTTCGGCCCATCCTGCATCTGCGGGATCTCAAATGGTTCCTGGTGAAAGAAGTTCAAAATGCTCTCCTTTGGAATGTTAATGCCCTACCTCCAGCAGGGAGACTGGCTATGCTCTTTGGATCTAAAAGATACTTATACCCACATCCTGATCTATCCTGGCCACCAATAGTACCTCTGTTTTGCCATCAGAGGCTGTCATTACCAATAGGGTCCTTCCCTTCAGACTGGCTTTTGCCCATAGAGTGTAAACAAAGTGCTCGGCAGTGGTTGCTGCCTACCTCCGGCTGCAGAGGGTGTTTGTCTTTCTCTACCTGAATGACTGGGTAATCAAGGGTGGCTCCACCGACGAGATCCGTCATGTGGCACATTGCACCATTCTCATTCTCAAGCACTTGGGCTTTGTCATCAACTACCCCAAGTCTCATCTACAGCCAATGCAGTGCCTGGAGTTCATTAGGGCCCTCCTGGACCCTATCCAGGCCAGGGCTTGGCACCTGGCGCGCTCGCCACAAAGGTGCAGTGTCGTTTGACAGCATGCTGTTGCACCTCCTGGGACACACGACCTTGACAGTGCACATTGTGCCTGATGCTCGCCTCCCCATGCATCAAGCCCAGTGGACTCTCTGCACTATGTGGACTCAGGTGACAGGGTGCCTGGAGGACAGGATCCATACAGGATCCTTGTTAACCGCACCTCTCTCTGAATCCCTTATCTGGTGGCAGCAGCCACTGCACCTCATGGTGGGGATGCCTTTTCAGACCCTGCCTACAGAAGATCCTCACCACAGGATCTGGGCTGCGGGACCCACTGCAATGGCCTTGCAGACCCAGGGCCTCTGGTCAATGGGGGAGAGTCCCACCAAATCAACTTTCTCAAGCTTTGAGCTGTTGCGAACACCTTGCGGGTGTTCCGATACCACTTGAAGAACCAGGTTGTTCTGGTCCAGACAGACAACCAAATGAGATTTTATGTCAACAAACAAGGGGGTACTGGGTCATACCTCCTGTGCTTAGGAAGCTGTTCGCCTCTGCACCTTTACAAGCAAGAGCAGAATGCTCCTTCGAGCAGTGTATCTTCCCGGTCGGGGCATTCTCCTGGGGAACGGCTCAGCAGGGTCCTTCAACTGTACAAATGGTGACTGGATTCACAGGTTGCCAGCCACATCTGTGGGGCTCTCCTTCAGTGGATCTCTTCACTAGCCCCAGCAATGCCCAGTTGCTGCACTTCTGCTCCAAGATGCCGGCCCCATCCTTGGGTGGTGGCTGATGCATTCCTCATCTCGTGGTTGGAGGGCCTCCTCTGCACATACCCTCCAAACAACCCAGTCTGAGACGTGGACAGCAGTAGGAAGACGTTCTTTGAGCTAGAAAAGCCTATGACCCGACACAGGCCGTGTTTTGTTGCCTTCTTCAGGGGCAAGCTACATAATTTAATAAAAACAATAAATAAATAAAAACATATACAAAAGTCATAAATGCAACATGAGACCTAAAAGATGAATAACAAATTAAAAAACTCATTAAATAAATAACTAAGAACGTGAAACGCAATCATAAAAAATAAAAAATAAAACAAAAAAATCAGCACAGCAAAACAGACACAACCCAATTTGTAACACTCTATCTATAAAAAGTGACCATATATCAAGTAAGGCTTAACAACCCATTACATATATATTGATTGCCATTGAAAAAAAATATATATATATCTTAACGCTCAAAAGATAATCATAAAAAATATTAAATAATTAATACACATAAATAAATAAATTAATTAATTAAAACGACAGAAACACATATATATTACACCATAAAAATTCAAGGCATACCTTTATCAGTTGTCTAAACTTCCAAGATACTGTAATTGCTAAAGAGGGACAAGGAAGAGAAACCACATGGATATGTGAACCACCATAAATTGCCCATCACTACCCCATTGGGCTATGTAATTGAAATGGAAGTGAAAATTACAAGCTGTAACTGTCAAAAGCATACTACCTGGAATGTCATTGGATCTCACTTGGTGTAAAAGGAGTCAAGGTGGCAGATGCTAAAACTAACGGCATAAAGGTCACTTTCAGTGTGGTAAATGCTCGGTGTGTGTGCATTCCCTTGTAGTTAGAAAGCAATTCATTCACCCTACAAACAATCGTAGATTTTTATTGGATGATTTTTCCAACTGCTCCACCAGTCATGTTATCTATGTCATCCAATGTCCATGCATGAAATTGTATGTTGGTAAGACTACCCAACCAGTGCGCAACCGGATCATTGAACACAGGAGTTGTATTAGAAGGGGAGTAGTAGACAAACCCCTTGTTAATCATTGGCAAGAATTATCACATAAAATTTCAGATCTTAAGTTTTTCGTTATTAAAAAGGTGAAGATCAATTGGAGAGGGGGAGATGTTGAGGGGACTATTCGTCATCTGGAAGAACGGTATATTTTTAATCTTGATTGCTTGTACCCTAATGGATTAAATATGGATGTTAATTTAGCTGCATTTTTGTAAGGAGGCTATTAATTGGCTACTTGGTAAGGTTTTTGGTAAGGTTTTTATAATGGTTTTTAGTCTGTTTGGATTTTATTGGTAATTCTCCATTCTTTAATTTATATACCCCTATTTACACTATACATGTAGATTGACAGTACCCCTTAATTTATATACCCCTGAGTTACAGTATACATGTGGATTGGCTGCATGGTTTAAGTTGTATCTGCAGAGATCTGGGTTATTTGTTTTTTGCACTCTTAATGACATACTGTGTGGTGTGCATAGACTCACCGCACAGATTAGTTTTAATGGAATTTTGAAGTTTAGTTTTCAGTTTTAGTGCCCTTGGATTAGTATGGGTTTCCATCGAAAGGTGTTTGTGGCAGTCCTTGGATGGGTTGTTCTATAAAGGACGGAATTTGTAGTTTGAATTATGACGTTATAATGATTTGATTGAGATTTGTAACATTAGGTGTTTGCAACAATTTTTTAACAAAGAGGAATTACAATATGGTTTGAATAGCACACACTCCGTTGTTTGCTTGTTCCCGTCACGTACGGGGTCTGATAGGACTCACGGAGTGCAACGTGGAGTGTTAATAATTGTCATTCTATGTTACTTTTGTTTGTGTTTGCATTAAAAGTAATATATATTGGTGATTGGAGTTGAAGGTTGAATGGTGCAGTATGGGGAAAGTATGTTAGGGTCTCCTGTGCATCGATAATAAGTGGTGGTTGTGTAAATTATTTATTCCTATTTTATAGTCAAGATTTTATCTATTTGATAAGGTCAGTGTTCTTAATTTTTTCACATTTTGGGTACTGTTGCTACTCTGTTAATTTGACCTGTTTTTAATGAGTTCAATGTACGATGATTTGGTAATTACTTGGTCTACTCCTCCCACAGCATTAGCATAACGGGGCTCTTTAAGGTGCATGCTCTGGCGTTTTTTCGAGTTTACAAGCGCGGTTGGTAGAATCTAGAGTGTGCAGTGTGGAGCGTCGAAATGTAAGTTTTACAAATTTTTTGGACTCAATTGTTTGGTGGTTTAAAACTTGTGGGGTTAGTGGAAAAGTAGTAGGTGTCGGGTTGTGATAATTGAATCTGTTTTAACGGCATATAAAAAATGACGTTGGATAGTACTTTTAATGTGTTATTTATATTCCATTACTATATGTCAAGGCATAGTGTGATCGTGGCTTGGATAACGAGTTTGGATTTTTTTGAAAGAATTCATGGCATTTGTGCATGTTATTTATGCCATGTGAGTGTGCCTCCTCTCATTTTGGCTTCTTTGGAATAAGTAGTATGGATGAGGGCCAGCATGCACGGCAACGTTTTAGAACTGTTTTTTAGGAGTTTTTAACAATAGCGACTAACTGTGTACAATGACGGTGATTAGTTCACGATATTTTGTTGCTTTTATAGTTTTAGCATCTGCCACCTTGACTCCTTTTACACCAAGTGAGATCCAATGACATTCCAGGTAGTATGCTTTTGACGGTTACAGCTTGTAATTTTCACTTCCATTTCAATTACATAGCCCAATGTGGTAGTGATGGGCAATTTATGGTGGTTCACATATCCATGTGGTTTCTCTTCCTTGTCCCTCTTTAGCAATTACAGTATCTTGGAAGTTTAGACAACCGATAAAGGTATGCCTTGAATTTTTATGGTGTAATATATATGTGTTTCTGTCGTTTTAATTAATTTATTTATTTATGTGTATTAATTATTTATTTGATATCTTTTATGATTATCTTTTGAGCGTTAAAATATATATCTATATTTTTTCAATGGCAATCAATATATATGTAGTGGGTTGTTAAGCCTTACTTGATATATGGTCACTTTTTATAGATAGAGTGTTACAAATTGGGTTGTGTCTGTTTTGCTGTGCTGATTTTTTTGTTTTATTTTTTATTTTTTATGATTGCGTTTCACGTTCTTATTTAATGAGTTTTTTAATTTGTTGTTCATCTTTTAGGTCTCATGTTGCATTTATGACTTTTGTATATGGTTTTATTTATTGTTTTTATTAAATTATGTAGCCTGCCCCTGAAGAAGGCAACGAAACACGGCCTGTATCGGGCCATAGGCTTTTTTAGCTCAATAAAGAACGTCTTCCTACTGCTGTCCACGTCTCAGACTGGGTTGTAAGTAAGCACGTGGATTCGTGCTAGTTGGTTCATACCCTCCAAACTTCCACCCCAATATGATTTCCAAGACCCTTCTCAAGGTTCAGCTCAACCAGGCCACCGTAATCCTCATTGCTCCCAGGTGGCTGTGGCAGTCGTGGTTCCCCCTGCTGCTCTGTCTCTCCCAAGCATGCCCGTTTTCCCCTGGGCTGTGCTCCAGACTTTATCTCACAAGATGAAGCTCTCCTGCACCCCAACCTCAGAGCCCTTGCCTGACAGCCTGGCTGCTGAGAGGGTGACCCTGGCACAATTTCACTTGCCCAGGGCCGTGGAAGATGTCTTGCTAGCATCCTGCAAGGATTCCACCAGGCAGGCCTATGCCTTCAAGTGGCACCGGTTCTTCCTCTGGTGTGCTGATAAAGGGCTTCAACCCAGAGATCATGTGATGTGATGTGAGAGCGGGTGGATGCAGGTCGCTCGAGCTCCGGGTGCCCCCTCCACACCGAGAAATAGAGCCGATTCTGAGCTGAAACGCCGCATTTAAATAATCGGAGGTGCAACAGGATTAGCCAGTGGGCAGAGTTTGCAGAGAGCAGCAAATGGCAGCGACGGCGAAAGCGGGGAGAAGGGACAAAGACCACGTGGCGGGATAAAACAAGATGGCGGACTCCTCCCCCCCCCGCACCTACCTCGCCTGCTTCACCAGCATTCATCGAGGAGGTTTCAGCAGCGGTGGCTTGTGCGCTGTCCACGCAATTCGAAGCGCTGCACAGTAAGATGGATGGCACTGCAAAGCTCACTAGGCGCTCTGGGAGGCCGACTCCAGGATGCAGAGGCCTGCATTTTGCAGAACGAGGAGGGGGTTGAAGCGCTCACACAGGAAGTGGGTCGAATGCGGGCAGTGCTGAAAACTCAAGAGGCCAAAATGGATGACTTGGAAAATAGATCCAGACGCAATAACCTTCGGTTTATGGAAATCCCGGACAATATATCAGACAAGGAGCTGAAGGGCTACTTAGAAACCCTGATATCACATTTATTGGAAGTGGGAGAGGAGAATGGTAAGATCCTGATTGGGCCCCACCCTGTGTGCTCTTTCAAACAGGTGAAGGATCGCAGGCCCAGAGTTGTATTGGTTAAATTTTTACAGTTCCCACAAAAAGAGGTTGTGCTAAGGGCAGCAAGGAAAAAAGGGCATCATTACAAAGGACAATATGCGTCTGAGAGCTGTGCAGGATTACTCAGCGGCCCTGAGCCAGCACAGGATAGCGTATGCACCAGTATGTCAGAAGCTGGTAGAGGCTAACATCAAGTTCTCGGTGCAATACCCTGCCAGACTGCACATCATCCATGAAGGAGCGCACCGGACATTTGAAGCAGCAGCAGAGGCAATCCATTATGTGGAGGAGATTGTGCAAAGTGAATCAGCCCCTACATCAGCGCAGGTTGGAGTGCCGTGAATGTCTATCAAGGGAGGTCACTAACTGTTGAAAAGCTAGATGCTGGCAACGTTAACTGAGGCTGACAACAAAATATTGGACGATTTGAGAATGGACAGCGTGGGGCAGGCTTAGGTGCCTTAGCCGGTCAGGATTCTCTGCCTGGCCCTCACAAGAGCGAATAATAAAGAGGAGAGAGTTGGGATGATACCATCAGATTCCTCAGAGAAGAGCCAGGCTGTATGTTTGAAATGCCTAAATCGATGCAAGAAGGTGCATATATGTGTGTTAATGGCTATGATTGTTTTTTGTTTTTTCTCTTTGGAATATTACTTTCTCCTCTCTGGGAAACTGATGCTTTGTGGAGGGGCGGTTTACCTTGGTTTGTTCCAAAGTTGGTGTTAAGGGTTGGGAGGGAGTTAATAGATAGGGAGGGGTGAAAAAATGATGTTGATAATATGCAAGGGGAGAGAAGACCACTTGGCAGGCAGAATAGGGAGAACTGTGTGTATATAATAGATGAAGATGGGGGGAGGGGGTACCCGTACACATATAGCGTGACTCAGGTAGAGAAAGAGAGATAGTGTTAAGGAATTAGGATGAGAGTGTCCTGGGGGGGGAGTAGGGATAGGGAGGAAGAGGAGGGGGGGGATAGGGTTAGGGGAGGTAAGGGGGTAGGGCTTGGGGATAAGAGGGGGGATCGCAGCATAGGGTGGAGAGTCTGGTCTCTAGTTGGGAGTAGGAGTGGTGGAAAAGGGGGGGTCTCAGGCTGGGGGGCCCCTCCCACTGTAATATCAGAAAACAAGTGGTATGAGCCTGAACTTGACTCACCAACCTGAAGATAATTTCATGGAATGTGTGTGGCTTGGGGAGCCCAATAACAAGATATAAAATATTGCGAGCCTTAGCCCAACAAAAATGTGACATTGCAATGCTACAAGAAACTCACCAGACTGCCAAAGAACACCTTAAATTGTGTAGGGACTGGGTGGGACAGGGATGGAGGGCCCCTGCGAAGGGGGGAAAAAAGGAGTGGTGGTCATTTTGATACATAAGCGGGTGAGATTTGTGCTGGAGTGAGAATACATTGATCTGGCTGGAAGATTTTTGCTATTGCAAGGGGCATTGGAGGGGAGGCCCATAGTTTTGGGCAACTTATACAGTCCAAATACTTTGGACCGTGAGATGTATGCATGTTTAGGAGCAACTGCCAGATGTCCCTCTGATATTAGGAGGGGATTTTAATGAGGTTTTTGATGCTGAACTCGACACAACCCGGGGGGGGGGGGGGGAGTGATTGGTCACAGTCACAAACCGCTCGAGTGTTGCAGGGTTTTTGACGAAGAATAGGAGGAGTATAAGACCCATGGCGTCTGTTGCATCTGCTAGAAAGGGACTATAAGCATCAGTCCCGGGCGCATGGTTTGAGTGCTAGGATTGATTATATCTTGGTATCAGAAGGGCTATTTGCCAAGGTAGCAGATGCACAAATTGGTTCCACAGAGATCTCAGATCATGCTTTGATCTGGGTAGAACTGGAGTGGTATAATGCAGCCTTGCGGATCAGAATTTGGCGGTTTCCACTGGACTTATATAGGGATACCGAGTTTCATCTCTATATTCGACAGAGGTGGCAAGATTTTGCGGTATATAATGAGTGTCATCAAGAGGATCTGGAGCTTTTTTGGGAGACCGCTAAGGTAGTTTTGCGAGGGGACATTATTGGGCAAGGAAACATAGATTATTAACGGAGCAGATAATTCAACTTGAAAAGCAAGTGACCAAGGAGAGGCGGACGTGTGCGAGCTGCCCAAGTGCAACGAACAGGCGGGGGTTGTGGGAGGCTCAGTTAGCCCTAAATACATTACTCCATAAGCGAGCAAAGAAATACTTTTTATATTACCGATATCAGCTATACCATTTTGGGGACAAGCCTGGGAAACCTCTGGCGAGGTGCCTTCAAGGCAATAGGGGCCCCAGATCAGTTGCAGCGGTGCGAGATGGCCAGGGTAAACTGCATAAGGAGGCGAGGGCAATTGCCCAAGTGTTTTGAACCTTTTATCAAACGTTATACTCAGAGGAGAGAGGGTCCCCAACTAGGATGGAGGAATACCTGCGAGGCCTTAACCTACCCCACCTTGGGGAGGGACAATGGGCCCAGTTGGATAAACCAGTAACGGAGGAGGAAGTACAACAGGTTATCCAGAAGGCTAGTTGTTGTAAGGCACCCGGCCCGGATGGATATGAGGCAGAGTTCTATAAGTTGTTGGTAAATTTGGTGACTCCATCCTTGGTGGCGGTTTATCATAAAAGAGCAGAACAAGGTACCTTTAAATGGGGTAACAATCATGCACATATTTTAATACCTAAGCTGGGAAAAGATCATACCCAGGCTGCCCCTTTTGGGCCAATTTCTTTGCTAAACTTTGATCTGAAGGTGTTGTCCAAGATCTTGGTGGATCGTTTGGCTTTGGTGTTGAATGATCTGGTGCATGAATCACAAGTAGGGTTTGTGAAGGGGCGATATTCTGTGCTTAACTTGCAAAAGATTCTTGCGTCATTAGAATGGGTGCAGAAGCGAGAAATGCAGTCACTATTAGTTTTGATGCTGAAAAGGCATTCGACCGGGTGAACTGGCAGTATCTGAGACTTCTTTTGCCTTACTATGGTTTGGGACTTCCTTTTTGCAGTATGGTGGACATTCTTTATACAAAGCCTACCGCGGGGGTGATATGTAATGGAGTGTTGTCGGGGGAATTTTCCCTGGAGAGGGGTATGCGACAGGGTTGCCCACTCTCCCCCTGTTGTTTGTGATGTCACTTGACCCCTTTGTACAGAGGATAGAGGCTTCCAAGGACAGACATGGGGTGAGGATTGGAACGCAAGGGTTTAAGATGTCAGCCCTTGCTGATGATATGTTGGTGCACCTGCTTTCTCCGCAACGTTTGCTGCCTAGGGTATTAGAGGAATTTTCTTATTTTGGAAGTATGGCGGGGTTATGTATTAATATGGCTAAATCAGAGGCATTGGATGTGTCTGGGCAACTTAGAGCGGGATGGGGACCTACCTTCCCAGTTAAATGGGCAGATGATTACTTTATCTATTTAGGTATTCTTTTGACTAGAGAGCCAAAGGAGTTGTGTAGGCGGAATTTTGAAAGGGTTTCATTTCGACTTAGGACGCAACTGCAGGCATGGAACCCTCTTCCCCTGTCATTGTTGGGCAGGGCAGCAACATTGGGGATGGTGGTATTACCCCGGGTGTTATATTGGATGCAAACCCTCCCGGTGTGGTGGTTGCGACTGGATCTAAACCAGTTGGAACGAGAGATCCGGGGGTTTTTATGGAAGGGGGCAAGAGCGTGTATTCCATTGAACCGTTTGAGAGGCAGGGGGATAGGGGTCCCTGATTTACGGTTATATGCATTAGCATGTCAAGCGCGTCATATAGGGGATTGGTTAGGGGACACAGGAGTGTATACCCCTAGGGCCTTGGAGGAAGCTTTTGTGGCCCCCCAGGCATTATTGGCGGTGTTGCATCTGGAGGGCTCATCTCTACCGGGGAGGCTGAATAGGAGTGTGTTGCTGACATCAGCATGACAAACTTGGCGACAATTATGTGTTGGCACAGATCTCTGAGGGTTTCGAGTTGGTTGCCTCTGCAGGGTAATGCCAGGTTTACACCTGGATCAGAAACAGCTGTATTTCAGAGGTGGAGAGAAAGCGGGATCCGGAATATAGGGCATGTGGTAGATTCGTCAGGTAAATGTAAAACATTTGTGGCCCTGTGTAAGGAATATGATGTGAGAAAACACCATTATTTTGCATATGCCCACGTTTCCCATTATGTGGCTTCGCTTCCGGAGGCAGAGTTAAAGGTCGACAGTTCAGCACAAATTTTAGAATTCTTTGCATTAGGGGAAGATCACCCCCCAACAATATCAGGGCTGAAGGGAAGGTTGGCTCGTTACATTGCTCTGCCGGACTATTCAGGGGTAGAGGCTTCCTGGGCGAAGGAGTTGGGACATGAGGTGGCCCAGGAACAGTTAGGAAAGCCTTGGGGCGTATTGCAGAACTGGTGGAGGCAGCGAGATGGAGAGAGGTGCAGTTCAAATGTGCTATACAGGCACATTTTTCCCCGAGAAGAGCGATGCAAAGTCATTTAACCTTGGATGGGGGATGTCCGAAATGTTCAAGTCCTCTGCAGATCTGTGTCATATGTGGTGGATATGCCAGAATTCGTCTCTTTTGGACATGGATCAGCAGTTATTTGAGTAGTTTACTTCAACAGCAGGTTAAATGGACCGGGTCCTTAATTGTCTTAGATCAACTTGGACCACTCCATCCAAAAAGGAGATGGGAGCGTTTACTGATGTGCAAGGCATGTCTGGTGGGTAAAGGTCCGATACTCCGCAGATGGAGAGAGCAAACACCCCCTACCTTTTGGGAGTGGCGTAACAGCTTTCATCAGCTGATGCTCTTTGAACGGTGGGGGGCACGTGGAGACGTCTTGCGTTGGTTGTCTTTTTTGCTGGTGTGGGAGCCATATATCCAAAAGTTGAGACCACGTACCCATAATGAAATAATAAATGTGGGATGAGGCCGTGTTCAGGTGGGCTGGCATTGAGAGGGCACCATGGATGTGGTTAAGTAGGTTGGTAGTGGTAAGGAGGAGTGTTCCCATTGATTTATTCGGCATATTAGGTTGCGATTGAGGGAGTATGTTGGGGGGGAGGGGGAAGATATTGGGGTGAAAAGTGTTATAAGCCACAACTGATTGGCGTTTTGCTTCCTGGGTGGTGGATGAGAAACAAACCCCACCTGGAGGCGCTATGTACATATGTAGTATTATATGCCTTGTTTGTGTGGCTTAATAAACAGAGTTTATAAAAAAAAAAAAAAAAAAGGGCTTCAACCCTTTCTCCTGCTTTGTGCCGACAGTGTTGCAGTATTTGCTACACCTTTCCAATGCCTGCCTGAAGTACACTTCAGTATGCTGGCAGTGCACCATCATCTTATTGACGGGCAACCCTTGTCTGCCCATCCTTTTGTGGTCCACTTCATGAGAAGTCTCTTGCTCACTTGGCCTCCCATTCACCCACCTGCAGTGGCCTGGGATTTAAATGTGGTTCTTGGTAAGCTCATGGCTCTGCCCTTCAAACTGCCTGCTTCTTATCTCAAGTACCTTTCCTGGAAAGTGATTTTCCTTGTGGCACTCAAGTTGGTGCACCATGTCAGTGAGCTGCAACTGTTGGTGGCTCCATGCTCCCTATACCAGATTTTTTTTTTAATTTAGATTTTTATTCGGTACTGCACACATTGTTACATCACTTTTCCTCATCATTTACAATCAATGTTATATCATACATCTGGCTGTCTTCATCAGTCCAACAAAAAAGCTTACATTCATAATTGGCAAATCCCCCCCATCTCAAAACTATCTTCTGATTCTCATCTTCCAGTTATTACTCAATTACCTTTTTTCCTCTTACATCCCATTATGTATTCCTCTCCATGTACCTATACATTTTTTATATTCCTGTCTACTCCCCCCCCCCCCACCCTCCCACTGGATCCTGTAATGCGCACACCCTTATTTTGCTATCACCTTCCCTAAGCTTGATTGGATTCATCCCATTAATTTGTTGTCCTACCTTTGCATCCATTCCCTATACCGTTCCCATCTTCTTTGAAAGACCTCTGTGTTTTATATGCATTAATTTCACTTATCCTATAGATGTAGGCCAGTCTGCTTAATATTCTCTCGGGCTGGTTCTCTCTAACCTCCACCCCTTCGCTATTTCCATCCGCACCCCAATTGCTAGCATCTTTAACATATACATCAGCTCACTCTTCATATCTTCCCCTCCCCCCCCCCACTCATTCAATAATGCTCCTGTTGGTGTGATAGGGCCAACCCAACCCACCATATCTCGAGCCAAATCGGACAACCATTGCCATGTTTTCTGTAATACTGGGCATGCTCACCACATATGCATATAATCCCCTCTCTCTCCACATCCCCTCCAACACACCGAATCCTTGTATTTTCCCATCTTACACAGACACACTGGGGTTAAATACATTCGGTACAACATCTTATTGCAGTGTTCTTGAATTGCTGTCGAGACCACTGGTATTTTTTCCCCTTCATATATTTTTTCCCATCTCTGATAGTCCCAGTAACCCCCCCAAGTCCTCCCATGCCTGCATATGTGTTCCTTGGTCCATTGGCCAACTCATTGTTTTATACAATCTAGAAATTGTGCCCCTAGATAAATCTCCCATCCTAAACATCTTTTCAAATTGTTTTTCCTTATTACCTAAGCATGCCTTTATTTGTTTTCCGCCCCAGGAAATGTGCTAATTGGAAGTAGCCATACCAATCACTTGTCTCTATTTGAAAATCTCCAGGAGCAAGCAGGAATGAGTCTTCACATATGGGTATCGTCGGTACCGACGGAGCCTGCGCGGGAACGCTCCCCAGCGTCCAGTAAGAAAGCTTTTGGGAGCATCCCACAGCGCCTGCGCGCTGCTTTCCCGCCTTTCCCAACTGCCTCTCTCCAGTTCTTCTTTTCCACAGAGCCAGCAGGTCGTGTTCCTGTCACTGCAGAAGAAGTTCTTTATTTTTTTCTTTATTTTTCTGTGTCACGTCTGCCTTCGACGTCAGACCGGTACCGCCGGTCTTTTCTTTTCTTTCTTCAAAAAAAAAAAACACTTTTATTTCTTCAACTGTGCATTTTCAGTTTGGGCCTTAGGCCTAAATTTTTTCTCCTCATGGAGAAGCCCGCTTCCGGGTTTAAAAAGTGCACAAAATGTGGCGGTACTATTTCTGTCACCGACACCCATGATTGGTGTCTAAAATGTTTGGGTCCTGACCATTCCATCACGGATTGTGTGTCCTGCACCATGATGTCTAAAAGAGGTCGGCAGAACCGAGCAGCCAAGCTCAGTACCCTGTTTCCCTCTGATGCAGCCTTGGTGGCATCGACGTCTTCCAGGGCTGCTTCTTCCTCCCATGGATCTCAGGTAACCAAACATAAATCTAGCCGGTCCTCGAAGGGCAAATCTCCCGCTAAGCATCGAGATGCCTCCGGGCTTGTCCTCGAGGATTCCGCTCCGGCAAAATTACCCCGGCGGGAAGTTCCGGCTTCCAAAGCATTATCTATGGGGTCACAGGTTGACATCGATGGCGTGACCTCGACCGATCACCTGTTGCCGTGTTCTGGGGTACCGGTGGCCTCCACTGGTACCGACATCCAGACTCTGGTGGCGTCGATGGATCAGAAAATTCTGTCCATACAGCGCACCCTTACGGCATTTATGCAGGCTTCGACGCCTTCGGTACCGCAACAATCTCCGTTGCTGGTACTGACTCTGGCATCGGCACCGTTCCCGGTGCCGGTACCGATTGCATCGACATCGGCTTCGGTGTCGGCTGCAACGGTATCCTGTCCTACGATGCCCATCGGTACCGAACCGGTACCGCTTCCTCCCGATGTCGATCCCACTCGGTATGTGTATCGGGCTTTACAGGAGCATCCGGACAGGCGATACTTCGATTCCTCCGAAGACTCTGATGAGTTGGAGGCTTCTGTCGATGCACCGGTGCTTCTTCCTCAGGAGTCTGATTCTCCAAAACGAAGAATGTCTCCTCCAGAGGATTTGTCTTTTCAAGACTTCATTAGGGAAGTGGCTAGAGGCCTCTCCATCACAGTGGCCTCTGAGTCAGAGCCTAGAGCCAAGCAATTAGATATTTTGCAATATCCTAAGGCTCCTAAAAAAGCAGCTACCCTACCTATTCATGAGATTCTCTATGATCTCATGTTGGGCATGTGGGAGACTCCTCTCACCACCTCTCCTCATTCTCGCAGGTTAGACACCATGTACCGTGTCCCTCCCTGTCCTGGTTTTCATAAGACTCAGCTTCCTCACCACTCTATTGTGGTTGAGTCTGCTATGAAGAAAATAAAGAGTGCAAAGAGACACTCATCTAACCCTCCAGGACGTGAATGTAGGACTCTAGATGCTTTTGGCCGAAGGATTTTCCAGGCCAATATGCTTGCTGCCAGAATAAACTCCTACAGTCTCTATATGGGGATGTTTCTTAAAGAAGTCACAGATCATCTGCAGACTTTAGCTCGTTTTATTTCAGAAGATAAAAGGCAGGAATTTCTCACTTGGCTCAAACATGCCCAAGATGTTTCCAAATTCTCCAACCGTGCAGCCTTTGACTCTTTTGAGTGTGTAAGCAGAGCCACGGCTATTGCCATAGGTGCACGCAGAATTGCTTGGTTACAAGCCTCTGATTTGGAACTCTGGGTCCAAGATGAGTTGGGAAACCTTCCTTGTACAGGTGAAAACCTGTTTGGCAGGGATTGGCAAGCAAAGGCCACTCAGATGGATGCTGAGAACTCTACCTTGGATCGACTTTCAAAGTCTACCTCTGCCCCTGTTCAGAAAAGATTGTTCAAAAAGACATCTTTTTCTAAAAAGGGAAGATATTATCCTGCTCATGGGCAGGCATTTTCTGCAGGTCGTTTTGCTGCAAAGCGTCAGCAACCACCTAAACAGGCCAAGTCAAAGGCTGCCAGGCCTACCACAGCCCAGCAGCCTCAACCTCCTCAGGGCCTTTGACTTGCAACTAGAGAACTTAGCCTTTCTAGCTCTGGGAAACCCAGAGCCCCTCACCATTCCAGGAAGGTTGACTTACTTTGCTCCCAGATGGGAGCAAATCACAGCAGAGCAATGGACCCTCTCCATCATAAAGGAAGGGTACAAGCTTCACTTCTTAAACCTTCCTCCTCACACCATGGTGAAATAGTTCAATTCTCCAACATCTCTCCTCAACCTTCTAGGTCAGGAGATTGCTACACTTCTTGCCCAAGGGGCAATAGAAGAAGTACCTCTTCTTCAACAGGGCTCAGGGTTCTATTCCCCTTATTTTCTTATCCCAAAGAAAACAGGGGGCTACAGACCCATATTAGATCTCAGAGAATTGAACAAGTTTCTATTCAAGGAGAAATTCAAAATGATTTCTCTAGGGGCTCTGCTTCCATACCTTCAGAGTCAGGATTGGCTTTGTTCTCTAGATCTCAAGGATGCGTACACCCATGTCCTCATCCATCCTACGCACAGAAGGTTCCTTCGGTTCCTTTTTCAAGGAAAGCACTACCAATACAGGGTGCTTCCTTTCGGTCTGGCCTCTGCACCAAGGGTGTTCACGAAATGCATGGCAGTAGTAGCTGCATTTCTCCGCACTCTAGGAATATTGGTATTCCCATATCTGGGCGACTGGCTCATTCGAGCCTCATCCCAGTCAGAGGCCCAGACTTGTTTAACCTGCACAATGCGTATCTTTCAGTATTTCGGACTAGTAATAAACATTCCAAAATCCAATCTCACCCCTACTCAGTCTCTGGAGTTCATAGGGGCCTTGCTGGATACGACAACTGCAAGGGCCTATCTTCCTCAGGACCGTTGCCTATGTCTGGTGCAGTTAGCCTCCCAGATTCAGTTAAAGTCCCAATTAACTGCTCGAGAGATGTTACAACTATTAAGCCACATGGCATCCACCGTGCATGTGGTTCCATATGCTCGCCTTCACATGAGGGCAGCTCAATGGACTTTGTCCACCCAATGGACTCAGGCATCAGGTTGCCTGTCAGACAAAATAGCAAACTCCAGTCGTCTATTTTGGTCTCTCCAGTGGTGGAAGTCCTCTCAGAACCTGTTGCTGGGGTCTCCTTTTCAGCAACCACTACCCCAAGCAACTCTCACAACAGATGCTTCTCCAAAGGGTTGGGGAGCTCATCTGCAAGATCTCTCCAGGGCATCTGGTCTCCAAAAGAGACTTCTCTGCATATCAATCTCTTGGAACTCAGAGCAATATTCTTAGCTCTCAGAGTGTTCCATTCCCTGCTCAGCTACAGGACAGTCCTTATCCATACGGACAATCAAGTAGCCATGTTCTATGTAAACAAGCAGGGAGGGACTGGCTTTCTGTCGCTTTGCAACGAAGCTTTGCAACTGTGGGCCTTCGCCAAAGAGCATCACATCCATCTTCTGGCAGTGTATCTTCCAGGTATTCAAAACTCTTAGGCGGACAGACTCAGTCGAGTTCTGCTTCCACACGAGTGGTCCCTGCACATGGACCAGGTAGCTAGGATTTTTCGAATTTGGGGAACCCCGGACATAGACCTCTTTGCAAATCCGTGGAATGCCAAACTTCCCCGGTTCTGTTCCAGAATTCCGTGTCAGGGAGTTCAGACCAAGGATGCCTTCCTCCTTCACTGGGGTCAAGACTTCCTTTTTGCCTTTCCACCAATTCCCCTAATTCTCAAAACACTATTCAAGCTTCAGAGAGATCGAGGGACAATGATCCTCATAGCACCACATTGGCCATGCCAAGTGTGGTACCCTCTACTTCTGCATCTCTCTCAAGCTCCTTCCCTGGACTTAGGCTCTGCACCAGACCTTCTGTCCCAGGAAGACGGAACATTGTGGCACCCAAACCCCCAGTCGCTCCATCTCAGGGCTTGGTTGCTGAGGGCCTAGACCTTCAAGATCTTCATCTCTCTCAACAAGTCAGAAATGTTATTCATGCCTCTAGGAAGCCTTCTACTCGACGTTCCTATGCTTTCAAATGGAAAAGATTCACCATTTGGTGTTCAGAGAAGGGTCTAAACCCTCTTGCAATACCTCTGAATTCTCTACTAGAGTATCTCCTGCACCTATCCCATGCAGGCCTGAAAACGAATTCAGTAAGAGTCCATTTGAGTGCTATTGCAGCGTCCCTCAAGCCTCTCAATGGACAACCTATCTCCTCTCACCCTCTTATAGCAAGATTCATGAGAGGCCTTCTTTTAACTAAACCTCCCATTAGACCACCTCCAGTGGCATGGGACTTAAACCTGGTTCTTGGCCAGCTTATGAAGCCACCCTTTGAACCTTTAGCCACCACCTCCTTGAAATTTTTCTTGGAAAGTTTTTTTTTCTCATTGCAGTCACCTCAGCATGCCGCATCAGTGAGTTGCAAGCTTTGGTGGCTAATCCACCTTATACAAGGTTCCATCATCATAAGGATAGTCCTCAGGACCAATCCACACTTTATGCCTAAAGTGGTCTCGCCTTTTCATCTGAACCAGGAGGTATATTTACCTGTCTTTTTTTCTGGGACTGCAGAGAGGAATCTTCATACCTTGGATTGTAAGAGAGCTCTCGCTTTCTACTTACAAAAAGCACAGCAACATAGAAAGTCTTCTCAACTCTTTGTTGCTTTTGATCCTTCTTATTTATGACTTCCGGTCTCTAAGAGAACACTGTCCAGCTGGATTGCTCAGTGTATTTCTTTTGCCTACCAGAGTAAGAACATTTCTCTGGAGGGCCATGTCACAGCTCACAATGTGAGAGCCACGGCAGCCTCAATGGCTCATCTGTCGAGCGGCCACCTGGGCCTCGGTTCATACCTTCACAGCCCATTACTGCTTGGACAAGGACTCCCGCCGGGATGCCTTGTTTGGTCAGGCTGTTCTCAAACACCTGTTCCATTCCTAATCAACTCCTACCCACCTACCCTGGTTGGATGCCAGAGATCCATGGGGGGAGGTAGAGTCCTTTTCAAGGACACACAACCTGGGGTCTTCCCCTGGCATCTGCAGCTAGGGAGTCCCCATATGTGAAGACTCATTCCTGCTTGTTCCTGGAGATAGCACAGTTACTTACCTGTAACAGGTGATCTCTGGGAACAGCAGGAATAAGTCTTCACAACCCACCCACCTCCCCTAGGAGTTGTATCTCTCTATCTTTCCTTTCCTCTCTCTCTCTTTGTCTCAGCTTTAAAACTCGAACTGGAGAGAGGCGGTTGGGAAAGGCGGGGAGGCAGCGCGCAGGCGCTGTGGGATGCTCCCAAAAGCTTTCTTACTGGACGCTGGGGAGCGTTTCCGCACAGGCTCCGTCGGTACCGATGATACCCATTTGTGAAGACTTATTCCTGCTGTTCCCAGAGATCACCTGTTACAGGTAAGTAACTGTGCTTTCTTGCTGTAGCTCCCTAAATGACCTTAATTGTCCCGCAGCTGTTAATACTTGTCCCATATATTGTAACCCTTTCTCATGCCACTTTTGGAATATCCCAGAGACGACTCCTACTTTAAAACCCTCACACTGTATAATCCGCTGTGTTCTTATGTCTCCCCCCATCTGTGTTAGTATCTTATGTTTCCTATCCCATATTCAGAGTGTGCATGTCACACATGGATTTCTGTCCTGGCCCCTTCCTCTCCCCCCTCTTCCCTGCCACATCAAATCTATAAGGCAAGTTGGTCTTATCTCCTGTTCGAGTGTACTTCATTGGGGCCCACCTTTCTCTAGCCTCCATCCCATTAACGCTCTCAGCTGTGCCACCTTATAATTCCTTGCTATCACAGGAATTGCCAGGCCCCCTTCCTTTTTCTCTCTATACATTGTCCTCCTTTGAACCCTTGGAGGTCTGCGTCTCCAGATAAAGGAAAAAAATCTTCTCTGCACGAAGTTTAGCATTGCGGCGGAGATCTCCATGGGCAAAGACATAAATAGAAACAGCAATCAAGATAGTATGTTCATCTTCACTATAGCAATTCTTCCCATCCATGAGAAAATAGGTTTGTCCCATCGTATTAAATCCATCAGCACTTTTTTTTATTGTTGGGTCATAGTTCATCTTATATAACTCAGACCCCTCCACACTAATCTGAATCCCCAGGTATCTCACATTTTCTTAGCCCACTTAAACGGGAATGTGGTTCACACCTTACCTTCTTTCTGTGGGTCCAACTGGATTTTTAGAACTTTTGTTTTCCCCATATTCATTTTGTACCCAGATAATTTACTATATTTCTTGATTTTTTTGTTACTAAGACTAGTATGGATTCCATAGGTTATCCTAATGTATACATAACATCATCCGCAAATAATGAAATTTTGTATTCTTCACCCACCTTTATACCATGGATTTCCTTATTCTGTCTAACACTTTCTGCTAGTGGTTATATCACCATTGCAAATAACAATGGGGAAATCGGGCACCCCTGTCTTGTACCTCTGCCCAATTTAAATAACTCTGAATATGCCCATTTATCCGTATACGCACTTTAGGATCTCTATAAAGAACTTCTAATCCATTTCTGGAAATTATCCCCCAGCCCCATCTTCCGCATAACTGCAAACATAAAAGCCCATTCTACTTTATCAAAAGCTTTCTCCACATCCATCGCCATCATTATAGGTGATGTCTGCTCCTTACGTACTTGCCAAATTAAATTCAGCAACTTATGAACATTATCACTCGCTTGTCTACCTGGGATAAATCCTGCTTGATCCTCTTGTATCAATTGTGGTATGTGTTTCTGCAACCTGGATGCTAGTATTTTAGCTAGTATCTTTGCATCCAAATCAATGAAAATGGGCCTATATAAGTCACACCTTCCCATGGTTCTTTCCCGGTTTGGGTATTACTTCTACTCCCACCACCTCCCTTGGCAGCTTTTCTCCTTTTAATACTTCATTGAAAACATTATCGGACTAACTTCCTCACAGAATTTTTTATAAAACCTGGCTGTAAAGCCATCCATTCCTGGCACCTTGCCATCTTTTAAGCTCTTTATAGTCTCTACTACTACTTTTCTTTCAATCTCTCTGTTCATTCACTGCTGTTGCTCTATATCCATTTGCTTCAATGTGATCTCTGCCAAATACTGTTCTATATCCACTCCCTCTCCCTGTTGTTCCGATTCATAAAGTTTACAATAATATTCCCAGAATACCTTTTGTATTTGTTCAGTATCATTAACCAATCTACTCTGCTCATCCTTTATTCGCAGGATCTGCTGTTGCATCCTTCTTTACCTAAGTTTTCGCGCAAGGTATCGGCCTGGCTTATTTCCCTGTACATAAAATTCATGTCTGAGTTGATTCAACTTAAATGCTTCTTCCTCATTTAGTCTTCCTAATTCTTCCTGTAAATTTCTAATATGTTGCAGCCTCCTCCTTCCACCTTTCTTTTTGTGCATTGTCTCTTCTACTCTCAACTTTGTTAATAACTCATGCTCTTTTTGTTCTTTCTCCCTATTCTGCTTCACTGCCAACGTGATACATTGCCCCTTACCACTGCTTTCAATCCATCCCACACCCCAGCTGGTCCCACTGAGGTAGCTGTAGGTAGCCCTTCCCCCAAGCCATGCTGCAAGCCATGAGGCTCTGATCAGCCTGACCCTTCCCCCGCAAGCCATGAGGTAATCAGCCTGCTATTTCTTTAGACACCCTTCCCCCACTCCAGGTCTGAGCACAGTATCCCCTAGCCCAGAAACCAAAAGACCAGAGCACACCGGTTTGGACAGGTCACCCAGATACCTTCCCCAGGGGCTGCTGATTGGTGGACAAGAAATACCTGTGGCAAATGGGATTACAGAATGAGTTTGAAATTATACTGTATTTAAGGCATTGAAGGACGTCCCTCGGGGTTCAGACCCTTGTGGAGGTTGCTGGTATCTCTGTCTGATCCTGTGTGCACATTAAAGATCCTGATTGCATTCCAGCCTGTCTGTGAGTCTTCCTTCTGTGGGTGAGTGATAGAATAAGAGCTTGTCTTTTTGTTTCCTGCCACATTTTTGGTGCATTGGCCGGGAAACATTAAAAAGAAAAGCCTCTCTCATCACACCCACGGTGGGAAGACTTCTGCTTTTGCAGTGTCTGGGCCTCCACCAGTCAGGGACCGGCCTCCCCAGGTGATTAACGGTCCTTGGCGCCCCCGGGCCACTTTGTGCTTGGAAGGACACCTTGATTTGTCTGGACAGCTGGTCCCTGCGGTTGAATCCCCGATTGAAAAACCAGCTGGATAGACTGGCATCCAAACTTCCTGTCTGATCAGAGTTCTGGTGAGTACTGCTACCTTACTGTTTGGGGCTAGTTCTGTACTCTATCTGTGAGTCCTGGTAATTTCTGGGAACCTGTAGCAGTCTGATCAACTGCACGAGCAGTCCTATTAGGGGCCTTAGTGGCCCTGAAGCCATTGCTCGTCCTGTATCTGAATACCGGTAAAAATATCTGAACTGCAGTAATCTGAGAAGAAAAAAGAAGTAACCAAACTATAGCACTTGATAAGCTCTCTAATGTGCTCCGGTGTGGATTTACTGCCTTTCCCTGAACCCCCGATGTAATTTCTGTGCTCCGATGTAAATTTCTGTTTCCCCCCATGCTGCCGCTGTGTTAATTTCTGCTCCGATGTGAATTTCTCTCTCCGTTGTGCTCCGATGTTAATTCTGCCCCCCCCCCATGCTGTCCCGATGCACCGCTGAGCCCCCCTGCTGTCCCGCTGAATTTTCTGCCTTTCCCTGCTGTCCCGATGCACCGCTGAGCCCCCCTGCTGACCCACTGAATTTTCTGCCTTTCCCTGCTGTCCCGATGCACCGCTGAGCCCCTTTAAAGGGTATTAAGAGTGCAGCGCTGCCAAAAGCTATTAAATTAATTTTTGCCCCAAGCAAAAATAATCGTACTGACCGTAATTTGTGTGCCGCGGGCCGGCGGGCCCCTTTTTAAACTGCTCCGTCCTTGTTCTGTGTGCCGCGGGCCGGCTGGCTCCCCGATTTTAAAAGTGTATTTTTCTCCTCCTCTCCCGCATGTTTGAGGTCCGGCTGGCTCCCCGATTTTAAAAGTGCATTTTTCTCCTCCTCCTCCCGCATGTTTGAGGCCCGGCTGACCCGATTCTGAAGTTGGGAACAGCTGAGTCTGTCCGGAGGTATCCAGAGCTGAATCGGGCAGTGGAACACACGTGGAGGCGGCCATCTTGAAAAGACCACGTGTAAGCTACACTGCAATATACTTAAAGTGACTCTGGAGCTCCATCTAGTGGACATTAGCTGTAATTACTACTATTCCCTGTGTTTTAAGTGATCCTGGAGCTCCATCTGGTGGACATTGTAAGAATAGCTAGCTTATATATATTTTAACTCTTGTCTAAATCAAATCTGAGTATATATATATTTTGTTAATTGCCAAGACCTATATTATAAAAATTTTGTGTTTTTTTTCCCTCTCTCCCCTCCTGTATTAAGAATAGAAAGGGTCTGTATTATAAATTGTATTATTTTTCCCGGATTAAGTCTAGATAGGATCTGTATTGTAAATTGCATTTTTCTCTCTCTTACTGTAAATTGCATTTTTTCCCAAATTGAGATTAGGTTGGAAGATCTGGTCCACATTGTATACTATACTTAGTTATTGAACTAGGATTAGAGCATGGGGTTGGGAAAGTCTAAAGTGAAAACGCCCCTACAGTGCATGCTTCACAATTTTAAATCTGGGTTTAGAGAGGATTACGGGGTACCTCTCTCTGCCTCCAGATTAACCTTTTTGTGTGAGAGGGAATGGCCAGCCTTAGTTAAGTTATGGCCTCCTCAGGGATCTATTGATTTGGCCACTGTGTCCTTGGTCCATCAAATTGTAGCAAAAGAGCACCCTGACCAGTTCCCATATATTGACTCATGTCTGACCATATGCCAACTCAGACCAAGGTGGCTCCAGCGCTGTCACGAGGATCAGTGTAGAGTAATGGTGGCGGCCATCTGTCGCCAAAAGGGATGGACACCCGCCCCTATCTACCAGGGACGGGACTCTCCTGATATTCTTCCACGTCCCCTCCCTCTACTTCAACCCCGTGTCCCGTCCGCACCACAACAGGATCCTCCCATAGCTGAAAGGTCAGGACTTCCTGGGGTGGGTGATGCCAGATTTAGGGAAAGTTCTACAGATTCCGGCCCCTCATCTTCAGATTCCCCTCTCACATCTGGTGCCACCCCCAGTGACACCATCTCCTCCCCCGAGAGCACAGGGGCTGAGCCAGAATCGTCACCCTCGTTAGCCCACCGCCTGCGGTCGCAACGTCTCCAATTACCACTACGACAAGTACAGGGGCTCCCGTATATTGATGCTACCGGAAAGGTGGCAGTGGGACCATCAAGCCTGATTTATGTCCCTTTCTCCACTACGGACCTGCTCAACTGGAAAACCCACTATGCCTCATATACTGAAAAGCCCCAAGAACTGACAGATCTTATGACCAGTATTATGCAAACACACCAGCCTACCTGGTCGGACATTAAACAATTGCTTTCCACCTTATTCAATACAGAAGAACGGGCGTGCATTGTACGGGCCGCCCTCAAGTGGCTGGAGAAACATCATGCCCGTCAGGGAGAAGTAAATCCACGGCAGCGGGCAGAGGCAGATTTCCCGAATAAAGACTCCTGCTGGGACCCGAATGACCCTGATGGAGCAGCGGCTCTCACTCGCTTCCGGACTGCACTCCTTGAAGGCCTTAAGAAGGGAGGGCAACGAGCTATGAACCTCAGTAAAACCGCAGAAGTTCTCCAGCTTCCTGATGAGAGTCCGGCGGTATTTTATGAGCGTCTGGCTGAAGCATACCGATTATACACCCCCTACGATCCAGCGGACCCTGAGAATCTTAAGATGATGAATAATGCCTTTGTGGCTCAGGCACAAGGTGATATACGGCGGAAGCTGCAGAAACTGGAAGGGTTTGCGGGCATGAATACAACACAATTGATAGAAGTGGCACAAAAAGTATATGTAAATCGTGACCAGGAGCAGAAGCGAGAGTCGGAGCGCCGGATGAAGAAAAAGGCAGACTTCCTAGCAGCCGCCTTAGCCGAGCGACCACCAGCTCCAGCCTGGGCCAGAGGAGGAAATAGGGGACAAGGACGCGGATATGGGAGGCCGAGGTTTCCCCTAAGCCCCACTCAATGTGCCTACTGCAAAGAGGAGGGACACTGGAAGAATGACTGTCCAAATCGTAACACAAGGCGAGGGAGATATCCATCCACGAGCTGTGTAAGAGCACCCGTACGAACTACACGGGAGCAAGATCAGCATAATGCTTTCCCGCCTCCACCGGTTCCAGCTCTCGAAGGCCTTGCAGCTATGGAACATTATGACTTGGGTGACTACTAGGCCAGACCGGGCTCCAAGTTTCTGTTAGGTCCCCAGGAGCCTATGGTCAACATGAATTTAGGGGACCGGAAAATGCAATTCATGGTCGATACCGGAGCAACACACTCAGTGGTCACCCAACAAGTAGCCCCGATCTCCTCCCAGTCAGTAACTGTTGTGGGAGCTACGGGAGAGAGAGCCCAGAGACCTTTCCTGCAAAACCGCACGTGCCAGTTGGGGGGACGGACCATCACTCACCAGTTCCTGTATATGCCTGAATGTCCCATACCCTTGCTGGGTCGGGATGTTCTGGCAAAACTCCAGGCCCAAATCTCATTCGGGTCTGATGGCCAGGCTGAGCTCCAAATACCCAGCCTGGGCCCAACAGTTTTGGTACTGTCCGTCCCCCGAGAAGAAGAATGGCGGTTATATGAGAACAGGCCCAAATCTGATGTGGCTACCCTGGTTACGTGGGAATCAGTGCCCCCTGGAGTATGGGCAGAAGGAAACCCCCCCGGAATGGCCATTAACATCCCTCCCGTATGTGTTGAAATGAAGCCGGGAGCCTCCCCGGTGCATGTGCGACAATACCCGCTGCCGCGGGCAGCTGTAGAAGGAATCCATCATCATCTGGTGCAGCTACTACAGCAGGGGTCTCAAACACGCGGCCCGCGGGCCGCATGCGGCCCGCGAGAGCATTTTGTGCGGCCCGCGACCCGCCGCGAGTATCCTTTCTGCAATTTTTGTGCTACTTTTACTGTTTTACGGCTTAGCGCGGATCCCCGGGCGGCAACCCAGGGTGGTTGCATGCCCGCGGCCCGCGCCGGCCCTCCCCCCAGCAGGGACCGGCCGGAGGAGGACAACAAGGAGGCGGGGGGGGGGCCGGCCCAGAAGCAGTCTGAGCAGCCCTCGTATCAGCGGTTTCGGAAGGATCGCCTGCCTGGAAGAAGGATCGCCTGCCTGGAAGAAGGATCGCCTGCTTGGAAGAAGGATCGCCTGCTTGGAAGAAGGATCGCCTGCTTGCACAGCTCTCGGCAGGTAAGGAAGCAGTCTAACATGGTATCTGCCCAGAATTAAGCCAGCCCTGCCTCCCTCAGTCCCTCTCCTCTTCGGCTTAGAACCGCGAAGGGAGGAAATTCCTTCGCGGTACTAATCCTAAGAGGATAGGGAGGGAGGGGGAGGGAGGGAGGGAGGGGAGGGGAGGGGAGGGGAGGGGGGGGGCTTGCCTGCCTGCCTGCCCTGCCTGGCCTGCCTGTGATTCTTGCTGAGGAGGGAGGGAGGGAGGGAGGATGATGGATGGATGGGGGGGGGGCTGTGATTTTTGCTGAGGGAGGGAGGGAGGGAGGGAGGGAGGGGGGGGGGCGGCCTGCCTGCCTGCCTGCCTGCTGCCCTGCCTGTGATTCTTGCTGAGGGAGGGAGGAGGATGGATGGGATGGATGGGGGGGCTGTGATTTTTGCTGAGGGAGGGAGGGGAGGGAGGGAGGATGGATGGATGGATGGGGGGGGGGGCTGTGATTTTTGCTGAGGGAGGGAGGGAGGGGGGGGGGGGCGGCCTGCCTGCCTGCCTGCCTGCCCTGCCTGGCCTGCCTGTGATTCTTGCTGAGGGAGGGAGGGAGGGAGGGAGGGGAGGGAGGGAGGATGGATGGATGGATGGGGGGGGCTGTGATTTTTGCTGAGGGAGGGGAGGGAGGGAGGATGGATGGATGGATGGGGGGGGGGCTGTGATTTTTGCTGAGGGGAGGGAGGGAGGGGGGGGGGCGGGCGGCCTGCCTGCCTGCCTGCTGCCTGCCTGCCTGCCTGCCCTGCCTGGCCTGCCTGTGATTCTTGCTGAGGGAGGGAGGGAGGGAGGATGGATGGAGGATGGGGGGGGGCTGTGATTTTTGCTGAGGGAGGAGGATGGATGGATGGGGGGGGGCTGTGATTTTGCTGAGGGAGGGAGGATGGATGGATGGGGGGGGCTGTGATTTTTGCTGAGGGGGAGGGAGGGAGGAGGATGGATGGATGGGGGGGGGCTGTGATTTTTGCTGAGGGAGGGAGGATGGATGGATGGGGGGGGGGCTGTGATTTTTTGCGGAGGGGAGGATGGATGGATGGGGGGGGCTGTGATTTTTGCTGAGGGAGGGAGGGAGGATGGATGGATGGATGGGGGGGGCTGTGATTTTTGGCGGAGGGAGGATGGATGGATGGGGGGGGCTGTGATTTTTGCTGAGGGGGAGGGAGGGAGGATGGATGGATGGATGGGGGGGGGGGCTGTGATTTTTGCGGAGGGAGGGAGGATGGATGGATGGATGGGGGGGGCTGTGATTTTTGCTGAGAGAGGGAGGGAGGATGGATGGGGGGGCTGTGATTTTTGCTGATGCTGCTGCTGATGATGATGATGGATGGGGGGGGGGTCAGAACTGGTAATGTGCTGTGGGCTGGGGGTTTTTTTAGAGCCGGTAATGTGCTGTGGGGCTGTGGGGGGGGGTCAGAACTGGTAATGGTTCTGACCCCCCCCAGCCCCACAGAACATTACCGGCTCTAAACCCCCCAGCCCCACAGCACACTGGTAATGTGCTGTGGGGCTGGGGTTTGTTTTTTTGAGCTGGTATGTGCTGTGGGGCTGGGGTTTTTTTAGAGCTGGTAATGTGCTGTGGGCTGGGGTTTTTTAGAGCCGGTAATGTGCTGTGGGCTGGGGGGGGTCAGAACTGGTAATGGTTCTGACCCCCCCCCCCCCCCAGCCCCACAGAACATTACCGGCTCTAAACCCCCCAGCCCCACAGCACACTGGTAATGTGCTGTGGGGCTGGGGTTTGTTTTTTTGAGCTGGTAATGTGCTGTGGGGCTGGGTTTTTTTTAGAGCTGGTAATGTGCTGTGGGCTGGGGGGCACATTGCTTCTAATATTATTTTAACACACACCTCTTTTTTCCAGACCACTGTTTCATCGGAAGGGCAGAGATTCAATTGTGATTGCAATCCTAATTTATAATGAAGAGATTACAATCAGAAAAAGTCTGGATGCCAAGGACAATGGAGATAGCAGTAAAAAAGAGAAAATCGCGAGCGAAAACAGAATTTTTCAAGAAAAATGGGAGGAGTTATATTTTTTCACTGAGATCAACCGTACAATTCAATGTCTCATTTGTCAACAAACATTAGCTGTTCCGAAGGAGTATAACGTGCGTAGGCACTACGAAACAAAACACCATGAGAAGTATGACGCGTACGTGGGCAAAGTTAGAGAAGACAAAGTTACAAAACTTAAATCAGCATTATGGAAACAAAGACGTTTATTTACCACTAGTAATCAGTCCAACGAAGATTCAGTAAGAGCAAGTTTTGTTATAAGTGAACTTATTGCAAAGTCTTCACGGCCCTTTACAGAAGGTTTGTTCATAAAAGAATGTCTTTTAAAGGCAAGTGACATTTTATGTCCTGACAAAAAGAAACTGTTTGAAAGCTTAAGCTTGTCACCCAATACAGTTGCACCCGGATTACAGAATTAGCAGATAATGTGGAGAAACAATTAATTGAAGTGGCTAAGGACTTTGAAGCATTTTCAATTGCTCTCGACGAAAGTACAGATGTGTCTGATACCGCACAATGTGCTGTATTCATCAGAGGTGTAGACTGCAGTTTAAATCTGACAGAAGAATTCCTAGAATTAATACCATTGAAGGGTACGTACTGGACATGATTTGTTTCAATCCCTGGAAAAATGCATAGAGAATATTGCTTACTCCATGGGGAAAAAATTTGTATCTCTTTGGCCACAGACGTTGCACCGTCAATGTGCTCTCAAAATGTAGGTCGTAGTTGGATTGTTGAAAAACAAATTTAAACAGTCTTGAAACAGTAGGAATCACCTTCATATTATCGACACTGCATTTTGCATCAGAAGCTCTTTGTAGTAAAAGTCTACAACAATGAAAGAAGTAATGGATGTAGGTTAAAACAATCAATTTTATTACGTTCTCGGGGGCTGAACTCACAGGCAGTTCAGTCTCATTTCCTTGCAGATATGGACTCTGAGTATGGTGAACTTCTTTATCACACTGAAGTTAGATGGCTAAGTCGCGGAAATGTTTGAAGCGTTTCTTGTGCACTTAGAGATGAAATCGCTTCATTCATGATGATGAAAAATAAGGCCAGTTCCTTTGCTAACCTGATTCTATTTTTCAATGCAAACCTTGCTTTTCTAACGGATATTATGGATCATCCTTGAATGGATTGAACTTGAAGCTTCAAGGTAAAAAACAGATTATCACACAGATGTATGCCACAATGTGAAATCGTTCAAAAGTTAAACTACGTTTATGGATGAAGCAGGTGGGTGAGGGCAATTTGGTCCATTTCCCAACCTGAATTCTTTACAAAAAGTTTGAACCAAATGCCTGAAAGAATATAGAGATTTGTTGTCCTAACTTACTTCAAACAGTTGACTGTGCGCTTTGAAGACTTTAAGATCTGGAGCCCCAATTTCAACTTTTTCAACGCCGTTTGCTGTAGAAGTTGATAATGTTGCAGAGGACGTGCAAATGAGAGTTTGGTGGAACTTCAGTGTGATACTATCTTGAAGCAAAAATATGTAGAATTAGGGATTCCCGAATTTACACGTTTCTTCCACGAGACAGGTTTCCGAGGTTACACTCTGCCACAGCAAGGATTCTTGCAATGTTTGGAAGTACATATGTATGTGAACAATTTTTCTCATCCATGAAGATTACAAGTCTGTGCTAAGGTCACGGCTCACTGATGAACATTTGCAAGCAACACTGAGATTGCTTTTTCTAATAAATTAAAGCCTAATATCGACGTCCTTGTTGATGCAGCAAAACGCTTGCCAGCTAAGTAGCCAGAAAAAAACTGAATGAAACATAAAACGTACATCATTATTCACGTTACACTGTTATAATAAATGGATTAAAATAATTAAAGTTTGTAAGTGCTATGTTCTTATGTTGACTTTAATTGAGGGGGGGGCTCAGGGATGCTTGATACTGCGGCGGTGGAGGCAGCAGCAAGTTTCGATTTTTTAAAATGTACCTGGACTGCATGAAAAAAAAAAACTAGAAGAGAGAAGAAAGGACAAATGGACAGCAGACGATGGAGAGTTTAGCAGAAGAAACCATAAGAAAGTGGCCGGAACAATTGCAACTGAAAAAAAATGCACAAAAGGTAGGAAAATATCCTCTTTATTTTGAGTTTATTAACTGGAATATGTCAGCTCTGGGAAATGTGGCATCATTAATGCCTGTGTTCTTTAGTACAAGAAATTAATTTATAGTTTTATTTCTACAGTGCTGAGGTATTCTGTGTAATTCCATTTGACATTGCTACTTGTCTCTTTTCCCAGTAGGTCATGTATTGTTCTCTGAAATGTATTGATTTAATATTTGCAGTGTTGCCTTTTGGATAGGTAGGGTCTGGTGCTTTGTGAGTCCTGGTATGATACGGCGGGTTTTGCTATGGTCTAAAGGGCAGTGTTAGTAGTAGTTCCTAATGTGCCTGGCGGTTGGCACTGGATTATAGTAATATAGAAATTTTACTAGTCTTTCTTTATCCATGCACTCATTATGCCACATTTTGCTAATATTTATGCAAATATTTATGCAAATGAGGCCCCCTATGCAAATGAGCCCCCCGTGTCTTATGCGGCCCCCGGGTTACTTTAGAAGTCCTCATTCGGCCCTCAAAGCAATTTGAGTTTGAGACCCCTGTACTACAGCATGGTATCCTGCGGCCCTGCCAATCGGCATGGAACACTCCTTTGCTGCCAGTTCGAAAACCTGGAACCACTGACTATCGACCTGTTCAGGACCTCCGTCGTGTCAATGAGGCCACTGTGACTCTGCATCCAGTAGTACCAAACCCTTATACACTGTTGGGCCTCATCCCAGCGACTGCTTCTCACTTCTCAGTACTGGATCTAAAAGATGCCTTCTTTTGTATACGCCTGGCTACTGCAAGCCAGCACCTGTTTGCTTTCGAGAAAGAGGACCCTGCTACTGGCAGAAAGTCCCAAGTTACCTGGACTCGTTTACCACAGGGATTCAAGAACTCTCCTACCATCTTCAGCACAGCATTGGCCCAAGATCTCGCTAGTTTCCCTCCAGGGGAGCCCGGCAAGACGAGTACTTCTGCAGTACGTTGATGACCTACTAATCGCTGCTGACTCTGAGGCTGAATGTGTATTGGCAACCACAGAACTTCTCCAACTCCTGTACAATGCGGGATACCGAGTCTCCAGAAAAAAGGCTCAGTTATGTCAGTCGGAAGTGAAGTATCTGGGATTCCATCTGTCAAAAGGAAGCCGACGGTTGGGGAGCGAGAGGAAGGAAGCAGTGTGCCGGATCCCAGTGCCAAAAACCCGCAAGCAAGTACGTGCTTTTCTCGGGGCAGCTGGGTACTGTCGTATCTGGATTCCCAACTTCGCAAAGATCGCAAAGCCCCTCTATGAGTCTACAAAGGGCCCAGAGAAGAGCCCCCTTGAATGGGGTCGTGACCAACAGGAGGCCTTCGAACATTTGAAAAGGGCATTACTGTCATCACCAGCCCTAGGCCTTCCGGATGTCACCAAGCCTTTCACCCTCTATGTGCACGAAGCAGCAGGAACAGCTTTGACCCAACAACTGGGGTCTTGGCCACGACCAGTCGCCTACCTGTCAAAACTGCTGGATCCAGTGGCCAAGGGATGGCCACCTTGCCTGAGAGCAATAGCAGCAACAGCCTTGTTGGTGGAAGAATCTGATAAACTGTCCATGGGCCAAGGCCTTCTAGTCACCGTCCCACATTCAGTCCAAACATTGCTAGAGCATAAAGGAAGTTACTGGTTCACCAGCTCCCGAATGTTGAAATACCAGAGCATGTTATGGGGAAATCCCAGGGTGCAGATAACTACCAGCCAAGCCTTGAACCCTGCTACTTTCCTGCCTGTTGGCCCGGGACCACCTGATCACGAATGCCTGGAAGTGATGGAAACAGTCTTCTCCAGTCGCCCTGATCTGACGGATGTGCCGTTAAGCAATCCGGATGAGACCTACTACGTAGATGGGAGCAGTCTGATGCTGGAGGGCCGCAGGTGTGCGGGGTATGTGGTGGTGACGATGGAAGAAATAGTTGAAGCACAGCCTTTGCCCCCTGGAACCTCCGCACAGAAGGCGGAACTCATTGCCCTTACCCGTGCCTTAACCCTTGGGACTAACAGTCGTGTAAATATATACACAGATTCCAGATATGCCTTTTCCACTCTCCATGCCCACGGGGCCCTGTACAAAGAAAGAAGAGGGTTAGTTACTGCAGCTGGCTCTGAGATAAAGAATGGCCCCCATATATTGGCCCTGTTAGAAGCAGTCTGGCGTCCGAAAACAGTAGCCGTAATGCATTGCAGAGGCCACCAGAAAGGGAACGGTGAAATAGCTAAGGGAAATAGACGGGCTGATGCAGAAGCCCGGCGAGTAGCAACCACATCCTTGTCCCAGTTTTTCCCACAGAGCTCCCAGGATCTACAAGCCCCCCTGTTTCCAGTCCCACTAAGCCAATGGGCCAAGAGGTACACTACACGAGAGCTAGATTTTTTCTGTCAGGAGGAGGGTGGGGTGTTACACACAGATGGTTGGATAAGGTTACCTAGAACAGGGACAGCTCCAGTGATAGTCATCCCAGACAGCCTTGCCCCAGCATTCCTATCATCCTTTCATCAGGCCACTCATATGGGCAAGACAGCAATGGAAACTACCCTCCGCCCATATTTCTTCATTTCTTGCTTATCCTCGTTGACAGCTGCAATTACTAGACAATGCACCACATGTGCTAAAAACAATGCCCGTCAAGGCCCAAGCCAACCCCCAGGGGTCCAGTCTTATGGGGTCACCCCTATGGGAAACATCCAGGTTGACTTTTCAGAAATGCCCCGAGCAAATGGGTACCGGTATCTGCTGGTATTGGTCTGTACTTTCACGGGGTGGGTGGAGGCCTTCCCAGTCCGCCCAGAAAAAGCCAGAGAAGTGACTAAGGTGTTGCTGCATGAAATCATCCCCCGATTTGGGCTTCCAGTAGTAGTGGGATCTGATAATGGACCTGCATTTGTGGCCCAAGTGATACAGCAGGTAGTAAAAGCCTTACAGATCGATTGGAAGCTACACACAGCTTACCGCCCGCAGAGCTCAGGGAAAGTAGAACGCATGAATCGCACCATAAAGAGCCAGTTAGCAAAATTGTGTCAGGAAACCTCACTGAAGTGGCCCCAATTGCTCCCTATAGCTCTGCTCCGCATACGGTCAGCCCCCACGAAAGGGTATCGGTGTTTCCCCCTTTGAAGCTGTGTATGGACGCCCTGCACCCCTCATACAGGGCGTCCATGGAGATTTAGTGCAGATAGGTTCAGAAATAACCCGGCAGGAACTGTCGGCTCTCAGTTCTGTATTGCAGAAATTGCACCAGTGGATCCAGGAGCGACTCCCCGTCAACCTGACTGAAGCGCTCCATACGCACCAGCCTGGTTCCCAAGTGTGGGTCAAGGAGTGGAAGAAAGATCCATTGACCCCCCAGTGGCGAGGCCCATATACTGTTCTGCTGACCACCCCCACGGCTGTTAAAGTGGCTGAAGTCGCTCCGTGGATCCATCACTCTCGTGTCAAGGCCGCTGCACCAGAAGTTGTTCCAGCCTGGACCGCAGTCCCGATTCCAGATCAACCCCTGCGTTTGAAACTGAAGAGGGACCTTTCTGCCAAGTAAAGGGCTCTAACAGACTGCCGACGAGACCCCCGGAGAGACTGATCTACGAGACCCCCTTTTCCAGAACCAGGAGCAGAATGAGAAGCGGTGCCCTAGCCTTACTCGTTTCCCTGACATGGGCCCGTTTTCCAACAAGTGCAGAGACTACTAACACAGCAGTATTACTCGCCCAAACTGCTCTGAACATGACAAACTTTTGTATACGAACTCTCTACAAACCTCTCTCATTGCTGTACCGTCTAGTTTGTGTGAGATGCAGAACTTCACTATGCTTGCTAATTTAAACTGTAAACAACCTGGAATATATTTCTACCATATTGGGGTTACCCGACCGACTTCTACACTTTTCAACCAGGTGCCCTTTTCCTTACAGGTAGTTTCCACTCTAAATGCTACTGATTGTTTCTTTTTTGTCAATGCCAAGAGGGGAGGAAACAATGTATCAAATACTGTGTTATCATGCAGCTCTGTTACAAATGTATCCTATTCACACTCAGAAATGTATCTTCCCTTAGGCTGGTTTTTAGTATGTGGCAAAATGACGTACACTGACGTCCCTGCAAATGCCACTGGTGGTCCGTGCACTTTTGCTAGGCTTACAACTGCTGCCTTCGTCCGGCCCCCCAGTTATCCGCGCTCTGCCCCCATGCCCTCGACCTGTAACTCAAACGTGGAGCCTTACAGTGATGAGACAGCTCTTGGGCTGTCAGTGTCAATCCTTGGGACACCTGGATTGGCCCTACACAACTCCCTGGAGGTAAGCCGACTCGCTTGCTCCCTAGCCAAGACCATTAACCTCACCTCAACCATACTAGCTTCCATAAATTATGAGCTGTCCAGCCTACGTACAGCGATTCTACAAAATAGAATGACCATAGATTTCCTGCTGTTACGCCTCAACCATGGGTGTGAGGAATTCGAAGGAATGTGTTGTTTTAACCTCACAGATGAAAGTGTGTCCATTGAGCGCTCAATCCAAGACCTACGTGACTTGGCGAAACAAATCTCAGACCCGTCCATGGGACTGGGGACGGGGTGGTTCTCCAAATTGTTTGGTTGGTTGGGGGGCCTTAAAACCCTAGTTATAGGAGTTTTCCTTCTCTTCTTAGTATGTGCCCTCATACCATGTTGTACCCCCATCCTCCACCGCTCCATTACCACCACCCTCGACACCCTGGTAGAACGCAAGGCTGCTACCACTGTTATGGCCCTGACCCAATACACCCCTCTGCGGCATGCCTCCAGTAATACAGCCCTCTACCGCCTCTAGCGGTTGAGGTCTTACTTAAAAAGGGGGGAATGAGGTAGCTGTAGGTAGCCCTTCCCCCAAGCCATGCTGCAAGCCATGAGGCTCTGATCAGCCTGACCCTTCCCCCGCAACCCATGAGGTAATCAGCCTGCTATTTCTTTAGACACCCTTCCCCCACTCCAGGTCTGAGCACAGTATCCCCTAGCCCAGAAACCAAAAGACCAGAGCACACCGGTTTGGACAGGTCACCCAGGTACCTTCCCCAGGGGCTGCTGATTGGTGGACAAGAAATACCTGTGGCAAATGGGATTACAGAATGAGTTTGAAATTATACTGTATTTAAGGCATTGAAGGACGTCCCTCGGGGTTCAGACCCTTGTGGAGGTTGCTGGTATCTCTGTCTGATCCTGTGTGCACATTAAAGATCCTGATTGCATTCCAGCCTGTCTGTGAGTCTTCCTTCTGTGGGTGAGTGATAGAATAAGAGCTTGTCTTTTTGTTTCCTGCCACACCACCTCTCCCCCATTATTATGCTGCATATACTCCCCTATAGTGCTCTTAATACATCTTAGCCCCTTTTCCTCATCTATAAGGGATTCATTCAACCTCCGGAAACGCAGACCACCTCCCTTTCTTTGGAAATTCAATGAGACCTCCACCGGTGCATAAAATGACCAACTTATGGGTCTTATATCCACTCGTTTTACCTGTTCTACTATCCTTCCATCCACTCATATCCAATCTGCTATAGGTTTTGTGTGGGTGTGAGTAATGCGTATATTCTCTTACTTCCATGCATGTATCACTAAGCATCCACTGTGCCCAGTTTGTGTAGCAATTTCCCTAACTTCTTGCTTACACCCTTAGTACCTTGCTTATTACCCCACCCCCACCCCACTGTGGTGTCTATTCTGGGGTTTAGAGTTGCATTGAAATCCCCTCCTATCATCACTGGATTTTGCATATGCACTTCCACCACTTCATATAGTTTCCCGTAAAACCCCCCTGGCTGTGTATTTGGTGCATATACACTCCCTACTACTATGAGCCTCCCTGCTATTTTTCCCTTTCACAGAATGAAACGCCCTTCCGGGTCCCTCACAACCTGTTCTTCTTCCAAACTCGATCCTTTTACAAAGAGAATTCCAACTCCCCCCCCCCCCCTCTCCCTTCTTTGGTGAGTCCCGATTATGTGCTAAGAATACTTTATCATAGTCTTTGCTCATCAACCATCTTTCTTGTGTGTTTTTTAAATCCATTTCTTGTATAAGCACTACATCAGCTCATAATCTCTTACCCTCTTTTAATAGGACCTATCTTTTATTCCAGGAATTAAGGCTTTTAGCGTTAATGGTTACTACCTTGCATTCATCAAATTTCTTTTGCTTACTCCCCATGATTTCAAATCTCTATATCTCCTCTTTGTACATTCACAGGATCCAGTTACCCCCCTTTTTCCACCTCCCCTCTCCCCTCTCAGCCCCCTCCCCCCGACATCCCCTTCCTTCCTCCCCTCCTTCATGCTACCATTTAGTAGCTTACCCTTCCTCAGTGACATCATCCTCCCACTCATGACTCATGTTTCTGAACATTATCTTTCTTATCTTAATCTCCCCCTTGCACCCATCCTTACTCACTTTACTCTACCTCCTGTTACATACTCAGTCTTTCTTTGCGGCTTTTTCTTGCTGTTGCCTTCAGTTCTTTTTCAGTTCACAAAATGTGCTTCCTTCCCTTCTTTTCTTCTTGACTCTGGGTTCCATTCCATTTCCTGCCATCTAACCTCTGCTTATTTACTCAGTCCCAAGTCCTTTCTCTTTGCTCTCCACTTTCTGCCATCCTGTTGTCTGTCCATTTCCCAATTTCCTTATTTCTCCCACCTCTGGTAAACACATTACTCCTGCTTCCTTCATCGCAGTCACCAACTGTCACTGTTGTCGCCCATCTTATTATGCCATTGCTGGTAAACGCAATTCCTGCTGGATACAGCCATTTATATTTAATGTTCTCTTTCCGCAATCTCATTGTAAATCCTCTCCATTCTCTTCTACGTTGTAGCATGGCCATAGCCAAGTCCACAAAAATTGCCACCTTGTTTCCCTTCCAGTCAAGTTGACCTGCCCCCCTCATCTTATTAATTATTCTTTCTTTAATTTGAAAGTCCTGGAGGCATATAATTATATCTCTCGGTGCCTCCCCTCTCCTTGGGCCGTGCGGTGCGCTCTGTCATTTTTAACTTCCTGAGCCATCTCTCTCTCCTCGAGGTCTTCCAGCACCGTCTTGCATATTTCTTGTGCTGTTTGCTCACAGTCTCTGTACTCATCACTTTCTAGTACCCCCTTTATTCTTAAATTGTGTCGTCTCGCTCGGTTTTCCAAATCCTAAATTTTCAGCTCAATCTGTTCCTTTGCCGTTTCCAAATTGTTTACTGTCTTATTTATTGTGCTCACGTTGCTTCACACCTTCTCTACTTGTCCTTCCATCTCTTCCTCTCTTTTTCCAAGTTCTTGCACATCAGCGTGGAGTTCTGTTATGGCCGCCTCCATGTCCGCCCTGAATCCCGCCATTTCTGAGCGCAATTCACCGAACCAGGAACGTAGCTCTTCTTTTCAAATTTGTATAATGGCACTTTTACTCTGCACCCCTTCCAAGGTACCAGGCTGTTCTTTGATCTCTGACTCAGTTCGCCTCGCCTCCCATTTTTTTCTCCTTTCTGCTCACCTCACAATGCCGAGAAAGTATATTCTTATATCCTTTGTTTTTTTTTCGTGCCGCAGTCATATCCCCTGGCTCTGGATCTCTTGCCTAGTCCTGTCCATTCTGGGGTATTTGTTCTGCCTTTTTAGGGGAGATTTTTTGTCACTTTCGTGGGTTTTTTCGGCAGAGCTGCTCTTCAGCCGTCCATGCGGTTCAGTTACGTCACCGAAAGAAGTCCCTATACCAGATTTTATAAGAACAAGGTGGTCCTCCATACTTGCCCCACGTTTCTCCCTAAGGTGGTACCACCTTTCATCTCAACCAGGAGGTGGTTCTCTCCACCTTCTTTCTACGGCCTCACACAAGCAGGGCAGAGACCACACTCCATACCTTAGATTGCAAGAGGGCATTGGTCTTCTACCTAGAATTGACAAACACCCAGCGCTGCTCCTCGCAGCTCTTCATCTCCTATGATCCAAACTGGCTTGACGTTGCAGTCTCTAAGTATACCTTGTCTATCTGCATCTTCTTTGCTTATGAACAGACTGGGGTCTCTCTCGAGCACCATGTTGCAGCCAGTAATGTACAGGCTATGGCAACCTCTGTGGTGAACCTACGTTCCATCTCCATACTGGAGATCTGCTGGGCTGCCACCTGATTCTCGGTTCACACCTTCACAGCTCATTACTGCCTGGAGGAGGACTCTTGGCATGACAGCGCCTTCGGCCAGGCGGTACTCTCATCAGTTTGAATAATGCATCTCCTACCCTCCGGCCCTTCTGTGTGTCCAAGCTACCAGAGAATTGATTCCCTGGTTGAAGCTGTGGTCATCCCTGTGGTCTTGCAGCCACTCAACACACTCTGCTGTCATTCACAATTTGATTTTTCATTCGCCTGTAGCATTTTACAGATTTTTTTTGGTAGCCTGTAGTTAGGGAGTCCCATATGCGAGGACTGACTTACTGCTTGTTCCTGGAGAAAGTGTAGTCACTCACGTGTTACAGGTGTTCTCCGGGGACAGCAGGAATCAGTCCTCACAACTCTCTCTCCTCCCCATGGAATTGTTTTTTGGCTTGATTATGCTATGTTGTCATACTGAGGTAAGATAGCACTCTTAGGTGGGAAGGTGACCACATTTGCATGGTCTAACTCCCAAAGGCTTTCTGTGAAAGCTAAGGAGTGTTCACCGCGTGGGCTCTGTCTGTGCCGATGATGTCACCGGCTGATTCCTGCTGTCTCTAGAGAACAACTGTTACAGGTGAGTAACTGCATTTTATATGGTATGTCATGTCATATAGATTTTTTTTGTTTTATAGAGATTTTTTTTTAACTTTTTTTGCCTTTATCCCCAGAGTATGTTGTTTATTTTGTGTTGCATCTTTGTTAAAAAAAAATTGTATTTTTATTTTATCTTTATGCAATTTTACAAATCAATCCAAGAATTATATAAACTCTTGAAAGAAAATAGAACAAAGTAGTAGCAAAAACATTAAAGAAAACATATTACAAGAAGTCACATAAGTGATCATCCACACCCACAATAAGAGGGGGGAAGGATATAAGAAAACCATATATTCATATCATACAAAAGAAAAAGCAGTCAGACTAAGTACCCAGCATAGTAAATTCAGACCCTCAGCTGGAGAATCGGCCGTGGCTTCCAACCGCTAGGCACTCGCAAAGGCCAGCAGCTTGGAGGGCTCACAAAATCCATAAGAAACTGAACGATACTTAACCAAGCACTTACAGGAATGCTTTAAAAAGAAGAGCTCTCCCAGCTGCTGGACTCCAGGATAGGGGAGAAGAAATTCTCTGTCATTGAGTATCTTTAGCAAGATCTGGATATATACAAACAGACCCCCTAAATAACAAATTCCTTTTATGAAAAAACAATCTCAACATCCATTCTCTATCAGACAAAAGAGCAAAAGTCACTATTGATGGTACCACCGGTGGTTCTTCATAATTTTCGAAGAGTTCCGAAACATTTAACTCATCAACTTGCTGAGTCCCAATAACTGAGCTAGAAGGGTCTTCTTACCTGACAGTAAATAATACATTCTCACTATAGGAGGATGTGACTTCACAGGGACAGCCAACATCTCAGTTAAATAAGCCCTAAACATATTCTTTGCAGACAGTTGAAACTCAGGGGAAAATTTATAAGCCTCAAGTTAGAAGCACGAGACAAATTTTCCAGCTTCTCCACCGTAGCATGGACCGATGCAAAGTTCTTCATGAAGGCCTCTGATCAACCTTCCAGCACAGTCAATTTGGACTGAATCTAAACACACTCATCGTAAAGCACAGCAATTTTAATAGCATTTTGTTGAATTGCAGCAGAGTTTAAGTTCACTTCAATCATTAACGTGGAAATCTGTGTTACCAGGGTCTCACATAAAGAAACAATGGCAGTCCAAATAGCCTCTAGCGTAAAGTTTGCAGGATGCACCAAAGAAAAAGACATAGATCCACCAGATGAGATTTTTCTTCTTCCATTTGCCCCACAGCACTCACCATTCTGAACAGCAGCTGCCCTTGCTGCCAAGCTACCTGCCAAGGATGCCAAAGGGCTTGAAGACTGAAAATCTTCCAGGGACTATGAGAATGCCACCTCACCTGCTCCCAAGCCTGGCCCTCACAGCAAAGCAACACCACTCCCCGACAGGGGGGAGGGAGGTGGCCTTGCCACAGACTTTGAGGGGACTTCTGAATGCAGACAACCTTTGGCGTATGTCATGTACTGGGGGAAGGAGATGACAGGTCTGAAACAGATGCTGAGGTCTCCTGCTCCAGCAAAGCTATACCCAGGCTAACCTTCCCTGAAGACACCGGACACCACAGCGATCTAGTAAAATAGCTATCCAAAGGTCCCGAGACAGCAATAGGAAAATCACGACGGCTGCACTAGAGCCAAACTGCCATCATCTTGACTCCACTCCTTAATTTCTTATTTCTAGAAATCAGGTTGGATTTTTTTTTTCGTACTAAGCTTTATAGGCTCTTAAACCAATTAAAGGGAAGAGGTGGTTAAATTCACTTCCGGTTCAGCTGGTTACCCTCACCAGGAATAGATTGATTAATCTTCAGATGAGCTAAGTCCCTTAAACTTATTAGGTAGATTTGGATTAGTACAAGTATCCCTAGCAACTTTAAGTAGACAACTTAAATAGCTAAACAAAACCTTAAAGCTAAAATACAGAGAGCAATCCAGCAGCGAGATGGGGCTATCCAGTCTTTAGCATGGAATGTCGCATGTATGATGATCTCCCAGTTCATGAGGGGTCTTACATGTGCACTAGGTGTAAGGAGCTCTTTGACCTCAAGGAACAAGTCCGATCTCTGACTAGAGTGGTAGACTAGAGTGGTAGACTTGGAGGAAGGACATAAGGAAGACAGGTATATAGACAAGACCTACAGGGACATAGTACTGAAGTCCCACTTCCAGTCTTGCAACCTCTCAGTTTCAATGGAAAGAGGTCATGTGAAAGGACAGCATCACCTTGGTGTGGCAGGAAATGATCCTGTAACTAGGACCTTTCCCCCCTGGTGATGGAAACCCCTCTCGCACAGAGGAGGTTTCTCCAGGGCCAGGTTAGGATGGCCATTATAGTTGGTGATTCGATCATTAGGCATGTAAATAGCTGGGTGGCTGATTGCCGTGAAGATTACCTGGTAACATGCCTGCCCTGGTGCAAAGGTAGCGGACCTCACACGCCACCTAGACAAGGTTTTAGATAGTGCTGGGAATGAGTCTGCTGTCATGGTACATGTTGGTACCAATGACATAGGAAAGTGTGGGAAGGTGGTTCTGGAGGCCAAATTTAGCCTTTTAGGTAGGAAGTTGAAATCCAGAACTTCGAGGGTGGCATTCTCCTAAACGCTTCCCATTCCACGCACAGGACCCAAAAGGCATGCAGAGCTCCAGAGTCTCAATGCATGGATGAGACGATGGTGCAGAGAAGGTGGGCTCCACCTTAACTGGAATTGTACCAGGCTGCTGGCATTAACCTTTTAAAAAAGGAGAGAGTGCAGCTTTTGAACTAGATAATAACTGAAAGCCAACAGTTGCCAAAGAGCACATGGTTCGGAAGAATGTATCCTTGAAGGATACTAGCAAAAGAGGGAAGTTAGGGCTTCCTGACAGAGAAATTCCAATAAAGATAAAAGTAACCCAGATGCCATTAAGTACAGAGCACAAAACAGGAGCACTGCTCGCAAAGTCAACTGAAGAACCACAGAAGCGAGTAGATATGGAAGTCACATACGCTTTATTAAGTGAAACAACCCCAGTCAACTGAAGAACCACAGAAGCGAGTACATATGGAAGTCACATACGCTTTATTAAGTGAAACAACCCCAGTCAACTGAAGAACCACAGAAGCGAGTACATATGGAAGTCACATACGCTTTATTAAGTGAAACAACCACTTTCTCTTTTCTTTGGTGATTTTTCAATCAATTTTTAATATTCCATTCTCTATGCCATTCTTCACGTTTATGTTGTGGTTTTAATGTAATTTACACTGTTTTCTTGCATGATTTTCAATCTTATTGTACATTGTTTCATGCATATGTATTTTTACGTTGTCCCTTTAACCCTTAAAGCGCACCAATTTTGGCATTCTCAAGTTTTGCTGGCATGACCGGCTGACGGTGCTGTGGTAATCGCTCTTTAAGCTCAAGCAATTGTTTACTTTGTAAGTTTTAATGGAGCATACATTGTTACATTGCATGATTTTCAATCTTCTCCTGGTTCTATGTTTTTCATCTAATTTTATGTTGTACCCTTAATTTTATAAGCGCGCCAGATCCGGCGTTCTTTACAATTGCTGGCACAGCCTGCTTAGGGTGCTTTGGCAATCGCTTTTTAAGTCTAAATAATTGCTACTCTTACTTTTATTTTTATTTCTTAGCATTTGGTTTTTATGTGCACCTTTGGGAAGGTCCTCTAGGTAACATAATCTTTGTTTACATTTGTCAGGTTCCGTGTTAGGAACGTCCACCACTGTCCCTTTTTATAAATTCCAATCTCCATGCCATTTTTTATAAATTCCTATCTCCTTGCCATTTTTTACGTTTATGTAGTTTTTACCCTGAATACACGCCGGTTTTAGAATTTGTTATTAGCCTGGTTACAGGCTTCAGGCAATTGCCTTTGTTCAACATTTCGTGGTTTTCTAGCTGCATTTTCATTTAACCTTAGAACCCCTATTACTCCTTTTTAGTGGGTTGCAACAATGTTGCTATATATAATTACTTTTATTGATAATGTTCAGGTTTCTTCTTTTTGTTTATATAACATGTATATTTATCTTATTGTTTGTCAATTTGGGTTCTTTTGGGTTTATATGATTGTATAGGGTCCTTTCCAAAGACAAGTCTGTCTTGGAGTGTTATTAGTTCCACTTTAGGTCTGGGTTTTCCATTTTTTGGTGTTTTGTTTGTTTGAAGTTTGATTGCCATTTTTAATTGCTGTATTTGTTATTAATGGCATTTTCCTTTTTCTATATATGTATTTTTAGCATTGTTTACCCCACGATTGGTTTTGTGCCATATCTCTATTACTATATGCGCTTCATCTAGTGTATTGGTAGAGATTACTTGTAAGTATATTTTGATTTTATTATCTTATATTGTCTGTTTGCTGTTTCGTGTTTATGTTCACAAACTTTTTTATATTTCATATTTTTATAATTCATATTTTATATAATGTTGTTTTATTTTATTATATTGTTGTGTTTGTCCTCTAGTACCCCCTGATGAAGGCAATCGCCGAAACGCGTAAAGAAATGGGGTGGTTTCACTTAAGTACAGAGCAGACAGAGCTGAAAAATTCAAAATTGCCCTTATCAACTGATAACCTGATTAATATGAATAAAATACATCTTCTAAAATGCCTGCATGCAAATGCTAGAAGTCTTAAAAATAAATAAATAAGATGGGAGAGCTAGAATATATAGCACTAAATGAAAGGTTAGATATGATTGGCATCTCAGAGACCTGGTGGAAGGAGGCCAACCAATGGGACACTGTGATACCTGGGTACAAACTATATTGCAATGATAGGGTAGATCAAATTGGTGGAGGGGTTGTGCTCTGTTAGGGAGGACATTGAGACATAAAGGATTAAAGTTTTGCATGAAACAAAATACGCTGTAGAATCTCTATGGATAGAAATCCCATGTGAAAAGGAGAAGGCGATGGCAGTGGGGGTGTACTACCAACCGCCTGGCCAGAATGAACAGATGGATGATAAAATGCTAAGAGAAATAGGGAAGCTAATAAAAGTTACAACATAGTAATAATGGGTGATTTCAATTACCCCGTTATCAACTGAGTCAATGTCATTGCAGGACATGCTAGAGAGAGAAAGTTTCTAAATGAAATAAATGACTGCTGCTTGGAGCAACTGGCTCATGAACTGACAAGAAGGGAAGCTATTCTGGACTAAGTCCTTAGTGGAACACAGGATCTGGTGCAAGAGATAAAGGTGTTGGGGCCACTTTGCAATAGTGATCATAACATGACCATGTTTGATTTAATAAATGGAAGGAGGACAGCAATGAAATCTATAGTATTACCTTTTAACTTTCAAAAGGCAGACTATGATAAAATGAGGAAAATAGAGAAAACTAAGAGAAGCAGCTGCAAAGGTTAAAGATTTATATCAAGCATGGGTTTTAAAAATACTATCTTGGAAGCCCAGGCCAGATGTATTCCACGCTTTAAGAAAAGTGCAGGCAGGCCAAAAAACTGCCAGCATGGTTTAAAGGCGAGGTCAGAGAGGCTGTTGTAGCCAAAAAAGCATCTTTTAGGAAATGGAAAAAGGAGTCAAATGACGAAAATGGGAAACAACATATAAGCACTGGCAAGTTAGATGCAAGGCACTGATAAGACAGGCAAAGAGAATTTGAAAAAAAGCTTGCCATGGAAGTAAAAATGCATAATAAATTTTAATTATATTCTTAGCAAAAAACCTGAGTCAGTTGGACCATTGGATGATAGAGGGTTAAAAGCAGCGCTAATTGAGGGCAAGGCCATAGTGGAGAGCTTGAATGAATTCTTTGCTTCAGTCTTTACTGTAGAAAATATAGGGAAGTTACCCATGGCTGAAATGATATTTAAAGGTGATACAAGGGAGGCTGATAAGTCTCTGGCGTTGTAATGGAACAAAAAGCTACGGGCACACTTCAGTTCCAGAGGTTTGAATGATCTCTCTGCACATTAGGAACCAGCACCCAGGAAAAAGATTTAAACATCATTATGGATAGCATGTTGAAACGCTCCACCCTGTGTACAGGTTATGTTTTTCACCTTGGAAAAGAGACAGCTAATGAGAGATATGATAGAGATCTATAAATTAATGAATGGAGTGGAACAGATAAATGTAGATGGATTGTTTACGCCATCAAAAAGTAGAAAGACTAGGGGACATGCAATGAAGCTACAATGTAACCTATTTAAGACTAATAAGATAAATATTTGTTCACTCAACACGTACTCAAACTCTGGAATTCGTTACTGGTGAATGATGTAAAAACTGTTAGTGTAGCTAGGTTTATAAAAAGGTTTGGACAAGTTCCTGGAAGAAAGGTCCATAAACCATTATTAAAGAGGACCTGGTACAAGCATTGTGGAACCTGTGTGCCTTTTTTGGAACCTGCTAGACACTTGTAACCTGGATTGGCCATGGATGGAAACAGGATACTGGGTTTGATGGACCTTGGTCTGACCCAGTATGGCATTTCTTATGTTCTGATGAACGTAGCTATTCAGAGTCAATAGACATCAGGGACATATTGGGACTTCTGGGCCAATTGGCATCAACAATTCTAATTATCTGGTTTCCATGTGAGAAAAGCCAGCGCACCTTCAAGTCCTGGCTAGCTTAGGCTATCTGTCTTAGTTATTTCCCAGTCCAGCCTGGAAAAAGGTTCAACTTTCTAAATTCCTGTTCATAAAATTGTTCCAACTACAGACCACTTCCAACCTGGGCTTGTGAGATCACATGCAAAACCGGTCATCTGTTCAGGAAAGACACTGTCGCATCATTCTCTTGGAACTTCAGATAGTGAAGAACATGTGAAAGGCTTTGAGATCAGGTGGCCAACAGACTTGTCCTAGTTAAAACAATTAGTCGTGTTTAACTGGAAGAAGAGTTTAGAAACCCATTTGCTGCTCCTATGTCAAGGAAACTGGAGGTGTGGAATTGGGCTGTCTCTCATGGGTTGATTCTATGAGCCACATACCTTGTAGGAGAAAAGAATGTCCTGGTACATACTCATTTGACTCCTAGACACCAATGAGTGGCCTTTGGATCAGGGCATAGAGAACAAAATATTTTTCAAGTGGAGACCATTAGAGGGAATAGTTTGCAACTTCTAGAATAGGATCAGAAAGTAGACCAGCAGCAGATGACATATCTCTTCATTGCAAAATAGTTCTGAATATATATGTTTTGATATTCCTGGTTACAAAAAACCTTATTAAAACTCAGAGGCTTAGGTGGTTCTTTCCTATAATGTGGTATTAGGTGGTTCCTTACTCCCTCTGTAAAACAGATGAGAAGGATAGGTTTTTGAAAACCGGGCTTTTTTGGTGGTGGTTCCAATTGCCTGAGTGTGTTGTCAGGGGGTCCTTCTTGCTATTTTGATGGAAGCTTAAAACTTATTTGGTTGCCAGCTATCAGTTTTGATGTGGTGCTATGAGATGTATAGAGGGCAGCATTAAGGGATTGGTATCAGTCAAGGTTATGCATTTTATCTATTGTTTTGATATTTTTATTTCATTCATGTTTTTGTATTTTTTTTATTTTTAAGGATTTTTTTTATGTTTTATGTACATTATGATGTTGTGAAACACTTTGAAGGGTTGTCCAGGAAGGCCTTCTATAAATGTTTATAAATAAAATGTCTTCCTTTGGGCTTATGCAGTGGAGGAGTAGCCTAATGATTAGACCACTGGCTTTGGAACCAAGAGACTAGGGCTCAGTTCTCTCTAGCATGCCTTGTGACCTTGGGCAAGTCACTTAACCCTCCATTGCCTCAGAAAAATCCAAGTTATAAATGTCCCTGTTTAATGTACATTCCTTATTGGTCCTACAGTTCAGTCCTCCACCTCTGGGTAGTGCACCTCCTCCTGCAGCATGGAGCCTGGACAAGTCAAACTCGTGATATCACCGGGTATATCTTGCTGGTCTTCTCCCATCATCCACCAGTGTGTCCAGTCTCCATGCAGCAGGAGGATGTAGTGAGCCTAGATGCTGGGCTCACTGGTGGAACAGATAAGGAGCACAGGTTAAGCTAGATAGTGTTAGGGGTTTCAATTTTCCGGGTTTATTTTCTGATTTCCTGTAACTTCTCTTAATTTGCTTCTGTCCATGTTAAAAAAAAAAAAAAAAAAAAAGTATAGATAGTTTTGAAAGGACTCGGTCCTGCTTCTTTGCTATCCCCTCTCTTGCTCACCTCAGTCCGGTGTCCCATGCTGCTCTCCCCTCCTGGAACGTACGGAGGGGAGCTAGCTTCGGCTTCCCAGTTTCTCTCTGCCTTGCGATGTTCGGGCAGAGCAGTTCGAGCCGAAAAGCCCTCTCCATGATCGCTGCTCATGCTGAGCAGCGATGCGGATCGCAGGGCCTCTCTCTATACAGTGTCGTGACCCTCGCCTGGGCCAAAGGCTTACAGGCATAAGGCTGCCAATGTTTGTCCTTAAATAGAGTTACTATCCTTGTCTCCAGCAGGGAACTCTGGGACTTGTAGTTGATTCTTTTACTCAAAGACAAAGTAGTGTGAGACCGTTGGTTTTTAAGGCAAAACAAGAATTTTATTTAGGTTCCCATAAGCACTAAGGTTCAACACAGACATAAGGATTATTCTCCAAGTAAATAATAACAGGAAACATATGCAACTGGAACTGAAGAAACTGAAAGAACCTTTAAACATGGGCAGCTGTTTTCAGCAAAAATATTTCAGCAAGTAAATCACAGCTTCCTTTGTTCGTCCAGCACAGCTAAATTTCTTCATTTATCATGTGCTGCTTTGGTTATCAAACTCTAGGTTAAGCAAGGGTTCTTTACCTTAGAAGTTCCTGGCATTCACATGGCTAGGTAAAACCCTGCTTCTCAAAAGCTTCTTCTCTTAACACTTTTTATCACCAACTTTCAAACTTCCTTCTTACAGAAAGAACAGTCCATAGGAGACTCCTCAGTAACAGAATCCTGCCCAAAAGAGTCAATTTGCATTTCTTCCTGGGCTACGAAATGCTTGTCTGTCTCTGGGTTTTCATTAACGCCTTCAAGCTTACTGTTCTGTAGGAACGTCTGAATTTCCTTCCACAGCTGCTCTCCCTGATATGGAATATTTGTACCTTGAGAGTGGGGCTTCTTTCCCTGGATCAATTGCCTCAATGCTTCAATCGTGTTCAACTCTGGTTCTCTGCCCTCAGCTGGGTTCTGGTCACTTCCAGTTGTAACCGTATTCACCCACCTTCTGGTAGCTTGAATTCTCTGAGCTGGTTCACGAACACTCTGCACTGCAATCTGTTCCTCTTTGTCAGCAACTCTCCCAGCCACCCATCTGCTGGTTTCTGAATTAAGAGTAGCTCTCTTACAAGGACTGCTTCCTCTGTTGCTGCTTCCTTTCTTGCTGGAGCCGTTCTCCAACTTGAAGTCAAACTTTCCACATCTCCTCTTCCTCTCCTCTGAACAGGGCTTATAAAGCTGTTTCCTAACTAACACTCCCCTGTCTCTGCACAGGTGATTATCATTATCCTCCAAGCCTGCACTTACGTTAGGGCTTGGGTGTGGCTTGGCTTCAGCAACTACGTGCTTCTTTCCTTTGCCTGCAGTTTGAACCCCGTGAATACCTTGCTTGTCTCTCACCTTAAAGGCATATTCACTGTTTTCTTCTGTTTCCATCAGCTCAGCACAGCTCTCATCACAACGGGCAGGTGAAAGATAAATCATTTGAAGGCTGTTTGGGGACACAGCGGAACGCGCTGAGGGAAGCTAGCATCGGCTTCTGAATGTCTCTGCCTCACGGTGTTTGGGCAGAGCAGTTCAGTGCAAATGGCCCTCTCCGCGATCGCTGCTCACGTCACGGGCTGAGCAGTGTTGCGGATCGCAGGGCTCTCGTTCGGACCAGCGAAAGGCGAATGAAATCAGGGAAGGCTGTTGGGGGGTCACAGTGGAGAAGGTAAGTGCTCCGGCGTGCCGCGGACAAGCGGGAAGGCCTAAAGCGCTCCCCTCCCTTTCGCTTAGGCGGTCAATCCCACTGTGTGCGCGGCTGTGTATTCCCGTGTTTTTTGCTATTAGGGACGCATGGATAAGCCTCTCGCCAGCTCCATCGTGGCGGATTGCTCGGGCGCCACGGAAAGCACACCCTTCAAGGACTGAAGGCAACTTCTTTAATCTGTTTTATTTTAATTTATTTTAATTTAGGTCTTGACAGTTGCAATAAATGGTGAGAGAAATTATCAAAGGAACCCCGGTCCCACTGTGGGTAACCTGAAATCTACCCCTTCCGAAAATGTCCTAGTCTCCAAGGGGTCAGTGTTCAAATTTAGCTGGAGAGTGTGATGATCAATGCAAACTGACTAAATTTAGCCAGATATCCCTATATAGACAAATGGCAGGTCTTGTATCTATCTACTCAGACTGCCTGATATTAAGCGGCTCAACCAGCTGGATAGGGGTAATTGAAGAGCTGGATAAAAGTAACCAGGAAAACTTTGCTCTGTTATCTTACCGCTCTGAAGGGTCTTTGAAAAGCAGTCTCCAAGTTGGCTTGTTTTTGGACATTCCACATTTCTTTGGTATGTTTGTGCAGCTTACCCACATTATTTGTGGGTGTACGAAAATGTATTTGATCTCGCTTTCTAAACGTAGCTACATGCAGGCATATTAAAGCTACAGTGCCTGTGGCACAGTCTACAAGTAGTTTGTACCATAACTCGAAGTCAAGAGACCTTCCGTCTTTCACCTCATCACCCAGCCTCTGAAATAATTCATAGACACATCTAGTATGGGCTGCAGAATTTCCTATACTGCAAGCTAGAAACCATTACCGATTACACTACAAGGCAATCTGCGATCAGTTCCCGTTAAGGGCTAGGCAGGCACAGGTGGACTCCAAGAGCGGAAGCTGAACTAAGTTCCATCCAGAGACGGGCCACTATGCCATGGGGGCTAAATGTTATCCATTTGGCCAACCACTTTACCTGGCTGCACTGCAGAATCCATCTTAGTACCTTCTTTCTTCTTCTTTTACCCCATCACAGTCATTATCCTAGATGACAAAAGACACCGCTATAATGCTTCGATATGCTTAAGGGATGCATAAGAGTTCGAGTTCGATCTAAGCAGTTGAAATCTGATTTTAGAACAAGAGGCTATCCCACTTTTGTGGTTAGCTATGCCTATAAACGAGCTCAGATTAATGAAAGGCAATGGCTGCTTCATCCTAGATCTTGGAATCGCAATGATGATAGTTCCGAGTTTGTTCATTTCATCACAAATTTTCCCCTTTAGGATCTAACTTACAGCAGATTATACATCGACATTTTGCAGATGTGCAAGTGATTTTCGGTCTTGAAGAGAAGAAAGCTTGGTTGGGGTGGTCGAGGGGCTGCAAGTTCAAAGAAATTTGGGTCCTGCATGCCTTAGGCCACTTGCTGTGTCCTCAGTAGACCACACTGGTCACTATCCATGTTGCTAATGCATGATCTGCACAATTCAAATCACAAGTGGATTAGAATGTCCTTTTAATGTCAAGCAAAGAAAAGGGAAATTATACATCAGTTGACCACTGATGGAAATGTTTTCACTAAACTTGTTGTACAAGTAATTTCATTTTCTTTTTGTTTTACAGGTTAGTTCTGGTATAAAAGTTTGCCTTAAGAAAACTAGAGTTCACATGATGACTTCAGTGCATTCCGTGATTAGACTTAACAGTCACTTGGTCAGTGTGCGATCAGCTGGCTTGTTGAGAACTGAAATTGACAATGCGATGGTGCCAAGGTTGTGATATTGACCTCAGGTCATTTTTTGGTATTGACAGCAATTTTCTGTGATGAAGGTTAAAAATGGTTAATGTCAACATAGTAATAAACTTGATGCGCCCTACCATTTCAGAACAGTATTGAAACACAATAGCTGTAATGCAGCCCAGAATCTTAGCTACGTCTGGTAGGTGCTTCAAAAAAAAAAAAAAACCCCACACACGTGAATTAAGACATTAGTAAGATTTAGGCAAGAGAATGCAGTCCATGTGGTACGCTACAGTGAGCGACATACACGGTGCTTTAGGTGTACCACAGTATGGATTATGACTTAGCGAGAAGGACCATCTATATAATGAAAAAAAAATGCTCTTCTAGAAAGCAGTTTACATTCTTTGATAAACTACATCAACATTTATGTTCTAGGCAATTATGTTTAATTACAAAAAAAAAGGAAACATGCCTGGACATCTAAGCTTTCTGGCATTCAGAGAAACCAAGACTACAATCACCAGGAAAGATGCCCGAAAGCATCATTCTAGCATTACACATCTGCACTGCAGTGTTCAAACTTTTTACTACATTGTGCTTAATGATGAAAAAAAAATATATATTTTTTATGGTAGTATGTACTTAGGAATCCGTTACAGAGATCGTTGCCTTGATGCTGCTCGCACCAGAATGATTGCTAAACAACCGGCCTTCCTGTCCGTCCCGGGTCAGGCGGATCTGGCAATGGTGGCTCTGTCCGGGAAAGTTACCAACAGGCCTGCCTCTAGAGCAGCCGCAATAGCTCCCGGGGTTGACAGATGTGAGTCTAGCAGGTTGGGGGACGCCTTACGGAAAACTGCTCGCTCAGCAAACTTGGAGTGTCCAGGTTATCCAGTAGTCTAGCAGCTGTCTGGAGCTGCGAGCAGTGGCGCTGGATCGGCAAGCGTGTGAGTCAATGGTGAAAGTTCATGCAGTGCGGGTTCTATCGGACAATGCTGCAATGGTGGCTTCTATTAACTGTCAGGGCGCCACAGGTGGTGCAGCCATGGAAGTGGAAGCAGAGGCTCTGTTCATTTAGGTGGAGCCACGTCTGCTGGCAGTCTCGGTGGCACAATTGCGGGGACGGACAATGTGTTGGCAGATTGTCTCAGCAGGGTCCGAGTGGCTGCCGGGGTATGGGAGCTTCATCCGGTGGTGCTTGCTCAGATAGTCAGCAGGTAGGGTCCTCCAATTGGGGGCCTTCTGGCTACCTTTCGGTAGGCCAAGATGAGTAGTTTTGGCAGCAGAAGGCGAGAGAGGTTTCAGAGAGGATCGATGCTCGGAGGCAACAGGGGCCTTCGTCCGGTCTTCTCTGTCTTCCTAGGTGGGCGCTAATAGGGCGAGTGGTTCAGCGCATTGAGGCACATTGGGAAAGAATGGTGTTGGTGCAGCAGTTACACATTGCTTCGGACCAGAAAGAGATCCACTTCTTTAGCATACGTACGCATATGGCGCATTTGTGGAGAATTGGTGCTCGCGGCTACAGGTCTGCGATTCCACCTTTTCGTTCCTACAGTGTTAAATTTTCTACAGAATGTTTTTTTGACAAAGGTCTGGTAGCCAGTTCTCTAGGGGTCCGGCTGGCAGCGCTTTCATGCTTTCAAGGAAAAGTCCATGGATTTCTTTGGCTTCTCACGTCGACGTGGCTTGTTGCTAACAGCGGTTTCTAGGCTACGGCTTTATCGTGGGATGGTGGTACCTCCGTAGGATCTCAACCTAGTCTTTGGGCATTGACTAGGGAGACCTTTGAGCCTTTATGTTCAGCTTCCGTCAAGGCTCTAACCTTAAAGACAGTGTTTTTGGCGGCCTTCGGTTTGGCGAGTCAGGTTTCAGGGTTACAGATATAGTCCTGTAGAGAGAGCCGGTTTTGTCTTTCTCTAGGAAAACTGTGGATTTGCGGCTAGGGACGTTCTTCTTGGTCCAAGGTATTTTCTCCTTTGTCATTGAATCAGGCGGTATAGTTGCCAGTTTTGAGACATACGGAAGAACACTCTGATCGTAGTCTACGTCCTTTGGACATTAGGTGAAGTCTGCACCAGTATTTTGTAGGTCACATCGTTCGTCCGGTGCGGCGGGCCACATAGGGGAGAAGCGGCAGCTAAAGCTTGACGTTCTGATGAGGTCGAGAAGCAATGGGTTCCTAAAGTGGCTCTTTCCAGCTGGGCCCGGGGAGCCATAACGTCAGGACATCAGTTTCTAGGGCGTCCAGTACCAGTGGGGTTGCGGGCTTGGTGCAGGGCACAGTGTAGTTTCGCCAGTGAAGAGGGTCAGAGCAGACTCTCGGTCGTTTCTTCATATTTTCAGTAACATCTGTTGTCTGGAGGTGCAGGCAGTGAACAGTGCCGGTTCGGTGGTGTGGCGAGCCGGTTGGAAAGGTCCCTCCCAATGATTACTGCTCTGTTACATCCCAGAGGTGGAGGACTGAACTGTAGGACCGATAAGGAAATGGAAATTACACTTACCTTGTAATTGTTGTTCCTTGAGGGAGTACAGTTCAGTCCTCATTCCCGCCCGGGGATGAACAACAAGGGTGCGAAGCGTCAGTTTGGAGGGGGTTTCCGGTTCATAAGACAGCAACGGGTTCTGATTTGCCAGCAATCGTGAGAGCATCTTTTCTTCCTATGATCTCCTTTAGTCCTCCTTCCTTCTTCCTGTCTGTCTTTCTCTGATTTGTGTGCAAGAGGACAGGGGCAAGGAGGAGAGTTTTGAGGACAGGGGCAAGGAGGAGAGTGTTTTTTGCCCTTTATCTTAGGACACTGTAGTTTAAAAGTTAAAGTTTAAGCATAGCATTGTAATTAATACCTTAACTGGTCATTTGTTGCTCCTTTGAGTCTGCTTTGTCAGTAGGTCACTGGGGGATGATGGGAGAAGACCAGCAAGGTATACCCGGTGATGTCACAAGTTTGACTTGTCCAGTCTCCATGCTGCAGGAGGAGGTGCCACTACCAAGAGGTGGAGGACTGAACTGTACTCCCTCGAACAACAATTACCAGGTAAGTGTAATTTCCATTTACCAAGTTTAAGTTACAATGTAAACCGCTTTGATTGAAATGAGAAAGCGGTATAAAAAAACCTGTTAAATAAAATAGTTTCCTGTTTTACCTCCCCTGTAACCTCATGTGCTTTATATAGTAGCATAATCTGGTACATTTGCTTAGGGAAAGGTAAGCTTATTCTTAAGATCTGCAGCTAACAGCTGTGCAGAAGCTTCTGCTGAAACCGAAAGGAATCCTTAATGCCAGCCATCCCTTTCGTCATTTTAAGGGGTCTGAAACAGGAGCACCTGCCTCCGAGCAAACAACTGTCATGGAGCTGGCTTGAGAGGGATGATTTATAAGACAGCTTGAAGGTCATTTGTCTTCATCTTGCAGTGGATGCTTGGAAAGGACTAAGAATCACTGCTAGATTAGATCTCTGCATTAGATGGCAGATGGATTTGCAAAGCTGCCAAGCAATCTAGTTCCAGAAAGAGACTTTTTGGTCAGTGCTGATTTTAAACTTGAATCTAAAAGCAATATGGCATTTTTGTAGTCCGTGATTCTATCCATTGAAATTAGTGCTGCATGACCCATAATGCATCAGGATAAGGTTATCAGAATTCCAGGATCCTCTTGGAGCTTGGTAATTTGGCAGCTGTGGGTCTGTGCCTAGCTTCCTTTGTCAACAGTGGTAGCTATTTCTGAGTTGCTGTCATCCTTGGAACTGACACATGTCCGGCCCTTCTTAAGCACTTACTTGGGTTCCATATCTCTGCATCCCATGATAGAAATGTCATTTGGGTATATTGTAGCAGTGATCTGTTTGCTTTCAAGAACTGTTTGCCTTACTCCAAGGCAATTTCTGCTTACATTTTCCTTTCCATGGGACTCGAGAACAGAGAGAGCATAAGATCAAAAGGGAAAATTTAAGACAGCTTCACCTCTTCACCTGTCCTTGCAATTTTGTGTTGGAGAGGAACTATATTTTGCATTTTCCAAATAAACTATTTTCTAGAAATGTTCAAGACTTTTGTTCAAAGTTAGCTTTTTCACAGTAGTGATTGTTTAAAAATACACTTAGGCCTGATCATGCTGTTTTTCTGTAGCTATGTTATCTAATAGTGTTCAAAAAAGAAAAATAACACAAAAACTAAAGCTGCTAAGAATTTGAAATTAACACACCAAAAAATGCATGTTACTTGCAAAGCCTCTGCATTAGCTGTTGGGGCATGATCAGTATGTTTCCAGCAGCTAACGTGATGGGCCACTCAAACGTGTGCTCCACTAAGGTGGGTTCACTTTACCACTCCCATAGAGGAGTCAGGTGAACGCATGTTAAGAAATACATTGCTCTGGTGCTAGTGGTAATGCAATCTCCATGCCCATACTCTGCTCATTTGCTGCCCCATCCTACAATTGCTGATTAATGTGCATTCCTATTCGTCTCTCCGGGCCAGTCCAGGACATCTTGGGTGGTCAATTCCTTCCAGCAGCTGAGGACTGGAATCTGAAAGGTTTTCCTGACAGCCTATCCAGCTCCCCTAGGTGTCAGCTAATCAGTCTTACAGTCCTCAGCAGCTGAGCTGGACATTGTTGGAACAGCTCCCCAGAGATTCGAATAGAAAAGTGTCAGGGTTTAGCTATGGGTCTCTTTTCTGCTAAGGAGATCGGGTTTTTGGTATGGGGCTATAGGTTTTAGATACCGGGCTGTGCTTGGTTTAAAATAAAAAAAACAAAACAAAAAAAACAAACAAACATTAAGTCCAAACGACAGGAAAACGAATCGCAGAGACAAGGAAGATAAGGAGAGATTTGACTGAAGGGGCTATGCCCAGTCCGTAGCGCTAGCGGTCGGGGAAGCTCCCCTTGACCCTCTGCTCCGTCTTCACGAGGTAGAGCCTGCCTCTTTAAGGACGTTGCGATTCGGCAGTGGATAAGCAGGCCTGGGAGCCCCAGTGTCCTCTCCCTGCATTCGACGGCATCCTCGCATCTGCTTACCGTTAGCAACGGCACAGCGGTGCTTGCAGGATCGCTGAAGCTCCGATCAGTCAGCGAGTGGTGAGTCTCCTTTGGGCGCTTGATTTCTGGATTTGTGAGGATTTTTGTATCTGACCGGGGCGTTTTTCCTTGACACGCGTTTTTTTCTTTTTTGGTTTCATTTTGGGGAATTCCGTTCCAAGTCGGTTTGAGCTGTTTTGTTTGCGATTATCTTTTTCTTTTCGGGGGCAGTATTAGGCACACATTGCATTGCATTAGTATGGAGGATAAAGCCTCCGAGTCTGGTCTCATTTTACCTCACGGTGCAGGGGAGAGAGCGGGAACGGCAGCCATTTTGTCAGATCAGGCCGGTGCTCCCGCGCCTCTTAGTAAACCCCACAAGAGGAAAGCAAAGTCGCTGAAACAGACTATGGCTACAGAACTAAAGCATCAGCCCCTTCCTGCGGCGCAGGAGACTCTCAGTGCTTATTTTTCTCCTGAGTTTATTCTCTCTCCATCAGGCTTATCTCCTGAAGCGGACACAGGTCGCTCTTCCTCCTGGACCTGACAACTTTTTTGGTTCTCCAGTAGCAGCCCCTTCAGAGGCTCACTTAGGGGAATCTAGCTCTGTGGTGCTGCAGGGCAGGGACCTCACTACGGAGCATAATGAGGCTCCTAGTGTGCCATCCCCAGGAGTGGAAGAAGGTGAGTTTCTCTCTGATCCAGGCTTAGAATCTTGGTCTGGGGATTTGGAGGAAGGTGAACTGGGTCCTGGGGAGGATCCAATGTTTTTCAGATGTTCCGTAAGGAGGAGCCGGGAGCCTTGATCTGTCTCTTTCGGCTTTGAATTTAGTCCTCCCAGCCGTACAGCAGGAGCCCTTAGAGGATCCGTTGCTGCAAGGGTTCCAATCTGAAAACAAGTGTTTCCCTGTACATCGCGTTATCAAACAGATGATAGAGGCTGAGTGGGAATTTCCGGAAGCGTCTCTCAGGGGAGGAGGCTCAATGGCTAGGCTTTACCCTGTGCCTCAGGAAGAGAAGGACCTATTTATTGCGTATGCCCAAGGTGGATGCGTTGGTGTCGGCCGTCACTCGAAAGACCACCATTCCTGTAGCAGGGGGGACGGCTCACAAAGATTTACAGGATCGCCATTTAGAGGCACTTTTGAAGCAGGCCTTTGATTCTAGTGCGTTAGCCCTTCAAGCGTCTATTTGTGGTGCTTATGTGTCTAGAGCCTCCATCCGTTGGCTGCAGGGGGAGCAGCCTTCGGAGAGAGGGGACGAAGCTTCCGCGGACGTGGCAAAGCTAGAGTCGGCGGCTGCCTATCAAGCTGATGCCTTTTATGATTTGGTTCGCATCTCAGCTAAGGCTATGGCTTCTGTTATCGCCGCTAGGCGTTTCCTTTGGCTTAGGAATTGTGCGGCGGATGCGTCTTCCAAGGCGCGTCTTAGTAAATTGCCGTATAAAGGCAAGTTATTTGGTGAGGCCTTAGACAAGATTGTTAAAGATTTGGGTGACTCCAAAGGGGGGTGTCTGCCGGAAGACCGTCCGAGAGCTTCAAAGCAGGGGTCCATACAACGAGGTCAAAGTCGGGACTTTCGCAGGTTCCGGGGGGCACGTTTCACCCCTTAGCGCGGTCGGTTTGTGTCTAGAGGACATCCCTTTCGGGGATCCAGAGGTTTCGGTAGGGGCTACTTTGGTGCCCAGCAGACCACAACCAAAACGTCCCAATGAAGTGAGGCCGGTCCAGGTGGAACCAGGCTGCTGGCATTAACCTTTAAAAAGGAGATAGAGCAGCTTTTAAACTAGATATTAGGGGAAAGCTGACAGTCACCCAAGAGCGGATGGGTCGGAAGAATGTATCTTTGAAGGATACTACCAAAAGCAGAGAGGTTCCACAAAAGAGTAAAGTAGCCCAAATGCCCTCAAGTATGGAGCAGACTGAGCTTAAAGATCCCAAATTACCCATGTCTAACAATAGCCAAATTAATATGAGTAAAATACATTCTCTAAAATGCTTCTATGCAAATGCTAGAAGTCTAAAAAATAAGATGGGAGAGTTAGAATATATAGCACTAAATGAAAGGTTAGATATGATTGGAATATCAGAGACATGGTGGAAGGAGGACAACCAGTGGGACACTGTGATACCTGGGTACAAACTATATTGTAATGATAGAGCTGATCAAATTGGTGGAGGGGTTGCTCTCTATGTTAGAGAGGGCATTGAGTCAGAAAGGATTAAAGTTTTGCAGGAAACAAAATCAGCTGTAGAATCTATATGGATTGAAATTCCATGTAAAAGGGGGAAGGCAATGGCAGTGGGGGTGAACTATCGAGCGCCTTGCCAGAATGACCAAATGGATGATGAAATGCTCAAAGAAATCAAGGAAGCTAACAAAAGTTACAGTGCAGTAATAATAATGGGTGATTTCAACTACCCCGGTATCGACTGGGTCAGTGTCACTTCAAGACATGCTAGGGAGATAAAGTTCCTAGATGAAATAAATGACTGCTTCTTGGAGCAGCTGGTTCATGAACCGACCAGAGGGGAAGCCATATTAGACCTAGTCCTTAGTGGAACACCAGATCTAGTGCAAGAGATAAGGTTGTTGGGGCCACTTGGCAGTAGTGATCATAGCATAATCAACTTTGATTTAATTAGTGGAGGAGGGATAGTAAGGAAATCCACAGTACTGCCTTTTAACTTTGGAAAGGGAGACTATGATAAAATGAGGAAAACAGTTAAGAAAAAACTAAAAGGAGCAGTTGCAAAGGTTAAAGACGTACATCAGGCTTGGCTGTTGAAAAATACTATCTTGGAAGCCCAGACCAGCTGTATTCCACGTTTTAAGAAAAGTGGAAGGAAGTCCAAAAAACTGCCAGCATGGTTTAAAGGTGAGGTCAGAGAGGCTGCTGTTGCCAAAAAAGCATCTTTAAGGAAATGGAAAAAACAGCCAAACGACGAAACCTGGAAACAGCACAAGCACTGGCAAGTCAAATGCAAGGCATTGATAAGGCAGGCAAAGGGAGAATTTGAGAAGAAGCTTGCTGCGGAAGCAAAAACGTGAAGTAAAGACCTTTTTCAAGTACATTCGTAGCAAAAAACCTGTGAGAGAGTCAGTTGGTCCATTGGATGATAAAGGGATTAAAGGAGCACTAAGAGGCGACAAGGCAATAGCGGAGAGACTGAATGAATTCTTTGCTTCAGTCTTTACTGAGGAAGATGTAGGGATGTTACCCATGACTGAAGTGGTATTTATTTATTTTATTTATTTATTTATCTGTATTTATATCCCGCATTTCACCGGGTCAAAGCGGTCAATTGGGAGATACATTTAACACGAGGGGATATGACACACATATGCTAATACTTACAGGGAACATGGGCAATGGAGGGTTAAGTGGCTTGCCCAAGACCACAAGGAGTGCCTATAGGACTAGAAATCCCAGTCCCTCCGGCCTGAGATTTCTGTCCCCAGGTGGGACTTGAACCCCCGGCCCTCCGGCCTGAAGTACCTTGTCCTAACCACTAGGCCGCCACTCCCACTATTTAAAGGTGCGGAAGAATTGAAGGAAATATCGATACATCGGGAAGATTTATTACAACTATTAGATAAACTGAAGAGTAGCAAATCACCTGGGCCAGATGGTATACATCCAAGGGTGTTGAAAGAACTGAAATATGAGATTGCAGACCTGCTATTAGTAATCTGTGAACTATCATTAAAATCATCTCTAATACATGAAGATTGGAGGATCGCCAATGTAACACCAATTTTTAAAAAGGGTTCCAGGGGTGATCCGGGAAACTACAGACCAGTGAGCCTGACATCAGTACCGGGAAAAATGGTAGAAACCATCATAAAGAATAAAATTACTCAGCATGTAGATAGTCATGACCTAATGGGAGACAGCCAACATGGCTTTAGACAAGGAAGATCTTGTCTTACTAATCTGTTATGTTTTTTTGAAGGAGTGAATAATCAGATGGACAAAGGTGAGTCGGTTGATATTGTGTATCTGGACTTTCAGAAAGCCTTTGACAAGGTCCCTCATCAGAGACTTTTGGCAAAACTAAAGTGTCATGGGATAGGAGGCAGTGTACTATTGTGGATCAGGAACTGGTTAAAAGATAGAAAGCAGAGGGTAGGGCTAAATGGCCAATTTTCCCAATGGAGAAAGGTGAATAGTGGTGTACCCCAGGGATCTGTGCTGGGTCTGCTGCTTTTTGACATATTCATAAATGACCTGGAAAGTGGAATAACGAGTGAGGTTGTCAAATTTGCAGATGACACAAAACTATTTAAAGTTGTTAAAACCCAAGAGGATTGTGGAAAATTGCAAGAGGATCTTGATAAATTGGAAGACTGGGCATCAAAATGGCAGATGAAATTTAATGTGGACAAGTGCAAGGTTATGCACCTAGGGAAGAACAACCAAAACTATGGTTACACGATGCAAGGTTCCACATTAGGAACCACCACCCAGGAAAAAGATTTAGGCGTCATTGTGGATAACATGTTAAAACCCTCGGCCCAGTGTGCAGCGGCGGCCAAGAGAGCAAATAGAATGCTAGGTATGATAAGGAAAGGAATGGAAAATAAAACAACGGATATTATAATGCCTCTATATCGTTCCATGGTGAGACCGCACCTTGAATATTGTGTGCAATTCTGGTCGCCGTATCTTAAAAAAGATATAGCGATTTTAGAAAAGGTTCAGAGAAGAGCCACCAAAATGGTAAAGGGGATGGAAGGATACTTCTATGAAGAAAGGCTAAAAAGGTTAGGGCTCTTTAACCTGGAAAAGAGACAGCTGAGGGGAGATATGATAGAAGTCTATAAATTAATGAACGGAGTGGAACGGGTAAACATAGATTGATTGTTTACCTTATCAGAATACAGAAAGACACGGGGACATGCAATGAAGGTATAGGGTAAACTATTTAAGACTAATAAAAGAAAATATTTTTTCACTCAACGTGTAATCAAACTCTGGAATTTGTTACCGGAGGATGTAGTAAAGGCTGTTAGTGTAGCTGGGTTTAAAAAAGGTTTGGACAAGTTCCTGGAGGAAAGGTCCATAAACTATTATTAAGAAGGGACCCAGGATATCAATGCTTGAAGCAATACAAGCATTGTGGAACCTGTGTCCCTTGGGGAAACTGCTAGGTACGTATGACCTAGATTGGCCACTGTTGGAAACAGAATACTGGGCTTGATGGACCTTGGTCTGACCCAGCATGGCATATCTTATGTTCTTATGTTCCAGTAGGAGGTCGGTTACAGCTGTTTCTCTCCACCTGGGCCAGTATAACCACGGATCAGTGGGTTCTGGAGGTTATCAGAGACGGTTATGCCTTAGAATTCGAGCAACGGGTTCCAGACGCGTTTGTCCTGTCTCCCTGTGGTCTGCAGGCAAAGATGGAAGCGGTTGGAGAGACGCTCCGCCGTCTGTTGTCTCTTCATGCAGTGGTCCCGGTGCCTACAGACCAGTGCGGATTAGGTCGATACGTGATTTATTTTGTGGTTCCCAAGAAAGAAGGTTCTTTTCGTCCTATTCTAGACCTCAAGCACGTGAATCATTGTTTGAGGGTGCCTCATTTTCGGATGGAAACCTTACGATCGGTGATCCGCTCGGTTCGGCCAGGCGAGCTTCTTGCTTCCATAGATCTTACAGAGGCTTACCTGCACATTCCTATTCGGACCGAACATCAGAAGTATCTGCGTTTCGCGGTGCCCATGGGTCATTTTCAGTTTCGGGCGTTACTGTTTGGGCTTGCCACGGCACCTCACACCTTCACCAAAGTAATGGTCGTCGTTGCAGCTGCGCTCCGGAAGGAAGGGATTCAGGTTCATCCTTACTTGGACGATTGGTTTATTCGGGCGTCGTCGCAGAGTCGGTGAAGGCCACGGCGCGAGTAGTGCAAGTCCTGGAGCAGTTAGGTTGGGTCATCAACCATGCAAAGAGCCATTTGGAACCCGTTCGGCGGTTGACGTATCTGGGGGCCCTATTCGACATGGGAGTGGGGTCCGTTTTTCTTCCGGAAGACAGAGTGCGGAAAATCTTACGGCAGGTGGCAGCGTTTCTGCGAGTCAAGGCTCCGACGGCTTGGCGGTACCTACAGTTGCTGGGGTCCATGGCGGCCGCCTTGGATTTGGTTCCGTGGGCCAGAGCTCACATGCGGCCGTAGCAGAGCGCATTGTTGTCCCGTTGGTCCCCTCAAGAGCATCCTCTCTCGCGCAGGTTAGTCTGTCCGGAGGCCGTGCGTCTCAGCTTGCTCTGGTGGTCGATTCCAGCCCATCTTCAAGCGGGAGTTCCTCTGGAGGTGTCGAACTGGGTGTTACTCACGACAGACGCGAGCCTCTCCGGGTGGGGGGGCGCATTGTCTGGGTCATGTGACTCAAGGTTCGTGGTCGGCAGAGGAGAGGACCTGGTCGATCAATCGTTTGGAGCTCAGAGCGGTCCGTCTCGCGCTGCTGGTCTTTGTGGGAGTGCTTGTCGGGCAGGCAGTGCGGGTTTTCTCCGACAATCAGGTGACAGTTTCTTACATCAACAGGCAAGGCGGCACAGGCAGTGCTCTGTTGCTGGAAGAATGCCTGCTGTTGTTTCAGTGGGCGGAAGCCCATCTCGTGGCGATATCGGCAGCTCACGTGGCCGGCAAGGACAACGTTCAGGCGGATTATCTCAGTCATCATCGTCTAGATCCGGGGGAGTGGGCACTGGACGAGGAGGTCTTTCGGGAGATTTCTCGGAAGTGGGGGCAGCCTGTCCTCGACCTTATGGCTACCCAGTCCAATGCCAAGGCCGCTCGGTTTTACAGCCGGCGCAGGAACACATGTCGGAAGGTCTAGACGGTCTGGTACAGCCTTGGCCTCAACATCAGCTCCTTTATGTGTTTCCTCCGTGGCCGCTCTTGGGAAGGGTCATCCAAAGAGTGGCTGCTCACAGCGGTCCGGTGATTCTGGTGGCTCCGGATTGGCCTCGGCGCCCTTGGTATGGCCGACCTGATGCGGCTGCTCGTAGCACCTCCCTGGAGGCTGCCTGTTCGCAGCGATCTCTTGAGACAAGGTCCAGTGCTCATGCCGGACATGGATCGATTCTGTCTTACGGCTTGGCTCTTGAACGGCGCAGGTTGCAGCGCAAGGGCTACTCAAGCGCGATGATAGCTACTCTGTTGCAGTCCAAATGGCGGTCAACGTCATTGGCTTACATTAGAGTTTGGCGTTTCTTTGAAACTTGGTGCGTTGAGCTTAAAGCGTTGCCCGGGAGGGCGTCGCTACCGGAGATTTTGGGTTTCCTTCAGGGAGGCTTGGAGAAAGGTTTGGCACTTAGTACCTTGCGAGTTCAGGTGGCGGCGCTGGCCTGTTAGAGGTAAGGTACAGGGCAGGCTGCTTGCTTCCCATTCTGATGTGCTCCGTTTCCTTCGAGCCGCTAAAAACATTAGGCCTCCGAGGCGTCCGGTAGTTCCTCCTTGGGATTTGAACCTGGTGCTCCAGGCGTTGTCGGATCCGACGTTTGTCGGATATAGGTCGGAGCACCTACGTGAGTTGTCCTGGAAGACAGCCGTTCTGGTGGCTTTGTGTTCGGCTAGAAGGATTTCAGATCTTCAGGCTCTATCCTGCAAGGAACCGTTCCTTCACTTTTCGGCGGAGAAGGTGGTGTTGAGACCGGTGCCTTCTTTTCTTCCCAAAGTGGTTTCTCCTTTTCACATCAATCAGGTTGTTTCCCTTCCTACCTTAGACGGGTTGGGGAACAGTGGTTTGAATCATTCCCTTAGGCGGCTGGACTTGGGGCGCGTGTTGCGTAAGTATATCAAGGTCACAGCGTCTTTTCGGCAGTCCGACCGGTTGTTTGTTCTTTATGGTGGCGCAGCGAAGGGTAAGGCGGCCACCAAAGCGTCTATCGCTCACTGGGTGAAACATGCTATTCGCGCCGCGTACGAGGCGAAGGGTGTGCCGGTTCCTCAGGGTCTGGGAGCTCTTTCAACCAGAAGTCAGGCTACCTCTTGGGCGGAGTATGCGTTGGTTCCGCCGGTGGACATTTGTTGAGCGGCTACGTGGTCGTCTTTACACACGTTTGCGAAGCATTATCGGTTGGATGTTCAAGCTCGGGAGGACGCCAGAGTGGGCGCGGCGGCGCTTGTGGCAGGTATCGCAGGACCCTCCCGGATTTAAGTACTGCTTTGGTACTTCCCAAGATGTCCTGGACTGGCCCGGAGAGACAAATAGGAAGAAGAAATTAGACCTTACCTGCTAATTGTCTTTCCTTGAGTACTCTCCGGGCCAGTCCAGGACCCTCCCTTAGTGTATCTGTGAGTTTTAGGTGAGAAGGAGGATTGTTCGGTAGGTTGTTATTTTTTGTCAAGGAGCTGTACAATGCAGTGGCTTAGGATACTGAGGTTCCCTTTGGGAAGGGGAAACAAAAAGAAAAAAAAAAACGCAGGGCACGGGGAATCATAATTACACATGCTGCTTCACGGCTGCAGCAACGCTGCCGTGCACCTGCTTCTCTTAAGGGACAGACTGTGTTTGTCAGTCTATATTGCATATAGGAAGTGAGGCCTCCCTCAATGTCTACTTCCGTAACTGATGGGATGGTACAGCGTTTTTGCCTGTTTTTTCTTGTTTTGTTAGGTTATAAGTGTTCTTAGGGCTAGCTTCCCTGCTTTGTAACCGAGAGACTGATTAGCTGACACCTAGGGGAGCTGGATAGGCTGTCAGGAAAACCTTTCAGATTCCAGTCCTCAGCTGCTGGAGCGGATTGACCACCCAAGATGTCCTGGACTGGCCCGGAGAGTACTCAAGGAAAGACAATTAGCAGGTAAGGCCTAATTTCTTCTTTTAGTATGCAGTCACAGACATGCTCATGAGTGAGTGTTCCTGACTGCCAGTTGCCGTGTGTTAAAAGGGAATTGGATTTAGCTAACACCTTTCTCAGAGTTCATGGTGAGTTACAATCGGGTACAGTAGGTATTTTTCTGTTCCCAGAGGTCTTATAATCTAAATTTGCACCTGAGGCAATGGAGAGTTAAGAGATTTGCCCAAGGTCACAAGGAGTGGCATTCAAACCAGGCTTTCCAGGTTCTTAGCCCACTGCTATAACCACTAGGCTACTCCTTCACACATGAACTAGCTAATGGGTTTTAGTAAAAGGGGTCCATAGACATTAAAAAACAAAATGGCTCTCCATAATGATGTTGCTCAGCCATATGACAGCTACAGTCAGGGCCAGCCATAGGCTAGTTGAACCTATTTGACTCAATGGGGTCATGTACCCATAGAAGGCCCTGTACTAGCGTTGAGAAAGCTACAGGATTGTGAAAGAGTTTGCAGAACAGAAAGCAAGAAATATTTCTTATATGTTGACATAAAATATGTTGAAACAAAACTAAAAGTTAAGATTAATATGTTGTATTAAAAGCAAAACATATCTGTAAGTCCAGGAGGCCCCACCAAAATGGTCTTTATGCCTTGCTATAATGCTTCTTGGGCAATATAAAAGTGGTTTACAACGCTAAAGCAAAAAAGTCAGAAAACAATTGCTAAGACCGGCCCTGGCTGTAGTTCATATGTTTGCATGCATCAGTTTTAACGGATGTTCGAGTTACAAGCAAAGCAACTATTAAGGCACGCAAAGAGAGAATTTAAAAAGAAGCTGTCAGTGGAAACAAACTCATAATGAAAACTTTTTCAGGTATATTCAAAGCAAAAAGACCTATGGAGTCAGTTGGACCATTAGATGAGTGTAAAAGGGTCACGGAGGGAGGACAAGATTATAACAGAGACTAAGGGGTATGTTTACTAAACCGGTAGCGGCTGCCGTGTGGTATCGGAGCCGTGGCCCCATTGAATTCAGTGGGATCGTGTGATACTGCATGGCAGCCGCTACCGCTGCTTAGTAAACATACCCCTAAATGAATTATTTGTTTCAGTCTTTACTATAGAAGATATAGGTGAAATACCCATGCCAGAAATGATATTTAAATATAATGAATTAGAAGAACTGAAACAGATCTTGGTGAACCTAGAAGATGTCATAGGGCAATTTGACCAACTAAAGAGTGGCAAATCACCTAGACTGGATGGCATACTTACCAGGATGCTGAAAGAACTAAAAATAAAATGAAATTTATTTAAAAGACCTACTATTAGTAATTTGTGAACCATTATTAAAATTGTCTGTAATACCTGAAGATTTAAGAGTTGCCAACATAACACACATTTTTTAAGAGTTCCGGGGGTTAGTGAGCCAGGAAACTACAAACTGAGCCTGATGTCTGTGCCAGGCAAAATGGTAGAAACCACTATAAAAAAAACAAAATTCCTGATCGCATCCCCAGTCTAGTCCCGGACCTCATTCAGCAGCTTGGAGACTGAGGAACCTCCTTCTTTTTGTGATGTCATCCGTATATCCCTCTGGGAGCCGCCTTCCTCCATCAATTACCTCAGTCTCCAAGCAGCTGAATAGGTCGGTGAGCCTGGGGGTCCGGGCTCACTGGAGGAACAATTAAGGATAGTTTGGTTAGAAGTAGGGGGTTTTAGTTCAAAAAAACAAAACAAAACAAAAACAAAAGGGCAGCTATTTCTTTAAATTGCAGGGCTGTTCCCTAGTGGTGCGGCAGGCTCTCCTCTATCTGTCTGTGTCCCTGCCGGGGGGGTAGCTCAGCAGGGGGCTTTGGTGAGGCCGGATTCGCTCCCAGGGAGCAGCGGTGGGGCTGGAGAGCTGCACGGCCAGGCACAATACTGAAGACTTGCCTGTGAGCGCTTCTCTGGCTATCCACGGAGGTTCCCGGTGTTGGACCTCCGCGAGGTGCACCGGGCAAACAAAAAAGTTGAGTCTCATTCTCCACAGAGCGTAGAGACGGCGGAGACCCGCTGAGACCGACCCGCATGAGCGGCAGAGGTAAGGAGGCAGGCTGGTGAACGGGTTTCAGCAGCATGAGGGAGCGCAAACTGCAGAGCAGGCCTGGCCACGTGTTAGGAGTGCGGGGAGCACAGGACTCCAGATCCGGAGTTATCAGTGGGGTTTTCTCCGGCGGATTCAGCCGCGGTTGGGGATCTGGCGTCTGAAAAACCACGGGACAGGTTTAGAGTCCAGTTTGGAGTGAGTTTAAAAAAAAAAAAAAAACAGGAATAAGGTGTTTTCCCTTCTGCTTCGGGGTTCTGTGGTCTCTGGTAGGCTTCCCTCGGGGGATAGGCAGGGTGCGAGTAGTGTACCCGGGGGGTCACCTCCTTGGAGTGGCTATGCCTTCAAGGCCCCATTGTTTTATTTGTGGGGCCAAGAGAAGTTCACTTTCGGACTCTGGGGTGTGCAAGTCCTGCACTAAAGAGGCTGTGGCCATGGAGCTTCCCGGGGAGGAGGTGAAGGAGCGACCGGGGACAGAGACAGGTGCCTCGGTCGCTCAGGTAGCCAGCTTGCCCCTAGGGGAGCCAATAGCGGGGCCATCCTCCGCTCCGGGTGCCCCTGCCCCACAGACCACCTGGCCCAAGGGGTTGGAGTCTATTTTCTCGCCAGAGTTCATGGCCCTCCAGCAGGCGGTGGGGGGCTTACCACCAAAGCAGCCGATGGGCAGCCTCGTAGGGGGTGAAGTGAAGAGGCCCGGGGCAAGCCCCCGTCTCAGAGACCCAGCAAGGAGTCAAGGGGCCGTGGCTGGAGGCGGAGTTTGGGGCTCAGTCGGCCGCCTCGGAGGGGCAGCTCTCGGATGAGGAAGGGGGGAGCGTGGCCCTCAAGGAGGAGCTAGAGGAAGGACAGCTCGAGGACAAGGAGGAGCAGGCTAGAGTAGTGCGGGTCTTCCATAGGGATGAGCTTCCGGCTCTCATCGCGGAAACGCTGCGAACCCTGAACATGCCGGCCCATGGACCAGTGGAGGATGAGACGTTGGAGGATCCGCTGTTGCAGGTCTTTCAAAAGTCTCAGAGAGCGTTCCCGGTGACCCGGGTGTTTCAGGAGTTGATACAGGAGGAATGGAACGTACCGGAGGCTGCGCTCAAGGGCTCCAGAGTGATGAACCGGTTGTACCCGCTGGTGGACCAGGATAAGGAGGTCTTCAAGCCCTCTAAGGTGGATGCGGCCATGGCGGCAGTAATAAAGAAGACCACCATTCCAGTGGAGGGCAGCGCGGCCCTTAAGGATGCACAGGACAAAGCTAGTTGCGTTGCTGACAGATTTTTGAGATCAATGCCCTGTCTCTCCAGGCAGCTATTTGTGGGGCCTGGGTGGCCAGGGCATGCCTGTGCTGGTCTCAGCAGCCCCAAGCGGGGCAGGAAGGTGTACAGTCCGGCGATGCCGCCCACCTGGAGTCGGGGGTGGCCTATTTGTCAGACATCCATTATGATCTCATGCGAGGCTTGTCCAAGAGTATGACTTCGGCGGTGGCAGCCAGGTGCTATCTGTTGCTCCGTAATTGGGCGGCTGATAATTCCTCTAAAGCACGGTTGAGTAAGCTGCCGTTTAAGGGTCGTCTCTTGTTTGGTGAGGACCTGGAGAAGTTGGTCAAGCAATTGGGCGAATCGAAGGGCAGCAAGTTGCCTGAGGACAAGCCTAAGCAGGGGCGCACAGGTCCGGCTGGCAAGGGGCAGCAGCGGGATTTTCGCAGGTTTCGTTTTCAAAGGTTCAGTTCTGGACAAAGAGGTAGATTTCCCGGCAGAAGCCAGGGCTTTTGGGGATTTTGGGGAGAGGATTTGGGGCGTTGTCCTGTCTCCTCCTCCTCTACTAACCTTAGGAAATCGCAGTGAGATCAGGCGGACCCAGGAGCCCCCCTAGTCTCCGTGGGAGGGAGGTTGCAGGAGTTCTATGCCGCCTGGGTCCAAATCACTTCAGATCAGTGGGTTCTAGAAGTCATTCGAGAGGGCTACGCGCTGGAGCTGCAACGGCCAGCACATGACACTTTCGTATAGTCTCCCTGCAGAGCAGCGACCAAGTGCCGGGGCGGTGCAGGAGATGGTATGGAGGCTACTAGATCTCAGGGCGATAGAGCCGGTTCCCTGAGACCAACACGGCGTCGGTCGATACTCCATTTATTTCGTGGTACCAAAGGACGGCAGTTTTCGGCCCATTCTGGATCTCAAGGGGGGTAAATCATTGTCTGCGCGTGGCCCACTTTCATATGGAGACCCTGCGGTCAGTAATTGTGGCAGTGCGGAGGGGAGAATTCCTCACCTCCCTGGATCTGTCCGAAGCGTATCTTCACATTCCCATTCGGCCAGAGCATTACAAGTTTCTCTGCTTTGCGGTTCCTTTAGGTCACATCAGTTCCGAGCCTTGCCATTTGGCCTGGCGACGGCACCGCGCACGTTAACAAAGATCATGGTGGTGGTTGCGGCGGCCTTGCGCAGAGACGGTATTCTGGTGCACCCTTATCTAGACGATTGGTTGATAAGGAGCGAGAGCGAACGAGCGACATCCAGGGTGGTGAGTTTTCTAGAGAGCCTGGGATGGGTAGTCAACCGGGCAAAGAGCAAGTTAGTGCCATCTCAAGGTATAGAATACTTAGGGGCTCGGTTCGACACTGAGTCGGGTCAGGTGTTTCTCCCTCAGCAGAGGGTGTGAAGGCTTCGGACGCTAGTCCGGAAATTCCTAAAGAGAAAGGAGTCGATAGCATGGCAATACCTGCAGTTGCTGGGAACAATGGCGGCGACCATAGATTTGGTGCCATGGGCGAGAACACACATGAGACCGTTGCAAAGGGCACTCCTGCGGCGCTGGTCTCATCAGCAGGACTCGCCTCTCTGGACGAGACCCGAGTAGCGCTTCGCTGGTGGTTGGTTCCCATTTCTTTAGAGAGCGGGAAGCCCTTCAAAGTGCCCGATTGGGTGGCTCTAACGACAGATGCCAGCCTCCTGGGCTGGGGGGCCCACTGCCAGGGACGGTTCACACAGGGGCAGTGGACCGCCCAGGAGAGAGCGTGGTCATCAACAGGTTGGAGTTGAGAGCAGTGTCTCTGACCCTGCAGAGTTTTCAGGCGGGGCTCCGCGGGACGGCAGTACGTGTGTTTTCCGACAACGCTACCGCAGTGGCATACATCAATCGACAAGGGGGCACCAGCAGTGTGGCGCTGGAGGCCGAAGCGAAGAGCCTGTGCGGCTGGGCCGAGGTGAATCTCCTAGCAGTGTCAGCAGCGCATGTTGCAGGGGTGGACAATGTGGAAGCCGATTTTCTCAGTCGGGTAAAGATGGACCCAGGAGAGTGGGTCCTTCATCAGGAGGTGTTCGACATGCTAGTGCGCCGTTGGGGCACGCTGGTGATTGATCTGATGGCAACTTTTCAGTCGGCAAAGGCCAGTTGCTTCTACAGCAGAAGAAGAGAGAGAAAGTCGGAGGGCCTCGATGCTCTCATTCAACCTTGGCTGGAGGGGCAGCTCCTGTACGTCTTTCCTCCGTGGGTACTAATAGGCAGGGTGGTGCAACAGATAGAGCAGTTCAGGGGGCAGGTGATCTTAATTGCACCAGATTGGCCTCGTTGGCCGTGGTATGTGGATCTCTTAAGGCTCCTGGTAGCACGGCCGTGGTGGCTCCCAGGGCATCCGGATCTGTTGTCGCAGGGCCCTCTCCTCATGCCTCACGTGGATCGATTCTCGCTTACGGCTTGGCTATTGAACGGGCTAGGTTGAGGTCGAGAGGTTACTCTTCAGCGGTGGTCTCCAAGCTGTTGAAGGCCAGGAAGAGGTCTACATCTTTAGCGTATGTCCAAGTCTGGAGAGTCTTTGAGGCGTGGTGCAGAGAGAGGGACTCGGAGGCCCTTAGGATGTCCATCTCACGGATCCTGGAGTTTCTGCAGGACAGCTTTGACAAGGGGCTTGCCACTGCGTCGCTGAAGGTGCAGGTTGCGGCCTTGTCCTGCTACAGAGGACGGATTGCTGGACGTTCCATCGGGGACCATTTGGATGTCAAGCATTTTCTGTGAGCGGTATCGCTCTTGCGGCCGCCAAGTAGATGACTGGTGCCCAAATGGCAGCTCCCTCTGGTCCTAGAGGCGCTGGAGCAGGAACCGTTCGAGCCACTGAGTAGGGCATCGGTGAAGGGTCTCACTTTGAAGGTGGTGGTCCTGGTGGCCATTTGTTCTGCGAGGCGGATTTCAGAGCTATAAGTGTTGTCCTTCTTTGATTCAAAGGTGGTGCTGAGACCTGTTCTGGCATTCTTGCCCAAGGTGGTGTCTGCCGTTTCACTTGAATCAGGACATTTCTCTGCCCATGTTCAGGTCGGGCTTGGCGGAGTCGGTACAGAGGACATTAGACGTCCGGCGGGGGTTGAAGAAGTACCTGCAGCGTACCGAGAGCTTTCGCAGATCAGAGAGGCTGTTAGTTCTCTTTGCGGGGCCTAGAAGGGGAGAAGCGGCGTCAAAGGCTTTCATTGCGCAATGGATTAAGGAAGCGATTGCATCGGCTTATTGAGAGGTATGACGATGCCGGAAGGTCTGCAGGCCCATTCCACCAGTGCTCAGGCGACCTCATGGGCGGAGGTTCGGATGGTGCCGCCGGCGGAAATCTGCAAGGCGGCCACGTGGTCATCCTTGAATTCGTTTGTGAAGCATTACCAGCTAGACGTTCAGTCGGCACAGGATGCCTGTTTTGGATCGGCAGTGCTTCAGGCTGGTGTAGTGGGGCCCTCCCGTTAGATTTACTGCTCTGGTACTTACTCAGAGGTCCAGGACTAGACCGGGGATACGATCAGGAAGGTGACATTAGACTTACCTGCTAATTGTTGCTCCCTGGAGTAGACCCAGTCTAGTCCCGAGTCCCATCCCAGTGTTGAGGGCGCAGGAAGCACAGTCTGAGTTTCTGGAAGGTGACAGGTAAGAGGAGTCGAGTCCGGGGAAGATCTCCCCGGGGGAATTTAGGGTCATCTTTTCATGTTAGCGTTCGAGCAAGTGAGAGGACAGCCTCGGCACTTTTAGTGGTTAACAGTTCTTAATTTGTTGTGATACAGTTAGTTTTTGGGGAGTGGCCAGATTTGGTAAGTGGCCCTTTGCGGGGCGGCTGTGAGGTTGAAACTTACTTGTTGCTCTGTTGAGTCTGCGTTGTCAATAGGGTACTGATGGAGGAAGGCGGCTCCCAGAGGGATATACGGATGACATCACAAAAAGAAGGAGGTTCCAAGCTGCTGAATGAGGTCTGGGACTAGACTGGGTCTACTCCAGGAACAACAATTAGCAGGTAAGTCTAATTTCACCTTACTAAACATATAGTCATGGTTTAAAGGGACAAAGCCAAAATAAATGTAGCAAAGGGGAAGTTTACCTAACCAATATGCTGCATTTTTTGAAGGTGTGAATAAACACATAGATAAGTGAGCTGGTGGATATTGGTATATCTGGATTTTCAGAAAGCCTTTGACAAGATCCCTCATGAGAGATTCTTGAGGAAATTTAAAAGTTATGGGTTAGGAGGTAGTGCCCTATTGTGGATTGGGAACTAGTTAAAAGAAAACAGAATAGGACTAAACGGTCATTTTTGCTCAGTGGAGAAAGTTAAATAGTGAAGTGCCCAGGAATTTGTGTTGAATCCACTACTTTTTAACATATTTATAAATGACCTGGAAATGGGACCTTAAAAAAGACCTTAATGTTCTTTTAGGCAGAGGGAGCCGGGGCCTCGCACGGGTTTCCCCGGCTCCCTTTGCAGCTGTCCAAGTGTCCATTGAGCGGTAATGGAGTTTGTGCGGGGTCCTGTGTGAACAATATTATCGCTCAATGGATGGGCCGGCTCTGACCACAATCCAGCCTGGTTTTTAGGATGCCCCAAATGAATATTCATGAGATATATTTGTATAAAATGAATATTCATTACAGACATTCTGAAAACCAGGCTGTATTGTGGGACTCCAGGACTGGAGTTCGCCATCCCTGATGTAGGGGAATGGTAAAAAAAACACATAGACTAGGCAGATCAGGATCCAAAAACGGCCTCAGAGGTGAGTTTTCAGCTTGGATTTGAAAAGGGCCAAAGATGAAGCCTGACACACAGACTCGGGTAAGTTTGTTCCAGGCAGAAGAGGCAGCAAAGTGAAAGGATCATGAGCCACCCTCCCTCTCTCTTCCCCTACCCTGTGATTGCTTAGTCTCTCTTTTCAGCCTGTTCCTCCCCATCAATCTCCTCCTTCCTTTAAATCAGCTAGCATCCCAGCACCTACTCCACACCTAGCCATCCAACACCCAGGAAACCAGTCAGCCTTCCCCCAGCCAAGCTAGCCCTCACTACGCAGCAGGCTAGTCAGTCAGTCCACTCCTACCGCGAGCCTGTATCCCAGCAAGACACTTAGCCATCCCCAGCCTCTACCCCTGTAAGTCAGTCAGCCACCACCCTGTGTCTGTATCCCAGCAAGCCAGTCCGTTACTGCTCAGTTACACAGCAGCAAGACAGTCAGCCACATCTCAGCCACTACCCCTAACCTCACCCCCACAATCTAGACAGCAACTTCCCCTTCTGCCCATACCCAAACAAGCTAGTCAGTCAATCTCCAGCTCCTATTTCTAACCACATAAGAACATAAGATATGCCATACTGAATCAAATCAAAGTCCATCAAACCCCAGTATCTTGTTTCCAACAGTGGCCAATCCAGGTCACAAGTACCTGGCAGGTTCCAAAAGTAGATAGATTACATGCTGCTTATCCCAGGGGCAGGCAGGGGATTTCCCCAGTCCACTTTAATAATAGTTTCCTGATCGTCCCTCTAGTCTAGTCCCGGACCATTGGAGTTGTGTACGTCCTCTCGCAGCTTGGAGACTGAGCATGTCACTCTTTTGGTGACTCCAGTATAAGTAGTCCAGGGACCGCCTCCTTGAATCAGTTTTGCTCAGTCTCCAGGCAGTGGAAGGAGGTGTGAGTCCAGAGGTCCGGGACTCACTGGAGCAACAATTAAGGCAGCAGCTAGGGCAGGAATGGGCAAACTACGGCCCGCGGGCCGTATACGGCCCAGCGGACCTTTTAATCCGGCCCGCTGTATCAGTTATCCTGGTGAACAAATGGACTGCTGCAGAGGGAGCCGGGGAAGCCCGCGCGAAGCCGCGGCTCCCTCTGCACAGCCCGCCAGCGTGAAGAGCCTTTACCTTCACGCTGGCGGCTGTTTCAATGAAGCCACGAATGCCGCGAGAGGTTAAAGGGCATTGCCTTTAACCTTTCCCGGCATTCGCGGCTACATTGCAACAGCCGCCAGCGGGAAGGTAAAGGTTCTTCATGCTGGCGGGCTGTGCAGAGGGAGCCGGGGCCTCGCGCGGGCTTCCCCGGCTCCCTCTGCAGCCCCTTAGACAGCGCGGGGCTCTTCGGGGGGGCGGCTAGGACTGGATGGGCTGTGATGGGGGGGGGGAGAACGGACTGGAAATGGGCTGTGATGGGGTAAACAGACTGGAAATGGGCTGTGATGGTGGGGGGGGGAGAACGGACGGGAAATGGGCTGTGATGGGGGGGAAACAGACTGGAAATGGGCTGTGAGGGGGGGGGGGGGGGGGCACGGACTGGAAATGGGCTGTGATGGGGTAAACAGACTGGAAATGGGCTGTGATGGTGGGGGGGGGAGAACGGACTGGAAATGGGCTGTGATGGGGGGAGGACTGCAAATGGTCTGTGATGGTGGGGGGGATAGGACTGGAAATGGGCTGTGATGGTGGGGACGGACGGACTGAAAATGGGCTGGGATAGGGGAAACAGACTGGAAATGGGCTGTGATGTGGGGGGGGGAACAGACTGGAAATGGGCTGTGATGGGGGGGACGGACAAATTGGGCTGGGATGGGGGGAAACAGACTGGAAATGGGCTGTGGTGGGGGGGGGAGAACAGACTGGAAATGGGCTGTGGTGGGGGAACGGACTACAATTGGGCTGTGATGGGGGGAGGACTGCAAATGGGCTGTGATGGTGGGGGGAATGGACGAAATGGGCTGTGATGGTGGGGGGAATGGACTGGAAATGGGCTGATGAAGGGCTGGATTAGGACTGTGTAAATGTGTTTGAAATTGAGAATTGCAACAACAAAGCTATCTCCTGACTTTGATGCCTTAACAAAAAAGGGAGACCAACAACACTGTTCACACTAAAATTGAAGGTACTATTTTATGAAAGAAATACATTGCATAAAAGTTTTGTAAAATAACTCTTTTTATGCTTTTCTACCTTAAATTAATCTAAACATTTAATGTTACAAATTTAAATTTAATTTATATTAATTCACACATACACACCGTCCATCTACTCTTGGTCCGGCCCCCGGGTCCAATATATGAACCCATTGCGGCCCTCGAGTCAAAAAGTTTGCCCACCCCTGAGCTAGGGTCTAGTTGTTAGTTAATGCATAAGGAAATACATTTTATTTATAAAAAAAAAAAGAAAAAAAAAAGGGATCAGTACCCCTTTAAATTGAACTCACTCTTGCCAGTTTGTAAGAAGTGTAGGGAGCTGCCCCCCCCCCTTCTCCCCCCTCTCTGGAGCGAGGAAGCGCTAGCAGAGTAGAGAGCGGGAGCTGTGCAGGGGTCCTCTGGCGCTCTTTCCCCCGAGGTGGGTAAGAGGCCGTGGAGGAGCAGCACTGCGGCCGCACGTCTCGAGAAGCCACGAGGTGCGGAGGTGGAGGTGACAGGCCCGACGAGATTTGCAGCACAGAGCGGGGCCAGAGTCTCCCACTCGGGAAGTAGCGTGCCCACTTAATTTTCACTGGCGCCTTTGAGGTAAGAGGCGGGGGCTGTAGGAGGCAGCGGTTTTGAGCCTGCCGCGGGGTTTTTAAGCGGGCGGGTGTTCTTTTTTTTTAGGAGAGGTGCGACCCGCGCGATTTGCGCAGAAAACGAGGGCTTTGGGGTTGCCGTGCTGCGTGCTTCCCGGGGGAGGCCCATATTAAGTAGCGCCTGTTACAGTCTTTGGTTTATGATTTAAAAAAAAAAAAAGGGGCCTTGAGGTTTTTCTTCAGGAGTTTTGGGTCCGGGCAGGACACTGCGCTTTTGAGCGGGCTTATGCCTCAACGGCCTAGGTGCCTCATGTGTGGGGTGCGGAGAGGGGCAGTCGCTGAGGTGGGAGTTTGCAGAGGCTGTGCCCTAGAAGCTTCCATAGCGGACATGGAAAAAAAGGGAGAGTCGGAAGCTGAGGAGGTTGCATTGGGAAAGGACTCTCTGGTTGCCCCAGAGATAGTGCAGGAGCCCCTGCCGGGACCGTAGTCAGCTCCAGATGGTCCCTTGCCACAAGTCCCTCTGCAGGGGGGGCTGGGGGCAATCCTTTCACAGCAGTTCCTGACAATGCTGCAGCAGGCTCTTGGGGGGTCGGCTAGTGGAGGAGCCTGGGTCCCTGGAGGCGGAGAGCCGAGGGACAAAGAGGGCAGGGGCTGTGTTGTATAAAACCGCAGGTGGTAGCGCCGGCAAGAGAGCTAGGCTGCGGGGGGACAGAGCGGAACGGGACTTAGAGGAGCAGTCCGACCTTTTAGAGGAGTCAGACATAGAACAAGATTTGGAGGAAGGTGAGATAGCGGAGCCGGAGGACCAGGCGAGGATAGTGAGAGTATTCCGGAGAGAGGAGCTGTCGGCCTTGATTGCGGAAACCCTAATAGCATTGAATGTGTCAGCCTCAGGCCCAGCAGAGGATGCTGCGCTGGAGGATCCATTATTGCAGGCTATCAGGAAATCTCAGAGGGCGTTCCCAATGCATAGGGTGTTTAAGGAAATGATTCAGGAAGAATGGGATACGCCGGAGGCTAGCCTTAAGGGAGCTAGGATAATGGCACGGCTGTATCCTTTAGCCGAGCCGGAGAAGGATCTTTTTAAATCCCCCAAGGTGGATGCAGCGGTTTCAGCAGTAACTAAGAACACTACTATCCCTGTGGAAGGCAGTGCAGCGCTGAAGGATTCGCAGGATAGGAGATTGGATACTCTGCTTAGGCAGGTGTTTGAGGTGAATGCCTTGTCTATACAGGCCTCGATTTGTGGGGCCTGGGTGGCAAGGGCGTGTCTTTAATGGTCCCAAAGATTGAAGGGATACAGGGGAATGAAGAGGCGGCCCACATTGAGTCGGGAGCGTCCTATTTGGCGGATAGCCAGTATGATCTGATTCGGGGCCTTTCAAAGAGTATGGCGTCGGTAGTCGGTACCTCTGGCTGCGGAATTGGGCGGCGGATGGGGCCTCCAAAGCGAGATTAGGTAAGCTCCTCTTTGGGGAGGAGTTGGAGAAGTTAGTTAAGGACATAGGTGAGTCTAAAGGGGGACAGCTTTCCGGAGGATAAGCAGAAGCAGAATCGGCCGGGAGCACCGTCTAGGAGTCAGCAGAGAGAATTTAGGCTGTTTCGCCCCTCTAGGTTCGGCCAGGGGCAAAGGGGCAGGTCCCTGTATAGGTCTCAGGGGTTTCAAGGTTTCAGAGGAGCAGGCAGAGGTTTTGCAGCCTCCTCTTCCCCAGGGAGCAAGAAGCCGCAATGAAGTGAGGGGGGTCCAGGCAGGAATTGTACCGGTGGGAGGTCAGTTAAGAGAATTTGTTCCTGCCTGGGCCTGCATTACTTCGGATCAGTGGGTGTTGGAAGTCGTGTAGAAGGCTTATGTGCTTGAGTTCCAATGCCCCGTGAGAGACACGTTTGTGCAATCTCTATGCAGGACAAGATCCAAGATAAATGCAGTAAAGCAAACAGAGAAGTTGTTGGCTCTCGAGGCGGTAGTGCCGGCAGACCAGCAAGGAAGTGGTTGATATTTATTTATTTTATTTATTTACATTCTCTTATATACCACACTATTCTGCATCAGTGCGATTTACATTGAACAAACTGAAATTACATTGAACAGGGCATTATAACTTTATATTATATTATAACTCAATATATTTTGTGGTGCCAAAGAAGGAGGGCACCTTAAGGCCCATCCTGGATTTAAAAAGTGTGAACAGGTGTCTCCGAGTGTCTCACTTTCGCATGGAGTCGTTGAGGTCAGTCATTGTGGCGGTGAGGCAGGGACAGTATCTGACATCTTTGGATCTGTCGGAGGCCTATCTACTTATTCCGATCAGGGTGGAGCACCAACGTTTTCTTCGCTTTGCGGTACCCATGGGACATTTCCAGTTCCAGGCGCTACCATTTGGATTGGCGACCAAGGACGTTCACCAAAATCATGGTGGTGGTCGCGGCGGCATTAAGGAAGGAAGGGAGTGTGTGTTCACCCGTATCTGGACAATTGGTTGATTCGAGCAAAATCGCAGGAGGAGAGCCGGCAGGCGACCAGTCGGGTGGTAACTTTCCTGCAGGACTTAGGATGGGTGGTCAACGTGTCAAAGAGCAAGTTGACGTCATCGCAAGAGTTAGAGTACTTGGGAGCTCGCTTCGACATGTGCAAGGGCAGGGTCTTCCTGCCTCGGGTGCGGATCCAGAAACTGAGGCAGTTTGGGAGTTCCTGAAGAACAGGGCCCCGTCGACGTGGCAGTATCTGCAGCTCTTAGGAACAATGGCAGCCACGCTGGAGATGGTGCCGTGGGCCAGGGCTCATATGAGACCTCTACAGAGGGCGCTCCTCAGAAGGTGGTCTCATCAGTCCGACCCGTTGTCCAGATCTTTGGCGTGTCCTCGGGAGGCACGCAGATTGCTGCAGTGGTGGCTGCGTCCGGGGAAGCTGGAGAAAGAGATGCCTCTAGAGTCGCTGGACTGGAAGCCATTGACAATGAATGTGAGTCTGTTCGGCTGGGGGGCGCACTTCGATGGACAGTATGCTCAGGGCCAGTGGTCAGACCAGGAGAAATCGTCGTCCATCAACAGGTTGGAGTTACGGGCAGTGTCGTTAGCCCTGCGGGCCTTGTGGGGTCTGCTGCAGGGGCAAGCGATCAGAGTGCGCTCGGACAATGCCACAGCAGTGGCATATATCAATCAGCAAGGCGGAACCAGCAGTGTGCAGCTGGAGGAAGAAGCGGACGGCTTATTAGCCTGGGCCGAGTTGCACCTGGAAGCGTTGGCGGCGCATGTGGCAGGGGTGGACAATGTGACGGCCGACTTTTTGAGCCGAGTCAGAGTGGATCCGGGAGAATGGGTCCTTCATCAAGAAGTCTTTGAGTCCCTAGTGCAGCGATGGGGTCAGCCAGTGATGGACCCGATGGCAACGTTCCAGTTGGCAAAGCTGGACAGATTCTACAGCAGAAGAAGAGAATGTCCGAGGGATTGGATGCCATAATGCAAGGGTGGCCGGAGGACGGTCTGCTGTACGTATTCCCGCCATGGGTGCTCATCGGCAGAGTTCTCCAGCGCATAGAAAGGCACAAAGGGCCAGTACTTCTGGTGGCGCCGGATTGGCCAAGGCGTCCTTGGTATGCCGACTTAATGCGGCTTCTGGTGGAACTGCCTTGGAGGTTACTGGATCGGGGAGACCTGCTGGTGCAGGGTCCTCTAAGCATGCCTCAGGTGAGTCTGTTTTCGCTTACGGCTTGGCTCTTGAGAGAGCAAGGCTGACGGTTAAGGGCTACTCGGCAGCGGTGATTTCTACGTTGTTGAGGTCTAGGCGTCGTTCCACATCCTTAGCTTACATGAGGGTCTGGCGGATGTTTGAGGCCTGGTGCGAAGAAAGACAGCTGCAGGTGTTAAGGGGCACGATCGCACAGGTTTTGGCTTTTTTGCAGGATGGCTTTGAGAAGGGCTTAGCAGCGTCTTCTCTTAGAGTGCAGTTGGCAGCACTGGCCTGTAATAGAGGGAAGGTGCAAGGGAGGACGCTGGGAGCCCATCCGGATGTAAAAAGATTTTTGAGAGCGGCCTTCTTATTGAGACCTCCCTGCAGGAGTGTGGTACCAGGGTGGGATCTTAATGTAGTGCTGGAGGCCCTGGTTAGGCAGCCATTTGAGCCTCTTGCAAAGGCAACTTTGAAGGATCTAACGCTTAAGGTGGTGTTTTTGGTTGCTATTGTGTCGGCAAGAAGGATCTCGGAGTTGCAGGCTTTGTCATGTAGGGAACTGTTTTTGTCCTTCTCAGGCAAGAAAGTAGTGCTGAGGACGGTTCTGTCCTTTTTGCCCAAGGTTGTATCGGCCTTCCATGTCAATCAGGTGGTATCCTTGCCGTTCTTTGAAAGTTCAGAGGCGGATAGGTCTAAAGGGCGCCTGCATAGATTGGATATCGGTAGGGCGCTGAAGAGATATTTGCAAAGAACAGAGGCTTTCCACAAGTCAGACAGGTTGTTTGTCCTGTTTGGTGGTCCGCGGCAAGGAGAGCCGGCTTCTAAGGCGTCTATAGCTAGGTGGATTAAGGAAGCTATAGCAGCGGCGTATTTTCTAAAGGGCAAAGTAGTGCCGAAGGGTTTAAAGGCCCATTCGACTAGAGCTCAGGCAGCTTCCTGGGCAGAGTTTAGCCTAGTTCCGGCGTCGGAAATTTGTAGGGCGGCAACTTGGTCGTCTCTGCATACCTTTGTCAAGCATTATAGGCTTGATGTGCAGGCGGAAGGGGATGCTAGGTTTGGATCAGCGGTTCTTCAGGCTGGTCTGGCAGGTGCCTCCCGATAAAGTAGTCACTGTTCTGTTACATCTCCAATGGTCCGGGACTAGACTGGAGGGACGATCAGGAAGGTGAAATTAGACTTACCTGCTAATTGTAGTTCCTGGAGTAACTCCAGTCTAGTCCCGCATCCCTCCCTATTGTAAGCTGCCAGGGTGTGGCCTGAAGACCGGGGAGGGGGAGATTAAAGTATTTAAGGTGAGAGTAATGAGATGCGTCAGACTTGCGTATGGGAGGGGCATAGTTCTTTCTCGCTCTGGGTAAAGTGTCTCGTCAAGGGGCATGGGAGAAGGAACAGCTCCTGCATTCAGTTTTACATTCTTAGGATTCAGATAGTATAGAGTTTGATTGGTTATTGGTTATTGTTAAAAAAAAAAAATTGGCTTAAATGCCCGTAGCATGGGAAATAAGATCCCTGATGTTGAAGCTTTGGTGGGAATGGCTGACTTGGATTTAGTAGCAGTTACAGAAACCTGGTTCACAGAAAACCATGATTGGGATGTAACTATACCTGGCTATACTTTATTCAGAAAGGACAGGGTAGGAAGTAGGGGAGGAGGAGTGGCACTATATGTAAAAACTACTATTAAAGCTTTGGAATTACAGAGCTTAAAAGGGAGAGGGGAGGCATTGTGGGTTAAACTAGAAAGAGGGAAAGAAAAATCTGTTTACATTGGTGTGATATACAGACCTCCCTCACAAGAGGAAGAGGTGGACAGAGTTAATTGAAGACATGCGCAGCATTGCTAGGGGAAGTGCTACTGATAGGAGATTTCAATATGCCAGATGTTGATTGGCACATTCCTGCTGCAGTATCATCTAAAAGTAAGGAGATCCTGGATTCTCTACAGGGAGAACTATTCAGGCAATTGGTAACAGACCCCACACGTGAAGGGGCCATACTGGACTTGGTGCTTACCAATGGTGAAAGTGTTTCTGATGTTGTAGTGGGAGATCATTTTGCATCCAGTGATCACCAGATGGTGTGGTTCAGTATTAGGACTAGGGCTGTTAGAATCCATTCAAAGGCGAGGATGGGCCAATACCTCAGGGAGTTATTTTATTTTATTTATTTAGTATACATTTGTATACCGCTACTTCCAGCGATCAGCAGCGGTTTTGATTACAGATTGGAAATTGTCAAATCATGACAGGAAATTTTTGAGGTATAAACACATTGATTAGACAGGAAAGCACAGCACACAGAGAACTATTTTACAGGGAACATGGGCTATGGAGGGTTAAGTGGCTTGCCCAAGACCACAAGGAGCACCTGTGGGACTAGAAACCCCAGTCCTTCCGGCCCAAGGTTGCTGTCCTCTAGTGGGATTTGAACCCCCGACCTTCCGGCCCGAAGTACCTTGCCCCAACCACTAGGCTACTCCTCCACTCAGTTGGATGGGAACAGCTGAGGGATGTAGAAAAACAGTGGGAAAAACTGAAAGGGGATATTTTAAGGGCAACCAACCTTTTTGTTAAAATGGTAAATAAAGGTAAAAGGAAAAGGAGACCTGGAAGATATATTACAACTATTTGATAAACTGAATAGTAGCAAATCACCTGGACCGGATGGTATACATCCAAGAGTGTTGAAAGAACTGAAATATGAGATTGCGGACCTGCTATTGGTAATCTGTGAACTTTCATTAAAATCATCTGTAATACCTGAAGATTGGAGGATCGCCAACGTAACACCAATCTTTAAAAAGGGTTCCAGGGGTGACCCGGGAAATTACAGACCAGTGAGTCTGACGTCAGTACCGGGGAAAATGGTAGAAACCATCATAAAGAACAAAAATTACACAGCATGTAGATAGTCATGGCCTAATGGGAGACAGCCAACATGGCTTTAGACAAGGAAGATCTTGTCTTACTAATCTGATATGTTTTTTTGAAGGTGTGCATAAACAGGTAGACAAAGGTGAGTCGGTTGATATAGTGTATCTGGACTTTCAGAAAGCTTTTGATAAGGTCCCTCATCAGAGACTTTTGGCAAAATTAAAAAGTCATGGGATAGGAGGCAGTGTACTATTGTGGATCGGGAACTGGTTAAAAGATAGAAAGCAGAGGGTAGGGCTAAATGGCCAATATTCCCAATGGAAAAAGGTGAATAGTGGAGTACCCAGGGATCTGTACTGGGTCCGCTACTTTTTGACATATTCATAAATGACCTGGAAAAGGGAATAACGAGTGAGGTTATCAAATTTGCAGATGATACAAAACTGTTTAAAGTTGTTAAAACCCAAGAGGACTGTGGAAAACTGCAGGAGGATCTGGATAAATTGGAAGACTAGGCATCCAAATAGCAGATGAAATTCAATGTGGACAAGTGCAAAGTTATGCACCTAGGAAAGAACAACCCACACTATAGTTACACAATGCAAGGTTCCACATTGGGAACCACCACCCAGGAAAAAGATTTAGGAGTCATCGTGGATAACATGTTAAAACCCTCTGCCCAGTGTGCAGCGGCAGCCAAGAAAGCAAATAGAATGCTAGGTATCATAAAGAAAGGGATGGAAAATAAAACAAAGGATATTATAATGCCTCTGTATCGTTCCATGGTACGACCGCACCTTGCATATTGTGTACAGTTCTGGTCACCGTATCTTAAAAAGGACATAGCATTATTAGAAAAAGTACAGAGAAGAGCCACCAAAATGGTGAAGGGGATGGAAGGCTACTCCTATGAAGAGAGGCTACAAAGGTTGGGGCTCTTCAACCTGGAAAAGAGACGGCTGAGGGGAGATATGATAGAGGTCTATAAATTAATGAATGGAGTGGAGCGGGTAAACGTGAATCAATTGTTTACGCTATCAGAATATAGAAAGACTAGGGGACATGCAATGAAGCTACAGGGTAAACTATTTAAGACAAATAGGAGAAACTATTTTTTCACTCAACGTGTAATCAAACTCTGGAATTTGTTACCGGAGGATGTAGTAAGGGCTGTTAGTGTAGCTGGGTTTAAAAAAAGTTTGGACAAGTTCCTGGAGGAAAGGTCCATAAACCACTATTAAAAAGGGACCCAGGATAATCAATGATTGACCCAGTACAAGCATTGTGGAACCTGTCTCTTTTGGGGATATTGCTAGGTACATATGACCTAGATTGGCCACTGTTGGAAACAGGATACTGGGCTTGATGGACCTCGGTCTGACCCAGTATGGCATATCTTATGTTCTTAGACCGCTATGGTTTTCGAAAGAAGTAGCTGAAAAAGTGAAGAAAAAGAGGGAGGCCTTCATGAAATACAAGAGATCACAGAGAGAGGAAGACAGGCATCTGTATTTGGAAAAACGTAGAGAAGCTAGCAAAGTAGTCAAGAAGGCAAAGATTCAAAAGGAGGAGGAAATAGCCAATGCAATAAAATGGGGGGATAAGAAATTTTTCAAATATATTAGAGAGAAGAGGAAGGGCAAGAGTGGTATTGTCAGACTCAAGGGTGCAGGGGAGGAATATGTAGAAGCTGATAAGGATAAAGCGGAATTGCTTAACAAATATTTTTGTTCTGTGTTCACAGATGAAGAACCAGGAGCAGGACCTCAAAAAACACCCACAAATAGGAACAGAAGCAAAGGACATCTTGAACAATTTTCAAAAGACTGTGTTCGTGAGAAGCTATCTCAACTTAAAGTAGACAAAGCGATGGGACCGGATGGGATACACCCGAGAATACTGAGGGAACTTGGGGACGTTCTAGCAGCTCCACTGACTGACCTTTTCAATGCCTCGTTGGAGTCTGGAGTGGTGCAAAAGGACTGGAGAGAGGCTCATGTGGTGCCTTTACACAAAAGCGGAAGTAAGGATGTGGTTGAAAACTACAGGCCGGTTAGTTTAACTTCGGTAGTGAGTAAATTATTGGAAACGCTGCTGAAAGAGAAAATAGTGAGGTTTCTGGAGTCCAGCGGATTACAGGATCCGAGGCAGCATGGATTCACCAGAGGCAGGTCTTGTCAGACAAATCTGATTGATTTCTTTGACTGGGTGACCAGGGAGTTGGACCGAGGGAGAGCCCTAGATGTGGTGTATTTAGATTTCAGTAAAGCCTTTGACACTGTTCCTCACAGGCGACTTATAAACAAACTGAGCACCCTAGGGAGGGACCCTAAAGTTACTGCTTGGGTTAGAAATTGGTTGGGTGGGAGGTGACAAAGAGTACAGGTAAATGGAGCTCACTCTGAGGAGAAGGATGTTATCAGTGGTGTGCCCCAGGGATCTGTCCTTGGTCCGATTCTTTTTAACATCTTTGTTAGTGATATAGCGGAAGGGCTTTCAGGTAAGGTTTGCCTCTTTGCGGATGATACCAAAATCTGCAATAGAGTAGACACCCAGGAAGGGGTAGATAACATGAGGGATCTAGCTAAGCTTGAAGAATGGTCTAGAATTTGGCACCTGGGATTTAATGTTAAAAAATGTAAGGTCATGCATTTGGGCTGCAGCAATCCAAGGGAGCAATATAGTATAGGGGGTGAAGTACTTTTGTCCACTAAAGAAGAGCGGGACCTAGGCGTGGTTGTGTCTGATTATCTTAAAGTAGCTAAACAGGTAGAAAAGGCGACGGCAAAAGCTAGAAGGCTGCTTGGGTGCATACGGAGAGGAATGGCTAGCAGAAAAAAGGAGGTGATAATGCCTCTGTGTAAGTCTTTGGTGCGATCTCATTTGGAGTATAGTATGCAATTCTGGAGACCGCACCTTCAAAAGGATGTGAACAGGATGGAGTCGGTGCAGAGGGTGGCTACTAAAATGATTAGTGGTCTTCATTATAAAGCATATGAGAACAGACTGAAGGATCTTAATATGTGCACCTTAGAGGAAAGGCGGGATAGAGGTGATATGATTGAGATGTTTAAATACTTCCGTGGCATAAATGTTCAGGGAGAGAGCCTCTTTCAATTGAAAGCAAGTTCTGCTATGAGGGGACATGGGATGAGGGTGAAGGGAGATAGATTCAGGAGTGATATGCGGAAATATTTCTTTACGGAAAGTAGTGGATCCGTGGAATAGTCTCCCAGTGGAGGTGGTAGAGATGAGGACAGTAACTGAATTCAAAAAAGCATGGGACAAACACAGAGGATCTCTAAAGGTAAAAAGGGGACTGTTGTAGTTACGGAAGGACAGTCTAGATAGGCCATGTGGTCTTTTTCTGTCATATTTCTATGTTTCAATGTTTCTATGTTTTGCTCTGGTGAGTCTGCTTTGTCAATAGGAAAACTGATTCAAGGAGGCAGTTCCTTGACTACTTATACTGGAGTCACCAAAAGAGTGACATGCTCAGTCTCCAAGCTGTGAGAGGACGCACACAACTCCAATGGTCCGGGACTAGACTGGAGTTACTCCAGGAACTACAATTAGCAGGTAAGTCTAATTTCACCTTATGGACTTTTCTTCCAGGAACTTGTCCTAACCTCTTTTAAACCCAGCTACACTAACAGCTTTTGCTACATCCTCTAGCAATGAATTCTAGAGTTTGATTGCACATAGAATGAAAAAATATTTTCTCTGATTAGTTGTAAATGTGCTACATTGCATGTCCCCTAGTTTTTCTACTTTCTGAAGGCGTAAAAGGTAGGAAAAAGGCAGATGCTCTCTATGGACAGCAGGAATAAATCCTCATAGTGATCATAGCATAATCACATTTGATTTAATACATGGAAGGAGGAAAGCAAGGAAATCCACAGTACTACCTTTTAAACTTCAAAAGGAAGACTATGATAAAAATGAGGGAAATAGTTAAGAAAAAACTGAGGAACGGCTGCAAAGGTTAAAGATTTACATCAAGCATGGGTATTGTTTAAAAATACCATCTTGGAAGTCCAGACCCAGAGGTATTCCATACTTTAAGAAAAGTGGAAGGCAGGCCAAAAAACTGCCAGCATGGTTTAAAGGTGAGGCCAGAGAGACTGTTGTAGCCAAAAAAAGCATCTTTCAGGAAATGGAAAAAAAAGAGCCAAATAACGAAAACAGAAAACATAAGCACTGGCAGGTTAGATATAAGGCATTGTTAAGGCAGGCAAGGAGAAAATTTGAAAAGAAGTTTGCCTTGGAAGCAAAAACACACAACTTTTTACAAGTACATTCGTAGCAAAAAACCTGTGAGATTCGGACCATTGGATGATAGAGGGGTAAAAGGGGCGCCAAGGGGAGGACAAGGCCATAGCAGAGAGATTGAATAAATTCTTTGCTTTGGTCTTTACTAAAGAAGATATAAGGAAGTTACCCATTCCTCAAATGGTATTTAAAGATGATATAATGGAAGAAATGAAAGAAATATCGATAAACCTGGAAGATGTATTACAAGTGTTTAATAAACTGAAGCGTAGTAAATCACCTGGACCGGATGATATATATCCAAAGGTGTTGAAAGAACTGAAATATGAGATTGAAGACCTACTATTAGTAATATGTTAACTATCATTAATATCATGTATAGTACCTGAAGACTGGAGAATGGCCAGTGAAACACCAATTTTTAAAGAGGGTTCCAGTGAGGATGTGGGAAACTACAGACAGGTGAGCCTGACATCGGTACCAGGCAAAATGGTAGAAACCATTATAAAGAATAAAATTACTGAATGTATAGTCATGGTTTAATGGGAGAAAGCCAGCATGGATTTAGCCAAGGAAAGTCTTGTCTTACTAATTTTTCAAAGGAGCGAACAAAGGTGAGCCGTTCGATATAGCGTACCTCGATTTTCAGAAAGCCTTTGACAAGGTTCCTCATAAGAGACTCTTGGCCAAATTAAAAAGTCATGGGAGTGTAGTACTGTGGATCCAGGAACTGGTTAAAAGAGAGAAAGCAGAGAATAGGACTAAATGGCCATTTTCTCATTGGAAAAAGGTGAATAGTGGAGTAAGCGTAGTTACTCACCTGTAACAGGTACTCTCTGGGGACAGCAGGAATCAGTCCTCACTTATGGGTGATGGCACCGACAGAGCCCTCGTGGAAGCATCCCCCCCCCCCAGCTTTCAAAGAAAGCCTTTGGGAGATGCCACCACGCATGCATGGTCCCCTTAACATAAGAACATAAGATATGCCATACTGGGTCAGACCAAGGTCCATCAAGCCCAGTGTCCTGTTTCCAACAGTGGCCAATCTAGGTCATACGTACCTAGCAGTTTCCCCCAAAGGCACAGGTTCCACAATGCTTGTACTGGGTCAAGCATTGATATCCTGGGTCCCTTCTTAATAATGGTTTATGGACCTTTCCTCCAGGAACTTATCCAAACCTTTTTTAAACCCATCTACACCAACAGCCTTTACTACATCCTCCGGTAACAAATTCCAGAGTTTGATTACACGTTGAGTGAAAAAATATTTTATTTTATTAGTCTTAAATAGTTTACCCTGTAGCTTCATTGCATGTCCCCTAGTCTTTCTATATTCTGATAAGGTAAACAATCGATCTACGTTTACCCGTTCCACTCCGTTCATTAATTTATAGACGTCTATCATATCTCCCCTCAGCCGTCTCTTTTCCAGGTTAAAGAGCCCTAACCTTTTTAGCCTTTCTTCATAGGAGTATCCTTCCATCCCCTTTACCATTTTGGCGGCTCTTCTCTGAACCTTTTCTAATAATGCTATATCCTTTTTAAGATACGGCGCCCAGAATTGCACACAATATTCAAGGTGCGGTCTCACCATGGAATGATATAGAGGCATTATAATATCTTTTGTTTTATTTTCCATTCCTTTCCTTATGATACCTAGCATTCTATTTGCGCTCTCAGCCGCTGCTGCACACTGGGCCGAGGGTTTTAACATGTTATCCACAATGACGCCTAAATCTTTTTCCTGGGTGGTGGTTCCTAATGTGGAACCTTGCATTGTTTAACCATAGTTTTGGTTGATCTCCAGGAACAAGCAGGAATGTAGTCATCACATATGGGTATCGTCGGTACCGACGGAGCCCCCGCGGGAACGCTCCCCAGCGTCCAATCAGAACGCTTTTGGGAGCATCCCACAGTGCCTGCGTGCTGCCTTCCCACCTTTCCCAATTGCCTCTCTCCAGTTCTTCTTTTTCCGCGGAGCCAGCAGGTCGTGTTCCTGTCACCGCAGAAGAATTTCTTTTCTCTTTCTTTCTGTGGTCGCGTCTGCCTTCTTCGACGCTCTACCGGTACTGCCGGTCTTTTCTTTCTTATTTCTGTAAAAAAAATATATATATTTTTTTCTTTTCTTCAGGTGCACCCGCCTTTTTTGGGCCTTAGGCCCAAAAACATTTCCTTAACATGGAGAAACCTGCCTCAGGTTTTAAAAAGTGCACCAAGTGTGGCGGTACCATTTCCGTTACCGACACCCATGAATGGTGTTTAAAATGTTTAGGTCCTGACCACTCCATCACGGATTGTGTGTCCTGTGCCATGATGTCTAAAAGAGGTCGGCAGAACCGAGCTGCCAAGCTCAGTACCCTGTTTCCCTCTGATGCGGCTTCGGTGGCATCGACATCTTCCAGGGCTGCTTCTTCCTCCCGTGGATCTCGGGTAACTAAACCTAAATCCAGCCAGTCCTCGAAGGGTAGATCTCCTTCTAAGCATCAAGATGCCTCTGGCATTGCCCTCGAGGATTCTGCACCGGCAAAATTACCCCGGCGGGAGGCTTCTGCTTCCAAAGCATTATCAGGGTTCCAGGATGTTCTCGATGGCTCGGCCTCGACAGGTGATCTGATGCCATGCTCTGGGGTACCGGTGGTCTCCACCGGTACCGACATTCAGGCATTGCTGGTGTCCATGGACCAGAGAATTCTGACTATAGAACACAGTCTGGCGGCTTTCCTTGTGGCATCGACGCCCTTGGTACCGCAACAGACAACTCCACCGGTACCGGCACTGGCATCGGTATTGGTACCGGTACCGATATTATCGGCATCGGTGTCTGCTCTGCCGGACACCCTGTCCTCCAATGCCCTCCGGTACAGGTTATTCCCGGTACCGACCTTGGTCGGTACGGGTATCGGGCTCTACAGGAGCATCCGGAGAGACGATACTTCGAGTCCTCAGAAGAATCTGAGGAATCTGAAAGTTCTGTCGGTGCAGCGATGCTTCTTCCAGAGGAGTCGTCCTCTCCTAAACGCAGGATGTCTCCTCCAGAGGACATGTCCTTCCAAGACTTCATCAGGGAGGTGGCTCGGGGCCTGTCCATTACTGTGGCCCCTGAAACAGGGCCAAGGAGTTGGAAATTTTACAATATCCCAAAACTTCTAAGGAGGCAGCTACCTTACCCATTCATGAGATTTTATATGATCTCATGTTGAGGATGTGGGAAACACCTCTTACCACCTCTCCTCATTCTCGTAGGTTAGATACTATGTATCATGTCCCTCCTTGTCCTGGGTTCCATAAGACTCAACTTCCTCAACACTCTATTGTGGTAGAGTCAGCTATGAGAAGGATCAGAAGTGCAAAAAGACATGCCTCTAATCCTCCAGGACGTGAGTGTAGAACCCTGGATGCTCTTGGACGTAGAGTCTTCCAAGCTTCCATGCTTGCTGCAAGAATCAGTTCCTATAGTCTCTACATAGGTATGTTCCTAAAGGAGGTCACAGATAATTTACAGACTTTAAGTCCTTTCATTTCTGAGGAGAAAAGACAGCACTTTCTCACTTGGGTCAATTATGCCCAAGATGTTTCTAAATTCTCCAACCGTGCAGCCTTTGACTGCTTTGAGTGTATAAGCAGAACCTCGGCTATCGCCATAGGAGCACGTAGAATTGCTTGGCTCCAGGCATCTGATTTAGAGCTCTGGGTACAAGATAAATTGGGAAATATCCCTTGTACTGGTGAGAACCTGTTTGGTAAAGATTGGCAGGAAAAAGCCAATGAAATGGATGCTGAAAATTCCACCTTGGATAGACTATCCAAGTCCACTGCTGATCCTGTTAGAAAGAGGTTGTTCAAGAAAGCATCTTTTTCTAAAAAGAAAAGATTTTATCCTGCTTATGGTCAGCAGGCATCTTCTGCAGGTCAGTTTTCAAGCAAACGTCAGCAACCACCCAAACAGAAGAAAGCAAAGACTGCTAGGCCTCCACCGGCCCAGCAACCTCAGCCTCCTCAGGGCCTTTGACTTTCAGCTAGAGAACTTAGCCTTTCTGGTTCTGGAAGGACCAGAACCGTCCATTCCAGGAAGGTTATGTCATTTTGCCCCCAAATGGGGGCAAATAACAGCAGAGCACTGGACACTCTCCATCATAAAGGAGGGGTACAAACTTCATTTTTCAAGCATGCCCCCTCACACAATAGTGAAGCAGTTCAATTCTCCGACCTCTCTCATCGACCTGTTAGGTCAGGAGGTTGCCATCCTTCTTGCCCAAGGGGCAATAGAAGAAGTACCTCTTCATCAACAGGGCATAGGGTTCTATTCCCCTTATTTCCTTATTCCAAAGAAAACAGGGGGTTACAGACCTATCTTAGATCTCAGAGAATTGAACAAATTCCTTGTTAAGAAATTCAAGATGCTTTCTCTCGGAGCTCTGCTACCATACCTTCAGAGTCAGGATTTATTTATTTTATTTATTTATTTATTTAACAGTTTTTATATACCGCACTATTCATCATCAGTGCGGTTTACATTAAACAACTTCATTAAACAAGGATTGGCTTTGTTCTCTAGATCTCAAGGATGTTCTCCAACACCTGTTCCATACCTAATCAACTCCTGCCCACCATCCCTGGTAGGATGCCAGAGATCTATGGGGGGAAGTGGAGCCCCTTTTCAGGGACACACAACTTCTGGGGTCTCTCCCTGGCACCTAAAGCTAGGGAGTCCCCATATGTGATGACTACATTCCTGCTTGTTCCTGGAGATAGCATAGTTACTCACCTGTAACAGGTGACCTCCGGGAACAGCAGGAATTTAGTCCTCACAACCCACCCACCTCCCCTAGGAGTTGTATCTCTCTATCTCTTTCCTTTCCCTCTCTCTCTCTTTGTCTCAGCTTTAAAACTCAACTGGAGAGAGGCAGTTGGGAAAGCAGCACGCAGGCGCTATGGGATGCTCCCAAAAGCGTTCTGATTGGACGCTGGGGAGCGTTCCCGCGGGGGCTCCGTCGGTACCGACGATACCCATATGTGAGGACTAAATTCCTGCTGTTCCCGGAGATCACCTGTTACAGGTGAGTAACTATGCTTTCTTCCCTAGGTGCATAACTTTGCACTTGTCCACATTAAATTTCATCTGCCATTTTGATGCCCAGTCTTCTAATTTATCATGATCCTCTTGCGATCTTCCACAATCCTCTTGGGTTTTAACAACTTTAAATAGTTTTGTGTCATCTGCAAATTTGATAACCTCACTCGTTATTCCACTGTTTATGTTTATGTTTATGTTTATTAAAATTTGATATACCGCCCATCCAGAAAGATCAGAACGGTTTACAATATAAAATCACATAAAACACTCAAAAATAGAAACAATTAAAAACAGGTTTAAAACATAGCCAGAAAAAGAGAAGCGAAATACAATCTTAATAGGAAAGAGGGAATTAAAAGAACACGACATAGACTGCAATAAATAGCTTATACAAAGGGGGAGGGAAGGTCAAAGGCAAGGGAGAAGAGGTGAGTTTTGAGGTTACATTTAAAGGTAAGATGGTGAGGTTCAAGTCGAAGGGAGGGAGGTAGGGAATTCCAGAGGGCAGGAGCTGTGAAATAGAAGGCTGAGGAACGGGTAGATTGGAGATGCGCCAGAGAAGGGGAAGGAAGAGTGAGGCGGTTGAGGTGGAATGATCGAGGTGTACGTCTAGGAGTGTGGTAAGTGAGGAGATCAGCCAGATATTGCGGGGTGCTAGCATGAAAAGCTCGATGGACCAAAGTTAACAATTTGTAATGGGAGCGGAACGGTAAGGGCAACCAGTGGAGGCGGAAAAGAAGGGGTGAAACATGGTCACGAGAGGAAGAATGGGTAACGATGCGGGCAGCAGTATACTGAATACGTTGGAGACGGTGCAATTGGGACTTAGGAAGACCAAGAAAAAGAGAATTTGCGAAATCAACACGGGACATAACCAAAGAAAGAAGTAAGGTAGCAAGTGCAGGGGGAGTGAGAAAAGGACGAACAGCACGAATTTGACGTAAGAAAAAGAAAGATGTTTTGGCAACATGAGAAATATGATCATGGAAAGAGAGGTGAGGTCATTTATGAATATGTCAAAAAGCAGCGGACCCAGCACAGATCCCTGTGGTACACCACTATTCACCTTTCTCCATTGGGAAAATTGGCCATTTAGCCCAACCCTCTGCTTTCTATCTTTTAGCCAGTTCTTGATCCACAGTAGTACACTGCCTCCTATCCCATGACTCTCCAGTTTTGCCAAAAGTCTCTGATGAGGGACCTTGTCAAAGGCTTTCTGAAAGTCCAGATACACTATATCAACCGACTCACCTTTGTCCACCTGTTTATTCACTCCTTCAAAAAAAACATAACAGATTAGTAAGACAAGATCTTCCTTGTCTAAAGCCATGTTGGCTGTCTCCCCTTAGGCCATGCCTATCTACATGCTGAGTAATTTTATTCTTTATGATGGTTTCTACCATTTTTCCTGGTACTGACATGAGGCTCACCGGTCTGTAGTTTCCCGGATCACCCCTGGAACCCTTTTTAAAAATTGGTGTTGCATTGGCGATCCTCCAATCTTCAGGTATTAGAGATGATTTTAATGATAGTTCATAGATTACTAATAGCAGGTCTGCAATCTCATATTTCAGTTCTTTCAACACCCTTGGATGTATATAGGCCTTCCTGCCCAAGAGTGCCATTTTGCTCAGTCAGATGACAGCTAAAAAACGTCAAAAACAGAGGATGATGATGAAGCAACTCCAAGGGGAAGAGGGAGGGTTGTGAGAACTTATTCCTGCTGTCCCCAGAGAACATCTGTTACAGGTGAGTAACTACACTTTCTCTGGGAACAAGCAGGATGTCAGCCTTCACATATGGGACTCCCCAGCTACAGGCTACCAAAAGTCCATAGCAGAAATATAAGACTCCCCCAAGGGGAGCCGTAAGCAGCAGCAATTTGGTCCATGTCCACAGACCACAGTAGGACCCCTGTGTCCAATGAACCAGCATTCTGGTAGCCTGAACACAGAAGAGTCGGAGGGTAGGATTTGCCTAGACCCCAAAAACGTTACGGAGCACAGCCTGGCTGAAGGTACTATCCTGTCAGCACTCTCTTTCCAGGCAGTAATGTGCTGCGAAGGTATGTACTGAATACCAGGTAGCAGCCCGGCAGATGTCCACCATCGGGACAGAGTGCAAGTTTGCCACCGAAGCCACCATGGCCCTGGTTCCCACTACTGTTGCAACTAGCGGTGGACACTCCTTTTCCTCTGGGGATGCAACCCGATCTCCTGTCTCAGGAGCAGGGATCTCTCTTGCACCCCAATCTCCAGTCCCTCAATTTGATGGCCTGGCTGCTGAAAGGGTAGTTTTAGCGCCTTTACTACTGCCTAGGGAAGTGGAGGACATAGTCTTGGCCTCTAGGAGGCAGTCCACCAGAAAGTCTTATGCCCTTAAGTGGCGTAGATTTTCTGCCTGGTGTACTCAACACAACGAGAATCCCTTCTCATGCCTTGTGCCAGTGGTGCTGCAGTATTTGCTTCACCTGTCCAACCTAGGCCTTAAGTCCAATTCTGTTAGAGTTCATCTTAGTGCTCTTTCAGCACACCACTCACAGGTGGAGAGTCAGTCTCTATCCAGTCATCCTTTGGTGGCCCAATTCCTCAGAGGCCTGCTTTTGCTTAAGCCTCCAGTGCGTCCACCTGCCCCTGAATGGGATTTAAATGTGGTCTTGCAACGGCTTACTTGCCCACCATTTGAACCTATGGCTACTTGCCCTCTGCGTTTTCTGTCCTGGAAAACGCTATTTCTGGTAGCCCTTACCTCAGCTAGGTGAGTGAGTGAGCTTCAGGCCCCAGTCTCGGAAGCACCTTATACTAGGTTCTATAGGAACAGGGTAGTCTTACGGACTCACCCTAAGTTCCTTCCAAAGTTTGTCGTCTCCTTCCACCTCAATCAGGAGGTGGTTCTTCTGACTTTCTTTCCCAGGCCTCATGCTAGCTGGACTGAGATGGTCCTGCATACCCGGGACTGTAGGAGGGCGTTGTCCTTCTACCTTGACTGTACGTGGGAGCACCGGAGGGCGGTTCAGCTCTTCGTCTCTTATGACCCCAATAAGTTGGGGTTGGCTGTCTCCAAGCATACTTTGTCCATATGGGTAGCTGACTGCATCGCTTGGGCTTACAGGGCAGCCGGCCTCTCGTTGCAGGGTCGAGTTACGGCTCACCGTGTCAGGACGAAGGCTTCGTCAGTGGCTCATCTCCGCTCTGTTCCGTTGGCAGTCATCTGCCGGGCCGCTACTTGGTCTTCAAGCCAGACTTTTGCGGCCCACTACTGCCTTGAGAGGGAGTCCTGCAGGGACAGTGCTTTCGGGCAAGCGGTACTCCATAATCTCTTTGAGGTCTAGGCAACCCCTACCCTCCGGCCCTGGTGTTGGGCTACCTGTCGGGGGCGTTATCAGAGAAGATTCTGTTCTTGCATGCTGAGGCTCTAGAGGGAGCTCATTTTTCAGTTTGGGGCCTCTGGTAGCCCTAAGCTAGGGAGTCCCATATGTGAGGACTGACTTCCTGCTTGGTCCTGGAGAAAGAGTAGTTGCTCACCTGTAACAGGTGTTCTCCAGGAGCAGCAGGAATCAGTCCTCACAATCCTCCCTCCTCCCCTTGGAGTTGCAGTCATATGATTTATTTTTGCTATTTTTGCTGTCTTTTAGGTATGTCATCAGACTGAGCAAGATGGCACCCTTGGGCAGGAAGAGGACCGCGCATGCACGCTGCATTCCCAAAGGCTTTCTATGAAAGCTGGGGAAATGCTCCACACGGGGGCTCCGTCGGCGCCGATGTCACCCATATGTGAGGACTGATTCCTGCTGCTCCTAGAGAACACCTGTTACAGGTGAGTAACTACTCTATATATACATCCAACCCATATACAACAACATCAAACGCCACAAACTACATTACCACCTGTATGCTGATGATATCATGGTATATGCCCCAATCAACCTGCAATCACCTGACATGACATCGATGACAAGCTGCCTTGCGGACATGGACACATGGCTCACTGCTAACAACCTGATGGTCAACTTTGATAAAACAGAGGCTATGTTCATTACCAGAGACTCCACATTCATGCCACCCCAAACAATCAGCATTCTAAACAGAACTATAGCAATCAAGGACGAAGTGAGGTACCTGGGCATCACCCTGGACAGATATCTGAACCTGCAATCTCGCATTACTAAAACTTCAGCAAAAGCCTACCTCTGATTGAGGATCATCAGAAAACTCAAACCAGTCCTTGACCAAGACCACTTCCGTACAGTTTGCCAAGCAGTCATCATCCTACTGCTAGACTATGGAAACTCACTATACCAAGGCCTCCCCCGGCAGTCTATTCACCCACTCCAAATGGTGCAGAATACTGCAGCACGCATCATCACAGGCACTGCAAGATCTGAACACATCACCCCCGTCCTGCGACAGCTGCACTGGCTCCCAATAATTGCAAGGGCAAAATTCAAATCAATCCTGAACATTTTCAATATCTTCCACCACCGCTCTGCAGATGCGCTCCAGAATGTAATAACCAAGGATGTCAGTAACAGGCCTAGAAGAACCAACAAAGACAATAGGATCGCCTTACCCCCACAGGTTATCACAAGACTAAGCAAGTAACATCTAAGAGAGCTCACCTCCCTCACTACTGGCGCCTGCATTATGGAACTCCCTCCCCATGGACTTAAGGACCCTAATGATACCAAGGACTTCCACAAAGGTCTCAAGACCCATCTCTTCACCGAGGCCTATGAGCAACCACCTTAAGTTGCCAAGCACTAGTTACCACCCAAGTGGCCCACTAGCACTAGTTACCACCCAAGTGGCCCACATAGCCCCAACCGCCCATCCCCATTTAGACCTATAAGTAGATAGCTTTTTACGTATGTGAATCGTATCTCCTCCTCTTGAATGTATGCCTCCCAATGTCTTGTTGACCACTTTGATTAAAGGATAAGGTGGTATACAAAACTGTCTAAATAGAGAAAGAAAATGGAAAAAAAATCTGAGAAGAAAGGACAAATGGATAGCTCGCAGAAGACACGAAGAAACCAGAAGAAAGTGACTGAAGCAATTGCAACTGAAAAAGAAAATGCACAAACAACAAAAGGAAGAAAAATACTTTTTTATTTTGAACTTATTAACTGGAATATATCAGCTCTGGGAAATGTGCATCATTAACATCTTTTGTGTTTTGTTTAGTACAAGAGAAAATTAATTTAGTTTTATTTCTCCAGTGTTGTTGTACATCCCAAGTTTGGCTTTTGGGGTTCCCAGTTTAATTGTCTTCCTGTTTCTAAATTGTGATCCTTTGTTCTTTGGTGACGGTCTATGTTCTGCATTTTAACCAAGCTGAGGTATTCTGTTCATGTAGTTTCTATTTGACCATACCACTTGTTCTCTTTCCCCAGTAGGAGATGCATTGGTATTCTCTGAGATGTATTGGTTTAATATTTGCAGTGTTTCCTTTTGATAGGTAGGGTTTGGTGCTTTGTGAGTCCTGGCAGTGCTGTTATGATATGGTAGATTTGCTATGCGTTCTAAATGGTCAGTGTTTATAGTACTTCCTAATGGGAATGGCGGTTGGCACTGAAATATAGTAACGTAGAAATCTGTTAGTCTTTCTTTATCCAGACACTCATTAAGAGATATGTTTACTAAAAATGCATGTTAACATTATGCAAATATTTATGCAAATGAGGCTCCTTATGCAAACAATGCCCCGCAGTTAATCTCCGCACATGGCCCTGCACCCCTCTTGGGCCGCCCCTGATTGTGGTACACCAGGACTGGAGTTGGTCATCCCTGCCCTAGATGTATCCTTGTCCTCAGCTGTTGTGCTGTCTGTCTTGACTAGATTGTAAGCTCCGCTGAGCAGCAACTGTATCTTACTTGTGTCTGTACAGCACTGCGTATGCCTTGTACGCTATGCAAATGATCAGTAGTAGGAGTAGTGATGACAGGGTGCAGGGCTGCTTGTTCTGTTTCTCAGTGGCCTGCAGGGGTGCATTAAGGCCATAATTTACTAAGCTTTATTTGTTTTGAGCAAGAAAATGGAAAAACTGCCTAAAGGAGCTGTGGTAGATTTCTGTTGAGATCTATCCCCTCCCCCATTCTTCAATGTCAGCGGAGACAGCTAGGGAGGGAGGGGGAGGTCTCAGCTGCTGGCTTCTTTTGGCTTGCTTATAAATCTAAAGAAAATTTGTCAAAGCCTGCCCATCCTAATAGTGGAGGAGTTAGATAGAGCACTGGCTTGGTAACCAAGAGATCAGGGTTTGATTCCCACTTGCATTCCTGTGGTCTTGGGTAAGTCACTTAACCCTCCATTGCCTTAGAAGAAAGGCCTGGCAATCTACTTCAGTCACACTGCCAAGAAAACCCAGGAGCTGCTGAGTTGCCAGGAGTCGGCACAGACTCAAAGGCATGCATTGCATTTCCATATCCTAATAACTTCTAGGAAGGGTATCCACTATGAAATCTTACAACTTCAAATGTAAAATATTCTCTGTCTAGTATTTTAAAGGCATTTTGATCCATTATCTTGCACTTCATGATGCCCTCTCCAAGTTTTAGGGGTATGTTTACTAAATGGTGGTAACGGCTTCCATGCAATATCGGAGCTGTGGCACCATTGACGGGTTTGAGCATCTTCTCTGGTAGGAAAGAACATCTGTGCTGTAGCTGCGCACCATGCACATACTGATGAAAACCCTGTATTGTCTCATCCTTTAGTATCCAGATTTATGAAGGGATTGTGGGACAATTAAACCCCATCGACCCTTAACATTAGTTCTAGCTCAGCTTATGAAGCCACCCTTTGAGTCCATGGGTTCAACAAGACTGAAATTTCTGACCTGGAATGTTTTTCTCTTAGACATGGTCACTTCAACCAGAAGAATAATTTAAGAACATAGTAAATGACAGCAGATAAGACCAGATTGGTCCATCGAGTCTGCTCAGTAAAGTGGTTAGATTTGTAGATTATTATGATGTTCTATGTAAAGCCGTGTTGGCCAACTGGTTATGTAAACCGCTTAGACTTGTAGATTTAGCAATATATGAAAATAGCTAAATAAATAAAAATACATAATGCTGCTCTAGGCAGGTCATCCCCATGCATAAGTGAACTCCAGGTATTTGTCTTCTGTTCACTATTGGGCCAATCAAAGCAAGTTATACGTTCACTGGACAATGAACATGTAAAGTAGCATTTTATAAAGGATATCCAAGTCCAATTGGGAACATCCAGGACAGAACATGCTGAGAAATGCCAGGGATGACTATATCTCTGCCCAATTTTAGTAACATAAATGCCCTCTTTTGGAAAGCATACAGCAGTAATGTCCATCACATGCATACTAGCATAAGGAGAAAAGAAGAACATGAGCCCTCTGGTCTCATTAATGTCCATTATCGGCATGAAAGAGAGAGGGAGGCCATAAGTGTACCACCTCCTCCACACCCTCCAGAAAGCTGTCTGACCAAACAAGCACTTTTCTGATGCCTATTTGTGCCTTGAACAGGAATAAATTTGAACATGGCTTGGGACATCCACGACATTACTGAAATCAGGCGAGGACATCCAAGATCTGAGATCTCCCCAAACACACACAAAAACCACACCTCTGTTTGGTTTCTAAAATGGCTCTGTGTATGTCTCCGTGCTTTGGACATCTCTATTCCTGTTTTTAGACATGCAAAACATGAATAGGTCTTCTAAAATACAGTAACTTCTATAATTTGCCTGTCCCTGGATTTTTGACTGAAAATGCATCTAACCAGCCTGATGCTACCTGTATAATAGGGGGTAGAGCAAGAGCAGGTTGTGAAAATGATTTGGATAGCAGCTGAATATTGCACTATCTTAGTAAGCTATACAGCCTGCTCAGCAGGCCTAACCATATGTATAGCAGCAGCAGCAGCAGTGATTGTAAGGTTACCAGATGTCCCTGATTTTCGAGCTGTGTCCCCGACTGCCTCCTGTCCCTGAATCCAGCAATGAGAACAGAGTGGGTAGAAAAAAATTATTTTCAATTTAGTGATTTGAATGTCAGTTTTTAGAATTTTTCCATTATTTTTATATTTTGGACAGTACAGGGGAAATGCATCATTGTTTATATTTTTCTGTCTATTTTTCTGCTTGGAAATGATATTGTTATGTAGCAGCGAAGTGCATGCAATGAATAAAACCAGGAGTCAGTTACAGGGTCCAAGCCAATTTATTGTGCACAGGCTCAGACAGGCGTGCATCCAAAAGAGACTGAGCAATGGAATACGGGAGCAAATTCCTTATATACAATTTTTACAGTTTGATAAAGGCAAACTTTCTATTGGTCTCAACGCCCCTTGCAACTGTCCAATCGGGGACACTCTCTGGGCCTAGCTCCCTGTTCCCCCTTCTCAGGCTATTCTAACAAAGGCATAGTCTTAGGCATAGATACATTTCTACTTCAAGGACATTTCTAGCTCAGAGAATGCAAGACCATTTCTATCATAAGCATAAAGAAATTATACAAACTTTTCAAAAGCAGTTTAAAGCAGTTTAAGGCAGATTTTCACACTCTGGTTCTTCTCAGCACTAATCCCAGGTAGGGGTTAGGATCTAGGCCTAATTTACAGGCCATAGCCTACCACATTCCCCCCTTTGAATATTCTCACCCCTAGTAAAAGAGGGTGAGAAAGAAATCACATATCAAACTCTTCTTAAACTGATGCTTCTTCACGGGGTATAGCCTGATACTTCCACATGGCCAGTATCCTGGCCGTTGTTTTCCGTTCAACTGTACTGTCAATATCTGAAGTTACCAAACGGAAGCAAAGGGGCAGAAAACATGGAAGGAGTAAACACATAGCTATCATGACTAGAACTGCAGACATAATGGTCTTCAATCCCCCTAACCCTGAAAATAGAGTGCCAAAGCATCCATTTAGCTCTAGTCCATTCCAAGTCTGAACTGATACATGTGCTAGCCTACGCATATGGTCAGCTATTTCCTCAACAACCTGACCCTGATCATCAGTCTGCAAACAGCAGTTAGTAAGATTAAACTTTCCACACACCCCACCTTCAGATGCTAATAAATAATCAAGTGCTAATCGGTTTTGGTAAATAGTGTGCATCTGAGTACTTTGTTTGCCAAGAGGGTTAGTGCCTTACTCGTCTCGTTAGTTATAATTTCTACAACAGCTTGTAAGCGTATAATACGGTTCAACATATAAACAGGAGTGCAGTATCCCCAGGTCCCTTCTTGTGCCCAAGTGGCTGGTCCATAATATGTGATAATTCTCTCAGGTGGCCATTCATCACCATCCCACTTATCCCATTGCCCTATTTTCAAAGTATTTCGCTTCTGTTGACCATTGTATATGGGGAAGCCTAACTTTTCCCCTTGGGAAATGGGAATAAGGAAGAAAGAAGGTCGTATTGTACCCAAGACACACGCCTCTCCCCAGTTATTAGGGCGTTGGGCATACGCTCGAGTTCCACAAATCCAATAGAGCCCTGGAGGGGCTTCCCAGGCATTGGGTGAGGCAAGGTTGGTCCATATCTTAGCAAGATTGGAGAAGCTGGTTAAAGGGTTGGAAGGTTCAGTAGCATTTACACCTGACCACCAGGATGTTTTCTTAGTTAGTAGTATTGTAAAATCGTTGGCTGAGACAGACCAGCTGCCCTACCTGTATGGTGAACTGTGGTCCTGTTCGGACAAAGCAGACAGCCGACAATGGTGTTGGCCAATACCCATTCACTAGTGGTCTTATTCAAAGCAGTCTGATTATATAGAAACATAGAAACATGATGACAGAAAAAGACCACAAGGCCCATCTAGTCTGTCCTTCCATAACAACAACTACAACAGTCCACTTTTTACCTTTAGAGATCCTCTGTGTTGGTCCCATGCTTTTTTGAATTCAGTTACTGTCCTCATCTCTACCACCTCCACTGGGAGACTATTCCACGGATCCACTACTCTTTCCGTAAAGAAATATTTCCGCATATCACTCCTGAATCTATCTCCCTTCACCCTCATCCCATGTCCCCTCGTCGCAGAACTTGCTTTCAATTGAAAGAGGCTCTCTCCCTGAACATTTATGCCACGGAGGTATTTAAACATCTCAATCATATCACCTCTATATGGGATGGAGTAGTTCAATTCCCTTGCCTCCCAGGGCCATTGGTCTCCCATCCTAGTTCCCCCGCAGAAGAAACAATTAGAAATGCGGAGACTAGAAGCTACAGCTCCAGCTAGTTCAATAAATAAATTCTGCGTGGTCTGGGGAATCTCTATCTTCGTCTGCATGGCTTCATAGAAGATATGGTGTATTTGAAAAGGTGAAAAAATGCAGGTCTTGGTTTTAAGCTGTATATATACATAGGTGCCAGGGTCTACTCCACTTCCTGCTATTCGTAAGCCAAATCTAAACTCTTGCTTCCACTGGCTAGGGTCGAGCACAAGGAGCCTTAAGGGGTTACAAGTACCTTTCTGACACTTACGGGGTTCCAGCAATGGTAGTCTCTCTAACTCGGCTCTGTGATTATCCTCCTCTCGCCCCTGAGGCCCTTCATACCACGTGGCATAGTATACACACGCCCACTTAGGACAGGAGTATGCGTCTTCAGAGGCTTTAGCATAAATAGATGGGGAATTTACCCCGGTGTATATTCCCCAATTGTATGCTCCTTCGGGGCACATATATTTATCATCTTGGTAATAACTTTGCTCTTGGTTAACAGATCCACAGCTATAATAGCCGTTTCGGTTAATGGCATCACAAGCATCAAAGTAAAGAGGAGCAGGTTTCGTGGGATCTGAGAGCTGTCGGGTAGCATTTAGGAGGGCCCCATCCTCGTCGTTCCATCGTAACTCTAGGACATGATAAGAGGGGTTCTGTCGGGGATTAAAGCAGGTCCTAACCTTCCCTCTTGTACAGATACTTAATTCTGTACCATTATACACACATTTGCTAACTACACCAGTACAAGTGTAGTAGGAATGACAGAGTAAAGTCTGAGTAATCCTTGTCCCGGTTCGGGTAGTAGTTATGCAAGCCACACAGGGAGGTATGGCAAGTGCCATTCTAAGGGGCCCCAGGGTCACCGCTAGCATAATGCAAAAGCAAAAATACATCATGGTTACAGTAGTTTAATGAACTCATTTGAATGTTGCGGCTTCTTCTCTTAAATTCTCTTATTTCCACAGCTTCCACCGTCCGTAGACCTGTCAGCTTCCGGTTGGTCTCTAAATCTAAGGTCTTTTTACTGAGTGTGAATAGTTAAATAATTTAAAGTGATGTTTGATAATTAAAGGGTCAGTGATGTTATTATCTCATTGAACTTTGTTTAGAGACTCGATTGTTTTAAGACCTTGAAAAAAAACGGTTAGAAGGTATCATCTACAGTTATTTTAAAACAGTTGCCTTCAAATGATTTTTTTTGGGTGCACTTTAAATTATTTAGCCTCCGGTTGGTGACAGGAGTAGGGTTGTAGATTCCTCAAGCTTCTGCCATACGTAGACCTGCCAGCTTCCGGTAGGTGGCAGGAGTAGGGCTGTTGACTCTTACAGCAGTGGTTGTCGCCGCAGCGTGAATCGCAATGGATTGTTTGTTGAAGTCCAGTGACAAAGTTCAGTAGATGCCGCTGACTTTACCAGACTGTGGTGAATCCAAGGTTCTAATTCTGCAACCTTAACTGCTGTAGGGGTTGATAGTATGACGACATAAGGTCCTTTCCAGTGAGGTGCTAAAGGTGTCTTCCTCCACTCTTTGACCCACACCAAGGCTCCAAGCTTAAAGGGATGCAGTGGTTCAGTCAGATTAATGGGCAACTGGTCTTGTACCCATGCATGGAGACTCTGCAAAACAGAACCTAGAGCCAATAGTTCTTGTCTAGTGATTTCAGACCCAATCTGACTCGTATCCCCTTTTATCCCTTGGACAATGGGCGGAGGTCGCCCATACAGGATCTCAAAAGGGGAAACTCCTAATGACTTGGTGGGGGCTGAACGTATCCTGAGCAGGGCTATAGGAAGAACCTGTGGCCACTTCAGGTGAGCTTCCTGACAAAGTTTAGACAGCTGGGACTTTAGGGTGCGATTCATACGTTCTACCTCTCCTGAGCTTTGGGGTCTGTAAGCTGTATGTAATTTCCACTGCACTTGCAGAGCTTGGGCTAACTGCTGAGTCACCTGAGATACAAATGAGGGCCCATTATCTGACCCTATAGCTAATGGTATTCCAAACCAGGAAATGATTTCATGGAGCAAAATTTTGGTAACTTCCCTGGCTTTCTCAGTTCTGGTGGGGAAAGCTTCCACCCACCCAGAGAATGTACAAACCAAGACCAACAGGTAGTGATATCCATTTGCACGTGGCATTTCTGTGAAGTCCACCTGGATATTTCCCATGGGGGTAACTCCTACTGATTGAGCCCTTGGGGGCAGGTTGGGACCCTGCCGGGCATTGTTCTTTGCACAGATTACACATCTACGGGCTACTGAGGCTGATATGGGTCCTAATAATGAAATACAGAAATGGGGTCTGAGAGCTTTTTCCATTGCAGTTTTCCCATAATGTGTGGCCTGGTGAAAAGCCTGAACCAAAGGCAGGACCTAAGGCTTTAGGGATTACAGTTGGACCGGGAGGTAAGCCACCGGCTGGCGGTGGTAGCACTGTCCATCCGGTCTCTGACAACACTCCCCCTTCCTCTTGACAATAATAATCTAACTCTTTGGAAGTGTATCGGGGAGTCCATGCACTGAGGGGCACCGGGAATATAGCTGCCTGGACTGTGGTACTAGGGGTAGGTACGGGTTCAGTTGTAGCCGCTTTTCGGGCAGAAACGTCTGCAAATCTATTTCCTCGTGAAACCTCTCCTTCCCCTGCCTGATGTCCTCGGCAGTGCATTACTGCGACTTGTTTGGGGGCCCACACAGCATCTAGTAGTGTCAATATCATAAGGGCCATACTTGGACTTGCCTCCTGAGGTTATCAACCCTCGTTCCTTGTACAGGGCTCCATGAGCGTGTAATGTTGTAAAGGCGTACTTTGAATCTGTGTACACATTCAAGCGGAGCCCCATCCCTATTATCAGTGCCCTGGTGAGGGCTATCAGTTCAGCCTTCTGTGCTGAAGTCCCTGGGGCCAAAGCCGATGATTCAACCACCGTGTCCAGGGTCACTACTGCATAGCCAGCACAACGTTGTCCGTTGATGACAAGACTACTTCCATCCACAAAGAAAGTTCGTTCAGGGTCATTCAATGGGACATCAGTTAGATCAGGGCGACTTGAGAATACAGTGTCCATTATTTCCAAGCAATCATGATCGGGGGGGCCTGGACCGATTGGCAACAGCGTGGCTAGGTTCAAAGCTTGACTGATGATCAACTGCAATCGGGGGTTTTTGCACAACATGCTTTGGTACTTCAGCATTCGGGAATTTGTGAACCAATAATTTCTTGTGTTCCATAAGGGTCAGGACAGAATGCGGTATGGTAATTTGGAGATTCTGACCCAGGGTGAACTTGTTGGCTTCACCCACCAGGAGGTGGCCATCCCTTTGCGACGGTATCCAGTTGTTTTGATAGATAAGCTACAGGTCGCTGCCAAGATCCGAGGGATTGAGTCAATACTCCCAAAGCATTTCCACTTGACTCATGGACATATAGGCAAAATGGTTTCTGTACATCTGGCAGGCCCAAAGCTGGTGATGACATCAAGTCTGCCTTCAACGATTGGAATGCCACATCCTGTTCTGGCCCCCATTCCAGGGGAGATCACTCCATTCCTTTGGTGGCCTGATACAATGGCTTTGCCAACATCGTGAAATTGGGTATCCATATTCGACAATAGCCTGCAGCTCCCAGAAAAGCCCTCACCTGCTTTCTGGTGGTTGGGGTAGGGATGCGACACACTGCTTCTTTACGCTCTGGTCCCAACCTCCAAATCCCGTTGGACAGATGGGATCCCAGATATTTAATTTCAGTTTGGCATAACTGCGTCTTGGCCCTTGAGACCTTGTATCCGGCTTCATTCAGGAGGTGCAAGAGATCACTGGTGGCTTGCAAGCATTTGCTTTTAGAGTTAGTGGCTATCAATAGGTCATCTACATACTGGAGAAGGACTCTTTTTCCCGGAGTAACAGAGTAACTTGAAAGATCTTGATTGAGAGCAGCACTGAAGAGAGTAGGTGAGTTCTTGAATCCTTGAGGTAGTCGAGTCCAGGTGAGTTGACCTCGCCTCCCTGTAGTGGGGTCTTCCCATTCAAAGGCGAACAGAAGTTGACTGGTGGTGCTAAATGTATACAGAAGAAAGCATCCTTTAAATCCAAGACGGTGAAGTGAGTAGCCTCAGCGGGGATCAGTCCCAGGAGAGTATAAGGGTTTGGTACTACTGGGTGTATGGTTAACAACTGCATTATTCACTCGTCTCATGTCCTGCACTGGGCGGTAGTCACCTGTCCCAGGCTTCTTGACTGGGAGGAGGGGGGTATTCCAGGGTGATTGGCACTTCCTGAGAAGTCCGTACTTCAATAATTTCATTAAATGACAGTGAATTCCTTCAATCGCTGGTCGTGGAAGAGGGTATTGTCTCACGTGCACTGGTTCCACTCCTGGTTTGAGGGTGACAAGAACAGGGGCTATATTCTTTGCTAGGCCTGGAGGATTATCCTCCGCCCATACCTCGGGCGGAGCTAGAATACTGGTGGGTATACAGGGACTGGCTGCCTTGGGCGGAGATGCACTATGGAACCGCCATTCTTCGTCACGGGGGACAGTTAACACCATCAGGCCAGCAGATTTTGAGTTTAAAGTCATTTCCATTCCTCCCCCTTCAACAAAGGATATCTGCGCCTGGAGCTTAGTGAGCATATCTCGGCCCAAGAGGGGGATTGGGCATTCAGGCATGTACAGGAACTGGTGTGTTATTTTCTGTCCCCCTAATTCACAGGTGCGGTTCTGCAAGAAAGGTTTAGTGGCTCTGGTTCCGGTAGCGCCAACGATAGTGATGGATCGAGAAGACAAAGAGGCCACCGGTTTAGCCACTACCGAATGTTCGGCCCCCGTATCCACCATAAAGTCCCATATATTGGTCCCCAATTTTCAAACTGACCATAGGCTCCCGGGGACCTAGAGGAAACTTGGAGTCCGGTCTGGCCTAGTCTTCATGTTGTAGCCCCCCTCAGCTGCCATTCCCTCTATAGTTGCTTCTTCTCATTGGAACTATGTGCGACGCATTCCTCCATAATTCTGGAATCCGTCCCCCTGCTCTCCAAGTGCTCCCTCCTCCCCTCCGGGAGGTGGAGTCAAAGTTCGGGCATTCATTTTTCCAATGTCCTTCTCTACAGAGGGCACATTGATTCACGCCCAATGGGGGCCGACCATTCCCTCGGTCCCTCCCACGTCCTCGGGTCCTTTGGTTAGAGAAACTTCCTCCTCGTTCAACTAAAGCTGCAGCAAGGAAATCAGCTTTCTTCATTTTACGTTCATTCTCCCTCTGACGCTCATTGTCACGATTCACAAACACTTTCTGAGCAACTTCCATTAACTGGGCCGCATTCATGCCCGCAAATCCTTCTAACTTCTGTGCAGTTTCTGTTTTATGTCTCCCTGGGACTGACTCACAAAGGTTGCATTTACCATGCGCAAATTTTCCTGGGCCACTGGATCATATGGGGTATAGAGTCTGTAAGCTTCAGATAAGCATTCATAAAAGGCCGCTGGGCTCTCGTCTGGATGCTGGATGACTTCTGATACCTTTCCGATATTCATGGCCTTCTGGCCTCCTTTCTTCAGGCCTTGTAGAAGGACCTGGAAGAACTGATTGAGGGCTGCCGCCCCATTTACATCGTTCGGATCCCATCCAGGAACGTCATTTGGAAAATCCGCGGCGGCGGCTTGCCGGGGATTTAGGCCTCCTTCTCCTACAGGATTTTCTTCTAACCATCAGGTGGACGCTTGCACAATCCATGCTCGTTCTTCAGTAGTGAAGAGAGTAGACAGGAGCTGGCGACAATCAGACCAAGTAGGCTGATGGGTCTGCATAATACTAGACATTAATTCAATCAAATCCTGGGGCTTCTCAGTATAGGAGGCATAATGCGTCTTCCAGTTCAGTAAATCAGTGGTGGAAAAGGGCACATAAACGAAACTGGTTGGCCCCACCACAACCTGGTCCTGGTCATTAAGAGTAGGTAGCCCTGGGACCTGGCGCAATGGCATAACGTGACCCTCCCTCTGACTTGCTGTTGTATTTCTGAAAGCATAAGGAGGTCTGGCTTGTTGGAATTCGGCTCCCCGGCTTTTGTCATCGGCAGTAAGTGACCCTGAACTGGCAAATGAATCCCTGCTCTGAACGGAGCCGGGGCTTCCGGTCGGGAGGGGGTGCGAATCCTCCTGCTGTGGAGGTGGTTGGCGGACTAGGGGTAAATCTGCAGGGGGGGTGTCCCCCCGCGCCAGGCTCTGCCTGGGGTGGTGGCGGAGCCGAGGGAACTGGCTTATAGAGGAACTGGGGCGGGCGGGTCAGAATATCTGGAGATTCTGGGGCAGAATAAACGGGCAGCTTCTCTTTTCCAGACTTCTGGGCCCCCCTTGTGGTCGCTACCAATATCCTACACTGTTCCTCGTAGCAATGCTTTATCCAGGAGGGCTCCTTTTCACAAATGCTTAACCAGGAATCTATATAGGGGAACTGGTCAGGGTGGTCTTTTCAGACCATCTGGTGTACTATAGATATGATACTAACATCAAAGATACCCTCAGGGGGCCATGAAGCAGCCAGTACAGGCCACTCCCTCTCACAAAACATTTCTAATTGGGACGGAGACAATTTTATTCCATAGTCTCCAGCAACTCCCTTGCTAAAATTCTTGATCATACATTTCAACGGAGTTTGCATGGACTCTGACCCTCCCATAATGACGTACACAACAGCAGACAGTAGGGGCGGGTAGTCGGGCTGCTGGTAAAGGGGTCCGTACAGCCCTAGAAACAAATAGGTAGACAAACACCAAACGTTTCCTCCTTTTCGTGACCTGGGCACAGTCGCCTGGCCAGGAACTGCACTAATCAGGAGTCCGCACTTGTTTGGTCTATATTTTAAGACCTCTCATTCACGCACACACAACCAAACATGCTAGCAACGTTTTCCCAAATTCCCAAGCCTTACTGACTAACCAACAGCAGTGGTTTCAGTCTCGCACATACTCATGCAAGACGTACTCGGACTGCTGACTAATCAAGGGCAGTGGTTTCGGTCTCGCGCATCCTCATGCAAGATGTACTCAGACTGCCCTGAGAGGTGATCAGGCTCTCGGTACCGTATTCCCGTACAAATTCTCCAGACTAACTATCTGAGTAGCAAAGACATTTCTACTCGCCCGATCCAGTACCCGATACAGAACCAGTTCATGGGTTGAATCCCGGACTCTCCTCGGGTTCGGAGGTGTTGGCCGGCCGGACCCAGGAGCCCGCCGAGGCAAGGCGGAACCCTCTCCGATACAAGAGGACTGGTGGCGCTTGAGGTTTCCCCTGCGGTTGGACAGACACGGTTCCAACCAGGCCAAACCTTGAGGCAGTAATACGTGGTATACTCACTTGAATACCATCCACTACTCGCACATTCCCGACCAACGCACCAAGAATATATAGCAGTGAAGTGCATGCAATGAATAAAACCAGGAGTCAGTTACAGGGTCCAAGCCAATTGTGCACAGGCTCAGACAGGAGTGCATCCGAAAGAGACTGAGCAATGGAATACAGGAGCAAATTCCTTACAATTTTTACAGTTTGATAAAGGCAAACTTTCTATTGGTCCCAAAGCCCCTTGCACCTGTCCAATCGGGGACCCTCTCTGGGCCTAACTCCCTGTTCCCCCTTCTCAGGCTATTCTAACAAAGGCATAGTCTTAGGCATAGATACATTTCTACTTCAAGGACATTTCTAGCTCAGAGAATGCAAGACCATTTCTATCATAAGCATAAAGAAATTATACAAACTTTTCAAAAGCAGTTTAAAGCAGATTCTCAAACTCTGGTTCTTCTCAGCACTAATCCCAGGTGGGGGTTAGGATCTAGGCCTAATTTACAGGCCATAGCCTACCACAGTTACTGCCATGGAATGAATGGGGGGGGAGGGGAAGTAATGGCTCCTTTTCCCTCTTCCGTGCTTTGTTGCTCATACATGGAATTAAGATGTCCCTCCCCCTTCCTCCCCACCACACTTCAAATAAGTGTCCCAGATTTGCCTGTAAAAAAAATGTGGTAACTTTACTATATATGTTGCACATTCAGAACCACTGACTACACAAATAGCAGTGCTGAATGCATGTAATAATTCAAACACCAATGCTGGCTTGTAAATCTCAATTTACTGATTTTATATATTGTCATTTGAAAATTGACATCACAACAGTTTACAGTAGAAGATTTAAAACCAAAGTCCAGCTCAGGTACTAAAACAAGCACCAGATAAGTTATCACATTAAGTTTGGACCCATGTCACTTTTCAAGAGAAAAAGGGCACACATTTTCACACGGGAGGGAGCAGGAGGCTTTGCTTTCTTCCCAGTCCACAGGTATTTGTGGTTGTTAAGGAAAGCATGGACTTCCTGTCTGTCAAGGTGTGGCAGGTGCAGGCCTGTGACCCACGGTGTCTGACATAGGCAGGCCAGCATGGCTAGCTTGACCTGTAAATGAGGCCTGTGGAGAGGCATATAGGATTGCACATCCCCCAATATGCTGCTATTGTAAGATAGAACTCAGTAGAAGTATTGAATTAGCTTAGGTAAGCAGAACTGCAGAACTGAGAAATGGAAAAATACAGAAAAGACATGTTTAAAAGTTACTGATAAGAAAAAGTACATCTGCAACGAAATAATGAGGAGTGCTGACAGATGAGTTACAGAACCTTGCTCTTCTGTATGCACAAATTGGTTCTATAACCTTGAGAGTGTGAAAGTAACAAGTTGATGAACTGACCATTGTAATTGGGACTAGAAGGGGGGCAGGCAGGTGTCATGCCCACAGAAGGGACATAATTGGATAAACTTATCAGTACCGGGACCAATAGAAGAGGTACGGGAGGTACGGGAGGTTACCGGGACCAATGAAATGTTTTTCTATACCTAGAATGGAACAAAAGTCTATAAAAGTTGTTGTAATGCTTGAAAACTTTGCTCAGCCATTTTGAATTTGACTTGCTTGAGACTTGTGCACAAATAAATGATTTGGACCTTCTGAACAGACTCCTGGTATCATTGGTTTGTCTGCGCTTTGCTGCTACATATTCCTTGGTGCGTTGGCCGGGAAGTTGTGGAATCAAAGTGTATATAGGGCAATATATCACGACTTTCCGCCTCTATAGGCTTGGTCCTGCCGGGATCGCGCCCTTCAGACGAGGGCTGCTCCCTGGCGCCACCGGTCCCTTGTATCGGAGGGAGCTGGTCGGACCTCGGCGGGTGCCGGGCCCGGTTGGAGCCAACGCCTCGAACCCGAGTGAGGGGAGTCCGAGGTCCAACTCATGCGCCTGCTTGGGAAGTTTGAGGACCGGATCCGGTGAGTATAGTTTTGATTTTGGGTCTAGACAGAAATAGAAAGAGCAGTACTGCCATTGGAATTTGGAATTTGTAATCTCGAGATATTGGGAATTGGTAAGAGAGCATGATCAACTCTCAAGGAAGAGCCGAGTAACCTGGCATGGGAATTCGCTGGGGGAAACCCTCATCCTTTTTGTAATTGGGAAAAGACTAGTCAGAACAGATAGAAACGAATGCATTCTGGGATACGTTGCTAGCATGATTGTGTGAACGAAGTGTGAATGAGAGGTCTGGCAGCACGGACCAAGTGAAGGCGGACCCCTGATTAGCGCATTTCCTGACCGGGCGACCGCGTTCAGGTCGCGAAAAGGGGGAAGCGATTGTCGTCTTGTCTTGTTATTTGTATTCCCTATACGTTTCCAGGGCCGTGAGGACCCCTTACCCACGGTCCGCCCTCCTTTTCCCTTCTGTTGTTGCGCGCACACATCGAAATAGGAGGGGCGGGGTCTACTAGAAACACTCCATTAGAATGTATGATCACACATTTTAAAGAGGGATATTCAGGAGATTATGGTATTAAAATGACAGCAGCCCGTTTGCAGATTTTGTGTACTAGGGAGTGGCCCGATCTAGACCCCATCTGGCCCCGAGAGGGAACGTTCACTGTAGAGATTATTCAGTCAATACATCGTAGAGTGCGGGTAGCGCACCCCGATCAGTACCCCTATATAGATTCCTGGTTAAGTATTTGTGAAGATCCGCCCTCCTGGGCGCAGCGCTGTTATGAGGAACAGTGCAGAATAATGTTAGCTAAAACAGATTCTAGACAGAAAACGGAACAGCCTAGAATGAAAGAGCAGGATAGGAAAGCCAAGAAGAAACCCATCTTGGTAGATCCTGATTCCCCAGAGATAGTCCTCAGGCAGCCCCGAACCCCAGGTCCAGTAAGAGTAGCCCGGCGTCCTGCCCCAGAACCCCAGAGACGGCCAGAGCCGAGGCGGGACCCAACCCCTGATCCCCCTCCTGGAGGAGAGAAAGAGGAAGAATTAGTGGAAAGAGAAGAGGAGGACATAAAAGACGAGTCAGAAGTGGAGATAGAAGAAGGAGAAAGAGAGAATTCCCCAGAAGAGGAGGACAGTGTACAAATAATTGAGAAAGCCAGCGCTAGCACTAGCACGCCAGTGAGAGAGAAACCCAAAGCAAAACCTGTTGAGAAAAAGAAAGTGACTCCTGCAAAGGCCACGACAATAACCCTTAGATCCCAAAAGACGCCTGTGACAGCCAAACTGTTTCCCTTAAGGCAAGTCCCGGGAGTGCCCGTAAAGAATGATAATGATGAAGTGGTAGCGGGACCCCTAACTTATGTGTATATCCCTTTCTCTACAACTGATTTGTTAAATTGGAGGTCACATTATGCCTCCTATACTAGTAAGCCCCAGGAGCTGACAGAATTAGTAACTAGTATTATGGAAACTCACCAACCCACTTGGCCAGATTGCCGTCAGCTCCTGACCACCCTATTCACTACAGAAGAACGAGCGAGAATTAGAAAAGCAGCTATTGAATGGATGGCAGAAAACCCTGTAGCTCCGGCACAGGGGCAGAATATAATAGACCGTAGGGAAGCAGCTCAGAGAGAATTCCCGAATGAAGACCCCCAATGGGATCCAAATACAGATGAAGGATCCACAGCCCTAGCCCGTTTTCGCCAAGGCTTTTTACAAGGCCTGAAAAGGGGGGGCCAAAAAGCTATGAACCTTTCCAAAGTTGCAGGAGTTATCCAAGGGATAGATGAGAGCCCAGCAGATTTTTATGAAAGATTAACTGAAGCCTACAGAATGTATACTCCCTATGATCCCGAGGCACCAGGAAGTTTATGTATGGTGAATTCTGCTTTTGTAAACCAGTCTCAACCAGACATTAGACGTAAATTACAGAAATTAGAAGGGTTTGCGGGCATGAATGCAACACAGTTATTGGAAGTCGCTCATAAAGTGTATGTGAATCGTGATACTGAAAGACAGAGAGAATGTGATAGAAAGATGAAGAAGAAAGCTGATTTTTTGGCTGCGGCCATAGTTGAAAAGAAAAGGGGAGGTGTCCCTAGTCGAAGGAGCAGAGGAAGAGGGCGGGGTCAAGGCGGAGGCCGGACCCAGAGACTAGGCGTGAACCAATGCGCCTATTGCAGAGAGGAAGGACATTGGAGAGATACGTGCCCGCAACTCGAAGACGCCCAGCAAGATGACGACAACGATCATCAGTGGCGAGAAGACAGACGAGGCCGTCCCCGAGGCCAAGGAGGAGCCAATCGAGAACAATACCAGAGAGAGAGAGGAGGAGCCATTCAAGCATTGGCCACACCAGCCCATGATGAGGATGACGTGGATTAGGACAGACCGGGCTCCAAGTTTGCTTTAGGTCTCCAGGAGCCTATGGTCGGAATACAAATAGGAGACCAAATTATGAACTTTATGGTTGATACTGGAGCAGAGCATTCAGTAATAGACAAAAAGATAGCCCCATTCACTACAAAAGCAGTCACCATTATAGGAGCAACTGGTGCCAAAGCCACAAAGTCTTTTCTTCAAAACCGAATATGCAGTCTAGGAGGACAGCAAGTAACTCATCAATTCCTTTACATGCCCGAATGTCCAGTACCACTACTGGGACGAGATATGCTAGCCAAGCTTCAAGCACAAATATCTTTCTCTGAGCAAGGAGAAATGCAAATGACAGTAAATTCCCAAGCCAAGCCAGCAGGAGTAATGCTGCTGACAGTTCCCCGAGAAGAAGAATGGAGGTATTACATTGATGATTCTGTCCAAGACACCTATTTTGAACAAACTTTGAAAAGTATTGATGCACCACCTGGAGTATGGGCAGAAGGCAGTCCCCCAGGCCTAGCCAAGCATATAGCTCCAGTGATTGTAACCCTCAAGCCTAGTGCTACACCAGTGCACGTCAAACAGTACCCTCTCCCAAGAGCCGCAATTGAAGGCATCCATCGCCACCTACAAAGATTGCTCGAGTATGGCCTACTAAAAGTATGTCAATCCCCATGGAACACCCCACTTTTGCCAGTAAAGAAACCTGGGACAGATGATTATCGCACAGTGCAAGATTTGAGAAGAGTGAATGATGCAGCTGAAACCATACATCCAGTTGTGCCCAATCCTTACACTCTTCTAGGACTGATACCTGCTGAAGCTACCCATTTCACTGTACTGGATTTGAAAGATGCATTCTTTTGCATAAGATTAGCCCCTGTAAGCCAAATATTGTTTGCATTCGAATGGCAGGACCCCATCTCTGGAAGAGGGGCCAACTCACCTGGACAAGATTACCCCAAGGATTCAAGAATTCACCTACCATCTTTAGTGCTGCACTAAATCAAGACCTTTCAAGCTATCCAGTAGCCCCGGGGAAGAGAGTGCTTCTCCAGTACGTGGATGATCTGTTGATAGCTGCCGTATCAGAAAGTGAATGTATACTAGCCACAAAAGATCTCTTGCAGTTACTAGATGAAGCTGGATACAAAGTTTCCAGAGCCAAAGCACAGCTATGTCAAAAAGAAGTGAAATACTTGGGTTTTCGTATTACCCAAGGAAGCAGAAGATTAGGCAGAGAAAGAAAAGAAGCAGTATGCAGAATTCCAACTCCAACAACCAGAAAGCAGGTCAGAGCCTTTCTGGGAGCAGCAGGATATTGCCGAATCTGGATACCCAACTTTGCCCAAATTGCCAAACCATTGTATGAAGCCACAAAAGGAGAAGAGAAGTCACCACTGGAGTGGGGACTTGAGCAGGACACAGCCTTCCAGAAGTTAAAAGAAGAATTGATGTCATCACCAGCACTTGGACTACCAGATGTCCACAAACCTTTCCACTTGTTTGTACATGAAGCACAGGGAAATGCCCTAGGCATGTTGACTCAGAAATTAGGAAATTGGGAGCGACCTGTAGCCTACCTATCGAAACAATTGGACCCTGTGGCCAAAGGATGGCCACCTTGCTTGAGAGCAGTTGCAGCTACAGCGCTACTAGTGAGTGAAGCAGACAAGCTCACGCTAGGACAGAACATACGAGTCACTGTGCCACATGCAGTCCTTGCCCTTATGGAACAAAAAGCAAATTATTGGCTCACCAATTCCCGAATGTTAAAGTACCAGAGCATGTTATGTGAAAACCCACAGATACAACTCGAAGTGAGCCATGCCCTGAATCCAGCCACCTTGATACCCATCAGTGAAGAACTCCCAGAACATGACTGTATCGAAGTCATGGAAACTGTGTTCTCTAGTCGACCTGACTTAATAGATGTGCCCATAGACAATCCCGACCAGATCTATTACGTTGATGGGAGCAGTCTCATCCTAGATGGACGACGCTGTGCCGGATATGCAGTCGTCACTCAACATGAAGCAGTTGAATCATCAGCTCTAGCCTCAGGCACATCAGCCCAGAAAGCCGAATTGATAGCACTCACCAGAGCATTGTTGTTAGGAGAAAAACTTGTGCTAAATGTATATACAGATTCCAAATATGCCTTCACTACCTTGCATGCCCATGGAGCTCTCTATAAAGAAAGAGGACTCATCACATCCGGAGGAAAATCAGTCAAGTATGGTCCCGAGATATTGATGTTACTTGATGCAGTCTGGGCCCCAACACGTGTAGCTGTCATGCATTGCAGAGGACATCAAGCAGGAAAAGGAGAAGTTGCCCGAGGAAATAGATTTGCAGATGCCTCAGCACGACAAGCAGCTATGACAGGACAAATTGCCCCACAAGCTATGCCAATGCAAGCTGCATTGTTTCCAGTACCCTTGAATCTATGGACCCCACGATATACCACCAAAGATTGGATTACTATTGTGACAAAGAAAATGGAGTACTGAAAGATGGATGGATTGAGCTGCCACCAGAAGAGGGCAGTCAACCTCCAGGACGAATAGTAATTCCTGAACTATTAGGACCATCCTTTGTCAAAGCTTTCCACGAAGCCACCCACTATGGGAAGAGTGCTATGGAGAAAGCACTCAGACCACATTTCTACATCCCTCTGATGACAACCATATCAGCCTCAGTAGCACGTCAGTGTGTAACTTGTGCCAAAAATAATGCCAAGCAAGGCCTTATTACAGCACCCCGAGTTCAGTCAGGAGGTGTCACCCCCATGCACAACCTCCAAGTTGATTTTACCGAAATGCCAAAAGCCAATGGATACCATTACCTACTAGTATTAGTTTGTACTTTCTCTGAGTGGGTAGAAGCATTCCCAACCAGAACTGAGAAAGCCCGAGAAGTTACCAAAGTCTTAATGAGAGAGATTGTCCCCAGATTTGGAATCCCAGCAGTAATAGGGTCAGACAATGGACCCTCATTTGTCTCCCAAGTTACTCAGCAGTTAGCAAAAGCTTTGCAGATACAGTGGAAACTCCACACTGCATACAGACCCCAGAGTTCAGGGAAAGTTGAGCGAATGAATCGTACCTTGAAAGCCCAAATGTCTAAGCTTTGTCAGGAGACACACTTGAAATGGCCCCAAGTGCTCCCCATAGCTTTACTCAGAATACGCTCAGCCCCTGTAAAGTCAACAGGATTTTCCCCTTTTGAAGTTTTGTATGGTAAACCCCCACCAATAGTGCAGGGAGTCAAAGGAAGTTTAGCCCAGATTGGTTCAGAAGTAACCAGACAAGAACTCCTAGCTCTTAGTTTTGTTCTGCAGACTCTCCATGCGTGGATCCAAGACCAGTTGCCTATCAACTTGACGGAACCCTTGCATCCCTACCAGCCTGGAACTTCGGTGTGGATCAAAGATTGGAAGAAGATACCGTTGGAACCCCATTGGAAGGGACCGTACACCGTCATCCTGTCTACCCCAACTGCAGTAAAGGTAGCTGAGATCGACGCCTGGATCCACCACAGCAGAGTCAAGCCCGCCGCCGATCCTGAACCAGAGCAGTGGACAGCAGAACAGCACCCTGATGTACCCTTGCGAGTTACTTTGAGACGGCAACCAGCAGCATAGACACTTCATCACAAGTGCTTTGCAGTAGCCAAGTCTTTCGAAGAGGATTGCTGTTTTCCATGCAGCAACAATTTTGTTTCAACGAACCCAATTTGTGTGTGATTTGACACACTACTTTGAGACTACATTGACTAAGCCAGACTTCACAAGCCAACTGAATTGCTAAGTTGGTTAATGTGTACTGGACATCTTGAGAATCTTCAATCAACACTCAGCACCCGTTAAATTGCTTCATTAGCAAACGGGACGAAGAATAAAAGACCGTCGTGATCAAGATCAGCAAGCTGAGGATTCAGAAGAACTCCAATCAACATCAACATGTATCTTTGTTTTTGCTTTGCCTTGGTTGCCTTCTTTGGAGGTTTTGAACTGACTTATGCTTTACCTCCATGCACTGCTTGCATTACTTCTATTAGAACTGGACTGAAAGTAACTCAGACTTTGCTTTACCATTCTTACTATACCTGCAAGGGGACAATAACTCGGTGTATTTATAACACCACTGAACTAAATGTTTGCACTCATGGCAAAATCAAAGCATGCTATAATCCGCATCAGAATCCATCCTATTACACGTTGGAAATAAGATGGAAGGATGCAGATGGACCTATATTAGCTGCTACACCACCACTTAAGGACATTACTAAACCTGCTGTTTTGAATTTTGATGCATGTAATGCCATTAATAGAGATAGTCAGTCCACCTGTGGTACATGGGAGAAAGCGTATCGAAATGACCATAAGTATATGTGTCCAGAAGGTGCCACAAATTGGTGGAAGTGTACAGGTAAAACGGGATCAGGCTATAGTACTGCTACAGCGGCAGATTACTATTGCCCGTATTGGGGATGTGTTTTTTATGCTACCTGGAACACTGGTATAACTGATGAGAAAATAGATAAGCGGATGGCTACTCTAACCAAGCCAACCACAAATGATAAATGTCAGAAAGATGCTTGCAACCCCTTACACTTGCGTGTACATAATCCCCATGCATGGAAACAAGGATACAAGTTTGGTTTACGTATTGCTGGAGGAGCAATAGATCCAGGGACCATTGTGTATATCAGATTGAATACTCAAGCCCACAAGTCATCTAAATATCATATTCATAATACTTTTTATGAAGCTATGCATGTAAATAAGTTTGAGATCCCTCACCCTTCACAGAATTTATTTCTAGAATTAGCCGGAGCAGTAGTATCTAGTCTTAAGATCACAGATTGTTATTTCTGTGGCGGAACCCAAATGGGAGATCAATGGCCCTGGGAAGCCCAAGAATTGAATTATTCCATGATTTACAATCAGACTGAATTACACAAGACTACCAGTGAATGGGTGTTAGCGCACTCAATCGTTGGACGTCTTTGCTATGCCAGAACTGGACCCCAGTTCACCCAAAAGGTAGGACAGCTGGTCTGTCTTAGCCAGAAATACTATAATGCCACGACCAAAAAGACAGCTTGGTGGTCAGGAATTAGACATCCTGAACCTCCTAACCCATTAGCTAGATTTCCTGAACTTGCAGGCCTATGGACTAACCTTGCCAAAGTCCAAGCCTGGCAAGCCCCACCTGGCCTATATTGGATCTGTGGAAACCGAGCATATGCCCAACTCCCGCCACACTGGGGAGGAGCATGTGTCTTAGGAACCATCAGACCTTCTTTCTTCCTGTTAAACACTGAACATGGAGAACAATTAGGATACCCTGTATACACTACCCACAGACACAAAAGAGCATTGAGACAGAAAAGAGAAGCCTTGCAGATAGGCAAATGGGAAAAGTGGCAGGGTGATGATTGGCCACCAGAAAGAATTATTGAGTATTATGGACCTGCCACTTGGAATGATGATGGTATGTATGGTTATCGTACTCCAATTTATATGATTAATCGTATTATTCGCTTACAAGCAGTAGTTGAAATAATAACCAATGAAACTAGTCATGCTCTTACGCTCTTAGCTAGACAAAGTACTCAGATGCGCACTGCTATATACCAGAATCGCTTAGCACTTGATTATTTGCTAGCAACTGAAGGAGGAGTATGTGGTAAGCTGAATTTAACTAATTGCTGTTTGAAAATAGATGATAAAGGTCAAGTAGTTGAAGAAATTGCTAAAGATATGCAAAGACATGCTTATGTGCCAGTACAGACTTGGCACGCATTGAAATTTCCTAACTGGTTTGCTAACCTTTTCTCTTGGCTGGGAGGATTTAAGACTTTCATTATTTTAGTACTAATCCTTGTTGCTGTTATCTTCTTATTACCATGTTTAATCCCATGTTGTATGCATTCCATTCATAGTGCTATTGATACCACAGTAGAGCGGAAGACCGCAACTAAAATAATGGCTTTATACAAAGCTAGTCCTAGTAGAAATCCTTCAATCATGATGTGATTCTTCTAAAAGTGATTTAATTCTCACACCTTATTGAATAATAGGGTGAGATTAATCAAAGGGGGGAATGTGGCAGGTGCAGGCCTGTGACCCACGGTGTCTGACATAGGCAGGCCAGCATGTGATTTCAGTGTGTTTCAACACACTGATTGAGAATCAGTGCTATAAAATATGTGTGGTCACTTGCACCTGCTTCTTTTGTGGGTGGAATTTTGCTGGAAACATATACACAATTTAAACACACCTTGCAATACCTCGTTTTGATGTGGCTAAAATGGGCAGCTTTTAGGCAGCTGATGACTCTGACCTTTGTGTATTCGGGGGCGGCCCAAGGGTGTTGCGAGGCAATGTGCAGAGACTAACTGCAGTGCCTCATTTGTATAAATCTAATTTAATTTATTTTAAAATGTGTATGCTGCCCACCTAAAATTGTAAGTGGCTTTCAAAGGAGTCCTTTACAAGCCTCTTTTTTTGTCCTAACAATGACTTAGGAGCATGTTTACTAAGCGCCACTGTATACACAGACATAAGTGGGTGTTGCTGCACTTAGCACACATTCAAATACTGTATGTGAAATCACATTAACCTTTAGAAAATATGCCTCTTAATGAATGCCTGAAAACTATTTGCATGTACAGTGAGGATAAAGCGAGGCTACATATTTTTGCATTACTATCCTCCAGTGCCAACTGCCAGGTGCATTATTACAAAACCCTGCTTATTTTGAACCCATAGCAAACCTGCTGTACCATAATAGCACTACCAGGACTCACAGAGCACCTAACCCTGTAGCAGCAGAGCGCAGACAAACCAATGATACCAGGAGTCTGTTCAGAAGGTCCAAATCATTTATTTGTGCACAAGTCTCAAGCAGAATCAAATTCAAAATGGCTGAGCAGCGGTTTCTAGCAAAACAACTTTTATAGACTTCTTCTCCATTCTAGACATAGGCAAACTTTTCATTGGTCCCGGTAACCCCTCGTACACTTTCTATTGGTTCCGGTACCGATATGGCTATCCAATAATATTCTTTGACTGGGCTTAGCACCTGCTTTACCCCCCTTCTAGTCCCAATTACAATGGTCAGTTCACCAGCTTAGATACTTTTCTCCTCCAAGGCCATTTAACTAGTTAGCACATGTGGGAAAGCGGGGCACTGTAACCTTTCTTTCAGCAGATTTAATTAATTCCATAGCAGCTGTACTCTCTTATCAGTAGCAATTAAACTTATTTTTCAGTATTTTTCTGAGTTTCGATTCTGCTCAGCTAAGCTGATTATGCTTTGCTAAGTTTCAGTTCTATAATAGCAGCATTCTGGGGGATGTGCAATTCCTATGGGCCTCTCCACAGGCTTCATTTACAGGTCAAGCTAGTTAGGCCTGTCTGCTTATTTCAGACACCATGGGTCACAGGTATTTGCCTACCACATTCCCCCCTTTGATTAATCTCACCCTATTACTTAATAAGGTGTGAGAGTTAAATCACTCAATTTGATTATACTGTGGTCGGGTTACGACCATATATAGTTGGCCGAGGATGCCATAAGGCCATAATCTTAGTTGCGGTTTTCCGCTCTACGGTGTTTTCAATACTGTTTACAGAACGCATACAACATGGAAGTATACATGGTAATAGTAAAAACTCAGCAATTATTATTAATATGAGCATAAGGAAAGTAGTAAGTCCTCCTAAACCTGAGAAAATAGAGGCGAACCAATTAGGGATCTTAAGACCATGCCAAGTCTGTACTGGCACGTAAGCTTGTTTCCGCATATTTTCAGCAATCTCTTCAACTACTTGACCTTTATCATCTATCTTTAAACAACAATTGGTTAAATTCAATTTACCACATACTCCTCCTTCAGCTGCCAACAAATAATCTAGTGCTAAGCGATTCTGATATATGGCAGTGCGCATTTGTGTGCTCTGTCTAGCTAGAAGTGTGAGTGCTTGGCTAGTCTCATTGGTTATTAATTCAACTACTGCTTGTAAGCGGATAATACGATTAATCATATATACAGGGGTCCGATAGCCCCACATACCATCATCATTCCATGTGGCCGGTCCATAATAGGCAATGATTCGCTCGGGTGGCCAATCATCGCCCTCCCATTTCTCCCACTTGCCTATCTGTAAAGCTGCTCTCTTCTGTCTCTTAGTGTATACTGGGTATCCTAGTTGCTCTCCATGTTCAGTGGGTAACAAAAAGAAAGAAGGTCTAATGGTTCCCAAAACACATGCCCCTCCCCAGTGTATAGGGAGTCTGGCATATGCTCGAGTTCCACAAATCCAATACAAGCCCGGTGGGGCTTGCCAGGCATGGGGCTGGGCAAGATTTGTCCATAGATCAGCAAGTTCAGGAAATTTTGCTAATGGATTGGTGGGTTCAGATTCATTAACTCCTGACCACCAAGACGTCTGTTTCGTAGTGTCATTATAGAACATTTGGCTGAGACAGACCAGCTGTCCCACCTGCAGGGTGAACTGAGGTCCAGTTCGGGCATAACATAGACGTCCAACTATCGAGTGTGCTAAGACCCATTCACTTGTAGTCTTATGTAATTCAGTATGGTTATAAGTCAGTGAATAATTTAATTCCTTTGCTTCCCATGGCCACTGATCTCCCATCTTAGTTCCACCACAAAAATAGCAATCTGAGATGTGTAAGCTGGAGACTACTGCCCCCGCTAATTCTAGAAACAAATTCTGGGAAGGGTGAGGGATATCAAACTTGTTTATATGCATAGTCTCGTAGAAAGTGTTATGTATATGGTATCTTTATCTTTATTTAAAATTTGATAAACCGCTTTTCGTCAAAACATAAAGCGGTGTACAATAAAAGGTTGGCAATGAAAGGACAAGGAAAGGAACGCCAAAGTAAAACAGAAAAGTAAGTATAAAAAGAATAAAGGCATAAACAAATAGAAAAACAAAAAACCAAAAACAGCACAGGACAAAACTAGAGGGCCAATAATTAAAACATAGATTAACAGAGTTTTTTAAAAACAAACATGATAAAAAGGCCCAAAAAGGGAAAGACAAAAACCAGACCATGGGTAGACAAAATGCACAGCTAAACAAATACATGGACAGGACAGACATAAGGACAAGCAACTGAGAGAACATCAGGGAGGACCATCGGGAGAGAGATGAAAAGCTTGCTGAAACAGATGGGTTTTGAGTAGTGTCTTAAATTGGGGATATGAGGGTTCCAAACGGAGAAACGGTGGTAAGGCATTCCAAAGTACTGGACCTAAAAAGAAAAAAGCGGCGTGGCGGGTCTGTTCAAGGCGTGCCTGTGATGGGGAAGGAAGAGACAAACGGTTTGCATGGAGGGAGCGAAGCTGACGGTAAGGGGTGTGGAGAGAGATTCGATCTGCAAGATATAGGGGAGTATTTGTATGAAGAGCATGGTGAATTAGAATAAGAAACTTATAATGAAAACGGAAACAAAGAGGCAACCAGTGCAAGCGAAGGATAGGTTTGATATGGTCGAAACGGTGTGAGAATGTGACGAGACGGGCAGCGGCATTTTGAATGCGCTGAAGGCGCAGAAGTTGATACTTCGGGAGGTTAGCGAGAAAGACATTACAGTAATCCAAGTGACTAACAACTAAGGCCAAGACAAGGGTGACTAGGGAGGGAAGGGGGAGAAGGGAACGGACAGCCCTAATCTGTCGCAGGGTGGCAAAGGATCGATGTATGAGGGAAGTGAGATATTGGTGGAAAGACAGCGTAGGGTCGAGAATTATACCAAGATAGCGGAAGGATGACACAAGAGGGAGGGGAGTAGAATCAATCAAGGGGGCCAAGGAAGGGCAGGAACCAGTCAATGAAACCCACATGGCTGTGGATTTGGATGGATTCAGGTGCAAGAAGTTTTGAGACAACCAAGAAGAGATCCGGGAAAGACAGAGATTTAGCTGGGTAATGTCTAACGTCAGGGGAGAGGTATGAAACAGTAGAATAATGTCGTCAGCATACATATAGAATGATACAGGGAACTGTTGAATTTCCAAAGATAAAGGAGCCAGAAAGATATTAAACAAAAGAGGAGAGAGAACAGAACCTTGTGGAACACCGCAAGTGAGAGGAAAAGCAGCAGAGGACTGATTACCAGAGTGAACCGAAAAAGAGCGGGCTGTAAGAAAAGAACAGAACCACTGCCACACCGTGCCTTGTAATCCCACATCCGATAGCCGAGAGAGCAAAGTACGGTGGTCAATCAGATCAAAAGCCGCAGATAAGTCGAGAGACACCAAAAGGGAAATATCACCGCGATCATGTGCAACATGCAAATCATTAAGAAGTGCTAGAAGGACTGTTTCCATGCTGTGTCCGTGAAGAAAACCAGCCTGATGAGGGTGAAGAGTATTAGTAGATTCAGTGTGAGAATTAAGTTGATCAAAGACAAGGCGTTCCAGGAGCTTAGCTAAGAAAGGAAGGTTTGAGACAGGACGCCAGTGAGAAAGAACAGAAGGGTCAAGAGAAGACTGCTTAAGGATAGGGCGAACGATAGCTGATTTCCATGATGAGGGAAAATAACCGGTAGACAGACTGGTGTTAATGATGGTGGTGATAATAGGTGTGAGCTCTAAAGAAGGTTCGGACAACCAGCAAGAAGGAATTGGATCCAGCTTGCAGGTGGTTTTATTAGATTTTGCTAGAGCCTGTAGGACTTCAGCAGAAGTGACAGAATGGAAGGAAGACCAGGAATGGGCTAAGGCAAGGTTAGACGGGTAGGGGGACAAGGCAGAACAGAGTGGGGACAGGGGCGGAGGGGTGTGAGAAGGGTGAACGAAGATGGAGAATTTTGTCAGAAAAAAACGTAGCAAGAGACTGAGGGTTAGGGGCCATGGCTAACCGTTGTTGATCAGAGCCAACAGCAGAAAGTCTACGCAGGATGGAAAAAAGTTGCCTAGATGAGCTCGCTGCAGTGGAGATTTCAGTTTCGTGAAAATCACGCTTGGCAGATTGGATCGCCTGTCGGTACGCTGAAAAAAGCTGCTGGAAGTGAAGGCGCAATTCAGGAGAGGGGTGGCGAGCCCACTGACGTTGTACATGCCGGAGTTGGGTTCGCTGGAGGCGGAGAGCAGGAGTGTACCATGCGGAGTGAGGGGGTCCAATCGTGATGATCTATGGGCTTGGGTGTTCAATCTAATATACACAATGGTTCCGGGATCTGACCCAGAACCTGCAATTCTAAGTCCAAATTTATATCCCTGTTTCCAGGCACTAGGATTTATTACAAGAAACTCTAACGGGTTACAAGCTCCTTTCTTGCAATTCTTTTCTATATCCTTCACATATGGCCTTTGCAAAATCGCCATTCGATTGTCTCTGGTATTTTCTACCATTTTTCCAGTTTTCCATGTAGCATAGAAAACACATTCCCATTTTGGGCAATAGTAATCTGCTACCGGGGCTGTACTATATTCATTGGCTAAAACTCGTTTACCTGTACATTCTCCCCATCCAGTGGTTCCTTCTGGACACATGTACTTATCATTAAGAGCATAAGTTTTCTCCCAATCAGCACATTTTGAACGACTATCCCTATTGATAGCATCACAGGCATCAAAGTATAATACAGCAATCTTAGTAGGGTCGGTGAGTGGGGAGGTAGCATTAAGTAAGGCTCCATCTGCATCATTCCATCGTATCTCCAAAGTATAATAGGATGGATTCTGATGCGGGTTAAAACACTTTAGTATTACCTTTGGTACAGACATTCAGTTCAGTGGTGTTATAAATACACCGGGTTACTTTACCAGTACAGGTATAGTATGAATGATAGAGCAAAGTCTGCGTTACTTTCATTCCAGTCCGAGTGGAAGTAATGCAAGCAGTACATGGAGGCAAGGCATAAGTCAGTTCAAGGCCCCCTAGACAAGCAACCAGGACAAAGTATAAACAAAGATGCATGTTGATTGGAGTTCTTCTGAATCCTCACTTGAAAATCTTGACCTCGACGTCCTCTTCTTGGCACAACGCCGTCCCGTTTGCTAATGAAGCAATTCAACGGGAGTTGAATGTTGATTGAAGATCCTCACAATGTCCGTCGTATGCCAACTAACTTATCAACTACAGTTGGTTCTGGATATTGTTAATCAATATAGTATCAATCAGTGTACAGGATTGCACACACAAGGTTTGTTTGAGCAAATCTTGCTGTATTGGAAACAGCAATCCTCTTTGAAAGACTTGTCTAGCGCAAAGCACTGTGGTTGTTGGGGTGATCCCAAAAAGAATCTAGGTCGCTGGTTGCCATCTCAGGGTGAGTCGCAAAGGTGCATCAGGATGTTGTACCGCTGTCCACTGCTCGGAATCTGGAACGGCTGCTGGCTTGACTCTGCTATGATGGATCCAGGAATCGATCTCTGCTACCTTTACTGCAGTTGGGGTAGACAGGATGACGGTGTATGGTCCCTTCCAATGAGGTTCCAGCGGTGTCTTCTTCCAATCTTTGATCCACACCGAGGTACCAGGCTTGTAGGGATGTAGGGGTTCCGTCAAATTGATGGGCAACTGGTCTTGGATCCACGCATGAAGAGTCTGTAGAACAAAACTAAGAGCTAGAAGTTCTTGTCTGGTTATTTCTGAACCAATCTGGGCTAAACTTCCTTTAATTCCCTGCACTATTGGTGGGGGTCTGCCATACACTACCTCAAAAGGGGAAAATCCTGTTGATTTCACAGGAGCTGAGCGTATTCTGAGCAAAGCTATTGGGAGCACTTGGGGCCACTTTAGGCGAGTCTCCTGACAAAGCTTGGACATATGGGCTTTCAAGGTACGATTCATTCGCTCAACTTTCCCTGAACTCTGAGGTCTATATGTAGTGTGTAGCTTCCATTGTATCTGCAGGGCATTTGCTAACTGCTGAGTAATCTGAGAAACAAATGAGGGCCCATTGTCTGACCCTATTACTCCTGGAATTCCAAATCTGGGAATAATTTCTCTCAGCAAAACTTTGGTAACTTCTCTGGCTTTTTCAGTCCTGGTGGGATAAGCCTCTACCCACCCAGAGAAGGTGCAAACTAACACTAACAAGTAGCGGTATCCACTGGCTTTTGGCATTTCAGTAAAGTCAATTTGCAGGTGGTGCATGGGGGTTACACCTCTTGACTGAACTCGGGGTGGTGGCTTGGGACCCTGTTTGGGATTGTTCTTAGCACAAATTAGACACTGGCGTGCTACTGAGGCTGATATGGCTCCCAACAAGGCGATGCAAAAATGTGGCTTGAGTGCTTTTTCCATAGCACTTTTTCCATAATGTATGGCTTGGTGGAAAGCCTTGACAAAGGCTGGTCCCAATAGTTCAGGGATTACTATTCGTCCTGGGGGTTGGCTGCCCTCGGCAGGCGGCAGCTCAATCCACCCATCTCTCAGCACTCCCTCTTCCTTATTACAGTAGTAATCCAATTCGTTGGTGGTATATCGTGGTGTCCATGAATTAAGGGGTACTGAAAATAATGCTGCCTGCATAGGCATAGCTTGCGATGAAATTTGGCCTGTCATGGCTGCTTTTCGCGCTGAGGCATCAGCGAATCTGTTTCCTTGGGCAACATCTCCTTTACCTGCTTGGTGTCCTCGGCAGTGCATGACGGCTACAAGTGTTGGAGCCCATACTGCATCTAGTAACATCAATATTTCTGGGCCATATTTGATCGATTTTCCTCCTGACGTAATGAGCCCTCATTCTTTGTATAGAGCTCCATGTGCATGCAAAGTGGTGAAGGCATATTTAGAGTCCGTGTACACATTTAACAAGAGTTTTGCACCTAATACTAATGCTCGGGTAAGTGCTATCAATTCTGCTTTCTGGGCTGATGTGCCTGATGCCAAGGCTGATGATTCAGTTACTTCATCCCGGGTGACCACTGCATACCCGGCACAACGTCGTCCATCAAGGATGAGACTACTTCCATCTACAAAATAAGTCTGATCAGGATTCTCTAGGGGCACATCTGTCAAATCAGGTCGACTTGAGAATACAGTCTCCATGACTTCTATACAGTCATGCTCTGGGAGTTCTTCGCTGACAGGTATCAGTGTGGCTGGGTTCAAGGCATGGCTCACTTCCAATTGTATGTGTGGGTTTTCACATAGCATACTCTGATATTTCAACATTCGGGAATTGGTGAGCCAATGATTCGCTTTCTGTTCCATGAGGGCAAGTACTGCATGTGGCACAGTGACTCGTAGATTCTGTCCTAAGGTGAGTTTATCTGCTTCACTCACTAACAATGCTGTAGCTGCAACTGCTCTCAAGCAAGGTGGCCATCCCTTGGCCACAGTGTCCAATTGTTTTGATAGGTATGCTACAGGCCGCTCCCAATGTCCTAATTTCTGAGTCAACATGCCTAAGGCATTTCCTTGTACCTCATGTACGAATAGATGAAAAGGCTTGTGAACATCTGGTAATCCAAGTGCTGGTGACAACATCAATTCTTCCTTTAACGTTTTGAAGGCTGCATCCTGCTCAGGTCCCCACTCTAGTGGCGACTTTTCTTCTCCCTTGGTTTGGCGATTTGAGCAAAGTTGGGAATCCAGATTCGGCAATATCCTGCTGCTCCCAGAAAGGCTCTGACTTGCTTTCTGGTAGTTGGGGTTGGGATTCTGCACACAGCTTCTTTTCTTTCTCTCCCTAATTGTCGGCTTCCTTTAGTCAAACGAAAGCCCAAGTATTTCACTTCTTTTTGGCATAGCTGTGCTTTTGCTCTGGAAACTTTGTATCCAGCTTCATCCAGTAGCTGCAAGAGGTCTTTGGTGGCTTGTATACATTCACTTTCTGATACAGCAGCTATCAGCAGATCGTCCACATATTGGAGAAGTACTCTCTTCCCCGGGGCCACTGGATAGCTTGAAAGGTCTTGGTTCCGTGCAGCACTGAAGATGGTAGGTGAATTCTTGAATCCTTGGGGTAATCGTGTCCAAGTGAGTTGGCCCCGTCTTCCAGAGACAGGGTCCTGCCATTCAAAGGCAAACAGCAATTGACTAATTGGGGCTAATCTTATGCAAAAGAACGCATCTTTTAAGTCTAAAACAGTAAAATGGGTAGCTTCAGCAGGAATCTATCCTAAGAGTGTGTAGGGATTTGGCACAACTGGATGTATGGTCTCAACTGCTTCATTCACTCTCCTTAGGTCCTGCACTGGACGGTAGTCACCTGTTCCAGGCTTCTTTACTGGCAGGAGTGGAGTGTTCCATGGTAATTGACATACTTTTAGTAGGCCATACTCTAGTAATCTTAACAAGTGGCGGTGAATGCCTTCAATTGCTGCTCTTGGGAGGGGGTATTGCTTAACATGTACTGGTGTAGCACTAGGCTTGAGATTCACAATTATTGGAGCTATATGTTTGGCTAGGCCTGGGGGATTGCCTTCTGCCCATACCCCAGGCGGGGCATCAATGCTTTTTAGAGTATGTTCAAAGTAGGTGTCCTGGGCAGATTCATTACTATAATATCTCCATTCTTCTTCTCGAGGAACAGTAAGCAACATTAATCCAGCAGGTTTCGTCTGGGAATTTACTGTCATTTGCATCTCTCCTTTCTCAGTGAAGGATATTTGGGCCTGCAATTTGGCTAACATATCTCGTCCCAGTAATGGCACTGGGCACTCGGGCATATAGAGAAATTGATGTGTTATTTGCTGTCCTCCTAGGGTGAATATGCGGTTCTGAAGAAAAGATTTTGTGGCTTTGGCACCAGTTGCTCCCACAATGGTGACTGCTCTTGAGGAAAATGGGGCGATCTGTTTGTCTACTACAGAATGTTCTGCTCCAGTATCAACCATGAAGTCCATAACTTGGTCTCCTATTTGTATGCTGACCATAGGCTCCTGGAGACCTAAAGCGAATTCAGAGCCCGGTCTGTCCTAATCTGCTTCATCTACGTCGTAGGTTGCGGCGGCCACTGCTTGTATGGCCTCTCCTCTTTCTCGTTGGAACTGTTCTCGATTGGCTCCTCCGTAGTTCCGGGGTCGGCCCCTTCCTCTCTCTCTCCATTGAGCATTATTTTCGTCATCCTGAGGGGCGTTTTCGAGTTCCGGGCATGTATCTCTCCAATGTCCTTCCTCTTTGCAATAAGCGCATTGGTTCACGCCTAGTTGGGGCCGGCCATCTCCTTGGCCCCACCCTCTTCCTCTGCTCCTTCGACTAGGGAAACCTCCCCTTTTCTGTTCAACTATGGCCGCAGCCAAAAAATCAGCTTTCTTCTTCATCTTTCGATCACATTCTTTCTGTCTTTCATTATCACGATTCACATACACTTTATGAGCGACTTCCAATAACTGAGTTGCATTCATGCCCGCAAACCCTTCTAGTTTCTGTAGCTTACGTCTAATGTCTGGTTGAGACTGATTTACAAAAGCAGAATTCACCATGCATAAGCTTCCTGGTGCATCTGGATCATAGGGAGTATACATTCTATACGCTTCAGTTAATCTTTCATAAAACACTGCTGGGCTTTCATCTATGCCTTGGTTAACTTCGGTCACTTTAGAAAGATTCATAGCTTTCTGGCCCCCCCTTTTCAGACCTTGCATAAGGCCTTGGCGAAACCGGGTAAAGATTTGGATCCCCTCTATCTGTATTCGGATCCCACTGGGGGTCTTCATTTGGAAATTCTCTTTGGGCTACTTCTCGATTGTCTATCCCCTGTGCATCTCCCGGTGCTAAAGGGTTATCTGTCAGCCAGTCGACAGCTGCTCGCTTTATTCGTGTCCGCTCCTCGGTAGTGAATAAGGTAGACAGGAGCTGACGGCAGTCTGCCCAAGTGGGTTGGTGGGTTTCCATAATAGTATGCATTAATTCTGTTAGTTCCTGGGGCTTGTTGGTATAGGAAGCATAATGTGACTTCCAGTTTAACAAATCAGTAGTGGAGAAGGGCACATACACTAAACTTAGGGGTCCTGCCACCACCTGATTATCTTCATCTCTCACGGGCACTCCCGGGACTTGCTGTAAAGGCATCATTTTTGCAGTAGAAGTCTTTCTAGATCTGAGGGGGATTTTAGAGACTCTCCTGGTAGGGGCTTTCTTCTTGCTGTCCGTGTGCTTAGTCTGGGACGCTTTACTTTTAACTGATGAGCTTACACTGACGGTCGTCTTTATACTGTCAGTATCACTCTGGGAAGACCCTTCCTCTTGCTCTTCTGCCTCTGACTCAACTTTCTCTTCAGTCTCGGTTGATTCATCCTCCTCATCTGAAGTAAGCTTATCTGCATGCTCTTCGGGTGATAGTTCTGGGGTAGGGTCCCGCTCCCGCTCTCTTTGTGGCTCTGGGGCGGGACGCGGTGGCACCCTTACTGGATGCTGGGCTCGGGGCTGTCGAGTTATCACTTCTGGGGACTCGGGATCTGCAAGGACGGGTTTCCGTCTGGATTTCTCACCTGTCCCTGTCTTTTTAGTTTGATCTACTTTCTGCGTTTGATCTGTTCGTGCTAACATTATTCTGCACTGTTCTTCATAACAGCGCTTCGCCCAGGAGGGCGGGCTCTCACAAATACTCAACCAGGAATCTATATAGGGGTACTGATCGGGGTGCGCTACTCGCACTTTCTGGTGAACTGACTGAATAATTCCTATGGTAAAAGGTCCCTCTCGAGGCCACGCAGGGTCTAAGTCGGGCCACTCCCTAGTACATAAAATCTGTAATCGTGTCGCAGTCATTTTAATTCCATAATCTCCTGAATACCCTTCTTTAAAATGTGTGATCATACATTCTAATGGAGTGTTCCTAGTAGACCCCGCCCCTCCCATATCGATGTGTGCGCGCAACAACAAACAGAAGGGAAAAGGAGGGCGGACCGTGGGTAAGGGGTCCTCATGGCCCTAGAAACATATAAGGGAAACAAATAACAAGACAAGACGACGGTCGCTTCCTCCTTTTTACGACCTTGACGCGGTCGCCCGGCCAGGAAATGCGTTACTCAGGAGTCCGCCTTCGCTTGGTCCGTGCTGCCAGACCTCTCATTCACACTTCATTCACACAATCATGCTAGCAACGTATCCCAAAAACACAGTCCAATTCTGTCTATTCTGACTAGGCCATGTTCAAATTCCAAAATACAAGAAGACGGTAGTTTCGCCCCGCGAATACTCATGCAGGGGTAGTCGGACCGTCTTGAGAGGTGATCAAGCTCTCTTTTTCAAGTTCAAGATTCAAGATTCAAGTGGCAGTACTGCTCTGTCTCATCTTTCTAGACATACCAAATCAAAACTCTACTCACCGGATCCGGTCCTCAAAGTTCCCAAGCAAGCGCATGAGTTGGACCTCGGGACTCCCCTCACTCGGGTTCGAGGTGTTGGCTCCAGCCGGGCCCGGCACCCGCCGAGGTCCGGCCAGCTCCCTCCGATGCAAGGGACCGGTGGCGCCAGGGAGCGAGCCCCCGTCGGAAGGGCGCGATCCCGGCAGGACCAAACCTGTAGAGGCGGAAAGTCGTGGTATATTGCCCTATATACCCTCTATTACCACACCTTCCCGGCCAACGCACCAAGAAATATGTAGCAGCAGAGCGCAGACAAACCAATGATACCAGGAGTCTGTTCAGAAGGTCCAAATCATTTATTTGTGCACAAGTCTCAAGCAGAATCAAATTCAAAATGGCTGAGCAGCGGTTTCTAGCAAAACAACAACTTTTATAGACTTCTTCTCCATTCTAGACATAGGCAAACTTTTCATTGGTCCCGGTAACCCCTCGTACACCTATTGGTTCCGGTACCGATATGGCTATCCAATAATATTCTTTGACTGGGCTTAGCACCTGCTTACCCCCCTTCTAGTCCCAATTACAATGGTCAGTTCACCAGCTTAGATACTTTTCTCCTCCAAGGCCATTTAACTAGTTAGCACATGTGGGAAAGCGGGGCACTGTAACCTTTCTTTCAGCAGATTTAATTAATTCCATAGCAGCTGTACTCTCTTATCAGTAGCAATTAAACTTATTTTCAGTATTTTTCTGAGTTTCGATTCTGCTCAGCTAAGCTGATTATGCTTTGCTAAGTTTCAGTTCTATAATAGCAGCATTCTGGGGGATGTGCAATTCCTATGGGCCTCTCCACAGGCTTCATTTACAGGTCAAGCTAGTTAGGCCTGTCTGCTTATTTCAGACACCATGGATCACAGGCCTTTGCCTACCACAACCCCATTTATCAAAAGGTAGCACGACAAATATTAAACCAATACATCTTACTAGGAAAAGAGACTAAGTGGCTCTACTATACAGAAACTAGACCTAACAGAATAGCACATTTCTGTCATACACGCAAAACAGACAGGCCATCAAAAAATACAGAACAAGGGATCACGATTTAAAAATATTAAGACAACAATTGATCCGGGAACCTCAAAAGGCAAATGTTGAATGCAACACACCACTAGAAAAATTCAATTATGAATTTAATTTCCCCTTATACTGAAAAAAGCGCAAAGACATCGGAGTGAACATATTCCATTTAATAAATTCAAAATAAAATACTTTTTGTTTCTACCTTTTGTTTGGGCATTTTATTTTTCAGTCACAATTGCCCCAGTCTTTTTCTTCGGCGTTTTTCATGTTTTCTGCTAACTCTCCATTATCTGCTGCCCATGTCCTTTCTTCTCTTCTCCTATTTTTTCCCCAGTTTGTCTACATCTGCCTCTGACATACTGATCTTTTGCTTTTTGTTGTTTTCTCCATTTCTTTACTCATTCATCCACTAAATTTCAACCCCCTTTTGACTTTTCACCTAGCAACTTTCCATATACTCTTAGAACCTCCAGCCCAGCTCCCCCATTTCTCATCTCACTGCTAGCCTCTTATTCCCCTCTGTGCCTTCTGGATCCCTTCCATCACTTAGTTATTTCCTTCATTGATATTCATTAATTCTAGTTTTCCTCCTCCTTACCCCAGCATTCATTCTTATTCCCCTCTCTTTCAACTAGGGTTGCCAGAGATGCAGTTCCCCATACTGTGTAAAATATAAAGGTAGTACAAAGTCCAATCATTAAATTGAAAATAAAATTATTTTTTATACCTTTTTTCGTCTGACCTTTTTTATTCTCTGATCATGCTGGTTCCAATCTGAGGCTTCCGTTTTCCCATCTTCTCTTAGCTCGTTTTCTATGGTCTATAGTCCATCTGCCATTTCTTGTCTCTTCTTTTCTTTTCTTCACTTTCTTCCATCAGCCTATTTCCATTCCCAGTGCCCCCTCCCCATTACCCAGTCACTTACCAGTACCATTCCCAGGTGTCAGCTCCCTTTGAACCCTCTCTTTACCTCCTGTTTCAGCTCTCTTCCAGCCACCTCCTTCCCCCCTTTCAGCTCTCTTCCAGCCACCTCCTTCACCCTGTCAGTTCCTTCCCGCCACCTCCTTCCCCCTCTTTCCCCCTCTTCCAGCCCTCATCTTACACCTGTCAGTTCCTTCTGCCACCTCTTTCCCCTTGCAGCCGCTGCTGTTTCACCCCCCCCCCCTTAGTGCTGCTTGGGGCCCCTTTAGTGCTGCTTGGCCCCCATGCAGCCGCTGCTTCTGCTTTTTACAGAGCAGCGGCTGCAATAAACTTAATTTGAAAAGGAAATACAACCTGTGAGGAGCCCAGCCCTCTGGTCGTCATCCTGCAACACCCGAGGAAGTGATGTCAGAGGGGGCAGGCTTCTCACAGGTTTTTTCCTTTTCAAATTAACTGTATTGCAGCCACTGCTCTGTGAAAAGCAGAAGCAGCGGCTGCACGGCCCGCCGGGGATCGATAGATCGGGGATTGCGATCGCACCGCAGACTGCGGGAGCAAAGCCGGTTTTTTGCTCTGGCCGCAAGATCGGTTTTATATCTGTGCCTGCAGCTGGCCTGGCAATGGAAAAACCATCCAGGCCGGCTGAAATCCGCCCGGTTGGCAACCCTACTTTCAACCCTTCCTTCTGTATCACCTTTTTTCTTCCCTCCCACACAAAATATCTGTTCCCCTCTCCTTACTCCCCCAGTTTCTTTTTTCTCCCCCCAGCCCCACCCCCTTCCAGTTCCAGCCTTCCCAGCATCCACTCCGTTCCAGTCCCATTCTCCCCGTCCCCCAGCATCAGCCCATTTCCAGTCTTAGCCCCCTCCAATATCAGTTCTCCTCTAGTCCCTCCCAGTATCAGCTGCCTTCCAGTCCCCTCATCCTCCAGTATCAACGCATTTCCAGTCCCAATCCCTCCCAGCATCATCTCCCTTGCAATCCCAGGCTCTCATCCGCTAGCATCAGCCCATTTCCAGTCCTAGCCGCCGCCTCCACCCCCCCCCCCGTATCAGTATTCCTCCAGTTCCAATCCCTCAATTCCCCAACATTAGCCTATTTCCCATTCTAACCCCAGTAGCAGTCCTAGTGCCAGCGGCTCCCGCTCCCCCCTTCCCACTTACTCACACATACATTCACATGGCCCCACACCTTGGGGGGAGGGATGGGAGAGGGCCCCACACTGCTGGCCTAGCTGATTTGAGGGGGATCTGGTGAGGACCAAAGTCCGGCTTCTCGACTGACTTCTGCACAGCCATGGGAGTAAAGGCCTGCTGAAATGGTTTCTTTCCTATTCGTCTCGCCAGGCCAGGCCAGGTACATTAGGGTAGTCAATCTCCTCCAGCAGCTGAGGACTGAAAACTGAAAGTCTTGCTGACAGCCTATCCAGCTCCCTCTGGTGTCAGAGACTCAGTCTTTCAGTCCTCAGCAGCTGAATAGGACGTGTGGCTGACAGGCTCCCAGGAGACAAGACTAGGAAATAGGCAGAGAGAGATTTGGAAGGAAAAAATATATATATTGCTCAGGTGCCCTAGCAGGACAGGGAGGCAAAAAGAGTATCCTTTAAAAAAAAAAAAGGAACAAGAAGGAAGGGACGTTCCTCTGCTGCCAGAAGTGTCGGTTAGCAGCATGGGGGCAGAGTCTGCCTCACATTTGAGGATCCGTCGCTTCGGGGGGGGGGGGATTAGGGAAGGAGCTGGGAGCCCCAAAATCATCTTCCCAGCCTCCGATCGCTGCAATCTCCGTGCTCCGCTAACAGCGGAGAGTAGGAGAGCAGGGCCTCCACAGTGTGTTGTCAGGTAGGAGACTATCAGTGTGGAAGTTGCTTGTTAGGAAGGCGAGGGCGCTTCGATCGCCGCCACGGGTGCTTAGGCCTTACAGATGGGTGTTCTGGATTCCCAGCGTCGGCAGCGTGTTCTCCATGCGGGGTTCGTCAGGAGCGGGTCTCTGCCGGTCGGAGCCAGTTGGTGAAGGCGTTTGGTGTGCAGTACAGTGGAATGGAGCACAAATTAACATCGGGGAATGTTGTGGAGAGAAATCAAGGCACCGCGGAAAAGGCGGAACGGCAGCCATTTTGGCCGAGCCTGCCGTTTCTCCCGCGCTGCTAACCAAAGCGGGAAAGAGAAAAGCAAAGTCAAATAGAGTGCCTCCGGATAAGGTTCCACTTCAGCAGTAGTTGCCTGCAGTGCAGGGAAGCTTAGACTCCTTGTTTTCTGCTGAATTTATTTTAGCAATGCATAAGACATATATGTTAAATATGGCTCAGGCCACTCTGTCTGCTCCCAGGCCGGTAGATTTACAGAAAGGGGAGTCTAAGGAAGCAGACCCTGGGGAGGGGATCTCTGTGGCAGGCAAAGGAGTAGAAACGGGCTTGGATGGCTTCGGGCTGCAGTTCTCATTTCCTCAGGGGGCAGAAGGAGAAAGTTTTTCTGAGGCAGGTTTGGAATCCTGGCCATTGGAGTTGGAGGAAGGTGAGATTGGACCGGGCGAGGATCCAAATGTATTCTGAGTGATTCGCATGGAGGAGCTGGGGGCTCTGATCACTCAGTCGCTGGCAGCGTTTAATATAGTGCTCCCGGCGGTGCAGCAGGAGCGACGTGAGGATTCCTTGTTGCAGGGCTTTAAAACGGAACAACGCTGCTTCTCGGTACACAGGGTAATTAAGCAAATGATAGAATCAGAGTGGGAATGCCCTGAAGCTACCCTGAGAGGGGGTCACGTCCTTGGACAGCTTTATCTGGCTCCCCAGGAAGAGAAGGAGTAGCTGCGGATGCCTAAGGTGGATGCGCTTGTTTCAGCTGTCACCAAGAAGACGACGATCCCGGTGGAAGGTGGCGCAGCCCTTAAGGATCTTCAGGATCGTAGGTTAGAGGTGCTTCTTTAGCAGGTGTTTGATTCCAGTGCTCTGGCTCTGCAGGCCTCTATTTGTGGGGCATATGTGTCAAGGGCATCTATCCATTGGATACAGGGAGATCCAACCTCTGATAAGGAGGAGGAAGCTGCCTCGGAGGGAGCAAAGCTGGAGTCGGCGGCGGCGGCTTATCTGGCGGACACCACCTATGATTTGGTAAGGATTTCTGTGAAGTCCATGTCTGTGATTGCCGCTAGACGGTTTCTCTGGCTGCGAAATTGGGCGGCGGATGCATCTTCTAAGTCTCGCTTCAGTAAGCTTCCCTACAAGGGCAAGCTGCTCTTTGGGGGAGGCACTGGAGAAAATTGTGAAGGATTTGGGGGATTCCAAGGGAGGTCAGCTTCCAGAGGACCGACCGAGAGTGGCGAAGCTGGGACCTATGCAGAGAAGTCAGGATAGAGATTTTCGCAGGTTCCGAGGGCAGCGGTTTGCGCCTTATCAGAGAGGCCGGTTTGTGGCCAGGGGGCATTCCTTTTGAGGAGCCAGGGGGTTCGGCAGGGGCTATTTTAATGCCCAGCAGAACTCTTCTAAGAAGCCACAATGAAGGTCGGCTGGTCCAGGCAGAGATTCCTGTAGGGGGACGTTTGCAGGGGTTTCTCTCCGCCTGGGCCGCCATATCTACAGATCAATGGGCACTGAAGATTATCCACGAAGGGTATGCGCTGGAGTTTGCACATCCGCTGGCGGAGGCTTTTGTGATATCCCCATGTGGGCTTCAGGCAAAGAGAACTGTGGTCGGTGACACGCTGCAGCGGTCGTTGCAGCTTCAAGCGGTAGTGCCAGTATCACCAGACCAGTACGGTTTAGGTCGATACTCAATTTATTTTGTAGTCCCCAAGAAAGAAGGTTCGTTTCGGCCAATTCTGGATCTCAAACAAGTGTACCGCTGCTTGAGGGTGCCTCATTTTCGGATGGAAACCCTAAGATCGGTTATTCGGGCGGTAAAGCTGGGAGAAGTGCTTTTGTCCATAGATCTGACAGAGGCTTATCTGCACATTCCGATCCGAAAGGATCATCAAAGGTTTTTGTGCTTCGCGGTGCCCATGGGTCATTTTCAGTTTCGGGCCTTGCCGTTCGGTCTGGCGACGGTGCCTTGGACTTTCACCAAGGTAATAGTGGTGGCTGCGGCGGCGCTGCAGAAGGAAGGAATTCAGGTGCATCCCCCTACCTAGACGATTGGCTAATCCGGTCAGGGTCTATGGTGGAGTCAATTGCAGCGACCTCTCGGGTAGTGGAGTTCCTGGAACAGCTCGGTTGGGTCATCAACCGGGCGAAGAGTTATTTGCAACCAGAGAAGCGGCTGACGTATCTTGGGGCCTTGTTCGACACGGAGATCAGATCAGTATTCCTACCTGCGGACAGGGTGCAGAAGATTTTGTCTCAGGTAGGAGCGTTCTTGCGAATGACGGTGCTCTTGGCTTGGAGGTACCTGCAGTTGGGTTCAATGGTGGCGGCCTTGGACCTCGTTCCATGGGCCAGAGCGCATATGCGTCCACCTCAGCACGCATTACTTTCCCGATGGTCTCCACAAAATCATTCTCTGTCGCAGAGGCTGGTTTGCCCAGAGGACGTGCGCAGCAGTCTGCAGTAGTGGTTGATCCCAGAGCATCTTCAAACGGGAGTGCCTCTGGAACACCCAAAGTGGGTGTTGGTCACAATGGACACCAGCCTGTCTGGTTGGGGGGCTCATTGTCTCTCACAGATCACGCAGGGGGCATGGTCTGCGGAAAAGAGCAGTTGGTCAATCAATCGTTTAGAGCTGAGAGCGGTCCGTTTCGCCCTACTGAATTTCGTCGGTCTCCTCGAACAATGAGCGGTGCGAGTGTTCTCCAACAATGTGGTGACCATTTCCTACATCAACAAGCAAGGAGGCATGGGCAGTGCGGTATTGCTGGAGGAGAGTCAGCAATTGTTGCGGTGGGCGGAGGTCCATCTAGTAGTGCTCTCGGCAGCGCATGTAGCAGGAAAGGACAACATTCAAGCCGACTATCTTAGTCGAAATGTCCTGGATCCTGGAGAATGGGAACTGAACTTGGCGGTATTTCACAACATCACGTTACGGTGGGGGCAGCCAGTCATGGATCTCATGGCTACCCTGGCAAATACCAAGGCGGCTCGGTTTTACAGCAGGCACAGAGAGCACATGTCAGAGGGACTCGACAGCCTGGTGCAGCCCTGGCTGTCGGGAGTCCTACTGTACGTGTTCCCTCCATGGCCTCTGATAGGAAGGGTCATTCGGAGGATAGCAGGGTACGATGGAAAGGTTATTCTCATTGCTCTGGATTGGCTCAGATGGCCCTGGTATGCGGATCTGCTACGGCTCTCGGTGGAGCCTCCATGGAGGCTGCCCACGCGGATCAACCTGCTGAGTCAAGGGCCCATGTTGATGCCACAGGTGGATCGGTTCTTGCTTATGGCTTGGCTCTTGAAAGGGAACGCTTAAAATGTCGAGGGTATTCGACGTCGGTGATAGCTACTATGTTAAGGTCCCAGAGAAGGTCGACTTCCTTGGCATATGTTCGGGTGTGGCGCATTTTTGAAGCGTGGGGTGTAGATCATAGCATTAAGCCTTGTTCCGCGAGTTTACAGATTATCCTGTCATTCCTTCAAGGGGGACTAGAAAAAGGGCTAGCAAGCCCTCAGCACTCTCAAGGTGCATCTGGCGGTGCTAGCTTATTATAGGGGTAGAGTGCAGGGGGGCGCACTCGGCGCATCCGGACGTCCAATGTTTTCCTTAGGGCAGCAAGGAATATTTGACCGCCGGTTAGGCAGGTAGTACCGCCGTGGGACTTGAACTTGGTGCTAGAGGCTTTGACGGGGCCTCCTTTTGAGTCAACGACGGCGGTGAGGCTGAAGGAGCTATCGTGGAAAACGGTCTTCCGGGTGGCGGTGTGTTCTGCAAGGAGAGTTTCGGATCTGCAAGCGCTCTCGTGTAGAGAGCCATATATTCAGGAGTGGAGGAGTGGCCTAGTGGTTGGGGCAAAGTACTTCAGGCCGGAAGGTCGGGGGTTCAAATCCCACTAGAGGACAGCAACCTTGGGCTGGAAGGACTGGGGTTTCTAGTCCCACAGGTGCTCCTTGTGTTCTTGGGCAAGCCACTTAACCCTCCATAGCCCATGTTCCCTGTAAAATAGTTATCTCCAAGTTATAATGCCCTGTTCAATGTAATTTCAGTTTGTTCAATGTAAACCGCACTGATACAGAATAGCGCGGTATATAAGAGAATGTATATAAATAAATAAATAAATTCAGTTTTCAAAAGAAAAAGTGGTCTTACGGCCGGTACCGTCCTTTCTTCCTAAGGTGGTGTCCGATTTTTCACATGAATCAATCAGTTTCTCTTCCCACGTTTGAGGGTCGGGAAGTAAGTAAGATGGATTGGTCGCTTAGAAGATTGGACTTGGGACGCGTGCTGCGTAGGTACCTCAGGGTAATGGAGCCGTTTTGGAGATTGGATAGGTTGTTTGTGCTTTTTAGTGGAAAAGCGGCTTCCAAGGCTTCTATCACCTGTTGGGTGAAACAGGCTATAGGAGCGGCTTATCAAGCAAAAGGGAAGTCGCCTCCGGAGGGGCTCAGAGCACATTCTACTAGAAGCCTGGCAGCATCTTGGGCTGAGGTTGCGTTAGTTCCGCCAGTGGATATCTGTCGAGCGGCGACATGGGCTTCACTTCATACTTTTCTGAAGCACTATAGATTGGATGTTCAGGCCAAGGGGATGCGAAGGTTGGAGCTGCGGCTATTGTGGCGGGACTTGCAGGACCCTCCTGAGTTTAGGTATTGCTTTGGTACTGTCCTAATGTACCTGGACTGGCCTGGAGAGACGAATAAGAAGGAGAAATTAGACCTTACCTACTAATTATCTTTCCTTGAGCTCTCTCCGGGCCAGCCCAGGTCTCACCCAGTTCGTCTATGAATGAGAGGCAAGCCTAGGAGCTTGGCCGGTATTTGAGATAGGTTTCAGGTCTCACTAGGGGCCGGAGATGCAGAAATTCGGTTTGTATGAGTGAGGGGGATTTTGGGGGTTCCTCTAGGATTGGGAGGGACTCCTTCAGAGTCTTCACAGAAAAATAATTATTAAAAAAAGAAAAAGAGAATTCTAAGGATGCTTCTTAGAGATATAATAAATTAAGCAGCTGTTCTTAGATGTATACAGTTATAAGCGGTTCTCTGAGTACTTTTATTGTTTTTTTCATGGTTCATAGTTTGTAGTTGAGGTTTGGCTGCTTTGACAATAGAAGACAGTCTCTGACACCAGAGGGAGCTGGATAGGTTGTCAGCAAGACTTTCAGTTTTCAGTCCTCAGCTGCTGGAGGAGGTTGACTACCCTAATGTACCTGGACTGGCCCGGAGAGAACTCAAGGAAAGACAGTTAGCAGGTAAGGTCTAATTTCTCCTTTTTCTGTCACAGCTGTTTAATTTCTACATAGTGACCCATGCTGGGAGCTAACAACACAACCGTGGGAGAAAAAATAAACCACTCCAGTAGGCCTTTACTCCTGCAGCTGTGCAGAAGTGAGTTGGGGAGCTGGGCTTTGGTCCTCACTGGCTTGAGCCATCCAGGCCAGCACAGGGCCCTATGAGGTGCAGGGCCATGTGCAGGCAACATTCCCGCTTGTGCCTTGGGCCAGCCCTGTGTGTACTTGGTAATACATGTACACATTGTTAGGATATCATGGTTTTGTTTTTCTGCACCATATGCCTGGAATAGACTACCTCAGTCAGTACATCAGACTCCATCTCTAGCCCAATTCAAATCCAGGGTAAAAACTCATCTCTTTGAGGCTGTTTTTGGATCCTGACATCCTTATTCTCCCATTTACATCCATGTGCATCTTAATCATTTCTCTTTAGGAATTACCATCATACCTTGTTTATTCTATTGTCCATCTTGAACAGATGATAAGCTCTGTGGGACAGAGAATGTGTCGTGTATGTGTACAGCACCGCATATGTCTAGCAGCATTATAGAAAAAAGTAATAGTTTCTATTACTATTGAGCATTTATATAGCACTAGAATGTGTACACAGCACTGCACAGATACATATAAAAGGCGGTCCCTGCTCATCATAGTTCTGAATCTGAAGTAAATGGATTAGACAAGATGGGCCTTACAGCACTTATCTGCTATCACATTCAATATCAGATGTTGCTGAAAGAGAAAGGAGAATTTGATGTAGACTAGATCCACTATGATGTAACACTTTATTTTAAGTTTATTGAAACACTTAAAAACCCAAATACCGCCTTCCCTCAAGTTCTCAGATAAAACCTCTAATACTCATCTTCAGCAGGCTGCCTTCTGTGACTGTCCATCAAAGCATTCTGTTGCCTTTAATAGCATGACCTTCAGAGAGGGAGGTCAAATTACTGTCACCAATCCTGCTGTGCTGCTGAGATCTGCTCTTCAGCATGTTTATCAGTGTTCCCTATCAAGCAAGGCATGTAGCTGCTTAAACTCACCCTCCCCTCCCCACCTTGTCTCCTGTCCCGTGGTGTTACAGTGCATGCTGGAAAGTGTAGTTCTGTTTCTTCCTCATAAAGTTCTTAATTGGGTCCTTGCTCCAGGAACAAATCGGAGCAGAGATTTCATGTGCCATGCTGCAAACTGAAAGTACCCCTTATGAATCCCTGAAAAACACAATCAAAGAAAAAGCTTTACATGTATTTAATTTTCCCTGCTTGCTATAAATTGCTTCCTTCTAAAGGATCCCCAGATCAGGACATTTTCCACCTATGCAGCTTTGGTTAATAATTTATGGGGTGTCTTATCTGTACTGTACAAGAAGCTTCTACAATGGTCTGCAATTATTATTGCATGTGGTCATCAAATCATTTTCTAGTATCACAATTTCCTCCTCGATATTGACTAATAATGATATTTAATTCTTAAGCATTCATTTTTTTTGCTCCCAGTCCTTTGCATCTCTCATATCAACCAAATATTTTTCCCATATTTCAGTGACATGAGCTAAGACAGGAGAAGTGGGCTGGAAATGCACACATCCATACACTCCTCCCCTCAGAAAATAGATTATAAATTTAAAAATGTAAACATTCTGTTGAAAAAGAAAAAAAATCATTAATACTGTTGAGTGGAGAAATATGTCAAAAGAACTCTTTTAAAGTGATAGATTTTCAATTAAACCTTTCTCTTTGCAACAAAATTTTTTATAAATTTGCTGCAAAATCTTGAAGATGCACAGTAAAAGTTTTTAAAAGGCTTTAAAATCTCTGATCTACATAACCTCTGCAAAATCTCATAATACTCAAAGTATAAAAATTGCATTGATATTTTTTAAATAACCCAATATGCACCTCTTCAAAATCACTCTGCCGATTATCTTAGTTATCATTGTTCTATGTTGGATTATTGAAAATATTAAAAAATGTTCTATAATTAGAGCACAATAAAATTTTCCAGTTCTTTATGCTCTGATGAGCAGAGACTTGTATATGTGTCTGTACAGTGCTGTGTACACCTTGTAGTGCTATACAAATGATTAATAGTAGTAGTTGTAGTTCTTATTGTAGAGTTCACTCCCAAGTTACTGCAGAAGACTAGGGTCAGTGATTATATGGAAGACATTCAATACTTTAAAAAGGTATGCCCTTGCCAGGGGAATGAGAGGAGAGGACAAGTGATTGACATGAAGGCAAGATTGCAGTTAAAATATTAAGGGAGTTGTTTATATTCTTTATTAAGCCAAAAACAGAACAGAAAAATCTGCTGATGTGGGAACATTGACACAAGCCTGTAACATGTTATGTACAAAGTTTTTCCCTCATTCCTCCCCCAATACTTTCATACCCTACAGCTTACCCTATGCTTACCCAGAACCCCAGTGATGTAAAAGGAGGAATGCTCAAATTTCAAATACTTCAGCTAACTCCTCCCCACTCTTGAGCCACGATCACTCCCCAAACACTCACCCCCCTGAAATCCATACCTCTCCAGCCTCACCCGTGAATATCCTATCCTGTTCCCTGTGATAAGGAAGCTTATCATAGCTCAGGAAGGAGCTATAGTAAAGGTGAAGTGACTCTGAACAAGCAACCTGTCAGTTCTGGTAGAAATAAGAAAACAGAATGTTCCCATAAAAGACTACCAGTCCCAGAATGCACCAGGTTTCCAACAGCCATTAGAGGAACTGAAGTGGGGAAACGTGTGTTCAATCAGGAGGGCTATGAGGTAATCCCCAAGCACTCATCTCAAAGGGCAGGGCCTGATTCAGCACAGCTGCGCTGTGCTAGGGTGGAGCACTCATCAAAGCAGAATAAAGCTAGAGTTTATTCTACAGAGAATTATCCTCATCCTCAGGATCTTGATCATCTTGGACAGCTTCATCATCTGGAGGATCATCAGAAGCAGAAGCCAAACCGGACGGACAGAGAGGGCAAGAAACCCTTTGGAAGAAAGAAGAGAAAAGCCTTTGGGAGGTCTAAAGGAGTCCAGAGCAGTACGTATACTGGAAGGCATTCCAAGGGCCAGCATACACCATTGGACTGAGGAAAGCCAGAGGAATGGTGCTGCAGGGCTAGGAATCTCCAGACGGTTCCTGTGAGGGAGACGGCTGCACGTGGAAGGGACCCTAAGACCCGTGCCAGAAGGTATGTGAAGAGAGGTCCAGGGATCTGGATTGGAAGGCTGGACATAAGAACTGGACTACATACTGGCCAGGCTATTTAGAGAGGAACTCTAACAGCAATGGAAGCTCAGGTATGAACACTGATCTATGCCCTAGCTATAACCTTGAAAGACAGCAGGGAAACAAGTATTCTCCTGAGAGTGCTACATTGAGAAATTCCTCTGTGCCAATCCATGATATTGAACCCATGATTGTTGAAGAAGGGGGAGGAGTCTTAGATACAGGCTGTGTGAATACATGGATTGCTCTCTGTCTGAACTCCTTTGGTAATTTACTGTTACAAAGTACAGCAACCATCACAAAGAAATACAAACTTGTTCTTTAATCTACTCAGAAAAGCTCCTGAGTAGGATTTTGGGCCACGCAGTAGAAAGCAAGCCAGCTAAGGGGTTTCAGCTGGATAACTGCTAGCAATTGAGCCTTACCTAATTGCTTGTGAGCTCTGAGGGAATCACTTCTGAGTCTATGTGTGAAGATATAAGAAGTTAACCTGAAAAGAACAGTTTTTTCCCTTCTTTGTGGGTTTTGCTTGTTTGAAACACTGCTAAGAAAATATTAGCTAAAGCCTACAGAAAAGACCAGTTTGTTACCAGCCAGGTCTTTATTCTTTTCATTTGATTGCCTGACAAGTTCATCTGTTTTCCTGATTTTGTTTTTCTAAGTTTAACACTGAAAGCAAGTATCCTGTTTTATGTGCTACCAAGCATATCTGTGTTGGGAGAAATAACCCCATAAATAAATACCTTATTGGCTTTACACTCAAGCACAACTAATTATTGTGAGCAGCTGTGTCTGGTGTGAATGGACTGCATTTCCCACAATCCCTTGCAAATCATATTGATATATCTACTTGCCAAGACTGTGAACATTCTCACCCAGGCAGCCGTCTGACATCCCTCATTAGTCACAGCTCATTCAAGATGAAGCTGCATTTTTGAAGTCAACGTATCAATACAGGTGTTCCAAATAGCCAAAAACGGCTTCCTCCTATGTGGGGTCCCCAGATATGATCCATTATCAAAAGCCAATGCAGACTGTTCCTCCACTGCCACTATGAGGGGGGGGGGGGGCCTGTCAACCACCCAAACCAACAAAATAATTTTCTTCCATAACCATGCTCTCCAAATGCAAAGGCGTTTCCCTTCTGACAAAATGTCCTCAGGGGTTATCCCATCAAATAATACCTGTTTTGTTGATAATGGAACCACTTCTTGCAGAATATGTTCCTGATAACGATGAAGCTGAGCTCAAAAGTCATGAACTTTAGGGCAAGACCAGGGGCGGTTCTACCATTAGGCGAACTGAGGCGATGGCCTCAGGCGGCAGTTTCTAAGGGGCAGCACTGATTTGCCGCTCCCTAGAAACTGCCTAGGGTAGAACCGCCACACAGGATCATTAAAAATCAAAGAAAGCAGCCGCAGGAACATTTGTCCGTTCCCGCAGCTCTACTTTAAAACTGCGGTCTGCTGCTGGGTCGCATGGGGCCAGTGGGGTGGAGGGCTCAAGGTCATCCTTCCGCCACCCTAGGGCAGCGGAAGAGATGACCTCGGGTCCCGCCGGCTCCACGCAGCTCAGCAGACAGCGGTTTGAAAGCAGAGCCGCGGGAACGGAGAAATGTTCCCGCGGCTGCTTTCTTTGATTTTTAATGAAGAATCGGTGAGGAGGGAATGGGGGGGCCTGGAAGAGAGCAGACAAGGGGGGAAGGGGGGACCTGGAAGAGAGCAGATAAGGGGGGGAGGCCTGGAAGACAGCAGACAAGGGGGAGCTGGAGGGGAGCAGACAAGGGGGGGAGCTGACATGGGAGGGGGCACTGAGACGGGTGGCGGTACTGGGAGGGGAGGCTGTAAAGGGGGCTGATATTAGGGGGAGAGTTACTGGGACTTTAAAAAGGCTGATGGAAGAAAATGAAGAAAGCAAAAGGAGAGACAAGAAATGCTAGATGGACTATAGACCATAGAAAGAGCTAAAAGAAGACAGGAAAATGGAAACCTCATATCGGGACCAACATGATCAAAAATCATCAGACAACAAAGGTAGAAAAAAAATGTATTTTCAGTTTAGTGATTGGACTTGTGCTATCTATATTTCACACAGTATGGGGAGCTGCATCTCTTATCTGGTGTGGCATCGCAGGTGGAGTCTGGCTTCTTGGGGTTTAATTTTAATTTTTGTCTACATATTTTTATTTTTGCTTTAGGTTATGGTCACTTATTCTGTACTTGGTGAGGGTCTGTGTTCTGAGTGTGTGACCAAGGCCAGGTGTTCAGTTAACAGGGAGTTTGTACTTAGGGATCTGTACTATAGTAATTTGACTTGTTCATCCTTTTCAAATAGGTGTATGGATGTTTTGGGGCACATTTCAGTGTTTATAGTGCTGCTTTTTTCTTGGTAGGCCCCTTATTGTATGAGTTTTGGAAGTGTATGCCGGTATGGTGTGTTCGATTTTGGCCTTGCAGATCTTAGTGACTTTAGTAGGGTTTTATATTAGTTCCTAATATGCCTGGTACTGGAGAATGTTTGTTGGTGAGATGACTAGAATCAGATTTTTTTTTTATTAATATATTGAGTTCTGTAGGTTAATGTCCTACCTCTGCTCTGCACCCATTGTTGAGGAGGCGGTTCTGTGAATGCAAAATGTATGTTCAAAAAGAAAAAGCAAGCACCATAACGCAGTTTATAACAAAATACAAATGAATTATAATTTGGAGTTATAAACTTCCGTGGTTCTCGCTCTTTCTTTTAGTTCCTTGGTGTGTGAACATCTTGCATTTGCTCCACATTATCTCATTGACTTTTTGATTTGGTTTCGTCCCTGACTGGAGTTTTGGTTCAATTCCTGACTGGAGTTTTGAGAAAGATCCCCACCCTGGGGGGGGGGGGGGGGGAGGGGAAGGCGCACGCTGGGGGGGGTGCACGCTGGGGGGAGGGTGCACACTGGGGGGGCACCATCTCATCCCTCGCCTCAGGCAGCAGATTGCCTTGAGCCACCCCTGGGCAAGACCAAAACGTGTCCCAAAGTGGCCCACAACTCTCCATATATCAAGCAATTAGGATGCGAGGCACTACCTACATGATAAGCCTGTACTGGTGGAAGGTAAGCTCGGTATTAAAACTTAAACTGGATGTCCTGAAGACCCACTTTCATGGTAAGGGTGGTGATATGTTCAGTAATCTTAAGACTGTCTTCATCTGTCAGCTGAACACCTAACTCCGAGTTCCACTTATCTAAAAACGATGCCTCAAGTGGGGTCATGGCCAATTTCCGAAATTCCTTTTGTATAACAGAAACCCTTGCCCTCTCTAGTTCCTCAGAAAGCAAGACCTCCAGTTGCGTGCAGAAGTCCGCTGTTCCACATCCAAGTTTTATATGTAACTGCAGATCTGTAAATAAGCAAAGCCATCATGTGAATCCAATCCATATTGATCCTGTAGATACCCAAAAGAGAGTAGATGAACCTCCTCCATGAGCATCTGCTCCAAGGTGACAAGATCCTTCACCTGCCATGCCTTAAAAGACCTGTTCTATGTTGAAAGAACTGAAAGATGAGATTACAGACCTACGTTAGTAATCTGTGAGCTGTCATTAAAATCATCAGTAGTACCTGGAGAATGGCAAATGTAATGCCAATTTTTAAAAAGAGTTCCAGGGGTGAACCAGAAAACTAGCCTGACGTCAATACCAGGCAAAATGATAGAAAACATTTTAATGAATAAAATTACTGAACGTGTTTAATGGTAGAAAGCCAACATGGATTTAGCCAAGGAAAGTCTTATTTTACTAATTTGTTATATTTCTTTTGAAGGTGTGAATAAACAGGAAGTAAGAGGTGAGCCAGTTGATATAATGTATCTGAATTTTCAGAAAGCCTCTGACAAGGTCCCTTATGAGAGACTCTTGGTGAAATTAAAAAGCCATGAGACTGGAGGCAATATACTATTGTGGATCAGGAACTGGTTAAAAGATAGAAATCAGAGAGTAGGGCTAAATGGCCAATTTTCTCAATGGAGAAAGGTGAATTATGGAGTACTCCAGGGATCTGTGCTGGGCCCACTACTTTTTAACATATTCATAAATGACCTGGAAATGGGAATAATGAGTGAGGGGATCAAATTTGCAGATGACACAAAATTATTCAAAGTTGTTAAAATACAAGAGGATCGTGGAAAATTGCAAGAGGATCTTGATAAATTGAAATACTGGGCATCCAAATGGCAGTGAAAATTAATGTGGACAAGTGCAAAGTTATTCACCTAGAAAAGAACAACCCAAACTATGGTTATATGACGCAAGGTTCCACATTGGGAACTACTACCCAGGAAAAAGATCTGGTATCATCGTGGTTTGCACATTGAAACCCTCTGCCCAGTGTGCAATGTCAGCCAAAAAAAGCAAATAGAATGCTAGGAATCATAAGAAAAGGAACGGAGAATAAAACCAAAGATGATATAATTCCTCTGTATTGTTCCATGATGTGACCACACCTTAAATATTGTGTGCAATTCTAGTTGCCATATCTTAAAAAGGGTATAGCAGAATTAGAAAAGGTACAGAGAAAAGCCACAAAAATGGTAAAGGAGATGGAAGGATACCCCAATGAGGAAAGGCTTAAAAGGTTAGGGGTTTTCAATTTTGAAAAGAAATGGCTGAGGGCAGATATGATAGAGATTTATAAATTAATTAATGAATGGAATAGGTAAGCATAGATCAGTTTATGCCATCAAAACGTAGAAGAACTAGGGGACACGCAATGAAGCTACTAAGTGTAATCCATTTAAAACTAATATGAAAAAAATATTTTTTCACTCAACACGTAATCAAACTCTGGAATTCATTCTAGAGGATGGTAGTAAAAGCTGTTCCTTGTCGTCACTCCAGTCTAGTCCCGGAACTCTGGGTTGTATCCATCCTCCAGCAGCTTGGCGACTGAACATCTTAATCCCTTTTGTGATGTCACTGGTATATCCATTCCGGATCCACCTCCTGACACGTTTGTTCAGTCTCCAAGCAGCTGGAGGATTGATGAGCCTGGAGGTCCAGGCTCAACTGTGAAACAATTAAGGAGAGATAGGTTGAGTTAGGGGAGAGGCATATAGAAGGAGGGAAGTGTTCATTTTAATTTTGGATTTCTTCTTGGTTAGTACAGGACGGTTTAAGAGGAAAGCTTCCCATCATCTGACCCTCTGGATCCCTCTCCCTCCTTTTTTTATTCCAGTTTTTCTTCTGTTGTGGCAAAGTGCAGTCAATGAATAAATCCAGGAGTCAATTGACAGGGTCCAAGCCAGTTTATTGTGCACAGGCCCAGTCAGTCAAAGCTTCAAAAGGAACTGAGCCAAAGTTTATACAGAGACATAACCATTTATACCTCTTTTTCAGTTTGATACATGAGAACTTTCTATTGGTTCTAGCTCGATACATGCAAACTTCTCATTGGTTTTACATTCCCTGCACCTGTCCAATTAGAAATCCCTCCGGAGCCTAGCAACCAGCCGCCTCCCTTAGGATTGCTCTAACAATGGTGCAGTTCTTGATTTCGTTACTTTTCTACTGCAAGGTTATCCCTGGCTCCAAAATCCATGTATTGAAACATTTCTGTTCTTTCACACACAAGAGAATAATGGAAGACTTATGAATTCATAAAAACTTCTTATTAAGCAGTTTAAAACAGTTTTCTCATTTCTCACAGATTTTTGGTTCTTTTCTAGCTATAATGGGATTTAGGATCCAGGCCTAACTTACTTTCATAATAGCAGGCCATGCTAGGCCATAGCCTACCACATTCCCCCCTTTGATGATTCTCACCCGCAAGTGAGAAAGGGTGAGAATTAAATCACTCATTAGTCAATTAACACATTATACAGGTGTAATAGCATAGGGTAATATTGCCACATAGCTAATATCTTTGTAGCTGCCTTCCTTTCTACATTGCTATCAATGGCTGCTGACTTTATTCAACTGTGATGAATCCAGGGTTCGAGTTTTGCAACTTTAACTGCTGTTGGGGTTAACAAGATGACAACATAACGTCCCTTCCAATGCGGTGTCAACGGTATCTTTCTCCACTCTTTGATCCACACCGAGACTCCAGGCTTGAGAGGATGCAGGGGTTCTGTTAGATGAATGAGCAGTCTTCACGTATGAAGACTCTGCAAAACAGAACTTAAAACCAATAGTTTTTGTCTAGTAATTTCAGATATAATCTGTTCCATATCTCCCTTTATCTCCTATACAATAGGCGGGGGTCGCCCATACAGAATCTCAAAAGGGAAAACTCCTAAAGACTTAGCAGGGGCTAAGTATATCCTAAGAAGGGCTATAGGAAGAACCTGGGGCCACTTCAGGTGAACTTGGCAAAGTTTGGACAACTGAGATTTCAGTGTTCTAGTCATACATTCTACTTTTCCTAAATTCTGAAATCTGTAGGCAGTATGCATCTGATAATATCAATATCTCGGGGCCATACTTAATGGACTTGTTTCCTGAGGTTATCCTCCCTCATTCTTTGTACAGGGCCCCATGTGCATGCAAGGTTGTAAGGGCATACTTGGAATCTGGGTACACAGTTAGACAGAGCCCCTTTTCCTATTGACAGTGCTCTAGTAAGAGCTATCAGTTCAGCTTTCTGTGCTGAAGTTCCTGGGGCCAGGGCTGAGGACTCAACTACCGGATCAAGGGTCACTACTGCATATCTGGCACAACAATGTCCATTAATGACAAGACTGCTTTCATCTACAAAGAAAGTCCGTCCAGGGTTCTCCAAAGGAACATCAGTTGAATCAGAGTGACTTGAGAATATAGTGTCCATAGTTTCTAAACAGTCATGATCAGGGGGTTCAAGACCAACTGGTAACAATGTAGCAGGATTCAGAGCTTGACTGACCTTCAATTGTATCTGGGGGTTTTCACACAGCATACTCTGATACCTCAACATTTGTGAATTAGCTAGAAGTTTCCTTTGTGTTTCATAATGGTTAGAACAGAGTGTGGTACAGTAACTTGAAAATTGCTCACTAGGAGGGCTGTAGCTGCAACAGCTCTCAAACAAGGGGCCAGTCTTTTGCAATTACATCCAATTGTTTTGACAAATAGGCTACTGGTCATTGCCAAGATCCAATGAGATTGAGTCAACATTCCTAGAACATTTCCTTGTGACTCATGAACATAGAGATTGAAAGGTTTTCTGGACATCTGGTAGACCCAGAGCTGGTGATAACATCAGAGCGGTTTTCAAAGATCAAAAGACTGCATCCTGTTCAAGTCCCTATTCCAATGGAGACTTTTCTCCATTCCTTTGGTAGCTTGATACAATGGTTTTGCTAGCAGCGCAAAATTGGGGATCCATATACGACAGTACTCTGCGGCACCCAAGAAGGCTCTCACTTGCCTCCTGGTGGTTGGAGTAGGAATACTGCATACAGCTTCTTTGCGTTCTGGTCCCAGGCGTCTAATTCTGCTGGACAACTGGAATCCTAGGTATTTAACTTGTTTGACATAATTGCGCCTTGGCTCTTGAGACTTTGTATCCAGCCTCATTAAAAAAAGGTGCAAGAGTTCACTGGTGGCTTGTAGACATTCACTTTCTGAGTTGGTGGCTATAAGCAAGTTGTCCACATACTGGAGAAGAACCCTTGCTCCTGGGTTCACATAGTAGCTGGAAAGATCTTGATTTAAAATAGCACTGAAGAGAGTAGGTGAATTCTTGAATCCTTGAAGTAATCTAGTCCAGGTGAGTTGGCCCCGCCTTCCTGTTGTGGGGTCTTGCCATTCAAAAACAAACAAAAGTTGACTGGTGGGGGCTAGGCGCACACAGAAAAAGGCATCTTTCAGGTCCAGGACGGTGAAATGAGTAGCCTCAGCGGGGATCAGTCCCAAGAGAATATAAGGATTTTGGTACCACTGGGTGTATAGTTTCAGCTGCATCATTCACACTCGCCTCAGATCTTGTACTGGGCGGTAATCCCCTGTCCCAGGTTTCTTAACTGGGAGAAGGGGGGTGTTCCAGGGTGACTGGCATTCCTTGAGAAGTCCATACTTCAGCAGTTTCATCAAATGGCAGTGGATTCCTTCAATGGCTGGTCGAGGGAGAGGATACTGCTTCACATGCACTGGTTCCACTCCTAGCTTGAGGGTGACAATGACAGGGGCTATATTCTTCACTAGGCCAGGTGGATTATCTTCTGCCCATACTTCAGGTGCGGCTATAAGGTTGGTGGGTATACAGGAACTAGCTGGCTTGATTGGAGATGCACTATAGAACCGCTACTCTTCTTCTCGGGGAACAGTCAGCACCATCAATCCAGCAGGCTTTGGGTTCACAGTCATTTGCATTTCTCCCCTTTCAGCAAAAGATATTTGTGCCTGGAGCTTAACAAGCATGTCTTGGCCCAGAAGTGGAATAGGGCTTTATACGTTATTTTCTGTCCCCCTAGTTCACGCATGCGGTTCTGCAGGAGAGGTTTTGTGGCCTTAGCCCCAGTAGCTCTGACAATGGTGATGCATCAAGAAAACAAAGGGGCTACTGGCTTTAGTATTCTGCTCCTATATCCCCCCATAAAGTCCATATATTGGTCCCCTATTTTCAGACTGACCTTAGGCTCCTGGGGACCCAGGGAAACTTGGAGTCCGGTCTGGCCTAGTCTTCATCCATGCTGTAGCCCTCTTTGGCTGCCACTCACTCTATGGCTGCTTCCCTCTCTTGCTGGAACACTGTGCTCGGTTTATTTTTTCTAAAATCAAGTACTCCCTCCTCCCCTCCTGGGGGTGGAGTCAAGATACGGGCATTCACTTCTCTAATGTCCTTCTTCTCTGCAATGGGCGCACTGATTCACACCCAGTGGGGGCCCGATCATTTTCACGACCCCTTTCACTTCCTCTGCTCCTTCGATTAGGAAAACCTCCTCCACATCATTCAACTAAAGTATCAGCAAGAAGATCTGCTTTCTTCTTTATTTTACATTCACTTTCTCTGTTACATTCATTTTCACGATTCACATACTTTCTGAGCTACTTCCATTAACTGTCATGCCCGCAAATCCATCCAGTTTCTGCAATTTCTGTTTTATATCTCTCTGGGACTGACTGACAAAAACGCAAATTCTCCTGGGCTGCTGGATCGCATGGGGTATATAGTGAGGGCTGCCTGCACTATTTGGATCCCACTTGGGGCCATCAAGGCTGATGGGTCTGCATAATACTGTTCATTAGTTCAATCAAATCCTATGGTTTCTCAGTGTAGGAGGCATAATGCAGCTTTCAGTTCAGTAAATCGGTGGCAGAAACAAAGCTGGTCAGCTGGCTAGTGCAAAGCTGGCCCTGGACCTAGTGCAATGGGATTACGTGACCCTCCCTTTTACTGGTAGTTGTATATCTGAAGGCATATGGCAATCGGGCTGAACTAGCAAATGAATCCCTGCTTGTAGTGTCATCGGTGGACTGTGGCCTACTCTGAGTACTTTAAACTGTGCCGGGGCTTTCGGTCAAGAGGGGGTGCACGTCCTCCTGCTGCGGAGGTGGCTGGTGACATTTGCAGGGAGGTATCCCCCGCCCCCTGCCCCAGGCTCTGCCTGGGGTGGTGGCAGAGCTGAGGGAACTGGCCTATAAAGATAATAAACGGGCAGTTTTTTGTTTTTTTTTCTCAAACATTTAACTGGGAATCCTATGTAGGGGAACTGATCAGGGAACATTCTCTGTACAATCTAATAAATAAGGGGGCATGCACTCCCTTTCACAGAGCATTTCAGTAGTTTCCAGCAACTCCCTCGCTACAATTCCTAGTCATACATTTCAACAAAATCTGCGTGGACTCTGACCCCCCCCCACACCAGTCAGGCTGCATTTTCCTGTGGACTAAGCATAATGGATGTGTGCTCATTCTAAATAAGTACAATTTAGATAAAGTCCTTAAAATATAAAACTATTATTTTGCAACATGTTATAACAACAATCCCAACAGAAAGAACTATAGCTCTTAACATGACGGCCACATATCTGTTACGTATGACTGGAATAAAATTACTTGGCATGAAAACTAACTGCCAGCCGTAATCAGCATGTCTCTGCAAAAGAAATTACTTTAAATCCTACAGTTTTAGGAAGCAGATATTCAAAAGACATTACGAATACTTTTTCCATAAAGTGGGTGGATATCTAGAATACATATACATTTTTTTTTCTTCCTATCTTATTTTTATTAACAATAAGTATGTCTTCTATGAGGTGCTTGCTGCAGTATATCAGGAACTAGAATTCAAACACGATGAACTCCTTATTCACTCAGGATTTAAATCACTTTCAAGTCGCGATCTGGTACTACTGGCTCGGAATGGTTCTTAATCTCTACTTCGTAGGACAAAGGGAAAACAAAAGCAGTTTCCTGAATTTTTCTATCATTTCCTATTTAAACCATTACAGTACTTACTGAAGGTTTGAACATAAATAACACAAAACAAAGCTAAGCCCATAAATGCATTATACCTATAGCCCTACAAAAATTCTTCTCACTTGGTCCGTACAAGTACAGGAACTCGAAAGGGGTTAATAAGAACTTAACCCTTTCCAGGCTAAGCCCAAAACTATCGGGATCCACAATCCTGACTAAACATTCTTATCAAATGATATATAATACATGACCATAGCAGAAGGAACATCACTTATTAAAACATATTGAATAAAACAGGTACAATTTTCCTGAAATAAGCACAAATTAACCCAGCTACAAAGTATTGAGATTAAGCCTTCACAGGGTTAAAAAGACACTGCACATTCCTTTCTTCAAACACGCCCCGTCTCTCTCCGCTAGCTAGCTTCATGCTGTGCGAAAGGAAAACTGAAATGAGTGAAACAGCTTCTTGAGTTTAAAGTGACTCTAGCATAAGCGTTTGCGTCTTTTCTTCTTTTCTTACTACTATTTCTTAATCGGTAAACTGTCACAAATTACCCAACAGAATAATCTTACATCATACCAGAAGGGAAACTCGCGGTTTTAACAGATAACAAAAATCAGAGACAAACAACAAACAGTAAGAACAGACGAACACCAAACGCTTCCTCCTTTTCTCACTCACACAAGCAATCATATTTTAACAAGAAATCATTTTTCAAGTGCCCAGGTTTTTTTGACTGACTATTTCAAACAAGAAGGGTCGATGGCTTCAGCTTCCGCTTTCACTTACACGGAGCTTACTAGGACCGCCCTTATGGGAGGTGATCAGGCTCCCTCGTCTCGCCCATACTTATGCGAGATTTTTCCCAGTTAGTCTATACCAACTATACCAAATCAGTCTTGCGCATACTCATGCAAGACTGTTTCCCCAGGCTGCACTGACTTTTAAACAAGAAAATATTTACTCACCGGATCCAGTTCCTGATACCAAACCAGTTCGTGGGTTGGACCCTGGACTCCCCCGGGTCGGAGGTGTTGGCCAGCTGGACCCGATGGCCCGCCGAGGCAGGCGGAACCCTCTCCGATACAAAGTGATCGGCGGCGGCGCCTGAGAAGTTCCCCTGCGGTCGGACAGACATGGTTCCAACCGGACCAAACCTCAAGGCGAATTACGTGGATTATTCACTTGAATATCATTTACCACTCGCACTTCCCGGCCCAACGCACCAAGAATATGTTGTGGCAAAGTGCAGTCAATGAATAAATCCAGGAGTCAATTGACAGGGTCCAAGCCAGTTTATTGTGCACAGGCCCAGTCAGTCAAAGCTTTAAAAGAAACTGAGCCAAAGTTTATACAGAGACATAACCATTTATACCTCTTTTTCAGTTTGATACATGAGAACTTTCTATTGGTTCTACCTCGATACATGCAAACTTCTCATTGGTTTTACATTCCCTGCACCTGTCCAATTAGAAATCCCTCTGGAGCCTAGCAACCAGCCCCCCTCCCTTAGGATTGCTCTAACAATGGTGCAGTTCTTGATTTCATTACTTTTCTACTGCAAGGTCATCCCTGGCTCCAAAAGCCATGTATTGAAACATTTCTGTTCTTTCACACACAAGAGAATAATGGAAGACTTATGAATTCATAAAAACTTCTTATTAAGCAGTTTAAAACAGTTTTCTCATTTCTCACAGATTTTTGGTTCTTTTCTAGCTATAATGGGAGTTAGGATCCAGGCCTAACTTACAGGCCTTTCATAATAGCAGGCCATGCTAGGCCATAGCCTACCACACTTCCATTTTTATTTGGGGTTGTTTGATTGGTTTTGTCCTTACCCTTTGCCTCTCCCAGTAGCTAAGGTGCTGTCTGAATCAGGGGTGAGCCCACTGAGGCAGTCAGTCAGTGCCAGCAGATGTCTTGCCTGGCAGCGCTGTGAAGAGATCCAGGCGGCAGGCAGGCAGGCAGCCGACGGCTGAGGAGGAAAGTTGTCGGGTGTGTGTGTGGGGGGGCCCCTGCTTCCGCCGCTGTTGGCAGTGAGTGCGGTAAGCAGAGAGCTGGCCCTCGATCGGCATTAGCTATGGCTGTGTGGCAGACTATGGCCTAGAATAGCCTGTAAATGTATAAGAGTATGAGAGGCCTGTAAGCTAGGCCTGAGTCCCAGCCCCCACCTGAGAATAATAAAGCTGAGAAAAACCAAAATCAGTAGAGTTAGAGAAACTGCTTTAAACTGCTTTTTGATAAGGTTGTATAAATCCTTTGTTGAATTCTTCTATGCTGATGACAGACATGTTCCAGTACTCTATATTCACACATTTTCTAAGCTAGCAGTGACCTTGTAGGAGAAATGTATCAAATTCTAAGAACTGTGCCTTTGTTAGAGAATTCTGAGCAGGGGGAACAGAGTGCTAGGCCCAGAGAGAGATCCCAATTGGATGGGTGCAAGGGTCAGTAGGACCAATAGAAAGTTTGCCTGTATTAAACTGAAGAAGAAAGGTATAAAAGGTGTTGTTTACTGGACTCCATTGCTCAGACCATTTTGAATGTGACAATTGCCTGAGACTTGTGCACAATAAATTGGCTTGGATCTTCGAACTGACTCCTGGTTTTATCCATTGCGTGCACTTCGCTGCAACATATTCCTGGTGCATTGGCCGGGAAGGTGGAGTACGTGAATGGTGCGCAAGTGAATATACCACGTATTACTGCCTCCAGATTTGGTCCGGTCGGGACCGTGGCTGACTGACAGCGGAGAGGACCCCAGGCGCTGCCGGTCCCATGGTATCGGAGAGGGTTCTGCCCTGCCTTGGCGGCCTGCCGGGTCCGACAGGTCAACACCTCCGAACCCGAGGGGAGTCCAGGATTCAACCCAAGGAGGGACTGGTTGCGCAGCGCATTAGTGGCCGGATCTGGTGAGTAGCAATTTGTCTGGTTCTTAGTCAGTTAGCTATTGGAAAGTCCCGCATGCACGAGACTAATACTGTTTAAGGTAACGGTTTAAGGTAACGAGAGCCTGATCACCTCTCAGGGTGTGGCCGAGTACTCCTTGCATGAGTATGCGCGAGGACGAAACCCCACCCCTCATGAATAAGGTAGGCCTTTATGGAATTTTGGGAACTCGGTGGCATGCCTGTCTGAGTGAATGAGAGGTCTTGAAACATAGACCACGTGAGAGCGGACTCCTGAGTAACGCAGTTCCTGCCCGGGTGACCGCGCCCAGGTCGCAAAAAGGAAGAAGCGTTTGGTGTTTGTCTCCCTTACTGTTTCATGGGCTGTACGGACCCCTTACCTGCAGCCATACTACCCGCCCTCTTTGTCTGTTGTCTTGTACATCATAATGGGAGGGGTGGGGTCTGTGCAAACTCCGTTGAACTGTATGATCACGAATTTTAAGAAGTGATTTAGCGGTGACTACGGGACGAAAATGTCACCGTCCCGATTAGCGAAATTATGTGGTAGGGAGTGGCCGGTGCTGGACACCATGTGGCCACCAGATGGTACTTTTGATGTTAGAATTGTGTCCCGAGTGCATGGGATAGTGCGTAGGAATTACCCCGACCAGTTTCCCTATATAGACTCCTGGTTAGATATTTGTGAAAGGCAACCCTCTTGGATGAAGTGTTGCCGTGAAGAGCAATTTAGGATAATGTTAGCAACTACGAAGGGGGTCCCTGGGATGAAGGAGGAGAAACCTCCCATTTACTCAGCCCCAGAACCTATAGAAGTCCCGAATTATCCACCCCTATTCCTGTATATACCGGTCCCATCAGCTCCATCGTTACCCCGAGCAGAGCCAGAGGTAGGGAGAGTTCCCCCAGCGGATGTGCCTCCACCCCATCAGCCACTTCCATTGCCCGGAGGAGAGCAACCCCCTTCCCGAAGTAGGAGTCCCAGTCCCGAACAAAGTTCCCCGGCAGGACTACCATCTCCTGAAGGGACTGCCAGCGGGGGATCAACTGCCAGTCCAGGGTCACCCATTAGTCCAGGCCCCAGCGGGAGAGCCACCGCTGGGCGTGCAAATTTGCGCTACGCCCTCCGAAGCAGGGAGACGAGCCAGAAAGAAGTTCGCCAGATGCCATTACGCCAGGTCCCCGGATTACCCATTCTCAATGACGAAGGTCAGGTTGTGGCCGGGCCAACTAGTCTCGTTTATGTGCCCTTTTCTACCACAGATTTATTAAACTGGAAAACGCACTATGCCTCTTATACTGAAAAACCCCAAAATCTGACAGAATTAATGTCCAGTATCATGCAGACCCACCAGCCTACCTGGTCTGATTGCCGCCAGCTCTTGTCTACCCTTTTTACTACTGAAGAGCGGGCACGAATAGTGCAAGCAACTACCCGATGGCTGGAAGAGAACCCTGTAGACAGGAGAGACCTAGATCCCCGACAGGCAGCGGCCGTAGATTTCCAAAATGAAGATCCAAGATGGGATCCAAATAGTGCAGAAGGAGAGAGGGCCCTCACCCGTTTCCGCCAGGCCCTACTGCAAGGCCTGAGGAGGGGAGGCCAGAAAGCCATGAATTTTGGGAAGGTAGCAGACGTTCTTCAGTGCCCAGATGAAAGTCCAGCTGCCTTCTATGAACGATTAACTGAAGCTTATAGACTATACCTCATATGATCCAGCAGCCCAGGAGAATTTGCGTATGGTGAACGCTGCTTTTGTGAGTCAGTCCCAGGGAGACATAAAACGGAAACTGCAAAGGTTGGAAGGATTTGCGGGCATGAATACAGCACAGCTAATGGAAGTTGCCCAGAAGGTATTTGTGAATCGTGATCAAGAATGTAAAAGGGAACGTGAAAGAAAGATGAAGAAGAAAGCTGATCTGCTTGCTGCAGCTCTAGTTGAAGGACGTGGAGGATACCCAAACAGAAGGACCCGAGGATGGGGAAGGGGCCGAGGGAGCGCTCGGTCCCCCTTAGGTGCAAATCAGTGCGCCTATTGTAAGGAAGAAGGACATTGGAAGAATGAATGCCCGAATAGTAGCTCCACCCCCTGGAGGGGGAGGAGGGAGCACCAGGAGAGCGGGGGGGCGATTCCAGCAGCGAGGGGGAATGCAGCGCGCACAGTTTCGGCAGGAAGAAGCTGCCACCGTAGAAGGAATGGCGACTACCGAAGACGACTGTGGATGAGGACTAGGCCAGACCGGGCTCCAAGTTTTCCCTGGGTCCCCAGGAGCCTATGGTCAACTTAAAGATTGGGGACCAGTACATGGACTTTATGGTGGATACGGGGGCCGAACATTCAGTAGTGGCTAAGCCAGTGGCTCCTTTGTCTTCCCAATCTGTCACCATTGTTGGCGCCACTGGAACTAGAACCACAAGTCCTTTCCTGCAGAACCGTGCCTGTGAATTGGGGAGACGGAAAATAACGCATCAGTTTCTGTACATACCTCAATGCCCAGTTCCCCTTTTGGGCCAAGACATGCTTGCTAAGCTCCAGGCGCAGATATCCTTTGTCGAAGGAGGAAAAATGGAGATGACCGTGAACTCGGAATCTGCTGGCCTGATGGTGCTGACTGTCCCCCGAGAAGAAGAATGGCGGTTTTATAGTCCACCTTCATCCAAGGCAGCTAGCCCCCGTATACCCACCAACATCTTAGCTCCGCCCGGAGTGTGGGCGGAGGATAATCCTCCTGGCCTAGCAAAGAATATAGCTCCTGTGCTTGTCACCCTTAAACCAGGAGCAGAACCAGTGCATGTGTGACAATATCCTCTCCCACGACCAGCAATCGAAGACATCCATGGTCACCTAAAGAAATTACTACAGCATGGACTCCTCAAAGAATGCCATTCGCCCTGGAACACCCCCCTCCTCCCAGTCAAGAAGTCTGGGACAGGTGACTACCGCCCAGTGCAGGATTTGCGACGAGTGAACAATGCAGTTGAAACCATACATCCAGTAGTACCAAATCCCTATACCCTCCTGGGACTGATTCCATCAGAAGCTACTCATTTCACCATTCTGGATTTAAAGGATGCCTTTTTCTGTATCCGCCTGGCATCTGCCAGCCAGCTCTTGTTCGCATTTGAATGGGAGAACCCCACTACAGGAAGACGAGGTCAACTCACTTGGACTCGCTTGCCTCAAGGATTCAAGAATTCACCCACCATCTTCAGTGCAGCTCTCAATTAAGATCTTTCAAACTACTCTGTGACTCCAGGAAGAAGAATCTTACTTCAGTATGTAGATGATCTGCTTATAGCCACCAACTCCAAGACTGAATGTGTGCAAGCTACCAGTGATCTCTTGCACCTCCTGAATGAAGCCAGATACAAGGTCTCAAGAGCCAAAGCGCAGTTGTGCCAAACAGAAGTGAAATACCTAGGGTTCCATCTGTCCAGAGGAATACGAAAATTGGGACTTGAGCGAAAGGAAGCAGTGTGCCGCATCCCAACCCCCACCACCAGAAAGCAGGTGCGGGCCGCCTTGGGAGCTGCGGGCTATTGCCGAATATGGATACCCAATTTTGCGTTCTTGGCAAAACCCTTGTACCAAGCCACGAGGGGAATGGAACGATCCCCCATGGAATGGGGCCCAGAATAGGATAAAGCGTTCAAATTGCTGAAAGCAGCATTAATGTCATCACCAGCCTTGGGCCTACCAGATGTACAGAAACCATTTCGTCTTTGTCCATGAGTCATGTGGAAACGCGCTGGGAGTTCTGACTCAGCCCCTCGGATCCTGGCAACGACCTGTAGCCTATCTATCAAAACAATTGGACCCTGTTGCAAAAGGATGGCCACCTTGCCTAAGAGCCATAGCAGCCACAGCCCTCTTAGTGAGCGAAGCTGACAAGCTCACTTTGGGACAGAATCTTCAAGTCACTGTACCACATTCTGTTTTAACCTTAATGGAACACAAAGGGAACTACTGGTTCACCAACGCATGAATGTTGAAATATCAAAGTATGCTATGTGAAAATCCTCGGCTAAAATTGAGTGTCAGTCAAACCTTGAACCCTTCTACCCTACTGCCAACTGGTCCAGGCCCTCCTGACCATGATTGTCTAGAAGTAATGGATACTGTATACTCAAGCCGCCCAGACCTAACGGATATCCCCTTGAACAACCCAGAAAGAACTTTCTTCGTGGATGGAAGCAGTCTTGTAATTAATGGACAACGATGTGCCGGTTATGCAGTGGTGACCCTGGACATGGTAATAGAATCATCAGCTTTGGCCCCAGGAACTTCAGCACAGAAGGCCGAATTAATAGCTCTCACTCGAGCACTGAAAATAGGGACTGGGATCCGTCTGAATGTATACACAGATTCCAAGTATGCCTTTACAACATTACATGCCCATGGAGCTTTGTACAAAGAATGCGGATTGATAACCTCGGGAGGCAAGTCCATCAAGTATGGTCCAGAAATACTGACTTTATTGGAAGCAGTATGGGCCCCCAAACAAGTTGCTGTAATGCACTGCTGAGGTCACCAGACTGGAGATGGAGAAGTATCCCGAGGGAACAGACTTGCCGATGCCTCAGCCCCAGCCCGAGAAGCAGCAATCAATGGAAAAATCTCTACTCCCAGTATTACAGTTCAAGCAGCCATATTTCCAGTACCTCTCAGTGCTTGGACACCACGATACACCCCGAATGAGCTGGACTACTACTGTCAGAATGAAGGGGGCCAGCTATCAGAGACCGGATGGATAGTGTTACCACCACCCGAGGGAGGCTCACCCCCTGGTATGACTGTGATCCCTGAAGCCCTGGGTCCAGCCTTTGTCCATGCCTTTCATCAGGCTACACACTATGGAAAAACTGCAATGGAAAAAGCTCTGAAACCGTATTTCTGTATCTCATTATTGGGACCCTTAACTGCCTCAATAGCCCGAAAATGTGTAATCTGTGCAAAGAATAATGCCCGACAGGGTCCTGTCCTACCTCCAAGAGTTCAATCAGTGGGAGTTACCCCTATGGGAAATATCCAAATAGACTTTGCAGAAATGCCACGAGCAAATGGATATCACTACTTATTGGTTCTAGTTTGTACTTCCTCTGGGTGGGTGGAGGCTTTCCCCACTAGAACTGAAAAGGCCAGAGAAGTCACTAAGGCTCTGCTTCATGAAATCATTCCCCGGTTTGGAATACCCTTGACCATAGGGTCAGACAATGGGCCCTCCTTTGTGTCATAAGTAACTCAGCAGCTAGCCCTTGCTTTACAAATACAATGGAAGTTACATACAGCTTATAGACCCCAGAGTTCAGGAAAAGTAGAGAGAATGAACCGAACCCTGAAGTCTCAGTTGTCCAAGCTCTGTCAGGAAGCTCACCTGAAGTGGCCCCAAGCTCTCCCCATAGCCCTTCTCAGAGTATGTTCAGCCCCCACTAAGTCATTAGGAGTTTCCCCATTTGAGGTTTTGTATGGGAGACCCCCCGCCCATAGTTCAGGGAATAAGGGGGGATATGAGTCAGATTGGATCAGAAATCACTAGACAAGAATTGTTGGCTCTAAGTTCTGTCTTGCAGGACCTCCATACCTGGGTGCAAGACCAGTTGCCTTTCAATATGACAGAGCCACTGCATCCTTTCAAGCCTGGAGCCTCGGTGTTGGTCAAAGAGTGGAAGAAGACACCGTTGGCACCTCATTGGAAGGGACCATATGTCGTTCTACTGTCAACACCCACAGCAGTTAAAGTGGCCGAAATCGACTTCTGGATCCACCACAGTCGAGTGAAGCCAGCAGCAGTTCCTGAAAGTCGTCCTTGGACTTCAACCACTGATTCTGCATCACCATTGCGACTTACACTGCGAAGAAAACAATCATCCTCGTGAAGATTTGAAAACCCGCTCCTGGAAGTAGGAAGAAGAAGTTTTCAAGCTCCGAATTATCAACATTTCAGTTTATCCATCATCAGAGACTATGATTATGATGATTACCTACTACTGTTTCATTTTTGCGGTAACCCTGGGACCCCTTGGGACAACCTTTGCCCTGCCCCCTTGTGCAGCTTGTATAACCACTACCCGAACTGGGATGAAAATCACCCAGACTTGACTTTATCACTCTTACTATACTTGCACTGGTAAAGTCAGTCAGTGCATGTATAATGGTACAGAACTGAATGTCTGCACGAATGGAAAGACTCGTACCTGTTTTAGTCCCAGACAGAATCCTTCTTATTATGTCCTGGAACTATGATGGAATGATGAAGATGGAGCCCTCATAAATGCTACAAGTCAACTATCTGATCCCACCCGGCCTGCACCCCTGTATTTTGATGCTTGTGATCTGATCAACAGAAATGACTATTATAGGTGTGGGTCGTGGGAACAAGCTTACTACTATGATAAGTATATGTGTCCCGAAGGTGCATACAGATGGGGAATATGTACCAGGATACATTCCCCAACCACTTATGGTAAACCATCAAAAGATGACTATTTCTGTCCAAAATGGGGTTGTGTGTACTATGCTACCTGGTCTGGTAGTCCTACCGGACAAACTGGAGATAATCGCAAGGCCAAGTTGGAAAGATTACTCCTACTGGGACCTAAGAAGTGCAAGAAAGGTGCCTGTAATCCTCTACGGCTTCTCATCCTCGACCCGAGCCAGTGGAAGCAGGGATTCCGCTTCGGCCTATGTATTGCAGGGAGTGGAACTGATCCTGGAACTGTTGTATATATCCAGCTTAACACAAAAACTCATGTCTCTTCACCTTACCGAATACATCATACCTTTTATGAGGCCATGAAGGCAGAATTTGTAATTCCCCACGCTTCCCGAAATTTGTTCATTGAACTAGCTGGAGCTGTAGCATCCAGTCTCCATGTCTGACTGTCTTTTCTGTGGGGGAACTCAGATGGGAGACCAGTGGCCTTGGGAAGCGCAGGAATTGAACTATTCTGTACCCTATAACCAAACTGATCTACATAAAGCTACCAGCGAATGGGTCCTAGCTAACCCCATTGTTGGAAACCTATGTTTTGCTTGAGCTGGACCACAATTGACTATGCTAGTGGGGCAACTGGTCTGTTTGAACCAGAAGTACTATAATGCTGGTGGTCAGGAGCCAATGCCTCGGAACCCTCTAATCCTCTGATTATCTTTCCTAACCTTGCCAGGTTATGGACAAATCTGGCTTCTCACAATAACTGGCAAGCTCCACCTGGACTATATTGGATCTGCGGAACTCGAGCATATGCTAGACTCCCTGCCAACTGGGGAGGTGCGTGTGTTTTGGGGACCATAAGACCTTCTTTCTTCCTCTTGCCTATCTCCCATGGGGAACAACTACTGGGATTTCCCGTATATAAGAGCTAACAGAAACGAGAGGTCCTGAAGATAGGCCAATGGGACAAATGGGATGCGACATCTGAAGAATGGCCACCGGAGAGAATTGTTTCCTACTATGGACCTGCTACCTGGGCACAAGATGGCTCTTGGGGTTACCGCACCCCTGTGTATATGTTAAATCGTATTATACGTTTGCAAGCTGTTGTTGAAATAATAACTAATGAAACTAGTAGAGCACTAACCCTGTTAGCTAAACAAGCTACGCAGATGCGTACAGCCATTTATCAGAATCGCTTAGCATTAGATTATTTACTTGCAGCTGAAGGAGGAGTATGTGGAAAGCTGAATTTAACTAACTGTTTGCAAATTGATAAAGGACAAGTTGTAGAAGATATAGCCAATCACATGAGAAAACAAACCTATGTACCAGTCCAGACCTGGCATGGCTTGCAACTCGATGGATGGTTTGGCTCTCTGTTTTCAGGAATGGGCGGCCTGAAAACACTTGTGTCCATTGTCCTGTTCATATTGGCTATCTGCTTGTTTCTCCCATGTTTTCTACCCGCATGCTTGCGTATGCTGAACTCAACCATTGATAGTATTGTTGAACGTAAAGCAGCTACAAAAGTATTAGCTATGTGGCAATATTCCCTTGTGCCCCAACATGATGCTGATGAAAACGTGTAATGTATGATTTGATTCTCACCCTTCCTCACTTGCGGGTGAGAATAATCAAAGGGGGGAATGTGGCAGGCTATGGCCTAGAATAGCCTGTAAATGTATAAGAGTATGAGAGGCCTGTAAGCTAGGCCTGAGTCCCAGCCCCCACCTGAGAATAATAATGCTGAGAAAAACCAAAATCAGTAGAGTTAGAGAAACTGCTTTAAACTGCTTTTTGATAAGGTTGTATAAATCCTTTGTTGAATTCTTCAATGCTGATGACAGACATGTTCCAGTACTCTTATATTCACACATTTTCTAAGCTAGCAGTGACCTTGTAGGAGAAATGTATCAAAGTCTAAGAACTGTGCCTTTGTTAGAGAATTCTGAGCAGGGGGAACAGAGTGCTAGGCCCAGAGAGAGATCCCAACTGGATGGGTGCAAGGGTCAGTAGGACCAATAGAAAGTTTGCCTGTATTAAACTGAAGAAGAAAGGTATAAAAGGTGTTTACTGGACTCCATTGCTCAGACCATTTTGAATGTGACAATTGCCTGAGACTTGTGCACAATAAATTGGCTTGGATCTTCGAACTGACTCCTGGTTTTATTCATTGCGTGCACTTTGCTGCAACAGCTGGGTGAGCTGGGAGAGTAGAGCCGGCTCCAGCGCCGTTCTTTGGAGCACACCGGTGGAGCGTGGCAGGCACAGCAGCTGAGAGAAAGGCTCGAGGCCAGCCTGGGCCGATTGACATCTCCTAGCTCCCGACACTACAAGGGACTGTGTCAGTGGAGCAGGAGGAGGAAGGACAGCTGTGGGGCATCCAGTGGTTGACAGAGAGCAGTGGAGGTAAGGCGCTTAGAGAGAGGCGAGGCTGGGGCCCGGCCGCATGGCGTCAGCGCGACAGACGGTCGGCAGTTAGCAGGGCCTGTAGCAGCCTGTAGTTTGCGCGGGAAGCCTTGTTTTTGCTGGGAGAGCAGTTTTTCGGCCTCGGGGGGGGGGGGGGGGTCTGGAAGCTGCAGTACAGCTCACAACGGTATGTTCTTAATATTAAAAAAAAAAAACCCAACCCAAAAAAAACAAACCTGACTAAAGGAAAAAACGAAAAGACACTGGCCTTAGGTTAGGCTGGGGGGACATGTCTTCCAAGCCAATTTGTTTGCTCTGCGGCTCCAGAAGGGGGACATCTGCGGACACGGGGGTCTGTAAGAAGTGCACGCAGATGGCTACTACTATGGAGCATGACTTGGAGGGGGCGGCTGAGGGGCAAAAGGAACCTTCGAGCATGCAGGATTCCGCTATGCCGCGTTTGGGCTTGGAGGAGCCAGTAGCAGGGCCGTCCTCGACTCCGGATCTCCCAGTCTCACCAGCAGCCCTCCCAGGGGGCCTGGCGGGCATTTTTGCACCCGGGTTTGTGGCTCTTATCCAGCAGGTTTTTGGCAGCCGCTTTAAAGCGCGTGGAACGAGTTCCGCGGAAGACGTCCACGGACTTAAGAAAACGGGGCTCCTATGGTGGGGAGGCCAGGTAGTCCAGCAAAGAGAGCTAGACTGGAGAAGGAGCAGGATCGATTCGTGGACTCTGAGGGAGCTCTGTCAGAGGACGGGGAACTCGGCTTGGACGTGGAAGATGAGTTGGAGGAAGGCGAGATCACGGATAGAGAGGATCAGGCAAGAGTCGTGGGAGTGTTTAGAAGGGATGAGTTGCCTGCGCTTATCTCCGAGACGCTAAAAGCGTTAAATATGCCTTCGCCGGAGCCGGCAGAGGATGCCACGTTGGAAGATCCCTTGCTGCAGGTGTTTAGGAAGACCCAGTGAGCCTTCCCGGTGCATAGGGTGATTAAGGAGATGATTCTAGAGGAGTGAGATTTTCCTAAGGCCGCACTCAAGGGCTCCAGGGTGATGGGTAGACTCTACCCCCTGGTGGAGCAGGATCGGGAGCTGTTTAAGTCCCCTAAGGTGGACACGGCAGTCACTAAGACGACTACTATCCTGGTAGAGGGGGGTGCGGCGCTCAAGGATTCCCAGGATTTGAAGCTGGATTCTCTGTTAAAGCAGGTGTTTGAAGTTAATGCCTTGTAGGTTCAGGCGGCTATTTGTGGAGCTTGGGTAGCTGGAGCCTGCCTGCGCTGGGCTCAGCGAGTGCAAGGAGATCAGAGTGTGGAAGACTCGGGGGAAGCTGCAAGGTTGGAGTCCGGGACTGCATATTTGGCGGATGTCCACTATGACCTCATTCGAGGCTTGTCTAAGAGCATGGTGTCAGTGGTGGCGGCGCGGCGTTACCTGTGGCTGCGCAACTGGGCAGCGGATGGTTCCTCGAAGTCCAGGTTGAGCAGGCTTCCCTTCCGGGGGAAATTACTCTTTGGAGAGGATCTGGAGAAGTTAGTAAAGGATCTTGGGGAGTCTAAAGGAGGCAGGCTTCCAGAAGACAAACAGAAGCAGGGGCGGCCTACTTCGTCTGGCAGAGGGCAGCAGAGGGAGTTTAGACGCTTTCGATTTCCAAGATTCAGCCAATAGTCCCGCGGGAGATTCCCGGGTAGGAGCCAAGGGTTTCATGGATTTCGAGGAGCAGGTAGGGGCTTTGGGGCCTTGACCACCTCCTCGAATTCCAGAAAGCCGCAATGAGATCAGGAGGGACCGGGCAGGTCTGCTTCCCGTAGGGGGTTGGCTGCGGGATTTTTACCCTGCCTGGGTCGAAATTACCTCCGACCAGTGGTGGTTGGAGCTGGTTCGCGAGGGCTATGCATTGGAGTTTCAACGTCCAGTAAGAGAGTTCTTCGTTCAGTCGCCGTGCAAGTCACGGGTCAAGTGCAGGGCCATGCAGGAGACGGTCGAGAGGTTGCTCGAATTGGAGGCTATTGTGCCAGTGCCTCAAGACCAATGCGGGTCCGGTCGATACTCCATCTATTTCGTGGTGCCAAAAAAGGAGGGGGCATTTCGGCCAATCTTGGACCTCAAGGGCGTAAATCGTTTTCTCCGTGTTCAGCACTTCCGGATGGAGACTCTCTGGTCAGTGATAGTGGCGGTCCGGGCGGGGGAGTTTCTGACATCACTAGACTTGTCTGAGGCATACCTGTACATCCCGATTCGGGAGGAGCATCAGAGGTTCCTCAGGTTTGCGGTGCCCATGGGGCACTTCCATTTCCGGGCCCTACCATTCGGGCTGGCGACGGCCCTGAGAACATTTACCAAGGTAATGGTAGTTATAGCAGCGGCGCTGAGGAAAGAGGACATTCTGGACGATTGGTTGATCCGGGCAAAGTCAAAGGTCGAAAGCGTAGTGGCTACATCAAGGGTAGTAGCACTTCTGCAAAGTCTAGGTTGGGTGGTCAATATGTCCAAAAGCAAGTTAGTTCCGTCTCAACATCTAGAGTATTTGGGAGCCTTGTTCGACACAGAGACGGGGAAGGTTTTTCTGCCGCAGCAGCGGGCGGAGGCTCTCAGATCGCTGGTCCGGCAGTTTCTGGGCAGACCAGCTCCTGTAGCGTAGCATTACATGCAGCTTCTTGGAACCATGGCGGCAACGATAGAGCTGGTTCCCGTGGGCAAGGGCGCACATGCGGTCATTACAGAGAGCGTTGCTCAGAAGGTGGTCTCATCAGAACGACCCGTTGTCAAAGAAGCTGCATTGGCTATTGGAGACGCGGCAAGCCTTACAATGGTGGATGAAGCCAGAGGTCCTCAGCAACGGAATGCCATTGGAGACACCGTCCTGGTTGCCTCTGACAACGGATGCCAGCCCACAGGCTGGGGAGCTCACTGCCAGGGGCGGTTTGCCCCAGGGTCAGTGGTCTGAGCTGGAGAAGTCCTGGTCCATCAACAGGCTGGAACTGAGGGCAGTACACCTGGCCCTATAGGCATTTCAAGCGGCGCTGCACAACGAGGCCGTTCGAGTGCTGTCCGACAATGCCATGGCGGTAGCCTATATCAATCAGCAGGGTGGCACCAGCAGTCTCGCCATGGAGGCGGAAGCAGACCTGTTGTTGGAGTGGGCTGAGAAGAATCTTCTGGCGCTATCGGCAGCGCATGTGGCTGGAGTGGACAATGTGGAGGCCGACTTCCTGAGTCCAGTGAAGGTGGACCCGGGCGAATGGGTTCTCCATCAGGACATGTTTGAGATGTTGGTAGACCGGTGAGGAATGCCTGTGATGGATCTCATGGTGACATTCTGGTCGGCAAAAGTGGCGCGCTTTTACAGCAGACGAAGAGAAAGGATGTTGGAAGGCCTGGATGCGCTTATCCAGAGCTGGCCGGAAGGGCAGTTCCTGTACGTGTTCCCCCCTTGGGTGTTAATAGGAAGGGTGCTGCAACGCATAGAGTGCCACAGGGGAACGGTGATTTTGATAGCCCTGGATTGGCCAAGGAGACCGTGGTACGCGGATTTGCAAAGGCTCGTAGTAGGATCTCCATGACGGCTGCCTCGGCGGGGAGACCTGCTGTCTCAAGGACCCCTGTGTATGCCTCAGGTGGATCGATTCTCTCTTACAGCTTGGCTATTGAAAGGGCTAGGCTGAAGGCCAAGGGTTACTCTGCTCCAGTCATAGCCACTCTATTGAAATCCAGGAAGAGGTCTACTTGGCTGGCTTATGTGCGGATTTGGCGAGTGTTTGAGGACTGGTGTGCGGACAGGCAAGTGGAACCGTTGTGGGTGGATATTCCGCAGGGGTTGACGTTTTTGCAAGATGGCTTGGACAAGGGATTAGCGGCCTCGTCCTTACGGGTACAGGTGGCAGCCGTGACGTGTTATAGAGGTAAGATTTGAGGGCAGTCGTTGGCTTCTAATCCGGATATAAAGCATTTCTTGAGAGCTGTTTCTCTACTTTGACCACCTTGTAGGCAGGGAGTGCCCAACTGGAACCTGCCATTGGTTCTTGATGCGTTGGGGAAGGAGCCTTTTGCGCCCTTGGCGGAAGCATCATTGAAGTATCTTAGGTTGAAGGTGGTGTTCTTGGTAGCTATATGCTCCGCCCACAGGATTTTGGAGTTGCAAGCCTTGTCCTGCAGGAAACCTTTTTTATCTTTCTATGATTCCAAGGTGGTGTTGAGGACCGTTCCCTCCTTTTTGCCGAAGGTAGTATCGGCTTTTCACCTCAATCAGGCGGTCTCGCTGCCGGTGTTTAGGGAGCGGGTCTCTGGTTCGGCTTCGGGTTTGCATCAGTTAGATGTTCGTCGAGTGTTAAAACTTTATCTACACAGAACCGGGAGCTTTCGTAGATCAGATAGGCTGTTTGTACTGTTTGGCGGTCCCAGAAAGGGCCAAGCAGCTTCTAAGGCTTCTATAGCCAGTTGGTTGAAAGCGGTGATAGTGTCTGCCTATATTTTGAAGGGCAGGGAGGTCCCAGTGGGGCTCCGGGCTCATTCTACGAGGGCTCAGATGACATCTTGGGCCGAGTCCCAAATGGTACTGGTGGTGGAGATATGTAAGGCAGCCACCTGGTCGTCGCGGGATTCTTTTGTTAAGCATTACCGTCTGGATGTACAGGCGGAACAGGATGCCTGTTTTGGATCAGCGGTGCTTCAAGCTGGTCTAGTGAATCCCTCCCAATGAATGGTTTCTTTACTGCTCTGGTACTTACCCAGAGTTCCGGGACTAGACTGGAGTGACGACAAGGAAGAGGAAATTAGGCTTACCTGTTAATTGTTTGTTTTTCCTTTAGGAACTCCAGTCTAGTCCCATATCCCTCCCTGTTGCTTTACAGACCGATGCCAGAAACAAGATATACTAACAGGTAAGAGGAGTTACTAGCATCAAGAAGAGTGGGGGGGTGGAAGGTCCCTCATGCACTTAAAGAAGGGATAAGGAACCTCTTGGGGGTTGGTCGACAAGCGGGGTGACACTTAGCTGTTTTTTTCCCAGAGTTAGGGGAAGATAGTTGCAAGGTTTTTACAGTTCATTCTACTTAATTGTTGCTCCGTTGAATCTGCTTTGTCAATAGGAAACTGGTGTCAGGAGGCGGATCCGGAATGGATATACCAGTGACATCACAAAAGGGATGAAGATGTTCAGTCTCCAAGCTGCTAGAGGATGGATACAACCCAGAGTTCCGGGACTAGACTGGCGTTCCTAAACTAAAAACAATTAGCAGGTAAGCCTAATTTCCTCTTAGTGTAGCTGGGTTTTAAAAAGGTTTGGACAAGTTCCTGGAGAAAAAGTCTATAAACCATTATTAAAGAGGACCCAGGAAATCCACTGCTTGTCCTGGGACGAGCATTGTGGAACCTGTGTGTCTTTTTGGGAACCTGCCAGGTACTTGTGACCTTGATTGGCCACTTTTGGAAACAGGGTGCTGTTCTTATCTCTGGCAGCAAGTCTCCATTGCCTTGAATCAGCAAGTAAACTGAATGCTTGTATGAATACACTAGGATATTGCATATTATCTGCCACACTTTCTGAACTGCTTGAAGAGAACTTGACTGCTGGAGTCCCATAGGCAATTGGCATGCTTTGGCATGTAGCAAGTAAGTGAGAAGGGTGAAACCCACCCCTTTTCATATGCCAGAGGGACATAAACACCTCCCTCAGAGCTACTCTTTTAGGTGGTGGATTACACAAGCAGCATTGTAGTGCCTGACATCAGATAACCCCAAGCCCCTCTATCACCAGGAGCCAAACAATCATGTCAACAGTATACATGCCCTAAGCTTATTCCATAGAAATCGGACAAAGGCCTGGTCAAGATATCTAAAATTTCTCCCTCTTAACAGTATTGGTAAAATTTGCAAAATATAAAGCAACTTTGGAATAAGGAGCATATGATACAAGACTGCACAAGTTCCAAGCAAGAGAGGTAACATCTGCCACTGATACAGTTTCATCACAATTTTTAGCAACAAAGGCGCGGAATACTGAGATCACACAACTGTCTCAAGTCCGTAGATGATTGGATCATGAAATACATAATTTGGCCCCTAGCCCACTGAAGGGGGGAAGCAGTCACCCAGCTCACTGAGAACAGACAGGTCAGTACTTCGGAGGATCAGACTTTTCCAAATTTAACTTAAAACCAGAAAAAATGCCATAGACCATAAACAACTGCATCAGCACCAAAGACGAGACTTCTGGATTCGTTGGATACGCTAGAATGCCATCTGCAAAGGCTGTCACTCAGAAGTCCTCACCGCCATGATTAATCATTTTGATCTTGCCAGCAGTCTATTTTTCACAACAGGAGCTCCAAGAACAAAAGAAACAGTAAGAGAAATAGTGGGCAGCCCTGCTGTGTTCCTCTACAAAGATCAAACCTATCAGAGCACCAACCCTTAAATAGAACAGATGCCCTCGGATTGGAGTAGAGGAGCCAAAGCACTCATAATAGCTACCCATCAAACCCAAATCTTTCAAGGACTTAGAACAAATACAATCAAACAATCTATACAATCAAAAATGTTTTCTGTATAAAAGCTGACCAATAAGGATTGGATTCGCTGAAAGCAGCAATGCTCTAAGAATATTAGGATCTTCTGCATAATTTCGAACGCGTGCCTGTCTTGTACAAACCTCACCTGAGCTTCCTGAACTAAAGATGGCATATTCTGTGTCGAACAGTCAGCCATTATTTTGGCCAGTTCTTCTGGTCAAACATTTAAAAGTGAAATTGGGCAATAGGATTGGGGAAATAGAGGGTCCTTCCCTTCCTTCACTATGATCACTATAAAGTTTCATTAACCCCTGTGGGAAAAGACCCCCTCCAATATTAACCAATCATACATTCCTTGTAATTACATACAAACATTCCTTGTAATTACATACAAACATTCCTTGTAAAATGAGTATGAAGTTACAAGTCTGTTCAAGTTGTTAAAACATGATGTTACCCTCCCTGTATATAACCCCTTGTACATAGCTCATCCTGTAAATAGCACACCATGAAATCATCCCTGTCACTCACACACATACCCACACGTGTTAACACTGCATGCCTACTCCTACTGACACTGATCATTGATTGTTTGAAGTGTAAACCACTTTGATTTCAGGACAAAGCGGTATATAAATCCTTTTAAATAAAAAATAAATACACATCAGTGAGCAGTACACCATCCTGGTCTATCAACAGTCTATAATATTCACAACTGACATCATTAGAGCCTGAGGCCCAATGTAAATGCATACTCATAATGGCTTTTGAACTTCCAGTACTGTTTATTATTTTATTTATTTAATTGTTTTTCTATACCGCACTATTTATTATCAGCGCGGTTTACAGGGGAACGTATTTGTGCAAAGAGGGTACTTCAATGCACTTACAATAAACAGGGTAAATAAAACAATGATAACATGTTAATAGGTAATAACTATTTACAATTAGGTATGCAGGCTTATACATCTGTTATGGGTGCATTTATCATTTTCCTATGTTCCATCAACATTTGAGACAACCAGTGACCCCCTAGGAATTCTTTTGCCTTCCCAAGATCACAAGAATCTCTACTATACAACTGTTGATAGCAGTCCCTAAACAGAGCTGATCTACCTTGAACCTATCAGCATCTTGCAAGTCCTATCCCGTATAGCTCCTGTGAGATTCCTATCCACCTCCCTTTTTAAGTAAGGAGGACATTAATTTCCCTGGTTTATCCCCAAAACAGAACAACTGGTAGCAATAATACATTAAAAACTTCTTGGCCCTGTAATGAAGCGAAGTATTTAGCTGTACTTGCATATTAAGAAGTTAGGTCTTCAAAGCTAGAGAGAGTCTGTGCCCATACAGCCGGCGCAGTACATAAGATTTCCATTCTAAGGCTTACTATTTGTTTGCTAATATGTTGGTGCCTGGCAGTAGTATACCCAATAATCATACCCCTAATAAAGGCTTTAGAAGTTTCTCAAAATAGGGCAGGGTCATTCTGATGTAATCTCTTGGTAGCCTCAAAGGAGGCCCATTGCTCCTGCAAATAGGCCCGGAAATCAGTATTCTCATACAAGTAGAGGGGAAAATGCCACTGTCTCTGTGGCCTACTTTCCGCAGCCCCCATTAAATCCAGCTGTACCATAGCATGGTCTAAGATTTCCAAGGGACCAATTGCCACCTTATTGATCTCACTAAGGAGGCTATTGGAAACCTAAAAATAGTCCAATCAGAAACATGTACCATGCACCCTAGATAAGTGTGTGTAGTCTTTCTTGGTTGGCTGCAGCATTCTCTGGATATCTACAAGATCATGGCTCTCACATAAACTGGACAGCCAATGACATTGCCGCACTGTATTTGACAACATGCCAGCGGTTCTATCTAATGCATCATCAAGCACACAATTGTAATCTCTCCCCAATATCAACTGCATATCCCTTAAGAAGGCAACAGTTATCAAAGAAGCCAGAATCATAGCTGTTATGGCCATATATGCTCCCAAATGTAAGAGAGAGACCCTGGTGCTTCCCTGAGGATCAAATAACGACCCTTAGGGTCTTTGCATGCTTTTTCTACTTGAAAGGACACTTCCCTTCTTCACAAAAATAGCAACCCCTGCTGCCTTCTCCCCTGAGGAAGCACCAAAAGCTGTTTCCACCCACCATCTCTTCAATGTCTCATGCTCCACATTAGACAGATGTGTTTCTTGAAATAAAACCAGGTCAGCCCCTTTATCCTGCAAGGCTTTGAGGATCTTATGATGTTTGACCGGATTACCAATACCACAGATGTTCCAAGTGAACACTTGTAGGTCTATGCCCATTAGCCAGTTCCCATCTGGGGCCAAGCCAAAGGAAAAATCAGAAAATATTGCCTTCCAAGACTCCCCAGCCTAGGGCCTCAGACTCCCGACATCTCGGGTGAGGTCCAGACCACACAGGTTCTCTCCCGAATCTCTCTATACAAGTCTCAACAGCACCCGCTTAACTGCTATCCAAGTTCAAGCCCCCACTGCCTCATTCCACCAAACTATCACTGTGATGTTTGGAAACCTCCCCAGGACACCAAAACCAACAAATAGCCTGTTTTCTTAGTCCACTCTTACCGCAACCAACACTGCACACACCACCCCTAAAAAGAACACCTACTTATCCAGTTCCATACTATAACCTCCATACCCTTCCCCCATGCACTCTTCCAGGAAACCACCACGCACACAACTATCTCCCAGACATTCCCCCTCCTGAACGTTTTCATCTTTTTCCGTTGTGCCTGGAGTAGAATAGCCCTAAGATCTCCCCTAGCAAGATATCATGACACCCGAACAATCCAAACCAATGTTATACCAAAGTCAAATAAAAAATCCTAATCAGCAAAACACATTACATACCCAAGGCCCACAACATCAAATAAAAGCTTCCTGGTTTGGGGGGGGGGGGGGGGGGACAATGACATAGGTTCAATAGCAAAAGCAGTTACAAGCCCCCACTCCAAATCTAATAAAAGACTAAACAAAACAAGACTCCCCTCCCACTCCACAATCCCCTGCAGTACCCCAAAAGCAAACCAGTAAGGATATGATTTTATATGGGCAAAACATCTAAGCAACACAATATAATGCAAACAGTAGAGAAAGGCAAAGCACGGAATGTAAAGCGGCGAAAAACAGGTAATCTTTTGTTAAACAAAGATCCATCATTCACCATAAGAAGGGGAAAAACACCAAAACTACAAAAGAAAAAAAAAAAGGGGGGGGGGGACAAAAAGAACAACCAAGCAAGGGAGGAGGGGGAAGAAAAAGCGACACGAACTACAAAACAATAGGGAAAGATAGAAAAAAAAGAAGACAAATCAAAGCAGAAGAAGAAAGAAAAGGAGGAGGGGAGGGTGCGTGAACAAATCCAAGGCATTTGAGCAGCCCTCTGCCATAATGTTACCACCATAGTTAATGTGTTCAAATAATATTGTAGAAGCAGTAGCCTCAGTGGCCTCCAGAACTGCACTACTGTGACTCTATCTTCCATTGAGCATGGCTGCTCAAAAGCTTGACAACATCGGGCAATCTTCCAGTATCAGTCCACGAGAGAAGCAGGCTAGGCTGCACATTAGTAGTCCAGTCCACTTGTCCCCCCCCCTCCCCCCAACAGTGGAGTACCTTCCTAGACTTGGCCAGCCTGAGCCACCAGTAGTAGGCACATTGTCCTTCACACTACTGTCCTCTCAACCCCACAGCACCAACTGCGAGCGGTCTGAGATATCAACAGGACAGCTCAGCAAAATACAACAGACTATTTTATCCCAAGCCTCCTGCTTGTCACCCGAAGGGCACACATCCAGAGTGTTATGAATGCCAAAGGACTGGATCAAACATCCTGACATTCACCCTCAGAATTGGATTTAACAAAGTCCACTGTCAAGATTGCAGAAGGGAGTTGTTTTAAGAAGGCCTATTTCCAATTTATGCACATAAATATAACCAGTAAACGTGCAAATTGTATTCATGTATAAATGGCCATTTTAGAAAAAGCTAATTTTACATGTGGCTATTTATATCACATTGAATGTGCATAGGGACGTGTTGTGGGCATGCCTCGGTGGGACAAAAACCTACACGTGTCTTCCCCATTTTATATAGGGAATGCATCTGTAAGGCCAAAATTGTCTATATCCAAATTTACACTTGCTCCCTGACGCAAATAGGTATTTAAAAAGTGCTCCATTTGGCCATATCTTTACAGGAGAGATTAAGGGAAAATATCCCTCTTATTTCCCCAATGTTTATTTCCCCCTTCTAAACAGAAAATAAGGTAGAGTCCTTTTTAGTTATTAAAGAGCATCTGCATGTCTAGGAGTCCAAAATGGTTCAGATTGATATTTACAGGTACACGTTGTGAAATGCCAGCACTTAAATTTGTAAGTTGCCGGGTTTCCTCTGATGATTTTTTTCCATGTATAAATTTGTAAAATGGTGCCTCTCACTTCACATGAATGTCAATTGCCATTTGTTCCCTCACCTTCATATTTTAGAAACTATTCTACCTTTAGCAAAGCTGATTCTAAACTACCATCAGAACTGAGTACGCCTTGACCTTGACATCTCAATTCTGATCTCAAAGTACTATTTTATTTATTGTATTATTTAACTAGGCGCTTATACCGCTTTTCTACCAGTCAAAACGGTGTACATTCAGGTACTGTATATATAAGTACTATCTAAAATGCGCTTTCATGAAAATAGTGCCATACTGGGTTGAGCCTTGCATCCTGTCTGAATGCAGCCAATTTGGGTGACTAGGTAAGTGCCTTATAGATCCTTATGTATCTAAATCGGTGATGGTCTGGTTTAGAGAAAATACATCTCTCTCATGGTTTCATCCTAGGTTTGGGGGGATTTCATCCCAGTTAGGAATACCATTTGTTCCTTAGGTGTCATTTTGAATAATAATCTTTCCTGCATTCCATATATCTCAACTCAGGTTAAGAAAACGTTTCTCTCCCTTAGGAGAAACTGTACATTGATGCCCTCTTTCGACCAGAAAACTCTTAAGTCTTCTTACAAGTTCTGTTCTATCTAGATTAGATTATTGTAATTTACTTTTATTTGGGGTGCCATGGGTACATCTTAAAATACGTCAATTGATGCAAAATACGACAGTGAAGTTGATATCTGGATCTAAACTTTGACTATGTTGTCCCCGTCCTTAAGGAACAACACTGGCTTCTGACTGGTAACAGAATAAAATTAAAAATTCTATTTCTGACATTACTCGTGCAAATTATCCAAACTGGACCCCTTGTATTTAGATTCTGCCCTGTTCCTATATATTCCATCTTGCAGTCTACCCAGGCCACCCTATTGAGTTATTTGTTATGGAACTGTAAGAAAATCTTGTTTTGTCTGTATAATGCCATTTTTCTGGAATACTCTCCCTGAGTATTTGTGACTGGAACACCTACAATGGAGATTTAAAACTGATCTCAATACCTGGCCTTTTGAGAATCTTTCAGGGAAGATCTGAGCCTCACTCACAACGTTACCTTTTTTTCCCCCCCCTATGCGTTCAGTCTATAGAAGTCTTCAAGTAGGATATGTTGTGCTACTCCATCCCTTTTCTCATATTTTCCCAGTCTTGTGTGAGTGTTGTGCATTAGATTGTTATTTGTCTGGTTTTAATTTTTGATACATACAGTACTTTGAATTATGTGATATACTGCCTTAAACAATCAATCAATCTCAAAGAGCAAGGTTTGTGCAAGAGTATTGATGAACCTTCAGCCTTATGCCCTGCCTTCCTTCAATTAACCTTAATGCCCCTAGCCACCCTCATGAAGTTTTGATAACTAAACACAGCAGTCATGATCATACAACACCACCCCCTGACAAAAAAACCCCATATTAATTGGACATCATACTTCTAAACATTAGATTTTGCTTTGTAAAATGAGGGCAATTTCCAAAAGAGGTTTACCCAGGTAAATTAGCTATTTGAAAATTGCTCACTCTCCTTGTAGGTGAAACTAGTACTGCTTAGTGCTACTACTAATTATCATCTGTATAGTGCTACTAGGCATACACAGTGCTGTGCACATACATGTAAGAGACAGTCCCTGCTCCACAAGACAAACAGAATAAACGGGGGAGAGTAATCCTTAAAGGGAAATGTTAAAATACACATGAGCGTAGACAGAAGAATAAGGGAGTTAGCATCCAAAAGCAGTAAAAGAATGTACTACCAGGTCTTTGAGTTTGTGTGACTGGGAAGAACTATTTTTTTTTTGCTGTGACTACAGCTGCTTCTCGTTGCTTTCCCTCAGAAGTGGCTGCCCTAGACAAGAATTAAGCCAGCCTTGCCAAAGAGGAGATCCATTCAAGAAAGGTTTGCCTCTTTGCAGATTTTACTAAAATCCACAAGAGGCTAGACATCCTGAAAGGTGTGGATAACATGAGAAAGAATCTAGTGAAGATTAAATAATGGTGTATAATTTGACTGACTGCTTACATTTGGGCTGCAAAAACCCAAGGGAGCAGCACAGTTTAGGGGGCAAAGGGAGAGAGATCCAAGATGGCACCTGGCCATAGGTAGTGTACTGCAGGAAATTTGATATATCTCGATTTCCTTAATATAGTTGCCTTGCTAAATATAGGCAAATGTAAGTGGAAGTTTCAGATCTATCCCCTTGAGCTAACTTTATCCTCTCCCCACTTATCCAGATTAAGATGAATACATTTCTACACCTACTTGCATATTTGGCAGGAGGGTTTCTTTGGATGTAGAATATATGTTCAAAGATAAAAAGCAGGTAGCACCAAGCAATTTATAATACCAAAAGAAAATTAGCTGTGGTTCTCACTTTTTCATTTTGCTCCTTGGTGTGTGATTACTTTGCACCCCCCTTTTTTTTTTTGCACAATGTATATTTAGATTTAATAGCCTGCCAGTCCAGTGTACAGTGTCAGGAGTATGTTTTACATTACATGCCCAGGCTACATAATTAAGCTCTTTAAAATTTAAAAAAGAACATATGATGAAAATATATGTGCACTAAAGGTATTTCATATCTGAGTGCTACATTTAATTTTGATGGTCCTCAACAAACATTATTTTTGCAGGTGAACTCTATCTGGTGATAGTTACAATTTTTGTTAGATAAAAACAGCATTGCAAAGTTTAAAAAAAATTATATGTCCTGGGACTATATTACTTTCTTTATTCTTGGTACAACCACCTGACAGATGTTATGAGTGAGGGGACTCCCTGATTCCTGATTTGAGTTCAGGGAAGGCCCCACCATTTGGGCTGCTGGGGGGTGGAAGGGCACCAGCTCATCTCTTGCCTCAAGCTGCAGATTGTCTTCAGCTGCTTCTGCCTACAAATGCATTCATTCTATGGCTCCTCACCACCTTTCCTCTCATTTCTCTCTACACCCCCTCATCAGGTAAATCACTTTTATCAGTCTCCTTCTCTTCCACTGTTAATTTCAGGCTGTTTTTTCACCTTATTGCTCCATATGCCTGGAATAGACTACCTGAGTCAGTACATCAGACCCCATCTCTGGTCCTATTCAAATTCAGGCTAAAAGCTCACCTCTTTGAAGCTGCTTTTGGATCCTGACCCCCTTATTCTCCTGTTTAACACCCCACTCCCTTGTTTGTCTGTCTTGTATAGATTATAAGCTCTGTGGAGCAGGGACACACTCTTATATATATATGTGTGTACAGCGCTACGTATGCCTAGTAGCACTATACAAGCAATAAGCAGTAGTAGTCACATGCAACCATGGCAGATGGGAAGTGGCATGTGAAGCTTTCCAAAAGCTGTGGAAAAAATCCTAAGCTGGAAAGCTCTTTCCTGTGCCATTCTCCATCAGTGATGTCACCATGTTGTGAGGGCTTGTATTCTGCTGTCCACAGAGAAACCTGCTAAAGCTAAGTAATTAGATTTTCTTTATTGTTCCTTGTGTGGTGTCAACTGTAGCATGTTAATGGGAAGTAGTGAAATATGATTTGTCTTTATTTGCAGTTTTGTATTCTTTTTGCTGCCAGTCTGAAATGTAAAATGTTTTGTTAGAACAGTCAGAAAGACAAAAAAGGCCATCGGCATGAAACAAAATACAAAACAGGCAGTAATGAACGCAAACAGATTTATTAACAGACAATCTTCAAAATAACAGCCAAACCCTCCGCGGCCATGTTTTGGCAAAGAAACGCCTTCATCGGGGCTCGATACATATATATAGTACACTAAGAATGAATAAAAAGCATATAATTAAAACTCAGTTTATACATAATATCCAAAATCTACCTTTTCCTCAATAGAAGCACAATTTCAGCTGATACATGTAAAATAGGAATCATCATTAATATCAGGGAACAAGATCCATATAATGATGGCCAAAAGAAAGGTTAAAAGATATTCCTTTTATCTTCTGTAAGAATAAACTGTCAAATGCCTAAAATTGAAAAAATCAATCCAATTAAATATAATTAAAATATAGGAACATTTCCAATGTCCAATATCTCATCCATGTCCTATACCTGTTCTCATAAGAACTTTCCTGCCTTTGGGAACGGATTATAAAAGAACACAATTGAAACATCTCACGATCGGATCCCCACTACAACTAAAACTATAATTGTTGCAGCAATCTTCTAAAGGGAGAAAGCAATACATCAATGAGATATGGACAGTCTATTTAGAAAGTAAACCAGTTTGAGCTGACTTGAATAGTAAGGACCTAGAAGCTAAACATTCTTTTTGGGACAATTGCATGTTCTACGCTACGAGATAGTGCTCACTTGTTCAAACATACTAATCTGCTGTTCTTTTTTACAAGTGCCATTTTTATAGCACTTGTTTCTTTAAATATGTTAATATGTTTGTTGCATAAGTAATGCTATTGCAACGTGTATGTGTTTTAAGTTGCCGTCCCTTCCTCCTAGGTTTGCCAACTGGTTCCAGATGCGCTCAACGGGCTTGATCCAGTCCCGGGTTTAGCCATTGCATGCAGGCAGGGCCGGCCCGTCCATTGAGCGAGAATGTTTTTTGCACAGGGCCCCGCGTTTCAGGGGGCCCCGCGCAAAAAACATTCTTTTGTAAAAGTAAAATTGAAAAAAAAAAGAAAACCTGTCTCCTGCCGCTGTCGGGGCCGCCGCGGCAGAATCGAGCGTGCCGCGGGGCCCCCCTGTACCCGGCACAGCCTCTCCTCCCTGTAGCAGCTCTCTCTTCTGAGCTGCAGTCAGACGCGCCGGCTTGCAGAGCGCGAAGGGAAGAGTTTCCCTTTCGCGACTCTGTTAGGCCCGCGGGGGCTGATGGGAACTTCCCATCAGCCCCCGCAGGCTTAACAGAGCAGCGAGGGAAAAACTCTTCCCTCGCGCTCTGCAAGCCGGCGCGTCTGACTTCAGCTCCAACGAGAGAGCTGCTACAGGGAGGAGAGGCTGTGCCGGGTACAGGGGGGCCCCGCGGCACGCTCGATTCTGCCGCGGCGGCCCCGACAGCGGCAGGAGACAGGTTTTATTTTTTTAAAAAATTTCCCTGGGCTGGGCTGGGCTGGGCGTTAGGACTGGTGCTTGGCTGGGCTGGGCTGGGGGTTAGAAGTGCTGCTGGGCTGGGCTGGGCGGGGGGGTGGTGTTAGGAGTAGTGATGGGCTGGGCTGGGCGGGGGGGGGTGTTAGGAGTAGTGATGGGCTGGGCTGGGCTGGGGGGGGGTTAGGAGTTGTCATGGGCTGGGCTGGGCTGGTGGGGGGGAGGTGTTAGGAGTAGTGATGGGATGGGCTGGGCTGGCTGGGGGGGTTAGGAGTGGTGATGGACACTGGGCTGGTTGGGGGGGTTAGGAGTGGTGATGGGCACTGGGCTGGCTGGGGGGGGTAGGAGTGGTGATGGGCACTGGGCTGGCTGGGGGGTTAGGAGTGGTGATGGGTGCTGGGCTGGGGGGGTTAGGAGTGGTGTTGGGTGCTGGGGGGGTTAGGAGTTGTGATGGGCGCTGGGGAGGGGTTAGGAGTGGTGATGGGCGCTGGGGGGGCTTAAACTAAAAATTGGGTGATGGGGGATTAGGACTGGAAATGGGCTGGTGGGATTAGGACTGGAAGTGGGTTGATGGGGGGTTAGGACTGGTAATGGGCTATGGGAGGGCTTAAACTAAAAATTGAGTGATGGGGGATTAGGACTGGGAGTGGGCTGATGGGGAGGTTAGGACTGGTAATGGGCTATGGGGGGGCTTAAACTGAAAATTGGGTGATGGGGGATTAGGACTGGAAATGGGCTGGTGGGATTAGGACTGGGAGTGGGCTATGGGGGGGCTAGGACTGGTAATGGGTTGGGGGTGCTAGGACTGGAACTGGGCTGAGTGGAAGGGGGCTTGAACTGCAAATAGCTGTTGGGGATGGGGCTTGGAATGGAAATGGGCTGAGGGGAAGTGGGGGGCTTGAACTGCAAATAGCTGATGGGGACGGGGCTTGGAATGGAAATGGGCTGAGGGGAAGTGGGGGGCTTGAACTGCAAATAGCTGATGGGGAGGGGGACTTGGAATGGAAATGGGCTGAGTGGAAGGGGGCTTGAACTGCAAATAGCTGATGGGAAGGGGGGCTTGGAATGGGCTCTTAGGGGAGGGAGCTAGGACAGGAACTGGGCTGATGGATGGGCTAGGATAGAACTGAGAATTGGGTGTTGGGGGAGCTAAGATTGGAAATGGGCTGTGGTGGGGGCTTGGATTGAAATGGACTCATGGAGGGGCTAGAACTGGAAGTAGGCTCATGGGGGGCTTGGTTTAGAAATGGGCTGAGTGGAGGGGAGCTAGGATTTAACATGGGCTGATGGTGGGGCTAGGAAAGGACTAGAAATGGGCTGATGGGAGGCTGGTATTGGAAATGAGCTGATGAAGGGACTCGGATAGGACTGGAAATGGATGGGGGAGCTAGGACTGGAAATGGGCTGATGTGGGGACTAGAAGGGAGCGGATACTGGGTGGGGCTGGAACTAAAAGGGAGCTGATGTTGGGGGAGATTAGAAGGGGATGGGGCTGGGAGAATGAAATGGAGAGGGGAAAAATATTTTGTGTGGGAGGGAAGAAAAATGTACAATTGGCCGGGTATTGGGAGACTAAGTGGGGATTGAGGATGGAGGGGTAAAATTTGAGTGGATGAAATAGGAATGAGGAAAGAGCAAAAGGAGAAAGATTATTATGTTAAAGCAGATGTAGAGAGAGAATGGAAAAAACTAGAAGAGAAGAAAGGACAAATGGACAGCAGACGATGGAGAGATAGCAGAAGACACAAATAAACCAGAAGAAAGTGGCTGGAACAATTGCAACTGAAAAAAAATGCACAAAAGGTACAAAGATATCTCTTTATTTTGAATTTATTAACTGGAATATGTCAGCTCTGGGAAATGTGCATCATTAATGTCTGTGCTTTGTTTAGTACAAGAGGAAATTAATTTATAGTTTTATTTCTACATTGTTGTTGTACATTCCAAGTTTGGCTTTTAGGGTTCCCAGTTTAATTATTGTCTTCCTGTTTTTAAATTGTGATTCCTTGTTTGGTGATAGTCTATGTTCTGCATGTGTAACTGAGCTGAGGTATTCTGTTTATGTAATTCCTATTTGACATTGTCACTTGTTCTCTTTCCCCAGTAGGTCATGTATTGTTATTCTCTGAAATGTATTGGTTTAATATTTGCAGTGTTGCCTTTTGATAGGTAGTGTATGGTGCTTTATGAGTCCTGGTAGTGCTGTTGGGATACGGTGGGTTTGCTATGGGTTCTAAATGGGCAGTGTTTGTAGTAGTTCCTAATGTGCCTGGCGGTTGGCACTGGATTATAGTAATGTAGAAATCTTTGTCTTTTTTTATCCATACACTCATGAAGAGGCATGTATACTAAAAGTTAGTGTATGGTAACATTATGCAAATATTTATGCAAATGAGGCCCCTTATGCAAATGAGGCCCCGCACCGAGTCTCCGCACATGGCCCCGCACCCCCCTTGGGCCGCCCCTGCATGCAGGGACATATAGTTCTGATTTCTGTATTGCACCACATAAGAAAAGCAAGACTACATGTCTCTGCAGGCCCCTTCTCTAGCCCTATTCAAATCCAGGCTAAAGGCCCACCTCTTTGAAGCTGCTTTTAGATCCTGATTCTACTCACTCTGTTGTCCACTACTTATGTGTATCTTACCATACTCTAGTCCCCACTTTCACTATGGGCCTGATTCTGTAAGGCAGATAGCGAGGCTATATGTCCTGGCAGGACCTCCAGCCCCTCTAGCCACCTGCACCGTATGCTGCCTCCTGGGGGCTGCATGGGGGCAGACCATGGGCAGGACTGGCACCTAGACATACAGGGCTGATTTCAGGTCATGGCCCTGTATGTCTGGGGAGCACCAGGGTACGGCTAGCTTATTCCATCTCGGAGATGGAATAAGCATTGGCCGTCCTTTTGGATCGGATGGCCAGCCCCCTCCAGGTGAGTCCCCGCCGCCGGATCTGAGCCCAAGTTGCCCCCTCTGGGTCAGGCGGCTGGAAAACTGGGGTCTCCCACAGCAGCAGGCCGCCTTTCGGTGCCTGATCCTGCACCTGTGGGCAGGGGCGGCCCAAGGGGGGTGCAGGCCATGTGCGGAGACTCGGTGCGGGGCCTCATTTGCATAAATATTTGCATAATGTTACCATACACTAACTTTTAGTAAACATGCCTCTTAATGAGTATATGGATAAAGAAAGACTAAAAGGTTTCTACATTACTATAATCCAGTACCAACCGCCAGGCACATTAGGAACTACTACAAACACTGCCCATTTAGAACCCATAGCAAACCCGCCGTATCCTAACAGCACTACCAGGACTCACAAAGCACCATACCCTAACTATCAAAAGGCAACACTGCAAATATTAAACCAATACATTTCAGAGAACAATAATACATGACCTACTGGGGAAAGAACAAGTGGCAATGTCAAATAGGAATTACATAAACAGAATACCTCAGCTCAGTTACACATGCAGAACATAGACCATCACCAAACAAGGAATCACAATTTAGAAACAGGAAGACAATAATTAAACTGGGAACCCCAAAAGCCAAACTTGGAATATACAACAACACTGTAGAAATAAAACTATAAATTAATTTCCTCTTGTACTAAACAAAGCGCAAAAATTAATGATGCACATTTCCCAGAGCTGACATATTCCAGTTAATAAATTCAAAATAAAGAGATATTTTTTCTACCTTTTGTGCATTTTTTTTCAGTTGCAATTGTTCCAGCCACTTTCTTCTGGTTTCTTCGTGTCTTCTGCTAACTCTCCATCTGCTGTCCATTTGTCCTTTCTTCTGTCTTCTTGTTTTTTTTTTCCATTCTCTCTCTACATCTGCTTTAACATACTAATCTTTCTCCTTTTGCTCTTTCCTCATTCCTATTTCATCCACTCAAATTTTATCCCTCCATCCTCAATCCCCACTTACTCTCCCAATATCCGGCCAATTGTAGATTTGTCTTCCCTCCCACGCAAAATATTTTTCCCTCTCCATTTCACTCTCCCAGCTCCATCCCATTCTAATCCTCCCCCAACATCAGCTCCTTTCTAGTTTTCCAGCCCCACCCAGCATCTGCTCCCTTCTTGTCCCTGCATCAGCCCATTTCCAGTCCTAGTCCCCCATCAGCCCATTTCCAATCCTATCCTAGCCCCACCATCAGCCCATTTCCAGTCCTAGCTCCCCCATCCATTTCCAGTCCTATCAGTTCCTCCATCAGCTCATTTCCAATCCCAGCCCCCCATCAGCTCATTTCTATTCCTTTCCTAGCCCCACCATCAGCCCATGTCAAATCCTAGCTCCCCTCCACTCAGCCCATTTCCAATCCAAGCCCCCCATGAGCCTACTTCCAGTTCTAGCCCCTCCATGAGTCCATTTCAATTCAAGCCTCCACCACAGCCCATTTCCAACCTTAGCACCCCCAACAGCCCATTTCCAGTCCTATCCTGGCCCCTCCATCAGCCCATTTCCTGTCCTAGCCCCCCCCCCCACTCAGCCCATTTCCAGTCCTAGTTCCCTCTCCTCACAGCCAATTTCCATTCCAAGCCCCCCCCTCCCCATCAGCTATTTGCAGTTCAAGCCCCCTTTCCACTCAGCCCATTTCCATTCCAAGCCCCTGTCCCCATCAGCTATTTGCCGTTCAAGCCCCACTTCCACTCAGCCCATTTCCAGTCCTAGCAACCCCCCATCCCATTGCCAGTCCTAGCTCCCCCATCAGCCCACTTCCAGTCCGAACCCCCTATAGCCCATTACCAGTCCTAACCCCTCCCCATCAGCCCACTTCCAGTCCTTACCCTCCCATCAGCCCATTTTCAGTCTTACCCCCCCATCATCCCATTACCAGTCCTAACCCCCCATCAGCCCATTACCAGTCCTAACCCCCCATCAGCCCACTTGTAGTCTTAGCCCCCCCATAGCCCATTACCTGTTGTAACCCCCCATCAGCCCATTACCTGTCCTAACCCCCCCATAGCCCATTTCCAGTCCTAATCCCCCCATCAGCCCACTTGTAGTCGTAGCTCCCCATAGCCCATTACCTGTTGTAACCCCCCCATAGCCCAGTACCAGTCCTAACCCCCCCCATAGCCAGTACCAGTCCTAACCCCCCAGCCCATGACCAGTCCTAACGCCCCCCACAGCCCATTACCAGTCCTAACCCCCTATCAGCCTACTTGTAGTCTTAGCCCCCTCATAGCCCATTACCTGTTGTAACCCCCCATCAGCCCATTACCTGTCCTAAACCCCCCCATAGCCCATTTCCAGTCCTAATCCCCCCCATCAGCCCACTTGTAGTCGTAGCTCTCCATAGCCCATTACCTGCTGTAACCCCCCCATAGCCCAGTGCCAGTCCTAACCCCCCCAGCCCATTACCAGTCCTAACGCCCCCCACAGCCCATTACCAGTCCTAACCCCCTATCAGCCTACTTGTAGTCTTAGCCCCCCCCATAGCCCATTACCTGTTGTAAACCCCCCTCAGCCCATTACCTGTCCTAAACCCCCCATAGCCCATTTCCTGTCCTAATCCCCCCATCAGCCCACTTGTAGTCGTACCTCCCCATAGCCCATTACCTGTTGTAACCCCCCCCATAGCCCATTACCAGTCCTAATGCCCCCCACAGCCCATTACCAGTCCTAACACCCCCCATCAGCCCATTTCCAGTCTTAGCCCACCGCCCCATAGCCCGTTTCCAGTCCTAATCCCCCCCCATCAGCCCACTTGTAGTCATAGCCCCCCATAGCCCATTACCTGTCATAACTTCCCCCATCAGCCCATTTCCAGGATTAGCCCCTCCATAGTCTATTACCTGTCCTAACCCCCCATAGCCCATTCCAAGTCTTAACCCCCCCCATCAGCCCACTTCCAGTCCGAACCCCCTATAGCCCATTACCAGTCCTAACCCCCCCCATCAGCCCATTTACAGTCCTTACCCCCCTCCCTCCCTCCCCATCAGCCCATTTACAGTCCTTACCCCCCCCATCAGCCCATTTACAGTCCTTACCCCCCCCCATCAGCCCAGCTAAGTTTAAAAAAAAAAACAACAGAAACCGGCTGCTGCTGCCGTTGCCGCTGTGGCAGCGGCAGAATCGAGAATCCCGCGGGGCCACCCTGTCCTGCAGTCTTCTATGCGGCCTCAGCGCGGGCTTTTCAGAGCCGCGCGAAGGGAGAGCTCTCTCTCTTCGCGCAGCTCTGACAGCCGACGGAAGCCGCATAGAAGACTGCAGGACAGGGGGGCCCCGCGGGATTCTCCATTCTGCCGCTGCTACGGCGGCAGCGGCAGCAGCAGCAGCCGGTTTCTGGGTTTTTTTTTTTTAAACTTAGCTGGGCTGATGGGGGGGGGGTGGGGGGTAAGGACTGTAAATGGGCTGATTCTCGAATCTGCTGCTGCCACGGCGGCAGCGGCAGCCGCAGCCGGTTTATGATTTTTTTAAAACTTTGCTGGGATGCAAGATGTTTTTTGCGCGGGGCCCCCTGAAACGCGGGGCCCTGTGCAAAAAACATTCTTGCTCAATGGATGGGCCGGCCCTGCCTGTGGGAACGTCTTGCTCCCGCGGTACAGAATCAGGTGCTGACGGGCCCATTCTATTCTGGGCTGTCCAGACATGCCCCCTCTGGGATCAGGCTCCACGTGGTTTGTCTTGATTAGATCGTAAGCTCTGATGAGCAGGGACTTAAGTACAGCACTGCATACGCCTTGTTTTGTTTTTGTGCTGTCAAGTCAGTGCTGACTTCTGGCATCCCAGCTGCCTCTGGGTTTGTACACCTTGTAGTGCTATACAAATGGTTAGTAGTAGTAGATTTGTGAATCATGTTTTGAATTCTTTGCGTTTATTGCCAGTATTATAGTCTTAATCGTTCAATATTGAGAATAGATGTAAGATATGAATGAGACATTGGAAATGTTCCTATATTTTAGTTATAATTATTAACTGGATTGTGGTTTTTTTTTTCAATTTTAGGCATTTAACAGACAGTTTATTCTTACAGAAAGTAAAAGGAATATTTTTAACCTTTCTTTTGGCCATCAATATATGGATCTTGTTTCATTGATATTAATAATGATTTATCTGTATTTTATTTGTACCAGCTAAAATTGTGCTGCTATTGAGAAAAAGATAGATGTATACACATTTTGGATATTGTGTATAAATTGAGTTTTAATTATATGCTTTTTATTCATTTTTATTGTACTATGTATGTGTATTGACCCCTGATGAAGGCGTTTCTTTGCCAAATCATGGCCATATAGGGTCTGGCTGTTAGTTTGAAGATTGTTAATAAATCTGTTTGAATTCACTACCACCTGATCTGTAAAATGTTTTTAATGTTTACTAAAATGCGCTAATGGTTAACATGCACTTAGCATTTAATGCAGTATCACGGTAACCACTACCATGTGCTAAAACACCCTGCATGTTAAAAATCCCATGCTTTTTAGTGCATATGTGGATTAGGGGAGTTGTCTGCACACTGTAGTTAGTTCAGGGGTAATTAACATGCACTAATTGTCCATGTTGCAGTTAGTGTGGGTGCACTTAATGCCAGGATGTCCACGCCAGAAGGGGTGGAAGCGATGGGTCATAGAGAGCAGGAACAGCAAAATGGTTCATAAAGTTTAGGTAAGTACTGCATTTATTTATTTATTTAACTGGACTTCTATACCGCCTTGGAGTGGAGGAGTAGCCTAGTGGTTAGAACACTGGCTTGGTAACCAAGCAACCAGGGATCCATTCCCACTAGCACTCCTTGTGGCCTTGGGCAAGTCACTTACCCCTCCGTTGCCTCGGAAGAAAGGCCTGGCAATCTACTTCCGGTGACACTGCCAAGAAAACCCAGGAGCTTCTGGGTCGCCAGAAGTCAGGACTGACTCGAAGGCACACATTGCATTTTTGCTATACCGCCTTATCCTTTAATCAAAGCGGTTTACATTACAACTCAAACTGAATACAGAGAACAAGGATCCAGTTGTCTAAAGTTTTTCATTTCTCTTTTTTTGGACAATTGTAACTTCTTTTCTTTTTCTCTATATGTTTTTATTGTATTGTAAACCGCCCCGATGTAATGGGGGGCGGTATATCAAATGATGAAATAAAGATAAACATAAAGGTTAGCGTGCAGGGTACTTAACAATGTATAACCTATTTACAGTTGGCTTGACTTATTTATTTATTTACATTTTGGCAGATTATCAGAAAGCAGTTCGAATGGTTTGACAGTTTCGAGGCAGGGGAGACCTGTGCAATTGTGGGGCTATGTAACGCTTCCATAATGTTCCATGAACAGAAGGGTCTTGAGTTTCTTTCTGAAAACTCCAGAAGCTCACATTTCATCAGTGAGGGTGTTCCATAAGTAGGGAGAGGGCTCTTTTGGAAGTGGATTGTTTGCTTTTCTGGTAATCTGTGGGCACACTGAGCATATGCTTGTTGCTGTTTCTCTGGGGCGGATGCCTCTGTCTCTTATGACCAGGTCCTCTAGGATATCTGCTGAGGACTGGTGCAGGATTTTGAAAATATTCAATATTGCCTTGAATTTAGCGCAAGCCTGGATTAGGAGCCAGTGCAGTTGGCTTAATACAGGTGTAATGTGGTTTGTCTTGGTTGTTCCAGTGATGATGTAAGCTGTCGTGTTCTGCACCATCTGTAGAGGCTGTGTGGACTGCTTTGGAAGTCCTTGGTAGAGTGAATTGCCATAATCCAATATTGGGGTGATGATAGCTTGACATGCTGTCCGGAAATGTTCTTGATTTAGGTGTGGTTTTAGTCTCCTGATGAGTTTTAGCCTGTGGTATTCTTTTGCAGCAGTTTTGTTTGTGTGATTGGCGGTTAAGGTTTTTGTCCAGGATGACTCCTAGATAACGTAATTCACTTTTCACAGATATTGTTTGTTTTACTAGATGGATTGCTTGCAGAGGGTTGAAATTGGTATTTCTGGTGATGTAGACTGCTTCAGTTTTGCTGTAGTTTAGAGTGAGGTGGATGTTGCTGAGCCAGATGGTTATGTCTTCCAAGCATTGAGTTATGGCAGTGAGGTTTGGTGCCTCCAGGTTGATTGGGGTGTATATCATGAGGTCATCAACATATATGTGATATAGTATGTTATGCTTCTTAATGATACTGCAGATGGGTTGTATGTATAGATTAAATAGGATTGAGGAGAGCGCAGAGCCTTGTGGAATACCTTGTGGTACATTGAAAGGCGTTGAGTTGCTTGCTCCGCATCTAACTTGCTATAGTCTATTGTTTAGGTAGGAAGTGAACCATTTTAGGGGTATTGTTGCAGATATTGATGTCCTGTAGGCGTTGGATATAAATATTATGTGACACGGTATTAAAGGTGGAAGAGATGTCTATGACTATGAGGAGGAACCCAGTTTTGATGTTGTCTGTTCCCCTTATGATACAGTTGAAGAGTGAGGTTAGCAGTGTTTCCACATTGTGGCATGACTTGAAGCCATGTTGGTTGGGGTCTAGTGGCGCATTGTGATTCATATGGTCTTGCAATTATACTTTTGCGAGAAATGGTAGACTGGAAATCGGGCGTATGCCGAGGGATTGTTCTTGCAAAGTAGTGTGTTCTTTAGTATCGGCCATATGGATGCTTGTTTGAGGGAAGATGGCATGTGTCCATCTTTTAAGGATGACTTAACTATCTTGTGAATAGATTGAATGAGCTGATCCTAGGCGGCTTTTATCCATTGTGCAGGGCATGGGGTCAGTTGGAGATGTGGTTGTGTTGAGCGAGGTGACTAACTGCTCTGTTTGTTGGACAGATGGTATGGAGAAATCTCTCCATGCTCATGTGGTGGCTAGGGTTTTCATGTTATTTGAAGGTGTTGTCAGTATATTCCTATTTATTTATTTATTTTATTTAACAGTATTTCTAAACCGCCTTATCTTAATAATCAAGGTGGTATCACAGCAAGCAATCAGGTAAAGTGTGTGTGTTGTACATGCAGTGAGGATAAAACTTAGTTGTGTGAGGGATGTGTTGGGTGCTTGATTTGTTTGAGCTATATACAGGGTGGGCTATTTACAGTGGTACAGGGTGGGCTATTCCTATTGAGTTTCTTGTGTTTTTCAATTATGTAGTTTGCCATGTATTGAATCTTCTTTTGTTGGGGGATCCTCCTGATACTTTATAGATTGGTCAGTCCGTATTGTAAAGGTTATTAGGTGGTGATCTGACCACGGTGTCAGTGAGATTGAAGGTGGGGAGACAGAGTTGCGTTCTTGTAGTGATTTGGGAATGAATATAAGGTCAGGGATCGTTCCCAGTCTGTGTGTGGAGTTCTTGATTAGTTGATTGTATTGTAGCGATTCCATCACTTTGAGGATTGATTTGGTATCCTTGTCAGGTTAAAGTCCCTGAGGTTAAAGTCCCCTAGGACAATGAGCGGTTTGAGTTGTGTCTTGTGTGCATACTGTCTCAAATATCCTGGATTGTTCTTTGGCCTTGGCATTAGGAGGTCTATATGCGAGACACATGTCCATATATTTGTTGGAAATATTGGTTATGCTGGTTTCTTCTGTGCTGATCGATGAGGTGGTTTTGAATTTATAGTGGTTTCTGGCTAGTATCAGCACTCCCCCTCCCCTCCTGCCTGTTTTGGGGTAGTTGAAGGCAGTGTGTGTAGATGGAATGATCTGGTTTAAAATGACTTGATCAGTATGGTTGAGCCATGTCTCTGTTATGCATAGTATATCTGTCTTTTGTGCTAGTAGTCTGAGATAGTGTTGGCCTTGTTTCTGATGAATCTTGAGTGTACAGGTGATGTTTGCACCTAAGATGAGATTAGTTTGGGTGTTTTGTGGAGTGTAAGCAGGCATTACTCTGATTAAGGCATCTATTTTGTGAATGTCTACTTTGTATGGTGCGTGTCTGTATTGGCTGTGCCATGGAATGAAGTACTGTATGTGTGGAGGGTGTGAGTGTATGGGTGCGTATGTTCTGATGTGGAAGATCCTTGCGTGGTGTGTCAGAAGCTGCAGTAGGAGGGTGGGTTAAGATCAGTGTTGTGTTGTGCATCCACATGTTGGGGCGTTGGATTCCTACCCAATGTCTCGTGTTCCGCTTGTGTGTTTGCTCAACTCTTGTCTCCTGTAGTTGGTAGGTGACTGAAGTCTGATTCTGACCTGGTGTGGATAGGTGTTGTCAGAATGCACAGTCCATAGATAGATGCTGGGCACACAGTGATATTTTGTTTGCTGCTATGGTTTTGCATAATGTCCTCACCTAAGGTCCATGCCAAAGGGCCCTCTGGCGCAGGCCCACCAGGTGTGGGTGCGTCTGCTGGCGCTGTATTTTTAAATGTGGATATTCGGCCCTGAATAGCCTTGGCAGGGGAGAGTGGGAGGCGCCTACCATTTCCACTCTCTGCAGCAGATGCCAATCAGGGCTGTGCTGTTGAAGAGAGGCAGCCCTGTGTGAGCTCTGGTGAGAAGTTTGCATTGAGAGTCTGAGAGGAGCAGAAGCAAACAGCCCCACGGTGCTGGAGCTTGAAGGTAAGCTTCGCACAGGTCTGGCCCGTCCATTGTGCGAGAATGTTGTTTGCACAGGGCCCCATGCTTCAGGAGGCCCCGTGCCAACAACATCCCGCACATGCTGTTCAGCTCCTGGCAGGCCCCGGCGCACCTCCTTACTGCGGCTCCCAGCAGGCCCTGGCACACCTCCCTAGAGCAGCTCCTGGCAGGCCCTGATGCACCTCTCTACAGCCACCGAAGTGAAGAGTGCTGTTTTTCTTCACTTCGGTAGCTGTGTTCTAATGTAGGCCACTGGCACTCTGAGTACCAGGATACAGGAAATGTCCTTTGACCTCCAGCGCGCCAGCGGCTTACATTAGAACACAGCTGCCAAAGTGAAGAAAAACGGCACTCTTCACTTTGGCGGCTGTAGAGAGGTGAGTCGGGGCCTGCTGGGGAGCTCTCTAAAGCCAGTCGGAGCTATGGGGTTCTTCGGGGGAAGAGGGGCTCGAACTGGAAATGGGCTGAGTGGGAGGGGAGCTTGCACTGGAAATGGCCTGATGGGGGGGCTAAGACTGGAAATGGGCTGACGGGGGAGCTTGGACTGTAAATGAGCTGATGGGGGAGGGCTAGGATATGACTGGAAATAGCTGATGGGGAAGCTAGGACTGGAAATAGCTGATGGGGAGGCTAGGACTGGAAATGGGCTGATGGGGGGATAGGATAGGACTGGAAATGGGCTGAAGGGGGGGCTAGGACTGGAAATGGGCTGATGGGGGGGCTAGGACTGGAAAAAGGCTGATGGGGGGCTAGAATTGGAAATGGGCTGATGGAGGTGGGGCTAGGATAGGATTGGAAATGGGCTGATGAGGCTAGGATGGAAATGGGCTTAAGGGGGCTAGGATAGTATTTGAAATAGGCTGATGGATGGGCTAGGACTGGAAATGGGCTGATGGGGGAGCTAGGACTGGAAATGGGCTGATGCAGGAGGATGGGAGAATGGGACTAGAAGAGAGCGGATGCTGGGTGGGGCTAGAACTAGAAGGGTGCTGATGTTGAGGGAGGACTAAAAGTGGATGGGGCTGGGGGAGTGAGGATGGAGAGTGGAAAAGATTTTGTGTGGGAGGGAAGAAAAATCTGATTGGCCGGGTATTGGGAGAGTAAGTGAGGATTGAGGATGGAAGGGTAAAATTTGAGTGGATGAAAAAGGAATAAAGAAAGAAATGGAGGGAAGAGCGAAAGGGGAAAGATCAGTATGTTAAAGCAGATGTAGAGAGAGAATGGAAAAAAACTAGAATAGAGAAGAAAGGACAAATGGACAGCAGACAATGGAGAGTTAGCAGAAGACACGAAGAAACCAGAAGAAAGTGACTGGCGCAATTGCAACTGAAAAAATAAAATGCACAAACAACAAAAGGAAGAACAATACTTTTTTATTTTGAATTTAATAACTGGAATATGTCTGCTCTGGGAGCTGTGCATCGTTAACATCTTTGCGTTTTGTTTAGTACAAGAGGAAATTAATTTATAGTTTTATTTCTCAAGTGGTGGTGTACATTCCAAGTTTGGCTTTTGGGGTTCCCAGTTTAATTATTGTCTTCCTATTTCTAAATTGTGATCTTTTGTTCTTTGGTGATGGCCTATGTTCTGCATGTGTAACCGAGCTGAGGTATTCTGTTCATGTAGTTTCTATTGGTTTAATATTTGCAGCGTTGCCTTTTGACAGGAAGGGGTATGGTGCTTTGTGAGTCCTGGTAGTGCTGTTATGATACAGCAGGTTTGCTATGGGTTCTAAATGGGCAGTGTGTAGTATTTCCAAATGTGTGTTATCCATACATTCATTAAGAGGCATGTTAACATTATGCAAATATTTATGCAAATGAGGCCCCACAATGAGTCTCCGCACATTTATTTATTTAACAGGTCTTTAATACCACCTTATCATACATTCAAGGCGGTTTACATAGAATAGTTACAGCAACCAGCTTTACATAGAATAGGGAGATACAACTTGGAGGTTAGTTGGGGGTAGAACGGGCAATTAACAATTGCTAACTATATACAAGCAAACTGTTGCAGTGTGTTGATGTCCATTTGGTTATAGATCATGATCTGGGGTAGGGCCATAATATTCTAGGAAAAGATGAGTTTTTATGGCTTTTCTAAAGTCCACTAGGTCTTTGATTGCACGTGTTGAGGCGGGGAGATCGTTCCACAGCTGGGGTGCATAGAGGGAGAAGGCTCTATTGCAGGTGGTTTGGTTTGCTGATCTAAAGTTTGGGGGGGTCTCTAGGATGATGATGTATGCTCCTCTTCTTGTTCTGGTTGGGTGTCTTCCTGATCAATGTTTGGAGAGTTACTGGATAGAGGTTAATATTTTGAAGATTATTATTATAAGAACATAAGAACATAAGACATGCCATACTGGGTCAGACCGAGGTCCATCAAGCCCAGTATCCTGTTTTCAACAGTGGCCAATCTAGGTCCTACGTACCTAGCAATATCCCCAAAAGACACAGGTTCCATAATGCTTGTACTGGGTCAAGCATTGATATCCTGGGTCCCTTTTTAATAGTGGTTTATGGACCTTTCCTCCAGGAACTTGTCCAAACCTTTTTTAAACCCAGCTATACTAACAGCCCTTACTACATCCTCCGGTAACAGATTCCAGAGTTTGATTACACGTTGAGTGAAAAAATATTTTCTCTTATTTGTCTTAAATAGTTTACCCTGTAGCTTCATTACATGTCCCCTAGTCTTTCTATATTCTGATAGCGTAAACAATTGATCCACGTTTATCCGTTCCACTCCATTCATTAATTTATAGACCTCTATCATATCTCCCCTCAGCCGTCTCTTTTCCAGGTTAAAGAGCCCTAACCTTTTTAGCCTCTCTTCATAGGAGTAGCCTTCCATCCCCTTCACCAATTTGGTGGTTCTTCTCTGTACTTTTTCTAATAACGCTATGTCCTTTTTAAGATACGGCGACCAGAATTGCACACAATATTCAAGGTGCGGTCGTATCATGGAGCGATACAGAGGCATTATAATATCCTTTGTTTTATTCTCCATCCCTTTCTTTATGATACCTAGCATTCTATTTGCTTTCTTGGCCGCCGCTGCACACTGGGCGGAGGGTTTTAACATGTTATCCACGATGACTCCTAAGTCCTTTTCCTGGGTGGTGGTTTCTAATGTGGAGCCTTGCATCGTGTAACTATAGTGTGGGTTGTTCTTTCCTAGGTGCATAACTTTGCATTTGTCCACATTAAATTTCATCTGCCATTTGGATGCCCAGTCTTCCAATTTATCCAGATCCTCCTGCAGTTTTCCACAATCCTCTTGGGTTTTAACAACTTTAAACAGTTTTGTGTCATCTGCAAATTTGATAACCTCACTAGTTATTCCCTTTTCCAGGTCATTTATGAATATGTCAAAAAGTAGCGGACCCAGTACAGATCCCTGGGGTACTCCACTATTCACTTTTTTCCATTGGGAATATTGGCCATTTAGCCCTACCCTCTGCTTTCTATCTTTTAACCAGTTCCCGATCCACAATAGTACACTGCCTCCTATCCCATGACTTTTTAGCTTTGCCAAAAGTCTCTGATGGGGGACCTTGTCAAAAGCTTTCTGGAAGTCCAGATACACTATATCAACCGACTCACCTTTGTCTACCTGTTTATGCACACCTTCAAAGAAACATATCAGATTAGTAAGACAAGATCTTCCTTGTCTAAAGCCATGTTGGCTGTCTCCCATTAGGCCATGACTATCTACATGTTGTGTAATTTTGTTCTTTATGATGGTTTCTACCATTTTCCCTGGTACTGACCGGTCTGTAATTTCCCGGGTCAACCCTGGAACCTTTTTTAAAAATTGGTGTTACGTTGGCGACCCTCCAATCTTCAGGTATTACAGATGATTTTAATGAAAGTTCACAGATTACCAATAGCAGGTCTGCAATCTCATATTTCAGTTCTTTCAACACTCTGGGATGTATACCATCCGGTCCAGGTGATTTGCTACTATTCAGTTTATCAAATAGTTGTAATATATCTTCCCGGTGTAGTGATATTTCTCTCAATTCCTCTGCAGTATCACCTTTAAATACCACTTCAGTCATGGGTAACATCCCTACATCTTCCTCAGTAAAGACCGAAGCAAAGAATTCATTCAGTCTCTCTGCTATAGCCTTGTCTCCTCTTACTGCCCCTTTTACCCCTCTATCATCTAACGGTCCAATTGACTCTCTCACAGGCCTTTTGCTACGAATGTACTTGAAAAAGTCTTTATTTTGTGTTTTTGCTTCCGTAGCAAGTTTCTTCTCAAATTCCCGCTTTGCCTGCCTTATCAATGCTTTGCATTTAACTTGCCAGTGCTTGTGTTGTTTCCAGTTTTCATCATTTGGCTCTTTTTTCCATTTCCTGAAGGTTGCTTTTTTGGCAGCAACAGCCTCTCTGACCTCACCTTTAAACCATGCTGGCAGTTTTTTGGACTTTCTTCCACTCTTCTTAATGCGTGGAATACAGCTGGTCTGGGCTTCGAGGATAGTATTTTTAAATAACACCCAAGCTTGCTGTAAGTCTTTAACCTTTGGAACCGCTCCTTTTAGTTTTTTCCTAACTATATTCCTCATTCTATCATAGTCTCCCTTTTGAAAGTTAAAAGGTAATACTGTGGATTCCTTTACTATCTGTCCTCCACTAATTAAATCAAACATGATCATACTATGATCACTATTGCCAAGTGGTCCCAACACCCTTATTTCTTGCACCAGATCTGGCGTTCCACTAAGGATTAGGTCCAGTATGGCTTCCCCTCTGGTCGGTTCATGAACCAGTTGCTCCAAGAAGCAGTCATTTATTCCATCTAGAAACTTTATCTCTTTAGCTTGTCCTGCCGTGACACTGACCCAGTCGATACCAGGGTAATTGAAATCACCCATTATTACTACTCTGTTGTGACTTTTGTTAGCTTCCTTGATTTCTTTGAGCATTTCATCATCCATTTGTTCATTCTGGCCAGGCGGTCGATAGTATACTCCCACTGCCATCGCCTTCCCCTTCCCCTTCATAAATGGGATTTCAATCCATAGAGATTCTACAGCAAATTTTGTTCCCTGCAAAACTTTAATCCTTTCTGACTCAATGCCCTCTCTAACATAGAGCGCAACCCCTCCACCAATTTGATCAGCTCTATCATTACGATATAGTTTGTATCCAGGTATCACAGTGTCCCACTGGTTATCCTCCTTCCACCATGTCTCTGAGAGTGCAATCATATCTAACCTCTCATTTAGTGCTATATATTCTAACTCTCCCATCTTATTGTTTAGACTTCTAGCATTGGCATACAAGCATTTTAGAGACTGTATTTTATTCATATTAATCTGGCTATTGGTAGGCAGGGGTAATTTGGAATCTTTATGCTCTGTCTGCTCCTTACTCAAGGGCATTTGGGCTACTATACCCCCTTTTGGAACCTCACTGCTTTTGGTAGTATCCTTCAAGGATACCTTTGTCCGAACCATGCGCTCCTGGGTGACTGTCGGCTTTCCCCTATTTTCTAGTTTAAAAGCTTCTCTATCTCTTTTTTAAAGGTTAATGCCAGCAGTCTGGTCCCATCCTGATTAAGGTGAAGCCCATCCCTTCGGAAGAGCCCCCCCTTTCCCCAGAATGTTCCCCAGTTCCTAACAAATCCAAAACCCTCATCCTTGCACCATTGTCTCATCCATGCATTAAGACTCCGGAGCTCTGCCTGTCTTTTGGGTCCTGCACGTGGAACAGGAAGCATTTCGGAGAACGCTATCCTGGAAGTTCTGGATTTCAACTTCCTACCTAAAAGCTTAAATTTAGCCTCCAGAACATCCCTACCACATTTTCCTATGTCATTGGTACCAACATGTACCAAGACAGCAGACTCCTCCCCAGCACTATCTACGATCCTATCTAGGCGGTGCGTGAGGTCTGCTACCTTCGCACCAGGCAGGCATGTTACCAGGTGATCCTCACATCCACCAGCCACCCAACTATCTACATTCCTAATGATTGAATCACCGACTATAACAGCTGTCCTGACCCTCCCCTCATGGGCACATGGCCCTGGAGAAACGCCCTCGGTGCGAGAGGGTTTTACATCACCTGGAGGACAGGTCCTAGTTACAGGATCACTTCCTGCCACACCAGGGTGATGCTCTCCTGTCACGTGACCTCTCTCCTCCATGGCAACAGGGATGCTGCCAGAAGGTCACGTCCATGTACTTCTCTGTCTTTCTTATGTCTTCCAGGTCTGCTACTCTAGCCTCTAGAGAACGGACTCGTTCCCTGAGAGCAAAGAGTTCTTTGCACTTAGTGCATACGTAAGATCTCTCACCAACTGGGAGAAAATCATACATGTGACACTCAATGCAAAAGACCGGAGAACCCCCATCTCGCTGCTGGACTTCTGTCTGCATCTTAGTTTAAAGCTTGTGTTGTTTAGATCTTTTAAATTCTGTATATAATAAGGATTGGTGTAGATGCTTATACCAATAAAAGTGTATCTAATACCCCTAATACACCTTGTGTACCTAAAGCTTAATTAATCAATCTCAGGTCCTCTGTGTGTGACTGATTTGGATAATGAGCTGCACCTGAGAGCAGCCCCTTTCCTCTAAGATGTGCAAGTACCTATAAAACTACAATTACCCCAGGGGTGGGTGGGTGCTGGGGAGGGAGGGAGGGAGATAAGTCCTATTAAAGAGGGCAGTTACAAGGTACCCTGTCCTGGACCCTCAGCAGGGGGGGAGGGGGGCAGGGGGCTACCACACAAAGCCCAGTTAGTTGAGAGAGGCAAGGTAAATTACAGCTGAAAACAGCTGAACTAGCACTAAGACAAACAATAAATAATTAAATAAACAGTTAGACAAACAAATAGTTAAATAAACAGCTAGAACTCACAGCAAAGTTTCTCAGGAGGCAAAATCCACTTTTCTAGCAGAGCACTGTAAAAAGCACTGCTCCTCTCTGATCAGAAGCAGCAACTAAAAACAGACTATGCACACGTGGAGAAAACAGGTGTTCTTGTATTTAGTGCATATAGTGTCAGGGTTATTTATTTATTTATTATATGCCGCCTTTCATGATATCAAGGCGGTTTACATTAAACAAACTGAAATTACATTGAACAGGGCATTATAACTTGGAGATAACTATATGGAGGGTTAAGTGGCTTGCCCAAGACCACAAGGAGCACCTGTGGGACTAGAAACCCCAGTCCTTCTGGCCTAACGTTGCTGTCCTCTAGTGGGATTTGAACCCCCGACCTTCCGGCCTGAAGTACCTTGCCCCAACCACTAGGCCACTCCTCTACTCCATATGATTGTATTTTGCTGTTCCAGTAATGATTCTTGCCACAGTGTTTTGTACCATTTGTAGGGGGATAGTTGTTTTGTTTTCTTTGGAAGGCCATGGTAAATTGCATTACAGAAATCTATTATGAACGTTATTATGGCCTGGCATAGTTCGGAAGTCGTTGTCGGTGAGTAGTGGTTTGAGTTTGTGTAGGGTTCTGAGCTTATGGTAGGCTGATCTGGTTGTTTTTTTGATGTGGGGCTGGAAGCTGAGTTGCTGGTCGAAGGTGACTCCGAGGTATTTGACTTCCTGTTTATTGTTTATGGTGTGGTCGAAAATCTTTATTAAGCCCGGTGGGGAGAATATAGTATTCCTGGTAATGTGCATCAGTTCAAATTTTTTGTAGTTTATGAATAGGATTTGACTGTTGAGCCACTCTGACATTGATTCAAGGCATGCTGTGATTTGTGTGTAGTCCAGATGTTTGATGTTTATGGGGGTGAATAGCATGATATCATCTGCGTATATTCTGTAATGAATGTTGACCATGACCCCCGCACCTCTCTTGTGCCGCCCCTGGCTCCGCAGGGCTGTTTGTGACTATTGCCGCCACTGTCTGTGCTGGAGAAGGGTGAGAGCAGCACCAATGGATGCCCCTGCCTACCTAGTTTGTCTGATGGTAACAGTGGCACTGGGTGAGGGCTTGCCTAAGCCCCCTCAAATCCTTGCATCAGCCCCTTAGAACACCTTATTAATGAGGGAGGACATAAATGGCCATGTTTAACAGCTTATCTCATGTTACCCTCAATTGTACTGTCTAAATGGTGTTCAGTAATTGTTCTGTAAATGTAACCCTCCAATTGTGATGTGACGTGACCACCTTGATTGAAGGAGAAGGTGGAATACAAATCTGTCTAAATAAATAAATTTCATAGCAGTGGCCAAATAACTCGTGTGCAGAATCAATGCAATGAGACCCAGTGATGTGCAAATATTCATGCAAATAAGGTCTCCGCAATGAGTTACCACACCTGGCTACACATCCCTTTATAATTTTTGTGCAAGATATATAGTCCAGATGTATTAGATACATTAGGAACGAAGATAGAAGAAACATGTAGCTAGGCCTAAAAAAAGACGGATCCATGTGTTCTATAAGAAAGCCGGAACAGGCGCCGTTGTCGAACCTGTCAATGAAGATAACTAATTCATCAGACCTAGAGAAGCTAGCTGACCTTTACCGACTAAACCCCGCTGGTGAAAGGGCGTGTTGATCTATTTGAATAGTTAGCCTTGATTGGTGTGGGGGTCCTGGGACGTGTCTCGGGAAGGATGTGCACTTTTCCGCTGGTGAAAGGTCAAGAAGAGAAAAGGGGCGGTGCTTACTTGCGTCCGACTAGCTGGTGATTGGCGTGTGTTGCGTGGGCGTGTCAAGGGAAGGTCCTGTGAGCCTCTCCGGTCGGCCGGCGATTGGTCTGCAGCGCTTGAGGGCATCCAATATGCGCGGGGATTGACGGGCGGAGGGGTGTGCCCTTGTGTGGATTCTCCCGCGCCCTCTTAGAACCGCCAGTGCTGCTGCCGTAGCTGTTGTGCTTGGATGCACGCGTCTCCCCTCCTCCGGGCCAAAGATTGCAACTGACAGCATCATGTCTCGGCCGCTGACAGACCAGGAGAAGCGGAAGCAGATCAGCGTACGCGGCCTGGCTGGTGTAGAGAATGTATCCGACCTAAAGAAGAATTTCAACCGCCACCTGCACTTTACGCTGGTCAAGGACCGCAATGTATCCACCCCCCGTGACTACTACTTTGCCTTGGCGCACACTGTTCGCGACCACCTAGTGGGCAGATGGATTCGCACTCAGCAGCACTACTACGAGAAGGACCCCAAGGTCAGGGGGGAGGGTGGGAAGAGGGAGGTCTGCAGATCTGTGTCTAATAGCATTGAAGAAGTGCGATGTTCAGGGCGGAGAGGCAGGTAGATGTATATGTAAAGGACCTACTATATTTAAAATATAGGTGGAAAATACAGGTGGAAGATGCTGAACAAAGGGAGCTAGTTAAGCATTGGTGGAGAGTTGAGGTCCCCATACTCTCTGCAGTGATCTCTAATACTACAGCCCATTATGAGGGCTGGGGTCCCACACTCCTCGCAGCATGCCCCATTGCCACAGTACTGTGTGAGGATCCCACCATCCCTGGAGCACTACAGCCCTGTGTGAGGATCCCCCCATCCCTGGAGCACTAGAGCCCCGTGTGAGGATCCCACCATCCCTGGAGCGCTACAGCCCTATGTGGAGATCCCTGCAGTGCTTCAGCAGAATGTGCTACTTTTAGCGCAGGTGATAATGTGGTTGCGCACATTTTTCTGCCCTAGTATGGGTACAGAATGTAGGAAGGGATTTAATGTCCATGTAATCAATATGCAAATGGCTCAGCTATTGGCAGTGCAGAGGGCATTTAAATCCATTCAAATAGATGGTAATGAAGCAATTAGCTATGTAACGCAGGCGCAGAGAAGTGCGTAGAAGATCAGAAGGCTGAGCTCAATGCTGGTATTTTAACGTGGGGTCTGAGGAGATGTTAAGAGGTCAGCTCATAGGTCTACAATCAGTTTTGGCAAGAAATTTGTGTTTGAGTGAGCAGCACCCACAACTTTTTTTTTTCTGGTTTTGCTGAAGGGAGTGGTGGGGAAAAAATAGCAGGGGATGTGTGCAGGAGCATTATACACATGTGCTGGAATGCTATGCAGTACATAAACATCAATATTTTGTGCAGAATTTCTATGCAGAATATCGCTGTTTTTATAAATGTAGTTATTCTGAGCAGAATCTTTGTGCAGAATAATATTGCTGTATGCTTTGCATAGCATTCCAGCACAAGTGCCAAACTCTTTTCTGCGCAAGATATAGCTGCTGCTAACGCTGACCCCTGTGCGCATGTGTCTGGATTGCTCTCCTTGTTTAATGTAGACATTTTGCTCACAGCTTATTTGCGTTCTGTTTGCTTACAGCATGGTGAGCAAAACTTCTGAGTTAAACTTGTGTTGGGGAACCCTATGCTAGAACTTGGCGCTGCTCAATCACAAGGTTTTTGCATTGAATCCTATAAGGGTGCAACACTCCCTGTAGTGCTTCCCAGTGCTAGGGCCCATAGTACTAACCAAGTAATAATCTGGTTTCCTGAGTCTGTAAGGCTGTAATCCTAGGCCTTAACTGCTGGCTGATAATACATCTTCAATGTCAAAACTGCCAGATATTTTCTCACCTTTTCTTCCTATCAGAAGGGGGTGAATTCTTTTATTTTTCTGCATGGGGCATTGTTGCATTTGCATAGCACTGTATTCAAGCCTTTAGGATCTATGGACAAGCAGCATGAAAACTTAAGGGTAGAGGTGATTACACAGCACTATACACCCAATCTTGGTTAGGGGAGGTCGAGTGCAAGAAATCTGAGTGTGAAGGAAGATTTATAGGCGGGACAGGTCTGAGGTATGCTGCTTTGGAAGAGAAGAAAAGGAATAGGGTAGCAGGGGGGATAAGTTACTTGGGTCTTTGCAGTCTCAAAAGCAGTGATTGATGGAGAGAGATGTAGTACTGCACTTGTAGCACTGAAGGAAAGGCATGCGCACACTCTGCTGCATCAGGTTTTCAGCCTGTGAATCAGCTTGCTTATATAATTTTGAAACTCTTGATCTTTTGCCAGAGGGTTTAATTTCGTGCAGCTTGGCAATGATCTATATGAGCACAAATGGATAGATGAGAGCTAACTCTGGCCCTGGATGGCTTGCACACTGGGCCTGATGAATGTTTGAGAGAGCCATGGGTATTATGGATACCCTGAAGTCCTGGCGCTCACTGTACCTGAAAAGTAAAACCTGCTAAGGATCTACTGCTTCATTTTGAGTTTCTCATGTGGGAAACCTTCCTCTTGGACACTCATTTCCTGCATTGAATACCCTGAGATCCAGAAGTGTTCTAGCTGAGCTGTCAGTAGAAGGGGGATCATGGTACTGGAATAGCAGGGGAAGCTACAGGATAGGCATTCAGTGTATTGGCAGAGCTGTGGGGGGGGGGGGGCTGTACTGATGCTACAGGGCAGGAATGAGGTGCATCGGCAGTGTGTGTGTGTGGGAGGGGAGTTGTCAATACTGAAATATCAGTGGGTGCTGCAGAGCAAGATATATTGCCTCTAGTGAAATCCTGATTAATTCATTGCAGTTAATGACAGATTGTGCACTGAGGGTGTTGACATTTGGTCTAGCATTAGAGAGCCACCTCTCACCCATGTTGTTGAAATGGGAGAACAGATTCCTGGGTTTTATCTCATTCTTGGTGATCAGCCCATGCAGGGTTGCTGCATGCAGTTCCCTCCTGTGGTCCGTGTTTCCTTCTTGGAGCAGGGTTTATAAATAGCACATGGTTTCCGAGCATGGAATGCCGGGAGACCGATGGCGCTGCAGGAAGAAGCCCTTTGTTCACTGGAGCCTAAACGAGCAATAGGACTTCTCACTGAGGCAGGGCTGGAAAACAAAAAGGAGGTGGAGCAATGCAGTGGGAGAGAGGGTAAAATTATAAATCCTCTCCTCACATGCAGATGCACAATTGTATTTATTGCAAAGAGCAATCTTTTTCCTCCTCCCCTCCCCAAATGGGCTGTTAGCTGGCATAAACATTGTGTGACAGCCAGAAATTACCTAACCAGATGTTACTGTCCTCACTCTGTCACGTGCTGCAGGGAATAAAGACCATCTTTTCCGTGATGCAGCCGGGATTATGGAATGCATTATTTCTAATGGCATGTTGTGTTCTGCTGGGCAGTGATGAGCCCAGCTTTCACAGGATTTCTCCTCGGGCTCACTCTTCCCCACTACCCCCAACAATGCAGAGTTGTATAAATTTAGCTCTGGTGACATTTTTCATGACCTCTGCCATTTTACTCTGGGCTGCTTTCTTGGTGGGGGCAGGAGAGGGTCCTTCTGTGATACCAAATACGTCTACAGCTGCCTGGCCAGGACAGAAGAGAGTTCTGGAAATAGCACTGTCAAGCCTTAGAAAGGTCAGATGGGTGATCAGAGGACATTCCATGCACAAGGGCTGAAGGCAAGAAGATAGTTTTTGTTAATTTTATTTTTTTAGTGCCATCAAGTCAGTGCTGACTCCTAGTGACCCAGCTGCCTCTGGGTTTTCTCAGCAATGTATCACAGGAAGTAGATTGCCAGGCCTTTTCTTCCGAGGCAGTGGAGGGTAAAGTGACTTGCCCAAGTTCACAAGGAGTGGCAGTGAGAATCAAACCCTTGATCTTCTGAGTACTAAGCAGTTGCTCTAAACTCTAGGCTACCAACCTAGAAATGCTCCTTTTACAACGTTATAAGAACATAACATAAGATATGCCATACTGGGTCAGACCAAGGTCCATCAAGCCCAGTATCCTGTTTCCAAAAGTGGCCAATCTAGGTCATACGTACCTAGCAGTTTCCCCAAAAGACACAGGTTCCACAATGCTTATACTGGGTCAAGCATTGATATCCTGGGTCCCTTCTTAATAATGGTTTATGGACCTTTCCTCCAGGAACTTGTCCAAATCTTTTTTAAACCCAGCTACACTAACAGCCTTTACTACATCCTCCGGTAACAAATTCCAGAGTTTGATTACACGTTGAGTGAAAAAATATTTTCTTTTATTAGTCTTAAATAGTTTACCCTGTAGCTCCATTGCATGTCCCCTAGTCTTTCTATATTCTGATAAGGTAAACAATCGATCTACGTTTACCCGTTCCACTCCATTCATTAATTTATAGACTTCTATCATATCTCCCCTCAGCCGTCTCTTTTCCAGGTTAAAGAGCCCTAGCCTTTTTAGCCTTTCTTCATAGGAGTATCCTTCCATTCCCTTTACCATTTTGGTGACTCTTCTCTGAACCTTTTCTAATATCGCTATATCCTTTTTAAGATATGTTGTAAGCTCTTGAGGGCAGGAAACATTAACTAGGTACCAGGCTATCTGTAGGACATGCAAATGCAATGTGTGCTTTCGAATTAGTGCAGACTCCTGGCGACCCAGAAGCTCCTGGGTTTTTTTGGCAGGGTGAGAGCGCCTTTATTCCTTCTTGTCCTCTACCGACGTGTGAGAAATCCTGTTTTATGCTCTAGGCTAGGGTAATGACTGTACCATAAATGGTTCACAGTCACCTGTTGATGACGGGGATAGTGGCTGCATGCTGTGAAATGGCAGCTGCTTGGAAGTAGCTTCTGACTCCTACACTGGAAAAACCAATTAGGCTATATTGGCTAAATGGAGAAGCATACAGATATGAGACGGGAAGTATAAGAGGGACAGTATGGGGCAGCAGTTCCTAGCTGTATGAGACAGTTTCTGGCCCTTTGAGAAGTGGAAGGGGTGAATTTAAGGGGGAAGTGGGTGGGGGGGGTGGTAGTTGATGTGGTTTTGTTTTTTATTTAATTTAAATATTTTATTGAATAGCCCATCAATAAACATTGGATCACTGCCTTTTGTTCTTGAAATGCAAACAAAATATTAAACAGAATTACAGGATTCAATAGATCCACCAAACAGATAACAAAAATATCCCAAAGTCCCCTTCACCCTTTCCAATCCTACTTGGAGTGGCTCATCCTCCAACCAGTAAACATAGAAACATGACAGCAGAAAAAGACCACATGGCCTAGCTAGTCTGCCCTTCCATATCAACTACAATAGTTCACTTTTTTTTCAGAGATCCTCTGTTTGTCTCATACTTTTTTGAATTCAGATACTGTCCCCGTCTCTACCACCTCCACTAGGAGACTATTCCACACACACATCTACCACTCTTTTCGTGTAAAAACACAAAACAAAAAACAACTTCTGCATATTACTCCTGAGTCTGTCCCCTTTCACCCTCATCCTATGTCCCCTCGCAGCAGGGCTTGCTTTCAATTGAGTCTCTCCTGTGCATTTTTTGCATGCCACAGAGGTATTTAAACATCTCTATCATATCTTCTCTATCCTGCCTTTCCTCTAAAGTATACATCTTAAGATCTTTAAGTCTGTCCTTATATGCTTTATAACAATGACTACTAACCATTTTAGTAGCCACCCTCTGCACAGACTCCAACCTGTTTATATCCCTTTGACGGGTGTGGTCTCCAGAATTGCACACACTACTCCAAATGAGGTTGCCCCAGAGACTTATACAGAGGCACTATTACCTCCTTTTTTCTGATGGCCGTTCCTCTCCCTATGTACCCAAGCATCCTTTTGGCTTTCGCTGTCACTTTTTCTACCTTTTTAGTTACTTTAAGATTGTCAGACACAATCACGCTCAGGTCCCATTCTTCTTTTGTGGACAGAAGTACTTCACCCCCTGCACTGTACTGCTCCCTTGGATTTTTGCAGCCCAAACGCATGACCCTGTATTTTTTAGCATTAAATCTCAGCTGCCAAATTTTAGACCATTCTTCACGCTTAGCTAGATCCCTTCTCATGTTATCTACTCCTTCCTGGGTGCTTTTGCAGATTTTGGTATCATCCACAAACAAGCAAACCTTACCCGACAGCCCTTCCGCAATATCACTAACAACAATGTTAAAAAGAATCGGACAAAGGAAAGATCTTTGTGGCACACCACTGGTAACCTCCTCCTCCTTAGAGTGAGCTCCATTTACCTGTACTCTGCTGTCTCCCACTCAACCAATTTCTTTTTTTAAAATTTTATATTTATAGAATTACAAAATATGATACAAGGATACAATTACTTGCACGGAAACCGGGAAAAGCCAAGAATATAATACACATAAGAAATAATGTCAAAGGAAAACATCAAATAGGCAACCCCACTCTAGCTCACTTTTGAGGATCCAAAAACAAAATAGCTACTATTATAGGAAATTAGTAGAGACAATATCAGCCAACATATCAAATTATTCCGGTGTAGAACAACTGGCAGACCCCACACCCATGGATTCCTGAGCATTCAAAAATAAATTAACTGAGATGGAAAATTAAAAAATAGAGGAAATGCCCTTCAGCTTCACAAGGCACTTGCAGGGATACTTTAGAAAAAAATACCCCAACCAGTTGCAAAACCTGTGGTCGCAGAATCTCTTTTGCGTCATTGGGTTTCCCTGGCAAGGTCAGGAAAAATGTACACCAAATAGCCCTTAAAAGGCACAGTCCTCTTCCTAAAAAAAACATTTTAAGGAGCCATTCCCTATCTAACGCTAGAGCAAGTGTGACCAAACAAGTGGCAGAGGTAACCAATTCTCCCTTTGAATTCTCTAACAAAGCAATTACATTTAATATATCAGCCACCTGAGGTCCCTATGTCTCAGCACTAGCAGAAGCTTTCTGACCTCTGGGAATATAATATATATTTTCACCAGTGGGGAACATGATTCAGAGGGAACCCCACCTATGTTTCCATCAAGTACATTTTAAACATCTCCTTAGCTGATATACCTGGTAACCTAGGAAAATTAATCAAATGTAAGTTAGTCATTCTAGAATGGTTATCTAAGTATTCCAGCCAACTCCTCACATTATTAGAATCTTTCATAAAAGTCTCTGCCTGAGAGTCCAAATGATCACTTTTTAACAATAACTCATTCACAGAAGCTTAATGTGTGTCAGTCATCACAGTATTCATGGAGCAAGCCTTTTCTTTCAGCTGCACTTGTGTTTGAAAAAGTTGTACCTGAGGAATAATGGCCTCACCAAGTTGTTTAACGGCAGACCAAATTATCTGTAAGGTAAACTGTTCTGGTCACTGTAAATCAAAGGAGAAAGCAAAAGACTCCTGCACAGTGTCCATTGCAACTGCTGCCATCGTGGAGTTCAGTGAAGGGGAAACTGCAACTCCTCTCACCACCTCTGTCAGCGCCTCACCTCCGATCGGTGCCTCAGGCAAAGAAAGATCCCATGGGATGACTACTGCTCCCACACTCGTGCCCAGAGTTGCCCTCAGTGAAGCAGCAGAAACATCAACTCTGGATGCCACCACTGCTTCCAAAGTTAGTTTTCCTAAAGTCTAAGACCCTCGCTTTTGAATGGATTTTATTAGTCCTAGTCCTAATACTGAGCCATGCCATCTGGTGATCACTGGATGCGAGATGATCTCCCACTATAACATCAGAAACACTTTCCCCATTGATAAGCACCAAGTCCAGTATGGCCCCTTCACGTGTGGATTCTATTACCAGTTGCCTGAGTAGTTCTCCCTATAGAGATTCTTGGATCTCCTTACTTCTAGATGACACTGCAGCAGGGATGTGCCAGTCAACATCTGGCATACTGAAATCACCTATCCATAGCATTTCTCCTTTCATGGCAATGCTGCGTATGTCTTCTATTAAATCTCTATCCACTTCTCCCTGTGAGGGGGATCTATATATCATTCCAATGCAAATGGATTTCCCTTTCCCTCTTTCTAGTTTAACTCACAGTGCCGCTTCTATTCCTTTAAGCCCTGCAATTCTATAGCTTTAAATTATTGTTTTTACATATAGTGCCACTCCTCTTCCTCTCCTTCCTACTGAATAAAGTATAGCCCTTATAATTACATCCGAGTCATGGTTTTCCATGAACTGTGTCTCTGTAATCTCCACTAAATCCAAATCAGCCTCTTCCATTAAAGCCTCAACATTCGGAATCTTATTTCCCATGCTAATGGCATTTATACACACTACTTTCCAGATGTTGCCCCTTTACCCATTTCTACAGAGGTATTTAATGTTTCACTTACCTGGGGGCTTTTTTTTACCCGTCCCCAATGAACCTAGTTTAAAACCCTCTTCAGTAGGTTAGCCAGCCTGCTGCTGAAGACACTTGGATTCTTCTTGGACAGATGGACGCCATCTCTGCTCTTTAGTCTTTGGAACATCATCCCATGTTCCAGGAAACCAAAACACACTCGGTGACACCATCCACACAGCCATGCATTCATCTCCAGGATGCGAGCTTCTCTGCCTCATCCTTTGCCCTCAACAGGGAGGATGGACGAGAACACTACCTGTCCCAGAGCCATGAAGTCACTTTTGATACACTCAGAGGGATACCTAACAGTATCAGTTGTGTCAACATGGATGAGCAACATCAGATAATAGTCAGTAGGTTTGATGAGTCTCTGCAAACTCTCTAACATAGTGTATTTTGGCACCTGGCAGACAGCATACCTCTCTGGACTTTGTCTGATCAGCAGATGGACGCTTCAGTACCCTTCAGAAGAGTACCCTTTAGTTCCTGGAGGTCACTGATTCTACACCATTGTGTGCTTGAACTCTGGTTCTTCCCTTTCCTGGGATGCTTTCATTTCCTCCACTTCCAGGGCTGCATACTGGTTCTTTAGTTCAAGGGCTGGAGGAGTTGGAGTGTTGATTCTGCAGGCTGTAGTGACTTGTGTCCAACTTTCTTCATTCTGTAGCCTCCCATCTTCCTCTCTGTCAGAGAATTTGGATGTTTCAAGAAGCTTCTCATCAATGAACTTCACTGTCTTGAATGCTTCTCAACCTTGCCACCTCTGAGCTCCTCCACTTGTTTCCTGAGCGCTTCAGCATGTAGGCATCCTGCACATGGAACTGGTCCTTCAACTGAAACATAGAAACCTAGAAACATGACGGCAGAAAAAGACCACATGGCCTATCTAGTCTGCTTTTCCATATCAACTACTACAGTAGTCCTCTCTTTTCCCTCAGAGATCCTCTGTGTTTATCCCATCCTTTTTTGAATTCAGATACTGTCCTCATTTCCACAACCCCTACTAGCATTGGGATCTCTGTCTGGACAGAGGCAGAAGCTGTAATGGGGGCAACAGCTTTGGCAATATGATTTTTCCCAGCCATTGTTGAGTTGGTGGAGCTTTGGTACCTGTTGAAGTAAAAAAGAAAGACCTACCAAAGTCCCTACCTATTCCTCAGCCTTCCTTTTAAGAGATAAAGCAGTTGACCTCTTTTAGGTGTGTTCTAACAGCGCTGTTCTATGTCCCTGTGTGTAGCTAATTGGAGAGTTGCCCTATAAAGCAAGAATGCTTACATGGGCTGGGTGGAAGCTGGGGTGGGTAGGGAGACATCTAACACCTAATGAGGTCAATGGCTTTAGAGCTAATAAATACGTTCAATGCACTTTAAGCATATATTCATAAACCTTTCACACGTTACCTGGCAACCACTGTACATATGGTTTCCAATCTCTCATGAATTTCCTCATGCACCCAGTCTTCAGGGCTATGAGTCTCACCATACCATATGCATTATTCTATCTCTGAAGCAGCTGATCCCTGGTTGTCATAATAGTCTGCTTCCAAGCTGATGCTATTTCCATCTGCGCCACCAGCATTGCATTCATACAGGCCACAAATACTTTCTCATTCAGTGTCTCAAGGCAGATAAGCAAGAGGCAGTCTTTAGGGTCCAGGGTACTCTCCATCTTTCCAGTAGGGGTGAAACATAGGCCATGTGGTCTTTTTCTGTCATCATATTTCTATGTTTCTATCTAGTCTGTCCTTCCATATCAACAACTACAACAGTCCCCTTTTTTCCTTTAGAGATCCTCTGTGTTTGCCCCATGCTTTTTTGAATTCAGTTACTGTCCTCATCTCTCCACGGATCCACCACTCTTTCCGTAAATAAATATTTCCGCAAATCACTCCTGAATCTATCCCCCTTCATCCTCATCCCATGTCCCCTTGTAGCAGAACTTGCTTTCAATTGAAAGAGGCTCTCCCCCTGAACATTTATGCCACGGAGGTATTTAAACATCTCAATCATATCACCTCTATCCCGCTTTTCCTCTAAGGTGTACATATTAAGGTCCTTAAGTCTGTCCTCATATGCTTTATAATGAAGACCACTAACCATTTTAGTAGCCACCCTCTGCACCGACTCCATCCTGTTCACATCCTTTTGAAGGTGCGGTCTCCAGAATTGCACACTATACTCCAAATGAGGTCGCACCAAAGACTTATACAGAGGCACTATCACCTCCTTGTTTTCTGCTAGCCATTCCTCTCTGTATGCACCCAAGCATCCTTCTAGCTTTTGCTGTCGCCTTTTCTACCTGTTTAGCTACTTTAAGATCATCAGACACAACCATGCCCAGGTCCCGCTCTTCTTTAGTTGACAAAAGTACTTCACCCCCTATACTATATTGCTCCCTTGGATTGCTGCAGCCCAAATGCACGACCTTACATTTTTTAATATTAAATCCCAGTTGCCAGATTCTAGACCATTCTTCAAGCTTAGCTAGATCCTTCCTCATGTTATCTACACCTTCCTGGGTGTCTACTCTATTGCAGATTTTGGTATCATCCGCAAAAAGACAAACCTTACCCGACAGCCCTTCCGCTATATCACTAACAAAGATGTTAAAAAGAATCTGACCAAGGACAGATCCCTGGGGCACACAACTGCTAACATCCTTCTCCTCAGAGTGAGCCCTATTTACCTGTACTCTTTGTCGCCTCCCACCCAACCAATTTCTAATCCAAGCAATAACTTTAGGGTCCATCCCTAGGGTGTTCAGTTTGTTTATAAGTCGCCTGTGAGGAACAGTGTCAAAGGCTTTACTGAAATATAAATACACCACATCTAGGGCTCTCCCTCGGTCCAACTCCCTGGTCACCCAGTCAAAGAAATCAATCAGATTTGTCTGACAAGATCTGCCTCCGGTGAATCCATGCTGCCTCGGATCCTGTAATCCGCTGGACTCCAGAAACCTCACTATTTTCTCTTTCAGCAGCGTTTCCAATAATTTACTCACCACCGAAGTTAAAATAACCGGCCTGTAGTTTTCAACCACATCCTTACTTCTGCTTTTGTGTAAAGGCACCACATGTGCCTCTCTCCAGTTTTTTGGCACCACTCCCAAATCCGAGGCACTGAAAAGGTCCGTCATTGGAGCTGCTAGAATGTCCCCAAGTTCCCTCAGTATTCTAGGGTGTATCCCATCCGTTCCCATTGCTTTGTCTACTTTAAGTTGAGCTAGTTTTCCACGAACACAGTCTTCTGAAAATTGTTCAAGATGTCCCTTGCTTCTGTTCCTGTTTGTGGGTGTTTTCTGAGGTCCTGCTCCTGGTTCTTCATCTGTGAACACAGAACAGAAATATTTGTTAAGCAATTCTGCTTTATCCTTATCCCATGGACGACTGTTCCATGGGATCCACAGTCCTGCCAACATAGGTCTGAGTGTGTACTGCCAAAGCTCTTAACCCTTTCAAGGCCTACTTTAAATTTTTAATCCACGTTCTGCAGCCGGGTTAATTTTTGCATATTTCAGGAAAATTGTACCCGTCTTATTCAATATGTTCTAATAGTGATTTTCCTTCTGCTATGGTGTTATGTATTATATACCATTTGATAGGAATATTTAGTCAGAATTTTGGATCCCAAGAGTTTTGGGCTCGTGTCATGTACCACTTGTATAATATTTTATATCCATTTGCCACCAGTGAGGTAGATATATATATTTTAGGAACCATCAACAAAATATCCCCTCACTCAGCAACTTCTAACTCCATCCCTAACTCAACCTTTCAGGGCTTCTGGAAGCCTATTTTGTCTTCAGAGTCTGTTGTCATCATTTGGTACAGCCATGAAATAAAGCCCTTTGCAAAATGGAGCTGCTTAGTTAAAATCTCAGAGATTCCAGTTTTGCATTACCTCTTGCTTCTTATTACCCATGCAAGAAAATGCTTAACTGATAGAAACACCAAAAAAATCATGCCTACCCAGAGAGTACTTATCACAGAACTCAGCAAAGTTAGGGCTCTATTCTTCTCAAAGAATTGTCCTAAACTCACCAAATCTCCCACCTCTTGAAGAGGGGGCTCATCCTCGCCATTATATCTAATATGGTAGGATAGCCATCTTTATCAAAGTTGAATGCCCCATCCAGGAAAAACCTTTTCCCTACTGTTCCAGATCTCTAACTGTAGCATCTAAGGTTGAAAGGTAGTTAAGTCCCCTAGGTATCAGTAAGAGAAGGTGAAATGAAATGCAGTGTGTGCTGTTGAGTCAATGCTGACTCCTGACAACTCAGTTTCTGGGCTTTCTTGACAAGGTACTACCAGAAGTAGATTGCCAGGCCTTTCTTCTGTGCAGTGAGTTTACATCTCCTGATATTACAGGGTGGTCTCCCATCCAAGTACTAGCTAGGCCTGACCCTGCCTAGCTTCAGAGATCAGCCAAGAGCAGGTTCATTCAGGACAGCTGAAGTTACCACCCCATATACAGTGGTGTGCAAAAGTCTGGAATCACTTGTGAGTTTTGCGTTTTTCGTACTTTCTAACGTGTGTTTTTTTTTTGTTTTGTTTTTTTTAAATTTTGTATTAGCCCAGCATATTCATCTTTCTACCACGTTAAAAGGGATACCTTTGGCTATTAGAGTTGACATTTTTGCATTCCTTGCTTCCAATTTAAAAACTTTACAGACACTGGGAGATAGCTACTGCGATTTTTGCGGATCCTGCTTCAAAACTGGATCGAGATTATCCAATATGCACACGTTATTTCTGACCAATCAGGAGGCTGGTTTCACTAACCAATCACAATGCAGCTATCTAGCCAACAGTGCACCTATAAAAACGCATGGAATTTTTGAATTTCATACGCTTTCTGGATCGACCATGAAGATGACTCTGACCCTGACGTTGGAGGAGCGTGTTCGTGTGTCCTTTATGAGCGAGGAAGGATTTTCAAGCCGTCAGATAGCCAGGAAAGTTGGCTGTAGTCAGAGCGCTGTTAAGATTGTACAAAAGAAAGAAACAGGTTCAGTGGTGGACAAGCCTCGTTCAGGTCGTCCACGTGCATCAACATCACGCCAGGACCGCGCACTACAACGCACTTCACTGACTAATCGCAAGTTGACCTCTCCTCAGCTACTTTGAGAGTGGTCAGACAAGAGTGAGGTCAGTGTCAGCTCATCAACAGTTCATCGCCGGTGCCTGCAGTTTGGTCTCTGGGGCTGCAAAACACGGAATAAGCCACTGATGACTGACATACAAAGGCACAACTGGATCGTGTGGGCGAGAAAGCACTCAACCTGGTCGACTGAAATGTGGGAAAAGGTGCTATTCAGCGATGAAAGCACCTTCTGCCTATTTGGTAACCAGGCCCACACCCATGTGAGGAGATTTCCTGAAGAGGAATTCAAGCCTGAGTTTCTCAGCCTCACTGTGAAGCATCCTTTGAAGGTCATGGTCTGGGGCTGCATGGCTGCCAGTGGCGTTGGACGTCTTCACATCGTCAATGGAATGGTCAACGGGGCCAAGTACATCACCATACTGCAAACGTGCATGGTGCCATCAGCACACCAGCTGTTTCCTGGCCAGTTCCTGTTCCAAGATGACAATGCACCCTCCCATTGCTCCAGACAGGTGATCAGCTGGAAGCAGCAGAACAACAAGTCAATGGACTGGCCTGCCCAATATCCAGATCTGAATCCAGTCGAGAACCTGTGGCACTAGGTGACCTTGGGAATATCCAAGAGGTATCTGACATCAAAGCGTGAGCTGATTGAGTCACTCATTGCAGCTTGGAACCGCGTTGTCACCAACGATCACCTTGTCAGACTGGTTCATTCAATGCCGACAAGGTGCAGTCAGGTGATCAAGAACAAAGGGTGGCTCATCAAATACTGAGCTATCACTGACAAGTAAAAATGGCCTTTTTCAAGGCCACATACATTAATTTGAAGAAAACCTGGCATGCGTCCATAATATTTTAAAGCATACTTATAATAATATATCGTTGGCCAATGATGCGCATTACGCGATTTTCACAGAAAATCTATCAATAGGACAACTATGGGGAACAAACTCAGAAAATAAGGACCAAGCCAATACTAAAAGTTGGCCCTAATAGCCAAATCTATCACTTATCATGAGATACACAGAAAAAGCCACTGGGAGGAAAAAGAAATTGATATAAGGTCATGAAGTTTAAAAAACGTTAAATTTACAAGTGATTCCAGACTTTTGCACACCACTGTACTTCAAATTTGAATATGCCCATTTAAGAGAAAAGACTCCTTCAGTCTACTATAGTGCCTGGGGGGTTAATATTTATTTTATTTTATTTATTTATTTACATTCTCTTATATACCGCGCTATTCTGCATCAGTGCGGTTTACATTGAACAAACTGAAATTACATTATTAAAGGCTTTGGACTTTGCTGAATTAATTTTAAACCCAGATATTGTGCTATATTCCCTAATGAGCTTTAAAAGATTGGACAATGAGTTTAATGCTTCTGAGATAATAGATACAATATCGTCTGCATATAAAGACACTTTATATTCTTTTTCTCTCAACCTAACTCCCATAATATCTGGATTCCCTCTTACCAAGATTGCCAGGGGTTCCAAAGAGATGGTAAATAGTAACGGATAAATGACACTCCTGTGTAGTCCCACCCCAAAGGAAATGCCCCAGCATTTTCTCTTATTTGGGCTGTTGCTAGTCTCCCCATCATCGTCAACTATAAAATAGTCCTGAATAACTCTCACCAGGGCCTCCCTAACTCACTGCCCTCAAATGGCTATTATTTTTAATCTCTAAATAGTTGTCTTAATTCCCCATTCAGACCAATTAAATCTTGAGACTGGTGCATGGTCCAACCATTCCACATCAATTGTCTTATCTCAGCACTATCCAGAAGGAAAAAATCAATTCCGGAATAACAGTCATAGGGATGAAAATAAAAGGTGTAGTAGATATAAAAGAATTCCGGAAGCTACTTAAAACCACCCTATTAATTGAACAATTCAACGAAGACCACCAATCCACCCTAACCACCCCACAAAACGAGTTACACAAGACATGACACCCTCGACATAAAAACATCCTATTACTCTTATTAAAATGTATATAGCCCAATGTAGATAGCTCAACCTATGTATATTGCCCAATCTAGATAGCTCAACCTGTATGCTGTATATTGCACCCCAAATCAAATTCTACCTATCCACACACTCACGAACACTACCCTCACAACCACTGCATGCCGCACTACCCTACTTGATTGGTTTGCCGTGAAATCCGCTTTGATTCAAGGATAAAGCGGGATAGAAATACTTTTAAATAAATAAATAGTCCTAAAAGCAACCATGAAGCTGCCTTCTGCCATTCACAAGCTGATAGCACTCAACTTTTTTTAGTTCAAATATTCTTGCTTTAATTAACAACAAAAGAAAAAAAGTTACAAAAAGAGAGCACAAGAGACTTGAAAAAATCAGCAACATCCTTGAGATGACAGTTTTATTAGCGAAACTACATGTTACAATTGGCTAGTAAGGCTGTGAGGGTATGCAGACTGCAACTGAAAGTCTTTTTCCACTGGTGACCAAACACGGCAAAACTGATCAGATTTCTTCATGTCCGCCATTGCTATTTCTAGTCTTGGAACTCTGTTCTTCAGATTCAAACAAAAGTGAATGTTTAACATATTGTTAACTTTCCAGCAGCTAAGGATAATCTTCAGTGCTATAATCAATAAGATGTTGATCAATTTGGCTTGAGAGGTTAAGTGGATGTGCACCAGATTTAAGAACAGTCTTATATTCAGTATTCAAGCAGAAACCATTAATATCACAATGTGCCACATATCCTTCCAGAACACATTGACCTTATTGCAGTAAAATAACATGAGTCTCCCTTTAGTGCATTTAAGAGACCAACATTCAGGAGAAGAGGACAGCTTAGCACTGTACATTTTCATAGGGATCCAAATTGCCCTGTTTCTGAGAGAAAATATTGATTGCATTATACTAGCTGATGCCATTGCTCTGTTAGTGCGAGTTCAGAAATGCTCCCATTTGGCATCAGGTGGCACCTAGTCGATGTTTGAAGACCAGGCAGCCTCCAAACCCTTTCCAAAAGAGGGAATTTTAGATACGAAAACCTTAAGAGATTACCAGCTGGCTTCTAGACAAGTTGTTCCACTAGCGTAAAGGGAAGCTACTGTATGTCACTAAGAATGGGAATGTCCTTTTAGTCTAGAAGGGATGCACATACCAACTAGATACTTTAGCAGTAGAGGAGACTACAAGGTTTCTTCCAACATGAGGCCTGAAAGTTACCTAGTGGATAGCATCATTGTATGTTCTGAGCAAGAGTAAAAGCCTTATGGTATGTAGAATAGTTGGGAAAGGTTTCTTGAGCTTTTTGAAAGCAATCTTAGATTGCCTTTGTCTGCTTTTTTAATACATAGTAACATAATATATGACGGCAGATAAAGACCATCATGGTCCATCTAGTCTGCCCAGCAAGGTGGTAAGAGTAGGTGCACCCATCACTCCATGCAGGTCACCCCTCCCCATGCCTTTGTTTAGGGGTGAACCCACCACTCCGTGCAGGTCACCCCTATTTGTTGAGATAGCTGAGATAGTTAAGGTTATTTTGATTTTATCCTGTTGCTATAAAGGGATCCACTGTGTCTGTCCCATGCCATTTTAATTCTGTCATTGTATTTGTCCCCACCACTTCCATCGGGAGGGCATTCCAAGCATCCACCACCTTTTCCGTGATAAAGTATTTCCTGACGTTCCCTTTCAGTTTACCTCCTTGAAGCTTCATGTTATGTCCTTTAGTTTTGCAGCTTCCCCGTCTTTGAAAAAGGTTGGTTTGTTCATTAATACTCTTTAAGGCCTGTATCATATCTCCCCTGTCCCTCCTCTCCTTTAGAGTATACATATTTAGGTCTTCAAGTCTCTTCTCATGTCTTCTGGTGCAGGCCCCCAAATCATACTGCCTTCCTCTGAACCGTTTTGGTCTCCAAAATTAAACACAATATTCCAAGAGTGCCCTCACCAGCGACTTGAACAATGGCATTAGTACCTCCTTCTTTCTGCTGGTAATTCCTCTCTGTATGGAAACCAGCATCCTTCTGGCTTTGGGCCACTGCCTTGTCACACTGTTTTTGCCACCTTGAGATCCTCAGAAACGATCACTCCGAGGTCCTTCTCCTAGTCCGTGTACACCAACCTCTTGCCCCCTATCGCATATAATTTCCTTGGATTTTTGCATTCCAAGTGCATGACACTGCACTTCTTTACATTAAATCTTAACTGCCAAGCATTAGACCATTCTTCCAGCTTTTGTAGATATTTCCTCATGTTATCCCCTCCCTCTGGGGAGTCCACTCTGTTGCAAATTTTTCTGTCATCTGAAAAGAGACAGACTTTTTTCATTCAGCCCTTCAGCAATATCACTCACAAATACATAGAGCAGTACCAGTCCCAGGACCGATCCCTGGGGCATGCCACTAATCGCCTTCCTTTTATCCGAGTGAGTTCCGTTTACCATCACCTTCTGTTGTCTGTCAGTCATCAAATTTCTGACCCAGTTCACCACCTTGGGACCCCATCGCCAAGCTGTTGAGCTTATTGATAAGCCTCCTATGAGGAACAGTATCAAAGGCTTTGCTGAAATCTAGCTAGATCACATCCATCACATGCCCTTGATCTAGTTCTCTGGTCACCCAGTCAAAGAACGCAATCAGATTTATTTGGCATGATTGTTTCCTGGTAAAACCATGTTGCCTCGGATCATGCAACCTGTTGGTTTCGAGAAAGCACATTATTCTCTCTTTCAGGAGCACTTCCATTACTTTTCCCATCACCGAGGTAAGGCTTACGGGCCTGTAATTTGCCACTTCCCTATTACCACTTTTGTGAAGAGGTACAACATCAGCCCTTCTCCAGGCCTGTGGACCTTCTTCCCTCTCCAAGGATCTATTAAAAACATCTAAAGGCCCTGCCAGAACCTCTCAGCTCTTTCAGTATCATGGGATGTATCCCATCTGGTCCCATGGCCTTGTTCACTTTCAGTTTTGCAAGCTGTTCAAACACATCATCTTCTGTGAATGGTGTGGTATCTATACCATTCCCATTTGTATATTTGTCAATCACAGGTGGTCCTCCAGGATTTTCTTTAGTAAAAACAGAACAGAAGTATTTGTTTTAGCATTTTCGCTTTTTCAGTGTCACTTTCCATGAATCTGTCTTCGGCACTTTTGAGTCTTGCCCATTCCACCTCTGATCTTCTTCTTCTCCTGAATATACCTGAAAAAAGTTTTGTCATCACATTTTATATCTTTATCCATCTTTTCTTCTGCCTTCGATTTTGCTATCTTTATTTCTTTTTGTCTCTTTTAGTTTTATCCTGTATTCTTTTCTGTGTTCCTCAGTTTGCAAACTTCTGAATTTTGTGAAAGCTGTGCTTTTTGCCTTTATTTGTGCAGCCACTTCTTTGGAGAACTAAATAGTTTCCTTTTCCTCTTGTTTTTATTTACTTTCCTTACATATCTTTATTGCCTCCTTTAGTTTAGCCCACTGCAGTTCCACTTCCCTTACCTCCTCCCACCCTGCCCACTCCTCCCTCAGGCACTTGGCCGTTTTACTGAAGTTAGGGTTTTTGAAGTCTAGGACTTTAAGCTTGCTGTGAATTTGACTCTGCCTTGGCTTTTATCTCATGTGTTGATAGCTGCTGCGCACATGGGCACCCATCTGGATATTCGACATGCTATCTCAGTTGGTGAGTACTAAATCTAGCAGTGAACCTTCCCTGTTCTGTTCCATCACCAGTTGTCTAAGACAGGGGTGGCCAACTCTGGTCTTAATGTACCATGATCCAGTCTGGTTTTCAGGATGTTCCCAATAAATATTCATGAAGTATATTTGCATCCACTGCCTCCCATTGTATGCAAATATATCTCATAAGAACATAAGATAAGAACATAAGATATGCCATACTGGGTCAGACCAAGGTCCATCAAGCCCAGTATTCTGTTTCCAACAGTGGCCAATCTAGGTCATACGTACCTAGCAGTTTCCCCTCTCATGAATATTCATTAGGGGCATCCTGAAAACCAGGCTGGATTGTGGTGCACTAGGACTGGAGTTGGCTGTCCCTGGTCTAAGCAATGCATCTTGGACAACATCCACAATTATTTTACTTCTTTCCAGATTTGCAGAAGGAATACTCCAATCCACATCAGGTAGATTAAAGTCACCCAGTATGATCACTTCCCCTTTCATTGCTACCTTTGTAATATCAATAATCAAGTCTCTATCAATTTCTTCGGTTTGAGTTGGAGGCCTGTAGACTACACCAGTATGGATGATAGTGCCATCTCCTCTTTTCAACACAATCCACAGCGCTGCTTCTTTTCTCCACATCCCCTGCATTTCAGCAGCTTTAATATCAATTTTGACATATAGGGCTACTCCTCCTTTTCTGTCTTCTCTTTCTCTCCTAAATAGATTATAGCCAGCTATAGCTATATCCCATTCATGCGATTTGTTAAAACATGTTTCTGTAATGGCCACAATGTCCAAATCCATTTCCACCATTAGGGCTTCCAGGTCAGGAATTTTGTTGGTAGGCTTTGAGTATTTATGTTCATTGCCTTCCAGCATTTGTTGACTGGCTTGCCTCTATTTTGCATGGATTTTGTTCTACACGCCTCTTGCCATTAATGTGTGGGTTGATAGTGTGGCTGTTTCCAATGTTATGTTTTTGCTGGGAGTGACATCCTAGACGTGTTCTTCTCCATCCATCACCCCCCTTTCCCTAATTTAAATGCCTGTCCGCATAATGCCTGAATTTTTCCCTTGGGGTCCTTTTCCCTGTGACAGAGAGATGTAGTCCATCAACACAGACCACCTACCATAGACCACCTATCTTTCTATAAAACTCCACTGAATACAAACACGGCACCATACTTAGCACAAAAGTCATTTTGGGTGCTAATACAATTTTCTCATTCCATTCAATTCCCAAGACTGCACATACACACCAAACCACCCACAAATAGGCACACCTCAAAGCCACTACTATCTCACATACTCGCGCCACAACCACACCAAACTGTCTAACACCAGACATACAGTCGATTTACTAGGAACGCTGAAAAAAAGGAAAAACCTTTCCCCACAGATACAAATGAGAAAAGGCCTATTATAGTGCAGATATTAAATAGGAAGTACATATAAAGCAAGGTAATGTGATCCCAATTGAAAGTATGATTGAGTAGGAGGAAAAATGACCACTGAGAGCTCCATATAGGCTCTCAAGTGTTACTGGCATACTTCAGCAAATGAAAGACAAAAGAAAGGGGAAAATAAAAATGTTGGTCCATGCCTCCACCATAGCAATGGAGAACTCGTGGCCAGTCCATAAATAGGGGACCCAGATACATCAGTCCCTGTGAGGCAGGTAAGTAAACAAAACAATATGCACAAGCCACAAGAACGTAGCGTCCACTGGCATGAGGTCCCCTCTAGCTTCATAGTCGGGGTGCCCAGGGCCACCAAACCATACAACCATCAGGTCAAACTACAGCACACTCTGAAGAAGCCATCACTCACGACACAACAAGCGAATCAGGGCTACCAGTCCACCCATAACAAGCAGAAGTAGACTTCCAGATATTCCCACCAAAATGTCTCCAGTCTGTCAGCCGCTATTCCAGAAAGTACCAATCCATGCCCCTGGCCAGTCAATCAAAGTGCATCAGATAGTACCAAAAACAGATTTTGGTTCCCATGATTTTTCGATGCAGCTTCAGGAATTGAAGAGATGAACAACTCCATTATGATGCACACGTAGCTTGACACAAATAGCATTTGATAAGCAAAGAGCTGCGAGGAAACTGAAGAAAAAGCTTGGGGACGCTGCTGCACCAGTAGCGAGTAGTCTTCGAATATCAGTATGCACTTCCAATCATGGAAAGCTGATTTCGCAGTACACGCAACTCACAGAACCTCTTCTTTCTGTACAAACTTCCCCTTCCCCTGCCTAATTTGTCTGTTTTCTGTCTGCTCTTAAGTTCTTTTGGGTGTTCTTCTCTTTCCTGTCACAAAATGGAGTTCTTTTCTTTTTCTGCAGCATATTTTATTTTATTGTAAACCACTCTCAGGCTTCGGCAAGGGCGGTATATAAAGTGTGAAATAAAGATAAGGATAGGAAATGGGCGATCACTACTCTCGGCTGTTCTTCAGACTCCCTCCGTGGGCCCACTCGATGTGCATGTTCAATCTGAAGCAGACCTACCGCAGATCCGAGCTGGAGACCTAGGGGCAGCCATGTTTCCAAAAAAAACCTCCACATCTGCCTCTGACTCAGGATTACCGATAAAGCATAAATTATTACGCCTGGAATGATTTTCTAAATATCTAGCTTCTTGGTCTGATTAAGAACATTCTTTAAAGAGGAAAGTTCCTGAGCCATCTCTCCGGTGCCTGCTTCTGCAGCTCCCATGCGCTGTTTGAGAGTGTCCATTTGTCCTCAAAATGACTTCAAAGAAGCGCTAATATCAGACATTTTGCCATATAGCCTCTCAAATTTAGAGTCCAAAGTGCATACAACCTCTGAAGTAACCTCATTCACCAGAGTCACTGAGGTGGGCGATGGGTTCCTGTCACTAGCAGATGCCATTTTGGGAGCAGAGACATTTGGCTTGTCCTTCTCCTTGCACTGGGGTTTCACCACCATCAGTTATACGGATTACACCTATTAAACTCTGGGGTATCACAAGCCAGATGGGACCTTTAGCATAACCTCTGAAGCATGGAGTAGTTGCATTAAAAGGTATATTTGTAGGAAGGGCTTGGGAGTTCAGAAAAAACGTTGCTTCCCCTTGCTCACCATATAATGTGACCCCAGGGTGCTAATACCATTTTAATGGTTGCAAGTCTTCCTCACCATGACAGATGAAAAGGAGACCACTTAAGCACCAAAGGTTTAACCAGCTGTATAACTTTCTCTGCTGCCATCTTTCACGTTACATCAGGATCAGGGAAAAGTTCTGTTTTCTGTTTGATTTTATAACCTACAACTAGAGAATAAGACTTGGTTAAAGAGAGCAAAGAGGGAAGGAGTTGGCTCCAGACTTGACCCATATATTAAAATATCGTTAGCATATGCTGATATCTTCACTTCCATACTTCCCACATTGAACCTCTTAATAAAGTAGTGGGCCCTATTAGCAGACAAGAGAACCTCAATACCAATGTTGAACAGTAGTCTTGACTGAGGACACCCCTGATGAATGCCTCTATAAAGCTGAAAAGTGTTAGGGTATTGTTAACTAGAATATGAGCTGTAGGTTACGTATGGTTTGTTTGTTTGTCCGTCCGTCCGTCCATCTATCCATCCATCTTTATATACCACCTTATCCTTCAATCAAAGTGGTTGGAAACACAATATGGGGTCTACATTCAACAGGAGGGGGGATGAGAAGACATACACAGAGACTATCGGGAGTTCTCACTATGACGTGCATGCTGTTTGAAAGTTATATTACTTGTCCATATGAATCCATGAACAGGTGTGTTTTGAGGGATTTGTGGAAGTCCTTGAGGTCATTTTGGGCTCTTAATTCTTCGGGGAGGGAGTTCCACAGATCTGGCGCCGAGAGTGAAATAGCCCTTTTGGACGTTGCTTGTTTTGTCTTATGGTAACCTGCGGGGGTGCAGAGTCTGTTGTTGCCTTGGGTTTGCCTAGGCCTGCTGCTTGTGTCTTTGGATATTATGGCCTGTAATATGTCTGCTGAGCAATGATGTATGACTTTGAAAATGATCAGTATTGTTTTGAATCTCGCTCTTGCAATTATAGGAAGCCAATGCAGCTGTTGAAGTACGGGTATGATGTGTTCGTATTTGGCAGTGCCTGTGATAATGCGTGCTGCAGTATTCTGAACCAGTTGAAGTGTATGGACAGACTGCTTGGGAAGACCCTGGTATAATGAGTTTCCGTAGTCCAGTAATGGGGTGATGACTGTTTGGCATACTGTGTGGAAATGTTCCTGGCTGAGGATTGGTTTAAGTCTCCTGATGATCTTTAATCGGTGGTATGCTTTCGCTGCAGTCTTATTTATTTGTAATTGTAAATTCAGGTTCTTGTCTAAGATGATGCCTAGATACTTTACCTCATCCTTTATTGCTATTGTCCTATTTAAGATGTTGATTTCTTGGGGGTGGATTGAATGTCTGGCTTCTGGAAAGGAACACTGCTTCTGTCTTATCAAAGTTCACCTTTAGGTTATTGTTGGCGAGCCAAACATTCATATTGTCGAGGCACTTGGTCATTGATGTTATATCAGATATGCTCAGGTCAATTGGGGTATACACCATATCATCATCTGCATATATGTGATATTGTAATCTCCAGGAACAAGCAGGAATGAGTCTTCACATATGGGTACGTCGGTACCGACGGAGTCTGCACGGGAATGCTTCCCAGCGTCCAGTCAAAGTGCTTTTGGAAGCATCCCACCACGCCTGCGTGCTGCCTTCCCACCTTTCCCAACTGCCTCTCCTCAGTTTTCGTTTTTCCGCGGAGCCGGCAGGACATCCTCCTGTCACCGCAGAAAATTCTTCTTTTATTTCTTTAGTTTTCTTGTGGTCGCGGCTGTCTTCCCGACGCCACCGGTACTGCCATTGTCTTGTTTTCTTTTCTTGTAAAGTCTTCCTTTTTCAGGGAATATTTTTTCTTCATAGTGTCTCACGGTATCTTAGGCCTTTTAGGCCTCTTCTTTTTCCCTCATGGAACCGCCAGCCACTTTCTTCAAGAAATGTTCAAACTGTGGCGGTACAACTTTATTTTTAGACCCTCGACATCGGTGTCTAACCTGCTTGGGTCCTGACAACAGTTTGGTGGAAAGAAGTCTTCAATATCGAGGTTCCCTCGATACATGGTTTCCCTCCAGCTTCGGGGCACCGTCCCCTTCTTCTACACAGGATCAGGTAACCCACAAACAGTCTGTTAAGACTAGCCAGCCCTCGAGTGGTAGGTCTCATGCACAACATGTAGACGGCTCCGGCCTTGCCCTCGAGGGCCCACTGGCTTCAAAACCCCGGCGGGAGTCTTCGGTCTCCAAAGCATATAAGGGGTTTCACGTTGTTCCTGGGGTTCACCCCTCACAGAACATACCTGAGCCGTGTCCGGTGGTGGCATCCGCTTCGAGCGATACCGATACCCCGACATCGGCACTGGTGTTGGATGAAATACTCCTCACCAGGGATGGTCATCTGGCGTCCTCGGGGCCTTCGGGACCGGTGGATACACTCCAGACTGACCTTCCATTATCGGTACCAGCACCGATACTACCACCGACGTCGGTACCCTCCAGACGTGCATCGATAGCCTCGCTTCCTTCGATGCTGAGTCTGGAATCGATCTCCAGTCTGGAGGACTGGGTACCGACTCGCCTTGGTACCGGCTCCGGGCGGTACCGAAGGCTCGGTTCCGATGATTCGGATCCGCAACTCTCGGTTCCCTCGAGGCCGATTGAGTTGTCACTAGCTGACCTTCACTCACTGGTATCAGACACGGTACCGTAGTCGGTACTGATGTCCTCATTACCCTTACAGTCGGTGCATTCCATGCTTCGCTTATCGATGCCGAGTTTAGAATCGCTCTCTAGTCTGGAAGACTCGGTACCAGTACACTTTGGTACCGACACCGATCGATACCGGTCACCGATGACTGCTCCGATGTCTTTGTCGAGCTCGACTCCGACATCGGTACCGGTATTGGCATCGGTACCGGTATCCACAGTAGCATCGTGGCCAACTCCTACCATGCTTTTTCCAACAGGATCGCTCCCTTCTATGCCAAGCTTGGAGTCGATACCTGGCATGGACAATGTGGTAATGACGGTCGCTGCTCCTGACAGCCAGTACCGGCGACCATCCTTTAAGCATTCCACACTGCACTGTGCAGGATCTTCTATTCCTATATATCTGGATAGCTCTGTCGGTGCTCAGGCTAGTTCTTCAGATCTAACCTGTCCAAGGGAAAATACTGTTGGGGAACCCTCTTTTCAGAGTTTCCTCCTGGATATAGCAAGATCTCTTGCTATTCCTATCCCAGGACATGATCCTGCACAGGACTCTCTTTCTACCAAAGCAAAGGAGAACATAATGCTTCCTTTGCATCATTCCTTGCAGAATCTCCTTCTAGGAATGTGGGAAACACCTTTAAGGGTAACCCCACCTTCCAGAGCAACTGATCTCTTATATCAGGGGCCCCACTCTCCAGGGTTTCAAAAGACTCAACTTCCTCATCATTACATAGTTGTGGAATCAGCAATGAGGCGGGTAAAGAGCAAGAAAAAGCACTCTTCTTATCCGCCAGGTCGTGAGTCTAAGATACTTGATGCCTTTGGACGTCAAACCTTCCAGACATCTATGCTTTCTGCAAGAATTCTCTCATATATTTTCTATATGAGTCTATCTCTTGAGGAGGTCACAAAGCAATTACATCTTTTGACTCCTTCTCTTCCAGAGTCCAGGAGTGCAGACTATTCTTCACTGCTCAAGCATCTCCAGAATATCTCTTGGTTTCTTACTCGTGCTTCCCTAGACTCTTTTGAGTCTGTTAGCAGGACTTCTGCTATAACCATAGGGGCACGACGTAGAGCCTGGCTCCAAGCTTCAGGCTTGGACAAATGGGCACAGCACAGACTGGGACATACTCCTTGCACTGGAGACAATCTTTTCAACAAGGAGTCTTTTTACGTCAGGTTACTCAGTTCTCCACTGACTTACCTGTTCCTAGGAGCTGTTCTGCACCTTCTTCTGTCCCAGTAGGTAGGAAATGTCCTGCCAAACTTTCTTCCCATAGGAGAAGAAGGTTTTATGCATCATCTGCCCATCATACAGATGTTCCTAAACAGGGGAAGCATCGTCCTGGTCTGCAGAGTTCAACCTCTCACCAGGCTCAGCAAATCCAGCAACCACAGGGTTTCTGATCAATTCATCAGATGCTTGTGACTCTGGGGATTACAATCTGCAGTTGCTTCTTCTCATTAGAGATAATCCACTGCTGTCATTCTAAATCCTAAACATGGATCTCTTCCCGAAAGACATCCATTCTTTCTATGTTCTATGAGCTGTTAGGATGTTCATGCTTCTAGGTCACAGGATTTTTCCTCTTTTTCCTTCTACGGAAAGAGGTCTATCCACTATCAAATGATAGTTTCCTGTGCCAGCATGTCTTTTTTCTTCAGCTCCATTCTCTTTACCCTCTTACTAGGGTTTTTCCCTCTGTAAGAGCGGTATTGCTTTACTGGAGGGCTTTTCTTCAACCTCTCTAGTTTTCTTACTTTTCCAGTGCGGAGTTCTCTTCTCTGAGTTTACTCCTCTTTTTCAATCTTGCTTTGAAGCAGTTCATCAGACACGTCCAGAGTTTTCTACTCTTGTTTTGTCTGTTCTTACTGTTTTTAAACAGTACCATTCTTCTGCTGTCTGGCAAGCAGCTGCCAATGCAGGAGCCTTAATGTTTCAACCACTGGTTCTTGTCCACCAGCAACCAGATTTGTCCTCCACTAACATTCTGTCTGGTCTTAGTAGTGGCTCCAAGTCAGTGCTGTCATCTGTCTTGGAAATTTTTTCACTACAAGCTTGCTGGATTGTCTTCTCTGTCTGCCTTCTCCATTCCCCTGGGTTTGGCAGCATAGTTGACATAGCTACTGGCTCTTCTGCAGCCAGTTCTATCTCCCCATTCTCCTGCATCATGCTCTCTGCAGTTCTACAGAGAAGCTCTCCACTATGGGCCCTTGCTAGAGAGCATGGGGGGGGGAGGGGCTTTTTCTCCAACAGCCATACTAGATGGTTGAAAAAGGCTTTTTCAGTCATGTCTCCCATGACTAGAAAAGTTCTCCGTTTTAATATATAGGCCTCCTCTTACGTGCAAGCTTAAGGAGTTGCTAATTCCCTGCTTTGGTCCATAGTATTATCAATAGGGAATATTTTTCTCCTTCCAGCTCGTCCTCATGGTAAGAACGCATGATACCTTTTTGCCCTTAAGCAGGTCAGCATGGTATCTCATTCCTATGCGTCTTCTATTCACTTACCATGCTAGAATTCTAGAATACTCGGGACGCAGGCTGCAGACTGATATCATCCTCTGCTTTTCACGTAACCATCCTGGTTATTCTACTACCTAGCATTCCTGTAGCCATAACCAGTGGGAATTGATTCTCTATATGTCTTCTCAAGTAGGTTCCACCTTCTTGTTAGATGAATCTTTCCTCTCCACATTGTCCTATGTGAATACCTTTTGTAGGCATATCTCTGTCTGCTTCTTTGCAGACTTCCATATAGAGGTGTATATTCATACCTATAGCACACATCTTACAGATGTCTATGTCTATCATGTGTGAGTATTTTATGCCCTTCATATCTCCCTATAGATATATTCTCATATATCTATATGTATGTATGTATATCTATATGTATGTATTGTCACCCGCAGCCCCCCCTAGTGGCGGCGTAGTTTTCCACAGAAGGGCTGGGGGACACAAGATTGTGATGATTGGGGTTGGACAGGTGCGAGGGTCAAGGGTGGCAGTCCCTTGTGCCGGCCTCGTAACCAACTTCCCAAAGAGAAACAAGTCCGCACGAAAATGGAGGGAAAATGAAAAGGATTTATTTCCCCTTTTTGCACAAATGGTTCAAAACAGGATAAACGGATTGGATGGTATCACAACTGAACAAGTCCCTTGCATCAGGTTTAAACCATAAATGAAAAAGACCAAAGTAATGACTGTTAACTTCACAGTAGCTTAAGGCAACACAATATACTGCATTCATTTATTCATTCATAGAGCTAGGGATAAACTCCAGATTCTCTGCTGTGCAGTATGTGCATTCCATCGGCTGGTCAGACTCTTCGCCTGCAGATTCCACTTGCATGAATTCTACCTCTGACAGTTCTGAATCCGATATCTCCACACAACTATACTGTGGCTTTTTAAAAGCTTGCTGTACTGTTTTCCAGTGTCTGGCAGATAGCTTAGGGCATCGGTTTCTGGCCACTGGATAAAACAAAGGCTCCTCTTCAGTTAGAGTTTTAAAAGCCTGTTCAGTGCAATGCTTAGCATTTACAGTCCTCTTTTTAGACCAATTGTTTTCAAGCTTTTGCTTATAAGTATCTCGGTTACAAGGAGAAGCTTCTTTCCACTGTCCTTCTCTTATGTTAGGATTATGTAGACAATTACAAGTAATAAAAGTTTTACCTTTAAGTTTTCTCCTTTCCTTCTCTGAGAAGGCTTGAGGCCCACCCCAGTCGGCTTCTAGCTTAGCATGGTCCAGGTTCTCCAAGGGTGTATCTCCTTCCTCAGTATAGGGAAGAATCTCTCTGTTCCAAGGCTGCAGCTGTTGCCATCTGCCAGATATTTGCTTACAGTTTGTTTCTCTGCCTCTGCCCTTGCCTCGTAGCCCAGCTCCTTCAGCTTTTCTGTGCACACCGGTTCTTTGTGTTCTCCACTTGTCTTCAAGGCCAGCACTCTCTTTGCCTCTCAGGCCTGCTTTCTCTCTCTGCCTTTCGAGTCTGCTCTTTCTTTGGCTTTTGGGTCTCCTTCCTCCTCTGATTCAGACCTGTCTCTGTTTAAATCCAAACTGACTGGGCCTAAGTCCTGCCCATAGAGGCGTGGTTCTTCAGACTCTGTACTGACTCTCGTGCTCCCTCTAGGTGGATCCTCAGGACATTCCAGGCTATACCTGTCTTTTCCTGGATTTAAAACTTTTTTTCTCTCTGCAAGAGGGTCCGCCGCATCACAGTATGTATGTGTATATATATGTGTGTGTGTGTGTATGTATCTGTCGAGATTTTTTTACTATCGGTAGATATGTTTCTGCTTTATCTACCTGACTGTCGAAGCTCATATAGCCATATGATTCTGACAGATGGGCTTTACCCATACTTATGCTATCCAGCATGTTTTGGGGTCCTACACCCACAACCACTTGGGTGGTAGTTAACACCTACCATAACCCTAAGGTTAGGTACCTCTGAAGCTCTCCATATTCCAATATCTCTCCCAGCTGACTTCAGTTAGGAGAGACATTGCGGATCTTCAGCTACTCACAGGCTCTAACGCCTCCGGCGTTGTCCTTTCTTTTGGGATACAAGGGTTTCCCATACCCTTTCTCCCCACAAGGACTGGGCCTGTCTGTCCAAATCGGTTAGCCTTTCTCTTTTTGTTCCTAAGAGTGGGCCACTCTGCTGCCAAAAGAGTTGGGCTTTTATCATAAAGCCTTCCGCTGAAGGCCCACCGTTTTTGTACTACCCCAGTTTTTTCCTACTGGGGTTCCCTGTTACCTTTCAGGATTCTGACCTCCATTGCTTTTCCTACAGGTTTACTACCTCCACTTACAGTGAGGTCCTTCTCGAGGTTCCTCTACTGGGTTCCCCAGTAGATCCCATGAACCTACATACTTCTCTAAAGTCCTGTTAGGGGAGGTCCCTATTGCAATATTTTTTCTTTGCAATATCATTGATGACAATTATCATCCACACATGGACTCCTTGTCTGCAAGCCTATGCTAGGTTAGCTGTTCCACAGCACCTTTCTTTCTTCAACTCCTACCCTCCATCCTCAGGATGCCTGGTGTTCTGGGAGATAGCATGTTCCAACCTATGACATGCTGGGACTCCAGGCATCTCAGCTTGGGAGTCCCCATATGTGAAGACTCATTCCTGCTTGTTCCTGGAGATAGCACAGTTGCTTACCTGTAACAGGTGATCTCTGGAAACAGCAGGAATAAATCTTCACAACCCACCCACCTCCCCAGGAGTTGTATCTCTATCTATCTTTCCTTTCCTCTCTCTCTCTCTTTGTCTCAGCTTTAAAACTTAACTGAGGAGAGGCAGTTGGGAAAGGCGGGAAGGCAGCACGCAGGCGTGGTGGGATGCTTCCAAAAGCTCTTTGATTGGACGCTGGGAAGCGTTCCCGCGCAGACTCCGTCGGTACGAACGTACCCATATGTGAAGACTTATTCCTGCTGTTCCCAGAGATCACCTGTTACAGGTAAGTAACTGTGCTTTCCATGTTTGATGCTGCACATGGGTTGGATATATAAGTTGAAAAGAATTGATGATAGAGCCGATCCCTGAGGTATTCCTTGCATTATAGGAAACTGAGTTGACTTCCTCTCTCCGCATTTAACTTGCTGTGTACGATTGCTCAGGTAGAAGGTAAACCATTTTAGTGTGTTTTTGCTTTGTCCGATTTCTTGTAGGCGCTGCAGGAGTATGGAGTGTGATACCTTGTCAAAGGCAGCTGAGATGTTGATGAAAATTAGTAGGAATCCATTCTTTATGTTGTCTAGACCCCTCAGAAGGTTGTCAGAGGGAGATGAGTAGAATTTCTACGTTGTGATGTGGTTTGAAATCATGTTGGTGCACGTCCAGCAGAGTAGGAAGATTGACGTGATCCTACAGTTGTCTTTGTACCGCTTTTTCGATGATTTTTGAGATAGGGCGGTACGATTTTGGATCGGAGGTGCTCAGCATGTTGCTTTTGAGGATTGGTTGTATCATGACTTAAGTATTTGTAGTAGGTGTCCTTGTTGGAGGGACTCCTTCACGATTTTGTGTAGGTTTTGGCTCATTTGTTTCTTGACAACTTTGATCCATTCCACTGGGCATGGGTGGGCTGGAGAGGTGGTTGTATTAAGGGTGCCCACTATATTTTCTATCTGCTGCGTTGTTGGTATAGTGAAATCATTCCAGGTTTGATCAGATTCATCACAGTTTTGGTGGGATATAATGCTCGCACCCTATTAAGAGAGCCAGTAGGACAGCCAGAATTTTTCAGTGCCTGGAAAAACAAATTCCATTCTATTATCAAGCACCAACTCTGCCTTAATAGAGAGCGCAAGGAGAGGCAGGGTTTAGGACTTTACAAAAAGTGACATATGGTGGAGAAAGTCTAGTGTTATGAGTAATATGTTGCCTTTTATAAAACTTATTTGGCTATTGTGAATAATTTTAGAAAGCACAGAACCCAATTTGGTGACAAGGATTTTAGCATATATTTGGTACTCATCATTGAGAAGTGATATGGGCTTCTAGTTTTGGTTTATCTAATATAGGTATCTCCAGGAACAAGCAGGAATGAGTCTTCACATATGGGTACGTTGGTACCGACGGAGCCTGCACGGGAATGCTCCCCAGCATCCAATCAGAAAGCCTTTGGGAGCATCCCTCGCACCTGCGCACTGCCTTCCCGCCTTTTCCACTGCCTCTCCTCAGTTTTCGTTTTTCCGCGGAGCCGGCAGGACGTCCTCCTGTCACCGCAGAAACCTTTTTCTTTAAATTCTTTATTTCTTGTTTTGTTGTGGTCGCGGCTGTTTTTCCCGCCGCCACCGGTACCGCCGGTGGGTTTTTCTTTTCTTTTTCTTAAACTCAGAGAGATTTTTCCCTCTGTTTCTGTCTTAACTTTTTTGGGCCTACAAGGCCTCTCCATCATGGAGCCTTCTTCTCCTGTCTTCACTGTGGAAACAGTTTTCTTTTTAGACTCCAATGCCTGGTGTCTAACCTGTTTGGGTCCTGACCCTTTTTCCCCTGAACAATCAGGCTGTAAATCTGTGAGAAGAACTTCCCTCTTTCGAGTTTCCCTCGATACCGTTTTCCCTCCCGGAGTGAGGGCACCGGTTTTTTCTTCTCTTCAGGATCAGGTAACCCACAAACAGTCTGTTAAGACTAGCCAATCCTTGAGTGGTAGGTCTCATGCCAAGCATGATGACGGCTCCGGCCTTGCCCTCAAGACCCCATTGGCATTAAAACCCCGGCGGGAGTCTCCGGGCTCCAAAGCATTTCAGGGGTTTCAGGTTGTTCCTGGGGCTCACCCCTCACAGAACATACCTGAGCCATGCTCGGTGGTGGCATCCGCTTCGAGCGGTACCGATACCCCGGCATCGGCACCAGTGTTGAGTGTTCCACTCTTCACCAGGGATCGTCATCTGGCGTCCTCGGTACCTTCGGGACTGATCGATACGTTCCAGATTGACTTTCCTATATCTGAGCCATGCTCGGGGGTGGCATCCGCTTCGAGCGGTACCGATACCCCAACATCGGCACCGGTGTTGAGTGTTCCACTCTTCACCAGAGATCGTCATCTGGCGTCCTCGGTACCTTCGGGACCGATTGATATGACCCAGATTGACTTTCCTGTATCGGCAACATCGCCGATACCACCACCGACGTCGGTACCCTCTAGACATGCATCGATAGACTCGCTCCCTTCGATGCCGAGTCTGGAATCGATATCTAGTCTAGATGACTGGGTACCGACGCGTCTCGGAACCGACCCTTATCATTTCCGGATACAAAGTACCGAGGATATTCACCAAGCATTTCTGATTCCCTCGGTACCGCTTGAGCAGCCTCCGATGACTGCCGCGATGGCGTTACCATCTCCGGTTCCGACTCAGCTACCGGCATCGGTATCGAGGTCGGTTCCTGCAGTTACATCGGTACCATCGATCCTTTCTATGCCTAGTTTGGAATCGATACCTGGCATGGACGATGCAGTACTCACTGCCTCAAATCGTGACTGCCAGTACCACTATCCTTCTAGTGGGCTTCTTTTTCTGCACCAGACCAGTACATCCTCTGGTGCTCAGGCTGCTCCTTCAACCTTAGCCTGCCCAGGGATAGTTCCCATTGGAGATCCCTCTTTTCAGAAATTTCTCCTTGACATGGCAATATTTCTTGCTATTCCTATCCCTGGCTATGATCCTACTCGAGGCTCTCCTGCAGAAAAGGAAAATATAATGCTTCCTTTACATCATTCTTTGCAGGATCTTCTTCTGAGAATATGGGAATCACCTTTAAGGGTTCCCTCACCTTCTACAGCAACTAATGTTCTGTATCAGGTGCCCCCCTCTCCAGGATTTCAAAAACCTCAACTTCCCCATCATTCCATTGTAGTGGAATCAGCAATGAGGAAGGCAAAAAGCAAGAAGAAGCATTCTTCTTATCCGCCAGGTCGTGCATCTAGAGCACTTGATGCCTTTGGACGTCAAACCTTCCAAACATCTATGCTGGCATCGAGGATTATCTCTTATATATTTTATATGAGTCTGACACTCCAGGAGGTCACAAAGAAATTATCTCTTTTGACTCCTTTTTTATCAGAGCATAAGGCTGCAGACTATTCCTTGCTTCTTAGTCATAGCCAGAATATCTCTTCGTTTCTTTCTCGTGCTTCCCTAGTCTCTCTTGAGTCTATTAGCAGATCCTCTGCTATTGCCATTGGAGCACGTCGCAGAGCCTGGCTTCAAGCTTCAGACTTGAGCAGATGGGCACAACACACACTGGGTAATTCTCCTTGTACTGGAGAAAATCTCTTCAATAAGGAGGCTTTACGTCAGGTTGCTCATTGCTCCACTGACTTCCTGAGTTCTGCAGACCATTCTAAGCCGCCTTCTTCCTCGGGGTAGGAAATGTCCTACCAAACCTTCTTTCCCTAAGAAAAGAAAGTTTCACTCTTCTCCTGCCCATCATCCAGATGTACCCAAGCAGGGGACACCTCGTCCTGGTCTGAAGAATCCAAACTCTAGCCAGTCTAAGCATACCCAGCAACCATAGGTTCCTGAAGGTTGCAACCCACAGTTAACTTCTTCTTAGCAGAAGTTTTTACACTGTTTTTTCTTAAACCTCTACATGTGGTTTCCCTTCTTCAGTATGCTAAGCTGTCAGGATCTTCTTGTCCATGGGTTACAGAATTCTCCTCTTCTCTCTAACAAGAGGAGAAGTTACAACTATCCCATGATAGTTTCTGTCCCAACATGAACATTTTTTTCTTCAGCTGACTCACCATATGGTAAGTCACCCCTCAACCCTCTCATCCAGGTTTTCCCCTGAATCAGTGGTACCATACTGAATAGCTGCTCTAGCCTTTCATTCCAGAGTAGACTTTTTGTTCCTTGAATAAATTCTCTGGACAGTTCATCGGACAGGAATATTTCCTCTCCCTTTGTCTGTTCTCTCTGTTTTACACAGGAAGATTCTCTCTGCTGTGTCTTTCAGCTGCTGTTCATGCAGGAGTTCCAGTGCTTGAACTACTAGTACTTTCCCACAAGTTTCCAGTCTGTCTTCCATGACTTTTGTCTAGCCTTACTAGTGATTCCAAAATAGTCCTCATCTATCTTGGATAATCCTACTCACTTCAGGCTTCTCACGTTATCTTCTTTCTGGCCATCTCCATTTCCTTGGATATGGCAACACACCTGACTTGCAGTCAGTTTATCCCCTAATTCTCCTGCACAATGCTCTCTGCAATCTTCAGAGAAGCTTTCTACTATGGGCCCTTGCTACAGCGCATTGAACTTTGTCTCTGATGGCTATTCTATATAGTGGAAAAAGCTTATCAATCATTTCCATGACTGTGAGGGTTCTCCATACCCTCTTGTCTCCTGTTATTATACAGAATATAAGCTTTTCTGCGTGAATGTCCAAGGAGTTTCCAATCCTGCAGGAATATGCTCTTTTTTTCCCTTGCAGCTTGACCTCATGCTATCTTACTCCTCATGGACAGCACATATTCTACTGGTAACGCATGATACCCCTGTGTCCCTCCAGTGGGTCATCTTGGTATCTCCTTCTATGCGTTTCTGTTCATTTACCATGTCAGAGTTCTACAGAACTCATGACTTGCTCTTTACAGACTGATATTATCCTCTGTTTTTTCACGCAACCATCCTGGTTATTCCACTGGGTTGCATTCCTGCACCCTCTTAGCCCGCAGAAATAGTTTCGCTAAATATCTTTCAAGTAGGTTCTACCTTCTTGTTATTAGATGAATCTTTCCCATTCACATTCCCCATGTGAATGTTCTATGGGGCTTAGTTGCAGGCATGTATCTTCAGACTTATATTCATGTATGTGTATATCTCTATATATTTCTATACATACATATGTCTGTAAGCTGTGTGTGCATAAGTTATATATATATATATATCCGGAGGCTTTTTATAGGTCGATATGTATTACCTACTATCTCCCTCACTGTCTATGCTATAAAGATTTTTACCTCTTTAGAGGTTCCAGACAGTGCACTTGCATATTTTCATACTGTTCCTCAGTATGTGGGGGGCTGTTATGCACACAACCACTGCTGTGGTACTAACAGTTTCCACTTTGCTCTAGGTCTCGCTATCCCTGAAGCATCATGCTTCCATATCTTTCCTATCTCTCACCAGCTAGGAAAGACACTGTACATCTTCAGTAGTTCTGAGTACACATCTGTTCTCCTTGGGAATACGGGCTTTTTTCCATACCCCTTCTTCCCTCCAGAACTGGAATAGTTGTCCAAATTGGTCAGTCTTCTTCTTTTAGTCCTCAATGTTAATGACTCTGTAGCTAAAAGACTTTTCAGCTTTTTCCCATAAAGCTTTCCGTTGAAGACCTGCTGTTTTTATCCTACCCCAGTTGACACCTGGGTCACCTGCCAATTCCAGGTTTGGACCTTCATCCTCACTGCTGTGAGGTTACCTTGAGGATTCCGCTACTGAATCTCCAGTAGACTCCATCACGCTCTCTACTTCGTACAATTCAGTAGGTAAGCTCCATATTATAATTATTCATTAATTAATTTTAATGGTACTTATCATACATACCAAGGACTCTTCTCCTGTAGTCCTTAGGTTCGCTGTTTTTTCTTACAGTTCCTCTCTTTTCAACTCCTACCCACCATCCCTGATGGGATGCCAGAGATCCATCTGTGGGAAATGCAGTCCTGATCCAGGGACACGCATTTTATGGGATCTCCCCCTGGCATCTATAGCTAGGGAGTCCCCATATGTGAAGACTCATTCCTGCTTGTTCCTGGAGATAGCACAGTTACTTACCTGTAACAGGTGATCTCTGGGAACAGCAGGAATAAGTCTTCACAACCCACCCACCTCCCCTAGGAGTTGTATCTATCTCTCTATCTTCCTTTCCTCTTTCTCTCCTTTTGTCTCAGCTATGAAACTCAACTGAGGAGAGGCAGTTGGGAAGGCGGGAAGGCATTGCGCAGGCGCGAGGGATGCTCCCAATGGCTTTCTGATTGGATGCTGGGGAGCATTCCCGTGCAGGCTCCGTCGGTACCGACGTACCCATATGTGAAGACTTATTCCTGCTGTTCCCAGAGATCACCTGTTACAGGTAAGTAATTGTGCTTTATATAATACAGCTTTGCATCTGTAAAACATTTCTACAAGGAATTAGGGTTTTTCCCACATTTTTGAAAACGTTTATTGAAAATTGTGTAAAACTCGAGAGGAAGTCCATCTGGACCTGGAATCTCGTTTGCTGGAAGATTCATCAGAACTCTGTTTTGAATTATAAAAGGAGATCCCCCCACATTTGGCCATCTATCCTGTCAAAATGGGGATGATTTAATGGTGCCAAAAAATCTTGAATGCTTATAGGAAACTTGGCTCAGAATAGAAAGACTGGAATTGCTACAGTATTGACTTAGTTTAAGTAAAGAACATCCCATCGTGATCCCTGAGAGCCTTCACTTTGTTCTTAGCTCTGCAGCCTTTAAGATATCTCGCAAGTATCCTGCTATCCTTATTTTGCTCACAATATCATCTGACAGAATCAGAGAACTCTTTATTCAATATTTTGTTGTATTCATATTTTAAGTTGTGTAGTTTCACCAACACAGTGTGATTTTTACTCTTAATGAATTCTGCCTTCATAGATGCAATAGTAGTCTCTAGATCTCTAAATGGGCCTGCCTTTCCTTATTTTTATGACTGGATAAGCTAACAAATTTGCCTGGAATATAGGCCTTGAAGGCTTTCCAAATAGATAATGGAGAGAGCTCATCCATCCAACTGGAATGAAAATAATAGCTGCTTTAATCTTATTAAGGGTTATTGAGTCAATTAACAGTTGGGTATTTAATCTCCACAAAGGATTCTGTCTAGTTTCTGTTTGTCTCCAAAGTGGCATTGGAGAAACTGCAGAATGATTAGAAATTGTGATGGGATGAATAACTGCAGTTACTACTGCATCAGACGACCTCTGGGAAATTAGGAAAAAGTCAATACGGGAGTCTGACAGATGGGGATTGAAGAAAAAAGTATATTCTCGCCCATCAAGGTTGAGTAGTCGCCATGGATCAAATGATGTTGCTGAATAATGGCCTGCAACACTTTAACATCTCTAAAAAGACTCACTTTGCAGTAAGACTTCCTGTCCAAGAAAGGATCAAATACCATGTTGTAGTCACCCCCTCCACCCCCTACCCCCCCCCCCCCATGATTTTTGGGTCTGCATCATATTTCATCAAAAGAGACAAATGGATGAAAAATTCAGAGTTATCAGTGGTAGGGGGCATAGATATTGAACAAGACTATTTCAGTTGACTCTTTAAGAATTTGTATATCCAGTTTTTTAGCAAAAAGTGACCACCTTTGCTTCCACAGGAGACAGATGAGACTTCAGCTTTGTAGTATAGGCTAGTACCTTTTTCCGTTTAATAGGGTGTCTGAGCCCATGTATGTTAAATGACACAATGTGTAGTTTGTCCCCGTTGGCCATTACTAAGCAGTTTTTATTGACCTCTTCCCAAGCACAGAAACCATATATCCTTCAGCGCAAATGCACATGCACTCTTCAGCACTTGCATATTAAAAACAAAAAAGAAGCTTCTCAAAGGAGAGAAAAACAAATGGTAACCAAGCTAAGAACTAGCCAAACCACGACTACATCAATATGGGGAAGAAAACAGTGATTGTAGGAAGGACAGAGAGCCCCCCAAAGAGATATGATATAAGAAAAAGTAAAGCACCAGATAAAAAAGAAAATAATAAAAGCCAACATATAGTACATTATGTAAATCCAGCAGGAAAAAAGGTGAATAATTGTTCACCATCCAGGAACCAATCAAGATAGGTGGGTCAGAGGTTGTCAACCTGGATTAGCAGCATGAAAACATGAAGGAGAAAGAGCTGAGAAGATCACAGTTCTTCCTTAGGTTACGAAGACATATGAACACTCATGGTCATCCAAAAAGTTTTCAAATGCTCCCAGGAGTCACACTGGCATAGGTGACCTTCATGCATGCTGTATACAGAAGGCTGAAATGGGCGCTGAGTTTTTAGCTAAGCTCTCATATTCAAGAACTTTTTCCTTCTGATCACCTTTATCTTGGTGGATCTGGTACAATCAGTATGCTTTTACCATCCATCACAAGGCTCCTCTTAGCACAAGAGCTTCTAATATCTGCAATGGCATTCCCAGCCCCCATGGCACCTGGGGCGTGTGCCCCTGCTCTTGGCATGCCACAATACAACCCCTATCCTTGGCTGGGCCCATGGAGGCAGCGCGGCAAACTTACTATTAAGCTGGCTTGCCATAGTGCCTCGAATTCCAGGGCCGGCAGCTGTTCTTTCCTGGCTGAAGTCTCATGATTCACTGCGTTCTAGTCTTTGTTGGAAGGTATTAATCACTGTTAGCTCGGCTACCTCTTTCTTAACTTCACAGGTCTTTCTATAATGCAACATGAGCAAGTCTTTCATACCTCTGAGCTCAGCCAACATAGGATCATCATCAGTAGGCCCAGACCTCTGATCCGCTTTCTTGTCCAGGGTCGAGTCTTGCTTTGATCTCTTTATCCCCAGCGATACAGCATAGCCAGAGTTGATCTTAAGAGATTTCATATCCAACATGATGCTCATGTTGTGTTTGATTGTTCGTTGTCAAAGTTTCTTGGAAAGAAGAGGTGCAAGAACGTATTCTGTTCAAAAGGTAAGAGGCTACCACACCTTCCGATCCCTTCACATGCTCTCTAGCACTCCTCTGTCAACTTTAACTGATGTCAAGCCACTCCAGAATGATTAGGGCTTCCCTAGATGTATCAATATGGTGGTCTAATATAGTACTGAGATCACCTCCAACGAGGAGAGCTCCCTTCCCTATAGAATCCAGTTCTTCTATAACTGTGTTGTAATAGTCTCAGCCCCTTCTTAGGTGCATATAAATTAGCTACAATTTCAGGCTCCCCATCTAACGTTACCTTCACTATTAAAGAATGCCCTTGCCTATCCCTTTTAATGTCAAGGATGTGATAGGCCAGGGGTTGAGAGAAAATAATTGCTGGTACTCTCCCCCCGTCTCTCTCCTAGTGATGTGCATCAAGGTTGGAGGCAAATAATATATTTGGAAAGTTGTGATGTCTAAAAAAGATCTTGTTTTTCCGACGGAGATCAGGCTGATATAATGTTTGTATAAGAGATTCAAGGGCCCTTGTCTGCCTAAGCAGCAAAGCTCTTGTGGGGAGAGTTGAGCCCCTTTTATATAAAGGCTAATAATTTTAAGCTCCATCTCAAGTTATTTAAAGTTCTAAGCATATTCACAAGCACACCCAAAAATAACTCCACACACATAACAATATTTCAATATCCAAGATCACTTCCAGAGGGATTCTCCCCCAACATAATTAGGCCACCAGCAACCAAGCAATATGGCCATTTAAAAGTCCAAACACTGTGTCTCGGGTGCAAAAGGCTACTTAAACCAGTCCACTCATTGAATTCATTGTACATTAAAGATTTTTTCCATGGTTCACTGTATATCAAAAAAATTATATATATGTGGGAACATCTTTCATCACAATAGAGAGGTATTGTATTGAAGCTCAGCTGCTTCCTCTGCCGACAGCACATTTTTACCATAACTAGCACATCTCCTTGAATGCTCATATTGTGTTAGGTCTATCAAAATGACATCCCTAAATGGTACTAATCATTGAATCCACATTTCCTGAGTGTATCCAACTAGATTGTGTTCTAATCAAGGAGTGATCTTGGATGCCAATTATATCTTGGAAAAATACATTCTGTTGTAGTTTGTGCATAAATTAATAAAAAAAAACTCATTCTAAAATGATCATATTTAGGAGTTGTAACAAAACTCAGTTCTTTATCATAGACTCATCGACTTCGGTTAAAAGCCTAGCAGATGTGTAATTGCATTTCATTTCTCGTTTGAGAGTGCGTTGTTTGCCCTAATTGTCAAAATGACTCGTAATTCATTATCCTCCTCATTTTCGCCCTCTGCCACTCTTGAAATCTGTGCTGATCCTTTAAAAAAAAAAAAAATCATGTTCATAATGATTGCAGCCCTCAACATCTCTTTGATCCTCTTCACTCATATCTGAATCTTCTGATGCACTTTCAAAAGTAACTTGACGTTTCTTGCTTATTCTTTTTTCATCCAAGGGTAAATACTTGGTTGAGAGTAATCTCTCGTGTCTCTCTTCAGTTTACTCAATTTCATCTTACATAGATTTTCTTTAAACATCATGATAGAAGATTGCAAATCTTTGAACTGCTGCCCAAATTCCACAGAATCTATTTTGTTGATCCTGCATTCTTTTGTATAGATTCATTTAATTCATTCTCTGTTTCAGTGGTTGTATCAACTATCAACAATATTGAGTTTTGGGCACATTTATTCTATGTAAAATTCTACGTTTCCAAAAATGTCTCTTTATCCCAGAAAGCTTTAGGATATTTGATTTGAAGCCCTCTGGGTATCAACTGCCACTTAATATATTCTCTCAGTGTGGCTCCACGTAATTCAGCTCAAACCAATCTCTTGTGCAACTCCAGCAATTCACCCCAAGATCCTCCCGTAGTTGCATCTGCTGTTCCCTCGCACAATGTCGCGCTCTACATAATTCTTGATATTTTCTCATCATAACTGAACACATAATGCCAGTTTTTCTGATGATCTGTCAGTTCTTACGCCATAATAACCTTTGATTTATTCTTTGGAACTCCTCACAATTGGGTAAATAGACCAGCACAATATAATCTTGTTTCCAACTGGTGTTTTAGTAAATCTCAAAATCGTACAACTCTTCGCAATAATGATACGGTAACCAACAACTTTACAACATGGTTGGAACAGTCATAAGAACATAAGATGTGCCATACTGGGTCAGACCAAGGTCCATCAAGCCCACTATCCTGTTTCCAACAGTGGCCAATCCAGATCACCACTATCTAGCAGGTTCCCAAAAAGGCACACAGGTTCCACAATGCTTGTCCCAGGGCAAACTTTGGATTTCCTGGGTCCTCTTTAATAATGGTTTATGGACTTTTCCTCCAGGAACTTGTCCAAACGTGTTTTTTTTTAAACCCAGCAACAAGGGTCCAGCAGCATTTCAGCCTTCACCAGTCATCTCTGTAATTTTTCCCATGGCATCAGAATTGTGCTTGTCTCCTGCTGCCATTATTAATTCACTGCCAACTCGGGGTGTACTTCAGCAGAGAAGCTATAGTCTGTTCCTTAAATTGGAATGTCACCATAACCTGAAACTTTGAGTGTGTTCCACACTTGCTCCACTGACATGGCCTTGAGAGTCATACCTTTTACTGTAAACGCCAGGCCTAGTGATTAGATTCAGCAAAAGTGGATATTCTTCACCTTCAGCCTTCTAATACAGTCCTTGAACTTATTAAATTTTTTTAAATTAATTTATTTTTCATGGTAGCTTAGGCCAAATCTGCATAGGTTTCAATTTTTGTGTCCTGCAGAATACGTTCCATTTTCTAGGCCTTCAATAGAATAGATTCTCTGATTGTAAAATCATGATGATACCAAGCAATATATTTAAGCCAAAGGTCTCCCAGTGCTTTATGCATGCGATCTAGCTTGATCTCGGACATGTCTTTGCTTCCAGCTACACCATTTGCTAGAATCGCCACACTAATTTTCGTTACTGTTAGTACACAGTTTGCATGCTCTGCAATTTCCAGACACCCCCTCCCCCCACCAAATGTTATTCCAGTGAGAACCATTTTCTAAATGCATTAGCTTTATTGTAAGTGTCTGGTTTCATTGGCCAAATGTTTAACTTGTCATTGAACTGTTTTGAATGCTTCTTGGTGGAGGTGCAGACATTGTTTGGCCAGATCCAGTTGTTTGTCTTACCACAACTCTGCTGCAACATTATTGAAGTAATTTTTCAAATCCACAATGTCTTGCTTCAGTCTCGCTAACAGCTCTTTTAGCTCAGTGGATGATGGTTTTTAATGGTTGAGCGGGGGGATGAGGATATAGCTTGTCTTATCCTTGGGGAATGTATTACAATGTGTATTGGATAATTTGAATTAAAAATTAAAGTTAAACAAAAAGATTCACAAACCCATTGCCTGTTGACATCCTTGCTTGACCACAGCACCCTGGTATTTGCAAGTGCATGGGGAAACCTAGTCCAGGGCACAGTGGATGCCCAAATGAGCCAAACAGGATAAATAAGGAATACTTGTGTGAGAGGGGACTGGTCTCCTTTAGTTACCATTTTTCAATGATGCCTTGGAATGGGTTGATTCAGCCCTGGTTTTCCTTATTGTGATTATTGTGATAAAGTTTGTATTGCTTTTTGTGGGAGAGAGCAGGGAAATAGGACTGGATCAGCTTGCCACAGCGCATTTGAAACTGTCTTGTGACACAGGAGTGATGGATGCATAGAAAGGTTTCATAGTATAGAATAGGACTGTATCTGAATTTAAAAAAAGCATGGGACAAGCATAGAGGATCTCTAAGAAAATGGGATTATAGAAATGAGTAGTTGGTATGCATGAATGGGTAGACTGTCACTTTCTGTGTTTCTGTTAATTAAATCTTCTCACACATGGCTTTGTCTGCTTAACTGGAAGCCCTCTATTGTTTGGGCTGTCTCTTTCACTTATTTAAGTGTTTCTGTGCGGCAAATCAGTACATTCCTAAGCAGATAACAATCTAACCTTAGAAATATTACAGTATAGACAATAATAAGTTAAAACAACACAGTCAAAATACATAAAAACATAAAAATTGCACATTAATACAGAACAAGATCAGTGTTAAAACTGAGTTCCATAAACTTGCCTAAGTAAGCCTCTTGTCTGTCTTGACTAAATTGTAAGTTCAGGAGTAGGGACTGTCCTTTGTATGTCTCTGTATAGTGCTGCGTGCATCTTGTATGCACTGTACAATTCATGATTAAAAACGGCTGGTAGCCACCTGCTGGATAAAAGATGGATCAGATTTGAACCAGAAAGGGAGGAGGGGGAAGAGATTATTGAAACTGCTTGTGGAAAGGTGAGCAAGGTCACCCCCCAGCTCTGCCCACCATGGCAACCTTACCTTTTTGTTTTCTTCTCTTACAGCGCATATACTACCTGTCCTTGGAGTTTTACATGGGCCGCACCCTGCAGAACACCATGGTGAACCTGGGTCTGGAGAATGCCTGTGATGAGGCCATGTACCAGGTATGAGTGTGTGTAAACAGAAGCACTAGAGGCTGAAAAGATGTAATCCTCCATGAAGAAGGGGGACAGAAACTCACAAGCAATGATATATGGTTCATCCAGAAAGCCCAACATACTTAGGGGATGCAGTAGCCAGGGTTGGCCCTACCACTTGGACTAGGTGCCTGCCTAGAGCAGCCAAATTTGAGGTGTGGGGATGGATGACAGCAGCATCTCCCTTTCCCTTCCTGACCTTTGCTTCAACAGGTGTTAAACATTTCTCCTTCTCTATCCTCCTACTCCACCCCCAGGTGTCCAGCATTGTTCTTCTCTTTCCTTCCTCCCCTCTTCCCTTCCCCTTTAACACTACCCTACCTCCATCCTTCTCCTGAGCTGCATCTTAAGTGAACTTGATGTAGCAGTAGACCTTTTATGCATGTATGTGCATTTAAGGGCCCACCCCTTTTGATGCAAACCTCTATTAGAGGTGGCAGGTTTTGAGCGCATACGAGTTATGGTTTATTGTACTGGCTATACTGCTTTTACTGGTTAAGGAAAGCGGTTTACAATAAAAAAAATTCAGGTCCAAGGTAGAAAGGAACTCCATTGTAACTGATTGACGAGGATGAGAGAAGCAGCAAGATGAAATGGACAGGGGACACCTCACAGACAGGAAGACTGACGTAGCAAAAGGTAGGAGAAATGTGCGCACAACTGGAGGATGATTGCACGCAGGGTGCCCTGTAAAAAAAAACCAGGTGGAACAGTCTGCACCTTTATGATTCAGAAAGATCAAAAGCCCGTTTGAAGAGCTATGCCTTTTAGTTCTGACTTGAAGGCGAAGGTCGGTAGGTAAAAGGGAGGAGTGGCTCAGTGGTTGGGACAGGTTACCTCAGGCTGGAAGGCTGGGGGTTCAATTCCCACATGGGGACAAGCAACCTCAGGCCAGAGGGACTGGGGTCTCTAGTCCCATGGCCACTCCTTGTGGCCTTGGGCAAGCCACGTAACCCTCCATTCCCTCAGGTACACTTAGATTATGGATGACAGGTATTCTGGTACAGTCAGGGTAAGGATCTTGTATTCAATGAGGAATTTAATGGAGAGCGGGTGATGTGAGATCAAAAGTTGAGTTAGGTGATGGTACCTTCCAGCGGAGGCCAAGCGTGAGACGCCTACAGTCTATTAAAAAAAAGACGGCCAAGTTTGGCAGACCAGCATAGACTGAATTACAACAATCAATGTGGGAAATCACCTTGCTAAGAATAAGAGTGGTTTATGTGGGACTGTCTAGGAAAGGGTAAATAGAGCGAAATTTTTGCATGGCATTAAAGGAGGACTTCACCAGAGCTAATATGTTGTGTTGCAAAAAGGAGAGATCAGTGTCAGTTGTTACATCTAAGTATTTAAGAGATGAGGTCAAGGCAATGGGGGTATCCTGGAGGAGTGGGGTTAACCATGGGGGGTTGTGACCCACCTGTGATCCAGGTAGCAGTAGTTTTACTGAGGTTGAGTTCTAAGCAGTTTATTGTGCAACCAGTCTGAAACAAGAGCAAGATCAGAATGCAACTTTCTTTGTAAGAGAGTAGCAATATATCATCGGCATACATATAGGTGGCGATCCCAGTGCTCTGAATAAGGGTAAGAAGAGGACTCCGATGTTAAAGAGAATGGAAGCCCTGGTGGACCTCACAAGTGAGTGGGTAAGCAGTGGGAACCCTATTGTAGAATGAGACCATGGATACCAATTGAGTGAAGGCAAGATGGCAAAATATCGTGGTTTTCAAGATCAAAGGCCAAGGAGAGATAGCGTAGTTCTCCAGGAACAAGCAGGAAGTCAGTCCTCACTTATGGGTGATGTCGGCACCAACGGAGCCTGCGCAGAGCAATTCCCCAGCTTTCAAAGAAAGTCTTTGGGATTGCTGCCACGCATGCGTGGTCCTCTTCCTGCCCAAAGGTCTCATCTTGCTCAGTCTCCCTTTTTCCACGGAGTCCTTTGGATGCACATCCTTGTCCCTTGGAAAAAGTGTTTCGTTTTTGGCCTCTGGCCTGCATTTTTTCTGGTAGCACCGGTCCTCTACCCATCCTTCTCCTGCTCTCTTTTTCCCTTGAGCGAGGGAAAGTCCTTTCATGTAAAAAATTTTCTTTTGCAGGCTTTGCGCCCGTTTTTCCTCAACCATTGGCCGCAAAGGTCTTTGACCTAGCAGGGGGCCCTTTTTGCCCCAATGGCCACCGGTTTTAAAAAAATGCGACAGATGTTCCAAAAACATGTCGCTCACGGACACCCATGACTGCTGGACAGGGCGACCAACCCGAGTCGGACTTCTTGGGCTGGGAGTCAGATGGGGATACCTTCCTGGAGAGCCGTGCCCACAGGGACCTCCCTTCAGACCCGTCACTGCCCGCCTCTGAGGCGTTCGCCACCCGAGGACACATCCTTTCTAGTGTTCATGCGGGACTTGGCACGGGCTCTCAACTTGGCTAGGCAGGCTGAAGAGGAGCCGTGAGCTGAGGAGCTTGACTTCTTACAGTATGAGTCCCCCACCTCAGGAGTCTTACTGTCCCAGTTCCTCCCATTTTGTCCAGGCTGCTCCTCCGCATGTGGGAGACACCTGCTTCGGTCCCCATTGTGAGCAAACACCTCGATGCCATGTACAAGGTCCAACGCGGCCTGGGTTTCTGGAAGACCCAGCTTCCGCACACCTCCATGATAGTGGAGTCGGCGATGCAGAAGCAAAAGAGCCTAAAGTCATAGAAACATAGCAATATGACGACAGTAAAAGACCACATGGCCTATCTAGTCTGTCCTTCCATATCAACAACTACAACAGTCCCCTTTTTTCTTTTAGAGATCCTCTGTGTTTGTCCCATGCGTTTTTGAATTGTTACTGTCCTCATCTCTACCACCTCCACTGGGAGACTATTCCACGGATCCACCACTCCTTCCGTAAAGAAATATTTCCGCAAATCACTCCTGAATCTATCCCCCTTCACCCTCATCCCATGTCCCCGCGTAGCAGAGCTTGCTTTCAATTGAAAGAGGCTCTCCCCCTGAACATTTATGCCATGGAGGTATTTAAACATCTGTCATATCATCTCTATCCCGACTTTCCTCTAAGGTGTACATATTAAGATCCTTAAGTCTGTCCTCATATGCTTTATAATAAAGACCACTAATTTTAGTAGCCACCCTCTGCACCGACTCCATCCTGTTCACATCCTTTTGAAGGTGCGGTCTCCAGAATTGCACACTATACTCCAAATGAGGCTACAGGGTAAACTATTTAAAACTAATAAAAGACTGGGCATCAAAATGGCAGATGAAATTTAATGTGGACAAGTGCAAGGTTATGCACCTAGGGAAGAACAACCCAAACTATGGTTACACGATGCAAGGTTCCACATTAGGAACTACCACCCAGGAAAAAGATTTAGACGTCATTGTGGATACCATGTTAAAACCCTCGACCCAGTGTGCAGCAGCGGCCAAGAGAGCAAATAGAATGCTAGGTATGATAAGGAAAGGAATGGAAAATAAAACAAAAGATATTATAATGCCTCTATATCGTTCCATGGTGAGACCGCACCTTGAATATTGTGTGCAATTCTGGTCGCCGTATCTTAAAAAGGATATAGCGATTTTAGAAAAGGTTCAGAGAAGAGCCACCAAAATGGTAAAGGGGATGGAAGGATACTCCTATGAAAGGCTAAAAAGGTTAGGGCTCTTTAACCTGGAAAAGAGACGGCTGAGGGGAGATATGATAGAAGTCTATAAATTAATGAACGGAGTGGAACGGGTAAACGTAGATCGATTGTTTACCTTATCAGAATATAGAAAGACTAGGGGACATGCAATGAAGCTACAGGGTAAATTATTTAAGACTAATAAAAGAAAATATTTTTTCACTCAACGTGTAATCAAACTCTGGAATTTGTTACCGGAGGATGTAGTAAAGGCTGTTAGTGTAGCTGGGTTTAAAAAAAGGTTTGGACAAGTTCCTGGAGGAAAGGTCCATAAACCATTATTAAGAAGGGACCCAGGATATCAGTGCTTGACCCAGTACAAGCATTGCGGAACCTGTGTCTTTTGGGGAAACTGCTAGGTACATATGACCTAGATTGACCACTGTTGGAAACAGGATACTGGGCTTGATGGACCTTGGTCAGACCCAGTATGGCATATCTTATGTTCTTATGTTCAGCAAAGACTTATACAGAGGCACTATCACCTCTTTTTTTTCTGCTAGCCATTCCTCTCCGTATGCACCCAAGCATCCTTCTAGCTTTTGCCGTTTGCCTTTTCTACCTGTTTAGCTACTTTAAGATAATCAGACACAACCACGCCCAGGTCCCGCTCTTCTTTAGTGGACAAAAGTACTTCACCCCCTATGCTATATTGCTGCCTTGGATGGCTGCAGCCCAAATGCATGACCTTACATTTTTTAACATTAAATCCCAGCTGCCAGATTCTAGACCATTCTTCAAGCTTAGCTAGATCCCTCCTCATGTTATCTACACCTTCCTGGGTGTCTACTCTATTGCAGATTTTGGTATCATCCGCAAAAAGGCAAACCTTACCCGACAGTCCTTCCGCTATATCACTAACAAAGATGTTAAAAAGAATCTGACCAAGGACAGATCCCTGGGGCACACCACTGGTAACATCCTTCTCCTCAGAGTGAGCCCCATTTACCTGTGCTCTTTGTCGCCTCCCACCCAACCAATTTCTTACCCTAGCAGTAACTTTAGGGTCCATCCCTAGGGTGCTCAGTTTGTTTATAAGTCGCCTGTGAGGAACAGTGTCAAAGGCTTTACTGAAATCTAAATACACCACATCTAGGGCTCTCCCTCGGTCCAACTCCCTGATCACCCAGTCAAAAAAATCAATCAGATTTTTCTGACAAGACCTGCCTCTGGTGAATCCATGCTGCCTCGGATCCTGTAATCCGCTGGACTCCAGAAAACTCACTATTTGCGCTTTCAGCAGCGTTTCCTATAATTTACTCACCACCAAAGTTAAACTAACCGGCCTGTAGTTTTCAACCACATCCTTATTTCCGCTTTTGTGTAAAGGCACCACATTAGCCTCTCTCCAGTCCTGTGGCACCACACCCGAGTCCAACGAGGCATTGAAAAGGTCAGTCATTGGAGCTGCTAGAACGTCCCGAAGTTCCCGCAGTATTCTAGGGTGTATCCCATCCGGTCCCATCGCTTTGTCTACTTTACGTTGAGCAAGTTTCTCACAAACACAGTCTTCTGAAAATCGTTCAAGATGTCCCTCGCTTCTGTTCCTGTTTGTGGGTGTTTTTCTGAGGTCCTGCTCCTGGTTCTTTATTTGTGAACACAGAACAGAAATATTTGTTAAGCAATTCCGCTTTATCCTCATCAGCTTCTACATATTCCTCCCCTCTCACACTGTTCAGTCCCACTTGTCAGGGAATCTAGAGCTCTTGAGCGCAAAGCCTATCGGGTCTATGCTCACAATCTGCATTCAGGCATACCAATTGTATATGGGCATGTTCCTGTGCGACTTCGCCAAGGAGTTCGGCGGGTTCTTCGCAGGTATCGGGGTGAACCCCTTCTCAGGTTCCAAACTCTCTTGAGGTCTGTCACAGAGTACTCGAAGTACCTCTCCCGTGCCGCATATGACTGATTTGAGTCCTCCGCCGGCATCAGGGCCCAATGCCAGGCGTAGCTCCAGTCCTTGGACTGGAGCAGTGGGTCCAGGAGAAGCTCCTGGACGTCCCCTGCCTCTGCGAACAACTGTTTGGTAAGCCCATGGAGGATAAGGCCGCTGAGATAGAAACTGAGTTCGTGACTCGGACCCACCTCTCGCATAAGACCTCTCCCTTGGAAGAAGCAGCAAACCAAGAAGCTATTCTTCGAAAGAAAGGGGCTCCCATACTGGAGATACCTGCCCTTCCTGCCCACCCCTGCGCCGGCTGCTGGCACGCAGGGGAAGGGAGGAGCACATGGCCACCGCAAGCCTAAAGGGCCCAAGGCTCAACCCCTGGTGTCGCCCCCAATCCGCTCAGGGTTTTTGCCGCCGAAGGCATAGCCTCTCGCCCCCCAGCAGCACTTCCACCAGTGGGGGGATGTCTGTCCCTTTTTGCCCTGTAGTGGGCGTCTATCACATCGGACACCTGGGACCTCCGGGTGGTCCGAGACGAATATCGTCTTCACCTGGACAGGCTCCCTCCTCCCTTCTCCCCAGTGGAGCCTACTCGACTTCCCTCACACCAGACTTACTTGCAGTGGGAGCTGTCCAACCTCCTCGCCCAGCGGGCGGTCAAGAAGGTAATGCTGCACCTTTGAAGCTGTGGGTTCTACTCCTGCTATTTCCTCATTCCGAAAAACACGGGGGGCCTACGCCCCATCCTCGACCTCTGGAACCTAAACAAGTTTCTGGTGCAGGAGAAGTTCAAAATTTTATCGCTTGGCGTCCTGCTGCCCCTTCCTCCAGCAGGGCTGTGCTCCTTGGATCTCAGGGACGCTTACGTCCACATCCTAGTCCACCTCCAACACAGGCAATACCTGCACTTCAGGGTGCAGGGGGAGCACTACCAATACAGGGTGCTCCCCTTCGGCTTGCGTCTGTGCCGCAGGTTTTCACAGTGTCTCTCCGCGGCCACCGCCTTCCTTAGGTGGCAGGGCATACCTGTCTTCCCCTACCTCGACGACTGGCTCGTCACGCAGACCTCAGCCGGAGAAGCCCGCCTAGCAGCGTCGCATACAATCCTTCTCCTTGAACGCCTCGGCTTCTTGGTCAACTACACCTTGAACCGGTGCAGACCTTGGAGTTCATCGACGCACGCCTCGACACAGATCGAATGACTGCCTTCCTGCCCACGGACCTTGCAGACGGACTCCGAGCCATGGTGGCCCAGGTCCAGAACAGGGCTCGGATTACGACACAGGCCATGTTGTGCCCCCTAGGACACATGGCCTCCACCATCCATGTGGTCCCCCATGCCCACAAGCACATGCGAACAGCCCAGTGATGCTTCTGGGCACAATGGAGCCAGCCCTCCATCCACCTCATAGACCCTGTCCGTGTCTCCCGCAGTCTCCCTGGATTGGTGGCAGGACCCTGAAGCCTCCTTCGGTGATTGCCCTTCCAGATCCCACAGCACGAGCTTGTCCTGACGACGGATGCTTCCCTGCTGGGTTGGGGAGCCCACTGCGGCAAATTGTGCACCCAGGGGCAGTGGTCACCTGCAGAATCTCAGCAGCAGATCAACCTGCTCAAGCTTCGGGTGGTCTGGTGGGCCCTGAGGAACTTCGAGGGCCGTCTGAGGGGGAAGTTGGTGCTTGTGCAGACCGACAACCAGGTAGCCATGTTCTACATAAACAAGGAGTGGGGAACAGGATCACGCCTCCTTTACTCCTTTGTGTTTCGCCCGGAGATGACCCTACAAGTGGTCTACCTCCCAGGCCAGGAGAATGTCCTCCCGGATAAACTCAGCAGGATCCTCCGCCCACACGAGTGGTACCTGGATCCGAAGGTCGCCAACCTCTTATTCCATTGATGGGGGACCTCATCCATGGACCTGTTCGCCACTCCGGTGAACGCGCAGCTTCCCTGCTTCTGTGGCCCGGTTCCACAACCGAGCAGGGTGGCCCTAGATGCATTCCTCTTAAGCTGGATCTCTGCTTTCCCTCCCACTCCTCTCATTGCGGGGACCCTCCACAAGGTTCAGCGGGAACAAGCTTCAGTGATCCTCGTGGCTCCTTTGTGGCCTCGACAGCCTTGGTTCCCGCTTCTGCTGCGGCTCTCATCCGAGCCTCCAGTCCCCTTGGGCTGTGCTCCAGACCTGTTAACGCAGGACGACAGTTGGGTGCTCCACCCAAACCTGACCTTGATGTCCCTTACAGCCTGGCGGCTGAGTGGGTCTCCCTAGCCCCGCTGCATCTCCTGGAGGAGGTCTTCCTCGCATCAAGGAAGGACTCGACGAGATGGGCATATGCCTTTAAGTGGCGACCCTTCTCGGTCTGGTGCTCCGAGTTCCAGATCGACCATTCTCCTGCTTTACCCAGTGGATTTTCCAGTTCCTCCTCCACCTCTCGAAAGCAGGGCTGAAATCTAACTCGGTCAGGGTACACCCGAGTGCCATTTCGGCAAACCACCTCTTCCATCGAGGGGAAACCCCTCTTGGGGCAGCTGTTGGTCTCCCGTTTCATGCGAGTTGTCTTACTTTCCAAGCCTCCTATCCAGCCTCCTCCGGCGGAGTGGGACCTCAACGTGGTGCTCATGCAGCTTACGCGATCACCCTTTGAGCCAATGGCGACATGCTCGCTTCGGCACCTCTCTTGGAAGGTGGTCTTCCTGGTGGCTTTGACTTCGGCTCACCGAGTCAGTGAACTTCAGGCCCTTATGGTTGAGGCTCCCTACACCAGGTTCTATGGAGAGCAGGGTGGTTCTCCGCACCCACCCCAAGTTCCTACCAAAGGTTGTCTTGGATTTCCATCTCAATCAGGAGATAGTCTTACTGACCTTCTTCCTGAGACCTTCTACCGATCGGGCATCGGCAGTATTACATACACTTGACTGCAAGAGGGCTCTTGCCTTCTACCTCCAGCGCACCCAGGCTCATCGCAAGTCAGGTCGGCTGTTGCCTACGATCCCGATTGCCTCTAGGGATTCACCAAACACACCCTCTCCATCTGGGTGGCAGATTGCATCGCCTTTGCCCAGGCAAAGGCGCACGTGCCGCTGGATGGCGAATCACCGCACACGATGTCCAAGCCAAGGCGGCTTTGGTGACTTCGCTGCGCACAGTTCCCCTGACGGACATCTGCTGGGCTGCGACCTGGTCTTCAGCAAACACTTTCGCTGTGCATTATTGCCTGGAGAGGTAGTCCCACTAGGACAGCGCCTTTGGCCAGGCTGTTCTCTGTAATCTGTTCGGGGTATAAGCAACTCCTGCCCTACGACCCTTCTCAACGGCTACCAAGAGCTTCTCCCCAGGGACCAGAGGGATCGGGCTCCTTCAGGCATCAACTTCTGCTCACAGCCTCGCGGAGGCGTTTTTGGTTACAGGTTCGGTAGCCTGTAGCTGGGGAGTCCCATAAGTGAGGACTGACTTCCTGCTTGTTCCTGGAGAAAGCGTAGTTACTCATCTGTAACAGGTGTTCTCCAGGGACAGCAGGAATCAGTCCTCACTACCCTCCCACCTCCACTGAAGAGTTGCTATTTTATCCTTTCCTTGCCATCTGCTTGGTAGGGCTCGAGCTAAGGGACCTGTGACTGAGGAAGATGGCACCTTTGGGTGGGAAGAGAACCACACGTGTGGCAGCAACCCCAAAGGCTTTCTTTGAAAGCTGGCGAATTGCTCTGCTTAGGCTCCTTTGGTGCCGACATCACCCATAAGTAAGGACTGAGTCCTGCTGTCCCTGGAGAACACCTGTTACAGGTGAGTAGCTACGCTTTATTCACCTGTAACAGGTGTTCTCCAGGGACAGCAGGAATCAGTCCTCACATATGGGTGATGTCAGTACCGACAGAGTACTCATGGAAGCATCTCCCCAGCTTTCAAAGAAAGCCTTTGGGAGATGCACCACGCATGCATGGTCCCCTTCCCGCCCAAGGGTGCCATCTTGCCTCAGTCTAATGATATAGCTAAGACGGCAAAAAAATAAAATATGGTAAAGAAGCAACTCCAAGGATAGGAGTGAGGGTTGTGAGAACTGATCCCTGCTGTATCCGGAGAACACTTGTTACAGAGGAGCAATTACACTTTCTCCGGGAACAAGCAGGAAGTCGGTCCTCACACATGGGACTTCCCAGCTTCAGGCTATCAAGAACCTGTATAAAATGCCACAGTGGCCAGAGAAGGTGAGCTGTGAGCTGCAGCATTTGAGTCCTAACTAAGAGACTCTTGCATAACCCAGGTGTCCGGTGGAGAACCAGCACTCCGGTAGCCTGAACACAGAAAGGTCAGAGGGCGGGAGTTGCTTACACCCCAAATAGTTTATGGAGTACGGCCTAGCCGAAGGCACTGTCCCATCGGGACTCCCTCTCCAGGCAGGTGGTGAGCTGCAAAGGTATGGACCGAAGAACAGGTGGCAGCCTGGCAGATTTGCCACGGAGGTAGCCATTGCCCTGACGTGATGTGCTGTGACCTGGTGGTCCAGTGAGATCCCAGCCTGCGCATAGGCAAGGGCGATGTAGTCTGCCACCCAAGTGGACAGAGTTTTGCTTGGTCACTGGAAGCCCCAGTTGACTGGAGTCATAGGAGATGAAAAGCTGAGGCGCTTTTCAGTGGCCCCGGGTCCTTTGCAGATAGAAGGGCAGGGCCTTCTTACAATCCAGAGTATGAAGAACGGTCTTTGCCTTGCCGGTGTAAGGCCTTGGGAAGAAGCTGGGGAGCACTACCTCCTGATTGAGATGGAAGGGGGATACCACCTTTGGCAGGAACTTGGAGTGTGTGCGGAGCACCACCGTGTTCTTGTAGAACCTTGTATAGGGTGGCTCTGCCATCAGAGCCTGGAGCTTGCTGACCCTGTGAGCCAACATGAGTGCCACGAGAAAGACAACCTTCCAGGAGAGGTACTGCAGGTAATATGTAGCTAGGGGCTCAAACGGCAGCCTAGATCCCACTCCACTTGTGGTGGGTGGATGGGGGGGGCTTGGACAACATGAGGCCCTGCAGAAAACTGGAAACGAGGGGCTGAGGTTGAAAGGAGTGAGAGCTACCCTTTCAGCAACCAGGCCGTGAGTGATAGGGACCCCAGGTTGGGGTGTGGGAGAGAGCTCTCCTGTGACAGAAGTCCTGGGGCGTGGGCCAAGGGAATTGGAAACGCCACTGTCAGGCGGAAAAGTAGCAAGAACCAAAGTTGCCTGGGCCACCTAGGGGCTATCAGTATCAGTGACGCTCTGTCACTCTGGACCTTAGAGGGTTTTGGCGACCAGTGGTGTTGGTGGGAAGGCATAGAGAAGGCCTGCCATTCAAGGAATGAGGAGCGAATCTGCCGCCACCCAGGACAGGTGTGGCTGGTGGGAACAGAAGCTGGGCAACTGCGTGTGGTCCAGGTTGGTGAACAGGTCCACTAAGGAGATGCCCCAAAGGTGGAAAAGCCAGGAGACCACTCTGGGGTCCAGACACCACTCGTGCAGCTGGAGAACTCTGCTCAACTTGTCCGCCAGGGCATTCTGTTGGCCTGGGTGGTAGATTGCCCGCAGGAGCATCCCGTTGTGTGTCACATATGAGCAGAGGGCTACCACCTTCTGGCAGAGGGAGTATGAACCCGTGCCTCCCTGCTTGTTTACGTAAAACACTGCGACTTGGTTGACCATCTGGACCAGCACGGACTGGTGCTGGAGCCTGTAGCGGAAGGCTCAGAGGGCCAGAAAGATCGCCCGGAACTCTAGAATGTTGATCTGCAATTGGCCTTCTGCCTGAAATGAGCTGCCTTGTATGCAGAGATACTTGCAGTGAGCTCCTTAACCCAGCATGGAGGCGTCCAGTTAGGACCCTCAGGGGGGGGGGGGGGCGGGTTGGTGGCACCACTGAGCCGCCCTCATATGTATGTGAGCATACGGGGTCACATGGACTGTGGAGGCCATATGGCCCAGCAGGCGGAGAAGAAGGCAGGTGGCCATCGACTGACAGTGCTGCACCTCTGCAGCTAGAGCTTGATGCGTTCTGACCTCTCCAGAGGGAGGAAGGCCTTGGCCTTGGAGGGTGTTTAGCTTCAGCCCTTATGAACTCCAGGCACTTAGCTGGGGAGAGGTAGGACTTGAGGTAGTTGATGACAAACGCCAGGTACTGCAGGACATGGATAGTGCGCTCGATGGCGTGGTGCACCTCTGGAGCTGTGCATTTCCTTATGAGCCAGTTGTCCAGGTAGGGAAAGATGAAGGCTTCTTGAAGACAAAGGTGGGCTGTGACCACCGTTAGGCATTTGGTGAAGACCCTTGATGATGAAGCCAGCCCAAAGGGTAGCACCCTGAATTGATAGTGACCACCTCCCACCACGAACCGCAGGTATTTGCGGTGGCTGGGATGGATCAGGATGTGAGTATAAGCGTCCTTCAGGTCCATGGAGCACAGACAGTCTCCCTGCTTGGAAGTATGGCAGCAGTGTTTCAAGGGAGAACATCAAACCTCTCCCTCGCCAAGAATCTGTTCAGGTCCCACAGGTCTAGGATTGGCCTGAGGCCCCCTTTCCGCTTGGGAGCAAGGAAATATCATAAGTAGAAGACTTTGCCCCAAAGGTGTTTGGGCACCAGCTCTACCGCCTTGTCCTTGAGGAGACCTGCAAGCTCTGTGAGGAGCAGAGCCTGGTGAAGGAGAGGCCTGACAGGCTCTCTTGGAAAGTAAGAGGGTGGCGTCTGTTGCAGGTGGATGAGGTAACCCTCCCTTACAACTTACAGTACCCAGGCATCGGTGGTGATGGAAGACCACCTGAGGGGAAAAAGAGCCAGACCCCCTGTGGGCTGTAGAGAACTTCCGGGGGGGGGGGGGGTGGGGGTGGGGTGGGAGGTCATGCTCAAGGAGTTGAAAGCTCCCTCCAGGCTGGGCCAGGCCTGGCACTTAGTTCTTGGGGGTCGTCTTCTTGTGCTGTTGGCCTTCCTGTGGAGCAGAGAAGACTTGGAATTATGGGGCATTGTCAAAACCCCCCCTTTATCCTCGGGAAGAAGGGCATCTTTCCCGGGGGCCGCCTTCCAGGGATATGAGGTCTTTTTGGAGAGCCTGGTCCTTGTAAGGAACTCAGTCTCTTTTTCAGCCACTTTGTGTGCCATGGGTTTCCTGAAGAGATTCTCTCTCATAGAGGGGAAATCAATGAGTTTGTCCTAAACCCATTGCTCGAGGTGAGACGACTGCAGCCAGGTCTGACATCGGACCCCGATGCCGCAGCGGCTACTCTAGCTGAGGACTCAAAGCCGCCATATGCTGCTCGAGATAAGAACTTCGAGCTCTCCTTGACCACCAAGGCCAGTGACTTGAACTGTTGGAGAGGTTCCCCATTGAGGCCCGGCGAGCTCCCTTGCCAGCTCCTTGAGATATATCCTACAATTGGTAGGATTGGATTCACCTTTCAGCCGAGGGGTCGAGGGTCTGGGCTTCCCTGCCGGGGGGCACAGAGGAATGGGTCTTTTGTTTGTTTTTTTTAGTCTGCACATGGCAGATTCAATGACCATAGAGATGTGGGAAAGTTGGGTTTTCTGGAATCCGGGGCTTCAGCGACTTGGTACATGGAGTCGAGCCTTCTGCTTACAGTGGTCACAGACACCAGTGTTTCCCACATATGGAGGAGGCGGCACTTGAGGATTGCAGGGACAGGCACTGTGAGGGTCTCCTTTGGAGGGGCCTTGTACTGGAGAATCTTGTTCATCTGTGCGGGGGTCCTCCTCCGCTTTGGTCTCGAAGGCGAGTGCCTTAGCCATGTTTCTCACAAAGTTAAGGAAGGTGACATCCTCGAGTGGGGAATGGCGCCGGGACATCAGGGGAAACTGGTCAGAGGGGCACGTCTGTGTCACCAAATGTCCGGGGCCTGCTCATCCTCTGTCTCCCAATCTGACTCAAAGTCCAAGGTAGAGTCAGAGGCTCTGGGTTGAGGCCTGGGCTCTGGGGCCCACTGCCTGCGGAGGACCTGCAGTCTCAGCCATGGGCACTGGCCGGAGAGGACCGGTGCCCTGAGAATCTCGTTTTCTGCTGATGGGTCTCTTGAGGCCAGTGGTGCTCGAGGGTCAGCTCGACTTCTGGGGAAGCCCTCTAAATCGAGGGTCTGGTTGTGGGGGCGAATGAACCAGAGGAACCGGACATGAATGGCTGCTGCTGGGCCATGAGGACAGAGATACTGTGTTCCAAGACTGCCATCCTGGTCTCCATGCCAGTTGGTTCTGCTGCCTTTACGGGCACAGAGGGCTTTGAGCATCGCATCGGTTCTGTTGCAGGAGAGTCCTTGACGAGGAAGGCCTCTGGTGTCCGAGACTGGTCGCCTGCTGCCAACACCACCACCTGGGGCAGCTTGTGAGGCCGCTCCCGCTCCGATCTCTCGGACTCATGCTTGGGCTGGGATCCGTCCTCTAAGGCAGTCTTCGAGGGCTTCATCTTCTTGCGTTCCACCTTCAAAGATCCATGGCTGTGGGACTTTGAGGCAGCCCGGAGTGCGGTGTCACTGGAGACTCTGGCGCAGAGTCTGACTTGTGAAAAACCTTTTCCTGCTGGACCTAGCGGCTCTTTATGACCTTTGTGGTCATCGCCTTACAGAGTTCATAGTCCGAGTTGTCATTGTCCAGACCAAGGCAACGGAGGCAGCAATCATATGGATAGGTGAGGTACATCGTCTTACCGCACGATCACTTGTCTTTAAACTGCTGGAGGCCATCGGGGGGGGGGGGGGGAAAAGGGGCCCTATCACCCGGGCACAGGTCTGAAGCCTGCGGCCAAAAAAGGGCATGAAATGCCGGTCGAGCAGCACCTCGAGAAAATCAAAAGAAAAGAAAAAAAGGGACGAATCCTAAGAATAATGCCAAGGCGAGCTGGCTCGGGGGTAGGAAAGGAACCGGTATGTGTACCGGATAAACAAAGACAGACACTTTTTCCGGGGAAACTGGACAGATGTCCGAAGGGCTCTGCAGGAAAAAGGAGACTGAGGCAAGATGGCACCCTTGGGCGGGAAGGGGATCATGCGTGTGTGGTGCATCTCCCAAAGGCTTTCTTTGAAAGCTGGGGAGATGCTTCCGTGAGGGCTCCGTCGGCACCATCACCTAGATGTGAGAACTGACTTGCTGCTTGTTCCCGGAGAACTAATGATATGGCTATGGCAAACTTGCCTGAATCTAAGGAACTGTGAAGTTTGCTCAGAAGCATTGTGAGAATGGTTTCAGTATTGTCTGGGCCGAAAACCAGCTTGCCGAGGATGTAGATTGTGATTCTGTTTGATATGGTCGGAAAGCTGAGTAAAGACCAGGTGTTCTGCAAGTTTGGATAGGAAAGATAGGTTAGAAACTGGGCAGTAGTTGGCCAGAACAATTGGATCAAGGTTGGATTTTTTTTCAGTAGTGGATGGATTGCAACCTGCTTCCAGACTGACGGGACTTGAGCAAACTCTGGTGGTTGATAGTCTGCACAGTGGGAAGAAGGCCTATGGATGCTTCTCCAACCCATGCAGATGGAATGGGGTCCATAGTGCAGGTTGTTTTTACCAATAGTGGAGGTTTTCTTCATCATGTGGTCACTTACCAGTGTGAAAGTTGATCAAATATGAACAGGAACAGCAGACAGCAAGTTAGAGGGAGGAGAGAGAGATGTAGGCACTGGAAGATGGACACAGAAATGTTCGACTTTCTGTAGGAAGTGGAGAGCCAAGCTATCTGGTGGTGGACCTAGCCACGGATGGCGATAAGGAGGATACTGTGCAGGGTAGAAAGCCTTGAGACTGAGAAAAGTGCACTTGGCGAACGTGCAGCGAAAACAATCAATTTAGTGTGATATGCTTTTTTGGCTCCAATTATCTGAGACAGATATAGGAATGGGAGGATCAAAAGTCCATCAGCGAAGTGGATTGCAGGCTGTTTCGCCAGAGCCTCTCAGCTCTTCATCTCTGGTTTCATCAGGGTTTGGTTCTAGCCAGACGCCAAATATGATTAGGACAATGGCATGGCAGGGAGGTCACCCTTGCAACTATGGAATCCAGAGCCTGAAGGAGACTCATATGCCAGAAGGCTGCCTGGTGATCTAAGTATACTGAGTCAATCTGATGGAAAGAGAAGATCCACTGAAGGGTGAAAGAGTTGCAGGGAGAAATTCCGTCAGGAATTGGATGATGCAGCTGGCACAGAGGGAGATGTAGTCAAACAGGGGAGGTAAAGGGGGGAGGGTAAAGCAGATAAGAGAGTGATTGGTCCATGAGAGCGACATCTGATGATTAACCTGAGTGAGAAATGGTGGAAGCTCTGGGCATTAAAAGAAGATCCAGGGTATTGCTCGCCTGGTGCGTGGAGAAGAGTTTGTGCTGCTGGAAATCCATAGTGTGATACAGAAAGAGTGAAAGCTTTTATCATAGGGGCATGAAGGACTGCCAAAATGGAAATTAGTCACCCAAAATGATCAGGTGTGTGGTATGGAGATGAGATAAGCTCAGCTAGAGGAGTGTAAGGTATGCAGCTGCAGGCCAGAAGTGAGGGGGAACAATTCAGCAGCAATATGTGCAGATTGTCGAGCCGAAAAAGAAGGGCCTCAGGGTAAGTGAGAGACTGGGATGAACACTCCCTAAGGATGAGTGTGTTCTGTAGCTGACTGCCATACCTTCACCCTGATGTGATGCACACAGGAAGGGAGAGAGCAGAGAAGCCTGTAGGACTGCAGCGAGCAAGATAAGCCGCCTCACTGTCCGTCAGCCAGATTTTGGTCATACATAGCAGATCCAGCTGGTGACCAGAGACAAGGTCAGAAATGAGGGCAGTTTTGGTTTTAAGGGACCTGCAATTAAGCAAGGCTGCTTTCAACGCTGGAGAGGAAGCAGGGACAGAAGAGGAAGGGGAGGAAGCAGGGTAAGAGGCATTGGATGGCTGTAGTGATGCAATGAATGAGATTACCTATCTGCCGCAAGGATCAAGGAGCAGATGGCTGGTGGGGAAGTGAGTTCCAATGGACTGGGATTTGAGACGTATGATTACAGGCTGATATGTCTGCTAGAGGGGAGCCTAAAAAACAGAAAGACAGCAGTAGGAGCAAAATGACATAACTGTGCATGATATATAAGGGAGACGGTACCCTAAAGTGGTCTCCCAGGAGTCACCCCAAGGAGCAGGACCTGCTCCTTGAGTGTGCTCTTCAGCGCAAAACACCACTTTGTATTTCCTCTAATCCCTCCTTGTGATGTCACCTAGTAGTATCGGGTTGGGGGAGCTGGGCTTAGTGCCGAAGTAACAGGACTGGATATGGAAAACAGTGCAGAAGCAGACCAAACTTTTATAGCGGGTATAACACAGCAAACAAGATATACTCTAAGGTCTTTTGTCGTGCTGAGTTGACTTTAGATGCAGTCACTGCTCAGGAGGAAGATAAAGGTAGGGGCAGTGGCAGGGGAAAATGATGAGGTGATGCTGGAAATGGCTGGGGCGGGGGTGGTGAAAAATTAAGGAAGGAGACGTGCTGGATACCCGATGAGGGGGTGCAGTCAGGGAAGGGAAGGAGAAGGGGGTGGATGTTTAATGAGGTGGGGGTCAGGAAAGGGGAGGGGACAGGTGCATAGTGTTGGGCTCACCTAGGGTGTCAGATGCTCTTGGGCCAGCCTTGATGGGAGCTCAGATGGCAAGGCAGGTTATGAAGCAAGAAACCTTCCTCAGCGGGGGGAGAACTGCATTTAATTTTTTCCTAACACCCCATTCTTTCCCTGTGAAAAAAGCATAGTGGGATAACTTCAAATACATTCATTTGTAAGTTTGAGTTTGGCATTTTTAGCATCAGGGAGGTAATTTTAATTTGAAATTCTTATATTTTAGGTAGCATGGTGTCTCCACCTTCTCACTGGGCCCATGGTAGCAAATCCTGCTGCAGGCTTTTCTACCCTCTACCCTCTCCCTCCCCTTCCAATGCCAACTGGTTAATAAGGGAGAGGAGCTGAGCCAATGTAGTTTCTCTTTGACCATTTTTCCTTCTCCCCCCTCCCTTAATCTTGGTCACATGGCTTCTCATGCTTGTTTGTGTGCTTCCCCCCCGTCCCCCGCCCTCCTCACAGCTTGGTCTGGATATGGAAGATCTGGAAGAGATCGAAGAGGATGCCGGACTTGGGAATGGAGGTCTAGGGCGCCTGGCAGGTGAGAGACAACGAAAGACCTTTGCCGCCTTCTCCATTCCCTGTTATTTGGACAGGGGTTGGATTTGCCACATCTCTGCAGAAGTGACACTTTTTTGGGCTAATCTTAGCTTTGAACTTGCATCCCAAAGCAGTGTGGTATTTATAGTCCCTGAACTGGTTTCCAGTTTCTCTTAGAAAATTGGAAACTCCAAGTGATGTATGTGTGTGTGTGGGGGAGGGGGGGGGGGCGGGGGGCAGGGTTTGTCAAACTAGGACAGTACAGAGGAGGGTTTCCCAAATCCACTGAAGGGCTGAAAAACAATCTGGTTTTCAGAATTTCCACAATGAATATGCATGAGAGATTGTACAGACTGCCTATTGTGCCATCCTAGAGATCACTGCAAACATGTAGCATGCTTTTGGCCAACTGTGTCTGCATGTGACATCAGCATTTGTGCTTTGTTGCAAGGTGCATTTTTCTCCCTATGAAGCTGCTGCTCCCATCCCCGAGAAGGAAAGCCTAAGTAGCCATAGCTGTTACAGTGCCTTGCAAATGTCTTCACACCCTATATATTTGTCTGTATTCTGCTGTCTTAGGAAATGCAATTGCAAAAGCAAAAGTTATGAGTTTGATTCACCGCTTTACATAACATACTCTGAGCTTTTAATGTGAAAGAACAATTGTACAAATACTCAGAAAGAAAGCCAAAAGTCTTGATTTGTATAAGTCTTCATAATTGGAAGTGTAAGACTTTTCAAGCTCTGCATATAACTGGGTTGTCCTCATGATTCTTGGGGGATAACTGTATATTTTCTTTTCTCACTTTTTACATTCTAAGATAAAGATCTTAGTGCTTTCATGGTGAGATTTGGGGGCTGATTCCCCATTTTTTGGGATGGGGGTATTGTGCTCCTCTCCTGATGCAGTATGGGGGTTAACCACTACCCCTCCCCCCTGCTGCTTTCTCTGACAGGGTCGTCTCACGATTGATGCGTGCAAGGTGCTGCTTATGTAGCTGGGCTTTGTTGCTTTGCGCTGTCAGGCTGTGCTCGCAGATGACTGGGGTGGGAGTCTCAAGAAAGAGTCCTGCAGGTAAGAGCTCTGGAGGTTGGGTGTGGTCATGGTGATTTGGTATCAGGGCGGGTTTGCAGCACACAGGTGTCAGGCAAGTCACTGGGGTTAGGTGGTGGTCCCTGTCAGTCACATATATGGTTAATGCTTCATCTCTTGTGGAATTTTATTGATTTCCCATTTCCTCCTGTAGTATTCTGTAATCTGCTTTCCTCTCTTCAGCCTGCTTCCTGGATTCTATGGCCTCCCTTGGCCTGGCTGCCTATGGCTATGGCATTCGTTATGAGTTTGGCATCTTTAACCAGAAGATATGCAATGGCTGGCAGGTGAGTGTCTCTTGTGAGCTCCTTGGATATATGTGCTTTTATGGGTGTTTTTTGTCGCATGGGTTTCTTTTGGGTGACAGAGGAATAGGAGAGGATGAATGTAGATCTTACTGAGAACTGTAAGGGAGAGGCATGTGACTCTTGTTTGAGTGCAGTGCCCTTAGTAATGGCAGTTGGGGAGGGGGGATATCTGATAAGTAACAGGAGCATATCTGATGGTACTGTGTCCAAGGTGTGTGTGTGTGGTGGGAAGGTGATCCTTGAAGTTTAGGGGAGCTGACTGGTACCTTAATGACCTCTAGACTTTGGGTTGTGGGGCAAGGAATGTACTCAAGAGTGAATGAGAGATGGAGGTTGGAGAGCATACCCTTCCTTCAGAGATAGTATTCTTTCTTGCAGTGATCTCCCCCGCTTCCCTCACACAGGTAGAAGAAGCAGATGATTGGCTCCGTTATGGCAACCCCTGGGAGAAAGCCCGGCCAGAGTACATGCTGCCTGTTCATTTCTATGGCCACGTGGAACACACCAGTGAGGGGGCCAAGTGGGTCGACACTCAGGTAAGGAGGTGAAAAGAAGCGACTTTTTCACATGCTCCTTATTTTTTTTATTAGTTGTCGTTTATACCACCTTATCACATAATCAAGGCTCCTTCTGTTGGCCATTGTAGCCTCTAGAGCAAGGAATTCCCTTCTCGTTGGTGTTTGCTCACATTTGCTCTCCTTCCCCTTTCCCACAGGTGGTTCTTGCCCTTCCATATGACACACCGGTGCCGGGCTACAAGAATAACACTGTGAACACCATGAGACTCTGGTCTGCCAAAGCTCCCAATGAGTTCAATCTGAAGGACTGTGAGTGAATAAGATGGAAATATGGGAGGAAGAGCTGCTTGCAGAAGCCATATGCTGTAAAAGTGGCTAGAAGGACCAGACCCAATTAGAGAGGACAGTGGCTGCTTTTTGTAAACTGCTCTGATGCTACCACCTGGGCAGTCTATTAAGTGCCACAATAAAGATAAAAATTAAATGGAACTGGAAGGGCATGAAGGGAGGGGGTGGAGGGACAGTGGGCATTTAAATAGAGAAAGTTTCTAACCAAAGTTCTCTCTCCTATGAACCCAGTTAATGTCGGGGGTTACATACAGGCTGTGCTGGACAGGAATCTGGCTGAGAACATTTCCCGCGTCCTGTATCCCAATGACAATGTGAGTGCCACAGGATGGATGGGCCTGGCGGGCAGAGGTTGCTTGAGTCAGTCCTTTGTCCCTCTGCATTGTAATCAGCTGCAAATACAGAATAGACCTAGGGCTTCAATTTATTTTCATGTTGTATGTGGGGTGGCAGGGAGGAGTGGAGCAGAAGCCCTAGGATAAGAAGAATGGGGAACAATTACTTTGCACTTAACCTCCCCCTAACCATTCTTTTCAGTTCTTTGAGGGAAAAGAATTGCGTCTGAAACAAGAATACTTTGTGGTGGCTGCCACGCTTCAGGATATCATCAGGCGCTTCAAGTCCTCAAAATTTGGCTGTCGGGACCCTGTGCGCACCTCATTCGATGCTTTCCCAGAGAAGGTAAAGCTATGAAGGTGGGCTGGGATAGGATAGGGGCCTCCTGTGGGACTGTCACCAGTCCACTGACTTTTGTTGTCCCTTCTCTGTTCTCCTTGGCAGGTGGCAATCCAACTGAACGATACCCATCCCTCTCTGGCCATCCCAGAACTTATGCGGATCCTGGTGGACATTGAGAAACTGGACTGGGACAGGGTAAAAGAGACAGATGACTTCCCCCTAGTCAGGTGTCTGTCTCTCTGGCAAGTCTTGAAGGGCCTCTGCTCCCTGCTGCACTTTACTGAGAATTTGTATCCAGAATTGTAATTGGAGATTGAGGGAAGTGTCAGCTGAGCTCAATTATCCTGGCCTTTGGTACGGAGTCAGAGAGAGTGCCTGCTTGGTGATGAAAATCCCACGTGCACCTCTGGGCAGATGGGGAGATGCATTATAAAACATGATGGCAGGAAAAAAAACCTTAGTCTATCCAGCCTGCCCATCTACACAAATTACTAAGCACTGCAGTCCCTTCCTCTCTCAGAGATCCTCCTGTGCTTGCCGCACACTTTCTTGAATCCAAATACAGTCCTTGTCTCCTCTACCTCCACTGGGAGGCTGTTCAATGTATCTACTACTTTTTTACGTAAAGACATATTTCCTTAGATTACTCTCAAGTCTAACCCTTTACGCTTTCATCTCAGAGTCTCCTTTCAATTGAGAGCCCTGCATCACAGAGGTATTTAAATGACAGTCTCCTATTCCTCTCTTCCATTTTTTATTCCAGAGTGTACATTTTTAGACACTTGAATTTGTCCTCCTCCTCTATGCTTTGATAAAGACATTAGGACCTGAAGTGGTTTTCCTTCTAGGTGCTGCTTTCTGGACATGAATCTGTGTGGAGGTCAGAGGAAGGAGGGCTGCTGACACATTTCTTGAGTAGGTTCACGGTTTGTCTTCTGCTCTCTTTACAGGCCTGGGATGTCACAGTTAGGACATGCGCCTACACCAATCACACGGTACTGCCCGAGGCACTGGAACGCTGGCCTATTCACTTGCTGGAAAACCTTCTGCCCCGCCACCTGCAGATTATCTATGAGATCAATCAGCGACACATGAATGTGAGTACAGCAGGGGGGATGAGCAAGGGCTCACATGATGCCAGGGATGCTGGAGAGGGAATGAAGATACCACTGTTGGGTTGGGATGATGATAGATGTCTGGAGAGGAATGGGGGTACCTGGTTTTGTTGGAAGGAGTTGGAGTTAAGAAGTGTAGGTGTACTAGGGTTGAGTCAAGAGGGGACAGGGGTTTGACATGAAGTGAAACTGGAGGTTAGGAAGAGATGGGGAAGGGGAGCCAGGAGTTGCTTACACATGAAAATGAGTGAGTGGGGGACTGGTGATGGAGTGGAGGTTAGCTCACAAGTGGGAAGAGAAGGACTCCTGAGCCTGCTTACCTAACTGCATATCCTTTCCTGTCAGAGAGTGGCTGCCAAGTATCCAGGGGATATAGACCGCATGCGTCGGATGTCGCTGGTGGAGGAGGGAGACATAAAACGAATTAATATGGCCCACCTTTGTATTGTGGGTTCACATGCTGTCAATGGCGTCGCCTGGATCCACTCTGAAATCCTCAAGAAGAGTGTGTGAGTACCCTCCTTTCCCTCCCCGTCATCCCCTTTTTCTCCGGGGGTGTCATTCACTTCCCTATCGCCCCCTCCTCTCCACTGTGCTATGAAGAGTGCCCTGCCTCTCTTCTTCACTGTCCTCCCCCCACCATCCCAGTGCTCGATCTTGGAGCTGAAATCTTTCCTCTCCTTTTAATGTGACAATCCTCTCCCCTCAAGGTTCAAAGATTTCTATGAGCTGGAACCCCACAAGTTCCAGAATAAGACGAATGGTATCACTCCCCGTCGCTGGCTGTTGCTTTGCAACCCCGGACTAGCTGAGGTCATTGCTGAGGTAGGCAGATGCTAGTCCTTCCCTCGACTCTTTGCAGCTCTCCATGTGTCTCGGGTGCTGTTTCCTCTCTGTATTGTCTTCATGTTTTGTGCGTGTTAAGGTGCTGCAGGAGGGTTCATGGTAGGGCTTTGTGCAGGAGCTAGAGGTTGGGGGTGATGCTATGTTAATTTCATATGATATTTATTTATTATGATTTGATAGACCACTATTCACTTAAACATCATAGTGGTTTATACACTGACCAAACATCCATAAATTTTGACATTGGAGACTAGCCAACCATGGAAGGAGGGAAGTTTATGGCACGACAGCATTATCCTGTAAAGCATATAACTATAACAGTAGGCAAAGAATTTGTAGCTTCCTGCCAAATAATGCCCAAACTTTTTTTTTAATGTAACCCAGATAAAATTCATAGCAGTCTTGCAAAGGTTTGTTTTAAAAAGCCACATCTTTGTACCTGCTTTGTTTCTTGTTGTATGAGCTTTCTAATTGTGGCGCCACTGGACGTTCATTCCAGCATGAAGAAGCTAAGTAACTAAAAGCAGTATTGCGGGAAGTATCTAGCTTTAATTTAGCAACTTACGGGATAATAAAAAAAATATGCCCGGGAAGACCTCCAGCGTTCAGGATCCCAATGCATGATGAGCCAATATTAAAACTTTAATTGTGATCTGACTCCAGATTGGAGCCAGTGATGATCATATTTCTAGCATTATACAGTATAAACATTTAACAGCTATAGTCAGCATGAGCTGTAATTTTAGTTAATACATTGGGACCCTGACCTGCAAGGAGTAAACAACAATACAGTTGTGTAAACTTATTGGCACCCATGTGGTTCAACCCCTTAATATCCGATATCTCCTTAAAAAATGTGGCCTGTGAAATGATTTTGGACTATATATGCACACACATTTGACACACAAAAGAATCAAATAAAACAAGACCAATTAAAAATGGAAATAGGAAATAGTATAAGAACTGGGACATTACCAGGAGATGATTATTCCCAAAAATCAAAAGAACAATTCCTTAATATAGTCCTTAATAGAGTATTTCCTACCAAAAATGTGTGTAATTTTTTGTTGGACTGAATCAATGTGAGGATTCAACCACTACAATTGACATTATCCATTTTTATCAAGATTTGCAGTAAAACAACCAGCAGTCTGGCCTATAAATTTGAAAAATCACCTCATCTGAGTTCATTTAAATGAACAAGTTTCTGTCTTGATGTTGAAATCACACTGAAGGATCCTTCACGACACAGCACTGCATCAAGGATTCATACAAAAACACTTACTGCTCCAATGGTACAACATAGTATTCAGTTTGGACACTTATTCTATCAATTTTCTTGGAGAGTGCTAGATTAGATTCTCCGTCTCCAGTTGTGTGAGCAGAAGTGGATTTTTTATTTTAAATTTGGTTTTTCCTCATGGACTAAAACTCGAATTGGATTGGCATAGCCTTTTTTGACACATTTTGGTTGAATAGTGTGGCAATTGCATTGTTGTTCTGTGCCTCCTAACTAACCCTGTAGTAGTAAGCAACCCGTACTGGTATGACATCAGATACCAGTTTTTAGAGTGCTCCACCTTCTCATCTATGAGCGAGTGTTTCTTCTGGCAAGGTTGCCTGTGCATAATGGGGATCATGTGCCAGGTGCAGGGTCTTTTGAGTGAGTTGTAGACCCGAAACGTAGTGCTGTGTTGTGGAGGATCCCTCAATGTGATTTCAACATCGGGACAGATTGTTTAAATGAACTCAGATGAGGTGATTTTTTTCATATTTATAGGCTAGACTTCTGGTTGTTTTACTGCAAGTCTTGATAAAAATGGACACTGTCAATTGTAGGGGTTGAATTCTCACATTGATTCAGTCTGACAAAATAAATTACACATTTCTGGTGGGAAATACTCTATTAAGGGTAGGCGCTCTTGATATTTGTGATTGTCTATTGGTTTTGGACTTACCCTTTATGGCCTAGGGTGTGTGTGTGGTTTTATAAGGACATGAATATTGGCACCCATCTCCAGGAACAAGCAGGAATGAGTCTTCACATATGAGTACGTCGGTACCGACGGAGTCTGCACAGGAACGCTTCCCAGCGTCCAATCAGAAAGCCTTTGGAAGCATCCCACCACGCCTGCGTGCTGCCTTCCCAACTGCCTCTCCTCAGTTTTCGTTTTTCCGCGGAGCCTGCAGGACGTCGTCCTGTCACCGCAGAAAATTCTTCTTTTATTTTTTAGCTTGCTTGTGGTCGCGGCTGCCTTCCCTGATGCTACCGGTACCGCCGGTGTTTCTTTTTTCTTTTCTTGTAAAATTGTTTTCCTTTTTAAGGAATAATTTTCCTCCTTAGTGTCTCACGGTTTCTCAGGCCTTCTAGGCCTCTCCATTTTCCTCCATGGAACCGCCAGCCACTCTTCCCAAGAAATGTACAAACTGTGGCGGTAGAACCTTATTTTTAGACACTCACAATTGGTGTCTAACCTGCTTGGGTCCTGACCATTTTCCTCCGGAGCCCTTGGGCAATAGTATTGTGAGAAGAAGTTCTCAACATAGAGTTCCCCTCGACACGCGGTCCCCATCCAACTTCAGGGCACCGACCATATCTTCTACACAGGATCAGGTAACCCAAAAACAGTCTGTTAAGACTAGCCAGTCCTCGAGCGGCAGTTCTCATGCACAGCATAGAGATGCCTACGGCCTTGTCCTCGAGAATCCACTGGCTTCAAAACCCCGGTGGGAGTCTTCGGCCTCCAAAGCCTGTGTGGGGTTTCAGGTTGTTCCTGAGGTTCACCCCTCACAGAACATACCTGAGCCATGCCCGGTGGTGGCATCCGCTTCGAGCGGTACCGATACCCCGGCATTGGCAATGGTGTTGGATGAAACATTCCTCACCAAGGATCGTCGTCTGGCGTCCTCGGTACCTACGGGGCCGGTGGATACGCTCCAGACCGACCTTCCAGTATCGGTACCGGCACCGATACTAGTACCGACGTCGGTACCCTCCAGACGTGCATCGATAGACTCGCTTCCTTCGATGCCGAGTCTGGAATCGATCTCCAGTCTGGAGGACTGGGTACCCACTCGCCTTGGTACCGACACCCGTCGGTACCGAAGGCTCGGTTCCGATAATTCGGATCCGCAACTCTCGGTTCCTCCGATACCGTTAGAGTTGCCACCGGCTGGCCTTCATCCACCGGTATCAGATATGGTACCAAAGTCGGTACCGATATCCACATTACCATTGCTGTCGGTGCCTTCCATGCTTTTCTCGTCAGGCTCGCTTCCCTCGATACCGAGTTTGGAATCGATCCCTAGCATGGACAATGTGCTACTGACTGTCGCTGGTCCTGACCTGCACTACCAGCGACCATCCTCTAAGGATCCCATACTGCACCATTCAGGATCTTCTTTTCCTATATACTTGGATAGATCTCTCGGTGCCCACGCTAGTTCTTCATCAGATCTAGCCTATCCAAGGAAGTTCCCTCTGGGGATCCTTCTTTTCAGGCTTTCCTCCTGGATATGGCAAAATCACTTGCCATTCCTATTCCTGGACAGGATCCTACACAAAGGAATACAGAATCCCTCTCTATTCCTAGCAAAGCAAAGGAGAACATAATGCTTCCTTTGCATCATTCCTTGCAGGATCTCCTTCTACGAATGTGGGAAGCTCCTTTAAAGGTACCCCCACCTTCCAGAGCAACTGATCTTCTATATCAGGTGCCCCCCTCTCCAGGGTTTCAAAAGACTCAACTTCCTCATCATTCCATTGTGGTAGAATCAGCAGTGAGGCGGGTGAAAAGTATTAAAAAGCACTCTTCTTATCCGCCAGGTCGTGAGTCTAAGACACTAGATGCCTTTGGACGTCAAACCTTCCAGGCATCCATGCTTTCAGCAAGAATTCTCTCATATATTTTTTATATGGGTCTATCTCTTGAGGAGGTCACAAAGAAATTACATCTTTTGACTCCTTTTCTTCAAGAGCCCAAGAGTGCAGACTATTCCTCACTGGTTAGTCATGCTCAAAATATCTCTAGGTTTCTTACTCGTGCTTCCCTAGACTCCTTTGAGTCTGTTAGCAGGACTTCTGCTATAGCTATAGGGGCACGACGTAAAGCCTGGCTCCAAGCTTCAGACTTGGACAAATGGGCACAAGTTAGACTGGGAAATACTCCTTGACCTGGAGAAAATCTCTTTAACAAGGAGTCTTTACTCCAGGTTGCTCAGTTGACAACTGACTGTCCTGTTTCTAGAGGCTGTCCTATGCCTTCTGCTTTCCCAGTAGGTAGGAAATGTCCTACCAAACTTTCTTCCCCTAGGGAGAGAAGGTTTTATCCATCATCTGCCCATCACACAGATGTTCCTAAACAGGGGAAACATCGCCCTGGTCTGATGAATCCACAACCTCAACAGGGTCAACAAACCCAGCAGTCGCAGGGTTTCAAATAGATCATTTGTCCCTCTTGGTTGGTGGTTAGGGTGGCAGTCTGCTTCTTTTCACTTGAAGTATCTGCACTAATTTTTATCCTAGCCTTCCTAGATATCTCTTCATGAGACATCTTTTCTCTAACTCTGAGTCTTTATGATGCTCATGCCCATACTTAACAGATTTTCCTCTTCCTCTTGGAGGAAAGAGAGGTAACAACTATCAATAGACAGTTGTTTCCCTGTACTGGCATGTATCATTTCATCTGTCAGGGACTTCCTCCATAGTCGGTCTCTTGCAACTCTGTCTTACCTCCCTCTTACTACAACACTGGTTTGTAAGAGGGGCTCTTTTAAACGGGTAAGCCCCTATGATCCTCTACCTGTTCTACCGGGGGCTTCTCCCTTCTGCAGTTGTTTCCCCTCCTTGTTACCTTAGGGCAGCTCATCAGACAATAGGAAGTCCTACCATGTCTGTTCTTTCTTTTTCCCAATCTAAAAAAGGAAGAGGGATAACAAATTTTTTCACGCTGTGTCAGCAACACTTCCCTGGTGGCCAGTGGACGCCAGGGCAGGTGCGACACAAAAATATAAGGTTAAGATTGGAGAGTCTTCTAAAGGCCCAAATGGCTCTTGGTCCTTGTAGTTGCTTTAGCTCCAATCTCCAATGAAACAATCAAGCTGAGTGGTGGGAATTAATAAGGCTTTTATGCTCCTTTTCACAGTGGTTCAAAATAGTGGGTTACAACTTTAAAGCAAATGTCCTTAATGCAGGTAGAAAACAAACTCGGGGTTCAAAGCAAAAACTGTTATACTTCACAGGAATGGAGGTGCTCAAACAAATACAAAATGCTCTGCTGGCAATTCACCCAATCACAAGTCTGGCAGTGACTCTAAACTTTCAGAAATGCAAAGTGTACAATCCATCTCATGGTCAGACAAATCTCCTGCCAGTTCCACTTGCATTGGCTCACTATCAGAAAGCTCTGATTCTATATCCCTGGTTTCTTGTAAAACACATTCAGGGGTTTTGTATATTTTCTGTAGCAAGTCCCAATGTCCTTGGCCTAGCCTAAGGCGTCGGCCACGTGCTGTATTAGGCTTTAAAGTATCCTCTTTCTTCAGAGGTTTTCTAGCCGCTTTATCATAGCTTTTAACATTCACAGCTTTCTTGTTAGGCATACATTTCTCATACCTTGTATGGCAGCAATCCTCACGTAATCGGCTTTCTTTCACTGCCTACCTTTTCCCAGGCAGCAGCTTGGTGAAATCCTTTTCTATGCTTACCCTGTAGCCTTTGACTTCCTTCTCTTGGTGAAGGCCTGCCTCTGTACAAGCCCAGCTTCTGGCTTTCTGACTCAGTGTGGCTTGGCTTCTCCAGCTGATTCTTGTTTGGCTTAGGGTTGCAGTTACAGCTTTGCTTTTGCCTCTGAGGGCAAACAGCTCTCAGTTTGGCTTGAGCTGACACCTCCTTAGGTCCTTCCTCAGCTCCTGGGAAATTACCTCTCCCTCCTGGGAATCCTCTAGCACTAGAGTAGCCAGGTTTCCACTTCCACCTCTCTCTCTTGGTGCTGCCAGTGATTCTCCCCTTGCTTCTGCTAGGGCTGCTGCTTCTGCTGCTGCTTCGTCTGTTGCCAGTGCTGCCTCTTCTCCTTTCTCCCTTCCAGTCTTCCACACTCCCCTTATGAAGCCCTCCTGCTTTTGAGGCTTGGAAGCTGGTTGGCATTTCCTCGTGACCAGCTGGGCGTGGCTCTTCAGTCTCCCTGAAGACACTCTTGCTCCCTCTAGCTGGTTCCTGGGAATATTGCAAGTCTTTTTCTCTGTGAAAAACACCTTTTTTTCTCTCAACTGGGCTCTCATCAGCCCTCGCTGCATGACAGCTGCCCTGGTAGTTGCTGCAGATACAGCAATTCCTACTGGTTAAGCCACTGGTTTTGTTCACCACACAACCAGGGCTTCCCCTCCACTAGCAATCCTCCTAGCCTCACTGCTAAGTCCCAAACAGGTTCGTAACCTCGTTTGGGAAACCCTATTATCACAGTCTGGTTGGTTACCTTCTATTCTTTGCCCCCTTGTCTTTGGCAGAATAGCTGGTTGCCTGCTGGCTTTCCACAGCCAGTTTTTTCTTCTAACCAACCTGCAGCATGCTCTCTGCATCTCTACAGAGTAGCTTTGCACTATGGGCCCTTGCTAGAGAGCATTGGTATCTGGCCTAGCAGATAACCCCAGATGGTTAGGAGGGGTTCCCCCAGTCATGTTCCATGTCTGGCAGGTATTCCCTTCCCTTACCATCTCATCTTAAATCTCTTTTGAGGCATAAGCCTCAGGCCTTTCATTACATGAAAACCTCAAGGAGGGCTAATTCCCTGACTTGGCCCATATCTCCTTGAATCTTCTAGTCAGAGATAAACTTCTTCAATGGCAGCTAGAGGATGCCTAATACCCATCTTGCCCTCATAGGTGGCTCACTAGGGTATCTTCCTCCAGGGGCGTCCTCTATCCATTCTCCATACTGCAATTCTGGAGAGATCTGGATTTCCTGTCTGCAGAATAAAGTTATCCTCTGCAATTTTCACATAGGCCATCCTGGTTATTCAAGAGCTCAAATTTTGCAAAGACTTCAGACTTCTTCTTGTCAGGGAAACCTTTCCTCTGACTCTGCCAGTTATAACCAGGGAAAGAGGATTCTCTATGTATCCAAGCAGGTATCAACCTTCTTGCTGTCAGATAAATCTTCTTCTCTCCCTAGGGGGAATGAGGTTCTATGGACATCTCTCCATCCATACAGCTGGAGACAAATGTCTATATGCCTGCATATTCATATAGGTATATATAGCTATATATATATATACTTATCTATATCTATCTGTGTGTCTTCTGCCCATACATATCTCTTTATACATATATGCATCTATACCCTATAGGTGTGTATATATATATATATATATATATATATATATATATATATATTTATAGATATAATGAGATATATTTTTTGATAGATCTGTATCCATCTACTTATCTATCTGTCTGTTAGGTTCAGATATCCTTACATTCCTATATGATCCTGACAGATGGGCACTACCCCTATCAATGCTGTGCCAGCATATTTAGGGGGCTACACTATAACCACTTCCTGTGGTAATTAACAAATTTTTTCCTTACCATAACCTTTTAAGGTTTAGGTACTCCTGAAGCTCTCCATGTCCCTTTTTTCTTTCCTAACTGACCCCATTTAGGAAAGACATTGTGGAGCTTCAGGTACTCTAAAGCTTAACGCTCCTGAGTCTGTCCTTCCTTCTTATCAGATACAAGGGTCTCCATACCCTTTCTTTCCTACATGGACTGATTCCAACCCCAGTCCAGTTGGGTCAGACTCATTTTTTCTTTTGGTCCAGGGTTTGTACTATTTTTGGACCAAAACAGCTTAAGCTTTCTTTAATAGTATCTTCTGCGTCTCCGCTGAAGCTCTACCTCTTATACTACCCCAGTTTTTTTCCCTGGGGTTATTTTCACCCTGAAGGGTTCTGACCTCCACTTGTTTTTTCTACTTTTATTACCTCTACTTCTCAGTGAGGTACCCCTTGAGCACAATCACTGGTGGTTCTAACAGATCCATATCTACCTCAGTGGACTTGTGCAATGCCAACAAGGGAGGCCCAAATCACAATATTATGCTACTAAATGCCCTCTATACAGGGTCTTCCCCTTTTGAAGCCCTGTTCTAGCCAGCTGTTCCACAGCTCCTTTTCTGTATTCAACTCCTACCCTCCATCCCCAGGATGCCTGAGGTCCTGAGGAATAGCATGGCTCGTTCTAGACTTGCTACATGCTAGGACTCCCTCTGGGCATCTGAGCTTGGGGAGTCCCCATATGTGAAGACTCATTCCTGCTTGTTCCTGGAGATAGCACAGTTACTTACCTGTAACAGGTGATCTCTGGGAACAGCAGGAATAAGTCTTCACAACGCACCCACCTCCCCTAGGAGTTGTTTTTCTCTATCTCTATCTTTCCCTTCCTTGCTCTCTCTCTCTTTGTCTCAGCTTTAAAACTTAACTGAGGAGAGGCAGTTGGGAAGGCGGGAAGGCAGCACGCAGGCGTGGTGGGATGCTTCCAAAGGCTTTCTGATTGGACTCTGGGAAGCGTTCCCGCGCAGACTCCGTCGGTACCGACGTACCCATATGTGAAGATTTATTCCTGCTGTTCCCAGAGATCACCTGTTACAGGTAAGTAACTGTGCTTTATAAACAATTTAAATCAGTTTGAACAGAAGAACCACTTCCTCTTCGTCTCTCCTGGCCAGTCCAGGAACTGTAGGGTTGTCAATCCTCTCCAGCAGCTGAGGACTGAATTCTAAAGTCTTACTGACAGGCTACCCATCTCTCCCTGGTGTCAGAGACTGTCTATCAGTCCTCAGCAGCTGGGTAGGACGTGTTCTGACAGGTTCCTGGTGAGACAGAGAGGAATCAAGGTGGACAGAGAAGGACAGAGTGGACAGAGCGCAATCTTTCTTGCCTGGGGGGCCCTAGCAGGGTTCAGTTACCAGGAGTAGGCAAAATATCAAGGTCTCAAAAGAAAAAAAAACAAAAACCTCCGGGTTGAAAGTGGAGCACGGCTGCAGGGAAACCTGCTCTACCGAGCCGCAGAGGCAGAGCCTGTCTCTTTTAAGCGTCATCGGAATCAGCCGATTGAAGGGGGGAGCTGGGAGCCCCTTCGGTGCAGAACCCGAACTGCCTCTAACGCTAGCAGCGCGAAGAGGTAGTTCGGAGAGTGACCACAGCCGGAAAGGTTTAGAGGTAAGCAAGGCAGGCCTCGGGGGCAGCGTGTGGAATCCGTTGCCGTCGGAAGCGGCGGAGAGCAGGCAGCGTGTACGCGGTGAAGTAGTCGCTGGGGGCGGTCAGGCTTAGGTTGTTGCCGGTTTTGTGGGAGGCAGTATGGAAGACAGTGCAAATGCTGTAGGTCCGTTGGGCAGCCATTTGAGCGCGGGGAAAAAAGCGGGAACAGCGGCCATTTTGAAAAAGGCAGCCGTTTCTCCCGCGCTCCAGGAAAAACCGGAGAAAAAGAAAGCAAAAGCGAAAAAGCATAATTTGAGCGTGCCTACTGTCCAGATTCCTGGTCTGGGGTTTCAGGGGGGTTTGGAGTCTGTTTTTACAGTAGATTTCATTCTCTCACTACATAAGGCTTACTGCTTGAAGCTTGAGCAGGGGCAGGACAAGCTTTTCTACCCCTAGTCTGTCAGGACTGCTGAAAACAGATGAAGTTACATGGACCCAGGTGAGGGAACCTCTAGGAGAGGTGTGCTAGGGGAGGCTGCGGCCGATGGCTTCGGTCAACAATCTCCTATGCCTCAGGTAGCTGAGGAGGGGGAGCTTCTCTCCCAGGAAGGGTTGGAGCAGTGGGCTGCTGACCTGGAAGAGGGGGAGATTCCTCCAAGTGAGGACCCCAAAGTTTTTAGAGTCTTTCGGAAAGAGGAATTAGGATCTCTAATTGCGCATTCGCTAGCGGCCCTAAATATTGCACTACCGACGGTGCAGGAGGAACCCCTGCTGCAGGGTTTTAAGGCAGAGCAGCGCTGTTTCCCGGTCCATAGAGTAATTAAGCAGATGGTGGAGTCTGAATGGGAATGTCCGGAGGCCACTCTCAGGGGGGCGTGGGCCATAGGTAGGCTGTACCCTGTGCCGCAGGAGGAAAAAGAGTTGTTACGAATGCCGAAGGTGGATGCGTTGGTGTCAGCAGTGACTAAGAAGATGATAATTCCAGTAGAGGGCGGTGCGACCCTTAAGGATCTGCAAGATAGGAAATTAGAGTCGCTACTGAAGCAGGTGTTTGATACTAGTGCGCTTTCCCTGCATGCCTCCATTTGTGGGGCCTATGTGGCACGAGCATCCATTTGTTGGCTCCAAGGAGAGGCTAACCCGAAGGGGACTGAACTCTTCCGCGGAAGGGGCGAAGCTGGAATCTGTGGCGGCATACCTGGCAGATGCCTTCTATGATCTGGTACAGATTTCGCCGAAGTCCGTGGCGTCAGTGGTTGCTGCGAGGAGGTTTCTCTGGCTGAGAAGCTGGGCGGCGGACGCTTCTTCTAAGGCTCGCCTTAGTAAGCTACCGTATAAGGGCAAGCTGCTCTTTGGGGAAGCTCTGGAAAAGATTGTTAAAGATTTTGGGGACTCTAAGGGGGGCTGACTCCAGAGGACCGTCCAAAGGGCTCAAAGCCGGGAGGGCTGCAGAAAGGGCCCGGCAGAGAGTTTTGCAGATTTAGAGGAGCTCGTTTTATGCCTTATCAGCGCGGTCGTTTTCAGTCCAGAGGGCAGTCCTTTCGAGGAGCGCGAGGTTCTGGCAGAGGTTATTTCAGTGCCCAGCAGAGCTCCTCCAAAAAGACTCAATGAAACGCGGAGTTTCCAGTAGGAGGCCGCTTGCGAGACTTCCTCTCCGTCTGGACCACCATCACCTTGGACTGGTGGGTACTGGAAATTATCCGCAAAGGTTATGCGCTGGAGTTTGCTCAGCCGTTATCGGATGCTTTCGTGGTATCCCCTTGCGGTTCGCAGGCAAAGGCAGATGCCGTTCACTCTACGCTTCAGCGCCTACTGCGGCTGAAGCAGTAGTTCCCGTGCCGCCGGACCAGTGCGGGTTCGGTCGATACTCGATTTATTTTGTAGTTCCAAAAAAGGAAGGTTCTTTTCGGCCTATTCTGGATCTCAAACATGTAAACCGCTGTTTAAGGGTGCTGCATTTCCGTATGGAGACTCTTCGGTCGGTGATTTGCTCAGTAAGATGCGGCGAGGTACTGTCCTCCATAGACTTGACAGAGGCTTATCTGCACATTCCCATCAGGCAGGATCATCAGAGGTTTCTGCGCTTTGCGATGCCCATGGGGCATTTTTGGTTCTGGGCGCTACCGTTCGGCCTGGCGACGGCACCCCGCACCTTCACGAAAGTGATGGTGGTGGTGGTGGCAGCGTTGAGAAAGGAGGGCATCCTGGTGCATTCCTACCTAGACGACTGGCTGATTCGAGCTACGTCGGTTCCAGATTCGGTCAGCGCGACGACGCAAGTAGTATAGGTCCTGGATCAGCTTGGTTGGGTAGTGAACCAAGCCAAGAGTCACCTGGTGCCGGTACAGCGCCTTGTGTACCTCGGAGCTTTGTTCGACATGGCCGTAGGGGCAGTATTTCTACCGGAGGACCGAGTTCGGAAGATTTTGAAGCAGGTAGCCGCGTTTTTACGAGGAAAGGCCCCAACGACATGGCGTTACTTGCAGCTGCTGGGCTCCATGGCAGCTGCGTTGGATCTGGTCCCATGGGCCAGGGCACATATGCATCCCCTGCAGCAGGCTCTGCTCTCCAGGTGGTCGCCCCAGACTCATCCGCTGAGTCAGAGGTTAGAAGTGTCTGAGGTGGTCCAGAACAGCTTGCAGTGGTGGCTGGACTCAAAGAATCTTCAAGCAGGGGTGCCGCTGGAGCACCCGGAATGGGTCCTGGTGACCATGGACGCCAGCCTTTCCGGCTGGGGAGCACATTGTATGTCGCAAATAGCACAGGGGGGCTGGCTGCCAGAAGTGGGCGGCTGGTCCATCAGTTGGTTGGAGATGAGAGCGGTACGCATGGCTCTTCAACGGTTTGACGCTCTGGTAACAGGAAAGGCGGTGCGTGTGTTTTCCGACAGTGCAGTGACGGTATCTTATATCAATCGACAGGGCGGTATGGGCAGTGTGGCTTTGTTGGAGGAGAGTCAACTGTTAATGCAGTGGGCAGAGAGTCATTTGTTAGCGTTGTCGGCAGCTCATGTCACTGGGAAAGACAATCTGCAGGCCGATTACCTCAGTCGGAATGTGGTAGATTCAGGAGAGTGGAGTTGAACGTGGCAGTTTTTCATGACATCACGCTGCGGTGGGGGCAGCCGATCATGGACCTGATGGCCACTCTAGTCAATTCCAAGGCACATCTGTTTTTCAGCAGGTGCAGAGAACCCATGTCAGAGGGACTCGACGGGTTGGCTCAACCTTGGCCATCGAGTGGGCTGCTCTGTGTTTCCTCCGTGGCCCTTGATCGGTTGGGTCATTTGGAGGATAGCGCGGCACAACGGCAAGGTGATTCTCATTGCTCCGGATTGGCCAAGGAGGCCTTGGTATGCGGAATTGGTGCGGCTTCTGGTGGACGTTCCCTGGCCGTTGCCCAGCAGAAGCAACCTTTTCTACCAGGGTCCTGTGTTGCCACAGGTAGATTGCTTCTCTCTTACGGCTTGGCTCTTGAGAGGGAGTGGCTGACGTGTAGAGGTTATTCAGCCGCGATAATTTCCACAATGCTAAAATCCAGAAGGATGTCTACGTCATGGGCGTATGTTCGGATTTGACGCATCTTTGAAGGTTAGTGCAAAAGGGGTGGCGTCCAGCCTTTCTCAGCAACGGTGCCGCACATCCTGTCGTTCCTGCAGAGCGGACTGGATTAAGGATCTCGCTCTCAGTACTTTGAGAGTTCAGGTAGCAATGCCGGCTTCTTTTAGAGGCGATTTAAAAGGTGGAGGCTTATCCCTCCACCCGGATGTGCTCAGATTTCTAAGAGCAGTCAAAAATGTGCGACCTCCTGTAAGGCCGGTGGTTCCGGCTTGGGATTTAAACATTGGTCCTTGAGGCGTTGACACAACCTCCTTTTGAGCCTGCGGGAGCGGTGTCGCTGAGGGAGTTCTCGTGGAAGACAGCGTTTTTAGTAGCATTGTGTTCGGCTCGGCGGATTTCAGATCTGCAGGTGCTTTCGTGTAGGGAGCCCTACATTCAGTTTTCGGCAGATAAAGTAATGTTACGCCCTGTTCCTTCTTTTTTGCCGAAGGTAGTGTCTAGGTTTCACGTGAACCAACCGATTTTGCTTCCCACGTTTCGGAGACAGGAAGAGACTACGCTGGATAGATCGCTGAAGAAGCTGTATCTAGGTAGAGTGCTTCATCGGTATATCCGGAAAATTGAGGAGTTTAGGAAGACGGATAGGTTGTGCTGTTTGGTGGACCTCGGAAAGGAGAGCCGGCGTCTAAGGCCTCGATTGCTTGGGTTGAAGCAAGTGATTGTAGAGGCATATTAGACGGTGGGGAGATCGATTCCTGAGGGATTGCGAGCGCATTCCACACGGGGGCAGGCAGCGTCTTGGGCTGAATTTGCCTTGGTTCCGCCGGTGGATATTTGTAGAGCAGCGACATGGTCGTCCCTTCATACGTTTGCGAAGCATTATAGGTTGGATGTTCAGGCGAGGGGAGACACAAAAGTGGGGGCCGCGGGTTAGGCGGGTCCCTCCCGATATTGAGTACTGCTCTGGTACTACCCTACAGTTCCTGGACTGGCCTGGAGAGACGAAGAGGAAGAAGAAATTAGGCCTTACCTGCTAATTGTCTTTCCTTGAGTTCTCTCAAGGCCAGTCCAGGGCCCACCTGGATCAGGGGCAAGCAGCAGAAGAATGACCCACTTGGGTGTCACTGGCACTTCAGGATGCTCGGTGTGCTAGCTGGGCTAGAGTGGTAGTGTTTGGACTGCCGTCCAAGGCCTTTTCGGAGGGGGGGCTGGCTATGGAGCTCCCTGTCACAGCTCGAATAGTGGCGTTAAAAGCCGTTAAAGAAAAAAAAAAGGAAAAGTGGAAAAAGAAGAATAAAAAGAGAAATTAAGGTTGTAAGTTTTTGTTATAAGTTTGGTTTTGGAAGTTACGGTTAGTGTCGCTTTTTAGGGGTACAGATTGCTTTGACAATAGTAGACTGAGTCTCTGACACCAGGGGGAGATGGGTAGCCTGTCAGTAAGACTTTAGAATTCAGTCCTCAGCTGCTGGAGAGGATTGACAACCCTACAGTTCCTGGACTGGCCTGGAGAGAACTCAAGGAAAGATAATTAGCAGGTAAGGCCTAATTTCTTCTTTCCCATTGCAGTAAAATTAGACGTCCCTGTAATCAATTGCCACTACTCACATAACTTAAATCAACCAATGAATGATGGCTATAATGTTTAAAATGGCCACATTCATTCCCTGTTCCATTTTCACAATGGTTAAGACGAGAGCTGCCTGAAACTGTCAGAAAAGCCATTATCATCAAACCTTCAAAGGCATACAAGGCCATTGCCAAAGGCCTTGGGATTACTGTGTTTACAGTTTTTAGTGTTAACAAATTTTCTTCTCATGAAATGGTCAAGAACCTTCCAGAAGAGGAAAATTTAATCCAAGAAGTCTTTGAAGGTTAGAAACTGTTGGGAAAAACACCACATACAACATTCAAAGAGCTTAAGGCTGACCTGGAGCAATCTGGAGTGATGGTTTCAACCCGCACCATACATCGCGCATTAAACAAAGGAGGACAACATGTGCGAAGGCCAAGGAGGACTTCACTGCTCAAAGACAGGCATAAAAAGGCATAAAAACGTCTGGAAGGTGTCATCACTAATATTTGGTTGCACAACCCTTGGCAGTGAAGGGGTGCCATTAATTCTGTTCAGGTCATATTTACTACGTCTGTTGTATAGCCATCATTTTTTTGTTGTATACTATTAAAATATTATGACGACATACAGCTGGAATATTTCCATTTATTTCTCAAGATATTGTACACAAAATACCTAAAATGCAGGGGTGCCAATGTTGACCACAACCTTATAGACGATTTATCACATTTTTATGCAAAACTCTCTTTAGCATCCTGGTGTCTGAATACAGTCTAAGCGACTTAATCCTTCTGAGAGCAGCAAAAGATTTCTTAATTATCAAAGAAAGATTAGAAGCAAGGGTACAGTATTTATAGCCTGCTTAGGCCCTAAGAGTTCAAAGTGGGTGACAACTCTATTTCCATATCGTCCTGCTAGACCATTCCAGACAAATGAGTTGTGTTCATCTACCAGCAGATTGGTGGAGACAAAGAACCAATGAAAAGCTGAGGTTTCATTGACATATTACTCCCATGCCTCTCTTCGCCTCAGCCACCAGAGGTCTCCTCAGTATTTCTTTATCTCTAGCAGATGGTGGATGCAGGGTTGGCCTGTCCATTAGGTGAACTAGGCAGTCACCTAGGCAGCAGATTCTTGTGAGTGGCATCATTACCCCAACCCCCTGGGAAGCAGCAGCTGAATTGCTACTTCAGCGCTGTGGCATGTTTTAAAGTGTCTGTGCACATGTGCGCAGTTCTGGCCTGACACTCCTGCCCGCTCTCCAAGAAATTTGCATCAGAAAGGGGGGCTGGAGCGGCAGGCCATGAGTGTGCATGCACGAGGGCACTTTAAGGCCCTACGCAGTGCTGAAGCAGCAGTTCAGCCGCTGCTGCTTCAGCACAAGGGGGGATGGCATGGCAGGCTGGATGGAGGTGTGCAGTCTTTTAGGTGGTGGGGGAGCGGCGGCATGGAGGGTCTGCCTAGAGCAGCAGAAACCCTCGTGCCACCACTGGGTGAATGGATTTTCTCCTTTCTGAAGAAAATTGGAGGATTGAGAGGTAAAGATTTATTAAATGCTCTTGAACGACCACCTTGAGGGTGACTCTCACTTCATTGCAACATGGGAGGCTCCTCTAGACTGCAGTCTTTTTGGTAGCCATAGAAGGGAGGGGAAATTGGTTCAGCTCCATGCTCTTATGGTAAGAGTTTTTCGAGCAATGAGAAATTGGAAGGATCTGGAAGCGTGCAGCAGCCTCACACAACCTCACCGCCCCCTCCCTCCCTCTGTCTCCCCTGCTCTTTCCCGACGATCACAGAAGGCTCTCAGAGGGATCTGCTTGCCAGATACCTTAAATGCAGTGCTGGAAAGCCAGTAAGATAGTTTCTGAGCTGAGCCCAGCAAGGAATCTCTGTCTGGAGCTCTGAGGAAGTGAGTACCAAGGTTTGACCTCGTCATTATCCTTGTTGGGTGCTCCTGATTCTGTCTTCCTGGGACGCAATTCAGGGTGGACCGCTAGTGATCGTTGTTGCAGTGTGGGGGTTTCCTGCTGTTTTCTGCATGTGGTGATAGCATTTTGACTTATTGTGTGCCTGGCGGTCGCGTGGTCCTAGCGCATGTTCCACCCAAGCGGCTCCAACGTGCGTTCTTCCCTGGCGTCTGTATCGCGCATTGCAATAAGTGCAGTTAGCACATACCTTTTGAGCATCTGCAGCCTGTCAAGTGTCCCTAACCCCAGCCATGTGCTTAGGGGATTAGGGTTGCCATTTTAGTCCTCTTTAAAGGGTTTGAAAACAATTTCCTTCAGGAGCAGTGCCCTCTGGGAGTGGTAGTTTCCCTCTTAAAAAGGATAGTCATGGAGACATGAGTGAAGGCAAACATGACACAGTTTATTTCCCCAAAATATGCACAAATAAGGTTCAAATGCTAAGTATCTGGATATTTCCTCCAGGACAAAAAGTACAGAAGATATTTACATCCTTAAGCTGAGTAACTTCTCAAAGGCGTTAAGCAGACACAGACGTTTCATCAATCAAAACAGGCAAACCAAAAGTACAGCTTCTTAGGTTCAGCAAAGTAAAGAATATTTATTTATTTATTTAATTTACATTCTCTTATATACCGCGCTATTCTGCATCAGTGCGGTTTACATTGAACAAACTGAAATTACATTGAACAGGGCATTATAACTTGGAGATAACTATTTTACAGGGAACATGGGCTATGGAGGGTTAAGTGGCTTGCCCAAGACCACAAGGAGCACCTGTGGGACTAGAAATCCCAGTCCTTCCGGCCCAAGGTTGCTGTCCTCTAGTGGGATTTGAACCCCCGACCTTCCGGCCTGAAGTACCTTGCCCCAACCACTAGGCTACTCCTGCTTCCTTAGTGAGATAATATACAGTGCTGTGCAAGCTTGTCTGTCTTAACCTGGTTCCTACCTTAGCAAGGTTAAGTTTTCTTGGTAGTGCTTTTTCCCAAAAGCATTTACTCTGGCTGCTACTCCTTAACCAAGGATTCAGTAGCCTCTGCACGACACAAAGAACAGTCCATTGGCAGTTCAGTAATCAAGGGGTCTGGTTCATTATATTCCACTTGCATTTCCTCCTGCTCTGGAATTATAATATCCTGAACTGAGCCCTCATGACCTGTCTCTGGTGGAATTCTTGCTGAGGATTCCTGTAACTCCCTCCAGGACTTCTCTACCTGGTAAGGAACATGGAGAACTGTATTACTGGATATCTTTCTTTGGTTCTCTTGCTCCACTTCCTCTCTGAGGTTTAACCACGGCTCTCTGTTGGAGGCTGGGTTCTTCTGCCTCCTGGTTTGAAACCTAGGCACCCACCTCTGTTGTGAACCTCTTGGTCAGGAACAGAAGTTTGGAACCTGAGCAGCCCTTGCCTGGTTTCCCTTGTGCCAGACTCTTTCCAGGTCCTCCTTCTTTCCTCTGCTTGGAACTTTCTTTCTGGGAACTTCCAGCTCAATTTCCAGTCCTGCTCTGAGTCCATCTCTGACTCTGTCTTCCTGGACTCTCTCCTTGAGTGTTTGCTTGCTCTGCTCTTCCCTTCTGAGCAACATTTTCCTCCTGAGCAGCTCTTCTCCCCTCTGCTTTTCCCTAAGCAGGGTTTATAAAGGTGCTTCCTGGGCAGCGTTTCTCTCTGCCTTAACAGGTGTTCATAATCATGCTCCAAGCCTGCTACTCCGTCAGCAGAGCTTGGGTGTGGCAGCCTAGCCTCAGAAGCTCTAAGCTTGCTCTGAAGCCTGTGCACTGCTGGAATGTTTTTAAAGGTACAATCACTGATTTGTCTCTAACTCTGCAGACTCACCAGTGCCTTCCTCATCACAAGCCTTAGCGCATGCTGTTGTGATACTTGCCTTGTTTCTCTGTCTTCTAGGAAACGTTAGACCTGTGTCAAGTGAGGTGCCTCATCTCCAGCTTCTTGACTCTGCTCTTCTGGCATGGCAGCTTCTGGGTTGTCCCTGGAGGGCCTGCTGTCCTTTCTCAGCTGGGGGATGCAGTTAGTCCCTTCTTGCCTGCCTCAGAGCAGGAGGTGATGGATGGCAGAATGGGAATGATATCCAGATGGCTGGAGGCTCCAGCGACCGTGCTGTGGAGTCTGTAGTGGCTGTGCCCTGTGGGGTTGGGGAGTCAGAGAGGAGAGCTTAGAGACTCTGGATTGTCCTCCCTGGAATTATTTTCTTTTTTACAGCAGGCCTGGTCCTTCTGGTATGGAAATATGGACCCTGCAGCTTTTGGTGTCCCCAGGTGCAGTCTCATGTGGGGCAGGCTGAGAGTGGAAACCCTCTTCGATTGCCTTTGGCTAAGGGTCCCTGGCAAGGGTTGCCCCCTGGAGATGCAGAACAGCTGGGAGCTGTCTGAGATCTTGACTATGGCTTGGATTCAGAAGGCTCTGTACTGGGCTGTGATGTGCATGAAGTACTCTTGCCTTCAGAGGATTATGAAGAGGCAGAGGTGATTCCACCTATTCCAGAAGGAGGAGCTGGCAGCGTTGATTGCCAGGGTTTCATCTGCCTTGATCTTGATGGATACTTCCGACACAGAGCAGGAGCCAAAGGTGCACCCGCTCCTTCAAGGGGTGTGGAAATCCACTACTGTCTTCCCATTTCCGGATGTGTGATCAAGGATATAATCTGGTCAGTGGGGCTCCCCTGACTCCCTGCCTAAAGTGTTAAGGGTATGTAAGAAGATCTACGTTCTCCTGGAAATTCCCAAGGTGGATTCGCAGTTCACGATGGTTACCAGATGGACCACCATTTATGTGGAAGGTGGATTGGCCTTAAAGGATTTTTTTTTGGATCATAAGGTGAATTTGTTGTTGAGGAGCCAATTTGCTGTGGCAGCTGCTGTTTTGCAACTGGTGGTATGTACCAGTCTGACGTCTTGAGCCCTGCTCCAGTGGATTCAATCTCTTCCACTGGGTGATACTAACTCTCTTTTGGAATTTGCTATGGTCTTCCTTTCTGATGCCATCTATGACCTGATATGTTTGGTGACCAAGAATGGTGTCCTGACGACAGTGCCATGGTGTTGGATTTAGCTCCAGCACTGGGTAGCGGATACATCCTCTAAAGCCTGGTTGGCCCAATTGGCTTTGAAGGGGAAGCTTCTGTTTGGAGCCAATTTGGAGAAGCTGGTGAAGGATCTGGGTGAGATGAAATATTACCGCTTTCTGGAATGCAGGTCCAAGGGACCTGGAAAGAAGGCTGGTGCCCCTTGCTCGTCAGCCTCTGCCCGTCCACCAAGGACACACTGGCCAGATCCCTAGGGGTCTCAGGATTCTTGTTGCCAAACTGGAAAACCTTTCTTCCCCTCTATTTCTGAGCTTTGGGCTCATTCTCGGTCCTTTCATGGTGTGCGTGGGCCCAGGGACTCAGTCCCCTCCAGAGGAGGATCCTCCCGGGCTGCGCAATGAAGGTTTGGGGGCCCATTACTTTGTTCCTCCAGTTGGAGGCAGGTTTTGCCTTTTCTTTTAGGAATAGGCCCGTGTTACAAAGGATGGCTGGGTGATAGACATCATTCAGTTCGGCTATGTCCTCGAATGCAAAGAGCCGATTCTGGATGTCTTTGTCATCTCCCTTTCTGGATCTGTGATCAAAAGTGCCGCTGTGCAGACCACCTTGGACAGGTTGCTGTGCCTAAAGGTGGTGGTGCCCGACCCTCTGGATGAGCGGGACAAGGGGAGATACTCCATCTGTTTCGTGGTGTCCAAAAAGGGCCGTTCTTCCAGCCTATTCTGGACCTCAAGGGGGGTCAGTGAGCACTTGCATGTCCTGCACCTCTGGTTGGAAACCTTGTGCTCTATGATTCAAGCAGTGTGCCAAAGGGAGTTCTTAGCTGGTCTGGATCTGACCAAGGCGTATTTTGATAGACCGATCCAGGCAGATCAGCAAAAGTATCTACTGTTTGCCATGTGTGGCTCTTACCATCAGTTCGCCGCCCTCCCTTTCAGGCTATCCACTGCCCCCAAGGATGTTCTCCAAGGTCATGGTGGTGGCGGCTGTGGTGCCAAGAGATCTATATCCATCTATATCTGGATGATTGGTTCATCTGGACTCATTCCCTTTTAGAGGCATCTTGGGTGGTATTCTGAGTGGTGTCCTTATATGAAAGCCTAGCTGGGTGATCAATCGGGGATAGAGTTAGCTGTTGCCTTCTAAATCCCTGGAGTTGGTGCACATTTCGACACTCGAGTGGGCAGAGTTTTTCTGCCAGAGGAGAAGGTCAAAAGACTGCTGGATTGCCTGGCGCTATTCTGTGCACAGCAGGCTCCTAGTGTCTGGGATTACCTTTAGCTCCTTGAATTGATGGTGGAGACCATAGAGATGGTGCCTTTGGGTGCATGCTCACATGCAACCTCTTCAGCGTTCCTTGTTGACTTGGTGGTCCCCAAGTTCTCAGGATTTCAAGCACTGGCTCCTGCTCTCGGTGACAGTGACAATCAGCCTGAGGTGGTGACTGCAGCCCTGTTATCCGAGGAAGACCGTGCCACTGGATGATTTCTTCTGGATCCTGCTGACGACGTATGCCAGTCTCTCATGCTGGGGAGCCCATTGCCAAGGCCATACGGCTCAGGGACATTGGAACCACAGAGAAGCAGTATGTTCCCATCAACCACCTTGAGGCGAGGGCCATCAGGTTGGCTCTTTTGCATTTCCAGCCCCTGGTCAAGGGCCGGCGGTTCGAGTGTTTTCAGACAATGTCATGGTGGTGGCTTATGTCAATTGGCAAGGCGGCACGAGAAATGCCAGGGTAGCTTTGGAGATGGCTCTTCTCCAGGACCAAGCAGGAAGTCAGTCCTCACTTATGGGTGACGTCGGCGCCGACGGAGCCCTCGTGGAGCAATTTTCCCCAGCTTTCGCAGAAAGCCTTTGGGAATTGCAGCGCGCATGCGCGGTCCCCTTCCCGCCCAGGGATGCCATCTTGCTCAGTCTTCTTTTTTCCGCGGAGTCCTACAGATGTAGTTTGTTACCGCCGCTGAAAAAGTTGATTTCTTTAGTTTGATTTCTCGAAAAAATGTTCTCGGTTCGTGTGTCCTCTTCCCGCCGGGCTTTTGAGCCCGTTCACGTTTTTTATTTTATTTTATTCCAACTGGCGTTCCCGCCACTTTTTCCTTCTCCCCTGGCAGCGCGGTCTTTCGACCTTGCAGGGGTCCTTTTTCCCCCGATGGCTGCCAGCGGTTTTAAAAAGTGTGATCGTTGTTGTGTCAGACTCTTGTCTCTTACTGACACGCATGACTGCTGCCTCCGCTGCCTAGGGGCCGAGCATGACACTATGAGTTGCGGCCCGTGCAGCAAGATGTCCTCGAAGGCCCTGAGGAGTCGGCAGTCGCAAAGGGATCGTATCTTCTCTGATTCCGCGCGGACCTCGTCAGAGGCCTCGACGTCTCGTGGCTCCGGCTCAGACCATCGTTGGAGTTCTTCTGAACGGGGCTCCCCTGGCCAGGAACACCGGCGGGAGAAGAGGCCCGCGAGGGTGGAGCCGGACGGCAACCCTGGTTCCTCGAGGGCCAGGTCGCTCAGCCCGGCCCGACTCCCTGGGCCCTCGGAGGGGGAGAGGCCTTCGAAGCTTCCTCGTCTCGAAGTGGAGACTCCTGGACACGTGAGTGATATAGTCCTCCTGGACTCCCCCACGGATGATCCGACGTCGGGCCCGACGCCGTCGGGGCACGAGTCGGCGGACGCTGGGTCTTCTGAGCTTGGTTTCAGACTGACGACCTTGGAGCGCAGTATCTCTGCCTTCATGGACCAGCAGTGGACATTGATCACCGGCCTCGCCAGTGCATCTGCCCCGACCACCGGGACGTCGATGCCCAAGTCGACCCCGGAGGCCGAGTCGATCCTCGAGTCCATACGAGCTCGAGTCGATCCTCGACCTAGGTCTCCCTCGGCTTCCCGTTAGGGACCGAGGTCCTCGACGCCGGCCTCGGCATCAGGGAGGAGGTCTCCGGGCCCCGCGCGCTCGGAGCCGCCCGACTACTCCTCGGAGGAGTCGGGCTGGGACATGGAGGAGGACGAGTCACCCGGTTCCTTTCAGACCCGGTGCGTCCCCTCCAACTCGCCCGAGTGGGAGCCTCGGAGGCGGTCCCCCCCGGAGGATACCCGGTTCTCCGATTTCGTGAGGGATATGGCCAAGGCCTTGGCTTTTCCCGCGGATCCGGAGGAGGAACCCCGAGCCGAAGAGCTCGAGGCCCTTCAATATAACTCCCCCCCTAGGGAGGCCTTTACTGTACCGGTTCCCCCGATTCTGGAGCGCCTTCTCTTCCGCATGTGGGAAAGCCCGGCCTCGACGCCGGTGCTGAGCAAGCGGGTCGATTCCATGTATCGAGTCCGCAAGAGCCCCGGGTTCCAGAAGGCGCAACTACCGCACCACTCCATGGTGGTGGAATCGGCCATGCATCGACTTAAAAGTCAAAAGATGCACTCCTCGGTGCCTCCGGGTAAGGAGGCCCGGAATCTGGATGCCCTCGGTAGGAAGTGCTTCCAGGGCTCTATGCTTGCTTGTCGGGTCCAGACATATCAGTTGTATATGGGTATGTATCTCCGCGACCTGGCGAAAGAAATGGCGGGTCTCTCCGAGGAACCCTTGCAGTGGTTCCAAGCCCTGTCCACAGGGATTCGGGAGTGTTCGAAGTTCATTTCTCGAGCGGCCTATGATGGCTTCGAAGCATCGGCTCGAGTAGCCGGAGCCGGCATCGGGGCTCGCCGCCAAGCTTGGCTTCAGTCCTCCGACCTCGAGCCGTGGGTGCAGGACAAGTTGGTCGATGTCCCTTGCAGAGGGGAAAACCTCTTTGGCAAGCCCATGGCCGACAAGGCGGCGGAGCTCGAGTCAGAGACTCTCACCAGGACTCGCCTTTCCAGAAAAACCTCTGCTCCTTCTCAGAGGAAGAAGGGCTCGGGAAAAAAGTCCTTTTACCCGAGGAAGGTGTTCGCTTATAAGCAGCACCACCCACACTATCAGGCCTCGACAACCCCTCATCAGGGGCAGCAGCCTAAGGGGCAGGGTAACGGATCCCGGAGGCAGAAAGCCCCCAAGCCCACCACGCAGGCCCCGGCCCAGCAGGGTGGGGGTTTTTGACTATGCCAGCATAGCCTCTCCCCCCCAGGGGCCCTCGCTCAGCACGGGGGGCCGGCTGACCCACTTTGCTCACAGGTGGTCAGCCGTAACATCCGATGCCTGGGTGTTGCGGGTGGTTCAAAAGGGCTACCTCCTACATTTTCACCAGGTGCCCCCCCCCCCTACTTCCCGGGGGAGCCTTCCAGACCCCCGCTGCACAAGGATGTACTCCTTCAGGAGCTGCAAAGTCTGCTGCAGGAACGGGCGGTGGAGCCAGTGCCCCCAGCATCTGTGCGGTCACGGTTTCTACTCGAGGTACTTCCTGGTGCCAAAGAGAACAGGAAGCCTCAGACCCATTCTGGACTTGCGCAACCTCAACAAGTTCCTGCAGCGGGAAAAGTTCAAGATGCTTACCCTTGGAACCCTACTGCCCTACCTCCAGCAGGGAGATTGGCTATGCTCCTTGGATCTAAAGGATGCTTATACCCACATCCTTATTCACCCGGACCACCGACAATACCTAAGGTTTGTGGTGGCAGGGAGCCATTATCAGTACTGCGTACTGCCCTTTGGCCTATCCTCCGCTCCCAGGGTGTTCACGAAGTGCCTGGCAGTGGTGGCAGCCTTCCTAAGGCTTCAAGGCCTCTTCGTCTTCCCGTACCTGGACGACTGGCTCATCCGAGCATCGTCTGCTCCAGAGGTCGCCCAGGCCACCCAGCGTACGGTGGTTCTGCTTCAGCACTTGGGCTTCATCATAAACTTCGAGAAGTCCGCTTTGCTTCCCTCTCAGGACCTCGAGTTCATAGGGGCATGGCTGGACACTCGGCAGGCTCGTGCCTTCTTGCCTCTGGAACGGGCCAACAGGCTTATGGCTCTAGCCGGCAGGTTCCACAGCGAGTCGCCGGCCCCTGCCAGACAGTTCCTGCAACTGCTCGGACACATGGCCTCCACGGTCCATGTTACTCCGAATGCCCGTCTACATATGAGACCTGCTCAGTGGAGCCTTCGCACTCAGTGGCATCAGTCCACAGGGAGACTGTTGTACCTGATGCAGATTTCTGACCGTCTGGTCTCTACCTGAAATGGTGGCTTCACCTGCCCAACCTAGTGCTCGGCATGTCCTTTCAGTCACCCCCACCGTCCCGGGTGCTCACGACAGATGCCTCTTTCCTGGGCTGGGGGGCACATTGTCGGGGGACATGCACCCACGGCCTTTGGACACCTTGGGAGGCCGCCCAGCAGATAAACTTTCTAGAGCTACGGGCGATCCGCCTAGCTCTGCGGGCCTTCTCTCACCTGACGTTCGGTCAGTCCGTACTGGTGCAGACGGACAATCAGGTTGCCATGTGAGCAAACAAGGGGGCACGGGCTCCCTCCTATGTCAGGAAGCCCGGAGGCTGTGCTCTTGGGCTGTCGATCACGACATCCTCCTCAAAGCGGTTTACCTGCCAGGGCAGGACAATTGCCTGGCAGACAAACTGAGCCGGATTCTGCTGCCGCACGAATGGAAGTTGAACCCCGCGGTGGCCCAGCAGATCTTCTGCCGGTGGGGCTCTCCCACTGTGGATCTCTTTGCCAGTCCCCTGAACAGGCAGCTCCCCAGATTCTGCTCCCGGCACCCTCACCCTCTTCGAGTGGCGCCGGATGCTTTCCTCATCTAGTGGTCCACGGGTCTGCTGTATGCCTTCCCTCCCACACCACTGGTGTCCCGGACCTTGTTCAAAGTTGTCCAGGACAGGGCCTCCGTGATCCTGGTAGCGCCACGGTGGCCGAGACAACCGTGGTTCCCTCTGCTTCTGCAGCTAGCGGTGGACACCCCTCTTCCCCTGGGGTTTCAGCCCGATCTCCTGACCCAGGATCAGGGTACTCTTCTGCACCCCAACCTCAGGGCCCTGCACCTGATGGCCTGGCTGCTGAAAGGGTAGTCCTAGCCCCACTGCTGCTACCCCCGGAGGTGGAAGCCGTCGTCCTAGCATCTCGGCGACCTTCCACCCGGAAGTCTTATGCCCTCAAATGGCGTTGCTTCTCGGTCTGGTGTTCTCAGCGATCTGAGGACCCCTACGCCTGTCTAGTATCGGTGGTACTGCAATACTTGCTTCACCTCTCCGATCTAGGTCTCAAATCCAATTCTGTCAGAGTCCACCTCAGTGCTCTCTCTGCACATCATTCACCGGTTGAAGGCCAGCCTCTCTCTTCGCACCCCTTGGTGGCGCGTTTCCTCAGAGGCCTCCTGCGCCCTCCAGCTCCTGACTGGGACCTCAACGTGGTTCTGCAAAGGCTTACCTGCCCGCCTTTTGAACCCATGGCTACCTGCCCTCTTCGTTTCCTCTCCTGGAAAACTCTCTTCTTGGTAGCCCTCACTTCCGCGAGGTGCGTAAGTGAGCTGCAGGCCCTAGTGTCAGAGCCTCCGTACACTACACTAGGTTCTACAGGAATAGGGTGGTCCTGCGGACCCACCCTAAGTTCCTTCCAAAGGTGGTCTCCCACTTTCACATCAATCAAGAGGTGGTTCTTCCGACCTTCTTCCCCAGGCCGCATGCCAGCCGAGCTGAGACTGTCCTGCACACCCTGGATTGTAGAAGAGCCTTGTCCTTCTACCTTGACCGTACGCGGGAGCATAGAAAAAGCGGTTCAGCTTTTCGTGTCTTTTGATCCCAATCGGTTGGGGGTGCCTGTCTCTAAGTGCACTCTGTCCACCTGGGTGGCCGACTGTATCGCTGGACTTACGGAGCAGCCGGCCTCTCCTTGGAAAGTCGTGTCACGGCTCATCGGGTCAGGGCAAAGGCCGCGTCCGTGGCTCACCTCCGCTCTGTTCCTTTGGCAGACATCTGCCAGGCCGCTACTTGGTCTTCAAGTCAGACTTTTGTGGCTCACTACTGCCTGGAAAGGGAGTCCCGCAGGGACAGTGCTTTCGGTCAGGCAGTCCTCCACCATCTCTTTGAGGTTTAGGCAACTCCTACCCTCCGGCCCCGGTGTTGGCTACCGGCCGGATGCGTATTCAGAGAAGATTCCTTCCTTCTGTACTGCTGAGCTTCAGGAAGCTCTTTGGGCTTGAGGTCTCCGGTAGCCTTAAGCTTGGGAGTCCCATAAGTGAGGACTGACTTCCTGTTTGGTCCTGGAGAAAGAGTAGTTACTCACCTGTAACAGGTGTTCTCCAGGAGCAGCAGGAATCGGTCCTCACTACCCTCCCTCCTCCCCTTGGAGTTGCAGTCATTCTTATTGCATATCTTGCAAATTTTTGGCTGTCTTTCCGCTATGTTATCAGACTGAGCAAGATGGCATCCCTGGGCGGGAAGGGGACCGCGCATGCGCGCTGCAATTCCCAAAGGCTTTCTGCGAAAGCTGGGGAAAATTGCTCCGCGAGGGCTCCGTCGGCGCCGACGTCACCCATAAGTGAGGACTGATTCCTGCTGCTCCTGGAGAACACCTGCTACAGGTGAGTAACTACTCTTCCTGTTTGGGTGGAGAAGAACCACCTAGCCTTGCTGGCTCAGCACATTTCTGGGTTGGCTAGTGTAGAAGTGGACTTCAACTGTCACTCTCTGGATCCTAGAGAATGAGAGTTTAGTCAGGAGGCGTTTGAGTTAATTCTGCGCCGTTGGGGTCACCCCGAAATGGATCTGATGGTGACTTGCTCCAATGCCAAAGTTCTTCAGTCACCACACAAAGACAGGATCTGAGGGCGTCAATGCCCTGGCCCAGCCTTAGCTAAGTCAGCACCTGCTGTACATGTTTCCTCTGTGGCCCTTGGTGGGGCATGTAGTTAGGCGTATAGAATGCCACCCGGGCAGGACTGTTCTGGTGGTGCCGGATAAGCCAAGTGTGGTTCAGAGACCTGATGTGGCTCCTGCAGGTGCCTCCTCTTCAGTTGCCTCGGTCTTGGGGCCTATTGCAGCTTGGACTGATCATCCTGGAGGAAAGGAGATGGCTAGCATATAAGGGCTATTCTCCAGCCGTAGTCTCCACTCTGCTCAGAGCACGGGGGGGGGTGGGGGGGGGTGGGGGGTGTCTACCAAACTAGCATACATGTGGATCTGGTGCCTCGTTGAGCGATGGTGTGGCGTTCTGCAGTTGGCTCCTAAGGCGGCCAAGGTGCCATCTCTGTTGGTCTTTCTACAGGACAAGAAAGAGTCTTTCCTTTAGCTCCCTGAAAGTTCAGGTAGCAGCTTTGGCCTGTTTCTGAGGTCTGGTGGCTGGTAAGTCGTTAGCCTTGCACACCAACATCTCGCGCTTTCTCCAGGGTGTTTGACATATGCACCCTCCCCTCCATTCTCTGATCCCTTCCTGGAATGTGTGTCTGGTACTCAGAGCCCTCATTGCAGCACCTTTTGAGCCGTTAAAGCTCACTACTTTAAAGGATTTGACACTCAGGATGGTGGTCTTAGTTGTGATTTGTTCCGCATGGTGGATTTCCAAGCTGCAGGCTCTGACTTGCTGAAATCCTTATGTCTTTTTCAAAGGAGGCTGTTTTTATTCAGCCTGTGTCTTCCTTCTTGCCTAAGATGCTATCTCCCTTTCACATGAACCAGGTAGTCTGCCTGCCCCCCTCCTTTAAGGAGCAGTATTTGGGGAAGGATAAGGACCTTCTCCTTGTGGATGTCTGGAGGGTGCTTCTCTAGTACTTAGAGGTTATAAATTCCTTTTGTAAGTCTAACCATATTTTTGTGCTGTTTGCTGGCCCGCACAAGGGTGACGTGGCGGCCAAGTTGACATTGGGGGTGCTGAATTAACGAGGCCATTGCCTCTGCATATCTGTTACAGAACCAGATGGTTCCAGCGGGTTTGCGCACCCATTCCGAGCACAAGCATCTGTGTGGGCAGAGCAATGCTCTGTAGACCCTGCAGACATATGTTGGACAGCAACTTGGATATCACTTTCCACTTTTGTCAAACATTACTGTTGGATGTCCACGTGTGGGCGGACACTGCCTTTGGCTCAAGGGTTTTGCGAGCTGCTGTGTTTTCTTCCCGCCCAGTGAAGTTGTAGCTTTGGTACATCCCACTTGTCTGTACTGGTCTAGCAGGAAGATATGGAAAGTGACATTTTACTTACCAGTTAATGTCCTTTCCTTGAGTTCTCCTAGACCAGTCCAGGACTCACCCCTGAAACTGTATTTGCTCTGGTTCCTCTGATGTGGTACTCTTGGGTCTATTATGATGATGATACTTGACTCTGCAGGTTCATCTTCTACTGACAGCCTTCTGTTTTATTCTTTCTTGTACTTAGTTCTCGACTGTTGCTTACTCCTTGTTGCCCACAATTGAGGTTGTGTGAGACTTGCCATGTTTCTCCCATACGCTTTGGGATGAATACTGAAAGGACCTCTGGTGGCTGAGGTGAGTAGAGGCATGGGAGTGATGTCATTGAAACCTGACCTTTCTCCAGGACCAAGCAGGAAGTCAGTCCTCACTTATGGGTGACGTCGGCGCCGACGGAGCCCTCGCGGAGCAATTTTCCCCAGCTTTCAAAGAAAGCCTTTGGGAATTGCAGCGCGCATGCGCGGTCGTCTTCCCGCCCGAAGGTGCCATCTTAGCCAGTCTTCTTTTTTCCGCGGAGCCCTACAGACGTCCCCATCTTGTCCCCGCGAAAAAGTTGATTTTCCTCTTTATTTTATACTTTTTTCTTTCGGTTCGACGCCGATCGTTTTCCCGCCCGGACTCGCGACGCCGGCCTCGAGTCCTCTTCCGTTTTTCGGTTTTTTTTCTGACTTAGTCAGCTTTCGTTTCGTTTTCCCTGGCAGCCCGGTCCTTTGACCTCGCAGGGGCCCTTTTTCCCCCGATGGCTGCCAGTGGCTTTAAGCGGTGTGGTCGGTGTGACCGAAATATGTCACTAACCGACACACACGACTTTTGCCTCCGCTGCCTGGGCCCGGATCATGAGGAACTGATCTGTGGGCCCTGCAGCAAACTGTCCTCGAAGGCGTTGAGAAGTCGGCGGCATCAGCGCGAGAGAATCTTCGCTGACCCCAGCCGTACCCGGACCTCGTCGGAGGCCTCCGTGTCGAAAGGCTCCAGCTCGGACCGTCGCCGGAGCTCCTCCGACCGGGGTTCTCCCTCCGGGGACCATCGTCGGAAGGAAAAAACCCGCGAGGGCGGCGTCGGTGGACGCTCCTGGCTCCACGAGGGCCAGGTCGCATAGCCCCGACAGCCGCCCCGGGTCCTTGGAGAAGGAACACCTCCCGAAGCGACCTCGCCTGGAGTCGGAGATGCCTGCCCGGGTAAGTCCTGTAGTCCTTCTGGACTCGCCTCCGCGACAGCCGACGTCGGGCCTGACGCCGTCGGGGCCCGAGTCGGGGGCTGCTGGGTCACCTGAGCTCGGACTCAGGTTGACGGCCTTGGAGAGCAGACTGTCTGCCTTCATGGACCAGCAGCGGGCACTGCTCGCTGGCTTCGCTGGCGTCGCTGCCCCGACCGCCGGGACGTCGACGTCCAAGTCGACCCCGGAGACCGAGCCGATCCTCGAGTCGATGAGAACTCGAGTCGATCCTCGGTCGAGGTCGCCCTCGGCCTCCTGTTCGGGACCGAGGTCGCCGACGCCGACTCCCTCGGCGTCGGGGCGGCTGGCGCCGCACCCTGCCCGGGCCGACCCCACCGAGTCCTCGTCGGAGTCGGTCTGGGAGTCTGAGGAGGAAGAGTCACCTGATTCTTTCCGGACTCGGTGTGTCCCATCGGACTCTCCGGAGTCCGAGCCTCGGAAGCAGTCCCCCCCGGAGGATGCCCGGTTCTCGGACTTCGTTAGGGATATGGCCAAGGCTTTGGCCTTCCCTGCGGATCCCGAGGAGGAGCCTCGAGCCGAAGAGCTCGACGCCCTCCAGTATGACTCTCCCGCGAGGGAACACTTTACTGTGCCGGTTCCTCCTATGCTGGAACGACTACTCTTCCGCATGTGGGAGAGTCCGGCCTCCTCGCCGGTCCTGAGCAAGCGGGTCGATTCTATCTATCGAGTCCGCAAGAGCCCTGGCTTTCAAAAGGCACAGCTGCCGCACCATTCCATGGTAGTGGAATCGGCCATGCATCGTCTTAAGAGCCAGAAGATGCACTCCTCGGTGCCTCCTGGAAGGGAGGCCCGTAACCTGGATGGCCTTGGCAAGAAGTGCTTCCAGGGCTCTATGCTCGCCTGTCGTGTCCAGACTTACCAGCTATACATGGGCATGTATCTCCGGGATCTGGCTAAGGAGCTAGCCGGATTCTCCGCTGGTCTCTCCGAGGAGCCCTTGCGGAGGTTCCTAGCCTTGTCCACGGGTATTCGGGAATGCTCAAAGTTCATGTCCCGAGCAGCCTATGATGGCTTTGAAGCCTCGGCTCGAGTGGCCGCAGCCGGCATCGGTGCCCGCCGACAGGCTTGGCTTCAGTCGTCCGACCTTGAGCCCTGGGTACAGGACAAGTTGGTCGATGTCCCCTGCCGAGGCGAAAACCTCTTTGGCAAGCCCATGGCGGAAAAGGCTGCACAAATTGAGACTGAGACTCTCACCAGGACCAGGCTTTCTAGGAAGACCTCCGCCCCTTCCCAGAAAAAGAAGGGCTCGGGAAAAAAGTCCTTTTACCCGAGGAAGGCAGCTGCCTACAAACAATACCCCCATTATCAGGCCCCTGCAGCTCCCCAACAGGGCCAGCAGGCCAAGGGACGGGGTAACGGGTCCCGTAGGCAGCAAGCCCCCAAGCCTGCACCACCAGCCCCTGCTCAGCAGGGTGGGGGTTTTTGACTCGCTCAGCATAGCCTCTCCCCCCCGCTGGTTCCCCCCAGCACCGGAGGCCGGCTGGTTCACTTCGCCCACAGGTGGTCCAGCATCACCGCAGATGCCTGGGTGCTTCAGGTCGTGCGAGAGGGCTACCTTCTCCACTTCCACCAGGTCCCTCCCTCCTATTTTCCGGGAGAGCCTCCGCGCCCCCCTCTGCACAGGGAGTTGCTCCTTCAGGAGTTAGCAGGTCTTCTGCAGGAACAGGCGGTGGAACCGGTGCCACACCACCTGAGAGGTCAAGGCTTCTATTCAAGGTATTTTCTGATACCAAAGAGAACAGGAGGCCTCAGACCCATCCTGGACTTGCGCAACCTCAACAAGTTCCTTGTGCGGGAGAAGTTCAAAATGCTTACCCTTGGAATCCTTCTGCCCTACCTCCAGCAGGGAGATTGGCTATGCTCCTTGGATCTAAAGGATGCCTACACGCACATCCTCATCCACCCAAGCCACCGCCAATACCTAAGGTTTGTGGTGGCAGGAAATCATTACCAGTACAGAGTACTGCCCTTTGGCCTGTCCTCCGCACCGCGAGTCTTCACAAAATGCCTCGCGGTCGTGGCGGCCCATCTCCGGCTTCGCGGCCTCTTTGTCTTTCCGTACCTCGACGACTGGCTCATCAGAGCAGCGTCCGCTCAGGAGGTCACCCACGCCACGTGCCGCACGGTGACTCTGCTGCAGCACTTGGGCTTTGTCATAAACTTCGCAAAGTCCACTTTGCTCCCCTCACAGGATCTCGAGTTCATCGGCGCAAGGCTGCACACCCCTCAGGCGCGAGCGTACCTACCGCTCGACAGGGCTCAGCGGCTCATGGACCTAGCCGACCGCTTTCGCAGCCAGCCCCTGGTCTCCGCCAGGCGCTTCCTGAGACTGCTCGGCCATATGGCTTCCACCGTCCATGTGACCCCCAATGCCCGCCTGAATATGCGGTCTGCTCAATGGTGTCTCCGCCGGCAGTGGCGACAAGCCACAGGCGGCCTAGCGGACCTGGTGCGCGTCTCCGAGCCGCTGGTCTCGTCTATCCGGTGGTGGCTCCGGCAGCCGAACCTGGTATTAGGAATGCCTTTCCAGTCACCTCAGCCGACCCGGGTGCTGACCACCGACGCATCCCTCCTGGGCTGGGGAGCCCATTGCCAAGAGGCACGTACTCAGGGCCTCTGGACCAAGTGGGAGTCTGCTCAGCAGATCAACTTCCTGGAGCTCAGGGCGATCCGCCTAGCTCTCAAGGCCTTCTCCCACCTGACCTCCCAACAGTCCGTCCTTGTCCAGACGGACAATCAAGTTGCCATGTTCTACGTGAACAAGCAGGGGGGCACGGGCTCCTTCCTCCTCTGCCGGGAGGCACAGAAGCTCTGCTCTTGGGCCGTCAGTCACGGCATTCTCCTCAAGGCAGTTTATCTCCCGGGCCCAGAAAATTGCCTGGCGGACAAACTCAGCAGGGTCCTCCAGCCGCACGAGTGGCGTCTGGATCCCTTGATCGTTCAGAAGCTCTTCCTCAGGTGGGGCCTCCCCACGGTGGATCTCTTTGCCAGTCCTCGCAACCGGCAACTTCCTCGCTTCTGCTCTCGCCAGCCTCACCCCCTTCGGGTTGCGGCGGACGCCTTTCTGATCTCATGGTCGGGGAGCCTTCTGTACGCTTTCCCTCCCATTCCGTTAGTCTCTCGGACTCTTTTCAAGGTTCTCCGAGACAAAGCCTTCATGATCCTGGTGGCCCCTCGCTGGCCCAGGCAGCCGTGGTTTCCGCTCCTGCTGCAACTGGCGGTGGAGGATCCAATCCCTCTGGGGGCGCAACCGGATCTCCTCACCCAGGATCAGGGGTCCCTACTGCACCCCAACCTCAGGTCTCTCAACCTCATGGCCTGGCTGCTGAGAGGGTAGTCCTTGCTCCCCTTCTCCTGCCGGCGGAGGTGGAGGAGGTCGTCTTGGCTTCGCGACGGCCTTCTACCCGCAAATGCTACGCCCTTAAATGGCGTCGCTTTGCAGTCTGGTGTACCGAACAGTCTCAGGATCCCTTCTCCTGCCCGGTGTCGGTGATCTTGCAGTACTTGCTACACCTCTCTAATCTAGGACTTAAGTCCAACTCCGTCAAAGTTCACCTCAGTGCTCTTTCGGCACATCATGTGCCGGTGGACGGTAGACCTCTCTCCAGCGACCCTCTCGTAGCGAGGTTTCTCCGAGGTCTCCTTCTACTTAAACCACCTCTGCGCCCGCCAGCGCCGAACTGGGACCTGAATGTGGTTTTGCAGCGGATCACCTGTCCGCCTTTTGAACCCATGGCTACATGTTCTCTCCGTTTTCTGTCTTGGAAAACACTGTTCTTGGTAGCCCTCACTTCCGCTAGGCGCGTAAGTGAGTTGCAGGCCCTCGTGTCTGATCCCCCTACACTAGGTTCTACAAGAATAGGGTAGTCCTACGGACTCACCCTAAGTTTCTGCCTAAAGTGGTCTCCCCTTTTCACATCAATCAGGAGGTGGTACTTCCAACCTTCTTTCCCAGACCACACTCCAGCCGAGCTGAGACGGTCCTCCATACCCTGGACTGTAGAAGGGCATTGAACTTCTACCTTGACCGTACGCGGGAGCACCGTAAAGCTGCTCAGCTTTTTGTGTCTTTTGACCCCAATAAATTGGGACTCCCGGTCTCCAAGCGTACTCTGTCCATCTGGGTTGCGGACTGTATCTCTTGGGCTTATGGGGCAGCCGGACTCGCCTTAGAAAGTCGAGTCACGGCTCATTGTGTTCGGGCAAAGGCCACGTCAGTGGCTTACCTCCGCTCTGTTCCGCTGGCAGACATCTGCCGGGCCGCTACTTGGTCTTCGAGCCAGACTTTTGCGGTCCATTACTGTCTCGAGAGGGAGTCCCGTAGGGACAGTGCTTTCGGACAGGCAGTCCTCCGTAATCTCTTTGAGGTCTGAGCAACTCCTACCCTCCATCCCGGATGTGGGCTACCGGTGGGTGATAATTCAGCGAAGATTCTTTCCTTCTGTGCTGCTGAGCTAGAGGGAGCTCATTTTTGTGCTTAGGGTCTCCGGTAGCCTTGAGCTTGGGAGTCCCATAAGTGAGGACTGACTTCCTGCTTGGTCCTGGAGAAAGCGTAGTTACTCACCTGTAACAGGTGTTCTCCAGGAGCAGCAGGAATCAGTCCTCACTACCCTCCCTCCTCCCCTTGGAGTTGCAATCGTCTGCTTATGTTCTTTTTGCAAATTTTTATGCTGTCTTTTTTAGCTATGTCATCCGACTGGCTAAGATGGCACCTTCGGGCGGGAAGACGACCGCGCATGCGCGCTGCAATTCCCAAAGGCTTTCTTTGAAAGCTGGGGAAAATTGCTCCGCGAGGGCTCCGTCGGCGCCGACGTCACCCATAAGTGAGGACTGATTCCTGCTGCTCCTGGAGAACACCTGTTACAGGTGAGTAACTACGCTTTCATTGGTTCTTTGTCTCCACCAATCTGCTGGTAGGGGAAAATCCATTTGTCTGGACTGGGTGTAGCAGTAATTGAGGAAAGGACATTAATTGGTAAGTAAAATGTCACCTTCCCACATTACACATTTAAAATCGTGAACTTTGACAGGAACTGACATGATTGGACAGGATGGCAGCAATCTGACGGAGCTCCAAGTTGGTCCCGTACCAAAAACTAAAAAGCAAAGTGAGAAGCTGACCTTTCACTATCCTAACATGGGGAGAGCGTACCTGGGCGGAGGAGAGCATGACCGTGAAAAGTGGCTTGCGGAGTTTTGATCTGCTTATGCGCCAGCAAACACCGCTTGGAGCACAGAGACTGAAGCCAAGATGGCCGCCGGAAGTGCATGGGAAGCGGAGGTCGCATTGGATGCAGAATGGGGCTTAGGCGTGGCTGAAACCTTAAATGCTTTGCTGGGAGACCTTAGGGAAGACCTGAAGAAGGAAATCTGTGGTGTCAAAAACAATTTGAAAGAGATACTGACAGTGGTGAGACATGATGTAGCCGAACTGGGAGACCGTATTGAAGAAATTGAGGGGCATATGGAACAGCATGAGGAGTCCATCACAGACATACAGGCAGGCTGGGCAGAGATGAAACAGGCACAGGACTTACTTCAAGAGAAAATAGAGGATCTAGAGGACAGATCCCACAGATGCAATCTCAGGGTGAGGGGTATCCTGGAAGAGACTCAATTTAAAGACACTGAGGCTATGTTACTTTGCCTATTCAGGGCACTGCTAGACACCTTGGGGCCTGAGAAGGATCAAGATGCAGCTCTACATCAGTTTGTGTGGGTGGACTGGGGGCTAGGACTGGCACAGGAAAATTGCCCCCGCAATCTGGTAGTATGTATCCCATGAGAGAGAGACTGCTCTCCATCTCTAGAAAGCATGGGCCCTTCAGTTGGGAGGGATGCACGCACAGTAGAACTTTCTAATGAATATCTGCAGGAACATTACAGCGACGACGCGAGATGTGAATAGTGACAAGCATGCTCTGGAGGGAAGGGTTGCAGTATAAATGGCTTTTCCCTTTTGGGCCCTAATCACTGTGAAAAGGAGTTTCCTGGCAGGCTAAGAATGTTGGAGAGGCTTGGCAGGTTTTGAAGGATATGGGGCTAGAAAATATCCCTGAAACTAAGAGTATGCAGGCAGCACTCCCAAGGACAATGGGCCTTAAGGACTCAGGCCTGAAGTGGCAGAGAGTGGTGACTAAGGGCAAACGACTGAAGCGACTAACTAAAGGGAAGGGCCCAGAGGAACCCCAAGACAATGGAGTATCATGACTGACACGCTAATTGACTTATGTTGGGTTCAGATATTTCTCCAGAGGAGGGATTTTGCCTCCAGTTGGTAGCGTTATGGTTGGGGTATTATTGAGTAATGTTTAATTGTTATGAGATTTTGTATTGTATGCTGTAATGGAACTAAAGATGAAGGGGGAGGTGGTCTTAACGAGGGGGAGTGGCTGGAGTTGGATGGATGGTTGGAAGGGGGTTAGGGGTTAAGGGTGGGGGCAGAGCTCTATTGTGTGCGGGTTCCTGAGCTGAGGCGTCACTTTCAAAACCTTTACTCCAAAGGGAATGCTATGGAAGTGGGGGGGGGGGGGGGGAGAAGAAAAAAAGCCATGTGGCAAGTCTTTATACCCCGCAACGATGGTGTGGATGGGATCCATTAATGCCAAGGGGCTTAACTCCCCAATAAAGCAGCAGCCGTTTTTAGAGAGGTAGAGTGGTTATGCTGGGATATAGTCTGCATTTAGGAGACCCACCTTTGTAAGAAGGATGAGGGGCTACTACAATGAAACTCATTCCCACAACAGTTTTTTTCAGGGTTCTAGAGGAGAGGGAGAAAAAGGGGGGTGTGGCAATTTTAGTTCAGAGAGGCTGTGCCTTACAATTTGGGGAAGTTATTAGAGATGGAGAAGGCCGGGTGCTTATGCTGCGGGGTGAACTGCAGGAGGAACCAGTCATGGTGGTGAATAGTTATTGAATATTTATGCTTCTAATGAGAGACAAGTACCCTTTTTGAGGGGAGTAAGGGACTACTGGAGAGATCTGTTGAAGGGAAACTAGCTGGGGGAGGGGGGGTTCAGTTTGACACTATTTCCTCCGTGGGATCAACAGGACAAAGGGGGAGATGGGGACAAAAAGAGTAGGCCGATAGTAAGGGGAATTATGAAGTGCTACTTTCTAGTAGACATTTGGAGGGCTCACAGTGGTGAACGAAGGGATTATATGTTCTTCCATCAGCATAATTGCTTTAGCTGGATTGACTATATTTTGGTGGACAAGACATGGGAGTTAAGAGTCTGGTAGGTGGAGCTGGGAAACATCACCTGGCCTCATCATACCCCAGTGTGGGTAGAGATGGGGGATAACAGAGGGGAGGGGAGGGTGCGTTTTTGGAGATTGAATGAGAGTCGTTTTAGAAGGGAGGAGGTAGTAAAGGATGTGAGGGCTTGTATACGCGATTATTGGCTGGTGAATGATAATGGGGAGGTGGGGGATGTGATCCTATGAGAGGGGGTGAAAGCAGTAGTAAGGGGGCGATTGATCATATGGGTGGCTAGGCTTAGAAGCATGGAGCATGAAGAGAGGCTACAGTGGGAAATTAAGGAAGCCGCATAGTAATATAAGAGAAGCGGAACTGCCCATGGACAGCGGCAGCTGAATCAGCTGCAAATGGAATTGAATAAGCTGCAGCTGGAACCTATTGCTTTTCAGCTGGAGAGAGAGTGCGCCAATGATATTATGAATGGGGGGGACAGGGCTGGGAGATTGCTGGCGTGCAATCTACGGAAGCGGGAAGTCCTAGCCACCATCATCAAAATTAAGGAGGAATCAGGAGCAGTGTTGAGAACAGAGAAAGCTATTGGAGCCAGGTGTAGGCACTTTTTACAAAGAGCTATATGCCCAACAGCAGGATGCCACCCGAGAGCAGGGGGAGCAATATTTGGCAGGGATGGAGCTACCGGCATTGGGGGAGGAGGAGCGAGCAATGCTGGACGAAGAGATCCGAGTGGAGGAAATTGGGAAAGTAATTAAGGCATTGACCAAGAGGAAGTCCCCGGGATTAGATGGGTTACCTAACTCCTTTTATAAGGTTTATATGGGGGAGCTGGTGGGTATGATGGGGAGAGTCTTTAACGGGATAATAGTGGAAGAGGGGACATTGTCAATGGATATGTTAATGGCAGAGATTATGTTCCTGCCAAAGGCTGGAAAGGTCACTTTACAATGTGGATCATCCTGCCCAATATCTTTACTCATTGTGGATGTAAAGATCCTGGCTAATCACTTAGCTTGGTGGATGCCTGCATTGATAGCTGGACCAACCTAGCTTTATTGGAGGGTGGTAGGCCTCGGATAATATAAAGAGGGTGGTAAACAAGATCTGGGTGGCACATCAGAGACAGGAGGGAACGATGCTCCTATCTATCGATGCTGAAAAAGCATTTGATAGAGTGGATTGGGGGTTTCTATTTTTAGTATTGAGTAAAATGGGGTTTGGGCCCAGGTATATAAAATGTGTTCTGGCTTTTTACTGGGCCCCCCATGCATGGATAAAGATCAATGGGGCAGTACACCAATTGCTTTCCACTGGAGAGAGGTACAAGACAGGGTTGTCCCATGTCCCCATTGTTGTTTGCCTTGGTGGTGGAATCACTTTCTCAAGCCGTAAGGGCGAATGTTGGGATCCAGGGGCTTGGAGATTGCGGGGCAACAGCATAAGATATCTTTATTTGCAGATGATATTCTTAGTGGTGACGAAACCTGAGCAGTTGCTTCCAAGGGTACTACAGGATCTACAATGGCATGGAGCGGTGTCTGGGTTCAAACTGTACCTAGAGAAGACAGAAGCACTGAACGTCAATCTGGACAATGAGGTCTTGGGGAGATTACAGACGTAGCTCCCTTTTTGGTGGGCCCAGAGGGCCATTAAGTACCTGGGCATGCATATTACGGCGCAACCAGGGACTTTATATGAAACTAACTATCCGGAATTGTGGCAGGCAGTGGAGAATGACTTGCAAATGTGGATGGGTCTAGAAGTGTCTTGGTTGGGACGAGTAGCAACCATGAAGATGAATGTCCTCCTGAGGGTCCTGTATTTTTTTCCAGGCCCTTCCGAAAGCAATAATAATAAGGCATATGAGGGTGTTACAGCAGAAGGTCTTTCGTTTTATTTGGAAGAGGAAGCCCCCGAGAGTAGCGCAGTCAGTGTTATACCGATCTAGAGAAGATGGAGGATTGGGGATCCTGAATTTTCAGGCATACTATTGGGCTATGCAAATTCGTCATTTTATGGATTGGCGTGAGGAAGGGGAGGGAAAGAATTACGTGGCACTGAAGCATGGCGAGGGAGAGGGGAGCCCTATGGAAACCTTGCCTTGGATGAGCAAAGCTAAAAGGGGCTTATGGGTGGAAGGGAATCACTTTGGGCGACATGTCCTGCAGATGTGGGACAAGGTACACAAGAAAAAGGGATGAAAGAGGGAGATACAGTATTAGGTTTTCCATGATGCGGTCTTCGTGTCTTACTGTGGAGTTCCACCTAGGAAGAAAGGGGGGTATATAAGCAGTAGGAGAGGACAGGACTGAAATGATTCTATCAATTTGTGGATGGGGAGAGTAGGTTCCATTTGAGGACCTATATGAAACTTATGGGCTAAGGGTGAGGGATTTATTTCACTATGGGCAGGTGATCTATTTTTTGTATCAGAAGCTGGGAAGGGCAGGTATAGGGAGGGACTATACAGAGTTGGAGGCTATTTGGTATGGGAAGAAGGGTTTCCCGGGCTTGATTTCTGCTATATATAAGGCAGTGTGGGGGCTTGCATGGGTTAAGCAATGATACATGCTTGAATGGGAAAGGGATTTGGGAGAAGAATTGGACGCTAAGCAGTAGAAAGCAATATTTAATCAAGTTAGGTAGACCACTCTATCGGTGGCGGTCCAGGAAAATTGGTACAAGTTAACAATGAGGTGGTGGTATACACCCTTTAAAGTTGCATAAAATGTTCCCATTGGTCTCTAAATGCTGCTGGAGAGGGTATGGAGGTGAGGGCTCCTTTTTCCATATCTGGTGCAGAATTGGATACAGCAAGTCATAGGGGTTGAGGTTGAGCCTTGTATTTCTCCAGGACCAAGCAGGAAGTCAGTCCTCACTTATGGGTGACATCGACGTCGATGGAGCCCCCATGCGGAGCAATTCCCCAGCTTTCTAAGAAAGCCTTTGGGAATACGCGCATGCGCGGTCCCCTTCCCGCCTAAAGGTGCCATCTTGCTCAGTCTTTTTTTTTCCCTGGAGCCAACCGGACGTTTGTCCGTGTCACCTGGAAAAATTGATGTTTTTTCTAGCGATTTCATCATGTATTTTTCTCCGGTTCGACGCTGGTTCCCCTTCCCGCCGGGTTCGGTACACCGGTATCGAGCCCGTCTTCTATTTTTCGGTTTTTGCCCTTCGTGGCTGGCGTTCGTGCCCTTTTTGTCTTTTCCCTGGAAGGCCGGTCCTTTGACCTCGCGGGGGCCCTTTTTTCCCCGATGGCTTCCAGTGGTTTCAAAAAGTGTGATCAGTGCAAGAAACTAATGTCTCTCACCGACACACACGACTGCTGCCTTCGGTGCCTGGGCCCAGATCATGATCCTAAGATCTGTGGCCTGTGTGGCAAAATGTCTACCAAGGCACTTCGAAGCCATCAGCATCAGAAAGAGAGGATTTTCTCGGACTCTGCCTCCGGCCGGGCCCGGACCTCGTCTGAGGCCTCGACGTCTCGGGAGTCTGATCCCGAGCATCGCCGGGGTTCCTCGGACAGGGGGTCCCCTGATCGGGAACGTATGAGGAAGAAACGGCTCGTGAGGGTGGCGTCGGAAGAGGTCCCTGGTTCCTCGAGGGCCAGGTCTAAGACCCCCGACCGCCACCCCGGGCCCTTGGAGCAGGAGAAGCCGTCACTGGTCAGACACGTAAGTCCTGTGGTCCTCGTGGACTCTCCTCTGAGGGAGCTGACGTTGCCGGGGCCCGAGTCGGTGGCTGCTGAGTCTCCTGAGCTTGGACTCAGGCTGACAGCCTTGGAGTGCAGACTGTCTGCCTTCATGGATCAGCAGCAGGTACTGATGGCCAGCCTCGCTGGTGCATCTGCCCCGACCACCGGGACATCGACGTCGAAGTCGACCCCGGAGACCGAGCCGATACTCGAGACCATGAAGGCTCGAAGTCGTCCTCAGTCACGGTCCCCCTCGACCTCCCGCTCGGAACCGAGGGCGTCGACGCCGGTGCCTTCGGCGTCGGGGCGGGTGCCACCGAAACCTGCGTGGTCGGAGCCCCCCGACTCCTCTTTGGATGAGTCTGCCTGGGAGATGGAGGACAAGGAGTCCCCCTGTACTTTTCGGACTTGGTGCGTCCCTTCGGACTCACCGCATTCTGAGCCCCGGAGTAGGTCCCCACTGGAGGGACACCAGGTTCTTGGAGTTCGTCAGGGACATGGCCAAGGCGTTGGCGATTCCTGCGGACCCTGAGGAGGAGCCTCGAGCCGAGGAGCTCGAGGCCCTCCAGTATGACTCTCCTCCGAAGGAGGCCTTTACTGTGCCGGTCCCTCCGATGCTGGAACGGCTCCTCTTCCGGATGTGGGAGACACCGGCCTCGGCGCCAGTCTTAAGCAAGCAGGTCGATTCTATCTATCGACTCCGTAAGAGCCCTGGATTCCAGAAGGCGCAGCTGCCACACCATTCCATGGTGGTGGAATCGGCCATGCATCGTCTGAAGAGCCAGAAGATGCATTCCACGGTGCCTCCCGGCAGAGAGGCCCGGAACCTGGATGCTTTCGGCAGAAAGTGATTCCAGGGCTCGGTGCTTGCTTGCCGTGTCCAGTCCTACCCAGCTGTACATGGGCATGTACTTACGAGACCTGGCGAAAGAGATTGCCGGGTTCTCTGCTGGCCTCTCCGGGGAACCTTTGCAGAGGTTCCAGACTTTGTCCTCAGGAATCCGGGACTGCTCGAAGTTCATGTCCCCGAGCGGCCTACGATGGCTTCGAGGCTTCGGCTCGTGTAGCGGCAGCCGGCATCGGAGCCCGATGCCAGGCATGGCTGCAGTCATCAGACCTCGAGCCCTGGGTGCAGGACAAGTTGGTCGATGGCCCTTGCCGAGGTGAAAACCTTTTTGGCAAACCCATGGCCGAGAAGGTGGCTGAGCTCGAAACTGAGCACCTGACTAGAACAAGGCTGTCCAGAAAAACTTCTGCCCCTTCTCATAAGAAGGGCTCGAGTAAAAAGTCCTTTTACCCGAGAAGGGCAGCTGCCTACCAACCTTTCCCTCAGTACCAGGCCTCCCCAGCAGGGTCAGCAGGCCAAGGGACAGGGACATGGACCCCGTAGGCAGAAGACCCCCAAGCCTCCGTCTCCTGCTCCTACTCAGCAGGGAGGGGTTTTTTGACTCACACAGCATAGCCTTTCCACCTCTGCTGCCCCATTCCTGCACAGGAGGTCATCTAGCCCTGTTTGCCCACAGGTGGCCACCCATTACAGGGGATGCTTGGGTGTTGAGCATAGTACACAGAGGCTATATGCTCCATTTCCAGCAGTTGCCCCCTGCCTACTTCCCTGGAGAGCCACTAAGGCCTCCTCTACACACAGACCTCCTCCTTCAAGAACTTCAAGGTCTGCTTCTGGACAAGGCGGTGGAGCCTGTACCTCCTCGCCTGCAGGGACACAGTTTCTACTCCAGGTACTTCCTTGTGTCAAAGAGAACCGGTGGCCTCAGGCCTATTTTCGACCTCAGGAACCTCAACAAGTTCTTGGAGAAAGAAAAGTTCAAGATGCTTACTCTTGGAACACTTCTGCCCTACCTCCAGCAGGGAGATTGGCTATGCTCCTTAGATCTCAAGGATGCATACACTCACATCTTCATTCATCCAGACCACAGAAAGTACCTCCGGTTCATTGTGTGAGGAAACCATTACCAGTACAGAGTACTGCCTTTTGGCCTCACCTCCGCCCCAAGGGTCTTTACAAAGTGCCTGGCTGTGGTGGTGGCGGCCTACCTGAGGACTCAAGGTGTTTTTGTCTTCCCCTATCTGGACGACTGGCTCATCAGGGGTCAGACTTACCAGGAGGCCAAGGCAGGCCACCTTTCGAACTGTATCACGCCTTCAACACCTAGGCTTTGTCATAAACTTCGCAAAGTTCACTTTGCTCCCCTCCCAGAACCTAGAGTTCATAGGGGCTCGGCTGGACTCTTTGCCAGAAGACAGGGCTCAAAGGCTCATGGAGTTGGCCTCCCGGTTTCTTAGTATGCCAAGGGTTTCTGCCCGACTCTGTCTACAGCTCCTAGGCCACATGGCGTTGACGGTACATGTGACCCCCAATGCTCACCTCCACATGAGGCCTGCACAGTGGTGCCTCAGAACTCAGTGGAAGCAAGCCACAGGGAGCCTAGCGGACAAAGTGAGGGTGTCCAAACCCTTCCTGCATTCCCTGCAGTGGTGGCTACACCCCCCCCAACTTACTTCAGGGGGTGCCTTTCCAGGTGCCTGTCCCCACGGTGGTGTTGACGACAGATGCCTCCTTGCAGGGCTGGGGTGCACATTGTCTGGACCGGTGCACTCAAGGCCTATGGTCTCCATGGGAGGCCACGCAACAGATCAACCTACTAGAACTTCGGGCTATTCGCTTAGCCCTCAAAACCTTCTCTCACACCTTGGCTCACCAGTCTGTTCTGGTGCAGACGGACAATCAAGTGGCCATGTTCTACGTGAACAAGCAGGGGGGCATGGGGTCCAGCCTCCTGTGTCGAGAGGCGCAGGCCCTGTGCTCTTTTGCTCTCAAACACAACATGTTTCTCAAGGCTGTTTACCTCCCTGGCCAGGAAAACTTCCTGGCGGACAGGTTGAGCAGGATTCTGCAACCCCACGAGTGGCAACTGCACCCCTTGGTTGTTCAGAATATTTTCCTGAGATGGGGGCTTCCCTCCATAGATCTCTTTGCCAGTCCCCTGAACCGGCAGCTGCCCAGGTTCTGTTCCAGGCAACTGCATCCCCTGAGGATAGCAGGGGATGCCTTCCTGATTTCTTGGTCCCAGAGCCTCCTGTATGCGTTTCCTCCCACGCCTCTGGTGGCCCGAACCTTGTTCAAGATTCTAAGGGACAAGGCCTCGGTACTTCTGATAGCTCCCAGCTGGCCGAGGCAGCCCTGGTTTCCACTTCTGTTCCAGCTAGCCGTGGACACACCACTACCTCTGGGGTTGCAGCCTGATCTTCTCTCTCAGGATCAGGGTTCCCTTCTGCACCCCAATCTCAAATCTCTCAAGTTGATGGCCTGGAGGCTGCAAGGGTAGTGTTGGCTCCCTGGGGCCTACCTCGAGAGGTGGAGGAGGTGGTCTTGGCCTCTAGAAAGCAGTCCACCAGAAAAACCTATGCCTTGAAGTGGAGAAGGTTCTCCATCTGGTGTCGGCAGCGTCATGAGGATCCTTTTGCCTGCACTGTACCGCTAGTGCTTCAGTATCTGCTACACTTTTCCAATCAAGGCCTTAAGTCCAATTCGGTTTGGGTCCACCTCTCTGCTCTAGCAGCTCACCACTCCCTGGTGGAGGGACACTCTCTGTCTGTTCACCCCTTGGTGTTCAGGTTTCTCAGAGGCTTGCTTTTGCTCAAACCTCCTATCCGTCCACCGGCCCCTGAGTGGGAATTGAATGTGGTCTTGCAGCAACTGACTCGCCCACCCTTTGAGCCGATGGTTACTTGTCCTCTCCGCTTCCTTTCTTGGAAGGCTCTATTCCTTGTGGCCCTGACCTCGGCCAGGAGGGTGAGTGAGCTTCAAGCCCTGGTCTGTGACAGGCCTTACACTCGCTTCTATAGGAACAGGGTAGTCCTTCGGACTCATCCTAAGTTCCTCCCTAAAGTTGTCGTCTCCTTCCATCTCAACCAAGAGGTGGTTCTTCCAACGTTCTTCCCTAGGCCCCATGCCAGCCGGGCTGAGACAGTTTTGCATACCCTAGACTGTAGAAGGGCCTTATCCCTTCTACCTTGAACGTACGCAGGGGCATAGGAGGGCTACTCAGCTCTTCGTATCTTTTGACCCTAATAACTTGGGGTTACCTGTCTCCAAGCGTACCTTGTCCATCTGGGTGGCTGACTGTATCACCTGGGCTTATAGGGCAGCTGACCTTCCCCTGCAGGGTCGGGTCACGGCCCACCGTGTCAGGGCAATGGCTGCCTCAGTAGTTCATCTCCGCTCTGTACCGTTGGCAGACATCTGCAGGGCTGCAACTTGGTCCTCAAGCCAGACTTTTGCGGCCCATTACTGCCTGGAGAGGGAGTCCCATAGGGATTTTATTTATTTATTTATTTATTAACAATTCTTATATACCGCACTATTAGACATCAGCGCGGTTTACATTGAACAAAAAACATCCGACAATTTACATATGTCTGGTCAATTACATTTAACAGGAGATATAAACTTGGGAAATAGGGGAAACTATATACAAAGGTGTGTTATCTGACAAGAGATATCATAGTTAACTATATACAAAGGTGGTGCAATAGTATATGGAACTGTTTGTATTTACATTGTGTAGTTGGCCTGTTGCGATGGTCTGTCTGTTTGGCCACTCCTGCTATTCACCTGGAGGTTATGTTCTGAGCTGTCATTGAGATATTTAAGGAAGAGGAAATGTTTCAGTGACTTTCTGAACTGACTCAAATTTGGTACTGATCTGATTTGTGCTGGTAAGGTGTTCCATAAAGTGGGGGCACAGAGTCGGAATGCTCTGTTGGCTGTTGATCTGGCACATCTTGTGGTGTCGTTTGGGATAGCTAGTGTGTTCATTTCTGCTGTTCTTCTTGGCCTGTTTGGTGCAAGTGGTAGTATGAGGTTGGAGAGAGAAGAAGAGGTGAGCCCCTTGGTCGCTTTAAATGTTAGCAGTACAGTCTTGAAACTGATCCTTGCTTGAATGGGAAGCCAGTGTAGCTGTTTTAGGAGTGGTGTCACGTGGTCTCTCCTAGATGCCCCGAGGAGTACCCTCGCTGCACTATTCATGGCCAGTTGCAGGGGGTTCAGGGTGGACCGGGGGAGCCCCTGTAGAATAGAGTTTGCAAAGTCGAAATGGGGAAGTATAAGGGCTTGATAAATGGTACGGAAATCATCTGGTTCAAGTAGTGTGCGTAGGTGTCTGAGGGATCTAATTTTAAAGTAGATTGCCTTGACTGTGTTGGCTATGTGACTCTTCATGTCAAGGTTTTGGTCCAGTGTTACTCCAAGGTAACGTATTGCAGGTTTCACTTGGAGCTGGGCATCCTTTACATTAATACAACTAGGAGGAGTGAAGTTGGTGTTCCTTGAGACGAAAAGGACTTCCGTCTTTTTGTGTTGTATTCTCAGGTTTTGGGATAGGAGCCACTCTGCTACGGCGTCAAAACAGTTAGTCAGCGGTGTGAGGTCCAGGCAATCCAATGATATTGGCATATATAGTAGCACATCGTCTGCATATATCATGTAACTGACATTAAAGGATCTGATGATGTTGCAGAGGGGTTGAATATATATATTAAACATCAATGCAGATAAGGAGGATCCTTGGGGTACACCTTGACTTTGTTGGAATGGTTCAGATGTATCCCCGTCAATTCGGATGTGCTGCCATCTGTCGGACAGGTAAGATTTGCACCATTCAAGTGCTGTTCCGCAGATGCCTTTTTCCCTTAACCGGCAGATGAGAATTTCATGGCATACCGAGTCAAAGGCCGCTGCTATATCGAGAAATACAAGAGCGAAACCTTGGCGTATGTTATCCATACCTGAGATTATGTGGATAGTGCTTTCGGTCAGGCAGTGCTCCGGAATCTCTTTGAGGTTTAGGCAACTCCTACCCTCCAGCCCTCTGGTTGGGCTACCGGTAGAGGTATGTTTTCAGTGAAATCCTTTCTCTGATGCTGCGGCTAGAGGGAGCTCATTTTTCAGCTCTGGGTCCCCCCGGTAGCCTGAAGCTGGGGAGTCCCATAAGTGAGGACTGACTTCCTGCTTGGTCCTGGAGAAAGAGTAGTTACTCACCTGTAACAGGTGTTCTCCAGGAGCAGCAGGAATCAGTCCTCATAACCCTCCCTCCTCCCCTGGGAGTTGCAGTTGTACATAGTTTATTTTTACATTTTTGTGTGTTGTTTTTAGCTATGTCATTGGACTGAGCAAGATGGCATCCTTAGGCGGGAAGGGGACCGCGCATGCGCGCTGTATTCCCAAAGGCTTTCTTAGAAAGCTGGGGAATTGCTCTGCATGGGGGCTCCATCGACGTCGATGTCACCCATAAGTGAGGACTGATTCCTGCTGCTCCTGGAGAGCACCTGTTACAGGTGAGTAACTACTCTTTATTTACTGGGATGGTGGCAACGGGGGACCAAGGAGAGCAAAGAGACAGTTTATGCCATGCTTGCGTGCTGCTAAATGTGAACTAACATATCGATGGAAACAATTAGATCCTCTGCTGCTGGAGCTCTGTATAGGGCGGTTACGCCGGATATTTTTCATAGAAAAGCTGACTGCACTTCGAAAACAGCATATGGCATTTTTTGAGAGTGAATGGATGGGGGGTTATTGGCTTATCTGCGGGAGGGGGGAGGGTTTTTGTTATATGAAAAATTATCTATGCAGTTTGATGTTGTGTTAGACTGTTAACAGTGGCTACTTTAATAAAAATCTTAAATTTAAAAAAGTAAAAAAATCTTGAACGTTGTAACTTTTAAAATGTTTTTATATTATGACATTGAACATAAAACACTGTTGCAATGTATTTTGTTAATTACCTTCCTTCCTTGTATGCCAGAGAATTGGGGAGGATTATATCGGCAACCTGGACCTTCTGAAGAAACTTTTGTCCTTTGCGGATGATGAAGCCTTTATCCGAGATATTGCCAAAGTCAAGCAGGTGAGGGGCTAGGAGTGAGTTTCTTGAGATGAGGTGCTAGGAATTGCTGGTCAGCTCATGCCAATCTGAGAAGGCAGTGGGGAACTTTGATGTACATTTGTTTGTGGTTTTCTTCTCCTCCCCCCCCCCCAGGAGAATAAACTGAAGTTTGCTGTCTATCTGGAGAAAGAATATAAGGTGAAGATCAACCCCAACTCAATGTTTGACGTGCAGGTGAAGAGGATCCATGAATACAAGAGACAGCTGCTGAACTGCTTGCATGTGATCACACTTTACAACCGTGAGTGTCGGGGAGAATCGTGCCCTACCCCTTTATAATCAAATGAAGAGGGGGGAGGATAGGGTCAGGAAAGCACCCCTGCCATATGACTATAAGGAGAAAAGCTGGGATTTTCACTCTACTTCTGTATAACTTAATTGAAAGATGGAGGAGATGAAGGTGGAGAACTCCTCCTTTCCCCCCATGTAACTGTGAATGCCAGGAAGATTATCTCCCTCTCTCTATTACTGTGCCAATGAGGAGGAAGTCCTCCCCAAACCATATATCTGTGTACTAATTTCTCCTTATCTGTATCCAGTGCTGCTCTTCCTTTTTGGCTATCTGCCTCTTCTGCTTTCTTCCTCCCCCCCCCAATCCAGGCATCTCCAGTCCCTTCTCCCATCCCTCCTTCCACAGTTACTAACTCATTTGCACACCTTTCCTCCTTTCCTTAAACATGCCTTGGACTCCGTTCATCCCTCATTTTCCCTAGTGGATCCCTGGCCAGCACACCTGTTGAAGCTTTCATCTACTTACCCCCTTCCGTTCTTCCCTTGCTCAGTTCTAGTCTCTCAGCTAGCTATCTTCCCTTAGCTTGGAAATATGTTATTCTCCAGGAACAAGCAGGAAGTCAGTCCACACATATGGGCGACGTAGGCACTGACGGAGCCCGCGTGGAGCATTTCCCCAGCTTTCAAAGAAAGCTTTTGGGAATGCCACCACGCATGTATGGTCCCCTTCCCGCCCAAAGATGCCATCTTACTCAGTCTCCCTTTTTCCATGGAGTCCTTCAGACATGCGTCTCATCCCCGGAAAAAAGTTTCTCTTTTTTCAATCGGTTTTTGCTCTCCGGCCTTCGATGGTCCTCTTCCCGCCTCCCAAGCACCTCTGGTCATGGTTTTTTTTTCCTTTTTGCCTTTTTTGTTTTTACTGTGCTTTCACGCCCTTTTTAACTGCTGGCCGCGTCCAGGATCTTCGACCTCGCAGGGGTCCTTTTTCTCCCAATGGCCTCCGGTTTTAAGAAATGTGATAGATGTTCAAAAAACATGTCCCTCATGGACACCCATGACTGTTGTCTCAAGTGTCTATGACCCTGTGTTATGCTCTCTCTGTAAGAAGATATCCTCCAAGGCCATCCAGAGTCATAAGCAGAAGCTGGGTGATCTCTTCCGTAAGGCATCCCCGGTAGCCTCCCGTCCTTCGGTCCCGCATCTTTTGGAGTCTCCCAAGGCTCCTCCCTGGGCCCGGCGGCATAAGAACATAAGATATGCCATACTGGGTCAGACCAAGGTCCATCAAGCCCAGTATTCTGTTTCCAACAGTGGCCAATCTAGGTCATATGTACCTAGCAGTTTCCCCAAGGGACACAGGTTCCACAATGCTTGTATTGGTTCAAGCATTGATATCCTGGGTCCCTTCTTAATAATGGCTTATGGACCTTTCCTCCAGGAACTTGTCCAAACCTTTTTTAAACCCAGCTACACTAACAGCCTTTACTACATCCTCGGGTAACAAATTCCAGAGTTTGATTACACGTTGAGTGAAAAAATATTTTCTTTTATTAGTCTTAAATAGTTTACCCTGTAGCTTCATTGCATGTCCCCTAGTCTTTCTATATTCTGATAAGGTAAACAATCGATCTACGTTTACCCGTTCCACTCCGCTCATTAATTTGTAGACTTCAATCATATCTCCCCTCAGCCGTCTCTTTTCCAGGTTAAAGAGCCCTAACCTTTTTAGCCTTTCTTCATAGGAGTATCCTTCCATCCCCTTTACCATTTTGGTGGCTCTTCTCTGAACCTTTTCTAATAACTCTATATCCTTTTTAAGATACGGCGACCAGAATTGCACACAATATTCAAGGTGCGGTCTCACCATGGAACGATATGGAGGCATTATAATATCCTTTGTTTTATTTTCCATTCCTTTCCTTATCATACCTAGCATTCTATTTGCTCTCTTGGCCGCCGCTGCACACTGGGCCGAGGGTTTTAACATGGTATCCACAATGACGCCTAAATCTTTTTTCCTGGGTGGTGGTTCCTAATGTGGAACCTTGCATCGTGTAACCATAGTTTGGGTTGTTCTTCCCTAGGTGCATAACCTTGCACTTGTCCACATTAAATTTCATCTGCCATTTTGATGCCCAGTCTTCCAATTTATCAAGATCCTCTTGCAATTTTCCGCAATCCTCTTGGGTTTTAACAACTTTAAATAGTTTTGTGTCATCTGCAAATTTGATAACCTCACTCGTTATTACACTTTCCAGGTCATTTATGAATATGTCAAAAAGCAGTGGACCCAGCACAGATCCCTGGGGTACACCACTATTCACCTTTCTCCATTGGGAAAATTGGCCATTTAGCCCTACCCTCTGCTTTCTATCTTTTAACCAGTTCCTGATCCACAATAGTACACTGCCTCCTATCCCATGACTCTTTAGTTTTGCCAAAAGTCTCTCATGAGGGACCTTGTCAAAGGCTTTCTGAAAGTCCAGATACACAATATCAACCGACTCACCTTTGTCCACCTGATTATTCACTCCTTCAAAAAAACATAACAGATTAGTAAGACAAGATCTTCCTTGTCTAAAGCCATGTTGGCTGTCTCTCATTAGTTCATGACTATCTACATGCTGAGTAATTTTATTCTTTATGATGGTTTCTATCATTTTTCCCGGTATTGACGTCAGGCTCACCGGTCTGTAGTTTCCCGGATCACCCCTGGAACCCTTTTTAAAAATTGGTGTTACATTGGCGATCCTCCAATCTTCAGGTATTAGAGATGATTTTAATGATAGTTCACAGATTACTAATAGCAGGTCTGCAATCTCATATTTCAGTTCTTTCAATACCCTTGGATATATACCATCCGGCCCAGGTGATTTGCTACTCTTCAGCTTATCTAATAGTTGTAATACATCTTCTCGATGTATCGATATTTCCTTCAATTCTTCTGCACTTTTAAATACCACTTCAGTCATGGGTAACATCCCTACATCTTCCTCAGTAAAGACTGAAGCAAAGAATTCGTTCAGTCTCTCCGCTATCGCCCTTGTCGCCTCTTAGTGCTCCTTTAACCCCTTTATCATCTAATGGACCAACTGACTCTCACAGGTTTTTTGCTGCGAATGTACTTGAAAAGGTCTTTACTTCGCGTTTTTGCTTCCGCAGCAAGCTTCTTCTCAAATTCTCCCTTTGCCTGCCTTATCAATGCCTTGCATTTGACTTGCCAGTGCTTGTGCTGTTTCCAGGTTTCGTCGTTTGGCTCTTTTTTCCATTTCCTGAAAGATGCTTTTTTGGCAACAACAGCCTCTCTGACCTCAACTTTAAACCATGCTGGCAGTTTTTTGGACTTCTTTCCACTTTTCTTTAAGCATGGAATACAGCTGGTCTGGGCTTCCAAGATAGTATTTTTCAACAACAGCCAAGCCTGATGTACGTCTTTAACCTTTGCAACTGCTCCTTTTAGTTTTTTCCTGACTGTTGTCCTCATTTTATCATAGTCTCCCTTTCGAAAGTTAAAAGGTAGTACTGTGGATTTCCTTACTATCCCTCCTCCACTAATTAAATCAAAGGCGATCATGCTATGATCACTATTGCCAAGGGGCCCCAACAACCTTATCTCTTGCACTAGATCTGGTGTTCCACTAAGTCTGACTAGGGGTCACCCGAACGCAAGTGGAAGAAGAAAGCCGCGAGGACCCTGTTGGGGGTGCCAGACAAGCATGAGAGGTCACGTGCCTGGTCTCTCAGCCCCCCTCGGCAGTCTGTGGAGTCTGAGAGGGAGCGGCCCAGTAAGGCACCTCGAACTGATATGGAGGCTTTTGGCGAAGGCATCTGGTCTCCTGAGGGTCGTCCCAGCGAGGACCCCCTCTCCTCCTCGACACCCAACCCGGTCACCCTGGCATCGGTGTTGTAGGGCCCTAATCCTGAGTGGGAAACCCAAATGCTGTCCTTGGAATGCAGCGTTTCTGCGTTCCTCACTGCTCAGCAGGTGCTGGTGACATGCCCTGCCAGTATGTACCTCAAGACCACCGGGACCTCGACCACGAGGATTCCCTGGGCTGCCGCAGTGATCCCTGAGAGCCAGAAGCCCCATGAGGATCCTCGGCATGGGTCTCGATCTCCGCCCCGTTCCTTGGGCATGAGATCCTCTCAGGTGAGGGCCTCCAGCTCCAGGCAGGTTTTGGCCTTCGAGATCCGGTGCGGGTCACCGACCCATCTTGAGCCATCCGACCTAGAGTCCTCCAAGGACTACTCAGAGTGGGAGTCCAACAGGGAGACCTCAGGGACTCTGTCCCACTGAGACCCCTCCCTTCCGACCCAGAAGCGGTGGTCACCTCCTTATGACACCACCTTTCTGGAGTTTGTCCGGGACATGGCGCGGGACCTGGCTCTCGCCACCCAGTCAGAGGAGGAGTCCCGTGCTGAGGAGCTTGATAATCTCTCTCGGTGTCGGTTCCTCCCATTCTGAACCATCTCCTCCACATGAGGGAGACCCCGGCCTCTGTCCCCATCGTAAGCAAGCGCCTCTAGATGCTATGTATAGGGTTCAGCATGGCCTCGAGTTTCGGAAAGCCCAGCTTCCCCTACACCTCCATGGTGGTCGAATTGGCCATGCGGAAGCTAAAGAGCCCGCAGAGTGTTTCGTACCCTCAACACCCTTGGGCACAAGGCTTATCAGGGCTCCATGCTATCATGCCGCATCCAAGTTTACCAATTATACATCGGGATGTTTCTCCGTGACCTCGCTAGAGAGCTCAGAGGCTTTGCGGTGGGTCTTGACGGAGACCATCTCCAGCGTTTTCAGGGCCTCTCAAAGTCCGTTGCAGAATGCTCGAAGTACTACTTGTGAGCAGCATAAGACAACTTTGAGTCTTCCGCCTGGGTGGAGGTGGTTGGCATCGGAGCCTGCCGGCAGGCATGGCTCCAATCTTCAGACTTGGAACAGTGGGTTCAGGAGAAGCTGCTGAACGTCCCTTGCTGAACGGGGAGCAGCTATTTGGCAAGTCCATGGAGGATAAGGCAGCGGAGATTGAGGCGGAGTACATGACTCATACTCACCTCTCCTGCAAAACTTCCTCCTTCCCCAGGAAGAAGCAGCAAAGTAAGAAGCCTTTCTTCCATCAGAAGGGGCTCCTGTACAGGGGCTACACGGCCTATCCGCCGGCGTCGACCACCCTTCGGGGCAGTCGGGGCAAGACTGCAATTCATGGCCCTTGTAAGCCAAAGGGTCCCAAGACGCAACCCCTGGCGCCGGCTCGGCCACACTCGGGGTTTTGACGCCATCAGCATAGCCTCTCGTCCTCTGGCAGGGCAGCTGTCCGTCGTTGGGCATCTGGTCCTTTTCTCCCACTGGTGGGCGTCCATCTCCACTGACACCTGCGTCTTCCAGGTCATTCAGGAGGGCTATCTTCTCCTTCTGAACCAGGCCCCTCCTCCATACTTCCCCAGGGAGTCACATCTGCTTCCCCAGGCCCTCTTGAATCAGGAGCTCGCAGGCCTCCTCCATGACAGCGCGCTAGAACCAGTCCCACTGCACTCCCGAGATGGCGGTTTTACTCCTGATACTTCCTCGTCCCGAAGCGGACAGGGGGTCTTCGGCCCATCCTCGACCTGCGGAACCTCAACAAGTTGCTGGTGCGGGAGAGGTTCAAGATGGCTCTCCCTTAGAACATTATTGCCCTAACTCCAGTAGAGCGATTGGCTATGCTCCTTGGATTTAAAGGATGCTTGCGCTCGCATCCCCGTCCACCCCTAACACAGAAAGTACTTCCATTTTATGGTTCAGGGAAAGCATTACCAGTACAGGGTACTTCTCTTCGGCCTTGCATCCACCTCGCGGGTCTTCACAAAGTGCCTGGCAGTGACTGCGGCCCACCTGCATCTGCATCTGCATGGCACCTTCGTCTATCCATATCTGGATGACTGGCTTATAACAGGGGGCACGGCCTCTGAAGCCCGGTAGGCCACGGACCGAACTATTTTCCTCCTGGAGCATCTGAGGTTCATGATCAATTACCCAAAGTCTTCCCTCATTCCATTTTAGTCCCTGGAGTTCAACGGGGCTCGCTTGGACACCCTTTGGGCCATGGCTTTTCTTCCTCAGGACAAGGCGGACCGCCTCATGTCCCTGGCATCTGAGGTAAGGTGCAGCAGCGCCATCTCGACCCGGATGATGCTTCGCCTTCTGGGCCACATGGCCTCCATGGTCCATGTCGTGCCCAATGCCTATCTGAACATGTGGGTGAAGCAGTAGTGCCTCCGAGCGCAATGGGCACAGTCGAGCAGCCGCCTCCGAGACACCATTTCGGTCTCTCACAGCGTGGCAGAGTCTCTGGCTTGTTGGCAGGACTTTTGGAAACTGCTTCAAGGTATGCCCTTCCAAGCTCCGGAGCACAAGGTGGTCTTAATGACAGATGCCTCCCTGGCGGGCTGGGGAGGCCATTGCAAGGGGCGGCACACTCAAGGGACCTGGTCTCTCAAGGAGTTCAGGCAGCAGATCAACCTGCTCTATCTCTGTGTCATTTGTCTCTCTCTCAAGGTTTTCAGGGACCACCTGTAGAACCGAGCGGTGCTGGTCCAAATGGACAACCAGTTCACGTTGTTCTATGTGAACAAAGGGGGCTACTGGCTCCTACAGCCTCTGTTCAGACTACAAAGAGTCTTGAAGGACTACAAAAGGGGACTGCTACTTCTAGAGAGAGAGCTGCAATTGTAAATATTTACTTCTGGGAATTTTTCTAAATCTTGGGGAAAAAGGAATTCTTTAGATTTAAAGCTGATTAATTTGTGTACCCAGTGTATTTGTTAAATCAGTCAGGGCCTAGCAGCAGCAAAGAGCTTTCAGTTTAAATTTAAAACACAGCAGAGAGCTTTCTGGTTAAATTTAGAACCCAAGACTCTCTATCCAAGCAAGGGCTGTGGTACTCCCCATGGAGAGTGGTCACAGATTACTTTAGAAGCACAGGACAGGGTACTGTGTAGCAGCCAGCTTTTATAAGTCATTTTTCCTTCCCTCCCTCCCCAACATCCACCCACCCCTGGGATAATCGTAGCTTTATAGGTGCGTAAACCACTTAAAGGAAAGGAGGTGCCATATTCACTCTCAGGTGCAGCTGTTTATTCTCATCAGCATACATTAAAGACCTGAGATTAATTAAACGTCAGGTGAACAAAGTACATTAAACATATTAGGTATAGTTTTATTAGTATAAGTATCCCCAGCAACCCTTAGTAAGTAAAGAATTAAATATCTAGACAAAACCTTAAAACAAAGATGCAGACAGTAGTCCAGCAGTGAGATGGGTGCTTTCCAGTCATTTGCAGAGTGTCACATGTCTGACTTTCTCCCAGTTAGTGAGGGGTCTTACGTGTGCACAAGGTGCAAGGAGCTCTTTGCTCTCAGGGAACAAGTCCGATCTCTGGAGGCAAGAGTTATCAGACTTGGAAGACATGAGGAAGACAGAGAGGTACATAGACGACACTTACAGGGATATAATCCTGAAGTCCCATCTCCAGTCTGGCAGCATCCCTGTTGCCATGGAGGAAAGAGGTCACGTAACAGGAGAGCATCACCTTGGTGTGGCAGAAAGTGATCCTATAGCTAGGACCTGTCCTCCAGGTGATGTAAAACCCTCTCGCACCAAGGACGTTTCTCCAAGGCCATGTGCCCATGAGGGAAGGGTTAGGACAGCCATTATAGTTGGTGATTTGATTAGGCATGTAGATGGCTGGGTGGCTGGTGGATGTGAGGATTGCCTGGTAACATGTCTTCCTGGTGCGAAGGTAGCGGACCTCACGTGCCACCTAGACAAGGTCTTAGATAGTGCTGGGGAGGAGTCTGCTGTCTTGGTACATGTCAGTACCAATGACATAGGAAAATGTGGTAGGGAGGTTCTGGAGGCTAAATTTAAGCTTTTAGGTAGGAAGTTGAAATCCAGAACTTCCAGGGTAGCGTTCTCCGAAATGCTTCCCGTTCCACGTGCAGGATCCAAAAGGCAGGCAGAGCTCCAGAGTCTCAATGCATGGATGAGACAGTGGTGCAAAGATGAGGGTTTTGGATTTGTTAGGAACTGGGGGAACATTCTCGGGAAAGGAGGGGCTCTTCCGAAGGGATGAACTTCACCTTAACCAGGATGGCACCAGGTTGCTGGCATTAACCTTTAAAAGGAGATAGAGCACCTTTTAAGCTAGATAATTGGGGAGAGCAGAGTGTCTCCCAAGAGCGCATGGTTCGGAACAATGTATCCTTGAAGGATACTACAAAAGAAAATGAAGTTAGGGCACATCAGCAGAGAGGTTCCAATAAAGACAAAGGTAGCCCAGATGCCCTTGAGTATGGAGCAGACAGAGCTTAAAGATTCAAAATTACCCCTGCCTACCGATAACCAGATTAATATGAATAAAATACAGTCTCTAAAATGCTTGTATGCAAATCCTTGAAGTCTAAGAAATAAGATGTGAGAGTTAGAATATATACCACTAAATGAGAAGTTAGATATGATTGGTATCTCAGAGACATGGTGGAAGGAGGACAACCAGTGGGACACTGTGATACCTGGGTACAAACTATATTGTAATGATAGAGCTGATCAAATTGATGGAGGGGTTGTGCTCTGTTAGAGAGGACATTGAGTCACAAAGGATTAAAGTTTTGCAAGAAACTAAATTTGCTGTGGAATCTCTATGGATTGAAATTCCATGTAAAAAGGGGAAGGCGATGGCAGTGCGGTTGCACTATCGACCGCCTGGCCAGAATGAACAAATGGATGATGAAATGCTCAAAGAAATCAGGGAAGATAACAAAAGATACAAAACAGTAATAATAATGGGTGATTTCAATTACCCCGGTATTGGCTGGGTCAGTGTCACGGCAGGACATGCTAGGGAGATAACGTTTCTAGATGAAATAAATGACTGCTTGGAGCAGCTGGTTCATGAACCGACCAGAGGGGAAGCCATTTTGGGCTTAGTCCTTAGTGGAGCACCAGATCTGGTGCAAGAGATAAGGGTGCTGGGGCCACTTGGCAATAGTGATCATAGCATGATCGTGTTAGATTTAATTAATGGAGGAGGGGTGGTAAGGAAATTCACAGTACTATGTTTTAACTTTCAAAAGGGAGACTATGATAAAATGAGGAAAATAGTTAAGAAAAAACTAAAAGGAGCAGTTGCAAAGGTTAAAGACTTGTATCAAGCTTGGATGTTTAAAAATACTGGAAGCCTAGACCAGCTGCATGCCATGCTTTAAGAAAAGTGGAAGAAAGTCCAAAAAAACTGACAGCATGGTTTAAAGGTGAGGTCAGAGAGGCTGCTGTTGCCAAAAAAGCATCTTTCAGGAAATGGAAAAAAGAGCCAAATGACAAACTGGAAACAACACAAGCACTGGCAAGTTAAATGCAAGGCATTGATAAGGCAGACAAAGAGAGAATTTGAGAAGAAACTTGCTGAGAAATCAAAAACGCGTAATAAAGACTTTTTCAAGTATATTCGTAGCAAAAGACCTGTGAGAGAGTCAGTTGGACCATTAGATGATAGAGTGGTAAAAGGGGCACTAAGTGGTGACAAGGCTATAGCGGAGAGACTGAATGAATTCTTTGCTTCGGTCTTTACTGAGGAAGATGTAGGGATGTTTAAAGGAAGAATTGAAGAAATATCGAAACACCGGGAAGATGTATTACAACTATTTGATAAACAGAAGAGTAGCAAATCACCTGGACCGGATGGTATACATCCAAGGGTGTTGAAAGAACTCAAATATGTGATTGCAGACCTGCTATTAGTAATCTGTGAACTATCATTAAAATCAACTGTAATACCTGAAGATTGGAGGATTGACAGTGTAATGCCAATTTTTAAAAAGGGTTCCAGGGGTGATCCGGGAAACCTCAGGCCGGTGAGCCTAATGTCAGTACCGGGAAAAATGGTATAAACCATCATAAAGAACAAAATTACTCAACATATAGATAGTCATGGCTTAATGGGCGACAGCAACATGACTTTAGACAAGGAAGATCTTGTCTTACTAATCTGTTATGTTTTTTTGAAGGTGTGAATAAACAGGTAGAATAAGGTGAGTTGGTTGATAATACTGTAGTGTATTTGGACTTTCAGAAAGCCTTTGACAAGGTCCCTAATCAGAGACGTTTGGGAAAACTAAAAAGTCATGGGATAGGAGGCAGTGTACTATTGTGGATCAGGAACTGGTTAAAATATAGAAACAGAGGGTAGGGCTAAATGGCCAATTTTCCTATGGAAAAAGGTGAATAGTGGAATACAGCAGGGATCTGTGCTGGGTCTGCTGCTTTTTGAGATATTCATAAATGACCTAGAAAAGGAAATAACAAGTGAGGTTATCAAATTTGCATATGAGAGAAAACTTTTTAAAGTTGTTAAAAACCCAAGAGGACTGTGGAAAATTGCAAGAGGATCTTGATAAATTGGAAGACTGGGCATCCAAATGGCAGAGGAAATTTAATGTGAACAAGTGCAAAGTTATGCTCTTAGGAAAGAACGACCCAAACTATGGTTACATGATGCAAGGTTCCACATTGGGAACCACCACCCAGGAGAAAGATTTGGGCATCATCGTGGATAACATGTTAAAACCCTCGGCCCAGTGTGCAGCAGCGACCAAGAGAGAAAATAGAATAGGTATTATAAGGAATTATATATTATTATTATTATTATAGGTATTATAAGGAAAGGAATGGAAAATAAAACAAAGGATATTATAATGCCTCTGTATCGTTCCATGGTGCGACCGCACCTTGAATATTGTGTGCAATTCTGGTAGCTGTATCTTAAAAAGGATATAGCATTATTAGAAAAGGTACAGAGAAGAGCCACCAAAATGGTAAAGGTGATGGAAGGATAGTCCTATGAAGAGCGGCTAAAAAGGTTAGGGCTCTTCAACCTGGAAAAGAGATGGCTGAGGGGAGATATGATAGAGGTCTATAACTTTAACTTTAACTTTATTCCATATTTGATAGACCGCTTACGTTAAAAACATTTAAGCGGTGTACAAACAATATAAAAAGGCAGCACTGCAAACTACGGAAAAGGAACGCCAAAAATAATAGAAAAGAAAGGAAAGCATAACAACAATACAGAGAACAATAAGTAGCAAATAAATAGGGCACAAAATTAAAACCATGTACAACATTAAAACATAAGTTTAAAAACAATAAAAATTTATACAATAAAACCATAAAACGACCACCAATTAACAATATGCAAAACGAGAAATAGTAATTAACAGCAGTAAAAAGTAAAATAAACAAAAAACATAGACAACAATACCCAACGAATAACAAACTGCAAGCAATGATTAACAATAGTAAATAAACAAAAAGGACATAGACAAGACCACTAAACAAGGACAAAGGGGAAAAGACAAGACTAACAAACCAAGACAGAACAATAACCAGGGACGGCAACAGGAAGGAAAATCAGAGGGGGAAACAGGGAGGGAGATTAAACACTTTTTGAAACAGGTGAGTTTTGAGAGTGGATTTGAACTGTGAATATGAAGGCTCTAAGCGGAGGGATGAGGGCAGGGCGTTCCATAAACAAGGTCCAAGAAAAAATAAAGCAGCATGGCGGGTCTTCTCCAAATGGGCATGAGATGGGGACGGTAGAACCAGACGATTAGCATGAAGAGAGCGAAGCTGGCGGTAGGGTGTATGAAGCGAGATTAAGTCAGCCAAGTATAAAGGGTTATTAGTGTGGAGTGCACGATGAGTAAGGATCAAAAGTTTGTAGTGGAACCTGACACAGCAGAGGGGTAACCAATGGAGCGGAATGAGAATGGGGGTAATATGATCAGAACGGCGGGTAAAGGTGATAAGACGGGCGGCAGTGTTCTGAATGAGCTGTAAACGTTTAAGTTGATACTTAGGGAGATTGGCCAGAAAAACGTTACAGTAGTCAAGGCGGCTAATAACAAGGGAAAGAGCAAGAGTGGCCAGGGATCCAAGGGGAAGAATCGAACGAACGGCACGGAGACGACGAAGAATGGCAAAAGAACGCCGAACCAAAGAAGAAATATGATCATGGAAAGAGAGAGAAGAATCAAGAATCACCCCGAAATACCGAAAAGAAGACACCAAAGGAACAGGGACAGAATCAATCATGGGTGCAACTGACGGACATGACCCCGAAAGTGAGACCCACATAGCAGTAGACTTAGACGGGTTAAGACGAAGGAAGTGCTGCGAAAGCCAAGAAGCCACATGAGAAAGACAAGCGTTAAAAGCAGAAAGATCTAAAAGAAGAGGAGAGGTGTGAAAGAGCAAAATAATGTCATCAGCATAGACATAGCAAGACACAGGATATTGTTGTAGTACCAGGAGCAGAGGGGCCAGGAAAATGTTAAACAGAGGGGACAAAACAGAACCTTGAGGGACACCACATGTAAGAGGAAAGGAACTAGAGGACTGATCATTCAAAGTAACAGAAAAAGAGCGAGAGGTGAGAAAAGAACGAAACCAAAGAAGAACAGCACCACGTAACCCCACCTCAGCAAGACGAGTGAGAAGAAGAGTGTGATCAATTAAATCAAAAGCCGCCGATAAATCAAGAGAGACTAAAAGAGTAAGATCACCACGGTCATGTGCAACGTGTATTTCATTAAGAACAGCAAGAAGGACAGTCTCAGTGCTATGGCCCTGGCGAAAACCGGCCTGACGGGGGTGAAGTGTGTTTGTGGATTCAACATGAGAAGACAACTGAAGAAATGCAAAACGTTCAAGAAGTTTAGCCAGAAAAGGAAAGTTTGAAACAGGGCGCCAGTTTGCAAGGACAGAGGGATCAAGGGAAGGTTGCTTTAAAAGAGGATGGATGACAGCTGATTTCCAAGGAGAAGGGAACAAACCAGAGGAAAAACTTGTGTTGATGATAGTAGTGATAATGGGAACTAGTTGTAGGGAGGGAACAGACAACCAGCGGGAGGGAATAGGGTCAAGGGAACATGTAGTCTTACGAGAAGTGGACAATATTGAAAGGATTTCGGCAGAACAGATCGGATGAAAAGAGGACCATGTATGGGAAAGAGCCCGATTGGGCATAGTGGTAGGTGACAGCGGTGCAGGGTCACTGGCAACTGAGTTATAAGGGAAAAGAGGTGGCAGAGGTGGGGGTGGGGGGGAAGTGGGAAAGGAAGCACGAAGGTCAAGAACTTTCTGGGAAAAGAAAGAAGCCAGTGAATGAGGGTCGGGGGACTGAGTGATCATGGTGGGTGAAGAGCTGGTGGATGAGAGTTTGTGCAAAATCTGAAAAAGTTGGCGAGAAGAATTTGCCGCATCCTTAATTGCAGCTTCATAATGGGCTCGCTTGGCAGATTGAATAGCCGAACGGTACGCGGCGTAGAGTTGTTTAAAACGGATGGATAAATCAGCCGAAGGGTGGCGAGACCAACGGCGCTGCATCTGGCGGAGTTGAGCCCGTTGGAGCCGTAGGCCAGGATGAAACCAAGAAGAATGACCAGGATTGGGCAGACGAGGGCAAGGACGTAATGGCGCTAGCTGATCCAGGGCATCCTTTAGGAGAGAGTCCCAAAGGGAAGCCTGACAATCAGACGACAGTGATGCAAAATCCAGAGGAAAAACAGAGGAAGCGGGGGGAAAGGAGCACAAGGTGTCAGGGGTTAAACGACGACGGAGAGGAGGGAGTGTAGAGGATACCAAAGAAGGAGGTGTTTGAGTGGGGGAAAAAGTGACAGAAAATAAGACACAACGATGGTCCGACCAAAGGACATCAATCAGGGAGGGAGGGGAAATCTGAGCCGTCAACGTGGAAGAGGATACCACAAGATCTAAAGTGTGACCAGCAGTGTGGGTAGGGCCTGTAACATGCTGGTGAAAAGCGATATCCTGGAAGAAATTCAAAAAGGCAAAGTCCCTTTGCCGACTAGGGTTGTTTGCATGAATATTAAAGTCCCCTAAAATGATAATATTTGGAAACTGCAAAACAATATCAGAGAGGAACTGAAGAATTCCTTCCCAGCGTTCAGTAGAAAGGGAAGGTGGAAGGTAAAGAAGGAGGAAGTAAAGTGGGGGAGAAGAATGAAGACGGAGAAGAAAGGACTCAGGAAGTGCAGCAGAGGGAGATGTTACTTCTTCCAGAGAAATGGCAGAGCGGTAAAGCAATGCCACCCCTCCCCCCCCTCTGCCTAACCTGGGAGAGGAGAAAGCCGAAAAACCAGGAGGCAGAGAGCTAGCGAGAACAGGGCTGTCACCCTCCCTCAACCAGGTCTCCGTAAGAAAACAGAGATCAAGTGAATGTTGAAGAATCAGATCAGACACCAATAAAGATTTAGACCTAAGAGAACGACAGTTAAGCAAAGAAACCTGAAACACATTAGTAAGGGCCAAGTCAGCAGATGCAGAAGCCAGGAAAGGCCGCTGGGATAGAGGCCGTACAGATTTACAAGGAATTAGATTGCTGTTACAGCGAGCAAGAGAGCCAGGCAAACATTTTGTTGATGGCAAGGGGCGCCGCCCCCAATGAACAGGAATAGCTGACATACCTGAGTAGTGGACAGAATCCCAGAAACAATTTCCCAGAAAGGCTAAAGATATCCACAGGAAGAAAACTCCAGATATCAGAAAGATAGTATTCAACCGTGGTTGCGCCCCTCGCTCGCCCCAAGGAGCTCGACCAAGGAGCAGGACCTGCTCCTTGGTCGCGCTCCTTCGGCGCGCGCCAATGGCGCGCGCCGCCACAGCGCAGAACGCCGTAGACAGATTGAATTTAAAGAGCACTGGTGTACCTGGAGGGATCGCGACCGCGTGAACGCGGTCGCGTCACTTCCGGTTTGCACGGAGTGGGTCCGGAGGCACAGGGGAGCAGTAACACAGCAGGAGAAACCTGGAGGGATCGCGACCAAGTGAACGCGGTCGCGTCACTTCCTGTTTGCACGGAATGGAGTGGAACGGGTAAACGTAGATCGATTGTTTACATTATCAGAATATAAAAAGACTAGGACATGCAATGAAGCTACAGGGTAAACTATTTAAGACTAATAAGAGAAAATATTTTTTCACTCAATGTGTAATCAAACTGGAAGTTGTTACCGGAGGATGTAGTAAAAGCTGTTAGTGTAGCTGGGTTTAAAAAAGGTTTGGACAAGTTCCTGGAGGAAAGGGCCATAAGCCATTATTAAAAGGGACCCAGGATATCACTGCTTGACCCAATACAAGCATTGAGGAACCTGTGTCTTTTGGGGAGACTGATAGGTACTTATGACCTAGCTTGGCCACTGTTGGAAATAGGATACTGTGCTTGATGGACCTTGGTCTGACCCAGTATGGCATATCTTATGTTCTTATGCTTCTTTGTGGTGAGCCAGGGCATGACCGTCTGGGCCACTTAACTCCTGGGTCAGGACAATGCATTGGCAGACCGGCTCAGCAGAGTCCTCTGGCCACACGAGTGGCACCTGTGTCACCGACCGATGCATTGTCTCTTTTAGCATTGTGGGACTTCAGATCTGGACCTCTTTACCAGCCCTGCGAACTCGCAGCTCCCCCGGTTCTGCGGTCCCCTCCCGCACCAGGGTAGGGTGGCCCCTGATGCCTTCCTCATCTCATGGGAAACAGGCCTGCTATATGCTTTACCCCCTCCCACACCCCTCATTGCCCAGACCCTTCTAAAGGTCCAGCGGGACAGGGCTTCGATGATTCTCATAGCCCTGAGGTTGCCCAGGCAGCCTTGGTTTCCTTTGCTGCTCTGTCTCTCGACGGAGTCCCTGATCCTTCTTGGGGCTCTCACCGGAGCTGCTTACGCAGGAGGAGGGTCGTCTGCTCCAACCCATTCTGCGGTCCCTGTTCCTCACAGTTTGGCAGCTGAGTGGGTTGCTCTAGCCTCCTACCATCTCCCCATGGAGATCGAGGACATTTTTTTGGCCTCTCGAAAGGACTCGACCAGAATGGCTTATGCCTTCAAGTGGTGTCTGTTCTCGGTGTGGTGCTCGGAGCTCCGAGTGAACCCATATTCATGCCCTACTAGCTTGGTCTTGCAGTACCTGCTCCACCTTTCGCAGTATGGGTTCACCTGAGTGCCATCTCAGCGAACCACCACTCCATCGAGGGCAAACCTCTCTCGGGGCAACCGCTTGTCTCGTTTCATGTGAGGCCTGCTGCTTTTCAGGCCCCCTACCCGCTCGTGGGACCTCAATGTGGTCGTCATGCAGCTGACTAAACCTCCCTTTGAGCCCATTGCTACCTGCCCGCTGTGACATCTGTCATGGAAGGTGGCCTTCCTGGTTGCTCTCACCTCTGCCTGGAGGGTCAAACTTCAGGCGCTGATGGCCAAGGCTCCATTCATGAGGTTTTATAGGAACAGGGTGGTCCTGCGGACTCATCCCAAGTTCCTCCCGAAGGTCATCTCGGATTTTCATCTCAATCAAGAGAAAGTGCTGCCCACCACCTTCCCGAAGCCCCACACCGACTGGGCGTTGGCAATTATCCACATCCTGGATTGCAAGATGGTTCTCTCTTTCTACCTGGAGCGGACTCGGACCACCGCAAATCCTGGCAGCATGTTGTCTCCTTCGATCCCAGTTGCCTGGGGCTGGCGGTCAGCAAGCATGTCTTGTCCATCTGGGTGGCGGACTGCATCACCTTTGCCCAGGCCCAGGCTGGGTTTTCCCTGGACCGCCGAGTCACAGCTCACAATGTCCGAGCGATGGCAATGTCGGTTGCTAGCCTGCACTCGATGCATCTGGCAGACATCTATCAAGCCGCCACCTGCTCCTTCACTCGCACCTTCGCTGTGCATTACTGCCTGGAGAGAGTCCCGCCGGGACACCACTTTTGGCCAGGCTGTATTCCGTAATTTGTTCAGGATTTGAGTAACTCCTGCCCTCTGACACTTCTTGTTCCGGCTACCGGGAGTGTGGCCATGCATGGACCCAAGGTCCTCGGGCTGCCTTTGGCTTCCACTGGCAACTGCTTACAGTGCAGCCGTGTTTTTTTTTTTTTTCCTACAGGTCCTCGGTAGCCTGTAGCTAGGGAGTCCCATATGGAGGAGTGGAGGAGTGGCCTAGTGGTTGGGGCAAGGTACTTCAGGCCGGAAGGTCGGGGGTTCAAATCCCACTAGAGGACAGCAACCTTGGGCCGGAAGGACTGGGGTTTCTAGTCCCACAGGTGCTCCTTGTGGTCTTGGGCAAGCCACTTAACCCTCCATAGCCCATGTTCCCTGTAAAATAGTTATCTCCAAGTTCAATGCCCTGTTCAATGTAATTTCAGTTTGTTCAATGTAAACCGCACTGATGCAGAATAGCGCGGTATATAAGAGAATGTAAATAAATAAATAAAAAATAAATATGCGAAGACTGACTTCTGCTTGTTCCTGGAGAAAGCGTAATTACTCACCTGTACAGGTGTTCTCCAGGGACAGCAGGAATCAGTCCTCACAACCCTCCCTCCTCCCTTGGAGTTGCTGTATATTTTTGCCATCTTCTTGAAGGGGCTATAGCTATGGCACCTGGCTGAGTAGGATGGCACCTTTGAGTGGGAAGGGGACCACGCATGTGTGGTGTTATTCCCAAAGGCTTTTTTTGAAAGCTGGGGAAATGCTCCTCGCGGGCTCCGTCGGTGCTGATGTCACCCATATGTGAGGACTGATTCCTGCTGTCCCTGGAGAACACCTGTTACAGGTGAGTTACTACGCTTTTCTCCCCCTTCTTAAAAAAACCCCCTCTAGAATAATAAATTATTAAAATAATAATAATAAAAAAACCCCGAAGACAATAAAAACGCAGCAGAAGAATAAGCCTACAGCCATGTGGACTGATTCATCTACTCTCCTCTTTCTACCACCTTATTCATTGCAATGCACAGTTTAAAAAAAAAATCCCAACGCTTCTTTTTCTTACCTCAGATTCACATCCAAGAAGCAAGAAGCCTTCCCTCTTGCAATTGATCAACGATCCCTCTGCCTCCAGCCATGGCCTCAGCCCTAGCATTGCAAAGGAACAGCAGGCCCCCTCCCCGAGGCTATGGCGACAGACAGCCCTTGAATAGCGATTCCCCTCAGACATGGAACAAGCTGCACATGGGATCAGCCCTGCAGGGGCAAGGAGCAAGCCGGGCACGGGATGTGCCGATTTAGTCCTACACCCCCTGCCCAGCTTGGCAGGATCCTTGGGGCTGACGGCCTGACTGGCCATGCCCAAGAAGGCCTCTAGCTGCATATAGGGATCTGCACCGTGCTGAAAAAAGGTATAGCATAAATTTGTCTGCCTACTACTACTACTAATTAGCACTTATAAAGCGCCACACACGCAGCACTGCACAGCTGACCTACCAGAGGTGGCTAACACAAGAGACAGACAGTCCCTGCCTGTCAGAGTCCTGCTCATCAGAGCTTACAATCTAATTAGAACGGTACAGAGCATTGGTCAGTTTTGGGGAAGATACAGTGTGGTACCGTCTGGTACAGCTTGATCAATAGTTGGGTCAAAAAAACGTTAACGGGGGTTAGGGTAGGAAGAGGATGGAAGTCAGGATCTGAATGCACTGGTGAAGAGGTGGGACTTCAACCTGGACTTGAAGAGGGCCGGGGAGGGCGCCTGGCGCACAGACGCAGGTAGGCTGTTCCAGGCATATGGTGCAGCAAGGTGGAAGGAGCACAGTCGGGAGTTCGCAGTGCAGGTGAAAGGCATTGAAAGAAGCGATTTGTTAGCGGAGCGCAGATTTCGAGAGGGGACGTAGGGGGAGATAAGAGATATGAGGTATTGAGGGGGGCCATAGAGTGAATGCATTTATAGGTCAGCAGGAGAAGCTTGAACTGGATGTGGAATTGGACAGGGAGCCAGTGAAGTGACGTGAGGAGGGGAGTAATGTGGGCATAGCGAGGCTGGCAGAAGATTAGTCGAGCAGAATGATTGTGTATAGATTGAAGGGGAAGGAGGTGGCTCACAGGGAGACCAGCGAGTAGTAGGTTGCAGTAATCAAGGCGAGAGGAGATTAAGGAGTGGATAAGCATTCAGAGAGAAAGCGGCGGATCTTGATGATGTTATAGAGGAGAAAGCGGCGGATCTTGGCTACAAGCTGGATATGGGCGGAGAAGGAGAGAGAGGTGTCAAAGATAACCCCTAGATTGTGGGCAGAGGGAACAGGGCAGATAGTAGATCCATCCACGTGGACTGAGAGAGGGGAAAGTGGGGGGGGGGAGGAGTTGGGTGGAAAGACAAGGAGTTCAGTCTTGGCCATATTCAGTTTCAATCGACGATGAGACATCCAGGCAGCGATGTCCGAAAGACAGGCAGAGATCTTGGACTGGGTTGCCAGAGAAATATTAGGTGTAGAGAGGTAGATTTGGGAGTCGTCAGCATAGAGATGGTAATGAAAGCCATGGGAAGAGATAAGCACGCCAAGGCCTTGGGTATAGAGGGAGAAAAGGAGGGGGCCCAAGACAGATCCCTGGGGAACACCTACCTGGAGTGGGGTAGGGGAGAAGGAAAGGCCGCCAGAGCATACACTGAATGAGCGATGGGAGAGGTAGGAGGAGAACCAGGATAGTACGGAGTCCCTGAAGCCCAGCGAGGAGAGGGTGGTGAGGAGAAGGTCATGGTTAATGGTGTCAAAGGCAGCAGAAAGGTCAAGAAGGATGAGGATAGAATTGAGGCCCTTAGATTTAGCCAGGAACAGGTCATTGGTGACTTTTGTGAGTGCCGTTTCAGTGGAGTGTAGGGGGCGGAAGCCTGATTGTAGTGGGTCCAAGAGGGTCTGGGAGGTGAGGAAGTCGAGGCAGCAACGGTGAACTGCTCGTTCTAATAATTTGGATATGAAGGGAAGGAGGGATGGGTCGATAGAAGGGCTTGTGCGATCAAGTGAGGGTTTCTTGAGGAGGGGCGTGACAACGGCATGTTTGAAGTCAACGGGGACAGTTGCAGTGGAGAGTGAAAGGTTGAGGATATGAGTGATGGAGGGGACAATGGTGAGGGAGATGGAATGTAGGAGATGGGTGGGGATAGGGTCTGATGAGCAGGTGGTAGGTTTGGAGGAGGAAAAGTGCGGTTTCTTCTTCAGAGTTCGGGGGGAAGGAGGAGAGGGTGGCAGGGGGAGTATGGATGGGGGAGGAGAAATGGGGGGGAGGGGAGGTAGATGAGGGGGTAGGGAATTGGAGGGTAATTTTGAGGATTTTGTCATGGAAGTAATCAGCTAGGGTTTGGGCAGAGAGGGAGGGCGGGATTGGGGGCGGGGAGACCTTGAGAAGAGAATTTAGGGTTTTAAAGAGACTGCGAGGATCAGAGGCAAGGGAATTAGTCAGATGGATGTAGTAATCTTGATTGGCAAGTGCTAAGGCTGACTGGAAGGAGCCAAGCATAGTAACATAGTAAATGACGGCAGATAAAGACCAGCATGGTCCATCTAGTCTGCCCAGCAAGATGGCAAGAGTAGGTGCACCTGTTGCTCTGTGCAGGCCACCCCTCCCCATGTCTTTGTTTAGGGGTAAACCCACCACTCCAGGCAGGACACCCCTATTTGTTGAGACGTTATATATTTGTTGAGACGTTATATGGTTCAGAAGTTAGATGGTACCGTTTATTTGGTTTTTATCCTATTGCTGTAAAGGGATCCACTGTGTTTGTCCCATGCCTTTTTGAATTCCGTCACCGTGTTTGCCCCCACCACTTCCATCGGGAGGGCATTCCAAGCATCCACCACCCTTTCAGTGAAAAAATATTTCCTGACATTGCCCTTCAATTTACCACCTTGCAGCTTCATGTTATGCCCTCTAGTTTTACAGTTTCCCCGTCTTTGGAAGAGGTTTGTTTGTTCATCATTTCTCTTTAAGTATTTAAAGGTCTGAATCATATCTCCCCTGTCCCTCCTCTCCTCCAAAGTGTACATATTTAGGTCTTCAAGTCTCCTCTCATAAGGCTTCTGACGCAGGCTCCAAATCATTTTGGTCGCTTTCCTCTGAACCGTTTCCAGTCTTTTTACATCTTTTGCAAGATACGGTCTCCAAAACTGAACACAGTATTCCAAGTGAGGCCTCACCAGTGACTTATACAGTGGCATAAGCACCTCTTCCTTTCTGCTGGTAATCCCTGTTTGTATGCAGCCCAACATCCCTCCTGGCTTTTGCCACCGCCTTGTCGCACTGTTTTGCCACCTTGAGATCATCAGAGATAATCACACCAAGGTCTTTCTCCTGAACGGTGCATACCAACCTCTCGCCCCCTATCGCGTACATTTCCCTTGGATTTCTGCTACCCAAGTGCATGACACTGCACTTTTTCGCATTAAATCGTAGTTGCCAAGCATTAGACCAGTCTTCCAGCTTTTGTAGATATTTCCTCATGTTAGCCACTCCCTCGGGGGAGTCCACTCTGTTGCAAATTTTTGTGTCGTCTGCAAAAAGACAGACTTTTCCATTCAGTCCTTCAGCAATATCACTCACAAATACATTGAACAGTGCCGGGCCCAGGAGGTGCTTTTCTCTGGTTGGTTCCATCACCATTTGTCTAAATAATGCATCTTGGAGAGCATCCACAATTTTTTTGCTTCTTTCCAGATGTGCAGGAGTAATCCAATCCACATCAGGTAGATTAAAGTCACCCAATATGATTGCTTCCCCCTTTGTTGCTATCTTGGCAATATCTATAACCAATTCATTATCTCTCTCTTCAATTTGAGTCGGAGGTCTGTAGACTACAGCAGTATGGATGACAGTTCCATCTCCTCTTTCCAACGCAATCCAGAGCGCTTCTTCTTTTCCCCATGTCCCCTGCATTTCAGTAGCTTTAATATTGCTTTTGACATATAAGGCTACTCCTCCTCCTTTTCCATTTTCTCTGTCTCTTCTGAATAGATTATAGCCAGCTATGGCTATATCCCAATCATGTGATTCATTAAACCATGTTTCTGTAATGGCCACAATGTCCAAATCCGTTTCCACCATTAGGGTTTCCAGGTCTGGAATTTTGTTGGCTAAGCTTCGAGCATTTGTGCTCATTGCTTTCAAGCATTTTCCTGGCTTGTGTGCATGAATTTGAAATGTAGAAGATCTTCTGGGGAGCGGGATTTGGACCAGGAAAGTGTAGCATTGTATGAGGATAATGCTTCATCGATGAACTCGGAGTTTAAGATGGAGGAAAGAGATGGAGAAATGGTGGAGGAGAGAGTCAGGGGGTCAATATTATGGAGGTTTCTAAAAAGATTGGGGGAGACAGGACAGGGTTGGGATGGCAGAAGCTGAAGAGTAAATGTTAGGAGGTGATAAGATGAGGGCAGGATTGAGTGGCGGACGTTTGAGGGAGAGAAGTTGGAGAAGAGTATTCGGTCAAGGCAGTGGCTGTGTTGGTGCGTGGGGGCAGTGGAGCAAAGTTGGAGGTCGAAGGAGGAGGTAAGAGCGAGAAACTTTGAGGTATGGGGGTCAGAGGGGTTGTCGATGTGAATGTTGAAATCACCAAGAATAAGAGTGGGGGAGGAGGGATCCATGAAGGCAGAGAGCCAGTAGTCAAAGTTGGTGAGGAAGGTTGATTTGAAGTTGTCGAGTGGGCGATAGATAACAGCTACTCGGAGGGGAAGTGGTGTGAGGAGGCGAATGGAGTGGACTTAGAAGGAGAGGGGGGGAGTGTGATTGATGTGGCAGGAGGGGTTGGAATTATCAGGAGGGGGAGAGTAGGAGGCCAACGCCACCACCACGACCAGTAGATTGAGGTGTATGGGAGAATTGGTAGCCCCCATAGCAGAGAGAGGCAATGGATGCAGTGTCATCTGGAGGGAGCCATGTCTCTGTCAGGGCAAGAAGGTGTAGGGCGTTGGAGATAAAGAGATCTTGAATAAACGTGGGTTTTTTAATGACTGAACATGCGTTCCATAGGGCGCATGAGAATGGGAGAGTGGAGGGGGGGAGGAGAGGGATCTGGATCCACCTTAGAGGAAAGGCGGGATAGAGGTGATATGATTGAGATGTTTAAATACCTCCGTGGCATAAATGTTCAGGGAGAGAGCCTCTTTCAATTGAAAGCAAGTTCTGCTACGAGGGGACATGGGATGAGGGTGAAGGGAGATAGATTCAGGAGTGATATGCGGAAATATTTCTTTACGGAAAGAGTAGTGGATCCATGGAATAGTCTCCCAGTGGAGGTGGTAGAGATGAGGACAGTAACTGAATTCAAAAAAGCATGGGACCAACACAGAGGATCTCTAAAGGTAAAAAGTGGACTGTTGTAGTTGTTGTTATGGAAGGACAGACTAGATAGGCCATGTGGTCTTTTTCTGTCATCATGTTTCTATGGATAAGGTTGGATAAGTTACGTGTGGATATCTTATCAGAGTAGCGTGGGGGCCCATTTTGTGTGGGTTTCTTATCAGAGTAGCGTGCCTCAGATTGCCTCAGTAGTGCCTCAGCAACACTGCCTGGAAGGGAACCGCAGCATCTCGATCCCTCATAGCCCCAGACTGCATACTCTGTGCCGACACCATAACTCCCACTCAGCGCAGCTCCATAAGGGCCAAAAGCTGCATGCCGCTTGGAGCTACAGCTCATCCTTCTCAGAGCTCTCAATAGTGGAGGTGTAGTCTCCCCGACACGCTCTTCGGCGCCAATGTGCAGGCACAAACCTCAGTGCTGACCCTGCAACAGTAGGAATTATTGTAGATGACTGGATCTGCAATGGTAGAAATTTTGTAGGTGACTGGATCGTGTGTCGCTACGAAGGACACAGGAATGAAGCTGCCAGCTGATTCCACCATGATTCTTGATAGCGCACCTGGCAAATTTCATGGCTGCTTCTGCTGAGACACTTGAGAACGCACCAAGCAGAAATGGCTCACAGAACTGCCTTACAGAGGCACACAGTACCGCCACCCCTTGCTAGACCCATGACACCGACAAACAGAACTCGCTAAGAGCCGCAGGTACTGCCGTGGACAGCCAGGATCCTTCCACAAGGCAGGACCTGTATGGGGGCAGGTAGCTATCTGCCATCGAGAAATACAATTCACCCAACCCTCGATCGCCTCCAAAGGAAGTCACCCGACCTTCCATGGCTTCCAAAGAAAGGCTGTCCACCCAGTAACACACTTAAAGGCGCTCTGCCCAGTAACAAGGAAGTAGATCAACACTGCCAATTGCAGCCTCAAATGACTGCAGGCGTCAGCCTCTCCAGCGGCCTCTCAGTGAACAAAAGGTGGCAGGATCCCAGGGTCAGATCCCCAAATGGGTGAATTCTTGGCACAATAACATCAGCGTCTGCATGTGGGAATAGGAGCGAGCAGATCTTGTGCTTACCCCTGTGCAAAAAAAAAAAAGGCTTCACCTCAGTCTTCTTAAGAGAACACCCTGGTGATTCTGACGCAGGTGGCACATCGAGTGCCTGCCCAAGAAGGTAGAGGGGTAACCCAGAGCTAGGGAGGTGTCCTCTGTAACCAAGAGATTAGGTGTGATACCCCCAGCACTCCTTGTGGCCTCCAAAGGAAGGCTTGGCAATCCACCTCCGGTCACACAGCCAAGAAAACCCAGGAGCTGTTCGCATTGACTATATGGCATGTCTGGCTATTTTCAGCAGGCAGCAACCATAGGGGGGCACTGGATTGAATGACCAGCACCTAAGAATGTGGATAATGGCATTCACAACTTCTAGGGCACACAGAGGAAGAACCTCATAGCCTACTAGTTGGTGCATGTGTTGGGGAACCAGGTAACGGGTCCAATTCTCAGCCCCATTCCTTGCGCAGGTCAACATTCAACATTGATCAGACAGCACTGGGACATCCATTGTGGACCCTGCATTTTTCAAATCGCTCTACCACAGATGGCATAGGTCCCTGTGCACTTCCACCAGCAGGTACTGAGCCTCTGCTCCCTGTGGGATGACCACTGAGGTGGTCCAAAGAGAGAAGGGAGGTCAAAACACCCCTTACAGCAGCCAGCCTCCACAATTACAGTGGTAGACACAAAAAAAAACAAACAAACAACCTACTCCATGCCTTTGTCTAAGCCGGGGCACCTCCACCTTCAGAATCAGTAGTGCTGCTCCTGCCGCCAGGGGACGGCTGCTCTTCTATGCTCGCGTGGGCCATGTGCTTGCATACTCTGCTAGAGGGATTACAGTGAAATACCTTCCACACTCACTCCAAGGCATCCGTCTCACTTGTCAAGCCCCAGAGGATCACTACTCAATTCAGATCCTTATTGGGGCAACATGTCTACTGCAATATACCCAACATCCCGCTCCATGGGCTCATTGCCAAAAAAAAAAAAAATTGGACATGCAAGGTCAGACCATGGCCTGACATAGAGGGTCCATGCTGCATACTTGTGTCCCCCATCCCACAGGTATTCCTCAAGGGCATGTGGTGGCGGCACATTTCCACAAACAAGGTATTGGTGTCTCCCCAAACCTCGATAATGAGCCAATCTCTGTCTTGCCATCTTGGGAGGCCCGGGCAGCGATCCAGCAAACCATAACCCTTCTGCCCTCCTTGGGCTCCCTGGTGAACCACCAGAAGTCTCACCTTCCCTCACAACAATTGGACTTCGTTGGAGCAGACATCGACATAACAGTGTCGAAGGCAATCCTCCTGCAACATTGTAGAGATTCCATCACCAACCTGATGTGGAGCTTCTCCTCGACCCAGCAGCGAATCTCCAAAACCTATCGCCTACCTGCAGAGTCTGCCACGTTCCCTGGGCCAAGGTGGTGTCCACACCAGTCCTACCACTGGCGAAACTACACAGATGCCAATGGCAGAACAGATACCCGCAGACCCTGTCCACGCTCATTCCTCTGGAAAGGGGGATGACAGGCTCTCGCCATGGTGACCCCGCAGAGAGACTCCTGCACCATCAACCCCCCAATCAGTCATCACCACAGACGCCTCTACAGCAGGATGGGTGCCACACTGCCCACTACCCCGCACTCTAGGTCCTGAACAATGAGGGAACAGATGTTCCTCATCAACCGGATAGAACCCAGTGCAATCCGATACGCACGCCAGCGTTTCAGACCCATGTCACCAACATGACTGTTCCAGACAGTTAACAAGGTGGCCAGTCTCACGTCAGCAAGCAAGGGGAATGGGTTCCAGCTCCCATTCCGGACTTTACCTCATCTAAGCAGTGTCCCCTGCAAGGCACCCTCCTGCCAGGACACACGGAGAGCTGGCAGACAGACTCGATCATCAGCTGAACCTGCATGTAAGGAGCCTCAGTCCTCGGGCGTCAGCTTTCCTCTTCCATCGGTGGGGCTGACCACAAATTGACCTGTTCGCCACGTGGAGAACACAAAGTGCACCTGTTTGAAATGGACAAAGCCCAGGCCATCCTCATCGCACCCACTGGCCAAGACTAGTGTAGTTCCCCTAACTGCTTGGCTCTGGGGCTCCTGGATGCTCTCCCCTGAGGCCAGCTGTTGTCACGTAGGATGGTGGGGATACCCTGCCTCCCAACCAGCAGGCACTGCTGGACAGCGTGGAAATCGAGAGCCTGACCATGTTGACAGGTGGAAATTGAGACCTGACCCTGTTGTCTTTCTACCTACCAGTGTGCCGGCAAGGCACCCATCAGCCTGTAAGTCCTACAGATTGAAATGACAGGTGCTTCAATTCCTGGACATGTCCATGGCAGCCGGACCCCACTTCCCCCTTTTTCCTGCCTGGTAACACAGGTCCCCCAGTACCTCACCTGTTCCCCTGGACCACACTTCACTCCTTGTCGAAGGACTTGAGACATAGTCCACCTGTGTGCACTCCTCTGCGATCACAGCCTTCCACGACTGCTCTGATCACAGCCCCGCTGCCACACTACCCATGGCCCTCAGCCAGCTAATGTGGGAGCCCTTAGAACTACTGCAGGCAGCAGAACTGAAGTAGACCTCCAGGAAGACTATTCCTGATAGCGATTGCTTCAGCCAAACAAATCAAACCGCAAATTCTGGTGGCACACCTGCCTCACACGCTACGCTATCAAGACCGAGCCACTCTATGGACCCACCCCAGGTTCATCCCTAAGGTGGAGTCTGACTTCTGCATCAGCCAGGCCATCGGTCTTCCGTGCTCTACCCGGGATTCCATGCCTCCTTGGAGGAATAGAGGCCCCATATTCAGGACAGCATCAGGGCCTTGTGCATCTACAAGCCAAGGACATACACAGAACAGCGCACCAGTGACAGGGGGCACAACTTTTCATCTCATGTGTCCCCAATAAACCTGGCTGCCCGGTTACCAGCGGACCCTACCTCTAGGGATTCCGCCTGCATCATCTTCTGCCTGGACCAGGCAGGGGCTCAAGCCACGCCAAGGGTGAGCGCACATCAGCTCTGTGCACGGGCCACCACAATTGCCAGCCTGCTTTCTGTACTTGTGGCCCACATCTGCAAGGTCGCCACCTCTACAAGACCGCCACCAGGTCCCCAGTGCACATCTTCCAAGATCACGGCTGACATCTGCAAGGCCCCTTGGCCCCAGTGCACACCTTCCGAGGACGCTACTGCCTAGACTTCGCAACACGGACAAACACATCCTCTGACCAAGCGGTTGCAGTAGTCTAGATTGCTACCTCCTGCTTTGGACACACCCGGCCAGGCCAGGAACCAACTCATGGTCGTTGCTGTATTGATGCTTCTAGTTTGCACCACTACTGTTGCACAGTCCAATGTTGACGCTGTTGCTGTTCTTGCTCGTTGAGACTACCTCACTGCTACTGCTCGATGGGACTAACTCACTGCTGCTCCATGTGCGCACATTGTGACTGCACGTTTACATGTTCATTGTCACTGCACGCTGTACTGCATGTGCATGTTCATTGTCACTGCACACTGTACCTTTTTGTACTGCATGTGTGCATGTTCTTTGTTGTTGCACGCTGCACCTTTTTGCCACCGCCAGCATCATGCTCCAAGTGCATAACAGTGTCGCCCTACCTAACTGTGATGATCCAGGTTATACTAATAAGGTGTTCCTCCCTGCGGCCCTGGGGAACTGTCCCCATTGAGCCTGACCAGGGCTTCGGCCTTCCCCCATCCACCACAGTGCACGGCAGCTTGGAAGACACCAAGTGTGACTGACTCATCCTGCTTGTCCTAGGAGAAAGTGAGGTTACTTACCTGTAACAGGGGTTCTCTGTGGACAGCAGGATAAGTCAGCCACACATACCCGCTCACCTCTCCTAGAAGGGGGTTGGCCTCCGGCCCCGGTGCTTGCCTCCTAGCGGCAAGGGCTCAGCTAGTGACGTACTAGCTAGCTAGGGCTGGGCCTGGGGGTAGGGCCAGTTGGCTCATGCTCAGAAGGGCAAAAGCCCTTCTGAGCTATGGAGAGTACTTCTGTCTTGGTGCTGTCGGATGATGTCACCAAGTTTGTCTAACTTATCCTGCTGTCTACAGAGAACCTCTTTTAGAGGTAAGTAACCTTGCTTTCTTGTTCTATTTTCCCTCCCCATTTGATGACTGTAATTGCCTCTTGTTTTCCTGTCTTCTCTTTTCCTGCTTTTCTCTCTGTCTGTTTTTCATATGTGATTGATGGTAAATCACCATGATGGCTCTGCTGTTGGCAGTATATCAAGCACTGAGAAATAAAGTTGTGGGGGGTGTTAAGGGGCAAAGATATCTTCTCCCCCAATATAATTGTGCATTTAAAAAGTGGAGGGGTGAAGGAGGCAGGGATTCCTCCCTCACCCACTGCTGTCCATATGGCTTGGAGAATGTCAGGAGGGTTTGATGTCTTTTCTTTTTTTCTTTCTCCTCACACCCCCCCCTTACCTCAAAAGGCATCAAGAGAGACCCCAACAAACATTTTGTACCTCGTACAGTGATGATTGGAGGAAAGGTAAGGGCCGACAGACCGGGGGCTGAAGTGGGGGCCCTCATTACACTGTAATGTGACCTGTACCTCTGCTCCTATTCACTCCGCCTTCACTCCCCTCTCCCCAGGCTGCACCAGGGTACCACACAGCCAAAATGATTATCAGACTGGTGACAGCTATTGGGGACGTGGTGAACAACGATCCAGTGGTGGGCGACCGGCTGAAGGTCATTTTCTTGGAAAACTATCGGGTCTCCCTGGCTGAGAAAGGTAAGCGTGTCTAGCTGGCCCTCGGCTCTTGATGAAAACCGAGCAGGTTCAGTATCCACCTTTTGCTGTTTTTCTGTCTGGCCCTTGCACAGATTAATCATGCACACTCTCCTCCATATCATAGTGCTATCTGGCTCTTTTCAGGAATACATTCCATCTTTCCCCCTCTCACTACTGTTACCCCTTATGGCTCTTATTTGGGTAATGTGGTGCATGCCCTTTCTCTACTACAGGGAGCCATCTGCCATTGTCCCTATTTACCATACAACACCTCCTTTGCTGGGTTAACAGTATTGTTTTCCCCATCCCTCCCCCGCAGTGGTACCATCTGCAGACCTCTCTGAGCAGATTTCCACAGCTGGCACAGAGGCTTCAGGGACAGGTAACATGAAGTTTATGCTGAATGGGGCACTGACCATCGGCACCATGGATGGAGCCAATGTAGAGATGGCGGAAGAAGCGGGCGAGGAGAACCTCTTCATCTTTGGCATGAGAGTGGAGGATGTGGATGAGATGGACCGGAAAGGGTAAGCATGTATTTCATATCATCCTGCTAGACCAGTCCAGACAAGTGGGTTGTGTTCCCTTACCAGCAGATTGGTGGAGACAGGGAACTAATAAAAAGCCCAGGTTTCAAAGACCTCATTCCCATGCCTCTATTCACCTCAGCCACCAGAGGTTCCTTTTAGTATTTCTTTGTCTCCAGCAGATGGTGGATGTATTTTCTCCTCTGAAGAAAATCTGAGGATTGAGAGTGAATGATTGATTGAACACTCATGAATAACCACCTTGAGAAACAAAGGTGACTCACTTGAGCGTGACGTGGGAAAAGACTCCGATCTTTTTGGTAGCCATAGGAGGAAGGAAAATTGGTTCGGCTCCACGTTCTTACCCTGGATAAGAGCCTTTTGAACAGCCAGAAAATTGGAAGAATCTGGAAGGATGGCAAGATTCAGCAGTCTGACACAACCTCAACACCCCATCCCCTTTCCTCTGTTCCCCTTGTTCCCGAAGATTGAAGAAGACTCTCAGAGGGATCTGCCTGCCAGCCATCTTAAACACAGTGCTGCACAGCCAGCCAGTAACACAGTTTCAGGGGAGTAGAGATGAGCCTGGCACGATTCCTCTGCCTCGGGCTCTCAGGGGGTGAGTACCAAGGCTTGACATCCTCATTGTCCTTGTTGGGATGCAATACAGGGTGGACTGCTGGTGACCGTTGACGTGGTATTGAGGTTTCCTGCCGTTTTCTGCATGTGTTAGTGTTTTTATCTATTGTGCGCCTGGTGGTAGTGTGGTCCTGACGTGCATCACAGAAGAGCCCAGCTAACGCGCCTCTGGGCCACCGCAACCTTAGTGCATGCTGTTATGATATTTGCCTAACACACTATATCTTCCAGAAAATATTTGGCCTGTTGCAAGCGAGGTGCCTCATCCCCAGATTCTGGACTCTGCTCTCCTTGCTTGGCAGCTTCTGAGTCATCCCTGGAGGGCCTGCTTTCCCCCCCTCCCAGTCAGAGGATACAGTTAGTCTGACCTTGCCTGTCTCAGGGTAGGAGGTGACGTATGGGGCGCTATGGGTAAGGATATCCAGCAGGCTGGAGGAGCAGGTGCCAGTGCTGTGAGCCCTCTAGGGGGACTGTGCCATCTGTGTCCCCTGGCATTGGGGAGTCACGTCCGAGAGGAGAGCTTCCAGACTCCAGATTGTCCTCCTTGGAATTCTTTCCCTTTTGCAGCAGGCCCGACCCCTTAGGCATAGAAATTCAAACCTTGCAGCCTCTGGGTGTTCCCAGGTGCAGTCTGATGCAGGGCAGGCTGAGAGTGGAAGCTGTATTAGATTAATCTTTGGCTAAGCGTCTCTGAAAAGGGGTACCCTGCTGGACATGGGGAGCAGCTGGGAGCTGTCTGAGATTTTGACTATGATTCTGATTCAGATGGCTCAGTACTGGGCTCTGATTTGGATGAAGATGTACTCTTGCCTTCAGAAGATTGTGAAGAGGCTGGAGTGATCTGCCTGTCCTGGAATGAGAAGCTGGCAGCATTGATTGCCAGGGTTTCATCTGCTTTGAACTTAACGGATGCTTCCAGCATGGAGCAGAAACAGAAGGTACACCCGCTCCTTCAAGGAGTGCAAAAATCCACTACTTTCTTCCCGTTCCTGGATGTGATCAAGGATATGATCCGGTCAGAGTGGGACTCTCCCGATTCCCTGCTTAAAGGGTTATGGATTTCTAAGGAAGATCTCTGCTCTCCTGGAGGAGGAGTGTGTTGAGTGGTTTGGCATTCCCAAGGTGGATGCACAAGTTGTGGCAGTTACCAAACGGATTACCGTTCCTGTGGAAGTTGATCAGCCCTAAAGGATTTCCTGGACCATTAGGATTTGTTGCTAAGGAGCCAGTTCACAATAGCGGCTACTATTCTGCAGCTGGCGGTATGTTCTAGCCTGACCTCTCGAGCCCTGCTCCTGTGGATTCATTCTCTTCTGCTGGGTGAAACTACCCCTCTTTTGGATTCTGCTACGGCCTTCCTTCTGATGCCATATATGACCCGGTTCGTTTGGTGGCTAGAGATGATGACCACCTGATAGTGTTATGGTGTTGGATTTAGCTTAGGCACTGGGCAGCGGACACATCTTCCAAAGCCCAGTTGACCCAACCGGCTTTTAAGGAGAAGCTTCTGTTTGGAACCGATTTGGAGAAGCTGGTGAAGAATCTGGGCAAGACAAGATTGTACCACCTTCCGGAGGATAGGTCCATGGGGCCTGTGAAGCAGGCTGGTGCCCCTTTCTCGTCAGCCTCTGCCCATTCACCATAGACATGCAGGCCGGATTCCCAGAGGGGTCTTGGGACTCTAGCGTTACCAACCTCGAAAACTTTCTTCCCCTCTGCTTCTGGGTTTCAAGCTTGTTCTCGGTCCTTTCATGGGGCGCGTGGGCCCAGGGACTCGGCCTCCTCTAGAGGAGGACCCTCCTGGGCTGCAAAATGAAGGCTTGGGAGCCCTTCCCAGTTTCCTCCAGTTGAAGGCAGGCTTTTCCTTTTCTTTCCTGGGCTCTTTTACTAAAAATTAATGCACATTAATGAAGTTAACACATGTTAAGGGCCCTTGCACCTATATAAATAAAAAGGCCATGGACACTTAAAATGCATTAAATTAACGCATGTTGAAACTTTTAGTAAAAGAACCCTTAGGTCTCTCTGACACTACATTTCTCTTACTAAATTTCAAACCTCTCTTCTGACCCCTTTAACTGGCATGCAGTTCAGCACTTCTTACAAAATGTAATTTATTATATTTATACACTGTCTCAATGACACAGATACTCAATCTGAGAAATATAAAAATGCTACATTACATTCAAATGTATCGTGAGATTGACCTAAAAAAGCAGATTAAAAGAATATGCCACTGGCTATCTTGAACAGTGTCACACAGTGAATCGACAGGAGATAGAGGCCCTTTAAAGCATGCCCTGGGTTTCCTCTGAACCACATTACTATGTGCTAACCACTTCTGAGCCCAATAAATGGCCTGCTTCAAGTCCTTTTTGTTCTATGTATTCCTATTAGTTTTTTGCAGAACCTGGCTGCATTCCTGGCATACTGAAGTGCTCTCTTCACTGATTTCTTCTATCCTAGTATTGTGTTAAAGCACAGTGTTCTACAGCTCCAACTTTCACTTTGAACATTTTCATTTTTCAATTTCTTTTTGTAGAATTGTACATCCACAGCACACAAATGCATCTGCGCAAAACACTTTTATTAAAGCAGTTATTCAGTTCATATTCCTTTCAAAGCATCAGAATGAAGTCTGTATAACTGTAAGGAACATGTCACGAGACTACTTGGCCGTGTGTTCCTGTGTTCCTCTGAGAAACATAGGTCATGTGGTCTTTTTCTGCAGTCATGTTTCTATCTAGTCTGCCCTTCCATATCAACTACAATAGTCCCCTTTTTACATTTAGAGATTCTCTGTGTCTGTCCCATGCTTTTTTGAATTCAGATACTGTCCTTGTGTCCACTACCTCCACTGGGAGACTATTCCATGCATCTACCATTCTTTCCATAAAGAAATATTTTTGCATATTACTCCTGAGTCTATCCCCTTTCACTCTTTTCCTATGTCCCCTCGTAGCAGAGCTTGCCTTCAATTGAAAGAGACCCTCCTGTGCATTTATGCCACGGAGGTATTTCAATGTCTTTTTTTTATTGCCCCTATCCCACCTTTCCTCCAAAATATACATATTAAGATCTTTAAGTTTGTCCTAATATGCTGCATAAAGAAGACCACTAACCATTTTAGTAGCCACCCTCTGCACAGACTTCAACCTGCTTATATCCTTTTGAAGGTGCGGTCTCCAGAATTGCGCACAATACTCCAAAAGAGGTCGCATCAGAGACTTATACAGATGCATTATCACCTCCTTTTTTCTGCTGGCCATTCCTCTCCCTATACACCCAAGCATCCTTCTGGCTTTCTCTGTCGCCTTTTCTACCTGTTTAGCTACTTTAAGATCATCAGACACAATTATGCCTTGGTCTCGCTCTTCTTTTGTGGACAGAAGTATCTCACCCCCTATGCTGTACCCTCCTTTGGATTTTTGCAGTCCAAATGCATGACCCTACATTGAGTCACACAGGATTAAAGTTTTGCAGGAAGCAAAATACACTGTAGAATCTCTATGGATAGAAATTCCATGCAAAAAGGGGAAGGCGATGGCAGTGGGATTGCACTACTGACCGCCTGGCCAGAATGAACAAATGGATGATGAAATGCTAAATGAAATCAGGGAAGCTAACAACACAGTAGTAATAATGGGTGATTTCAATTACCCTGGTATTGAATGGGTCAGTGTTACAGCAGGACAAATTATGAAGATAAAGTTTCTAAATGAAATAAACGACTGCTTCTTGGAGCAGCTGGTTCATGAACTGACAAGAGAGGAAGCTATTTTGGGCCTAGTCCTTAATGGATCACAGGATCTGGTGCAAGAGATAAGGGTGTTGGGGCCATTTGGCAATAGCGATCATAGCATGATCGCATTTGAATTAATAAATGGAGGAAGGATGGGAAGGAAATCCACAGTACTACCTTTTAACTTTTAAAAGGGAGACTATGATAGAATGAGGAAAATAGTTATGAGAAAACTAAAAGAAGCATCTGCAGAAGTTAGATTTACATCAAGCAAGGGCATAGTATTTTTAAACAATCTTGGAAGCCCAGACTAGCTGTATTCCATGCTTTAAGACAAAGGTGAACCAGTTGATATCGTGTATCTGGATTTTCAGAAAGCCTTTGACAAGGTCCCTCATGACAGAATCTTGGTGAACTTAAAAAGTCATTGGCTAGGAGGCAGTGTGCTATTGTGGATCAAGAACAGGTTAAAAGATAGAAAACAAAGTAGGGCTAAATGGCCAAATTTCTCAATGGACAAAGGTGAATATGGGGATATGTGCTGGGTCTGCTGCTTTTTAACATATTCATAAATGACCTGGAAATAGGAATAGAGAGTGAGGTGATCAAATTTGCAGATGACAAAATTATTCAAAGTTAAAACGCAAGACGACTGAAAAATTGCTAGGGAACCTTGATAAATTGAAAGACTGAACGTTCAAATGGCAGATGAAATTTATTGTGAACAAGTGCAAAGTTATGCTCTTAGGAAAGAACAATCCAACTATGGTTACACAATGCAAGGTTCCACATTAGGAACCACCACCCAGGGAAAAAAAATGTAGCCGTCATCGTGGATAGCACATTGAAACCCTCTGCCCCAGTGTATAGCTATGGCCAAGAAAGCAAATAGAATGCTAGGAATCATAAGGAAAGGAATGGAGAATAAAACCAATGATATTATAATGCCTTTGTATCATTCCATGGTACGACTGTAACTTGAATATCGTGTGCAGTTCTGGTTGCTGAATCTTAAAAAGGAGATAGCAGAATTAGAAAAGGTACAGAGAAGAGCCACCAAAAATGGTAAAGGGGATGAAAGAAGATACCCCTATGAGTAAAGGTTTAAAAGGTTAGTGCTCATCAACCTGGAAAAGACTGCTGAGGAGAAATACGATTATGGTCTATAAACTAACGAATGGAGTGGAACGGGTAAACGCAGATCGATTGTTTACACCTTCAAAATGTAGAAAGACTAGGGGGACATGCAAAGAAGCTATAATGTAAGTTTAAGACTAATAAGACAAAATATTTGTCCACCCTGGGATAGATTCTGTCCCACGTTTAGCGGGGACATATGTTTGCGTTGGACGTATATCCCTGCTAAAAGTCAGGGTGCTGTTTCCTCCTACAGAGCTCCCCGCACATACAGCAGAGATGTGTGGGGAGCTCTATATGGGGGCAGAAGGGGGTGGGCTGAGGGAGGAGCGAGGGCGGACCAGAGGCGTGACCCCTACCCCGGATGTACAGGGCCGATTCCGGGGTCGGTCATTTGGACAGGGGTCTTATTCCACCTCTAACGCTTGCTCCGGGCAGGGAAAAGGCAGTAAGGGGATGCAGTGGGTTCCCCACAGCCCAACCCTGGCCATGGCAGGCCTGATCGGGCAGCGGGAAAAGGATCATTTAGGGGTCTGCTGGAGATCATGGCTCCTGCATGGAGCCGCGGTACCATGGCAGCAGGACGTCATGACACAGAGGCTCCATGCAGGAGCCTGTCTGGACTAGCCAGGTAAGTGGCTGGATGTCTGGGGTTCCAGAATCGGGGCACGACCAGCCCATCCAGGCCGAGTGCACCCAATTCTGATCCTGTAGGGACTTGTAGTCCCATGGGATCAGAATCGGGTCCAATTCCGGCCCGTCCAGATTCTGGACATCCGGACGGGCCAGAGGTGCCCAGATCTGAATTGGCCTCTCAACATTTAATCAAACTCTGGAATTCATTGCCAGAGGATGTAGTTAAAGCAGTATAGCTGGGTTTAAAAAAGGTTTGGACAAGATCCATAAACCATTATTAAAGAGGACCTGGGAAATCCACTGCCCTGGGACAAGCATTGTGGAACCTTTGTGTATCTTTGGGAACCTGCTAGATACTTGTGACGGAGTGACCACTGTTGGAAACAGGATACTGGGCTTGATGGACCTTGGTCTGACCCAATATGGCATATCTTATGTTCTTATGGCAACATTGCACTCCGTGATTCAAGTAGTGCTCCGAGGGGAATTGTTGGTTTTTCTGAATCTGGCCAAGGTGTATTTTCATATCACAATTTGGGTGGATCAGCAGTCGTATCTGCGTTTTGCCATGCTTGGCTCTCGCTTTCAGTTCATCACCATCCCTTTCAGGTTATACGCTGCCCCAAGGACGCTGTGATGCCAAGAGGATCTGTGGCCGTTCATATCTGGATGACTGGCTCATCTGGGCCCGTTCCCTTTCAGAAGCTCTCTGATGGCGTCCCAGGTGGTGGTCTTTTGAAACTCTTCAGCTGGGTGATCAATCTGGGAAAGAGCCAGCTGTTGCCTTCCCAGTCCCTGAAGCTTTTAGGAGCACGTTTTTACACTCCAGAGGAGAAAATCAAGTCTGGATTTCCGGCTCTGTTTTGTGTATAGCAGACTCCCAGAGTCTGGGATAATTTTCTGCTGCTTGGATTGATGATGGCGACCATAGTGCCATGGGTGAGGGCTCACATGGGTCTGCTCCAGCAGTTCTTGCTGACTCGGTGGTCCCCGAGTTCTCAGGAGTTTGAGTGCAGGCTTCCGCTCCCATTGATGGTGATGTCCAGCCCATGATGATGGCAATGGCCCTATCAGCTAGGAAGGGTGTGCCGCTGGATGATTTCTCCTGGATCCTCCTGACGGATGCCAGTCTTTCAGGCTGGGAAGCACATTGCTAAGACCATACAGTCCAGGACCGTTGGAATTACAGGGAAGTGATGTGGTCCATCCACTGCCTTGAGACGAGGGCCGTCGGGTCGGCTCTTCTGTGTTTCCAGTCCTAGTCGAGGGCTGGGTAGTTTGAGTGTTTTCAGACAATGTCACGGCAGTGGCTTATGTCAGTCGGTAAGGCGACATGAGGATGCCAGGTTAGCTCTGGAGATGGCTCTCCTGTTTGCCTGGGCGGAGAAGAACCTCCTAGCCTTGTCGGCTCAGCACATTGCCAGGGTGAACAATGTGGAAGCGGACTTCCTCAGCCGGCACTCTCCGGACCACGGAGAGTGGGAGTTGAGTTAGGAGGCATTTCAGTTGATTTTGTGCTACTGGGGTTGCCCCAAAATGGGTTTGATGGCGACCTGTGCCTATGCCAAAGTTTGCCGCGTCTTCAGTTACCGCACGGAGATGGGGTCTAAGGGTGTCAACGCCCTGACCCAGCCTTGGTCAAGTCAGCACCTGCTGTACGTATTTCCTCTGTGGCCCCTGGTGGGGCATGTGCTTCGGCATATAGTATGCCATCTGGGCAGGGTTCTTCTGGTGACACCAGATTGGTCAAGAAGAGCATAGTTCAGAGATCTGATGCGGCTCCTGCAGTTGCCGCTTCTTCAGTGACCTCTGTCTCATGGCCTACTACGGTAGGGACCGATTTGTCCTGGAGGACTCTCTTCCCTTCTCACTTATGACTTGGCTCTTAAAAGGAGAAGGCTAGCACATAAGGGCTACTCTACTGCAGTGGTCTGTTCTCTGCATGCAGCCCAGAGGAAGTCTACCAAACTGGCATACATGCGAATCTGGTGCCTCTTTGAGCGATGGTGCAGCGCCCAGCATTTGGAACCTGAGGTGGCCAAGATGTCATCTCAGTTGGCCTTTCTACAGGATGGCCTGGAGAGAAAGGCCTTTCTCTTAGCTCCCTGAAGTTCAGATGGCAGCTTTATCCTATTTCCAAGGTCCACTGGTTGGTAAGTCTCTAGCCTTGCACCCGGATGTCTTGTGCTTTTTCCAAGGGGTTCAGCGTCTGCGTCCCCTTCAATCTGTGATCTCTTCCTGGGATCTGCATCTGGTGCTCATGGCCTTGTTGGCAGCGTCCTTTGAGCCTTTGAAGCATGCTACCTTAAAGGATTTGGCACTCAAGATGGTTGTCTTGATAGCAATTTGTTCCGCAAGATGGATTTCCGAACTGCAGGCTCTCTTTCCGAGGTCCTTATCTGTCTTTTTCAAAGGAGGCTGTTTCCATTCGTCCTGTGCTTTCCTTCTCGCCTAAGGTGATTTCTCCCTTTTGTGTGAACAAGGTGGTCTGCCTGCCTTCCTTTTCGAAGGAGCAGTGTTGGGAGAAAGATAAGGACCTTCGCCTTGTGGATGTCCAGAGGGTGCTTCTCTGGTACTTGGAGGTTACAAATTCCTTCGTAAGTCTGACCATCTTTTTGTGCTATATGGTGGCCAGTGAAGGGTGACGTGGTGGCCAAGTCATCATTGGAGTGCTGGATTAAGGAGACCATTGCCTCAGCGTATCTCTTATGGAACTGGTCGATTCCAGAGGGTTTGCGCACCCATTCTACTACTACTACTACTACTACTACTATTCAGCACTTGTAAAGCACCACGCACGCAGCGCTGCACAGCTGACTTACAAGAGGTAGCCAACATACAAGAGACAGTCCCTGCCCGTCAGAGTCAAGCTCATCAGAGCTTACAATCTAGTTAGAACAAAACATAAATTAGAACAGTATAGAGCATTAGTCAGATCTGTGCAAGGTACAGTTTGGTCAGTAGTTTGGTCATAAATGATGACAGGGGTTAGGGTAAGATGAGGAAGGAGTCAGGATCTGAATGCAACAATGAAGAGGTGGGACTTCAATCTGTATTTGAAGAGGGCCAAGGAGGATGCCAGGTGCACAGATGCAGGTAGGCTGTTCCAGGCGTAAGGTGCAGCAAGGTGAAAGGAGCGCAGTCGGGAGTTCGCAGTGCGTGTGAAAGGCATTGATAGAAGTAATTTGTTAGTGGAGCGCAGATTTCGAGAGGGGATGTAGGGAGAGATAAGAGGTAGTCAGGGGCCATAGAGTGGAAGCACTTATAGGTTAGCAGGAGAAGCTTGAATTGGATGCGGGATTGGACAGGGAGCCAGTGAAGTGACCTTAAGAAGAGGAGTAACGTGGGCATGGCGAGGTTGGCAGAAGATTAGTCGAGCGGCGTGATTTTGTATAGATTGGAGAGGAAGGAGGTGGCTAGCGGGAAGACCAGCGAGAAGTAGGTTGCAGTAATCAAGGCGAGAGGAGATTAAGGAGTGGATAAGCATTTTGGTAGTGTGTTCAGAGAGGAAAGGGTGGATTTTGCTGATGTTGTAGAGAAAGAAGCGGCAGGTCTTAGCTACAAGCTGGATATGAGCAGAAAAGGAGAGAGAGGTGTCAAAGATAACCCCCAGATTGCAGGCCGAGGGAACAGGAAGGATAGTAGATCCATCTACATGGATTGAGAAAGGGGGGAAGTGGGGGGGGGGAGGAGGAGTTAGGTGGAAAGACAAGGAGTTCAGTCTTGGCCATGTTCAATTTTAATCGGCGATGAGACATCCAGGCAGTGATGTCCGAAAGACAGGCAGAGATCTTGGACTGGGTTGCCGGGGAAATATCAGGTGTAGAGAGGTAGATTTGGGAGTCATCGGCATAGAGATGGTATTGAAAGCCATGGGAGGAGATGAGTGCGCCAAGGCCTTGGGTATAGAGAGAGAAGAGGAGGGGGCCCCAGACAGATCCCTGGGGTACTCCATGTAGGAGTGGGATAGGGGAGGAGGAGCAGCCACCAGAGCATACACTGAATGAGTGATGGGAGAGGTAGGAGGAGAAACAGGATAGTATGGAATCCTTGAAGCCAAGCAAGGAGAGGGTGATGAGGAGAAGGTCGTGGTCGACGGTGTCAAAGGCAGCAGAAAGGTCAAGAAGGATGAGGATAGAGTAGAGGCCCTTGGATTTAGCCAGGAACAGGTCATTTGTGACTTTAGTGAGTGCCATTTCAGTGGAATGTAGGGTACGGAAGCCGGATTGAAGTGGGTCCAGGAGGGCCTGGGAGGTGAGGAAGTCAAGGCAGCGACGGTGGACTGCTCGTTCTAATAGTTTGACTATGAAGGGAAGGAGGGAGATGGGTCGATAGAAGGGCATGTGGGATCAAGTGAGGGTTTCTTGAGTAGAGGTGTGACAACAGCGTGTTTGAAGTCAGCGGGGACAGTTGCAGTGGAGAGTGAAAGGTTGAGGATATGAGTGATGGAGGGGACAATGGTGAGGGAGATGAAACGTAGGAGATGGGTGGGGAAAGGGTCTGAAGAACAGGTGGTGGGTTTGGAGGAGGAAAGGAGTGTGGTTTTGTCAGAGATTGAAGGGAAGGAGGAGAGGGTGGCGGGGGAGTATGGATGGGGAGGAGAAATTGGGAGGAGGGGGAGGTAGATGAGGGGGTAGGGAATTGGAGGGTAATTTTGAGGATTTTGTCGTGGAAGTAGTCGGCTAGGGTTTGGGCATAAAGGGAGAGTGGGATTGGGGGTGGGGGACTTTGAGGAGAGAATTGAGAGTGTTAAAGAGATGGCGAGGATCAGAGGCAAGGGAATTAGTCAGATGAATGTAGTAGTCTTGTTTGGCAAGTGCTAAGGCTGACTGGAAGGAGCCAAGCAAGAATTTGAAGTGTAGAAGGTTTTCTGGGGAGCGGGATTTGGACCAGGCCGTTAAGCAGAACGGGCGCAGATGCGTAAGTAACAGATTGTGGGAGAAAGCCAGGGTTGGGGAGTAGCTCGTTTAACAGGACGTGGGGTGGAAGGGGCAAGAGTGTCAAGGGCTGAGTATAGTGTAGCATTGTATGAGGATAATGCCTCCTCGACGGACTCGTATGATAAAATGGAGGAAAGAGATGGAGAAATGGTGGAGGAGAGTCAGGGGATCAATATTATGCAGATTTCTAAATAGGTTGGAGGAGACAGGACGAGGTTGGGATGGTGAGAGCTGTAGAGTAAAAGTTAAGAGGTGATGGTCAGATAAGGGAAGGATTGATTTGCGGACGTTTGAGGGAGAGGACTTGGAGAAGAGTCATGGCAATGGCCGTGTAGGTGTGTGGAGGCAGTGGAGCAAAGTTGGAGGTCAAACGAGGCGGTAAGAGTGAGGAACTTTGAGGCATGGGGGTCGGAGAGATTGTCGACGTGAATGTTGAAATCGCCAAGAATAAGAGTGGGGGAGGAGGGATCCATAAAGGCAGAGAGCCAGGAGTCGAAGTCGGTGAGGAAGGTTGATTTGGAGTAGTCGGGTGGGTGATAAATAACTGCTACTCTGGTGTGAGGCGGCGAATGGAGTGGACTTCGAAGGAGAGGGGGGAGTGTGATTGGGGTGGCAGGAGGGGTTGGAATTGGCAAGAGGGAGAGAGTAGGAGGCCAACGCCACCACCGCGACCAGTAGATCGAGGTGTATGGGAGAAGGTGTATGGGAGAATTGGTCACCCCCATAGCAGAGAGAGGCAATGGATGCGGTGTCGTCTGGGGGGGGGGGGACCAGGTCTCGGTCAGGGCAGGGGAGGTGTAGGGCATTAGAGATGAACAGATCGTGAATAAAAGAGGTTTTTTTTAATGACTGAGCATGCGTTCCATAGGGCGCAAGTAAACGGGAGAGCGGAGGGGGGAGGAGAGGGATATGGATAAGGTTGGATAAGTTACGTGCAGATTTCTTATTAGAATAGCACGGTGGTCTATTTTTAGGGTAGTAGCGAGCTTTAGATGGAGAAAGGGTGAGGGTGGATATGTTTGGGTGTATGTGCACCCCGAGAGGGATATGAGGGGGGGAAAATGAGGGATAATTTGATGGTGCCCGGGTAGGTTATGTGAGGGATTATTTTTGGGGGTAGGGTTGGAGTTGATATTTATGGGTGAGTGATTGAGGGATGACTGGGAGGGGGTGGAAGGAGGGAGGAGTGGGATGTGGATGAGATTAGATAGGGTACATGAGGAACTATCTTTAGAGTGGGAGAGAAATCGGGGGGGGGGGGGACCAGGGATATAGGGTTGATATTACCTGATGAGAGAATGAGAATGAGTATTAGAGAGCGAGGTAAAGTCGAGATAGTACGGTGGAAGCGTGGGTGGGATTGCCTTAAAGAGAGGGGGGGGCAGGTTGAATGCGGGGGATGGTGTCAGAATGGAGGGAGAAGTGAGGAAGGTGGAGAGTGGGGCTGGGTAAGTGCGGGGGATAGTGTGGAGAGGCTCGAAAGCAGATGCTAGGCTAGGGGGGAGAGTGGAGGGAGAAGTGAGGAAGGTAGATACTAGGTTAAGAGAAAGAGTGGAGGGAGAATTGAGGAGGGTAGGGAGAGAGGAGGGAGGGTGTTGATAGGAGGGAAGGCAGTTGGGGAGGATGAGGGAGAGGACAGTGAGATGTGGGGCCATGGGGGTGGGCAGCAAGGTCTGAGCAAACAACGGGTAGCAGTTCTAGTAACAATAGGTAGCAGTTCTGCGCAACAATAGGTAGCAGTCCTAAGCAGCTCTAGGCAACAATAGGGAGCAGTTCTGTGCAACACTGGGAGCAGTTCTAGGCAACAATAGATAGCAGTTCTAGGCAACAATAGATAGCAGTTCTAGGCAACAATGGGAAGCAGTTCTACGCAATACTGGGTGGCAGTTCTGGGCAATAATGGGTGGCAGTTCTAAGCAATAGGTAGTAGTTCTGTGCAATACTGGGAGCAGTTCTAGGCAACAATGGGAGCAGTTCTGGGCAACACTGGGTGGCAGTTCTGGGCAACACTGGGTGGCAGTTCTGGGCAACACTGGGTGGCAGTTCTGGGCAACACTGGGTGGCAGTTCTGGGCAACACTGGGTGGCAGTTCTGGGCAACACTGGGTGGCAGTTCTGGGCAACACTGGGTGGCAGTTCTAAGCAGCAATAGGTAGTAGTTCTGTGCAATACTGGGAGCAGTTCTACGCAACAATAGATAGCATTTCTAAGCAACACTGGGAAGCAGTTCTACGTAACAATAGGTAGCAGTACTGTGCAACACTGGGCAGCAGTTCTGCGCAGCAATGGGTAGCAGGTCAGAGTAGTACTGGGTAGCAGTTCTGCTGGGGTGCAGGCAGTGAGCAGCAGTTCTGTGCAAGTACTGGGTAGCAGTTCAGTGCAGGCAGTGGGCAACAGGTCTAGGCAAACAGTGGGTAGTGGTTCAGTGCAAAAATGGTTAGCAGTTCTAGGCAGGCAGTAGGTAACAGTACTAAGCAGACAATGGGTAGCAAGTACAAGGTGGGTAATGGAAGGAAAGGTCAATGTCAGCAGTGGGAAGCAAGTCAAGGAAAGTTGCTTGAAGGAAGGTGGTGTTGGCGAGATGGTTGAGGTCTGGAGGAGAAGTATGGATGAGTGATCGTGCCTACCTGACTCCAGGGCCGGCTCCAGGCAGCCGTGATGATTAGGAGGAGCAGGGTTCACGGCTCACACCAGAGCGCTCCTGGGCCCACACCAAAGGGCCCTCTGGCGCGGGCCCGCCAGGTGCGGGCGCGCCCGATGGAGCACGCCGCCTTGAAAGGGCCGCTGCCCCTTGATCTCTTCCGACGGCGGTGTGCTCTGCTCCTCCGATGGAGCACGCTGCCCCTAAAGGGCCACTGCCCTTTGATCTCATCCGACGGCGGCGTGCTCTGCTCCTCCGATGGAGCACGCCGCTTCCAAAGGGCCACTGCCCCTTGATCTCCTCCGACAGCAGCGTGCTGCCGAGCGCAAGCATCCTCCATGGGTGGTGTGGAGCTCAGTAGCCACTGCAGACATTTGTTAGGCAGCGACGTGGGCATCACTTTCCACTTTTGTTGAGCATTTCCACTTGGATGTCCACACACGGGCGGACACTGCCTTTGGCTCAAGGGTTTTGCGAGCTGCTGTCTTCTTGCCACCCAGTGGAGTTGTACCATTGGTACATCCCATTTCTCTGGACTGGTCTGGCAGGATGATATAGAAGGTGACAGTTTTATTTACCAGTTAATGTATTTTCCTTAAGTCTTGCAAGACCAGTCCAAGGCCTGTCCCTGAAACTGTATTGCTCTGTTCTTCTGCTGCGGTATCCTTAGGTCCTCTATGATTTTTATACTTGCCTTTGCAGGTTCATCTTCTACAGACAGCTTTTGGTTTATGCTTTCCTGTGCATAGTTTTCTACTGTTGCTTACTCATTGTTGCCCACAATTGAAGTTGTGTGAGGCTTGCCATGTTTCTTCCATAGGCTTTGGAATGAATACTGAAAGGACCTCTGGTGGCTGAGGCAAATAGAGGCATGGGAGTGATGTCATTGAAACCTGGGCTTTTCATTGGTTTTGTCTCTACGTCTGCTGGTAGGGGAACACAACCCACTTGTCTGGACTAGTCTAGCAGGACTCAACGAAAGAATATTAATTGGTAAGTAAAATGTCACCTTTTTCAGGAAGGTTGGTGGAGTAGAAAGGAGATATTGTGTACAATGTGGGTGAGGAAAGGCAGGGTGGGGGTGGATGATTTTATCCACATGGGATTAATTAAAGTCACATGTTCCATCTCCTTTTTGTATATACAAGGCCAAATATAGTCATCTGGTTCCAGATGCAAATGGAATAAGAGTGTTTTGAATTTTCACATGTTGCACACTGTAAGACAACTGTCTTTCCCTGGTTTTGCACCCCTTCCCCTCCATCTTTCCCTCTCTTCCCTCTTACCCCCCCCCCCCTTTGTGCCCTGCAGGTACAATGCTAAGGATTACTATGACCGTATTCCTGAGCTCCGACAGGTGATTGATCAACTTAGTGGTGGCTTCTTCTCACCCAAACAGCCTGATCTGTTTAAAGACATTGTCAACCTACTGATGCACCATGATAGGTGAGGAGAGAGAGGGGAGCAGAGAGGCAGTGCAATGTGCCCAGCCTGGCTCACATGCTCATTGCTGATATCTCCTGGTTTCAGATTCAAAGTGTTTGCAGACTATGAGGACTACATGAAGTGTCAGGACAAAGTCAGTGCCCTCTACAAGGTAATGTTGGTGTCCCTAGGGAAGGGGGACATGAAGGAAAGGGGATACAGCGTTGTGGGAGGAGACAGTAGGAAAGCTAGGAGAGGACACAGCAGAGGGGTGGAAGGGAACGTCTGCAGGGGTCTGGGAGAAGGTGAGGAAAGGAAAGGCAGATAGGAATTGAGAGATCAGTGACATAAGAGGGCTAGAGGGTGCACTGCCCTCCTGTCAAATCTCCCCTCCTGCTATACCTTATCCTTCTCCTCTTTGCCCTTAGAACACCAAAGAATGGACCAAGAAGGTTATCAAGAACATCGCTGGCTCAGGAAAGTTCTCCAGTGACCGCACGATTGCTCAATACGCCCGGGAGATCTGGGGTGTGGAACCCAGCACCCACAAAATCCCCCCTCCCAGTGAACCCCGGGAGTAAAAGGGAGGCACAGCCCCTGTAGCAGACTTGGGCTCAGCTCTACGCACTTCCACCTCAGGGCATGGCTGCCTACATCTCACCCTCTTTAGGACAGAACTTGCTTCCCTCTCTGCTCCCCCCTTCCCTCACCCACCTGCCCTTTTATAGAAATGTTGTTCTCCCTTTCTCGGATTGTGGTGGGCAATATGCTGGGGAAGAAGGAGTGTGTGTGTTGGAATCTGATGTTTCCTAAAGGTCATACTTCTGTCCCCAGTAGGTGGCAGTAGTAGTCTAAATTTGTAGCTTGTAACTGGGTGTGGAGGGTGGGGGGGAGGTAAGGAGCGTTGTGCTTCATGGAGGGACCCTTCCCACTCCCATGGAGGGGAGACCGTGTCAATTTCCCTGTCCTTCAGCCCTTGTCTTTATTACATCTCATTCAGCTGCTATAGTATTTAAGAAAATAAAATCTTCGACCTGAAATCTATTTGTGTGGTGTATTATGTGTGGTTTGGGGAAAGAAAGTCATCTTAGGGGAAGAGGTGTATTGTGTGCGGATGTCCAGGGGTTGAGTATGATGAGCAAATTGCATGAATGTGGTTTGCAGGTCTTCAGAGGCTGTATATGAGAGGATTGTTCTTGATGATCCTTATTCATATGAAACCCATCTGGGGACTAGTAGGGACTAAGGAGCTACGGATGCCTTCCTGACGGTGGAACAGGTGGGTGGGTCCCTGGTTTTATTTCCTCTTGGAGGAGGGTATAGGGAAATAGAGAGAAGAGGACTGGGGTATGAAACTCCAGGGTTTATTCAAATGAGGATCTTTGGTGGCAAGTCACTATACCATCAAGAAGGGAAAAGTGAGGGGAGCAAAGCTGGAATTATGCAACTACTCGGCCTGGGTAGCGAAGACTGGATAATTCTGGCAAGGGCCAGATATCAGAGTAAAGGTAGAGTGGCAGGCCCACCTATGAGCCAGTAGAGGTATTGGTGGGAATGATTACCAAGGGGGAAACCTATTGGTACTGGGAAAAATTGAAGTTGTAACTATCACTGGTGTTCCTATAACTAGCTGAGGTTGTATATAGCCTGGTGGTCCAGGAATGCCCGGGGTGTAAATATTCCTGGCTGTTTCGAGTTTTGTTCTGTTTTTTTTAGTTTTTTTTAAAAAAAAATTTATTAAACCTTTTTCATATCTTAACCACATCATACTGCAAGTAGCAATAAAACATCTCTCCATTATAAACTCCCCCCTCCCTTCTTTCCCTCCCCCTCCCCTGGAAAATTTTAATACTTCTCTAGAAAGTCCAACAATTGCTGCCATTTTTCGTAAACTTAGTCCTTTTGTTTCTTCGGATAGCCATCAACATTTTCCTTGGCACTACTCTAAGGTGCTGACTCCACTCTACTCGTATCATAAACAGTGTCTCAGCTTTCTTCCAGTACTAAGCCACGTCACACAGGCCATTTTTGGTACCCTCCATTTCTTTGAAACTCCCCTCGGCCATTATCCTCAACAAATAAAATTGTGGGCTCATTCCCATCACCATCCCAAACGTATCCATTATTTTTTGATTTACTTGCTCTCAATAAGCTGCTATCATAGGGCAAACCGACCAGATATGCAGTAGAGTACCCTGCTCCCCAGATCCCCACCAGCAGTTGTCAAAGATGTGTAATCGCACAAGACTATAGTACCATCTCGGCAGCGCTTTATGTGCATTTTCTTTAATAACCAAAATGGACCTCTTGGCTATCCCAAAAAAACACTCTTCCCCACTCTTTTTATCATCTAATTGAATACCCAAATCCCTGTTCCCAGGCCTGCATAAACTCAAATCTTTGTATACCCCAGGTTGAAGGGCTTGAACCAACAGCCTAATTGACCCTCAGGACTTATGATATCCTAACCAAAGATATTCAAGGGACTTTATAATCATTTTCATAATATAGTCTTATATTTTAAACAAAAAGTCACTTGAAGATAAGCAAAAAAATATTTTAATGTTTGGCGGATACTCCTTCAGTTCCTCAAAGGTCCTTACTTCTTGACAATCTCTAAGCTTCGCAAGTATGTCTAGGCCCATCTCCCACCTTCTATAAATTCCTTACCTCCCTGGTCCAAAATCTAGAGTATTGCCTATGGGGGCAAGTACTGAGAAGGTTGCCCCAGTGGTGACCCTCCTATAGCATCTCTGCCATATCTCCCATAGATGTTTTGTATAAGATTTTCTATTTCTTGACCCTTTATCCGCTGCTTAGTTAACCAGAAGTTTTTTTTATAAAGAGATAAGCAGAATTGTTCAACCTGTATCAAACTCTTAGATGTGATTGACTCCTTCCACTCCATTCCTTGTCTCAATTGGGCTGCTAGATAGTAAGTCTTTGTCAGGACCCCTGCAAACCCACCCTGTTTCTTTGTAGCATACATGGCCTTCCTTGAGACCCGAGGTAGCTTTCAGTGCCAAACAAATGAAAAAAGCTTCTGTTGTAGGTGTGTTAATATCAATTGGGGAACCAATGGACGTAAAGTCTGAAATAAATAGAGCAAACTCAGGAAAAAGATTCATTTTCAATACTACCACCCTACCCAACCACCAAACTTCCCCATTATTCCACTTCCTCATTTTTTTATCTAGTCGTATACTTGTCCCAATTGTCAAGTGCAATGACCCCCCAAAAATATTTACCGAATGAGAAACTCGCTGAAAAGAGAATTGCTTCTTCCACATTGTCCTGCTTGACCAGTCCAGACAAGTGGGTTGTGTTCCCTTTCCAGCAGATTAGTGGAGACAGAGAACCAATGAAAAGCCCAGTTTTCAATGACATCACTCCTGTGCCTATATCCGCCTCAGCCACCAGAGGTTTCTTCAGTATTTCTTTGTCACCAGCAGATGGTGGATGCATTTTCTTCTCTCTGAAGAAAATTCTGAAGATTGAGGGGAAGATGGATTATACATTTGTGAACGACCACCTTGAGAGTGACTCACTTTTGCACGACGGAGGTTTCAGTAGACTGCTGTATTTTCAGTAGCCATAGGAGGAGGGAAAATTGGTTCAGCTCCATGCTCTTATGAACCTGTTGAGCAGCCAGAAATTGGAAGGATCTGGAAGTGCAGCAGCCTCACACAACCACAATACCGCCCTTACTCCTCTGTTCCTCCTCACTGTTCTCTCCCGAAGATTGCAGAGGGCTCTGAGGGATCTGCCTGCCAGCCACCTTAAACACAGTGCTGGAAAGTCAGTGTAACAGTATCAGGGGAGTAGAGCTGAGTCCGGAATGGATCCTCCTCAAGGGGGTAAGTACCAAGGCTTGAGCTCATCATTGTCCTTGTTGGGGGCTCCTGATTCCATCTGTCAGTCACAATTTGGGGTAAACCACTGGCAACCGTTGGCACGGTGTGGGAGTTTCTAGCAGTTTTCTGCACATGCTAGTAGTGTTTTCTCCTATTGTGCGCCTGGAGGTTGCATGGTCTGTACGTGTGCGCTGCCCAAGCGGCTGCAACGTATGTTCCTACCTTAGTGCCTGTAACACGCAATCTCCAGGAACAAGCAGGAATGTAGTCATCACATATGGGTATCGTCGGTACCGACGGAGCCTGCGCGGGAACGCTCCCCAGCGTCCAATTAGAAAGCTTTTGGGAGCATCCCACAGTGCCTGCGTGCTGCCTTCCCGCCTTTCCCAACTGCCTCGCTCCAGTTCTTCGTTTTCCGCGGAGCCATCAGGTCGTGTTCCTGTCACCGCAGAAAATTTTCCTTCTTTTTTGTGGTCGCGTCTGCCTTCCTCGACGCTTTACCGGTACCGCCATTTTTTTCTTCTTTATTTCTTTTCTTTAAAAAAAAAAAAAAAAAATTCGTAGTACTTTTTTTCCCATTTTTTCCAGGTACATGCGCCATTTTGGGCCTTAGGCCCAAGATTTTTTCCACAATGGAAAAACCCTCTTCGGGTTTTAAAAAGTGCACCAAGTGTGGCGGTACCATCTCCGTCACCGACACCCATGAGTGGTGTCTGAAATGTTTAGGTCCTGACCATTCCATCTCGGAATGTATGGCCTTGTGCCATGATGTCCAAGAGAGGTCGACAGAACCGAGCTGCCAAGCTCAGTACCCTGTTTCCCTCGGATGCAGCCTCGGTGGCATCGACATCTTCCAGGGCTTCGTCTTCCTCCCGTGGATCTCGTGTAACTAAACATAAGTCTAGCCAGTCCTCAAAGGGTAGATCTCCTTCTAAGCATTGAGATGCCTCTGGCGTTGCCCTTGAGGATTCTGCACCGGCAAAATTGCCCCAGCGGGAGGCTTCGGCTTCCAAAGCATTATCGGGGCTCCAGGACATTCCAGAGGCCTCGACCTCGGCAGAACTACTGGTGCCATGCTCTGGGGTACCGACGTTTTTGTCCAGTACCGACATCCAGGCATCGGCAGCGCCGATAGACCAGAGGGTTCTGGCTATTGAACGCAGTCTGGCGACTCTCCTTGCAGCATCGATGCCCTCGGAACCGCATCAGACAGTTCCACCGGTACTGGCACCGACTCCAGCACCGGTATCGGTACCAGTACCAGTACCGATAGCATCGACATCGGCATCCGCATTGCCGGCACACAGTCATGTGATACCTTCCGGTACCGTTTCCCCTCGGTACCGACTTCGGTTGGTACGGGTATCGGGCTCTTCAAGAGCATCCAGACAGAAGGTACTTCGAGTCCTCAGAGGAATCTGAGGATTCTGACAGTTCTGTCGATGCGGGAATACTTCTCCTGGAGGAGCCTTCCTCCCCTAAACACAGGATGTCTCCTCCAGAGGACATTTCCTTTCAGGATTTCATCAGGGAGATGGCTCGGGGTCTGTCCATTTCTGTGGCCCCTGAAACAGAGCCCAGAGCAAAGGAGTTGGAAATTTTACAATATCCTAAAACTCCTAAGAAGGCAGCTACCTTGCCCATCCATGAGATCTTGCTTGATCTCATGCTAAGGATGTGGGAGACGCCTCTTACTACCTCTCCTCACTCTCGTAGACTGGATACTCTGTATCGAGTCCCTCCTTGTCCTGGTTTCCAGAAAACTCAGCTTCCCCACCACTCTATTGTAGTGGAGTCAGCTATGAGAAGGATCAAGAGTGCAAAGAGACATGCCTCTAATCCCCCAGGACGTGAGTGCAGAACTTTGGATGCTTTTGGATGTCGTGTCTTCCAAGCTTCCATGCTTTCTGCCAGGATCAGTTCCTGTAGTCTATATATGGGAATGTTCCTGAAGGAAGTCAGGAGATTTAGAGGTTTTGAGCCCTCTTCTTCCTGAGGATAGAAGACAGGATTTTCTCACATTGGTCAAACATGCCCAAGATGTTTCTAAATTTGTCAACCGTGCAGCTTTTGACTGTTTTGAGTGCATAAGCAGAACCTCTGCCATTGCCATAGGTGCACATAGAATTGCTTGGCTCCAGGCATCTGATCTGGAGCTCTGGGTACAAGACAAACTTGGAAATATTCCTTGCACTGGTGAGAACCTGTTTGGTAAAGATTGGCAGGAGAAAGCCAATGAGATGGATGCTGAAAACTCCACCTTGGACAGATTATCCAAGTCTACAGCTGATCCTGCAAGAAAGAAATCTTTTAAGAAACCATTCTTTTCTAAAAAGAAAAGATTTTATCCTGCTTATTCTCAGCAGGGACGTTCTGCAGGTCAACCTGTCCGGGAAAGTCAGCAATCACCCAAAGGAAAGCAAAGACTGCTAAGCCTTAACCGTCTCAGCAGTCTCAGCCTCCACAAGGCCTTTGCCTTTCAGCTAGAGAACTTAGCCTTCCTGGCTCTCAATGGACCAGAGCCTTCCACCATTCCAGGAAGGTTGGGCCATTTTGCCCCCAGATGGGGACAGATAACAGCAGAGCATTGGACACTCTCCATCATAAAAGAGGGGTACAAGCTTCATTTTTCGAGCATGCCCCCTCCCACAATGATAAGGCAGTTCAATTCTCCGACCTCTCTCATCAACCTGTTAGGTCAAGAGGTCACTATGCTTCTAGCCCAAGGGGCAATAGAAGAAGTACCCATCCATCAACAGGATACAGAGTTTTACTCCCCCTATTTCCTTATCCCAAAGAAAACAGGGTGATACAGACCTATCTTGGACCTCAGAGAATTGAACAAATTCCTTGTCAAAGAGAAATTCAAGATGATTTCTTTCGGAACTCTGCTGCCATACCTTCAGAGTCAGGATTGGCTTTGTTCTCTAGATCTCAAGAAAGTTCCTTCGGTTCCTTTTTCAAGGAAAGCACTACCAATACAGGGTGCTTCCTTTTGGCCTGGCCTCAGCACCAAGGATGTTCACGAAATGCATGGCTGTGGTAGCAGCATATCTCCGCACTCTAGGGATATTCGTCTTCCCCTACTTAGACGATTGGCTCATTCGAGCCCCAACAGATTCAGAGGCCAGGACTTCTCTATCCTGCACAATGCGTATCCTTCAGTATTTAGGGCTGGTAATTTGTTGTTGTTAAGTGCCGTCGAGTCGGAGTCGACTCATGGCGACCCTCTGGATAGCTATCCTAAATTGTGTTCGGTCTTCAGTCAGGCGGCTCATTGTTGACAGACTGGTACCCGTAGCTGCTGTTATTGTATCGATCCATCTCATTGCTGGCCTTCCTCTTTTGCGTTGAACTTCTATCTTGCCAAGCATGATGTCTTTCTCTAATGATCTCTCTCTTCGCATGATGTGTCCAAAGTATGAAAGTCGAAGTCGTGTCATCTGAGCTTCTAAAGAAAGCTTGATCTCCTCGAGTACCGACTGGTTTGTTCTTCGGGCAGTCCATGGTATACACAGTATTCGCCGCCAGCACCATAATTCAAAGGCATCAATTTTCTTCCTGTCTGTCTTTTTCATTGTCCAGCTTTCACATTCATATGATGTTGTTGAAAATACCATGGCTTGAACAAGTCAAATCTTTGTATGGAGAGAGACATCTTTATTTTATTTATTTATTTATTTAGTAAAAACTTATATTCCGCTACTTCCAGCGATCAGCAGCGGTTTGATTACAATTTTGGGATTTGTCAAAAAATCAAGACAAAATTTGGGGCATAGATAGAGAGAACAGGGGTAATACACAGCACACATATTAGGGTCTATATTTAGACCATAATTACTATCACAATCGATTATATATTTATACAAGCAATTATACATTTACACACGCGATTATCCGTCTTCTATGTACAGTTTTACATACAGCTATTCATCTCTGCTCTTGAGAATCTTATCTAGGTCTTTCATAGCCATTCTGCCAAGAGCAATGCGTCGTTTGATTTCTTGACTGCTTGTTGCTTCTTTATTGATAGTTGATCCAAGTAGGTTAAAGTTGCTCACAATTTCAATTTCTTCTCCTTCAACGATGAACCTGTTGATTATGCCAGTTGTCATGATCTTTGTCTTCTTTACATTAAGGTGCAGGCCCATTTTGATACTATGTTCTTTGATTGTGAGAAGCAAATGTTTCAGATCATCTTCACTTTCAGCCAGTAATGTGGTATTATCAGCATAGCGAAGGTTGTTGATGAGTCTTCCACCAATCTTCACACCTCTGTTGTCTTCATACAATCCTGCTTCTCTGATGATTTGTTCGGCATATAAATTAAACAGGTAGGGGGAAAGTATGCAGCCTTGTCTTACACCTTTGCTTATTTTAAACCATTCTGTTTCTCCTTGTTCCGTTTGAACTGTTGCTTCTTGATCAATGTACAGATTGTGCAAGAGAACAATCAGGTGTTCTGGTATACCCATGCTTCTTAATGTGGCCGCCCAGAGTTTCTCATGGTTTACACAGTCAAAAGCCTTGCTATAGTCACTAAAGCACAAATAGATATCCTTTTAGTATTCTTTAGTCTTTTCAAGGATCCATCTCACATCCGCAATGATGTCTCTCGTTCCTCGTCCTTTCCTGAACCCTGCTTGCACTTCAGGTAGTTCTTGTTCCAGGTATGGTTGTAGTTTCTTTTGAATAATCTTCAGTAGAATCTTGCTGGCATGTGGGATCAGAGCGATTGTTCGATAATTTCCACAGTCAGTTGGATCACCTTTCTTTAGTATTGGTATAAACACAGATCTTTTCCAGTCATTTGGCCATGATGTTGTAGTTGTTATGGAAGGACAGACTAGATAGGCCATGTGGTCTTTTTCTGTCGTCATATTTCTATGTTTCTCTCTCTCCACCTCCAATCCCTTTCCTGCATCTTACCTCCTATCTAGGCTTCCATTTCCCCTTTCACTTTCTCTATTTCTACCCTCTGTTGTCTTTACCGACCTGTTCAATTCCTTTGTCTCTTACCCAATCCCATCGTCCTCTGTCCTTTTTGATCTGTCTTTCAACCCCTCCCCAGCACTGGTCCCAAAGGTGAATAGTAAAGTACCCAAGGGTGTGGTGCTGGGCCCACTGCTTTTTAACATATTCATAAATGACCTTTAAATGGGAATGAGTAAGGTGAGTGAATTTGTAGATGACAGAAATGTTTTCAAAGTTATTAAAACACACTATGCTTGTGAAAACTTGCAAGAGGACCTTAAGAAATTGGGAGACGGTATCTAAATGGCAGATGAAATTTAATGTGGACAAGTACAAAGTTATACACTTAGCGAAGAATAACCCAAACTGCAGTTACATGATGCAAGATTCCATATTTGGAATTGCCACCCAGGAAAAAGATCTGGGCATAATCATTGAAAATACATTGAAGCCCTCTGCCCTGTGTGCAGCGACAATCAAGAAAACAAATAGAATGCTAGGAATCGTAAGGAAAGAAATGGAAAATAAAACCAAGGATTTATAATGCCTCTGTAACATTCCATGATGCGACCCTACCTCAAATACTATGTGCAATTCTGGTCACCATATCTTAAAGGATATAGCAGAAACAGAAAAAGTACAGAGAAGAGCCACCAAAATAATAAAGGGGATGAAAGGATGTCCCTCTGAGGAATGGTTTAAAAGGATAGGACTCTTCAGCTTGGAAAAGAATGGGTTGAGGAGAGATATGATAGAGACCTATAAAATAATGAATGGCGTGGAATGGGTAAAGGTTGATTGGTTGTTTACTCCTTCAAGAAGTAGAAAGACTAGGGACATGCAATGAATCTACAATGTACCATGTTTAAGACTAATCAGAGATATTTTTTCACTCAACGTGTAATCAAACATTGGAATTCATTGCTGGAGGATGTAGTAAAAGCTGTTAGTGTAGGTAGGTTTAAAAGAGGTTTGAACAAGTTCCTAGAGGAAAAGTCCATAAACTATTATTAAAGTGGACTGGTGAAATTCCCTGCTTCCACTTGGGATAAGCAGCATGGAATCTGTCTACTTTCTGGGAACCTGACACATACCTGTGTCATGGATTGGTCACTGTTGGAAGGATACTGGGCTTGATGAACCTTTGGTCTGCCCTACTATGGCATATCTTATTACCTCCTCATATTTCTACACGGTTTCACAGCCTTACTCATACTCATATCTGGCCAATTTCTTATTACCCACTCTTTCCCTAGCTATCCACAGGTCCCTAATCTTCCACCTTACCCAGTCCTTCAATCCCCACTTACATTCCCAATAGCCAACCAATTTAGAATCTGTCTTCTGTTCTCTGACCCAATTTTAGAGTCTCCGCCTAATCCGAGTCCCTGTTTTTCTGCATCCCTATGTTCATAGTACTTGCCTTCCTGTCTCCTAATCCCCTTTCCCAGCACTTGTCCATCTACTTCTTTCTCCAATATCTCTACTTTTCCTCTGCATACATGCTTATACCCTTCCCTTACAATATTCCCCTATATATAAGCTTGTTTCTTCCCCCAACATACAATATCTAGCCTCTCCTTTCCCCTTTCCAGCTTCTGCCTTTCTCCCCCCCCCTGACTCTAGCATCTACCAGTATCAGCCCCCAAGCCCCAGCATCAGTTCCCTTCCAGACCTAGCCCTTTTCCATTTTGTTTATTTAAAATTATTATACTGCCTCTTACTGTTAGTACTAAAGCAATTTACATGACCAAAATGGGAAATAAGAACGGAACGCTAGTTGAAGTAAAAGAAAGGAAAGTAACATATGAAAAAGATAAATACATAAAAAGTCAAGATGTGGTCAGGTGCTATCCCATCCCCAACTCAAGAAGGCATAAAAGGCTCTGTCAAAAAAATCGGGGCCTGACATTCAGCGATGAAGGCTAGCTGTTGAAAAGTGACTAGGCATCAATGTTGAACCAAAGGCATGGCTATTCAAGGCTGGAGCCATATCTGGCTACCGGCATTGAATATTCAAGTCAGCACGGAAGCTAACAAGGCTGCGGTGATATTCAGTTGCGGCCTGGTTAGCTTCTGTGGCAAATGTTAAGCCACCTTAAAGGTGTGTGTTGCCTCTGCTCTGTCCCCAGAACACCCCAATGCAGGCTAGCATCTGGCCATTCAGTGGCAGTAATTCTGTTAGTGCCATTGAAGATCCTGGGTACCACAATTAACATGGTTAGAGATCTGCTAACTGCATTAATCGCTTTGAATATAGGACCCTAGATTTTTAAGAGAGGTTTGAACTTCTGGTGTGACGTTTCACCACGGATTTCCATTGGTAAAGAATACCACAAAGAAGGAGCAAAAAATAAAAAGCTGTATGTTGTGAAGCCTCCAATTGGACACGTGAAACATGGGCTATAACCAGCAACTCAATATTTTGAGAACGAAGCTGGAGAGAGATAGTGGAAGACCTCTATAATTGTGTGCAAGGATCATAACCTTGAATTGAAATTGCTAAGAAATAGGCAACCGGTTATATTGGAAGAGGTGAGCAGTGACACGGTCATGTCCGGAAGTACTTGTTAACAGATGTAAAGATGTATTCTGGATACATTGTAATTATTTTAGGACTGAAGATTTGAGAGCTGTTGGCAGTGAGGTGTTTTTAAAGGTAAGCACAAGGATTTCCTGTTTCTCACAAGAAACAGGAAGTGCTTGTTACTGCCTTTAGAAACACCACATGGCCGGCTACTTGCATGCAAGCTGGGGTTTGCCATGCAGGGGCCCCAAAGCCTGCCTGTAGGCTATGCCTCCTTCAGCTGGAGACTGACTTAGGGCCCTCTGTGATATGGGGACCCAGGGCAATTGCCCTGTTTTCCAAACCATAATGCCAGTCCTGCTTGCAAGGCAACACAGCCATTGAAGCATAGGACAGTGCTGTGAAAGAGTGAGACAGTGAGATAGGATTTGGGCACCCTTAAAGATTTGGTGCCCCGAGCCAGTGATGCACTGGCTCACCTGTTAAGCATTCTGTTTGCCTTTTCTTTATTTGGAAAGGAATGTAGAATAAAATGAAAAATATTGTACTATCTTTGTATGGATCCATGGTGTGACTGTGTGTGTGGTTCTTGTAGCTCCCTCTCAAAAAAGATATCACATAACTAAAAAGGTGCAGAGAATAGTGAGAAAATGCTAAAGGGGACCGGAGACTAAGCAGGCTCTTCAGCTGAGAGGAGATATGATAAAAGTGTATGACATAAGTGGGGTGGAATGGTTAAGTACCAGATGGATATTTACTCTTTCAAATACAAAGAGCAAGGCCCACTACATGAAACTGTTAGGTTGCAGATTTCAAAGAAATCACAGAAAGTATATGTTCATTGAATGCACAATTGAGCAATGGAATTTGTTGCTAGAGCAGGTGGTCAAGGTAATTGGCATAGCTGGGTTTAAAAAGGGTTTGGATAAGTTCCTGGAGGAAGAGAGGAAAACTTCACTAACAAAGCTGGTGGGGGGGGGGGGGAGGACAGTTGCTGCTTATTCCTGGAAGTGATGTACTCTTTGGGATATGCTGGGTGGGCACTCTCTCTGGACATTTGGTTTGCCCCTCAAAGGCACGTCTTATGCTCTTTTGCTATTCTTTGCATGGACTTGGGCTCTTGGGCAAAAAGGAGAGGGGGTGTGTGAGTCTCTAGTAGTAAAGCAGTGTGATAGCTGTGTTCAGGGTTGGCCCCAGAGTTGGTTCAAGATGTTGGCGCCCTAGGCAAAACTTAAGCTTTACACCAACCCTGGCTGTCAAAATCTGGTGTTTTGCTTTCCAAGCCCTGCGCTGTGCTCCCCTCCCTCTGAGGTTTCTACCCTAGGCACTGCCTAGTTTACCCTAATGGTTGGGCAGGCCCTGGTGTGCTATTCCAGTTTAATGGTAATTTAATAAAAAGAGTAACAAAAAAGAAAATAAGGTGATACCTTTTTTGTTTCTAGCATAAGCTTATGATATAAAATACTAAAACAGTGATCCCCTACATCCAGCTCTTGAGAAAGTCACAGAGCAGAGACAAATCCAGGTGGCGTCCAAAGGGGAACTGCGGCTGTGCTTTCGATGAATCATTCTTTTAGTCTGTCATTGTCACACTAGAGGGCGTCTGTGCCCGTTCAGTTTGAGAGGTTCCTTCACTCTGCTGCTTGTTTTTTTGCAATCCAGGGGTCGCGCTCATGCAGAATCCTCCTTTGTTTCATCTGTGTTCACTATAATAAACATTTCTTCAGTCCTTATATTTATCTTGACTAGGATGTAAATTCCCCAGAGAAGGGTGTATCTCTTACTCAAATCTCTACAGGGCTGGGTATATCCACAGTGTTTTGGAAAGGATAAGTGCTAATAGTGGTGGGTGCAGAACCCATGTTCCCCCCCCCCCTCTCCTCTGCAGAGTTTGGGGATGGATGGTTTTGCATGAGGCTGCCTACTTAATAGATATGGGCTACCCAAAGTTCAAAGGCATTGGCTAAATTAAGTAGGTTGGAAATCCAGGTGCTGGGTAAAGGAGACCTGCCTCTTGGGCTGTGATCTAATCTTGCATGTCGGATAAAAAAGACCTGCCTTCTGCTGTGGCTGTGAACTTGAACACTAGGTCAAGGAGACCTGCCCTCTGCTCCGGCTGTGATCTAATATCATGTGACAAAGGCAGCTGGCCCCAGCACAGGAAAGAACACAGGCTGAGTTTTCTTTCCTGTTCCTACAAAAACAGTGATCCCCTACCCCCACCTCTTGAGAAAGTCACAGAGCTGAGGCAAACCCAGGTGGCATCCAAAGGGGTCATTTCCATTCCCCTGACTGCTGTTAGCTTTTGAAAACTTAAGAATCCTGAATATTTGTAAGAACTCTGGAGAATCAGGCTCCTGCAGAGACCCAGGGTTTGTCCAGATCTAGGCAAAAGCAAGTGAGGGAATCCATAAAAGGTAGATCTGAGTACCTTACCCCCTGAACACAGAGAAGGAAGGGAGATTGCAAGAGCCGCTGTCCTTCTCTAGAACTCTAGAGGTTAAGAGCTTGGATGATAGGGGTGTGCATGGCCAAAAAAAAGATTGGTTCATGCTTGTTTAAAACCAATTTTTTATGATTTTCAGGCATTTTTTTGTGTTTGGTTGATTAGTTTTTCAGGTGTGCATCGTATGCCTGCTAGAACGTTCTTAGCATGCAGATTGTTTGTACACATCTTCCTTCGTTGATGAACGTGCATGCAAGTGCTTTGCATGCTCATTTATATTTTAAGGTACTCAAAAAAAGTGAATGTATGCAAACAAATGCACGCTCCTATTGGTTGCCCAGGCTCGTCTCCAAAGCTGGCAGACTGGGAGGATTCTTGGCTAGTGTGTGGGGGTCACATCTGGAGGAACTGGGGGCTGGCATAGTAATTTGGGTATAGGTGCCCACTCTGTGGTGCTTAAGCATCCCTAATATTCAGAGCTGGTTCCTGAATTTGTTCAAGGTGTTGGCATCCTAGGCAAATGTTAAGCCTTATGTCCCTCCAGGCTTTTAGGATCTATTGTTTAGCTTTGAATGCTCTGCTCTTTGCTGCTCTGTCAAGTGCTGCTGCATAGGTGAACGCTTAGTTTGGCCAGCTCTGCCAATATTGAGCAATCTCCTTCATTGCAAGCATAGAGGGGTAATTTGTATTGAGTTTAGAATTGATGGGCCAACTAGCGTGGGGGAGCAAGGCCACAGATTGTTTTTTTGTACTGCAAAGCCAGCATGCACAGATCAGCACAGGATGTGTTCTGGTATGATCCCCTATCAGCATGGGCTAGGAAGCAAACGTTTCCTGGACTTGTAGATCAGATTTTTCCTACAAAATTTGGATACTATGAGGTGCGTTCAAAAAGTATTCAAACTTGTACAATAACACAAGAAGTATAACACTGACAGTCTCCTTCAAAGTAGTCCCCTTCTGATAAAACACACTTCCTCCAGTGTTCCTGCCACTGCTGGAAACAATTTTGAAATGCCTCTTTCATTATGCTGTGAAGCTGCTGTGTTGAATTTTGCTTAATGTTCTCCAAGTTGTCAAATCTCCTTCCTTTCAGTGGTAATTTCAGTTTTGGAAATGAGAAAAAGTCACAGGGTGCGAGGTCAGGTGAGTACGGAGGCTGATAGACTTGCTTGATTTGGTGTTTGGCCAAGAACTGCTGGATAAGATGTGGTACATGATCTGGGGTGTTATCGTGATGAAGCAACCATTCACTATTCCTATGCAACTCTGGCCTCTTACGATGAATTACATCTCTCAAATGAGTCGGAACTTGGACGTAGTACTGCTTATCAATGGTTTGGCCTTTTGGAAATTAAAGAAAACTGTGAGCATGACCTTGACATTGCTCCTCACCTGACGGTCTTTCTTGGGTCTGGGAGAGTCTGGAGTCTTCCATTGTGAGAAATGAGCCTTAGTTTCTGGGTCATAACCATAAACCCATGATTCATCACTAGTAATCTTTTTTGATGAAATCGGAGTCATTTTCAATGCATTCCAACAACTCCCTGGCTGCAGACCGTCGATCTTCTTTATAGTCAGGGGCCAGGAGTTTCGGAACGAATATTGCAGACACACGTCTCCTCCACCAAATTGACTGTAAGAATGGACTGTACCGACCTGAAACTGATGTCCATGTCCTCAGCAAGCTCCCTGATAGCCAATCAACAATTTGAGTGTATTGCAGCACACACTGCTTCAACTTTGTCTTCATTCCTGCTTGTGGATGGCCGTCCAGAAACGTTCGTCACTGTCAGCACTTTGGCGGCCCTCTTGGAAACATTTGTACCAGTCATAAACTTGAGCACAACTCATGTATTCATCGCCATGCGCTTGCTATAACTTGTCATAAATCTCTTTGCATGAATCTCCAAGTTAATGGCAGAATTTAATGCAAATTTGCTGTTCAATTTTTTCACTCATCATAAACCTGACAAACTGCTTTTACACAATACCAACCATCACATGATTAAAAAAAAGTACAGGTATGCTGAAGCCACTCTGCACATGCAGAGCCCATAACTAGGTCACTGTATGCTTAATAGCATCGGGGTGCGACGTACTGTTATATAGCTGCACAACAAGTCTCAATACTTTTTGATCATCCCTCATCCATCTCCTTGCATGAAATGATGTAAAACCAGGCTTTGGTGAGGCAGGCATGTTTATAGACAGCGACATCTGGCACAAAAAAAGGATTTTCTGTTAAAACTGGTCACATACATTAATGTTACAGAAACCAGGTATGACTTTCCATGGTGCAGAGCTGCCAAAATATCCAGTTCCAGGAGGGAGATTTCAGGCCAGTCCTGGATTTCTGACAGCCTCACCCTGATGCATTATGAGATCTGAATCACTGATGTAAATGGGTAGAATCAGGGACTGCAAATTCCACACTGCTTTATGATGTAATTTCAAGATCAGGACTGGCTGTGGTGTTCAGATAGAGTCAAAGCGATCTGTGACGATCATTAATTGATTATAAGCTCCCATGTATGTTCTGTGAGAGAGTATGTATATATATAAATAAATAAATGTATTTATTTAAAAAAATTTTTATATACTATCTTTATAACAATACATTATTCAAAATGGTTTACATATTAAATAAAACATATCAAAGTTTGTTCAAGAGAGAGATAATAATAGACTAAAAACTCCAAGAGGTGAGTGTTGAAAAAACATCTAACGTGTTTCATACTGTCATCATGTTTCATAGTATCAAATGTATGACCACATTTGATACAACCTTTATATTTCCATGCTATACACAAACACACACAGATATATATATGTATATTTGGGCTGATATTCCAAAGCACTTATATGTTTAAAGGCACATTTTACCAAGGATGGCTAAATGCAATTTGGGATGTCAAAACCAGAATGTCTTGAAAAAAAGCAGACGCATGCAAGTTGAGGCGTGATTTCACAAACATGGACGTGCCTGATATGGATGGCTATGGAGACTTCACCAGAATAGTATTTCAGAACAGGGATGCTTAATGGTTAAAATAGTGGGTTAAGAGCAGTGTGGTCAGGCTTGGAATCCCAGTGTGGGCCTTTGTGATCTTAAGCTAGTCACTTAATTCTACACTCTGAATGTTTTAAGGCCAAGACAAGCACTTTCCTGATGCCCATTCATGCCTGGAGCAGGTCTAATCATGACTGCGCCTGCACATGTTTATGATACTGAATAGGACGTCTAAGTCTGTTACACCTCCCAAACAACAGCTTTAAAAGCTATTTGTTAAATGGCTCCGGAGACTTCTCCTTGCACGTCCAAACCACAAGTAAAATAACTCCCTTAGCATATAAGTTCATTTTTTTTGTTGTTGTTTTTTTACTTTTGCTGGCTTTATACATATAATTCCAAATGTACAGTTCATTACAGGGGTTATGATTTGCATGTCTGAAACACTCATTTGGATATGTCAGTCACATAGATGTCACAAGAGCCATGTTCCCAGCACGATTATGTCTATGTCACATTAGGGTGTGGTGGGATGGTACGAAAAAGATGCGTGTGCCACCAAGTTTAGAATGGTGCTGCATATCTATGCCTGTTCCAGGGTATGAATAGGAATCTGAAAACTGATCGTTACAGCAAAGCAGCAGCTGTAAGGGGTGTCCTACATGGAGTGGTGGGTTCACCCCTAAACAGACATGTGGAGGGGTGGCCTGCACAGAGAGAGACAGGTGCACCTACTCTTACCATATTGCTGGGCAGAATGGATGGACCATGCTGGTCTTTATCTGCCATTATTTACTATGTTACTATGTAAGAAGCGACTGACCTCTCACTCTCCCAATATTTTTCACTCCTTCCAAAAAACGGGTCAATAAGTCGAAAGGCATTTGCCCAAGTTCCCATACCACTGCACGTCCCCGTTTACAATTTGGCAGGTTGAGATGTGTATGTGGTGAGAGACACATGAACGCATTCTGAAATAGGGCCGTGGGCATCCATATCTGACGTGCAGGTTCCTGAATCATGTGGAAGCCTGCAAGAGTATGACCAATTACTTCATGTTCCCATTTTCCCTTTTTTTGGTGGATGCATGTGCTGTATCTTTCAGGGCTGAGATGGACCGATTTTACAAGGCTCCTCCCACCGAATTTTAGATGGTTTGATATGGATGACCCAGATTTTACCTACACAGCCTAAAATGTGCCATCATCTGTTTGGAAGTATACGTAGAAAAAAAGGAGACGTGTTAGAGGGGTTCTGGGACAGCACAACTTGTGTATGTGAAAGCACATTTTAGAAGGGTAACTTCTGTGGCTGCAGCACCGTGGAAGTGAAAACATCTACAAATCTATTCCCGTGTAAGGCTGACATAAAATCGACATCTCCATCTCTCAGAATGGATGGGGTTTTGCAATGCACAGAGGAAAGGGCAGGAACGCACTGGGCTGTGCATCCACATACAGCAGGAGGAATCATGGGGAAAAGCAGCAGCGGAAACCCAGCAACTCACATATGTATCTTTGCCATTCTGCACATTTAGATGCGTAGATTCTGCTAATTAACTACAGAGGCCTCTAGCTGTCGCTCATCTCAATTTAGAGAGGAAAATAAACATTGGGGAAAGAAAGAGGGAAATTCCCCTTAATCCTTCCTGTAATGGGTGGGCAAAAGGAGAATCTTTTTTTTTTTTCTATTCATGATGGGTAGCAGGTGTAAATCTGGATGTGAACAATTTTAGTCTTACACGTTCATCCCTTATGCTCCCGACACGTTCCTGTGCAACACTGATGCAATATGAGCATCCATGTGTAAAATGAGCCCTTTCTAAAATGGCCTTTTACACGTGGATGTATGTGGTTGTATTTACATGTGCAAATTGAGAATAAGATTTTAAAAATAACTCCCATAAATTATGGGTGAAATTTTAGAAGCCCTGTTTGTGCTTTGGACTCTGTAAATGGGCATAGGGACGTCCAAAGTGCAGGGATGTCTCCAGAGCTGTTTTAGAAGCCGGCTCTAGGGACATCTGCCTGAATGGATGCACGGCTGAAGTGTTCCCGGGTTAGGGCATTCCCATGGACCAGGATGTCTCCACTTGATCACAGAAATGCCATGGACGTCCTGCGTTGCGTCTAACTTTAAACCAGCACCAAGGCACTCACAGCGATGAACAACATCTAGAGTGTGTAGAGAGGAAAGCGCTCTATCATCCCCAGTACTCAGCACAAGTTCAACTATAGCAGCAGCCTTGTTCCTAACCCATTGCTCTAATCATTATGCTATGCTAGACATCCGAGTTCTGGCAAAGGGTTCTGGGAATGTCGAAGCAGACGCCCCTGCAGATGTCCCTATCAGGCACGTCCAGGTTTGTGAAATCACATTGGCACCTGGACATGCTGCATTTTTTTTTCAGATGTTCTGGCTTGGATGTCCCAGATTGTACTTGCACCGATCTAAAATTCGCCTTTATATGTGGAGGTGGGAAGTCTATGTATACTTTCATATTCAGCAGCACTGACTATAGGTAGAATTTGAAATGTCTAGGTTAAATGTTTTAGATTATTTCCTTGATGCCTTACTAAATATCTGCCATAGATAACCGAGGAAGGGAAAGCGGAGGAAAAGAGTGGGAGGTAGAAGAAAGGAAGAGAGGGGAGACAGAGGGGAGGAGGGACGTGTGTGTGTGTGTGTGCATATATATAATTGCTTTTCAGCATAAAGTAAAGCACCTGATGCAGAGTGGTAAGGGGCCATGCTGGGCTTTCCTTCCAGCCACACATCTGCCTAGGAGAGAAATCCCAGAGGTGACCAACCCAGGCTGTTGACAGAAAGAAGATATTTTCATCTCAGGGACCGCAAGAACATAAAAATAACTGCCTCACTGTTGTTAGGAGTTATTGTTTTTTTTCTTTGGTGGGGGGGGGGGGGAGGAGGGGCTCTCTGCAGTAAATGTTAATTTGCCTTTTTAGTTCTTTTGTCCTGAAGTGAGAGGGAGAAATGATAAGAGGTTTCATGCATGAGGTGGGAGGGTGAGAGAGTGAAGCGGGGAGAGAGGAAGGAAAGCAGGTCCTAAAGAGGCAGGGAGGCAGGCAGAGACCGACAGAAGAGGAGAGAGAGGGGGATATAGACAAGTAAGAAAGAAAGAGAGAGAGCAGGGCGGGGATAACAGAGGAAAGGAGGGAGAGATATAGCAGGGGCTTATAGACGGGAAAGGAGACAGAGCCGGGAAGAGAGAAAGGAGGAAAGAGGGGATATAGATAGGGGGGAGAAGAAAGTGAAAGATAACGACAAGGAAAGAGTAGAGATGAGAGAGAGAGAGGGGAGATAGGCAGAGGGAGACGGCAGAGGACTGGAGAGGGCAGTAGCCCTCACTCCTTTCTGAAGGCGCTGGGGATAGCTGGAGTGCTGTCTCCATTGGAGGAGGCTCACTGTGTGACTGAGAGGAAAGGGGCTCTGCTCCCTGCTGGACCATCCCTACGAATCCTTGAACAGGTGAGCAAGAATAAACCCCCACCCCCCCCCCCCTTTTACATTTCTAGATCTGCTTTGTTTTGTGCACGGAGTCCAATTGTTCCGATAGTGGCAAAAAGGCATCCGTAAGAAGAAAACAGAAAGTGAGAGAAGTGGAGAGAGGCAGAAAAATGTACTTCTTATCTGACTCTCAGCTTCTTCATCCAGCTGTGATAAATTACTTAAGAATTTGGATGTTTGATCTGCTTCCAATCTTATATTTCCATTTTTAAATATGGTCTTGCTTGTAACTTTGCAGTTCCTGTACCCTCTCAGGCCCCTTTCTTCCTTTGGCAGTGCAAAATCCACTGCCCCATCTCTTCTTGACCACCATAGTTACAGCACATCACAAATTACATGTGTATATGCATGCTTTACCCACTAACATTTATGCCGGCTTCCAAGCATAAACATCAGTGGCCTCAGTCGAGGCATGATTTTTGCTGCTTTGCCCCTAGTCACTAAAGACACAGCTTCATTATAAAACAGGCTCCTCATTGGCCTTCACGCATAGGTGACCTGGTCTACAATTACCCTCTTAAATCCCACCATGGTATAAATGCAATGAAGTTGGGCCTTTTGCAATAGAACAGAAGCCCTGGAACAAAGGCAAAAGGAAGTAATCCAAGGACCTGTTTCTTTAGGGACAGAATGGTAGATGCATAAGCATAAACATGAACATTAGGAGCAGTAGTGTAAACTGTACTTGTTCACTGGTTATTGTAAGGGCTTGAAGAATTACCAGTACTTCTGCACAGACTGTTGTACAATGTTTTTACTCCTGACATGGTTTTCAGTTGAAAAGGTCTCACATCATATAGTGGAATTTTAAAGGTTATGGATCAAAGGCACCGGAGGGTGAGAGATGGGCTCTTTAAATGGAGACATGAAAGGCACCAGGCTGGAACAACTTTTCATGGTATATTAGGAGTGGGGAAAAAGAGCAGACTGAAACAAGACAATGACTAGAGGCCTGTTAAAGGTGGTGCTGTTGAACAATGCAGGGTTTTTCTTACTGTCCTTTGGCTATACCCTGGTTTCAATCCCACTGCTGACACAAGTCTGCCGTCTGATCTACTGATGAGGGCACAGAACCGTTTTAACTGTGGACTCAGGAACAAAGCTACTACTGACCACAACCTTCCCCCCCCCCCATTCTGACTACGACTTTGCTACCCTGCATGACCCTGATCTTGGCTGACCTCAGAAGCTAAGTAGGGTCAGGCCTAGCTAGTACTTGCATGAATACCAGGAGCTGTAGACTTGTGCAAAAGAAAAGTCCAGCGCATGCCAGGAGTCAGCATACGCAGTCTTAGTTTTCCGCACTGCAGAGACTGGCACAGAGCTAGCATCTTGGACTCTGCCAGTCCATTTTGTGTATAATATTCCTGCTGCAGACTTGGAGTCAGCTGAGAGGGAGGATTGGAGAGAGAGGCAGCAGCATAAAGCAGAATCTCTGAAAGCAATACTAGAACGGAAATAGACAAACAGATGCATTTTGTTATGGACTTTTGTCAGAGGCATTTTGAGAAATACAAACCACAAGGTAGGGAAGAAATTAAGGGTTTGGATGACTTGTCAAATTCAGCCTTGGGAAAGGTGTACTAATACATGTTTTTTTTTTTAGTGAAGTTGGTGATTGTTGCTCAATTTCTACAGCTTCCCAGAATGTTGGTCATCTAGCAGAAAGAATTCATGGTAAATGTCCTGTCTATATGCTTTGTGCTATAAGCCATGTCGATCTGCCAAATTCCCCACCATAAGATATGCTAAACTGCAGAGGTCCTTGAAGCCCAGTTTCCTGTTTCCATCAGTGGCCAATCCAGGTCACAAGTTCTTGTCAGTTCCCAAAAGGTAGACAGATTCCATGCTGCTTGTCCCAGGGATAAGTAGTGGATTTCCCCAGTTCATTTTAAATCGGAGTTACTTACCTGTAACAGGAGTTCTCCGTGGACAGCAGGATAAGTCATCCACACCAGGTGACGTCATCCGATGGCGCCGAGATGGAAGTACTCTCTCTAGCCCAGAAGGCGTTTCACTTCTGGGCATGTTCCACCTGGCCCAACCCCCAGGTCCGCCCCTAGCCAGCCACTGTGTCCCGAGCTAGCCAGATGCTGGGGGCGATGAGGGCCAGGACCGAGGTAGGGTCCCTTGCAGGGGAGGAAGGGTGGGAAAGTGTGGATGACTTATCCTGCTGTCCACGGAGAACTCCTGTTACAGGTAAGTAACTCCGATTTCTCCTAGGACAAGCAGGATGAAGTCATCCACACCAGGTGCCTCCCTAGCTACGAAGGGCTGAGGTGGAAGGGGCCCTGTCAGAATATATAACAGAAGTGGCACCACGCATAGTGGGTTGGGACAAGGCTTTATTTTGCATATAATATGTGCAAACAATGATATGTGCAATATGTGCAAACCAAATCAACAACATGTGCAAATCAATCGCATATGTAATCCAAGTAGTAACATGTGGACATCCCATGTGAGATGCAACACATATGTAACAATCATCAATCAAGAACATGTGCAAACCAACAACGTGTGCGAACTGCAGCAATTGTGCGAACACCCCTGAGTGGGCAAAACTGTGCCCAGGTGCAATTTTACAGGTTCATGTATCAAGTGGCCAGCACGGCCTTGGTTCAAGGAGTGGGTGGTCCGCTGGCGGCCGCCAGGACTGCCCGTCTGCAAGTCAAGGCAGTAGTGTCTTTGTAAGGTCTGGAGGGGGGGGACCAGGTAGCCGCTTTGCATATGTCAGCCACCGGTACCGAGCATAGGTTGGCAATTGAAGTTGCGAGCATCCTCAGCTGGTGCACGTTTGTAGGTGGTGAGGGCCCTGTGCCGGCTTGGTCCAAGCAGAAGGAGATGCAAGCGGAAATCCAGAGGGATAGGGTACACTTGGTGACCGGGCGGCCCGGCTTGTTTTGGTCATAGGAGACAAAGAGTTGTGTGCCTCGTCTTTGGGCCACAGTCCTGAGAAGGTAGAGGCGCAAGGCTCTGACACAATCCAGCTTCTGTAGCCTCTCCTCCTCGGGGGAAGTGTGGGGCTCCGGGTGGAAGGTAGGAAGTTCTATAGTTTGGTTAATGTGGAAAGCCGAAGCTACCTTCGGAACAAATCTAGGATGTGTCCGGAGGGATGCGCGGTCCTCAGAGAGATGTGTGTATGGTGGGTGTGCCACCAAGGCCTGGAGTTCGCTGATGCATCTGGCTGAAGTGATGGCGACCAAGAATAGGGTCTTCCAGGGGACGAGCTTGATGTCAGCCGACTGCATGGGCTCAAAGGGAGGTAGGGTTAGCTGGTTGAGAACCGCGTTGAGGCCCCAGTGCGGTACGGGCTTCCTGATTGGTGGGTGAAGATTGGAGAGGCCCTTCATAAAGCGTGTGACAATGGGAAGCTGTGCAATGGAGCTGTCCCCTGAGTGGTCGTGGAAGGCCGCGATGGCTGCTAGGTGGACACGGACGGACTGCATCTGCAGGCCTTGTCGAGATAAGGAAGTCAGGTACTGTAGGATGTTTGGTATGGTGCAGGAGAAAGGATCCAGTCCTTGAGAGGAGCACCAGATGGTGAAGCGCTGCCACTTGAGGCTGTAGGATTTTCTGGTTGAGGGGCAGCAGGATGCGAGGACCACTTGTTCGACCTCATGTGGGAGGTAAAAGGGGGACAGGGCTATCCACTCAGCTTCCAGGCTGTTAAGGCCAGTGTTCATATGTTGGGGTGTAGGGTATTCCCGTCGTCCTGTGAGAGAAGGTCCGGTACCAGGGGAAGCTGGATCAGAGGGCGCACTGCCAGTCGGAGAAGAAGCGGGAACCACCCTTGGCGTGGCCACTAGGATGGCCTGCGCCCTTTCGGAGATGATGCGCTGGATGATCCTGGAAACCAGTGGGATGGGGGGGAAGGCATACACTAGAGACCACTCCCCCCACGACACGTCGAATGCATCCTCTGCGTGGCTCCGAGTAGAGGAGCGCTTCCAGCAGAAGATCTTGCATTTTGTGTTCCCTTCTGTAGCGAAGAGATCGACTGCCGGTTGGCCCCATTCTTGGAAGAGAGAGTGGGCCACTTGGGGATTGAGGGACCACTCATGTGGGTTGAGCTGCCGGCTGAGTCTGTCCGCTAGCTCGTTCTGCAGACCAGGGAGGTAGGAGGCCCGGAGGGTGCAGTGGTGTGAGATTGCGAAGGCCCAGATCTGAAGGGCTTCTCTGCAAAGAGTCCGTGACCCTGTGCCCGCCCTGTTTGATGATATAGAACATGGCCACTTGGTTGTCCGTCTGTAGTAGGACTGTTTTGTCATTGATCATGCCTTGGAAGGCTTCCAGAGCGTACCTCATGGCCCTGAGCTCAAGGAAGTTTATGTGGCATTATTGCTGCTGTGGCGACCAGGATCTTGAGTCCGGAGGTGAAGGCAATGCGCCCCCCCAGCCCACTGGTGAGGCATTGGTGGTGATAATCAGTTGATGTACTGGTTGGAGAAGGGGCCTCCCGCATACTAGGTTCCTTCCACGGGTCCACCAAGAGAGGGAAGAGATCACTGTCTTGTCCAGGGGAACAGTAGTTTCCAGAGGTTATGAGTGTTGGGACCAGTGAGCCCGTAGATGCCACTGGAGGCAGCGCATGTGGAGCTTCTCTAGGGGTACTGTCTGGGTAGCCGACGCCATGTGACCCAGGAGGCGAAGGAGTACCCTCGCCGTAGGGAACCATTCTGCTTGCACGAGCCGTGTCAGTTCCTTGATGCGGTTTACTCGTAGCCTGGGGAGGAAGGCTTTCAAGCGGACAGTATCTATCAGTGCTCCGATGGACTCCAACCGCTGTGAGGGGTGGAGTTGCGACTTCGGATAATTCACCAGAAACCCCAGGGAAGTCAGCAGGGAGATGGTTGCCTGAGTTGAGCGTTTGGAATCCCTCGAGGAGGGGGTGGAAATCAGCCAGTCGTCCAAGTAGGGGAAAATGCAGATCCCTTGTTTGCGGAGGTGTGCGGCTGCCACCACGACACACTTCGTAAACACCCGTGGCGCGGGTGACAGGCCAAACGGGAGGACTTTGTACTGGAAGTGTTGGCCTGTGGCCTGAAAGCGTAGGTACTGTCTGTGGTCCCTGTGTATGGGGACTTGCGTGTATGCATCCAGGAGATCCAGGGATGTGAGCCACTCCTTGGGTTGGATGAGAGGCAGGATGGATCCGAGGGAATGCATCCTGAATTTTTCCTTTGCGATGAATAGGTTGAGCTTGCGGAGGTCGAGGATAGGCCGCATGCCGCCAGACATTTTGGAGACTAGGAAGTATCTGGAGTAGAAGCCAGTGTTCCGCTCCGCTTCCGGGACGGGTTCAATGGCCCTGGATGCTAGAAGGGACAAGATCTCCGTCTCTAAAGATGAGGTAGATTCTTTGCAGGCTGAAATCACCCGCTGTAGCAGGGGCGACAGGAATTTTATCCGGTATCCGTTGGAGATGATTGCACAGACCCACTTGTCCGTAGTGATAGATTCCCAGGCCGGCAGAAACATGGCCAAGTGTCCCCCTGTAGGAGGGTTGGCCCCAGGCTTCGCGTCAAAAGGGCTGGTTGGCCTTTCCCTGTCCCGGTTGGGAGCTTTTCTGCGGTTGCTTCCTATCGCGCTGGTGGGGCTTTTGCTTGTAGGCCGATTGTGAAGGGTGAGGCAGTGATTTGTAGCGGGGTTGCTGCCATCTCCAATAGGACCCGTATTGGCATCTGGACGAAGAGAAGGAGTAGGGCTTCTGCTGGTAGGAGCTTCTCGTCGGCAAGGGTCTGCAGTGTAGTGCAGCGGCCCTTCATGGCGTTAACGGTGTCATTGACTTTTTCGCCGAACAGGGTATCTCCGGTGCAGGGAGCATCTGCGATGTGGTCATGGGTGTCTTCCCGCAGGCCAGACGCTCTGAGCCAGGCTAGCTGGCGAGCAGAAATAGAGGTGGCTGCCGTGCGAGCCGCTGCATCAAATGCATCAAAGGATGCCCGCACCTGGTGTTTGATGCACTCCTGTAGGTCCGCGATGATGGCGGAGGTAGCTGTCTGTGTCTCCGGGCTGGAGGTGGAGAGGGACAACTTTAACTGTTACACCAGGGTGTCCTGATAAAGTGCCTGTTGCAACTGGTGGGTGGAGATCCGGGAGCAGAGCATTGCTCCCTGGAATGTCTTTCGGCCAATATCATCCAGGAGTTTGAGGTCTTTTCCGGGGGGGGGGGGGGGGTAGTTGTTGTGGATCCGATTGGTCTTAGAGCGCTTTATTGCGGACTTCACCACTATGGAGTTGTGAGGAAGCTGGGTTTTGTCGAAGCCAGGGGAGGCCTGAACTTGGTACTTGGTATCCAGCTTCCGTGAGATGGCTGCCCCGGAGGTAGGGTTCTGCCATAGAGAGAGGAGGTTCTCCTTGAGTAGAGGGTGTACTGGGATATGTGCAGAGGGTCGTGGGGCCTCCAGGAACTTCCTTGCCGCTTGGGTCTCTGGGCGCTGGTCGGACGAGATGCAGGTACTGGAGAGGTTGAGCGCGGTGGCGACCTTCATGAGGAACTTGGGGTAGGTTAAGTCCTCTGGGCTGCTGGTCGGGGTTTCCGCCGGAGTCTTGGCCGATGGTGCGCGGGTCCGAGCGGTGCCTCCGCGCCGAGGGAGAGCTCCGGTGGTGGGCGTGTCCATAGGAGCGGCTCCTCCTCCTGCTGTGATGAGGGCTTCGGCGCGGACCAATGGTGCCGTGGGAGGAGGAGTTAGGAGCGCTGATGTCATCAAAGATGGCCGCTGCCATGGGAGCCTCATGGTTGCAGAGAAGCAGGGCTGTTTGGGGCAGCCGGACAAGGGGAGGGAGTGCCTCTGAAGCAGAGTCAGGGCCCGAAATGGATAGGCTGTGGGTGGAGGCCCCTGTGGGTGCACCCGGAGCCATTGGAGGTAGCGCCGATGCCGACGAAGTCCCGGGGTCCAAGCAACAGACCTGAGCTCCTGTACCGGAGGGCACTGCCGATGGAGTTGGGATCAGCTGAGGCCCAGCCGGAGGAGCTGGAAACAGTTCTTTGAGGGCATTTCTACGAGATTTTCTTGCTCGAGGCGACATCCTGGCACAGTGGGCACAGTCCTCAACTCGGTGAGAGATACCCAGGCAGCGGAGGCAGCGATCATGCAGGTCAGTGGAGTTCATCTTTCTAGCACAGCTTGGGCATTTTTTGAAGCCCAGCTTAGGCATCTTGATCCCGAAGTTCTTAAAGAATAATTATTTATTTATTTAATGTTTGGAGAGAGGTTAGCATCCGTCTTGCTGGCAAGGCGGAAGAGGTAAAAGTGGCTGACTAGGGGCGGACCTGGGGATTGGGCCAGGGGGAACATGCCCAGAAGTGAAACGCCTTCTGGGCTAGAGAGAGTACTTCCGTCTCTGCGCCATCGGATGACGTCACCTGGTGTGGATGACTTCATCCTGCTTGTCCTAGGAGAATAATGGTTTCTGAACTTTTCCTCCAGGAACTTGTCCAAACCTCTTTTAAACCCAGCTACACTTGCAGAAGAAAGACAGGAAGAAAATCAATGCCTTCAAATTATAGTGCTGGTGAAAAATACTGTGTATATCATTGACTGCGTGAAGAACAAACCAGTCAGTACTAGAGGAGATCAAACCTAAGCTTTCTTTAGAAGCTCAGATGACAAGACTTCGATTGCCATACTTTGGACACGTCAAATGAAAGAGAGAGATCAATAGAGAAAGACATCATGCTTGGCAAGGTTGAAGGTTTGCGTAAAAGGAGAAGGGCAGCAGTGCAGTGGATGGATACTATAACAGCAGCTTTGGTTCCCTCTCGATTATCAACAATTTGCCACCTGACTGAAGACTGAACACAATTTAGGACAACTTTCCAGAGATTGCCAGAAGTCGGCACCAACTTGACAGCACTTAACAGTAACACTAAGAGCTTTCACTACATCCTCCGTCAACAAATTCCAGAGTTTGATTATGTATTGAGCGAAACAATATTTTCTCCAATTAGTCTTAAATAGGCTACATAGTAGCTTCATTCTGTGTTCTCTAGTCTTTCTACTTCAAGGAGTAAACACCGGATGTACGTTTACCCATTCCATTTCTCTCATTATTTTATAGACCACTATCATATCTTCCCTGAGCTGTCTCATTTCCAAGCTGAATTCTAACCTTTTAAACCTTTCCTCATAGGGATATCCAGGGCTGGCCCAAGGATTTCTGCTGCCCCTCCCCATGCGCCAAGCCCCCCGTATTGAGCTGCGCTGCCACCCCCTCATGCCGATTCCGGCGGCAGGGTTGGCAGCTCAGCTTGGTGGCAGCGGCAGGTCATGTGCTTCAGCATACATGGCCGGCTGCTTCTGACCCCTCTCTGGCACAACTTTAGAGGCAGGCCATGTGTGCAAAAGCACATGGTCTGCTGTGGGAACCATGCGCCCACAGAGGTCTGCTGCCCTAGGTGGCTGCCTAGCCCAGCTAGTGGACGGGCCAGCCCTGGGAGTAGTCTTCCATCCCCTTTATCATTTTGGTCACTCTTCTCTGTATCTTATTTTTAGAAGCGACGACTAGAAGTATACACAATATTCCAAGTGTGCTCGTACCATGGAGTGAAACAGAGGCATAATAATCTCCTTGGTTTTATTCTCCATTCCTTTCCTTATGATTCCTAGCATTCTCTGAAGACAGGAGCCCTGTCCTGGGAGGGAGCCACACCTTTCCTTAGCTAGGCAGATCGACACCCCCAACTGCAACTCTACTATGCTTCAACCTAGCTCAGCTGGGGGCCTGTTTTTTTTCTGTTTTCGACAGGAGGAACCTGGGGAAGGGGGAAGGAGAGGATAGAGAAGGGCTGAGCTGCTGTTTGTGCTCTCAGCACGCTGACAGCCGTTTCCTGTGCGGTTTCTCAGCATGGGGTGGGGCTCTTCTGAAAGTCAGCGGCTCGTTCTACTTCTTCCTCTCGGCCTTGTGGGCTTCCTTGCTGACGTGCTCTATCTTTCCCTTTCACATGCGTGTGCTGTATATAGAGTAGCACCTGCTGTTCTCCTCTTCTAAGCCTTCTTCACACCAGTTCAGAGGGTCGAACTGCTTTAATATTCTGAAGTGCTTAGAACAGGTGCCAAGGTGTCTAACTCCCCCCTCTGGAGCACAAGAAGTTGATAGATAGGGGTGTGTTATTTTGCAAGCTTTAAAAAGTCATCAAATTGTGTCCCAGGGTATTTTCAGCCCCTACATGCTCTGCATTTTCTTGATGCTTCTGGTGTTTTCAGCCCCTGCACTCGCTGGCTTTGCTGTGACCCAGCAGACAGGACGAAGGGTTAATATTCCTTGGTTGCTGCATTTCTTGAACTGCTTTGCCCTAGCTGAGCTGTCGTGGGGAGCACCAGTGGGTATGTTCTGAGTGACAGGAGAGGAGAGAAACATGAACGAGGGAGGGGTGCATCAATAATTCAAATAATAAGAGGCAGAGAGAGATCTCAGGGTTGTTACATCAGAAGGGACCTGAACGTTCCCTGATATAGGCATTTCCTAGCTAAAATCGGTCTGAAGCAAACACGAACCATGAGTCGCTATGTTTGCTGCATTGTAATATGTAAACACATAACTGTGTGGTAGTAATGTGTGCGTACTCAGTAGTCTTTGAATACAATGGGCCTGAAATTCAATGCTGGGCCCATATCTGAGCTGCCCGGATTGCCACGAAGCTAATTGGGCAGCGGGCATCTTGCCGTGTGGCTGCCCCTCTCTGGGAGCTGCAGCAGAGGAAATGAAATGAGAATGGCAACACAGCGCTTACTCAAAGCCTCTAGCGCATGCTGTTGGTGCTGCGCTATACCAGCTGCTTTTGCCCCCTCCGACGCAGACTTTCCATTTGCATGGGAGTAGAAGCAACTGGTCCATGCATGGCACTGACAGCACACGCCATCCGAGGCTTTGCGTAAGTGCTGCATTGCCGTTTTCATATCCTTGCTGCTGCAGGTACTGGAGAGGGGAGGTGGGGAGGGGTGGCAGGAATCACCTCATCTAGGGCACCTCCTATCCTTGCACTGGCCCTGCTGGGGTAAAGGGAAGCCAGGCTACAGCAGGGAGGAGAGCCATGCCTAGAAGAAGACTCGGGGGCTGACGAGTATTGTGTCCAACTGTATGGGATAAATCCAGATCATTTAGCTTGCCAGTGTTTCCAGGGTAGCCCATTGCCGCCCTCTTCGGCACCTACAGAGGTGACAATGATGGCAATAAAATAGCACCGCAGCATTTAACAAAAGCCTCCAGCACTGCATGCTGTTGGTGCTTCCATGGGGGTGGAAGAGGCTGGATCAGCCATTTCCGCCATTTCCGCCCCCATGCAAATAGGAAGGTTGCATTAGAAGCGGCAGAAGTACCAACAGCACGCAGCGCCAGAGGCTTTTGAGAAGTGCTGCGGCGCTATTTTAAAGTCATTGATGCAGGTCCCAGAGAGGGGCAGCAGTGGCGGCAATGCAGGCAGGGGTGGGACAAGAGCCTGGGGGCAGCAGGAATAAGGGTCAGCTAAGGCACCTCAGATCCTTGCACTGGCCTTGCTCCTTGCCCCAGGAAAACATAGTTTGCGAAATCTGAAAGAGGAACTTGGTTTAGTAAAGCAATGTTTAGTAAAGCAATGTTGCAATAAGTTGGACAAAACCAGGACCAGATCAGCCAGTCCTGGGATAACATAGAGTCTACAAATAAAAAAAAGGAGACACCCACCCCCAGAAACCACAGACATCGAATTCCACAGAACTCCTCTTTATTTGCCAGACATGGCTATATTTCAGCAAAGAACACCTGCATCAGGGGCAATTAATATCATATTTCATCCCCAAAACAACTGATAATGAGCAAGCTAAAAATGCCTTCCAAAGAGGCTTCAGGCAATGCAGAGTCTAGTAGGCCCTTCTAGCTCCACCCCATCCCTCTGTTTGTTTGTATGACACGGAGTCTCCCAAGTTTGGTGAGCATCAGAATTGCTGCTTTCATCGAAGAGAGCTCTATCTCTGTATTTATTTATTTATAGTTCTTTTATACCGCACTCTTTTTCATCAGCGCGGTTTACATTAAACAGGAATACTCATTGCAAGCAACAGACTGTGATGAGTTTACATATAACAGGAGAATTCAACTGGGATTTTAACTTTGGGAAACTTTGTTCATATTTGTAAAAACTTAGTACATATTTGAAAGAACCTATATACAATGGATTGTTACAGTGCATAAGAACAAAAAGAAAGGAGACCTGAGAAGAAGACCCAAAGAGGAACAATGGATATCAGATGCAGACAGGTTGATTATATGTATTTTTCTGCCTTCTCCTGAAAGGTTTGCCCTGTGAGTAGCAGGAGGAACAATTTCTACATCGCAGACTCTGTGCCACCGTTTCCACATTGTGACGTGGGTGAGGAGAGTGAGGAAGATACACAGGGAGAGAAGGAGGCGGAAGGATGGGTCTCTCAAAACTGGAGAAAGGATGCACTGTGGACGAACTTCTCAGGATGTGCCTGCAGGAATTTGGTAAGAAGAGCAGGATAGGGTTGCATTGAATATAGCTCTGAGAAGGGGACACTCATGTCAAATATGGGTCTGAGGGCAAGGGGCCGTGCTGAATGTGGGTTTGGAGTTGGGACAGGCACATTGAATGTGAGTGTGAGTTAGGGAATGTAACTCTGAGGTGGGGTGGATGCACCGAATGTGCATATAAAATGGGGGTGAATCTGAGGTGGAACAAATTATTAAATGTGAGCCAGAGTTGGGGAGGTGGTTTTTTGAATCTGGGTCCAAGGTGGGAATGGGAATGCTGAATGTGGGTATGAGGTGGGGGCAGACATGCTGAATATGTGTCTGATGTAGGCAGAGATGTATTGAATGTGCCTCTGAGGTGGAGAATGGGTGTGTTCAACGTGAGCCTCAGATGGGGATGGACATACGAAATGTAGTTCTGAAGTGGGGAGACGTTTGCTGCATGTGGGTCTGAAGTTGGGAGGCTTGTTCTTGATGTGAGCATGAGGTGGGATGGACATGCTGAATGTAGTAGGTCTGAGGTGGAGGCGGATGTACTGAATATGAGTCTGAGATGAGGACAGATGCACTGAATGTGGGTCTTAGGCGGAGACAGGTGTGCTGAATGTGGGAGTGAGGTGGGGACGGATAGGTTGAATATGGATTGACATGAGTTATGATGGCTGGATGGGGCAGGGCTTGGTTAGTAATGCAGGGGGGGAGGGAATGTGGACTGCGGGACTCTCCACTGTACCTTGTCGTCTTTATCTGTCGTAGATGTAAAGGGGAAGGTGAAGGACTCTCAGCTGGTTCGGATGTTCCTGATGATGCACCCCTGGTACATACCTTCCTCCCAGCTGGCTGCCAAACTCCTCGCCATATATCCTTTTGGGACATGGTCCTTGGGGATTATAACAAGAGTTTTCCTAGATGTACGTCCAGTGTCTCATCACAGAAAAATCCTGAGGGAGTCCTGATAGCAGAAACTGTATCTGCTGGTGGGTGAGCAGGACTTGTAAGTATTAAGTTTGCTGGGGAAAGTGTGGGGGTGGGGGGCAATCGGTGGCAGCCACTGAACATTAAATCTGGATATTCAATGTCGGGGCCCTAGCCGAGCTCTGGCATTGAATATCTGGGTTAGCTGAATTGCGGGGAAGTTAACCGGGCAGCCTTTACTGTGCCTGACTTTCACCGCTACCCATTTATCGACTAGTGCTGTCCAGACTGCCGCTGGCACACCCTGATGTTAACCGTGTTAGCGCCTCGGAATAGTCCGCTGAGCAGCACTTACATGGTGAATGCCTTTGAATATCCCCTCCTAGGTGTTTAAATCTTGCCAAAGAAATGTTTGTGGGCTGAACTAATTCTGTGTGTGTATATGGTACTAAAATGTTCGTTGGGTGAAATAAATGGTGAGTTTCTAGCAAAGCTTTTGTCGAAGGATATTGTTTGCTCTGAGAGAGGGTGAGAGTTGTTTCCATATAGGGTGCTGATCAATGGTATTTTAATTTTTCACCCACTCTTCTTTGACAACCCTTCTGTCACATTTTTTGATATATAGATTTATTATCCCAATTAGGAAGTGAAGAAAGATATTTTTGGCGTGAGTCAATGAGAGGCTTACATTAACAAATTATGAGAATGAATCCAACATTAGCAATAGATTAATGGTAATCTTATTGCAGGCCATTGACAAAGTACACAAATATAAAAGTGATACATTTTAAGGGACTTTAAACTGGATTATGTTTGTGTTTATTGAGCTTGATATACCACCCTTCACATTCACAGCAGGGCAGTGTACAATAAACATATATAGTAGAGAAGGAAGGAGAGTTAAGAATTTCCATTCTTTAAATAACTTTAACAATTCAAGAACATTAAGATGCAAACAGTAGTCCAGCTGCAGGATGGGTCAATTCAGTATTTTGCATGAGTCTTACATGTTGGTGAGAGGTTATATGTAATCTATGTAGTAGCATAGTAAATGATAACAGATAAAGACCAGTATGGTCCATCTAGTCTGCCCAGTAACGTTGCTAGAGTGGTGGTGCTTGCTGCTTCATGCAGATCACACCCCCTCTAGAGCTAGGGTTTGATTCCCACTGGCACTCCTTGTAGCCTTGGGTGAGTCACTTTAACCTCCATTGCCTCAGAAGAAAGGTCCAGCAATCTACTTCCGGTCGCACCTTTCCAAGAAAACCCAGGAGCTGCTGAGTCATCAGGAGTCAGCACTGACTCCATGGCACACATCACATTGCATGCCTACGTTTAGGGTTGTACCTGCTGTGCCATACAGGTCACCCCCTCTGCCTTTGTTTAGGATGGTATAAAAGTTTGGTTTGATTCCATTGCTATAAAGGGATCCACTGTGTCTGTCCCATGCCTTTTTGAATTCCGTCACTGTTTTTGCCCCTGCCCTTTAAATATTTAAACATCTTTATCACATCGCCCTTGCCCCTCCTCTCCTCTAGAATATACGTATTTAAGTCTTCAAGTCTCTTCTCATATGTCTTCTGACACAGGCTCTAAATCATTTTGGTTGCTTTCCTCTGAACTGTTGCAAGTCTTTTTATATCCTTTGTGAGATATGGTTTCCAAAACTGAACACATGACTTCAAGTGAGGCCTCACCAACAACTTGCACAGGGGCATTAATACCGCCTCCTTTCTGCTAGTCATTCCTCTCTGTATGCAACCCAGCATCCTTCTGGCTTTGGCTACTGCCTTGTCACATTGTTTCACCACCTTGAGATCCTCAGACACTATCACTCTGAGCAGGGGCGGCTCTATAATGAAGCCAAGTGAGGCGGTAGCCTCAGGCGGCAACTTTTTGGGAGCGGCAAAAATTGCCCCCAAAAAGACCGCCTCACTCGGCTTTCAAAATAAAAAAAACAAACAAAAAAAACCCCTGGCTGCAGAAGCTGCTGCTGTTGCTGCTGCAGTGGCGGCAGCATCAGAATGAAGAGCCCTGCAGCCATGGCCCCCCGCCAGAGCCCTGACAGCGTTTCCCCTCTGCGCTGGCTTAGCTTTGCAGAGCCGCGTGAAGGGATAGTGTTTCCCTTTTCTGTAGCTTTGTTAAAATTGAGCCCTCCGGCACTGATGGGAAACAGGCATTTCCTGTTTCCCATCAGCGCCAATGGGCTCAGCTTTAACAGAGCTGTGGGAAAGAGAAACACTCTCCCTTCGCGCGACTCTGCACAGCTGAGCCGGCGCGGAAGGGAAATTCTGTCAGGGCTCTTCCAGGGAGGCGGGGGGCCACGGCCATGGTGCACTTCATTCTGCCGCTTCCACCGCTGCAGTGGCAGCGGCAGCAGCTTCTGCAGCCAGGGGATTTTTTTCTTAAATTTCCCTGGGCTGGGGCGGGGAGGGTAGCATAGGATATATTAATGGGCTGATGGGGGGAGGGCTAGGGCTGGAAATGGGCTGATGGGGTGTTAGAACTGGAAATGGGCTGATCGGGAGGGGGGCTAGGACTGGTAATGGGCTATCGGGGGCTAGGACTGGTAATGGGCTATCAGGGGGGGGCTAGGACTGGAAATGGGATGATGGGAGGGTTAGAACTGGAAATGGGCTGATCAGGAGGGGGGGCTAGGCCTGGAAATGGGCTGATTGGTGGGGTTAGGCCTGGAAATGGACTTATTGGGGGGTTTAGGACTGGTATTGGGCAGATGGGGGGCTAGCACTGGAAATGAGCTAGGACTGGTAATGGGCTGATTGGGGAGCTAGGACTGGAGTGGGCTGATAAGGGGGATAGAACTGGAAATGGGCTGGGACTGGAAATGGGATAATGAGGGAGGGGAGGAGAGTGCTGCTGGCCCTGGAAGAAAACTAGGGGCTAGGGCTACAAATGGGCTTATGCGGGGGGATGGTAGAATAGGACTGGAAGGGAGCGGATACTGAGAGGGTCTGCCAGGGGAAGGAGGGGGCAGGAAGGGAGCTGACACGGGAGAAGGAGGGGGCTGGAAAGGAGCTGACACCTGGGATGTACTGAAGGGGGACTGGAAGGGAGCTGACACTTGGGAATGGGTGTGGTAGGTGGCTGGGTAATGGGGAGGAGGCTGGAAGGGAGCTGACATGTGCGAATTCCACTGGAAGGGGTATGGACAGAGGGTAGGGTGGCTGGAAGGGAGCTGACTGGGAGGGTGGCACTGAGAGTGGACGTGAGCTGATACCTAGGATGGTTTTTGGACTAGAAGGGGCTGGACAGTGGGGAAGGAGGGGGACAGGAAGGGAATGGACACCAGTGGTAGTTGTGGGAATGCAAGGCGGTTGACATTGGAAGGTACTGGGAGGGGGGAGGACTGGAAAGGGGGCTGATACTGGGGAGGGTTACTAGGATTGTAAATAAGCCATTGGAAAGAAGTGAAGAAAACAAAAGAAGAGATAAGAAATTGCAGATGGACCATAGACGACAGAAAGAGAAGACAGGAAAGCAGCAGCCTCAGATCGGGACCAGCATGATCAGAGAATAAAATGGTCAGACCACAAAGGTAGAAAAAATAATTAATTTTAGTGACTGGACTTTGTGCTATTTTTATATTTTACACAGTATTGGGGAACTGCATCTCTTATTTATCTGATGTTGCACTGTATGTGGACTCTGGCTTCTTGGGGTTTCAATTTAAATTTTGTCTACATATTTTTATTTTTACTTTAGATTGTGGTTACTTATTCTGTACTTGGTGAGTGTCGATGTTGCGAGTGTTTGACTGAGGTCAGGTGTTCTGTTAACATGGAGTTTGTACATAAAGATCTATACTGTACTGTAATAATTTGACTTGTTCAGCTTTTCAAATAGGTGTATGGATGTTCCAGGGCCCAATGTAGTATTTACAGTGATGCTTTTTTTGGATGGGCTTCTTATGTGAATTTTGGAAGTTTGTGCTGATATGGTATGGTATGGTAGGTTTGCTCTTTGTTGTAGGGTTTTGTATTAGTTCACAATATGCCTGGTACTGGAGAATAGTGGTTGTTGTTGTTAGTGAGATGATCAGAATCAGGTTTTTTTTAAAATATTGAGTTCTGTTGGTGAATGTCCTGGTTCTGCTCTGCACCTACTGTGGATGCAAAATATATGTTGAAAAAGAAAAAGCAAGAACCATAACACAGTTTATAACAACAAAATAAAAATGAGTTATAATTAAGTTTTAAAAACTGTGCTGTTGGTTCTTGCTGTCTTTCAGTTCCTTGATGTGAAAATGGGGCCGTACCTAGCCCTGTGCAAGCGGTGCGGCTGCACAGGGTCTAAAGGCTTGGGGGGAGCATTTCAGCTGTTTGCTGTTGCCCTGCCGCCACTGGCAGGACAATAACAGGCAGCCAAAATGCGCCCCCCAAGCCTTTTCGCAGCACTTTAAGCAGGTCTGGTCCCTCCCTCCTCCGACACAATGTCAGAGCAGGGAGGGACAGATCTGCTTAAAGTGCCGATGCCTTTCAGATCGGGCACATGCCCCCCTCCTCCTCCTCCCCATTCCTCCGTCCAGCGCTGCCTGCTCTTTCCCTGCTGCCGGTGCCGCCATGAAAAAAACAGAGGGTGGCAGCAGCAGGGAAAGAGCAGGCAGTGCTGGACACGGAGGTATGGGGGAGGGGGGGGGGCGTTCGCCTGAGCTGCAAGTCTCACAGGGTGTGATTGCAGCTCAGTATGGCCCTGTGTGCAAACATCTTGCATTTCCTCCATATAATTTAATCGGCTTTTTGGTTTGGTTCAGTCTCTGATTGGATTTCTGAAAAAGCCCTGCCCCCTCTAAGGTGTGTGTGTGGGGGGGCTCCATCTCTTTCTTCGCCTCAGGCAGCAGATTGCCTTGAGCCGCCCCTGACTCTGAGGTCCCTCTCTTGGTCTGCCCACACCAACCTCTCGCCCCCTATTGCATACAACTACTGTAGATTTCTGCAACCCAAATGCATGACTCTGCACTTCTTTGCATTAAATCCTGTCAAGCATTAGACCGTTTTTTCAGTTTTTGTAGATCTTTCCTCATGTTGTCCACTCTCTTGGAGGAGTCAACTCTGTTGCAAATCTTCATGCCATCTGCAAAAAGGCAAACGTTTCCTTTCCATCCTTCAGCAATACCATTCATAAAGACATCAAACAGTACAGGTCCCAGGACCGCTCTCTGATGTACTCCACTACTCACCTTCCTTTCTTCTGAGTGTATTCCATTTATCGCTATCATCTATCCTCTGCCAATTTCTGATCAAGTTCACCACCTTGGAACCTTCCCCAGACTGCTCAGTTTATTGATAATCCTCCTATGAGGAACAGTTTCATAGGTTTTGCTGAAATTAAGGTAGATCACATCCATTGCATGTCCTTGATCTAGTTCTATGATCACCTAGTCAAAGAACTCAATCACATTCATTTGGCATGATCGTGTATATCAGGTGTAACAAGCTCTTGGCTCTCAGTGAATGAGTCCTGGGGCCTAGAGTGGCAGACCCAAAGTAGCTGAAGCCGAGAGAGAGGTATATAGAGGAGACCTTCAGCAACATAGTAGAGTAGTCCCAGTTTAAGTCTGTCAGCCTCTATGTTGCTTTGGAAAAGCAAGGTCACCTAGAAAGAGAATGCAGTATCTTTTGATGTGACACAAAGTGATTCTGCAGCTAGGGCTTGGCCACCAAGGATATGTCTCTAGGAATGTATGCCCAGGAGAACTGCTGTTATAGCTGGTGATTTGACCATCAGGAATGTAGACATCTAGGCTGATGATGGGTGTGAGGACCTCTTGGTCACTTGCCTGCTTGGTGCAAAGATAACATCTCACACATCATAAAACTTTAGAGAGTGCTGGGGAGGAACTGGCTGTTGTGGTAGATTTCAGTAGAAATGTCAGGAAGGTGCAAAGGGTGGGTTCTGGAAATCATACTTTTAATAGTCTCTATGTGAATGCTAGAAATCCAAAAAAGAAAGATAGAGAGTTAGAATGTCTGGTACTAAATTAGCAGATACCGTAGACATAATTGGCATCTCAGGGACCTGGTGGAAGGAGGCTAACTAAAGGGGACACTCTTGTACCAGAGTACATATTAGATCAAAATCATAGGACAAATTAAATATGAATGCATCAGGAATGCCACTTTTCCTTACAATGCCCCAACTCTCTGGAATTCCCTCCCTTTAGAAATTTGCTCAGAAACCTCTCATAAGAAATGTAAAAAAACAAGTGAAAACCTGGCTGTTGCAGCAGACTTTCCAGGATTACTTATAAGAATAACTTGCACAGAATACTTCTCCCCCCACATCCTTCCTTTATATGGCCCGTGCTAGATATAATTCAGTGTCATCTGGAGAATTATTGTTGTTCTGTTCCCTCCACCCCTCCCTTCTTCCTGTGTCATTTGCCTATAGGATATCACGTAAATATTTTTTATTAACAAGATTGAATATTTTAGTTTTAGTCATGACTGTGCTTTTGCATGCTTATATGCTTAACATGTCTGTTTACCATTATCATTGGGCATGTAAACCACTAGGATGCAAGTCTTTAGAGCTGCCACTAGCGCTATAGCAAATGATCCAAATAAATGAATGGTAAAATAAGTGCCACTATGTGTTAAAGATGAAACAGAGTCATGCAGGAAACAAAATGCAATGTGGAATCTTTATGAATAGAAATTCCTCGTCTAAAGGAAATGAGCACAGCAGTGGAGTTCTACTATCATCCGCCAGCCAGGATAAAGTGAAAGGCTAACAGAAATTAGAAAGAAAAAACAATATTGGTAGCACAGTAATAAAGAGAGATTTCACTTACCCAAATATTGATTGGGTGAATGTCTTACAAGGGCTTGTCAGGGAGGGAAAATTGTTAGATGCCATAAATGATTGCTTCATGGAAAAACATCTTCTGAAACTGAAGATGGTGGACTGGGGGCTACTTTAGATCTAGTTCTTGCTGGAATGCAGGATCTGCTGCAAAGGATATGGTGGTAGAGCTGCTCAGCACTAGTGATCATAATGTAATCAAAAAGTATATGAAGTAAAACTACTGAAGAAGCATTTAACATTAAAGAGGAAACTACAATAAAGTGAGGTAACTAGATAGAAAACAATAAAAGGAGTGGTTGCAAAGGTTAAAAGTTAGTATGACTATCTAAAACTCCCATCTTCGAAGCCCAGATAAAACGTATTCCACAGATTAAAACAGTTAAAGGAAAACCATACAACTGCCAACATGATTAAGTGATGGGGTGAAAGAGGCAATTAGCATCAAATGGGGAATCTTTTTCAAAAAATGTGAAGAAGATCCAAATGAATATAAGAAGGTGCTGATCATTAGTTTCAGGGAGTGTCCACTTGTTTTTGTATAGCATGAAAGGGTACTCACTATTCCCTATTTAACTATTCCATCCCACTCATAATTTTATAAATGTTTATCATATCCCACAGGCTGATGCAGAAATCGTCAACACATGGTTTCCTAATGAGTGTAACACAAAAATGTTGCTCCGCAATGCTGTAATCAAATAGCATGCAAATAAATCGTGCAGAAAAAGTTTACACTAAATAAGGAGAGCATGCACACACGGGTCTGTACTAGCAGCAGCCATATTTTGTGCACAAAAAAATTGTATTTCCACTTGTGCGCATGTGCTGGAATGCTATTTTGTGCATAAACATCAATATCATTGTTCTGTGCACAAAAATATCATTCTATTGTGTTTATGTAAAGCAGTTTTCTGCATAGAATAATATTGATGTTTATGTGTGAAATAGCATTCCAGAATATACACATAACACTGTTTGTCCCAGCACAACTCCTCCTCAGCATCTCTTCTGCTGGGGTTTTTTTTTAAACCATTTCCCCTCAACAAAGTCAGAAAAAACTTATGGGTCCTGTGCACTTAAAGTAAAGAGAAGAAACGGGCATAAATTCCTCACTAATGCTGTTTTCAGAATAATGAGCTAAGCCTCTACATCTCCTCAGACCTTGCATTAAAGCCCCAGTGTTGAGCTCAGCCTCCAAGTCTTCCCTGCACCTGCGCAGAATAGCTCATTCCTTCATTAGCATGCATTTAAGTGTGCTGGGTACTGCTGTCTATTTAGGCTTTGGGCACAGCTCATGCACAGAAGTCATTGGGCTCCTAGCACACTTTCAGGACAGATGCTAAGGTTTCTAGCACTGCCTCCCTCACTATTATTAATACTGGCTACACCGCAGCCCCCTTTTCCCCAAGACTCCTTTGTGAACACTTTCCACGTGATGCTAGTATTTCTCCTTTAAATCCAGTGTTGTAAGAAAATTGCAGGGAAAGGGCCTATTTACTCCGTATCCATCTTCTCCCCCCCTCTCTCTCTATTACCCCCAAGTTCTCCATTTCCCCCTCTCCTTATTACCCTCATATCCAGCATCTCCCCTCTGGCTCCCTCTATCCCCCCCCCATGTCCAGCATCTTCCTATAGTCTCCCTATAATCCCATGTCCAGCATCAGCACAACATCTCCCCTCCTTGCTTCTCCCTATGCTCCCTTCCCATGTCCAGTATCTCCCTAACCACCCACTTCTAGTTTGTTCCCTGTCTCCCTATTCCCCCCTGCATCCAGCATCTCTCCTCTGTCCCTCCACGTCCAGCATAACCCCTTCACCTCCCAATACCTTCTCCCATGTCCACCCCCACCTTGTCCAACCTCTGCCTTGCAATGTGCAAGAGGCAGGGCCTGCCCATGGAAGCAGCAGGTCCCGCGGGCAGAAGGCTGTGCAAGGCCATGATTGCACCCCAAAGAGGCAGAATCTGCCCCCACAGAGCTGCCCTGCCTCTCTGGGCTGCGATCGTGGCCTTGCCCAGCCTCTGACTGCACTTGTCATCCTGCTGAAGGAGGGGGGGAGCAGCCAGCGACGGTGCCCCTCTGATACTGGCACCCCCCCTGCCACTCTTACCCTGTACATTTTATGATAGTGGCCCCTCAGGTCGTCTCTTGTCCAAGCTGGAGAGCCCTAAGCCGTTCAACCTTTCTTCAGAAGGGAGCCATTGCATGTCCTTTATCATTTCTGTTGCCCTTCTCTGAACCTGTTCTAGAAACATAGAAACATGACGGCAGAAAAAGACCACATGGCCTATCTAGTCTGTCCTTCCATATCACCCACTACAACAGTCCCCTTTTTACCTTTAGAGATCCTCGGTGTTGGTCCCATGCTTCTTTGAATTCAGTTACTGTCCTCATCTCTACCGCCTCCACTGGGAGACTATTCCACGGATCCACCACTCTTTCCGTAACAAAATATTTTCGCATATTACACCTGAGCCAGCGTGCGCAGCATTCTGAGCAAGGGGCGTCCAAGTGCCCACCCGTCCCCATCACTCAAGACTCCGGCTGGTGCGCTAGCTTCCTGTTGCCAAGGCATTGGCACATCCAGCCTGAGAGCCAAAATGCCGCCCGCGTATACAGACCTTTTTCCCGCCGCTCGACCCTCTGCGGGTGCTGCCAGGGCCAGGATCGGATGGCGGGGCGGGGGAGGGGGAGGGGGGTCTCTCTTGGAATAAGTTGTGTGTGCAACAGACAGCCGGGGACGTACAAGGTCCTGACCTGAATAGGCCCTGTACGTCCAGGTGCTTTGGCCCGCCTCCACTCCATCTCCGTCCCACCCCCGTCTAACGCTCCCTGCACAAACTCTCTGTAGTGTGGGGAGCAGCTGGCATAGAATACAATCTTGACAAATAGTGGGGGTTGTACATCCAACCTGGACATACAACCCCACTATTTGGGGATCAGAATCTACCCCATACTGTTGAAATGCAAAAGTATGCCTGTAAGTGCACTCTCCAATCCTAATGCCTTCCTGATACACCCTTATGCTTTTTTGGTATTGGCTATATGCATATATGTGTTGGTGAATTTTCAAACGCCCAATTTCTGTGCATAAAACCAGATTTTGGGGCTGATTTTATAAGGGACATGTAGAAGGTTACACGCTCGAATCCTCACTTGAAAGAACCTACATGTGTGACTTGGCAATCGCTATTCTGTAAGGGTGTGTAGAAGTCCTATCATGCATGCTTTCAGTTTGGCTGTGCTCAGGGTCAGAGCTGGGGCGGAGTCTAAATTTACACGCATGAGTTATAAAATATTATAACTTACATGCGTTTCTGAAGAATCTAGATGCAGACAGTTACCCCTGCTCTAAAGCAAGGGTAAAAGTCATGACTAGAATGAGGTGCATCTCTACGCTCCTGTTTCATTAAATGATAGAATAGGCTCGAAGTCCACACATGGCAATGTGCGTTAACTGTGCAGGGGTTTGTAAACTGCCCTCTTTATGCATGGAAATGCCATTGAAAGCTGCTTTCATAGGTGCTGGGTAGAGAGAGGTCTTGTCTCGTTGTCTCCCTAACTCCTCTGTTGTACTTCACAAGCATCTTCTGGTACAGACCCCAATAGCCTGAGGATGAAGACCTGTCATCTGGTGAGGTAAGACTCTGCTGTCAGTCTCAGTGATGCAATATGCCTGTCGACATCCCTGCCCCATTTTGGGAAATGGTGTCCTCTCCTCTCCAACTCCCCCATCCCCATTTTAAATATTATGGGTAAAGATTAACAGAAGAGAAGCCCACACCCTCCATTTCTCGAAGAAATCACAGTTAATGCAGTGAACTCCCCCCCATCCCCCTTGCCCTTCTTCTTTCTCCTTTTCTCAGGTATTGGATCTCACAGTTTCCAGCAGAGTTTGATCTGAACCCTGAACTTGCTGAGCAAATCAAGGAGCTGAAGGACCTGTTGAACCGAGAAGGGAGCCGGCGACAGAGCAGCCTGATCGATATCGAGAGTGTGTATGTGATGAGAAGGGGGGGGGGGGAAGGGGCATGAAGAAGACTGAGAGAAGGGTAGGGGTGGCAAGTGAGATAAAGGGGTGGAGTAGGGAGGATTTGAGAGAACCTGATCATTGCTTCAAGTTCAGGGTGACATTTAGGGGCATGTTTACCAAAGGATTTAATGTGTGTTAATGAACGTTAAAACATTAAATGCTCAGAGCCCTTTTATTTCTATGCTTCATGTGTGTTAACTTTCATTAACGTGCGTTAACGTTTAGTAAAAATGCCCCTTAGTGGCTGGATTCAGGACACATGATGGCAGAGTTTGGGAAGGATTCCCTTAGTGCATGGCCCTCAAACTAGTATCAGACAAGTTATGTTGGGGGATATAAAATAGGTGGAAAAAATCCCTAGGTAATTCATTTTATTTACTTTGTAACCCAGTTTGTGGTCTGTTAGAATCCCAAGCAAGGAACAACACAAAGTTAGAATGGAAAAAAGAAATTAATATTTTTGTTTGGATTTAGCGCACGCCTTTTCAGAATTAGGTCAAGGTGAGTTACATTCACCCTAGGCAAACCTTAAGCCTTTCCCCCTCCCCCCCAACTGTCAAAATATATTGTTTAGCTTTGAATGCCTTGCTTTTTGGTGCCCTCTAGAAGCTGCCATCCTAGGAGACTGCCTAATTTGCCTAATGGATGGGCCAGCCCTGCTCAGAGGGCATATAATGTAAGTTTGTATGCAGCGCCGTACATAGCCCTCTGCAAGCAGTGCAGCCGCACAGGATGCAAAGACTTAGGGGGTCCAATTCAGCTGCCTACTGTTGCCCTGCCGCCTCCACTTTTTGTTCTCTCAGCGGCAGCGGCACCAGCAGCTGCTGAGCAGACCTAAAATTAAAAAAAAACAAACCATGCCAATCTTTCTGCAGATCTGGTCCCTCCCTCCTCTGGCGCAACGTCAGAACAGGGAGGGATCAGATCTGTTTAAATAGTGGAGTCAAAAGACCCGTGTTTGTTTGGGTTTTTTTTTACGCATTTTAAACGTAGGTCTGCTCTGCTGCTGCCGGCACCACTGCAGAGAAACAGAGGGCGGCAGAAGCAGGGCAAGAGCAGGCAGCGGCTGGACGGAGCCACGGAGGTATTGGTGAGGGGGTGTGCGCCAGATGTGAAAGCCACACAGGGCGCAATTCTGGCTCGGTACGGCCCTGTTGTACGTGTGTCAAAGGAAGGTGAAGTGACTTACCCAAGGTCACAAAGAGCATCAGTGAGATTTGAATCCTGTCTTCCCTGATTCTGAGCACACTGTTCTAACCAACCGGCTATTCCTCCACACCTATAATGTATTACAATCAACATAAACCTTACAAACAAAATAAAACAATTACACTAAATTAGCATAATCTCAGCCACCCAAAAAACAACAGATATTCTCTGCTACAATATTATATATAATGGGCTCAGAACCTGAATAGCTGTGAATGAAGGCTTGCGGTGCCAGATTCCAGCCTTGGTTCTGATTGAGCTGGTAGCCCAAAGGAGTGGAAGGAAACTACATAAGAACATAAAAAATGTCATACTGGGTCAGACCAAGGCCCATCAACCCAGTATCTTGATTCCAACAGTGGCCAATCCAGGTCACAAGTAACTGGCAGGCTCCCAAAAAGGCACACAGGCCACAATGCTCATCCCAGGGCAAACAGTGGATTTCCTGGGTCCTCTTTAGTAATGGTTTATGGACCTTTCCTCCAGGAACTTGTCCAAACCTTTCTTAAACGCAGCTACACTAACAGCTTGAAGGACTACAAAAAGGGACTGCTACTTCTGGAGAGAGATCTGCAATTGTAAGTATTTGTTGTTGTTGTTGTTAAGTGCCGTCAAGTCTGTGTTGACTCATGGCGACCCTCTGAATAGTTGTCCAAAATTATGTTCCGTCTTCAGTCAGGCAGCTCATTCTTGACAGACTGGCACCTGTAGCTGCTGTTATTGTATCGATCCACCTGATTGTTGGCCTTCCTCTTTTGCGTTGACCTTCTACCTTGCCAAGCATGATGTCTTTCTCTAATGATCTTTCTCTTTGCATAATGTATCCAAAGTATGAAAGTCGAAGTCTTGTCATCTGAGCTTCTAAAGAAAGCTTAGGGTTGATCTCTTCTAGTACTGACTGGTTTGTTCTTCAGGCAGTCCATGTTATACACAGTATTCATTGCTAGCACCATAATTCAAAGGCATCAATTTTCTTCCTGTCTATATTTTTCACTGTCCAACTTTCACATTCATATGATGTAATTGAAAATACCATGGCTTGAAAAAGTCAAATCTTTGTATGGAGAGAGACATTCCTGCTCTTGAGAATCTTGTCTAGGTCCTTCATTGCCATTCTGCCAAGAGCAATGGGTCATCGGATTTCTTGACTGCTTGTTGCTTCTTTATTGATAGTTGATCCAAGTAGGTTAAAGTTGTCCACTATTTCAATTTCTTCTCCATCAACGATGAACTTATTCATTTTGCCAGTTGTCAGGATCTTTCTCTTCTTGATGTTAAGGTGCAGACCCATTTTAAGACTATATTCCTTGATCTTGAGAAGCAATGTTTCAAATTGTCTTCACTTTCAGCCAGTAATATCGCATCATCAGCATAGTTGATGAGTCTTTCACCAATCTTCACACCTCGGTTGTCTTCATACAGTCCTGCTTTTCTGATGATTTGTTCTGCCTATAAATTAAAGAGGTAGGGGGGAAGTACGCAGCCTTGTTGTACACAATTGCTGATTTTAAACCATTCTGTTTCTCCTTGTTCCATTCAAACTGTTGCTTCTTGATCAATGTAAAGGTTGTGCAAGAGAACGATCAGGTGTTCTGGTACCCATGCTTCTTAATGTGGTCCAGAGTTTTTCATGGTTTACAGTGTCAAAAGCCTTGCTGTAGTCAATAAAACACATATAGATATCCTTTTGGTATTATTTTGTCTTTTCAAGGATCCATCTCACATCCGTGATAATGTTTCTCGTTCCTCGCCCTTTCCTGAACCCTGCTTGCACTTCAGCCAGTTCTCATTCCAGGTATGGTTTTAATCTCTGCTGAATGATCTTGAGTAGAATCTTGCTGGCATGTGGGATCAGAGCGATTGTGTGATAATTTCTACAGTCAGTCGGGTCACCTTTCTTCATTATTGGTATAAACACAGATCTTTTCCAGTGAGTTGGCCATGAATTTGTCTTCCAAACTTCCTGGCAGAGCCTTGTAAGTATGGTAATAGCTTCATCCCATTGCTGTAATACTTCAATGGGAATGCCATCATTGCCCGGTGCTTTGTTCTTTTATAAGGTATAGTTTGGAATGGCTGTTGGTCCACTTGATCTTTATGATATAATAACTCTGTATATTCATTCCACCTTTTCTTGGTTTTCTCAGCATCATTCAACATGGATCCTTGAGCATCTTGTAGCATTCCAATTCGAGGCTGGAATTTTTTCTTTAACTCTTGTAGCTTTAGAAAAGCCAATCTTGTTCTTCCTCTAATAGCTTCTGACTCTCTTTCCTTGTATGTGTCATTGTAGTACTTTTCCTTGTCTTGTCTTGCTGCACATTGGAAATCTCTGTTGAGTTCTGCGATTGCCTGTCTTTCTCTTCTGGCTTTAGCTTCTTTGCATTTCTGGACAATTTTCAGAGTTTCTTCAATCATCCATTTTGGCCGTTTTTGCTTTTTCACCTTATGTAGAGACTTATTGCTTTCTTCCAACAGAACCTTCTTGATGTCATCCCATAACTTTTGTGGAACTTTGTCATTTGTATCCAAAGTGGCAAATCAGTTTTCTCAGGCAGTCCTTAAATTCCAGTGGTATATTCTCAAGGTCATATTTTGCTACATTCATGAATGGCTTGCTCTTTTTCAACTTTAGTTTGAGTTTGCATACTAATAGTTGGTGATCTGTACCACAGTCAGCTCCAGGTTTTGTCTTTGTTGAAGTTATGGAGCTTTTCTACTGTTGTCTTCCACAGATGTAGTCAACTTGATTTCTGTACAATCCTTTGGGTGAAGTCCACATGTACAGCTGACACTTTTGTTGCTGGAAGAAGGTGTTTGAGATGAATAGATCATTGGTCTTGAAGAATTCTGTCAGTTTTTCTCCAGCTTCGTTTCTGTTGCCAAGTCCAACCACTTTGCCTTCTTTTTTGTTGCCAGCTTTTGTGTTCCAATCACCCATGACTATCAGGATATCCTGTTTGCATGTTCTGTCAATTTCAGCATGTACTTGTTCATATAACTCAATAAGTCTTCCTCTTCTGCAACTGTTGTTGGGCCATATACCTGAATTATAGTTGTGTTGATGGGCTTTCCTCGTAGATGAATAGAAATTAAGCGTTCACTGACTGCATTGTATTTCATTACAGTTCTTTCAAGTTTCCTCTTAACTATAAATGCAACACCATTTCTTCTTTGTCTTTCATTTCCAACATAGTAAACCATATGATCATCAGATGCAGAGTGCCCAAAGCCAGTCCATCTCAGTTCCCTGACACCCAACAGATCGAGCTGTACACGTCCCATTTCATTCTTGACCAACTCCAACTTCCCTTGGTTCATGCTTTGTAAGTTCCACGTCCCAATATGTAAGATATTTTTGCAACTTCTGACTCTCTTTTCATGCGCAGATACATCAGCAGATCCAACCACATCATAAATACTGGCTTTACTCTGAGAAGTCTTCAGCTCATCCCCAGTAGTCATTTGAGTGCCTTCCAACCTAGGGGTCTCATCTTCCAGCACTATAGTGCAATTTGTTTTGTGACTATCCATTGGGTTTTCGAGGCAAGATACAGAAATAGATTTGCCAAGCCTTTCTTCTGCACAGTTTATTCCAGTGTTGTTGCATTTGTCATAGAAATAACACTAACAGCTTGAAGGACTACAAAAAGGGACTGCTACTTCTGGAGATAGAGATCTGCAATTGTAAGTATTTACTTCTGGGAATTTTTCTAAATCTTGGGGAAAAAGGAATTAATTAGATTAAAGCTGATTAATCTGTATAAATCAGAATCCAGTGTATGTGTTAAATCAGTCAGGGCCTAGTATCAGCAAAGAGCTTTCAATTTAAATTTAAAACCCAGCAGAGAGCTTCTAGTTTAAATTTAATACTCAGTCAGTCAGGACCTAGTATCAGCAAAGAGCTTTAACTTAAATTAAATCAGAGTATATAACTTAGAATAAAAGGTAAAACAGGGTCAGTATTCTTTGAGCAATAAATTGTTTCTAGAGACCTTTACAAAGAGGCCTTCTATATAAGGAGCAAGAGACCTGTTTTAAATAGGTGTTAAAGCCAAGTGACAGATCAAAGGAGCATTTTGAAAGACTCCCTCTATCCAAGCAAAGGCTGTGTGAATCACCTGGGAAATTGGTCACAGATTATCTTAGAAGTGCAGGACTGGGTACTATGTAGCAGCCAGCTTTTAATAAGTCTTCTTTTCCTCTCTCTCTCCCTGACTCCCACCCATCCCTGGGATAATCATAGCTTTATAGGTGCTTAAAACCCTTAAAGAGAAGGAGGTACCATATTCACTCTCAGGTGCAGCTGTTTATCCTCATCAGGCATTCATTAAGGACCCGAGATTAATTAAGCTTGAGGTGAACAAAGCCAATAAATGTATTAGGTATAGTTTTGTTATTTTTAAGTATCCTCAGCAAACCTTAATAAGTAAACAACTTAAATACCTAAACACAACCTTAAAACTAAGATGCAGACAGCAGTCCAGCAGCAAAATAGGGGCTTTCCAGTCTTTTGCATTGAGTGCCACATGTATGATTTTCTCCAAGTTGGTGAGGAGAATTACGTGTGCACTAGGTGCAAGGAGCTCTTTGCTCTCAGGGAACGAGTCTGATTTCTGGAGGCTAGAGTAGCGGAAGACATAAGGAAGATGGAGAGGTACATAGACCTACAGGGATATAGTACTGAAATCCCACCTCCAGTCTGGCAGCCTCCCTGTTGCCATGGAGGAGAGAGGTCATGTGACAGGAGAGCATCACCCTGGTATGGCAGGAAGTGATCCTGTAGCTAGGACCTGTCCTCCAGGTGATGTAAAACCCTCTTGCACTGAGGAGGTTTCTCCAGGACCATGTGCCCACGAGAGAAGGTTAGGACAGCCATTAAAGTTGGTGATTCAATCATTAGGCAAGTAGATAGCTGGGTGGCTGGTTGACATGAGGATCGTCTGGTAACATGCCTGCCTGGTGCAAAGGTAGTGGACCTCACGCGTCACCTAGACAAGGTCTTAGATAGTGCTGGGGAGGAGTCTGCTATCTTGGTACATGTCAGTACCAATGACATAGAAAAGTGTGGTAGGGAGGTTCTGGAGGCTAAATTTAGACTTTTAGGAAGGAAGTTGAAATCTAGAACTTCCAGGGTAGCATTCTCCAAAATGCTTCCCATTCCAAATGCAGGACCCAAGAGACAAGCAGAGCTCTGGAGTCTCAATGCGTGGATGAGACGATGGTGCAAGGAAGAGGGTTTTGGATTTGTTAGGAACTGGGGAACATTCTGGGAAAAGGAGGGGCTCTTTCGAAGGGATGGGCTCCACCTTAAGCAGGTTGGAACCAGGATGCTGGCATTAACCTTTAAAAAGGAGATAGAGCAGTTTTTAAGCTAGATAATAGGGGAGAGCTGACAGTTGTCCAAAAGTGCATGGTTTGGAACAATGTATACTTGAAGGATACTAGCAAAAGACTGAAGTTAGGACATATCAGCAGAGAGGTTCCAATAAAGACAAAAGTAGCCCAAGTGCTCTTGAGTACAGAGCAGACAGAGCTTAAGGATTCCAAATTACCCCTGCCTACTGATAGCCAGATTAATATGAATAAAATACAGCCTCTAAAATGCTTGTATGCAAATACTGGACGTCTAAAAAATAAGATGGGAGAGTTAGAATATATAGCACTAAATGAGAAGCTAGATATTACTGGTATCTCAGAGACATGGTGGAAGGAGGGCAACCAGTGGGACACTGTGATACTTGGGTACAAACTATATTGTAATTATAGAGCAGATCAAATTGGTGGAGGGGTTGCTCTCTATGTTAGAGAGGGCATTGAGTCACAAAGGATTAAAGTTTTGCAGGAAACAAAATTCACTGTAGAATCTCTTTGGATTGAAATTCTATGTAAAAAGGGGAAGGGGAAGGCGATGGCAGTGGGGTTGCACTATTGACTGCCTGGCCAGAATGAACAAATGGATGATGAAATGCTCAAAGAAATCAGGGAAGCTAACAAACGTTACAGCACAGTAATAATAATGGGTGATTTCAATAACCCTGGTATCTTCTGGGTCAGTGTCATGGCAGGACATGTTAGGGAGATAAAAGTTTCTAGATGAAATAAATGACTGCTTCTTGGAGTAGCTGGTTCATGAACCGAGCAGAGGGGAAGCCATTTTGGACCTAGTCTTTAGTGGAACACAAGATCTGGTGCAAGAGATAAAGGTATTGGAGCCACTTGGCAATAGTGATCATAGCATGATTGCGTTTGATTTAATAAATGGAGGAGGGACGGTAAGGAAATCCACAGTACTACCTTTTAACTTTCAAAAGGGAGACTATAATAAAATGAGGAAAATAGTTAAGAAAAAATTAAAAGGAGCAGTTGCAAAGGTTAAAGATTTACATCAAGCATGGGTGTTGTTTAAAAATACTGTCTTGGAAGCCCAGCTGTATTCCACGCTTTAAGAAAAGTGGAAGGAAGTCCAAAAAACTGCCAGCATGGTTTAAAGGTGAGATCAGAGAGGCTGTTGCCAAAAAAGCATCTTTCAGGAAATGGAAAAAGGAGCCAAATGACAAAAACTGGAAACAACACAAGCACTGGCAAGTTAGATGCAAGGAATTGATAAGGCAAGCAAAGAGAGAATTTGAGAAGAAGCTTGCTGTGGAAGCAAAAACACGTAATAAAGACTTTTTCAAGTACATTTGTAGCAAAATACCTGTGACAGAGTCAGTTGGACCATTAGATTATAGAGGGATAAAAGGGGCACTAAGAGGGAACAAGGTCATAGCAGAAAGACTGAATGAATTCTTTGCTTCGGTCTTTACTGAGGAAGATGTAAGGATGTTACTTATGACTGAAATGGTATTTAAAGGTGATGCCACAGAAGAATTGAAAAAAATATTGATACTCCGGGAAGATGTTTTACAACTCTTTGATAAACTGAATAGTAGCAAATCATTTGGCCCGGATGGTATACATCCAGGGGTGTTGAAAGAACTGAAATATGAGATTGCAGACCTACTATTAGTAATCTGTGAACTGTCATTAAAATCATCTGTAATACCTGAAGATTGGAGGATGGCCAATGTAACACCAATTTTTAAAAAGGGTTCCAAAGGTGATCCGGGAAACTACAGACCTATAAATCTGACATCAGTACTTGGAAAAATTGTAGAAACCATTATAGAGAACAAAATTACTGAACATGTAGATAGTCATGGCTTAATGGGAGACAGCCAACATGGCTTTAGCCAAGGAAGGTCTTGTCTTACTAATCTGTTTTGTTTTTTTGAAGGTATGAATAAACAGGTAGACAAAGGTGTGTCAGTCGATATAGTGTATCTAGATTTTCAGAAAACCTTTGACAAGGTCCCTCATGAGAGACTTTTGGCAAAATTAAAAAGTCATGGGATAGGATCAGTGTACTATTGTGGATCAGGAACTGGTTAAATGATAGAAAGCAGAGGGTAGGGCTTAATGGCCAATTTTCCCAATGGAAAAAGGTGAATAGTGGAGTACCCCAGGGATCTGTGTTGGGGTACTCCACTATTCACCTTTCTCCATTGAGAAAATTGGCCATTTAGCCCTACTCTCTGTTTTCTCTCTTTTAACCAGTTCCTGATCCACAATAGTACACTGCCTCCTATCTGATGAATTTTTAATTTGGCCAAGAGACTTATATGAGGGACTTTATCAAAGGCTTTCTGAAAATCCAGGTATACTATATCAACTGGCTCACCTCTATCTGTTTATTCATACCTTCAAAAAAATATAACAGATTAGTAAGACAAGACTTTCCTTGGCTAAATCCATGTTGGCTTTCTCCCATTAAATCATGACTATCTACATGTTCAGTAACTATATTCTTTATAATGGGTTCTACCATTTTGCCTGGTACTGACATCAGGCTCACCAGTCTGTAGTTTCCCTGATCACCCCTGGAACCCTTTTTGAAAATTGGTGTTACTTTGACCATTCTCCAGTCTTCAGGTACTACAGATGATTTTAAAGATAGCTCACAGATTACTAAAAGGTCTGCAGTCTTATCTTTCCGTTCTTTCTACACCCTTGGATGTATACCATCCGGTCCAGGTGATTTACTACTCTTCAGTTTATGAAATAAACTAGGAAGATGTATTACAATTATTGATATTTCTTTAAAATCGTCCAATATATCACATTTAAGTACCATTTCAGGCATGGGTAACTTTCCTACATCATCTTCAGAAAAGACAAGCAAACAGTTCATTCAATATCTCCGCTATGGCCTCGTCCTCCGTAGTGCCCCTTTTACTCCTCTATCATACTCTCTCTCTCATAGGGATTTTGCTACGAATGTACTTGAAAAAGATTTTATTATGCCTTTTTGCTTCCAGGGCAAGGCTTCTTTTCAAATTCTCTTTTTGCCTGCTTTAGCAATGCCTTGCACCTAACTTGCCAGTGCTTATGTTGTTTCCCGTTTTCGTCATTTGGCTCCTTTTTCCATTTCCTAAAAGATGCTTTTTTTGGCTACAACAGCCTCTCTGACCTCGTCTTTGCTGGTTTTTGGCTTTCCTTCTAGTGGAGGAGTAGCCTAATTGTTAGAACACTGGCTTGGTAACCAAGCAACCAGGGTTCGATTCCACTAGCACTTCTTGTGGCCTTAGGCAAGTCACTTAATCCTCCATTGCCTTAGAAGAAAGGCCTGGCGATCTACTTCTGGTCACACTGCCAAGAAAACCCAGGAGCTTCTGGGTCGCCAGGAGTCAGCACTGACTCGAAGGCACACATTGTATTGCCACTTTTCTTAAAGCATGGAATACATCTGGTCTGGGCTTCCAAGATAGTATTTTTAAACTATGCCCATGCTTGATGTAAATCTTTAACCTTTGCAGCTCATCATTTGAGGTTTTTCTTAACTATTTGCTTCATTTTATCATAGTCTCCCTTTTGAAAGTTAAAGGTCTACTGTGGATTTCCTTGCCATCCTTCTTCCATTAATTAAATCAAGCACAATCATGCTGTGATCACTATTGCCAAGAGGCCCTATCTCTTGCACCAGATCCTGTGTTCTACTATGGACCAGAATAGCTTCCTCTCTTGTCCATCAATTAGCAGCTCAGAAACTATTGAGATCTTAAATGGCATTGAACTAGAGATGGTCAAAGCTTTTTTTTTTTTAAGTGTTGTCAAGTCAGTGCTGGCTCCTAGCGATGCAGCAGCCCATGGGTTTTCTTGGCAAGGTATGACTGGACTTAGATTCCCAGGTCAAAGGTTAATCACAATAAAAATGATCAATAATCAGGAGTTTGTTCCATGTATCTCTGCAAGCAATATGTGTAGAAGGAAGAGAAAGGGCAGAGATGACAGAAAGCATTTATTTGTGATTGAGGACTCATAAGCTGGAATTGAATCTGTCAAAATGGAGTTCAAGACTGCCCAAACTACAGCCTGCAAGCCTGAACTAACCTGCCTGCACAAGGGTTTTGACCCTCCCCATAGTGTCAGGCCAACATTGTAACGTGGACTGCAGGCATCTACCCATTGCTTTATCTGCCAATGTTATCATCCGGGGCCTTGAATCTCAGCTTTTAATGATGCTCAATTATGATTTATGGTTTATTGTTTGTGTACCTCCTTTCATAAAGCAAAGCAGTTTACAATCATCTATTAAACATCAGAAATGGCTGAAAAAACTCCTATTCATGACAGGAAAGAGAAAAAAATACAGACTTACAGAGAAGGGTGATAGTAGGAAAGGATTTTAGGCACGTAGGACTGCCCAATGACTCTGAACGTTGTTCACAACCCCCCAAAAACCAAAGTGAATAAATGTGTTTTTAAGGCAGTTCTAAATTTCTTGTAAGAGGTTCAGAGCTTAATAGGGGAGATAGCTCATTCTAAAATATAGGAATCAAAAAAGAATGTCAAGTGCCTAGTAGTTTCTAAGACTAGCACAAAAAATTGGAGGAATGGATAAACAGTTCTTGTCTATTGAACAAAGGGAGCGACCTGGAGTATGAGAAGCAATCAATGAAGACTGATAGGTAGGGATACCAGGATATATAGCTTTATGAGTCAAAACCAGAATTATGAAGTAAATTTAAGAAGATATTGAGAACCAGTGGTGGTGTTCTAAAAAGGGGGGTTGCGTGGTTGAATTTCTGTGCATGTGAAAGAATCCTAATAGCCATAGTATGCATGGTCTGAAGGTGCTGCAAGTGGATTGAACGGATGCCTGCATAAATAGAAATACTATATTTGAGGCATGAAGTGTTAAGGGCATGAATTAAAGTGTTTTGAGCTGTAATGTCCAGGAATGGGTACACGGCATGAAAATGACGGAGTGCCAAAAAGGTACCTCTAGCAAACGACAGCTCAGAATTAATGAAAACTCCCAAGTATTTGAATGTATCCATGAGGTTGATGGAGGATCCAGCCAGTTGTGGGGAAAGAGCAGGGTCATATGGAGCTACCAGTGATCCAGGAGGCAGTGGTTTTGTTGAGATTTAGTTTGAAGTGTTAGTCTCAAACCGTGAGGCCACTTATCGAGACGGTAATTTAGGGATGTTAAATCAGGAGTAGGGGATCGGTGCAGGTTATTAACAGAAAATCATCCGTGTAGTAGAAAGGACTGGATCCTGTACCTTGAATTGAGGTGACCAATGGACTTAAGAAAATGTTAAAAAGAAGAGGAGCCAAAACTGATCCTCGTGCAAGCCCACAAAACAGAGACTGTGGAGTAGATGTGGAAGAACCTGCAGTTTAGAGAGGATGGATGGAAGATCATAAAGTCGGGAGAGAAGAATGGTATGATCTACTAGATCAAGAGCAGCAAATGGGTCTAGGGAGACAGCTAGAACAGCTTTACCTCCAGAATACTGTGGAGATCACTTAAATGGGTTGCTAGAATGGTTTGGTGCAGTGTCCTGTCTGAAAGCTGGCCTGGCCAGATGGTAAAATGCTGGCTTTTTCCACATGGTCCCAGAGTTGACAGAAAACAATGTTTTCTGTGATTTTTGACTGGTAAGGAAGTTTGAATACTGGGAGGTAATGAGCTGAGTCCAAAGTAATTTTCTTACATGTTGGCCAGATGAAGGCCCGCTTTCAAAAGCCTGGAACAGAAGCAGTAGAGAGTCTATGAATGGGGTTATTCGATAAACTCCCTAACGGTCAATGCTTGTTGTCACGGGTGCATATTGGGCCCCTCCTATAAAGTGAAGGGCTAGTGTACTTTACTTTATGGAAGAGGGGCATACTCATTCACCTAAACCTAGTCATAGCAATTATGCCTGCTCTAGAGCAGATGTCAGCGCACCTGCCTAGATTTGAAGAACACATATGCAAGTTATAATATTCTATAACTTACTTGTGTAGATTTAGGCCCTGCCTATCCTCTTCCCAAGGTTTGCCCCATGCATTTCCTAACTGAAAGTATGTGCAATAGAACATATGCACATACATACAGAACAGCGACTGCCTAAAGGCCTCGCGTAAGTACCCATGCATAAGGACTTAATGCGCGTTTTCCGCACTTAACATTCCATGTGCCCCATGTAGAATTAACACCTATGAGTAGAATAGCGAGAAGGCCAAGAGAGGGCTCCCCAATCCATTTTGATGGAATAGGATTGAGGACACATGTTGTTTTCTGGATGGATGCAATGATAGGTCCTCTGGATTTGTCACATCTAGTACAGATTTTCTTTTCTTACTAAGTTGCTTGTTATTCAGTGGAAGGGTCCTGTTGGTTCCGAATGATCCTCCCAGCTGCCTTCTCTTGTAGTCAGGGCTGGTGTTAGGGGGATGCAACCAGAAGCAACTGTCCTGTGCCCCCATGCTTCAGGGGGCCTCGAGCCTGCCCTGCACTGAAGAAGAGACAGCCTGCTGGTGCTGGGCTTTTGGACCCCTCCCACATTTCTGCTCCAAGCCCCAGCATCGGCCCTACTTAAGTAATTATTATTGCCCGTCCTTCATTTTGCTTTTTATGCAGCAGCGGCCCAAGTTCTTACATCTGTTTCCTGTGTTTGGAGTATTTAATTGGGGATATATTCTAACTATGTGTGTTTGTTTTTTCTGCTCTCTCTCTCTCTTGCTGGTTCAGCCACTGGTTATATGCTACCTTAAAATAAATCTCTCTGTCTCTCTCTCTCTCTACGTATGTACATATATGTAGAGAGAGAGAGAGAAAGAGAGATTTATTTTAAGGTATTAGAAAAATATAGCCAGCGGCTGAACCAACGAGACACTTGGAACTCGGCCCCTAGAGGGGACGTTTGTGCTCCAGAAATTTTAAAGCAAGACCAACAAAGAAATCTAGTGCTTGTATTTCTCGCTCACTACCATAGTAACAGCACTTGATTGCAGATAAGGACCAATTGTCCTGTCCATTCTGCTCAGTTCTTATTCTCTCTGGTTCTCTTCCTCTATGACCAATCTCTCAACCATGTTCTTACCACTGCCCTCCATATCTGCCTCAAGCTTGTTTATAATCTGTTCTCCATCACCTCTGTTGGGAGGCCATTCCAGGCCTTGTCATCTTCCTGACGAGCACTGAGCTAATACAAGTATCTGCTGACTCCAGCAGCCTCATAGGCTGAGAAAAGGCCCCATGGGACCAAAGGGGAATGTTGCACTGGGTATCAGCTAGTTTAAAAATATTCTGGTGTAGATAATGAAGGAAACCGTAGGGTCTGATGCAACGGTCACAGAGAGAGTGTGCAAGTGCCTGTTCTTGGATTCGTGCTTAAGCTGAGCCTGTTTTCTGTGCAGATACTTTTTTTTAGCTAAAAGTAGATGTATGCTGTTGATTATTCAAATCTATGGACTTCATAGCCCCCCCCCCCCCCGATCTATTACTACCTAGGGAACGCCTGCTCAGTCATATAGGTCATTATAGAACCGGGTGCATTATTTTACCCATTATAGAGTGCACAATAATCAAAAAGCCCGTTTCCACGGATAAAAGAATGATTCATTAGAGGAAAAGGCTTAGATTATTGTTCTTGCTAGGAGAGGGAAATAGCAGAGATTGACAGGGTGGCATGGAGGCTGGTTGCAGGGATTCTAATGTGGTGCAGGCATTCAGTGTTCATAGACCGGCCCGGATTTAGGCCCAGGCAATTGCCTAGAGTGCCAAACCATGAAGGAGCCAAATACAGTATATAGGTCAAAGAGGAGCCTGACCTGCTCTAGTGCCACATGCATATGGTGCTTCAAAGGGACACCAGTGTGGCAATAGAGCGTATCTCTCCTGTTCTTCTAGCTCTCCAAAAACGTCGGAATCTCTGAACCCTCCTCTCTAACCCTTCTCTCTGAGATCTGCTGTCTGGTTTTGCCTATGGGCAGCAAAATCTGAAATCCAGCCCTGCTTATAGAGAAAAAGATCCTGCTGGTGAGGGCTCGGAAATGTGAAGGATCTTGGAGTGTTTATTCCTCCACCCAGGGTAACGCAAGTCCTGCTTTATATAGGACAGTACTATTGGAGCAAAAGTGAGATGCACAATTGGACTGGATTTCATATATGTTCCATATGGGCATATCTAGGATTTAAAAAAAAGTGAAAATGGTTCTATATCATGATCTGTCTTCTCTTCCCCGTCCCTCTCTCACTGCTGTCGGCACCTTTCCTCCCTTCCTTGTGCTTCTTCCTGGTTCACTTCTATCTCTCACAACAGGGCCCACTTCATCTACCCCTTCCCATTTCTCTCTATGCCTCCTTCCCGAACTCTTCACTGGAGTGGAGGAGTAGCCTAATGGTTAGATCAGTAAACAACGTGGAAGTCTCGTTCAAATCTCACTGCTGCTGCTTGTGATCTCGGGCAAGTCACTTAACACTCATGCCTCAGGTGCAAACTTATGGGCCAATACAGGAAGACTAGCGCAGCAGATAACGCAGCTTATACGCACAAGTTCTGCCACGCCAAATTCAGAAATGAGATTGATGCATGTGTAAACAGCAAAAGAAAACAATGCATAAACTGCAACAGCAAGCGTATCTAAATAATGAACTGTGTATATTAAAATGAAATGCTAATGTCTGCGCCCAATGTAGAGAAACGCATAGAGGATTATATAAGCAGCAGGAGCGCCAATATCTCTACGCCTGGTCTGAGGTGACTTAAACATCTTGCGTGTGCAGGGAAAGACTGTTTCAGGATATGTACCAGTGAACAGTTACCTTCAACGGGAACATTTTCTGCGTGTATCTTTCTGTGTATAAGTGAAAGTTTGGCGTTCAAGAACACATGTCTTTTGCTTTTTATCCTTGTGTATCTTCTGGACTCGCTTTTATCAGTCTCCATTTACTGTTGGGTCTCCTTGTTGTGATTTCATTAAAAAAAATGTTTTTTTGTGAAATAGTTATAGGCTGAGCACCAAAAATCCTGCATATCCTGCGCGCATAATGTGAGCCTTTGACATTTACACGCATGCACACATGGCTACTTGCACTGACTTCCTTCCTTTCAACTTTATGCCAAAGTTTTGCACCCAGCTCATTTACGTACATGCCCTTTGCCACATACCGGCGCTGAAGTCTCGCACTATCGGCACGCTATGAAACGCATGCACAGCTGATAGCGTGTGACTTCAGTGCCAGTTTTCTGCATTGGCCTGTTAGATTGTAAGCCCTCTGGGGACAGGGACATACCTACTTACCTGAATGTAACTTGTGTTGAGCTGCTCCTGAAAAAGGTGCGAGCAAAGTCTCTTCCCTTTCCTCTTTCTCTCCCTCTCTTTTCCCTCACATGCCTTTCAATTCTTATTCCCCCTAAATTCATAGTAACATAGTATATGACGGCAGATAAAGACCAGTATGGTCCATCTAGCCTGCCCAGTAAGGTGGCTAGAGTAGGTGTGCCCGCCGCTCCATGCAGGTCACCCCCTCTATATTTTGAGGTATAAGAAGTAGTTACATTTATTTTGATTTTATTCTCACCTCACCAAGGTTCCTCCCGTTATCTTGTTCCTCGTCATCTCTACTTCCCCTTGGACATATCTCTGTGTTTCCCTCCTTTCCTTTCCTTTTTTAAATTTTATTTTATTGAAGTTTTAACATTACATATGAATGGATGAAGTATTAACATCCACATGAATGAAAAGATAATGCATTATATAAGCAGAGCAAGAAACAAAACAACTATAAGAAATATACATCCATACCACATTAGTCCACAAATAAAGGAAATACAAGGGGATACCAAGAAGTACACTAGTAGAGGCAGGACCAAAGGACCCACCACCAACTTTCACAAATAAATAACTAAGCAGGTGGAGACTTAAGTGTCAGCCATATGGGAAGAAACCGCAACCTGAACAGGAATTGCGTCCTTTCCTTAAGAGGAGGGAAGAGTCAGGACCGAAGGGAGGAGGAGGGTGAGAGAAAGGGAAGCAAGCGCAGTGGAGCTGAAGAAGACTAAGATGATGGAAGAGAAGCTGGGAAAGAACCTCTGGGTATATAAGGAAGAGATGAAGAGAAACCTGGAGAGAGAGAGAGGTTCTTCCTCACATCTTCCCTTCCCCTATCTTTGCAGACTCTTCTCCCTTTTCTTCTTTCTGATCTTGGTATACTATCTTTCTCTTCTCTCATTTCCCTTGGAGGTTGGGGGAGGACGAGAAATGGAGAAACGTTCTCTCCTCAGGGTCTTTTCCACCTCTCCATAACGTAGCCTTTTTAAATTCATCTCCCATACCCTCTTAAGGTTTCACCACTTCCGCCCACCCCATCAAAGATTCCTTTCCATCATCTCCCTGCCCATTTGCCTTTCTTTCTCCCCTCCCTTTGTTTGGATTCCCCTTCATTCTACTCCTCCCCATCTCTATGGTTTATTTACATCTTCCCCTTCCTCGGGTTCCATGCATTTCCTAAGGGTGCAGTGCTAAGGGAAGAAGCCCTCAAAATAGTGACACAAGTGAAAGTGCCCCCTGTTACAGAAAGAGCTTCTGATAATATACTCAGGAACGAAATTTAGCAGGAATGCGAAACAGGACTTTATTTAAGGGATAGGACCTTTAATTTTATTACAGGGAGTGAGCTGCATCTCCTTATTGAAAGATCAGTAAGAAGAGGAATTGAAAAGGAGCAGCCAACACTTCCTTCTCTATGTCCCACCTTCTGCCTCCCCCCAGTCTTGGGTTAGTTTATTGCTAATTATCTCTGAGATTTCCTCCCTTTTCTCACATGTACATTTTTTAGGCAATCTCAACCTCCACTTGGATCCTCCTACTCGACCACGAGATAAGGTTTTCATCTCTCTCCTTGAGGACCTTTCTTTAATACAACATGTCTGCGTCCTGGCACACAGCAGGTCACATGTTGGACCTCATTATTACCCCTTATGCCTCTCCCTTCTTTCCTCTGATGTTGTCGTCTCTTCCACTTCCATGGACTGACCATTTCTGTGTCCGGTTTTCCTTGAGGCCTTCCTTTTTCTTCGGGCCCTTCTTCCTTGCCCTCCCCATCATGGCAGGTCCAGCGGCATATTTCTCCCCATGCCCTACAGCTTTTTCCATCGGCGGATCAACTGCTCCCTTCAGATTTCTCCCTCCTGTCCCCTGATTCCCAGGTCTCTTCTTGGAATACCACTCTCTCCACCTCGCTTGATCTTCTTGCACCCCCTCGTCCCCCTCATGCTGCTCCCTGTTCCCGTCAACACCCATGGTACCATCCAGATCTCAGGCTTCTCCGTACTCATTTGCGCCATGCTGAATCCAAATAGCGCTCCCACCCCCTCCTCCTCGACCCATGCTGTATTTCGTCAGTGTCATCAAAAATATCGCCAGTCAATCAACCAGGCGAAGTATGATTATTATTCCCATTTCATCTCCTCAGCTTCGCAGTCCTCCTACCGCCTTTACACAGTGTTCTGAACTCTCATCTCTTCCTCCATCTTCATCCCCCTCTGCTTCGGCTGGCATGGACCCTACTGCACTAGCAAAGTTTTTCTCGGGCAGGGTCCAGTCCCTTCGTTCTTCCTTTCCCTCTTGCCCCGGTCCTCTTTCTCTTATCCCCATGTCTCCCCCCTCCCCTCACCCACCCTTTTTCCCGCTTGTATGCACACCTGGTCATCTTTCAGTTTGATCTCAGCATCTGAGCTTGTCACCTCTCTGTCGGTTGCTCATAAGACTACCTGCTCTCTCGACCCCATTCCCTCTGCTTGGGTTCTCGAAACCTCATTAGGTCTCCTCCCTCCTCTTTTGTCTATGCTTGACATCAGCCTGGCATCTGGCCATTTCCCTGCCCTCTGGAAGCAGGCTCTTGTCTGCCCCATCTTTAAGAAGCCTTCCCTTGACCCCTCTCTTCCTGCTAGCTGGTGTCCAGTGTCTAATCTCCCCTTCCTGTCGAAAGTCCTCGAATGCTTTGTATTCTCTCAATTCTCTTCTCATCTTCTTACCATTAACGCACTTCATCCATGTCAGTCTGGTTTCCGGGAAGGCCATAGTGTTGAATCTATTCTCCTCTCTTTGCTAAATAAACTCCATGTCGCACATGAGCAGGGTAATCTTACTATTGTGGTTTCCCGTCATCTTTCCTCTGCATTCGACTTTATAGATCATCGTACTCTTCTCTCCTGTTTGTCAGACTTTGGTGTTGCTGGTACTCCCCTCAAATAGTTTTGGTCCTTTCTTACAACTCGCTCCTTCTCTGCCCTCTCTGGCACCTCGTCTTCTTCTGCAGTCCCTCTACCCTTTGGCGTCCCCCAGGGTTCGGCCCTGTCACCTCTTTTGTTCAATGTTTTTTTGGCTCCCCTCTATCTCTTGGTCCAGCAGTCAAGTGTTTGAGCTTACTACTACGCAGATGACATTCTTCTTTTGCACCGTACCCCTCCCTCAGCTCCTGATATCTCTCCCCTGAATTTATGCTTAGACCAGATCCATTCTTGGCTAACCTCCAACTACTTTCATCTTAATCCCGCAAAATCCTCGGCCACTTGGATAACCTTTGGCACCCCCCTCCCTCGTTAGCCCCTGTCATTGCATCCACTGATATTCCCCTGGTGTCCTCCTTTAGATATCTTGGGGTTATCCTGGATTCTGCCATGACTTTCACTGAACATATTCCTCTGTCTCTTGCCATTGCTTCTTTCATCTTCATCAGATCCGCTCTGTCCGTCCTTTCTTCTCTGAAGCTTTGTCCATATTCCTCCTGCCCCTAGTCATTTCCCGGCTTGATTACTGCAACATAGTCTTAGCTGGTCATCCATAATGTCAACTACGCTTTTGCAGAACACCGCTGCCCTCATCCTCACTCATTCCTCTTGTTTTGATCATGTATCCCCTCTCTTGGCCCATTTACACTGACTTCCTGTTCGCTATCGAATCCAATATAAAGTTCTCATCATAGCTCATAAGGTTATTCACACTTCCACTTCTTGCTAACTAGCCTGACCTCATTCACTTTCACCCCCCTCCCAGCTTCTACATTCCATTCATACACATAGTCTAGCCCTTCCCTCTGTCTCTCAGGCCCACCTGGAGTGCACCTGTCATGCCGTCTTCTTTTTCCTGGCTCCCACTTTATGGAACTCCCTTTCCCCTGCCCTCCGCTCTGAGCTTTCTCTCCCCAGGTTTAAGACAGCCCTAAAAACACACTTATTTCAGCTGGCTTTCAGTATAACCCCTCACATGCCTTGCCCTCCGCTTTAGTCGATCCTTCGGGATCCCTGTTTGTTTCTTTTGTTTTTGTGTGTGTTGGTCCTCTCCCCTCTGTCATTTTCTCTCTGTTCTTAACTCTCTTCTGTCCTTTTGCTATTTCTTTCCTTTAATTTAAAAGACATTCTTTTTCTTTTCTTTCTTTGCGGCCCCCTATTTATTTTATTGTAAACCACTTTTATGCTCCAGCCCTAGCTGTATATCAAGTTGACATAAATAAATAAATAATACTTGAACCTCTAAACAGAACAGTGCCATCTGATGGCATTATTTTAGATTGCATCTTAAATATAGTAGACTTGAACTGGGGGGCTGCTGTATATCTCAACATTCCCAGTCCCTTCCCCTTCACTGCTCTTCCCCTAAGTGCATGGTTTCTTTTGTAATCATAAAGCATAGGAGAGGGAGGTGTAGCCGCTGCAGAAACTCAGAATGTGTGATGGACCCTTCTCCAAGCTGCCAGCCTACTGTCGCTGACACTGATCTGACTGTTAAGGAGAAGGAAAGGCAGAGGATGGCTAGCTTTTTAAATGTGGTAATATCTGTTACAGCTTTTACCAAGGGGATGTCCTATATTCTAGGAATGCCTCAATGGTCACCCTCTCTTTCCCCTGCTATTTATGGAGGATTTCATGTTATTGCAGGCCCTCCTATGAGTGGAAGCGGCAGGTCACCCAGCGGAACCCTGTGGCCCAGAAGAAACGGAAAATGTCACTGCTGTTTGACCACTTGGAGTCATCTGAACTGGCTGAACACTTCACCTACCTAGAATACCGCTCCTTCAGCAAGATTCTGGTAGGTGATCTCAGGGGAAGGGGAACTGGCTGTTTGTTGATCTGGAACCATTTAATGGAGAAAGACCAGGACTAGCTTACCTGTCTCCTGGTGACCTGGCTTTGTAATGGGGCAGAACCAGTGTTAGATCAATGTACCCTGATGACCCCCTAGCATGGTTTTCTCCAGTGTAAGGCCTCTCTGAGGGAGGGACTCAGGTGGAGTGAAGAATGAATGAGGGTTTGGACATCTTGTCCCTATGTGGTACTGACTGGGGGGAAGGGAGAGAGGCGGGACCAGGGACATAAAATGGGCCTCACAGTACTGGTTTCCAGTTTCAGGATTATCACAGCTTCGTGATGCATGGATGCACAGTGGATAACCCTATCCTGGAGCGATTCATTACCCTCTTTAACAGTGTTTCGCAGTGGATTCAGCTCATGGTGCTCAGCAAGCCCACTGCCCAACAGCGGGCCCAAATCATCACCCAGTTCATCAAAGTTGCGCAAGTGAGGGATTCCATCCCATCTATTCAATACTGTTTTGTCTTGGTCTGGCTTCCTGGCTTGCTCTGCGATACTCTCTCTCACCTTTCATTTCTTATGGACTGTTGGTCTCTCTGTGGCCTCTGTCTCTCTTTATCTTTTTACCTGTGTGTTTCTGTGGTCTGTTTTTCTCTCTCCCTCAGCTTTGATGTATCTCTGTTGTTTTCTTCAATAAATTTCTCTTTTTCCTTCTTTCCATGGCATATTGTTGTATGTTACAAAGCTGATATTCGAATAAAGTATGTTCCTCGCTTGCGAGTTAGACTCCTAAGTTGGCCTCTTTGAAAATTTATTAGGGCTGAGAGCCTAAATTTCTGCTCAAAATTTCAAAATTCCTAAGAAGGACACAAGATTAGCGGAATATAATTTTGTGTAAATAAATACATTTAGGAGCATAAAAAGTGGATGGCAACAGGGAAGAATTTAGGCCATGGAAGAAATACTTGAAGCTTAGCACTGATGTTCAGCACTAGGTTCATAGATTAAGCTCATAAATCTAAGCAAATGAATGGCAGACCTAAATTTATAAGCATTCAGCTCAATATTCAGCCAAGGTGGTCAGAGTTTTTTTTTTTAAACACCAGCCGCCATGGCTGAATCAAATCCGGATATTCAGCACCAGGATTTGGATAGTGGCTGGTGCTCAATATCCAAATTCAGCACTGGCCCAGTGGCAATCATTAAAGCATGTACTTCAGCCCAAATGTTTAGGAGAGACCCTTTCTGATTTATTAATTCATTGGTTCTCAATTTAGAAGCTCAGCTTTTTTGAATATCAGACTACTTTGGTGCCCTAAGATTGGAAGTGGAAAACAGACTTGATAAAACCAATCAATCAAAATGAATCCTATCTAGCCATGACCAGCTTTTCTGTCTTTCTATGGCCCATGTGCATGACGGCTTCACTAGGACTGCCTTTATCTCACTGTTTTATTGCTTGCGCCTCTCTCTCTCCCCTCCTTTTTGACTGTCTCTCTTCTTCCCCAGAAGCTCCTGCAGCTGCAGAACTTTAACACTCTCATGGCTGTGGTGGGAGGTTTGAGTCACAGCTCTATCTCTCGCCTGAAGGAAACGCAGAGTTTTGTTAGCTCGGAGACCACCAAGGTAGGCAGAATCCCAGTTTCTCTCTCTCTTTCTCTCTCTTCCTCTCGCTTTCTGCCCATCTGACATACTGTCTCTCTTTCCATGGGAGATCTTCGAAGGCCTGACAGAGCTGGTGACTTCCTGCGGGAACTATAGCCAGTATCGGAAACGCTTCTCTGAATGTGCTGGCTTCCGCTTCCCCATCTTGGGTGTTCACTTGAAGGACCTGATTGCCGTCCATGTGGCGCTACCTGACTGGCTAGACAAGGCTAAGACCCAGGTCAATGGGGTGAAGATGCAGCAGTTGTATGCCATCCTGAATGAGCTGACACTAGTTCAGACCCTCAAACCCTCATTTGAAGCTAACATGGATCTCATCAACCTCCTAATGGTATGATGGAGGGGTGAAAAGGTCTCACGCCTCAGCTCATCACCCAGTTTCCCTATGCCCTCATCTACCTTAACAATGTACTTGGTCCTTCTCTCACCAGGTCTCTCTTGATCAGTACCGGTCTGAGGAGGAAATCTACCAGCTCTCCCTTCAGCGAGAACCCCGCAACAAATCTACAGTAAGAAAGAGTGCAACTTGCCTTATTTTCCTCAGAGAGATTTCTAGACTAACTACTAAATGTCAGAGTAGATTATTGGTGAGTGGAATATTGCAAGGCCTTTTTCGTGGGGTTTGCCCTTTTCATTTCCTTTAAGTTCTTTGCTTCCTGGCAGACTGCAGTTAATAGTAACTTACAAGAACTCTATGAGGCTTTTTCTTGTCACAAGAGCTGGTACAATTTTCACAGCAGTCAGTTTCCTGAGCTCCGGCAGCCATTAGACAGTCTGATGAAGGATCCAAGGGTGCTTTGGTTTTCAGATTGCTAGAGTAAGTGTACAGGTTTCATCTAACCTTGCATCTTGTGTTTTTTGGTCCAGTGGTTCTCCTTTCTACTTGTTCGAGGTTGGGATTCTACCACCATGAACTTTCTTTCACAACAGCCCAGTGATTTTTTTCTCCATAGATTCTCCCACCATTCCTTGTTTAGTCCTTGTAGCTATGGTCTTAAAGCTGCGAGCCGGCACCAGAGCGCTTTTCTGAACCCTACTGTATATAGGGGTTGTAAACCAACTGGCAGGGGTCACTGTAACTATGGACCCTGATTCCCTACCTCCGTGGCTGTGCGGTATCCCCAGCCCTAACTGAGCCTTGGTGGAGGATCTGACTCAAGGCTTAAATTGGGGACCTTCCATGTTGCACTGTACAGTACTGCCACTGATATAACAGGCTGGACCAACATGTGTCTTTCATTCTCTTCTCTCCCACCCACATTTTTTGTGTCTCCTTGGCTACAGGTCTCTAGTCCCACCTCTCCTACGCCACCGCCTCTTATTGACGAATGGGCTTCAGCTGTGAAGCCAAAACCGGATCAGGCCATCATCGTTAAACATATTGAAAAGATGGTGGATGTAAGTAGCTGCCCTTTTGAAGCCCTTGTCTAAAACTGCTTGGTCCTTCAGCACTTGACGCATGTTCTCTCATGCCTTGGAAACTCACCTCCTACTCTCTACCCCCTTCTTATTTTGCTCCCGTAGTCTGTGTTTCGGAATTTTGATGTGGATGGTGATGGACACATTTCCCAGGAGGAGTTCAAGAGCATCCGGAACAATTTCCCTTATCTTTGCAGCTTTGGGGATCTTGATGAGAACCAGTGAGTATTTTTTGACCTCTCATATAGGTCAAAAACGGGACTTATTCTTTACTGAAATCTGCCCTGAATCCCTGCCTAGGATCCCTTATTCTGGAAGCAGAGCTGAATCAAGATAGTGGAGCAATGTGCAAGGAAGGAACTCTAACAGCAGTGATATATGCTCCCTAGGAGCAGGGTTATGGGGTACGGGTACCTGCACAGTGTGGTGGTTACAGGCCCACAATTAGGCATAGGCAACTGTCTAGGACACCACATTTAGAAAGTGACAAATACTCCTTCTTACTTTAGGGCCATCTGCATGTGCTTCTTGAAAGCGGCACCACTATAGATGTCCTCTGCTCTCCTTCTGGTTCTCCAATCTTGTTGGGATATCTAACAGCCCCTTCCTCCCTCTGCTCTGGGGTCTGCTGTCTGGTGTAACCTATGGGTGCCAAAATCTTAAATCCGGCCCTGTGTGGTTACAGCCCTAAAAAGCAGCGTTATCATGTTTAGAGGTTGGGTGAGGAACGGGAGAAGGGACAGTGGGTGTCAGGTTCCTATGGAAATTTGTGAGTGCCTATGTCATTCTGGCCTTTATCTACCAGTCATTCACTCTATAACAACGCTTGAACATGGCGATTTCGTTCCACACTTGCCCTAGGAGAAAATGTCCTTTAGTGTCCTGGAAAAGACATGGATACGGGTGGGTTCTCCAGGATAGGATCATAGAAGGTATAGTGAGGAGCATGAGAGATCTCTCACTACAGTGCCTCCTACTCTTCTTCATGCCTTTCTTACCCCATAGGCTGGAAAGGTTATGGCTTTGGCTGCCATGATGCTCCTGGGTTTTTCTTTTCTCACAGGGATGGGTGGATCAGTAAAGAGGAGATGACTTCATACTTCATGAAAGCAAGCTCTGTGCTCAACTGCAAGATGGGCTTTATTCACAATTTCCATGAGACCACCTACCTGCGCCCAACCTCCTGTGAACATTGCAAGAACTTTGTAAGTGCCATGGGAGGCGGGGAAAGGGAGGGAGGTGGCTGGACATTAACATGACCCTTAATCCTCTAATGCTCCGCTGCCTCTCGCAACACCCAGTTTTAACTCCTAATCTTAACTTCCATCCTATTCTCCACAAATATCCTTTAACCTTTGATCCTTCACCTTGCACATCCAATCAAAATCCTGACCCTTGAGTTGACCTGGGAGCATGTGCTGCACACCACCAGGAGGATGCCCTGATTTTAATTGCTAGACCAGGACTCTACTGCCCAAGCTAGTCAGGGCTGGGGATACTACATAGGCAGCAGTAACAGTCCCCAGGGTGTGAAGAGGGGCAGAATGGGGAGACTGTCTCTGTTATCATTCAGTGACAATGTCACTAGAGTGCGCATGCCAGAAAGATCCATGGTTTGTGGTTCCTCACTGAGAACTAATATTGCAGTGGCTGGTACTGCGTTGGAAGTGCAGAGATGCCAAGGATGACCCACCCCAAAGAGTAAGAGTTACCACTCCAGGAAGGGAGGTTGAAGTCCAAAGAGTGAGACTTGTTTTCAGATGGTGCATCCAGGGTCTAAATCTAGAATGATTTAAATGTAGAATTGTTTTGCAAATGAGAAAAGCAGCATAAATTGATATTTGCTTTTCTTTGGAACCTCTGAAAGAATATAGACATAGTGGAGGCAATATGGACAAATTCTCTGGGCTTAAAATTTCTCTCCACTCAGGGACTAGAAGTAGTTGCGTAAACCTGTACTTGTAGGTGTGGGGAAAAGGGATGGAGGAGGAGGAGGCAGTGCACAGGAAGGTGGACTCAGATTTCTTCCTCCTGGCTGGGCCACTTGGTGTTTCTTCTCTTCGGCTTGTCTCTCATGAAAGCAGTGATCAGGATCAGTGCACGGGCATTGAGGCTCGAATGCTTGAGAGAAGGGGCTCAAAGAGTGTAAGAGTGAGAAAGCCTTCAAACGACGGTGACACACTCCTAATGAGTGAGACTTGGCATCTCTAGAAACGGGATATAAAATAATTTTACAGGAGCAGGAAGGAAATTGCCAAGCCAAAAATGAAAATCCTAATTAATCTTCCACGTCCTAGAATCCTAATCCTAACCTTAACACAACCCTCAACCCTTTAATCTCCAACTCTTAATCCATTTTTCCATGGCTCTTTAACCCGTAAACCTCACCCAACTCAGAGACAGAGTCCTCACGGTTCCAGTGCTGTATCTCCTCCCTCCACCTCTCATCTGCTCTTTTTTGTCCCTCTTACTTCTTCTTTACTTATCTCTCTGTCTCTATCTCTGTTCTTCTCTCCTCCCATGCTTTCTTTCTCTCTCTCTTCCCCTCTTTTCTATTTTTTTTGCTCTTTCTTTGTTCTTCTTTCCCTATCTACCCTTCCTCCTTCCCTCTCTATCTTCCCTCCCTACTTGCTCGCCCCATTTTTATCCCTTCTCAGGCTTGACGTCCACTTTCCTTCCCAACAGATCCTTGGAATCTACAAGAAGGGACTCAAATGCCGTGGTAAGTCATTTAACTCTAATCCCAAATTTGCGTAGTCCAGCACTTCCTGGGAGAGGTTTGGCAATCCAAACACAAGGCTTGCCTAACCGGATCAGACCATGGATGCCTCTTGCCCCAGCATCACGCCTCCCACCTCTGAGAGCTACAAGCTGCAGGAGCTCAGAAATAAGGCCTTTGTAGAGTCGGCCATCTGTTGTCACCCTCTTCCAGTTCAGTGTGTCATGGTTTGGGGTACCGTGAATCTGGACTGACGTCCCAGACCGTTCTGTTAGATAACCTGCCTTTAATGTGTCTTCCATAAATCTGTCTGGCCTGGGTTGTTCCATGTGCCCCCTACAATGTCCCGTGGGGTAACTGTGGTGTGTGGAGACACTTCTTATTTTTGGCTTTCATCCTGCTGCCTCATACTATCATCAGGTTCCCCCTGTTTCCTGTGAATAACCCAGTGGATAATAATAGTACTGTTACACTTTCTAGGATGTTATGTGCGTCTCCTCCTCTCAGTACTTCAGTTTCTTCTATTCTAGGCTGGTCTTGGTACTTCTCTGGCTGGGTCTATATTCAGCTTCTGGATCCTGCTAGCACTGCAGTGCTAGGGTGGGTGGGAGTCGATTGGTAATCCCATGATTGTGCTACTGTCCATCTCTCTCGTTGCAGCTTGTGGGGTGACCTGTCATAAGCAGTGCAAGGACCTCCTTTCTGTGGAGTGCCGGAAGCGTGCCCGTAGCGTCAGTGCGGAAAGCCCCTCGTCTCACCAGGCACGCTCTTTCAGCTTCTCCCTACCCAGCCCAGCTCGGAAGTCCCCACAGCACACAGGTACCCCATGATACTCTATTCTGAGAAGAAATTGTTGCCCCGGTGCTGGGTTCCCATTTTTGGAGAAAGGGCATCTTGTTAGGGTTGGTCAATTACTGGGGGGGGGGGGGGGGGGGGGAGGAAGAGATGGCAGGATTGTGAAATCCCAGAATGCTCTGCAAAATAAGACTGGGCAACAGATATCAGTGTTTATACTGTCACCAACTAACTCCAGGTCATCAGGGACAGGCCTAGCCAGACCTGAGTTTATCCCATTCCATGCCTGGACTTGTAGTGATAACTTTCCTTTAATAAAATCATATACTATAAGATCCAGCATGCTGCTGTTGTTGTGCCGTTGAGTTAATGTTGACTCATGGTGACACTATTGGTGTATACTGACAACCCTTATTCCTGTGCAGGTGCCTTTCTTCTCCCATCTCCTTTTATTAAAGGATCCACTTATCCTGTTGTGGGTCATCCTGTGAGGTTTAACAGGAATTCAAATGTCTATACTGTTCTCCGTACCCCCTTCCCAAATGGAGCTAATTTCTCCAGACTCATTTAGTGCTCTCTCTTCACAGACTCTTTTCCCAAGCGTGCACATCTGCCCATCTCACTGTACCCTCAGGATGGAATTTCAAAGCTTTGATTCCCCTTCTCCATCCCCCTCCCTATGTCCCTTTTTCTATGTCTTGTTTGTGCAGAACAGAGAGAGCGAGAGAGAGAGCAGTGCCTCCGCCCTCTCTTCCGCCCTCTCCCAACTGCTAATCTTGTTTCCTGCCCCCACCCCCTACTGCCCTATTCAGCTATAACAGATAGTACATGCTGTTTCCTGTTTGTGTAAGGATGAAGCAGAGAGGGATGAGATAGAAGGGGTGGGGGGGGGGAGGAGGAGAGAGAGAGATAGGGAAGGGAGAAGGAAGGTGGGAGGAGGAAGCTGTGGGAGGGAAAGGTGAAAGAAGGAGGTAAGCAAAGAAAAGGGGGAGAAGGTGAGAGAGGAGAAAGTAAGACCAGGACTGGATTTGCGATTTCAGCAGCAGGGCTTGCTTAACCATGAGGTCAACTAGGCAGTTGCCTAGAGCGGCACCTTGAGTTATTTGCACCAGCCTTGTTCAGCACCCATAGGCAGGATCAGAGGGTGAGGGCAGGAATCCTCCCTTCGGAACAGCCAAGGGATCTCCTGGAGACTGGAAATGGGGGTGGGAGTCTTGGGCAAGAGTGTCATGGTGGGGCGTTTTTGAAGTTGGTACCACTGGACAACCCTAAAGGAAGGGAGAAGGCTTATATTTTTGTGGTCTGGGGTGTCTTACGCATTTATCACCCTAGGCAGTTGCCTATGTTGCCTGTGCATAAATCCAGGCCTAGGTGAAACTGAAAAGAGGATGGTAGGGTATAGGACAAAGGAGGGGTGGGAGGACAGATAGGAAAGGTGAATGACAAGGGGTGAGAGGATAGAGAAGGGGAATATAGGAAGGAGAGGACCAGAAAAGGGGAAGGATAAGGGAATAGAAGTTTATTAGTGAGGAGGGTGTATAAGAAGTGAGGAAGGACTGTGAGGTAAGTGTGAAAGGAGGGAAAGCCAGAGAGGTGCTAATTCTCCACAATCTGCTGATCCAGAGCTGATCTTAAACTCTCATCCCAGTGCACTGTGGGGCTTGTGTTTCATATATAAGCTCTTTATGGACTGTGCCAATACAAGAGCTCAAAGCCAGGACTGACTCAGCCTGTCCCCAATGACCTGGAATTGAGAAATTCTCTCAGCCTCTCTCTTTATGCCAAGGGCTTCAAAAACCTGATCTGGAGACTCCACAGCTGGTCAGCTTTCCAGGATATCCAAAATTAATATGCATGAGACAAATTTGCATACAGTGCATGCAGATTTGTCTCATATGTATTCATTGTGGATGGATATCCTCGAAACCCAACTGGTTGTGGAGTCCCCAGGACAGGTATGGGAACATCTGCTTTAACATATCCCACTGAAAGAGTTATTATAAGAATATTAGAATTAACTCTTGTCATTTGCCAAGTGTGTTTGCTTTGCTTTCTCTGGTGCTCAGAAGAGTTTGGATCCTTTCTGATTATAGACCTCTGAGATCTTTCTTTGAGGGCAGAAAGGCTGGACCTCCATCAGTTACAGACCTTCCTCTGACAGTAGAGAAGTCTGAGCATCCTCCCATTACAAGCCTTAAGGAGCTGTCTCCTGCTATTGGAGTCTGAACCTTCTGCAATTAGGGGCCTTGTGATGGGAACCTTTCTCTGAGGTTAGAGAGTCTGAGTCTATGGTAATTACAAGTCTGGGCAGCCTCACTCTGACAATAGTGAGTCTGGTCCTCCTAAAGTTCTCTGGTTATAAGCTATGGAGAAAAGGGGTCAGGGGACTGGAGGGGGCTCCTTCTGATGGCAGAAAGTATGGTTCTATGGATATGGGTCTTGGGTGTGAGGAAGGGTCCTTCTGATGGCAGAGCACATGGGCTTCCTCTGGTTATAGACCTTGGAGAGAGGGTTGGGGTAGACCAAGACTTCTTCTAATGGCAGAGAATATGAGTCTTCTCTGGTTACAGGCTTTGTGTGTGGGCAGGGGGCTCCTTCTGAGGGCAGGAGGAATAGGCATCCTCAGGTTACAGTCCTAAGAGGCAGGGTCAGGGGGATTGGGAGTAGGGTTGCCAACTGGCTCCAGATGCGCCCGACAGGCTTGATACAGTCCTGGGTTTACCCCATTGCATGCAGGGACATGTGGTCGTGTTTTTCTTATGTAGTGCAATGGAAAAATCAGAACTACATGTCCCTGCATGCAGTGGGGTAAACCTAGTAATGGATCAAGCTTGTCGGGCGCATCTGTTGGGAGTGGCTCCTTCTGATGGCAGGAAGCATGGGCCTCCTCCGGTTACAGGATCTTGGAGAGAAGGGCTGGGGATCCTTTCAATGGCAGAGAGTATGGGCCTTCTACAATTACAGGATTTGTATGTGGGGAGGGGGTAGGAGGGCACCTATATTCAGGCCTCTTCTCTATCAGTCATTGCTGGTATATACAGCTAAAAAACCTAGCAATTTTCACAGGAAATAAAACTTAAATCCTCCCTTTTACCCCCATCTAGTGTTCATTCCTAGCAGTGCATGCACCAATAACTAAACGTTTGTCTTGTGAAATATCTGTGCGATCAGTGTTCACTGCAAGAAAGGAGAAAGCAGAACAATAAGAAAAGATAAGCAGATCCCAGCCTTGCAAGATCCCATTGCTATGCTCAGTATATCACATCTTGACGCTCCTTTTCCTATGTTTCGTTTTCATGCTGTAGATGGGGACCTGCAGGTGGTGGAAGACGGAGTGTATGATGTTCACCTCTAGGTTGCACCCACTACCGCAGATCCTGCTGGTTGCCTTTCCCGGCCTCAGCTAGAGGAGCAATAGCTGCTTCCAACACAGATGCATGTCTGGTGCCTTCAGGACTCTGCCCTGTGATGTTCTCAAGTGGAATAATGACCAGGTCTGGGCCAGCTTGTATCTCAGCACGGAGATGCTTCCCTTTCACGCGTGCATACCAAAGCAGGACGGGGAGAGGAGAGGAGAGGAGCTGAAATCAGAAAAGATATGAACTGTTACCTCCTTGCAGGTGTGTTCCTCTACAGTCTCTCTCTCCTCATACACACACTGGAAAGAGGGAACAGCACTTTCTCAATAAAGGATTCAGTTCTGTGTGATCTGGCGGTTTCTGATTGGTTATGTGCTCTTTTCATTGCTTTCCCCATGGGTGTTATCATAAAGGTAGTTTCACACTCTCTCACTCTCCTGTTCTCACACTTCCTCACGTTCTCACATTAACCCAGATTGTCACCCTCCCTCAATATGTTTCCCAAACACTCATTCTCCCACATGATCACACACACTGAGGCTGTTTTCAATGTAAAGAGTGAACATTTCTATAGAAAGCATCTCCCAAGAGGATTGTAGCCAGCTATTAAAAGATGGTTTATCCTGCAACTTCTAATGCAAAATCACATCAGCTGTATCAGTGTATTATCAAAGAAACACTATGGGGCTTGTTTACAAAGCCGCGGTAGCGGTTTGCGATCGTAATCGGAGCCGCGGCCCCATTGATTTCAATGGGGCCGCGGCTGCGATCGCGATCGCGAACCACTACCGCGGCTTTGTAAACAAGCCCCTATGTTTCTTTAGTGGAAAGAAAAGCCTTTGAATATACACGTGTAACAAAATTATCATTGTATTATAGGGTAAAAGAAACCTGCTAAAATTCTGTACTCGAGATATTACTTCCCGTATATTATTCATGGGCAGCTCCACTGCACATGATAGAAAAAGCCCACCCTTGAAAGCCCTCCTCCACCTAGCGGATGCTCTTAATCCCATTCTTTGCAATGTAGCTAGCGTTACATAAACACAAGATAACATTTTCTATCCATTTTCTATTGTTCTTATACCTATATAGAATCCCCTTGCCAAATTCTTTGCACGATCTGATCCCAATTCATCTCTGTTATTTCCTGACCAGTGTCATTCACTCATGCTTGTTTACAATTTTTTAAGGTAACTTTTTCTTCTGCCATTATTAATGTTTTCCTCTCCCATTCATCTTTGAAATTAGAACTTTATTTGCTAGCGAGGTGTTAACTGGCTTTTTGAATGTGGTATTTGGTATTCTGGAAAAAGACAAGGAAGTATCCATGTACATTGGTGTGATATACAGACTCCTTTGCAGGCAGAAGGAAAGGACAGTGAAAGATATTAACAAAATTGCTATGAAAGGGGAAGTGCTACTGCTAGGCAACTTTAATCTGCCTGATGTTGATTGGGACTTTCCAGTTTCGGTGTCATCTAGAAGTAAAGAGACCAGGGAGAACTGGTAAGAGGCTGGTAAGAGGCTCAAATGGTGGGGGCACTACTAGAGCTGGTGCTTAAATGTGGATAGTACTTTGGATGTCATCATGGGTGATTACCTGGGATCCAGTGATCACTGAAGGATTGTGTTGTATTAGAGCACAGGCAGTTGTGGTTCACAGAAAGTCAACGGCATTACACTTCAGGAAGGCTAGGGACATCTTTACTAAGCTGGGCTAAAGGTTAACACATGCTATTTGCAACTGTTAGCTCAGCTTAATAAATATGCACCTAGGAGTACCTCCCGGAACAGCTAGGGGAAGTAGAAGAGCAGTGAGCAAAACTAATAGGGCCAGTGCAAGGGTGCTAGGCACCTTGGGTTAGATTTTGATAATTGATCTCAACAATCATTTTCATCCCAACACCACCTCTCTCACAACAAGCCTGTAAAAATGTATAAAGAAAGTCCCTGACTTACGTAAGTGGATCGTTCCGCGGTCCTTTGCGTAAGTCGATATTTACGTACTCGGAGTCAGATTATAGTATACACAATAATAAGAAGCAACAAAATAATAAATGTTTATATTTATTCAAAATCAACAGAAACCATACTAATAATATTGTGGAAGAATAATCAGCATGGGAGTCACTTTCTGTAGGGATAGAAACATAGAAACAGAGAAAAATGACAACAGAAAAAGACCACATGGCCTATCTAGTCTGTCCTTCCATATCAACAACTACAACAGACCCCTTTTTACCTTTAGAGATCCTCTGTGTTTGTCCCATGCTTTTTTGAATTCAGATACTGTCCTCATCTCTACCACCTCCACTGGGAGACTATTCCACGGATCCACCACTCTTTGCGTAAAGAAATATTTCTGCATATCACGCCTGAATCTATTTCCCTTCACCCTCATCCCATGTCCCCTCATAGCAGAACTTGCTTTCAATTGAAAGAGGCTCTCCTCCTGTGCATTTATGCCATGGAGGAATTTAAATGTTTCAATCATATCACCTCTATCCCGCCTTTCCTCTAAGGTGTACATATTAAGATCCTTACGTCTGTCCTCATATGCTGTATAATGAAGACCACCAACCATTTTAGTAGCCACCCTCTGTACCGACTCCATCCTGTTTATATCCTTTTGAAGGTGCGGTCTCCAGAATTGCACACAATACTCCAAATGAGGTAGCACCAAAGACTTATACAGAGGCACTATCACTTCCTTTTTTCTGCTAGCCATTCCTCTCCATATGCACCCAAGCATCCTTCTAGCTTTTGCTGTTGCCTTTTCTACCTGTTTAGCTACTTTAAGATCATCAGACACAACCACGCCTAGGTCCCGCTCTTCTTTAGTGGACAAAAGTACTTCACCCCCTATACTATATTGCTCCCTTGGATTGCTGCAGCCCAAATGTATGACCTTGCATTTTTTAACATTAAATCCCAGCTACCAAATTGTAGACCATTATTCAAGCTTAGCTAGATCCCCCCTCATGTTATCTAGACCTTCCTGGGTGTCTACTCTATTGCAAATTTTGGTATCATCCTCAAAGAGGCAAACCTTACCCGACAGCCCTTCCTCTATATCACTAACAAACACTGTTCCCTCTAAGCTGTGCACGTGTGCGCGCGCACACACCTCGCCAAGCGAGCGCACACACTTTACAGCAGAGCGCACAAAAATTACAGTTCTGATTCTGATAGAAAACAACACAGACGTCTTAAAATTTAAAAGTTGTGATTGTAATTACTAGAAATTTTCTGCTTCATTTAGTAATCGTCTATTTTCATTTAAAAATGTGGTGTACATACTGTATTCTGACGTGTAGTCACATTTTAAAGTATATAACTCCGAGTGTCGTTATGCGGCGCACAAAAATTTAACCTTCCTTCAAAAGCTGCACAGCTGATATTTTATGCGCACACATCTTACAGAAAATTAGAGGGAACATTGCTAACAAAGATGTTAAAAATAATCGGACCAAGGACAGATCCCTGGGGCACATCACTGGTAACTTCCTTCTCCTCAGAGTGAGCTCCTTTTACCTGTACCCTTTGCTGCCTCCCACTCAACCAATTTCTAACCCAAGTAGTAACTTTAGGGTCCATCCCTAGGGGGCTCAGTTTGTTTATAAGTCGCTTGTGAGGAATGGTGTCAAAGGCTTTACTGAAATCTAAATACATCACATCTAGGGCTCTCCCTCGGTCCAACTCCCTGGTCACCCAGTCAAAGAAATCAATCAGATTTGTCTGACAAGACCTGCCTCTGGTGAATCCATGCTGCCTCGGATCCTGTAATCCGCTGAACTCCAGAAACCTCACTATTTTCTCTTTCAGCAGCGTTTCCAATTTACTCACCACCAAAGTTAAAATAACTGGCCTGTAATTTTCAACCACATCCTTACTTCCTCTTTTGTGTAAAGGCACCACATGAGCCTCTCTCCAGTCCTTTGGCACCACTCCTGACTCCAATGAGGCATTGAAAAGGTCAGTCAGTGGAGCTGCTAGAACGTCCCCAAGTTCCCTCAGTATTCTAGGGTGTATCCCATCCGGTCCCATTGCTTTGTCTACTTTAAGTTTAGCTAGTTTCTCACCAACACAGTCTTCTGAAGATTCTTCAAGATGCCCCTTGCTTCTGTTCCTGTTTGTGAGTGTTTTCTGAGGTCCTGTTTCTGGTTCTTCATCTGTGAACACAGAACAGAAATATTTGTTAAGCAATTCCGCTTTATCCTCATCAGCTTCTACATATTCCTCCCCTTCACCCTTGAGTCTGACAATACCACTTTTGTCCTTCCTCTTCTCACTAACATATCTGAAAAATGTCTTAGCCAATGCCATAAAATGGGAGGATATTTCCTCTTCTTTTTGAATCTTTGCTTTCCTGATTACTTTGCTAGCTTCTCTAAGTTTTTCCAAATATAGATGCCTGTCTTCCTCTCTCTGTGATCTCTTGTATTTCATGAAGGCTTCCCTTTTTTGCTTCACCTTTTCAGCTACTTCTTTCGAAAACCATAGCGGTCTCCTTTTCCTTTTACCCTTATTTACCATTTTAACAAAAAGGTTGGTTGCCCTTAAAATATCCCCTTTCAGTTTTGCACACTGTTTTTCTACATCCCCCAGATGTTCCCATCCCCCTAATGACTCCCTGAGGTATTGGCCCAACTTGGCAAAGTTAGTTTTCCTAAAGTCTAAGACCCTCGCTTTTGAATGGATTCTATCAGCCCTAGTCCTAATACTGAACCACACCATCTGGTGATCACTGGATGCAAAATGATCTCCCACTATAACATCAGAAACACTTTCACCATCTGTAAGCACCAAGTCCAGTATGGCCCCTTCACGTGTGGGGTCTGTTACCAATTGCCTGAATAGTTCTCCCTGTAGAGAATCCAGGATCTCCTTACTTCTAGATGATACTGCAGCAGGAATGTGCCAATCAACATCTGGCATATTGAAATCCCCTATCAGTAGCACTTCCCCATTCCTAGCAATGCTGTGTATGTCTTAAATTAACTCTCCATCCACCTCTTCCTCATGTGAGGGAGGTCTGTATATCACGCCAATGCAAATAGATTCCTCTTTCCCTCTTTCTAGTTTAACCCATGGTGCCTCCTCTCTCCCTTTTAATTTCTGTAATTCCAAAGCTTTAATATTATTTTTTACATATAGTGCCACTCCTCCTCCCCTTCTTCCTACCCTGTCCTTTCTTCATAAAGTATAGCTTGGTATAGTTACATCCCAGTCATGGTTTTCTGTGAACCATGTTTCTGTAACTGCCACTAAATCGAAGTCAGCCACTCACATTAAAACTTCAACATCTGGGATCTTATTTCCCATGCTATGGGCATTTATATATACCGCTTTCCATATGTTGCCCCTTTTACCCATTTCTATAAAGCTATTTAATGTTTCACTTACCTGGGGGCTTTCTGCACCCATCCCCAACGAATCTAGTTTAAAGCCCTCTTCAGTAGATTAGCCAGTGTGCTACTGAAGACACATCAACCTTTTTTGGATAGATGGACACCATCTCTGCTCTGCAACCCTGGGGACAGCATCCCATGGTCCAGGAAACCAAAACGCTCTAGATGACACCATCCACGCAGCCATGCATTCATCTCCAGGATGCATACTTCTCTGCCTTGGCCTTTACCCTCAACAGGGAGGATTGAAGAGAACACCACCTGTGCACCTATCTGCTTCACCCTCTGTCTCAGAGCCATGAAGTCAGTTTGATATGCTCAGAGGGATACCTGGCAGTATCATTGTGCCGACATGGATTAGCAACATTGGGAAATAGTCAGTGGACTTGATGAGTCTCGGCAAACTCTCTGTAACATCTTGGATTTTGGCACCTGGCAGAGAGCATACCTCTCTGGACATCAAGTCTGGTTGGCAGATAGACGCCTCAGTACCCCTCAGAAGAGAGTCATCAACCACCACTACCCTTTGCTTCCTTGTGGTCACTGATTCTACAACTTTGGGGTACTTGAGCTCTGGTTCTTCCCTTTCCAGGGCTGCTTTCTCCTCCTCCACTTCCAGGGCTGCATAATGGTTCTTCAATTCAAGGGCTGGAGAAGTTGGATTGGTGATTCTGAAGGCCCTGGTGACTTGTGTCCACCCTTTGTCATTCTGTAATTCTGTAGGCACCCATCTTCTCCTCTGCTGGAGAGCTTGGATGTTGAAAGAAGCATCTCATCAATGTATTTCTCACTGTTGAATGCTCCTCAGCCTCGCCACCTCCTCTCTGAGTTCCTCCACTTGTTTCCTGAGAGCTAGTGGCACAAGAAGCAGACGATGGCTGTCCTCCAAATGCAGGGTCATTGCTGGTGCTCGGTTGTTCTTCTCATCTCACGATAAATTGTTCAAAGAGAAGTTTGAACAGTTGCCCTTTTCTTCTCTTCGTACATCTCTTTATAGTATGAGAAGGCATCGTTGACTATGTGCTGAACGTGCAGAAACCACAGAATCTTGTCTTTCTATAGCTTTATAGAGGTTATTCAGTGCTTGCATACAGGGGCAGCCCAAGGGGGGTGTAGGGCCATGTGCGGAGATTAATTGCAGGGCCTCATTTGCATACATATTTGAATAATGTTAACATGCATTTTTAGTAAACATGCCTCTTAATGAGTGTCTGGATAAAGAAAGACTAACAGATTTCTACGTTACTATATTCCAGTGCCAACCGCCAGGCCCATTAGGGAGTACTATAAACACTGACCATTTAGAACTCATAGCAAATCCACCATATCATAACAGCACTGCCAGGACTCACTAAGCACCAAACCCTACCTATCAAAAGGCAACACTGCAAATATTAAACCAATACATCTCAGAGAATACCAATACATCTACTGGGGAAAGAGAACAAGTGGCACGGTCAAATGTTGTTGTTACGTACTGTCGAGTCGGAGTCGACTCATGGAGACCCTCTAGATAGCTATCCTAAATTGTGTTCGGTCTTCAGTCAGGCAGCTCATTGTTGACAGACTGGTACCTGTAGCTGCTGTTATTGTATCGATCCATCTCATTGCTGGCCTTCCTCTTTTGCGTTGACCTTCTATCTTGCCAAGCATGATGTCTTTCTCTAATGATCTCTCTCTTCGTATGATGTGTCCAAAGTATGAAAGTCGAAGTCTTGTCATCTGAGCTTCTAAAGAAAGCTTAGGTTTGATCTCCTCTAGTACCGACTGGTTTGTTCTTCGGGCAGTCCATGGTATACACAGTATTCGCCGCCAGCACCATAATTCAAAGGCATCAATTTTCTTCCTGTCTGTCTTTTTCACTGTCCAGCTTTCACATCCATATGATGTTATTTATTTTATTTTATTTATTTAGACAGTTTTTGTATACCGCCTTATCCTTCAATCAAAGCGGTCACAACACAATTGGGGGATACATTTAACACGCGGGGATATGAGACACATACACTAATACTTACAGGGAACATGGGCTATGGAGGGTTAAATGGCTTGCCCAAGACCACAAGGAGCACCTGTGGGACTAGAAACCCCAGTCCTTCCGGCCCAAGGTTGCTGTCCTCTAGTGGGATTTGAACCCCTGACCTTCCGGCCTGAAGTACCTTGCCCCAACCACTAGGCTACTCCTCCCCCTATTGAAAATACCATGGCGTGAACAAATCGAATCTTTGTATGGAGAGAGACATCTCTGCTCTTGAGAATCTTATCTAGGTCTTTCATAGCCATTCTGCCAAGAGCAATGCGTCGTCTGATTTCTTGACTGCTTGTTGTTTCTTTATTGATAGTTGATCCAAGTAGGTTAAAATTGTTCACAATTTCAATTTCTTTTCCTTTAACGATGAACCTGTTGATTATGCCAGTTGTCATGATCTTTGTCTTCTTTACATTAAGGTGCAGGCCCATTTTGAGACTATGTTCTTTGATTGTGAGAAGCAAATGTTTCAGATCATCTTCACTTTCAGCCAGTAATGTGGTATCATCAGCATAGCGAAGGTTGTTGATGAGTCTTCCACCAATCTTCACACCTCTGTTGTCTTCATACAATCCTGCTTCTCTGATGATTTGTTCTGCATATAAATTAAACAGGTAGGGGGAAAGTATGCAGCCTTGTCTTACACCTTTGCTTATTTTAAACCATTCTCTTTCTCCTTGTTCCGTTCGAACTGTTGCTTCTTGATCAATGTACAGATTGCGCAAGAGAACGATCAGGTGTTCTGGTATACCCATGCTTCTTGATGTGGCCCAGAGTTTCTCATGGTTTACACAGTCAAAAGCCTTGCTATAGTCGATAAAGCACAAATAGATATCCTTTTGGTATTCTTTAGTCTTTTCAAGGATCCATCTCACATCCGCAATGATGTCTCTTGTTCCTCGCCCTTTCCTGAACCCTGCTTGCACTTCAGGTAGTTCTTGTTCCAGGTATGGTTGTAGTCTCTTTTGAATAATCTTCAGTAGAATCTTGCTGGCATGTGGGATCAGAGCAATTGTGCGATAATTTCCACAGTCAGTTGGATCACCTTTCTTTAGTATTGGTATAAACACAGATCTTTTCCAGTCAGTTGGCCATAATGTTGTCTTCCATATTTCTTGGCAGAGCCTTGTAAGTACGGTAACAGCTGCATCAGATTGCTGCAATACTTCTATGGGAATGCTATCAATGCCTGGTGCTTTGTTCTTTGATAAGGCTTTCAATGCTGCTTCAACTTCTTCTTTCATCACCAATGGTTCCCGATCATAGGGTACAGGTTGAAACGGCTGCTGGTCCACTTGATCTTTATCATATAAATACTCTGTATATTCCTTCCACCTTTTCTTGATCTTCTCAGCATCATTCAACATAGAACCTTGAGCAACTTGTAACATTCCAATTCGAGGCTGGAACTTTTTCTTTAACTCTCGTAGCTTTAGGAAAGCCGATCTTGTTCTTCCTCTAATAGTTTCTGCTTCTATTTCCTTGCAAGTGTCATTGTAGTACTTTTCCTTGTCCTGTCTTGCTGCACGTTGGAAATCTCTGTTGAGTTCTGTTATTGTCTTTCTTTCTCCTCTGGCTTTAGCTTCTCTGCGTTTCTGGGCAATTTTCAGAGTTTCTTCCATCATCCATTTTGGCGGTTTTTGCTTTTTCACCTTTTGTAGAGGCTTTCTTCCAACACAACCTTCTTGATGTCATTCCATAACTCTTCCTGAGCTCTGTCATTTGTATCTAAAGCAGCAAATCGATTTTGCAGGCAGTCTTTAAATTCCAGTGGTATATTCTCAAGGTCATATTTTGCTGCATTCATGAGTGGTTTGCTCTTTCTCAACTTTAGCTTGAGTTTGCATACTAGTAGTTGATGATCTGTACTACAGTCAGCTCCAGGTTTTGTCTTTGTTGATGTTACAGAGTTTTTCCATCGTTGACTTCCACAGATGTCGTCAATTTGATTTTTATTCAATTCATTGGGTGAAGTCCATGTGTACAGTCGCCGCTTGTGTTGCTGGAAGAAGGTGTTTGAGATGAATAGATCATTGGTCTTGCAGAATTCTATCAGTCTTTCTCCAGCTTCATTTCTGTTGCCAAGTCCATATTTTCCAACTACTTTGCCTTCTTCTTTGTTGCCAACTTTTGCGTTCCAGTCACCCATGACTATCAGGATATCCTGTTTGCATGTTCTGTCAATTTCAGCTTGTACTTGTTCATAGAACTCTTCAATTTCATTCTCTTCTGCAGCTGTTGTTGGGGCATATACTTGAATTATAGTTGTGTTGATAGGCATTCCTCGTAGACGAATAGAGATTAAGCGTTCGCTGACTGCATTGTATTTCATAACAGTTCTTGCAAGTTTCTTCTTTATTATAAATGCAACACCATTTCTTCTTTGTCTTTCATTTCCAGCATAGTAGACCATGTGATCATCTGATGCAAAGTGCCCGATGCCAGTCCATTTCAGTTCGCTGACACCCAACAGATCAAGTTGTGCACATTCCATTTCATTCTTGACCACCTCCAACTTCCCTTGGTTCATGTTTCGTACGTTCCATGTTCCAATGCGTAAGACATCTTTACAGCTTCTGACTCTCATTTCATGCGCAGCTACATCAGCAGTCAGAGTTCCCGAGGGCTTTGATCCAACCACATCATAAATGCTGGCTTTACTCTGAAAAGTCTTCAGCTCTTCCCCAGTAGCTAGTTGAGTGCCTTCCGACCTGGGGGTCTCATCTTCCAGCAGCATAGCACAATTTGTTTTGTTGTAACTATCCATTGGGTTTTCATGGCAAGATACAGAAGTAGATTGCCGGGCCTTTCTTCCGTGCAGTTTAAGTTTGGTGTTGTTGCCGTTGTCACAGAAATGTGATCCTCCGCCGTCAACACTATCCCATTCTGCTGCTGCCCAGATACCTCAACTTGGTTAAAATGCAGAATATAGACCATCACCAAAGAACAAAGGAAACCAATTTAGAAATAGAAAGACAGTAATTAAACTGGGAACCCCAAAAGCCAAACTTGGTATGTACAACAACACTGGAGAAATAAAACTAAAAATTAATTTCCTCTTGTACTAAACAAAACACAAAAGAAGTTAACGATGCATATTTCCCAGAGCTGATAAATTCCAGTTAATAAATTCAAAATAAAAAAGAATTTTTCTACCTTTTGTTGTTAGTGCCTTTTCTTTTTCAGTTGCAATTGCTCCAGTCACTTTCTTCTGTTTTCTTTGTGTCTTCTGCGAGCTATCCATTTGTCATTTCTTCTCTTTTAGATTTTTTTCCATTTTCTTTCTCTATATCTGCTTTAACATACTGATCTTTCCCCTTTTGCTCTTTCCCCCATTTCTTTCCTTATTCCTTTATCATTGACTCAAATTTCACCCTGCCATTCTCAATCTCCACTTACTCTTCCAATACCCGGCCCATCGTAGACTTTTCTTCCCTCCCACACAAAATATCTTTTCCCCTCTCCATTCTCATTTCCCATCCCCATCCCTTTCTAGTCCTCCCCCCAAATCTTGAAGGACTAGAAAGGGGGACTGTTACTTCTGGAGAGAAATCTGCAACTGTGAGTATATACTTCTGGTAATTTTCTGAAAAGAATTCTTTTTAAAGCTACTTAATCTGTGAACCCACTGTTTTTTGTTGGATCAGTTAGGGCCTAGTAGCAGCAATTAAAGTTTGAATTTAAAACACAGAGGAGAGCTTTCTGGTTACATTTCATACCCAGCAGAGAGCTTGTAGTTTAAATTTAATAGTCACTCAGGGCCAAGTAACAGCAAAGTACTTTTAGTTTAAATTTAACACACAGAAGAGAGCTTTCTGGTTAAATTTAGTACCCAGCAGAGAGTTTGTAGTTTTAAATTTCATAAGAAGTTAGAGCCTAGCAGCAGCTAAGAGCTATAATTTAAATCAAATCAGAATTTAGCTTACCTCAGCAGCACAAGACAGGGTACTGTGTAGCAGCCCTCTTTTAATAAGTGTTATTTCCCTCCCTCCCTCCCCACACCCACCCTCCCCTGGGATAATCATAGCTTTATAGGTACTTACACATCTTAAAAGACAGGAGGTGCTTTCAGGTGAAGCTCATTACCCAAATCAGTCATACACTAAGGACCTGAGATTAATTAAGCTTCAGGTGAACAAGGTATATTAAATGTATTAGGTACAGTTTTATTGGTATAAATACCCATAGCAACCCCTAGTAAGTAAGAACTTAAAGATCTAGACACAAACTTAAACTAAGATGCAGACAGCAGTCCAGCAGCGGGATGGGGGCTTTCCAGTCTTTTGCATTGAGTGTCACATGTATGACTTTCTCCCAGTTGGTGAGAGGTCTTACGTGTGCACTAGGTGCAAGGAGCTCTTTTCTCTCAGGGAACAAGTCCGTTCTCTAGAGGCTAAAGTAGCAGACTTGGAAAACATAAGACAGACAGAGAGGTACATAGACGAGACCTACAGGGATATAGTCCTGAAGTCCCACCTCCCGTCTGGCAGCACCCCTGTTGTCATGGAGGAGAGAGGTCATGTGACAGGAGAGCATCACCCTAGTGTGGCAGGAAGTGATCCTGTAACTAGGACCTGTCCTCCAGGTGATGTAAAACCCTCTCGCACCGAGGAAGTTTCTCCAGGGCCATGTGCCTATGAGGGAAGGGTTAGGACAGCCGTTATAGTTGGTGATTCGATCATTAGGAATGTAGATAGCTGGGTGGCTGGTGGACGTGAGGATCGCCTGGTAACATGCTTGCCTGGTGCGAAGGTAGCGGACCTCATGCGCCACCTAGATAAGGTCTTAGATAATGCTGGGGAGGAGTCTGCTGTCTTGGTACATGTCGGTACCAATGACATAGGAAAATGTGGTAGGGAGGTTCTGGAGGCAAAATTTAGGCTTTTAGGTAGGAAGTTGAAATCCAGAACTTCCAGGGTAGCATTCTCCGAAATGCTTCCTGTTCCACGCACAGGACCCAAAAGGCAGGCAGAGCTCCGGAGTCTCAATGCGTGGATGAGACAATGGTGCAGAGATGAGGGTTTTGGATTTGTTAGGAACTGGGGAACATTCTGGGGAAAGGAGGGGCTCTTCCGAAGGGATGGGCTTCACCTTAACCGGGATGGAACCAGGCTGCTGGCATTAACCTTTAAAAAGGAGATAGAGCAGCTTTTAAACTAGATATTAGGGGAAAGCCGACAGTCGCCCAAGAGCGGATGGTTTGGAAGAATGTATCCTTGAAGGATACTACCAAAAGCAGAGAGGTTCCACAAAAGAGTAAAGTAGCCGAAATGCCCTCCAGTATGGAGCAGACAGAGCTTAAAGATCCCAATTTACCCATGTCTAACAATAGCCAAATTAACATGAATAAAATACATTCTCTAAAATGCTTGTATGCAAATGCTAGAAGTCTAAAGAATAAGATGGGAGAGTTAGAATATATAGCACTAAATGAAAGGTTAGATATGATTGGAATATCAGAGACATGGTGGAAGGAGGACAACCAGTGGGACACTGTGATACTTGGGTACAAACTATATCGTAATGATAGAGTTGATAAAATTGGTGGAGGGGTTGCACTCTATGTTAGAGAGGGCATTGACTCAGAAAGGATTAAAGTTTTGCAGGAAACAAAATCTGCTGTAGAATCTATATGGATTGAAATTCATATAAAAGGGGGAAGGCGATGGCAGTGGGGGTGTACTATCGAGCACCTGGCCAGAATGACCAAATGGATGATGAAATGCTCAAAGAAATCAAGGAAGCTAACAAATGTTACAGCGCAGTAATAATAATGGGTGATTTCAATTACCCCGGTATCGACTGGGTCAGTGTCACGTCAGGACATGCTAGGGAGATAAAGTTCCTAGATGGAATAAATGACTGCTTCTTGGAGCAGCTGGTTCATGAACCGACCAGAGGGGAAGCCATATTAGACCTAGTCCTTAGTGGAACACCAGATCTAGTGCAAGAGATAAGGGTGTTGGGGCCACTTGGCAATAGTGATCATAGCATGATCGCCTTTGATTTAATTAGTGGAGTTGGGATAGTAAGGAAATCCACAGTACTACCTTTTAACTTTCGAAAGGGAGACTATGATAAAATGAGGAAAACAGTTAAGAAAAAACTAAAAGGAGCAGTTGCGAAGGTTAAAGACGTACATCAAGCTTGGGTGTTGTAGAAAAATTCTATCTTGGAAGCCCAGACCAGCTGTATTCCATGCTTTAAGAAAAGTGGAAGGAAGTCCAAAAAACTGCCAGCATGGTTTAAAGGTGAGGTCAGAGAGGCTGTTGTTGCCAAAAAAGCATCTTTCAGGAAATGGAAAAAAAAGCCAAACGACGAAACCTGGAAACAGCACAAGCACTGGCAAGTCAAATGCAAGGCATTGATAAGGCAGGCAAAGAGAGAATTTGAGAAGAAGCTTGCTGCGGAAGCAAAAACGTGAAATAAAGACCTTTTCAAGTACATTCGTAGCAAAAAACCTGTGAGAGAGTCAGTTGGTCCATTAGATGATAAAGGGGTTAAAGGAGCACTAAGAGGCGACAAGGCGATAGCGGAGAGACTGAATGAATTCTTTGCTTCGGTCTTTACTGAGGAAGATGTAGGGATGTTACCCATGACTGAAGTGGTATTTAAAGGTGCGGAAGAATTGGAGGAAATATCGATACATCGGGAAGATGTCTTACAACTATTAGATAAACTGAAGAGTAGCAAATCACCTGGGCCGGATGGTATACATCCAAGGGTGTTGAAAGAACTGAAATATGAGATTGCAGAACTGCTATCAGTAATCTGTGAACTATCATTAAAATCATCTCTAATACCTGAAGATTGGAGGATCGCCAATGTAACACCAATTTTTAAAAAGGTTTTCGGGGTGATCTGGGAAACTACAGACCGGTGAGCCTGACGTCAGTACCGGGAAAAATGGTAGAAACCATCATAAAGAATATAATTACTCAGCATGTAGATAGTCACAACCTAATGGGAGACAGCCAACATGGCTTTAGACAAGGAAGATCTTGTCTTACTAATCTGTTATGTTTTTTTGAAGGAGTGAATAAACAGGTGGACAAAGGTGAGTCGGTTGATATTGTGTATCTGGACTTTCAGAAAGCCTTTGACAAGGTCCCTCATCAGAGACTTTTGGCAAAACTAAAGAGTCATGGGATAGGAGGCAGTGTACTATTGTGGATCAGGAACTGGTTAAAAGATAGAAAGCAGAGGGTAGGGCTAAATGGCCAATTTTCCCAATGGAGAAAGGTGAATAGTGGTGTACCCCAGGGATCTGTGCTGGGTCCGCTGCTTTTTGACATATTCATAAATGACCTGGAAAGTGGAATAACGAGTGAGGTTATCAAATTTGCAGATGACACAAAACTATTTAAAGATGTTAAAACACAAGAGGATTGTGAAAAACTGCAAGAGGATCTTGATAAATTGGAAGACTGGGCATCAAAATGTCAGATGAAATTTAATGTGGACAAGTGCAAGGTTATGCACCTAGGGAAGAACAACCCAAACTATGGTTACACGATGCAAGGTTCCACATTAGGAACCACCACCCAGGAAAAAGATTTAGGCGTCATTGTGGATACCATGTTAAAACCCTCGGCCCAGTGTGCAGCGGCGGCCAAGAGAGCAAATAGAATGCTAGGTATGATAAGGAAAGGAATGGAAAATAAAACAAAAGAGATTATAATGCCTCTATATCGTTCCATGGTGAGACCGCACCTTGAATATTGTGTGCAATTCTGGTCGCCGTATCTTAAAAAGGATATAGCGATTTTAGAAAAGGTACAGAGAAGAGCCACCAAAATGGTAAAGGGGATGGAAGGATACTCCTATGAAGAAAGGCTAAAAAGGTTAGGGCTCTTTAACCTGGAAAAGAGACGGCTGAGGGCAGATATGATAGAAGTCTATAAATTAATGAACGGAGTGGAACGGGTAAACGTAGATCGATTGTTTACCTTATCAGAATATAGAAAGACTAGGGGACATGCAATGAAGCTACAGGGTAAACTATTTAAGACTAATAAAAGAAAATATTTTTTCACTCAACGTGTAATCAAACTCTGGAATTTGTTACCAGAGGATGTAGTAAAGGCTGTTAGTGTAGCTTGGTTTAAAAAAGGTTTGGACACGTTCCTGGAGGAAAGGTCCATAAACCATTATTAAGAAGTGACCGAAGATATCAATGCTTGACCCAGTACAAGCATTGTGGAACTTGTGTCTCTTGGGGAAACTGCTAGGTACATATGACCTAGATTGGCCACTGTTGGAAACAGAATACTGGGCTTGATGGACCTTGGTCTGACCCAGTATGGCATATCTTATGTTCTTATGTTCTTAAATCAACTCCCTTATAGTTCTAGACCCACCCAGCATCCGCCCCCTTCTAGTCCCATTCTCCCAAGCCTCCACATTGGCCCATTTCCAGTCCTAGCCCCCCATATGCTTTTTTCCAGTTCCATTCCAGCCCCCCCATCAGCCTATTTCCACTCCAAGCTGCCCCATCAGCCCATTTCCAGCCCTATTCCAACTCCCATCAGCCCGCTTCCAGTCCTATTCCAGCCCCCATCAGCCCAGTTCCAGTCCTATTCCAGCCCATCACGCATTTGCAGTCCAAGTTCCCCCCATCAGCCCATTTCTAGTCCTATTCCAGCTCCTCATCAGACCATTTCCAGTCCTAGCCCCCATATACTCTTTTCCAGTTCCATTCCAGTCCCCCATCAGCCAATTTCCACTCCAAGCTCCCCCATCAGCCAATTTCCAATCCTAGCCCCCTTGTCAGCCCTATTCCAGCCCTATTCCAATTCCCAACAGCCCACTTCCAGTCCTATTCCAGCCTCCATCAGCCCATTTCTATTTCTAGTCCTATTCCAGCCCCTCATCAGCCCATTTCCAGTCCTAGCCCCCCATATGCTCTTTTTCAGTTTCATTCCAGTCCCTCATCAGTCCATTTCCACTCCAAGCTCCCCATCAGTCAATTTCCTATCCTAGCCCCCTCGTCAGCCCATTTCCAGCCCTATTCCAGCTCCCAACAGCCCACTTCCAATCCTATTCCAGCCCCCATCAGCCCATTTTCAGTCCTAATCCAGCTCTTCATCAACCCATTTCCAATTTTAGCCCTCCCATCACAGCCCATTTCCAGTCCTAGCCCCCCCCACCATCACAGCCCATTTGCAGTCCTAGCCCCCCCACCATCACAGCCCATTTACAGTCTGTTTCCCCCCCCCCCATCATAGCCCATTTCCAGTCCAAGTTCCCACCTGATCACAGCCCATCCAGTCCTAACCCCCCCCCCCTCCTCTGAACAGCCCCGCGGACGTCTAAGGGACTTCAGAGGGAGCCGGGGAAGCCCGCGCGAGGCCCCGGCTCCCTCTGCATAGTCGCCAGCGTGAAGAGCCTTTTCCTTCACGCTGGCGGCTATTTCAGTGAAGCCGTGAATGCTGGGAACCGGAAGAGGTTAAAGGGCATTGCCTTTAACCTTTCCCGGCATTCGCGGCTTCACTGAAACAGCCGCCAACGTGAAGGAAAAGGCTCTTCACACTGGCGGCTGTGCAGAGGGAGCCGGGGCCTCGCGTGGGCTTCTCCGGCTCCCTCTGAAGCCGTCCACTGTGCTATAATGGAGTTTGCGCGGAACTCCCTGAAGTGCGGGGCTCTCTGCTAACAACATTATCGCTCAATGGACGGGCCGGCTCTGCTTGCACAGCTATGCGCAGATCCTTCACCGTGAAACATTTGGATGCACTTTCAGCTCTACAGTGTCATGTTGCTCATTTTCAACTACCTTTTCCACCTCAAGCTTGATTAACTTCTCATTCGAAAACTCTTCATCTTGAGACTCCACTAGCTCATCCACATCATCTTCGTCCACCTCAAGTTGAAGCTTTTCTGCAAGATAGTAGGCCTTAAAGTTGTAGATGGCTCCCTGGTCCATTGGTTGCAGTAGGGAGGTAGTGTTGGGTGGGAGGTAGACCACTTTCACATTTGGAGAGATGTCATTGAGATGGATGGGATGGCTGAGTGAGTTATCTAAGCTGAGCAGAATTTTGAAAGGGAGGTTGTTTTCCTGACAGTACTTGCCCACTTCGGGCAAAAAGCAATTCACAACCAAGCCTTGAATAGGAATAGGAGGGAGGAGTGGCTCAGTGATTGGGACAGGTTACCTCAGGCTGGCGGGCCAAGGGTTCAATTCCCACATAGGGACAAGTAACCTCAGGCTGGAGGGACTAGGGTCATTTGTCCCATGGCCACTCCTTCTGGCCTTGGGCAAGCCACTTAACCCTCCATTGCCTCAGGTACACTTAGATTGTGAGCCCTTCAGGGACAAGGGAATAAAAAGTGCCTGTTAGAATATATCTGTAAACCACTTTGACCCAGTGAAAAGCAGTATATAAGCCCAGCTAAATAAATAAAAAAATGTTTGCTCATGCCTTTTTGTTAGCTTGGGAATACATCCGGGGTTGCTGCACATGCCCGGAAGCCACAGAGGCTAACTGGGTAGCGGCGATATTGTACTGCTGCCCGGCTAGCTTCTATGGGTAAAGACAGGCACTGCAAAAGCTAGCCGGATAGCGGTGCAATATCGCTGCTACCCAGTTAGCCTCTGTCATCACCCACAACATGCCCCAGAACACCCACGAATGCCTCGCTGCTAAGTGATTAGCATTGGATTAGGGATATTCAGCGGCACTAACCGTATTAGTACCATTGAATATCTCGCTAAATGGCACACAGTTTACAGGGCTAGAAACCATGTAAATGACTTTCGAATATCGGGCCGTCAGAGTATTGCTTTGCAGCCTTGGCATCACCACTTGCAGTCTTTCCGGAAACGTTCACGTTGTGAAACCCTGCACGATTCCTGAAATGCTGAAACCATCCCCTGCTGGCTGAAAAGGTTTGAGTGCTATCCGGATACTTGGCCTTGATGTCTTCAAAAAGGCTTTTGGCCTTGGCCTGAACTAACTGCAGGCTTAAGGGAACACACTTTTGAGCCTGGTCTTCCATCCAAATTGACAACAATTTTTCCATCTCACTAATGGCTCCTTCACATATTTTAGCAATTATTGTTGCCTTCATCATAGCAATGCAATGCAATGTGTGCCTTTGAGTCAGTCCTGACTCCTGGTGACCCAGAAGGTCCTGGGTTTTCTTGGCAGTGTCACCGGAAGTAGATTGCCAGGCCTTTCTTCCGAGGCAATGGAGAGTTAAGTGACTTGCCCAAGGCCACAAGGAGTGCTAGTGGGAATCGAACCCTGGTTGCTTGGTTACCAAGCCAGTGTTCTAACCACTAGGCTACTCCTCCACTCCTCCTTCATCATAGCAGTACCTCTCTTATGCAGGCAGCATCTTTGACAATGGTGTTGATTGTCGATGGTGCATAGCTAAGTTTACAAGCAATGGAGGCGATGGTTTGGCCACCTTTATGCTTGTGGATGATTTTCATTTTGGTCTCCAAGTCGATGACATGATGCTTGTGAGAAAGCTGTCCCTTTCCACCGGCCATTGTTAATGGGAAAGCTTTGAGTTGTTGCCACATGCTGCAATTTAAGGAGTTTTCTCACAATTATTTTATTAATATTTTTATTGATAACTGGAGAACATACAGCCATCTAGTAAACATTTAATCACATTTTAACACATTTGGGGGCTTGTTTACAAAGCCGCGGTAGCGGCTTCCGCCCGATATCGGAGTCGCAGTCCCAGTGAATTCAATGGGGCTGCGGCTCCGATATCGGGCGGAAGCCGCTACCGTGGCTTAGTAAACAAGCCCCTTGGTCTCATCCAGTGGGGATACCCCAGCATTTAATTTGTAGTCCTTGTTCATTTCTCCCTGTCCATCAAGAACTTAGAAACATAGAAACATGACGACAGAAAAAGACCACATGGCCTATCTAGTCTGTCCTTCCATATCAACCACTACAACAGTCCCCTTTTTTCCTTTAGAGATCCTCTGTGTTTGTCCCATGCTTCTTTGAATACTGTCCTCATCTCCACCACCTCCACTGGGAGACTATTCCATGGATCCACCACTCTTTCCGTAAAGAAATATTTCCGCATATCATTCCTGAATCTATCCCCTTTCACCCTCATCATGTGTTTGCGTACTGGGCTCTTCTTCAGTGTAATCTTCTGAAGCTAGTTGGCGGACTCCTCTGTGGCCCCTTTATGTGCGAAGCACCCCGTTCCTTGAAAGAGGAAATGTGATGCCGTTTCATTTTCCCCCCTGGACACCTTATCTGTAAATAGTTAATACAACAGAGTCTGCTTCAACATATTGAACATAACAGGTGAAAAAACTTATACAAACAAGAAAAAACATATGAGTATGTAACTGTAACTTTGCGTTGCGCTGAGTCCCTTCTTTGATCGTGCCCACTCCCTTTCCCTTTTTTTCTAATGCTAATGTATTTATCTCTGTTCCCCCTTCCCTGTGTTTGCGTCACTTGCCTCCCCCTCTTGCCTGTAGGGCGCCCATATATTTTCCCATTTCCATAGTCTACCCTGCAGCCTGTAGGTAATCCAATCAAATTGAAATGCTTTGCCTACCTTTTGCCACCATTCCTTTATTTTGGGGCCCTCAGGGTTTTTCCACCGCCACGCAAGAGTTATTTGTGCTGCCAACAAGAGCTTAACTTTCAATCATTGCACATTTTTCCGTCTCCCTCCGGGTCCAGGAGAAACTCTATGGCAGGGGTCTCAAACTCAAATTGCTTTGAGGGCCAAATTAGGACTTGTAAAGTAACCCGTGGGCCGCATCATCGGACCTTTTTTTACAATGGAGAAAAGTAAATAAAAAAGTCAACATAATAAGAACATAGTGCTGACTCATAGTGCCCAGAGGGGGAGTTTACCTTGTGTTCTCTTCAGAGTCACCCACCGGATGTCTCACGTCTCCGCCGGATGGATCAGCTTCCCGCTCGGGCCATGTGGAACGCAGGACCCCTCATGCGTTCCACCTCCTCATGGTAATGGCCGCAGCCATCCAGGGACCGAAAATCACCCTCAGGCAGCCAAATCTCAGGGCCAGAACAACAGCAAGAGCTCCTCATTCACCTCTCAACATGCCAGCCTCTCCTGCATTCTATCTGCACTCAGTAGCACTTTTTTTAATACGGGTGAGTTTCGCCGTTAAACCGGGTTCTCCGATACCTCCATCAGCTCATTTCCAATCCCAGCCCCCCATCAGCCCATTTCTAGTCCTTTCCTAGCCACACCATCAGCCATGTCAAATCCTAGCTCCCCTCCACTCAGCCCATTTCCAATCCAAGCCCCCCATGAGCCTACTTCCAGTTCTAGCCCCTCCATGAGTCCATTTCAATCCAAGCCCCACCACAGCCCATTTCCAATCTTAGCTCGCCCCAACAGCCCATTTCTAGTCCTATCCTAGCCCCTCCATCAGCCCATTTCCTGTCCTAACTCCCCCCACTCACCACATTTCCAGTCCTAGCTCCCTCCCCTCACAGCCCATTTGCATTCCAAGCCCCCGTCCACATCAGCTATTTGCAGTTCAAGCCTCCCCTTCCACTCAGCCCATTTACAGTCCTAGCAACCACCCCAACCCATTACCAGTCCTAACCCCCATCATCCCATTTTCAGTCTTAGCTCACCCCCATAGTCCATTACCAGTCCTAACCCCCCCATCAGCCCACAGCCCATTACTAACCCCATCAGCCCACCTCAAGTCCTAACCCCCCCATCAGCTCATTTCGAGTCCTAGCCCCCCCATAGCCCATTACTAGTCCTAACCCCCCCATCAGCCCACTTCCAGTCCTAACCCCCCCATCACCCCATTTTCAGTCTTAGCTCCCCCCATAGCCCATGACCAGTCCTAACCCCCTCCCCACCATCAGCCCAGGGAAAGTTTAAAATTAAAAAGAAAAAGCTGTCTGGCTGCTGCCGCTGTGGCAGTGGCAGAATCAAGTGTCCCGCGGCCTCCCCTCTGCCCGGCAGAGCCCTCCCTCCCTGCATCAGTCCCTTTGGTGTGGCTTTCAAAGCTGCAAAGAGAGAGTTTCTCCCTCGCGGTTCTGTTAAGCCCACCAGGGCTGATGGGAAACGGGCATTTCCTGTTTCCCCTCAGCCCCGGTGGGCTTAACAGAGTCGCGAAAGGGAAATTCTCCCTTCGCGGCTCTGAAAGCCGCGCTGAAGGGACTGATGCAGGGAGGGAGGGCTCTGTCGGGCAGAGGGGAGGCCGCAGGACACTCGATTCTGCTGCTGCCGCAGCGGCAGCAGCCAGCCAGCCAGCCATGCGTCGCGGGCGTGGCCCACGTGTTTGAGACCCCTGCTCTATGGGGTCCATTGGTATTTTTTATTTCACAATTCACTCCGTCTCCGCTAACACCCCGGCCCAATAGCCCTGGGAGATTGGGCCGTCCTACCATAGGTGAAAAAAATCCCCCACTCTCGTGCAATTTCTCCAACATAACTCTCCCTCCCGAATTCCTGCCTTCCCTAGTTGCTGTGGGGTAATGCAAGCTCTGTGTACCAGCTGCAGCTCTGTTTGTCTCAGTGAAGTAACCATGGTCCATTTATCTATGCCTGTATGGATGTTATACCATTCCTTATTCCCTAGTGTTCGCCCCCTTTATTGTGCCAGCTGTTTATGTGAGGTAGTGTCTCTTCTTTCCTCCCCCCCATCCAAGCTCTTATATATTCTGGACATGAATCCTCTCATACTAGTCCCTTTAAGAGCACCACCTCCAAGTCCGTCAGTCTTTGACGGAGCTTTAAGTGGTTTATGTTTATGTAATTTCTTGATACACCACCCAGACTGAAGGGCATCAGAGTGGTTTACAATCACAACAAGCAGGTACTGGACATATTCCCTTGTCCCCAAAGAGCTCACAGTCACATTTATCTTTATCTTTATATTCCTTGATATACCGCCCAATGTCAAGGTGTCAGAGCGGTTTACAATATAAAACTACTAGAAACGGGGAAAAGGAAACGGGACGCCATTGTAAGGACAGGAAAGAGAAAAGCAGAGATGTCTTTGTATAAAGTGGTGAATCTGGAAGTATTGATAAAAGGGCGTTGTCCTGCGAGTTTATCCAAGGCCCCTTTGGAGATGCAGCCCCCTGTCCCGGCCAGGTCCTCTAAGCTTCCCTTCCCTTTCTGCCTGAGCTGGTGCATCTGGCTTGAATTCCAATCCCGAAAAAGGGCTAAAGTCATCCAACCAGGACCAACTCATCAGGTAGGATAGTATATGCCCTGCCTTTCTCTTGGCACAATAGTGGTCCTATAAAGGGATGTGTATCCCACCCCCCACCCCCTGTCTCCATCTCTTCTTCCTTCTCTGCCAACAATTCAAACAATGATCTCGGTGCTGTCATCGCATTTTCCAGTGCCAGCCAGAGTGTGTCTGCCGGGCACGTAGGGTAGAACCACATTGCCTTCAGCACTACAGCTTGGTAATATCTTTTAAGGTCTGGAAGTTGAACCCTCCCCCCCCCCCATGTTCTCTCCCTTTTGTCAGCCGCTGGTTTCCTATACGGGCCCATTTTTTACCCCATACAAAGTGTATAATTTTCTGCTCCCATTGCTTTAATACAGCTCCCAGTACATGAATCGGGAGCTGCCCAAACATAAATAAGAACTTCGGGAGGACGTTCATTTTGACTGCCGCTAGTCTGCCCCGACCAGCTCAGATGGAGGGACCCAAATCTCTTTAGGTCCCCTTCTATTTGTTGAGCCAATGACGCGTAATTGTGTTTATATAGGGAGGCCGGATCTACAGCCAACTGAACTCCCAGGCATTTGATTTTCCCTTCCGCCCATCAAAATGGGAAGCCTGGAAGAGCTGTTTTGCTTAAACCTCCCAGATTCAAGGCTTCCATTTTCCCCATATTAACCTTAAGGCCGGACAGGCCGTAGAATGTTTCTATCTCATCCAGCAGGCTCGGTAAGGAGGTCTCGGGTTCCGTTAGGAACAAAAGGGTGTCATCAGAGTACAGCAGTATCTTATGCTTTTACTGGCCGGATAAGTTGGTTTTGCCAAACTCTAGCTGCGAATGCTTCTATGACAATAGCAAATAGCATGGGTGATAGGGGGCATCCCTGCCTGGCACCCCAAAATAACTGAAATTCTTCAGAACAGCCCCCGTTTACTAATATACGAATAGTTGGGGCCCGGTATAGGGCCTGAATGCCATTTATGAATTTACCCCCTACATTAAATTTTTCTAGCATAGCAAATAGGAATGGCCAATCCACTCTATCAATAGCTTTTCCTGCGTCAAGCACCATGCATAGAGCAGGCTCTTTTCTCTTTTTCAGGAGGGCTAATAGGCAGGGGCGGCCCAAGGGGGGTGCGGGGCCATGTGCAGAGACTCGGTGCGGGGCCTCATTTGCATAAATATTTGCATAATGTTACCATACACTAACTTTTAGTAAACATGCCTCTTAATGAGTGTATGGATAAAGAAAGACTAAAAGATTTCTACATTACTATAATCCAGTGCCAACCGCCAGGCACATTAGGAACTACTACAAACACTGCCCATTTAGAACCCATTCTAAATCCTGAATCTCGTATGTCTCCCACATATATAACCAACAGACTTAGAGAAACATTCACACATACATATTTTTGTTGGAACTCACACTTTGAAGGACAATCCTTCTCGTGGCGTGCTGTTCCCTTTTATTCTTTATATAGGGACGCAACCCTAACATGCGTTCAAAGGGGATATCTATCCCTCAACATCAACCAGTTAACATTCTTTCATTCAGGAAAAACCCTCTTAGAAGCCACTTATCTGAACGGAGACTTTCCACAGTTCATAGGCAACTCGGTGTCTTCCCCAGCTCATAGATAGACTCTATTCAAGTAGCAATCATACGAGAGTCTGAAAATGACAGAAAATGAGGGGAGACTCTCGTATGGTTGCTACTTGAATAAGTCTCAGAAGTCATAACGGATGACCTTCCCTGTTGGTTACATTGATTTGGAGATGTTGGGTTTTACCCGGTATCGGCGGCTGATAAAGGGACTTATCCATTTACCATCAGGAGTGGACGTTGAGTCTATCTATGAGCTGGGGAAGACGCTGAGTTGCCTATGAACTGTGGAAACTCTCCGTTCAGATAAGTGGCTTCTAAGAGGGTTTTTTCTGAATGAAAGAATGTTAACTGGTTGATGTTGAGGGGTAGATATCCCCTTTGAACGCATGCTAGGGTTGCGTCCCTATATAAAGAATAAAAGGGAACAGCACGCCACGAGAAGGATTGTCCTTCAAGGCGTGAGTTCCAATAAAAATATGTATGTGTGAATGTTTCTCTAAGTCTGTTGGTCATTTAGAACCCATAGCAAACCTGCCGTATCATAACAGCACTACCAGGACTCACAAAGCACCAGACCCTACCTATCAAAAGGCAACACTGCAAATATTAAACCAATACATTTCAGGGAATAACAATACATGACCTACTGGGGAAAGAGAACAAGTGGCAATGTCAAATAGGAATTACATAAACAGAATACCTCAGCTCAGTTACACATGCAAAATATAGACCATCACCAAACAAGAAATCACAATTTAGAAACAGGAAGATAATAATTAAAATGGGAACCCCAAAAGCCAACTTAGAATGTACAGCAACACTGTAGAAATACAACTATAAATTAATTTCCTCTTGTACTAAACAAAGCATAGACGTTAATGACGCACATTTCCCAGAGCTGACATATTCCAGTTAATAAATTCAAAATAAAGAGATATTTTTCTACCTTTTGTGCATTTTTTTTTCAGTTGCAATTGCTCCAGCCACTTTCTTCTGGTTTCTTTGTGTCTTCTGTTAACTCTCCATCATCTGCTGTCCATCTGTCCTTTCTTCTAGTTTTTTTTCCATTCTCTCTCTACATCTGCTTTAACATACTAATCTTTCTCCTTTTGCTCTTTCCTCATTCCTATTTCATCCACTCAAATTTTACCCCTCCATCCTCAATCCCCACATACTCTCCTAATACCCGGCCAATTGTAGATTTTTCTTCCCTCCCACACAAAATATTTTTCCCCGTTCCATTTCACTCTCCCAGCCCCATCCCATTCTAATCCTCCCCCAAAATCAGCTCCCTTCTAGTTCCAGCCCCAACCAGCATCCGCTCCCTTCTAGTCCCCGCATCAGCCCATTTCCAGTCCTAGCCCCCCATCAGCCCATTTCCAGTCCTAGCTCCCCTATCCATTTCCAGTCCTATCTGAGTCCCTCCATCAGCTTATTTCTAATCCCAGCCCCCCATCAGCCCATTTCTAGTCCTTTTCTAGCCCCATCATCAGCCCATGTCAAATCCTAGCTCCCCTCCACTCAGCCCATTTCAATCCAAGCCACCTATGAGCCTACTTCCAGTTCTAGCCCCTCCATGAGTCCATTTCAATGCAAGCCCCCCCACCACAGCCCATTTCCAATCTTAGCTCCCACCAACAGCCCATTTTCAGTCCTATTCTAGCCCTTCCATCAGCCCATTTCCTGTCCTAGCTCCCCCCCCCACTCAGCCCATTTCCAGTCCTAGCTCCCTCCTCTCACAGCCCATTTCCATTCCAAGCCCCCTCCCCATCAGCTATTTGCAGTTCAAACCTCCCCTTCCACTCAGCCCATTTCCAGTCCTAGCAACCCCCCCAACCATTACCAGCCCTAACCCCCGTCAGCCCATAGCACATTACCAGTCCTAACCCCATCAGCCCACCTCAAGTCCTAACCCCCCCATCAGCCCATTTCCAGTGCTAGCCCCCCCATAGCCCATTACAAGTCCTAAACCCCCCCATCAGCCCACAGCACATTACCAGTCCTAACCCCATCAGCACACCTCAAGTCCTAACCCCCCATCAGCCCATTTCCAGTCCTAACCCCCCCATCAGCCCATAGCACATTACCAGTCCTAACCTCATCAGCCCACCTCAAGTCCTAACCCCCCCATCAGCCCATTTCCAGTCCTAACCCCCCCCATCAGCCCACAGCACATCACAGTCCTAACCACATCAGCCCACCTCAAGTCCTACTCCCCCCCCCAGCCCACATCAAGTGCTACTCTCCCCCCCCCGCCCGCCCGCATCAAGTCCTACTCCCGCCCCCGCCCCCCACCCTGCCCCCCTGCCCCCTGCCCCCTGCCCCCCCCCTCCCCCCCCTGCCCCCGGCCCCCCCCACATCAAGTCCTACTCCCCCCCCGGGAAAATTAAAACTTAAAAAAAAAGCTGGCTGCTGCCGCGGCGGTAGCAGCAATATCGCATGTCCCGTGGGGCCCCCCCCTGCCCGGCAGATCCCTTCCTGCTTGCCTGCCTGCTTGTCAGTTCTTCTCCGCTTCGGCTTTCAGAGCCGCGAAGGGAGAGCTTCTCCCTCACGACTCTGTTAAGCTTGCCGGGGCTTATGGGAAATTTCCAAAACAATTCCAAAACACATCCAAAACAATCCGTCCCGCTCCACCCTTTCCAGGTTACCCAACACCATTCCTCCATTGAGCATTTAACATTCAATATTTACAATACCTCTTCTTTCTCCCAATCTTCCCCCAACCCGCTTACTGTTTTACCCTTACTATTACTCCTCTGCCCCTTCTCCCCTCAAACCCCCCCTCCCGCCCCAGCTTTATCTCCTACCCGCAATTTGCAACTCTACCTTGTATGTCCACTTCCCCTCCCACTTCCCCTCCCACCTCAGCTCCCCCCTCCTATCCATCCCCTTCTCAGGATCTCTTATCCAGTTCTGAAATGCTACCCCTCTTCCCCTTTGTACATCCACCCACCTCTCCCCTCCCATTAGGTAACTCCATTACCCATTTTCCTGCGCCAAGCCCCGAACCAGCCCACTCCCCCTCAAATTTTGATACTTTCTCCTTTTTCAGGGCGTCTATTTCACACATAAGCCATAATTGATCTAGCCGACCCAGCACCTCTGCTCTTGTGGGCACTTCGGTTGGCGCCAGTGAGTCATCAATGCCAGACGCCCTGCTCCCACACAATACCCCAGAAAATTATCTGCCAACATACCATTTCCCAGTGGTTCATTAAATATAATTTGTTCTTTATCCACCCTCACACTGATAGCTGTAATTTCTGCATATATCTCTTCCACGCTCTCCCAAAATCTTCGCACTTTCTCACACCCCCACAACATATGCAGCAAGTCCCCCCTCTTACCACACTCCTTCCAGCATTCACCAGTTTGGTGCTTACTCATTGCTCTCATGCGCTCCGGGGTCCAATACATATATAGCCTAATCTTAAGGCTATTCCCCAAATACACCGTACCCGGGGCAAGCTTTTTCTCTCTCCTGATTATCCTCCCCCACTTTTCCGCAGTCCACTCTCCCCCCATTATTGTTTCCCACTTTCGGTGCCCCCTCACTTCCCGTACTTCTTCCTCCATTAACATTTTATACAGATGAGACAGCAACTGCCCTGGCACCCCCGCCTTCTCCATAAGCTGCTCAAAATCTGTCAAAGGCCTTCTCCAATCCTTCTGCACCTCTCTTCTCATGGCAAAATAATATAACTGCACATACGCATAATAGTCCCTATCCCCTAACCCATAATTCTCTCTCAATACCCCAGATGGTAATAACTCTCCCTTTTTTGAGAGTACTTGCCCCATTCTCCACAACCCTTTTTGCTCCCACTCCCTATAGATCTTTCCCTCCATCCTCGGCGCAAACTCTGTCATCCCCCTGATGTACGCTCGTCTGGAGTATTTCTTCCCCCCCAACAACTTCACCTGTACCTTTTTCCACAGCTCCCTTGTTAGCTTCACAAATGGATTTGCCTGATTCTCCCAATACCCCCAACTGCCCTTTCCAAATTGACTATCCCATACTACCTTCTCTGCATCTCTCCTAGCCTCCTCCCCCCCTGCCTCCATCTGCACCCAGTCCGGGCTCTCCCCCTCGGTCTTCCACCTAACTACTGTTCTCAGCATTGCTGCCTGATAGTACATTTCCAGATTCGGCATTCCCAACCCCCCCTCCTTTCTCATGTACATGGATATTCTTGGGCATTTTCCCTCCCATACAAACTCCATGAGTAGCTGCTGCATTCTATTCATATATCTCCTTGAAATTGGACATGGTATAGCGCTAAACAGGAACAAAATCCTAGGCAAAATATTCATTTGCACAGTGGCTATTCTGCCTAGCCACGTCAAGTGCAACCCCTTCCACTTCCTGAAATCCTTCCTTATATCCCCCAATAACCTCTCATAGTTCCACTCCCTCCATTGATCTATCATATTCCCCATTTCTATACCTAAATACCTATACGTACTCTTAACCCACCGAAATGGAAAACTATCTTTTAACCTCTGCACCAACCCCTCCAGTAGGTTAAACCCTAAGATTTCCGTCTTAGTGCTATTAATTTTATAGCCCGATACCTTACTATACTCCTCAATTTCTTTCAGCAGCACTGGCAACGTGGTTAGGGGTTGCGTTAACATCAGAATAACATCGTCCGCAAATAATGCAATCTTTGCTTCCACCCCCCCCCCCCATTTGTATCCCCTTAATGTCGTTCTGCCGCCTAATTCTCTCCGCCAGAGGTTCCATAACGAGCACAAAAAGCAGCGGGGACAAGGGGTACCCCTGCCGCGTACCTCTACCCAACCTAAAGGGCTCAGAGTATCCTCCGTTAACTCGTATTCTAGCTGTCAGGCTAGCGTAAAGAGCCTTGACCCACTTTATAAACCGGCTTCCCACTCACACCTTCTCTAACACCTGCAACATAAAAGGCCATTCTACACGATCAAAGGCTTTTTCCGCATCCACCCAGGGCCGGCCCGTCCATTGAGCAAGAATGTTTTTTGCACAGGGCCCCGCGTTTCAGGGGGCCCCGCGCAAAAAACATTCATTAGCCCAAGTACATTTTTAAAAAAATAACGGCTGCTGCTGCTGCTGCTGCCGCCGTGGCAGCGGCAGAATCAAACGTCAACGCCGCGGGGCCCCAACTGCCCGGCAGAACCTCCCTCGAGCATCAGCTCCCGAATCCCTCCCAAAGCGCGGGCTTTCAGAGCCGCGAGAGCTTCTCTGACCTCTCGCGGCTCTGTTAATCCTGCCGGGGCTGATGGGAAATCCCATCAGCCCCGGGGAGATTAGCAGAGCCGCGAGAAGAAAGGGAAACTCTCGCGGCTCTGAAAGCCCGCGCTTTGGGAGGGACTCGGGAGCTGATGCTTGAGGGAGGTTCTGCCGGGCAGTCGGGGCCCCGCGGCATTGACGTTTGATTCTGCCGCTGCCACGGCGGCAGCAGCAGCAGCAGCCGGTATTTTTTTTTTAATCTATCTGGGCTGGTGGGGGGAGGGGGGTTAGTACTGGTAATGGGCTATGGGGGGGTTAGGACTACTAATGAGCTACGGGGGGGACTAAGACTGGAAGTGGGCTTATGGGGGGAGGGGGTTAGGACTGGTAATGGGCTATGGGGGGGTTAGGACTACTAATGAGCTATGGGGGGGGACTAAGACTGGAAGTGGGCTGATGGGGGAGGGGGTTAGGACTGGTAATGGGCTATGGGGGGGGGTTAGGACTACTAATGAGCTATGGGGGGACTAAGACTGGAAGTGGGCTGATGGGGGAGGGGGTTAGGACTGGTAATGGGCTATGGGGGGGGTTAGGACAACTAATGCGCTATGGGGGGACTAAGACTGGAAGTGGGCTGATGGGGGGAGGGGGTTAGGACTGGTAATGGGCTATGGGAGGTTAGGACTACTAATGGGCTACGGGGGGAGGGGATAATACTGGAAGTGGGCTGATGGGGGAGGGGGTTAGGACTGGTAATGGCCTATTGGGGGTTAGGACTACTAATGGGCTATGGGGGGGAATAATACTGGAAGTGGGCTGATGGGGGGGAGGGGGGTTAGGACTGGTAATGGGCTATGGGGGGGCTAAGACTGGAAATGGGCTGATGGGGGGGTAGGACTGGTAATGGGCTATAGGGGGGCTAGGACTGGAAATGCGCTGATGGGGGGGTTAGGACTGGGAATGGGCTCTGGGGGGGCTAGGACTGAAAATGGGCTCATGTGCGGGTTAGGACTGTAAAGGGTTGAGGGGAGGCTACGACTGGAAATGGGCTGATGGGGGTTAGGACTGGTAATGGGCTATGGGGGGGGATAAGACAAAATGGGGTGAAGGGGGGCTTAGGACTGGTAATGGGTTAGGGGGGCTTAGGACTGGTAATGGGCTATGGGGGGGCTAGGACTGGTAATGGGCTGAGTGAGGGGGGCTAGGACAGGAAATGGGCTGATGGAGGGCTAGGATAGGACTGGAAATGGGCTGTTGGGGGGCTTGGATTTAAATGGACTCATGGAGGGGTTAGAACTGGAAGTAGGCTCATGGGGGGCTTGGATTGGAAATGGGCTGAATGGAGGGGAGCTAGGATTTGACATGGGCTGATGGTGGGGCTAGGAAAGGAGTAGAAATGGGCTTATGGGGGGCTAGGACTGGAAATGGGCTGATGGTGGGGCTAGGATAGGACTAGAAATGGGCTTATGGGGGGCTAGGACTGGAAATGGGCTGATGCGTGGACTAGAAGGGAGCGTATGCTGGGTGGGGCTGGAACTAGAAGGGAGCTGATGTTGGGGGAGGATTAGAATGGGATAGAGCTGGGAGAGTGAAAAAATATTTTGTGTGGGAGGGAAGACAAATCTACAATTGGCCGGATATTGGGAGAGTAAGTGGGGATTGAGGATGGAGGGGTAAAATTTGAGTGGATGAAATAGGAATGAGGAAAGAGCAAAAGGAGAAAGATTAGTATGTTAAAACAGATGTAGAGAGAGAATGGAAAAAAACTAGAAGCGTGAAGAAAAGACAAATGGACAACAGACGATGGAGAGTTAGCAGAAGACACGAAGAAGAAACCAGAAGATAGTGGCTGGAGCAATTGCAACTTAGAAAAATGCACAAAAGGTAGAAAAATATCTCTTTATTGAATTTATTAAGTGAAATATGCCAGCTCTGGGAAATGTGCATCATTAACGTCTGCGCTTTGTTTAGTACAAGAGGAAATTAATTTATAGTTTTATTTCTACAGTGTTGTTGGGCTTTTGGGGTTCCCAGTTTAATTATTGTCTTCCTGTTTCTAAATTGTGATTCCTTGTTTGGTGATGGTCTATGTTCTGCATGTGTAACTGAGCTGAGGTATTCTGTTTATGTAATTCCTATTTGACATTGCTACTTGTTCTCTTTCCCCAGTAGGTCATGTATTGTTATTCTCTGAAATGTATTGGTTTAATATTTTCAGTGTAGACTTTTGATAGGTAGGGTCTTGTGCTTTGTGAGTCCTGGTAGTGCTGTTATGATACGGCGGGTTTGCTATGGGTTCTAAATGGGCAGTGTTTGTAGTAGTTCCTAATGTGCCTGGCAGTTGGCACTGGATTATAGTAATGTAGAAATCTTGTAGTCTTTCTTTATCCATACACTCATTAAGAGGCATGTTTACTAAAAGTTAGTGTAAGGTAACATTATGCAAATATTTATGCAAATGAGTTCTCTTATGCAAATGAGGCCCCGCACCGAGTCTCCGCACATGGCCCCGCACCCCCCTTGGGTCGCCCCTGCATCCACCGTTAGGAACACTGCTTTCTCACCACTCTGCCCCACCTTCCATGTCAAATTCCCAACCTTCCAGATATTATCCCCCCCTTGTCTCCCTCCCACGAACCCTGTTTGATCTTTGTTGACCAAGGTAGGCAATACCCCCTGTAGTCTCTGCGCCAAAATCTTGGCATCTATATTAATTAAAGATATTGGCCTATAAGACCCACAACTTGTCGCATCCTTTCCTGGCTTTGGGATCAGTGTTATTCCCGCTTCTCCCATTGTTTGTGGCAGCCTACCCCCCTCAATACAGTCATTAAAGACTTCTACCAGCATCGGGCTCACCTGATCCTGAAAGACTTTGTAAAACTTTGCCGTATATCCATCCACTCCTGGCGCTTTCCCCATTTTCAGGGCTCTAATGGCTTCCACCACCTCAACCTCCTGTATGGGCCTGTTAATACTCACCATCTCCTCGGGGTCCATGTGTGGCAATTCCACCCCCTGCAAGTACCGTTTGCTTTTCTCTTTCCCATCACTCACCTCACTTCTATATAAATCCTCAAAAATGTCCGGAATGCCCCCCTAATCTCATTATTCCCTGTCTGCAGTTTGCCCTTCCCATCCCTGACACATCCAATATTCTGCTGCTGCATTCTAGTCCTGAGCCGGGTGGCCAACACCCTTGCTGCTTTGTTTTCCGCCTCAAAATGTGACTGCTTAAGGAGATTTAACTGATGCACTATTTCTTTCAACCTCAATTTTCCTAATTCCACCCGCAACAGTTGTAATCTTTGTAGTACCTCCCCATTCCTATCACTCTGATGTCGTCCCTCCAATTCTGCTATCTCTTTCAAATACTGCACTTCTTGCTTCCTCTGTTCTTTCTTCTTATACGTCGCTATTCCAATCAAATGCCCTCTCACCACTGCCTTAAGGCCATCCCACGCACACCCATTCGTAACTTCCCCATTCAGGTTATCCTACAAGTACTCTCTCACCACCTTTCTAGTAACCGTATCCTTGCCCTGCAGCAACGAATCATTCAGCTTCCAAAATCACACCCCTAAATCCTTATATCCGAGATTAAAACTTAGGCTGACAGCTGCGTGATCTGACCATGTTATTGATCCCTACTCCACCTCGCTCAACTTGGATACCCATGGTCCGCTCACCCAGAACATATCCAACCTACTATATGTCTGATGCGGATTTGAATAGAATGTATAGCTTCTCTGCCCAGGGTGTCTCACCCTCTACACATCTATGAGCCCCAACCTCTCTTTCATACGCAACATACTTTCCCTCTCCTTTCTACTCCTCCCCCCTTCCCCCCCAATATGGTCTACTCTGGGGTTCACTGTCAAATTGAAATCTCCCCCCAGTATTTTCGATTGTGGCCCCAATCTTTCCACATCCTCCAACATTTGATCGTAAAACTCCTTCCGCTTATCATTCGGCCCATATACGCTCAATACCTAGATCTCCTCCCCAGCCACCGCTAACTTCACTCCTACCCACCGTCCCCCTTTATCCCTACACTCTTCCACCACCCAATCCTTGGCCCTATTACTTAACAACAAGCCCACACCCCCTCTCTTGTACTCCGCCCGCTTGCCCCCCAGCAGCACATAGGGGTATCTACGGGTCTGCAACAATCTCTCCTGCCCCACTTTCAAGTGCGTTTCTTGCACACACAACACATCAGCCTCCAAACGTCCTCCTCTCTCCACTAATCTTCTCTTCCACCATGTTTGTAGTCCTTTTGCATTTATTGTTAGTAGCTTCAACTGAAGTTGCCCTATCGCCTTACCCTCCCCCCTCCTCCTCCCTCCCCTCCCTTCCCCTTCATACCCACCATCTCCCCCCTTCCCCCTCCCAAGCCTTCTCCCCTCTCCCCTCCCTCCCTCCCCAACCTCCCCCTGCTCCATCTCCCTCCCTCCCGAGGGACTCCCTGGAGTAGTGCTCATCTTCCCGGATCCTGGCGCACACCGCCCTTCTCCCCTCCTCCCTCCTCTCTCTCCCCTCAACCCCCCTCTCCCACCCCCTCCTCATTCTTATCCCCTGCCCCACCTACCCCACCTCTCTTTTATCCCCTTCCTGCTTCCCACCACCCCTCCCCCTTCCCTCTCCCCCACACCACATAACCCATTAGCCCTCACTGCAAATCCCCTATCAAACAATTCCCATACCTCCATTCCCCCCTCCCCCCACCTCATATTGTACACACCTCTACAATGCTCTTTCCGCCACTGGAGACCCGGGGCACTCGTCCTTTTTTACTTTTATCCATGCTCCCATTGGCCCATGCTCTTACTCCCCCCCCCCTTCCTCTTCTTTCGCAAGGATTTGCAGAAAACCATCCTAAAGTCAATTACCCTTTCCTCCTCTTTTTTTTTATGGAGGTGCCCCGAGTCCCCCACTCCATGTTACCTTTACAATGTCATTTACTAGCTCCCTCCAAACGTGTATGGGTTCGAGCTCTATTAAGCCCCCCACCAGCACCAGACTCGCATTCACTGTCCTGCAGTACACCTGCATTACCCATTGTCTCTCGAATTCTCTTCAAGCACTCTCCTGTCTGCTTCGTATTGTTGCCGCGGCTTCTCTATAAACTGCACCAGTGTCCCTCCGCTCCCTCTGATGTTGACGCTCTTCCACCACCTCTGACATCCTTGCCTCCGCTAACGCCATCTTCGCTTCTAGCAGAGTTTTAACTTTCCACATCTTGGCCCCTTTATTGAACATGAGCCCAAATGGGTAAAGCCAATGATACTTCACGCCCGCTCAGCGTAACACCTGCGTTGCCGGCGCCATTTCCCTTCTTCTCTGCAGGGTACCAGCTGCTAAGTCCCCATATATGGCAATCTTATAGCCTTGCCACCTGTAGTCCTCTTTGGAACGCATTGCCATCAATATGGATTCTTTTACCTCATAGTCCTTTAAGCACAGAACAATATCTCAGGGCCTGTTCGGCCTCACATGGCCCAAGGCCCTATGTGCTCTGTCCATCGCAACATTAATGCCTTGCTGATCCCCTCCATTTTGAAACAAATTATCCTTCAGTATGGCCTCCGCCACCTTCTTGCTATTCTGGAAGCCTGCTCCTCTGGGACTCCCCGGATGTGCAAATTATTTCGCCGGGATCTGTTTTCTAGATCCTCTATTTTGTACAAGATCTGCTCTTTCCACCTTTGCAACTCAGCAACGTCCTGCTTATTCGCGTCACTTTGCTCCTGTAAATTTTCCAACTTGTGCTCCTGCTCCTCCAGCCGGGCCTTCATCTCTCCCAGCTCTCCCTTTAGTTCTCCCAGCAGGTCTCCCACCTCCTCTTTCATTTTATTCATTTCTTCCTTCAGCTCTTTAAACCAGCCTTGCAGTTCCTTGCAGGTAACCTTCTGCACCACCATTTTAGCTCGCACATCCTCCGTGCCCCGACCGCTTTTCTTTTCCCGCTCTGCCACCTCTCCACCTCCTCCGCTCTGCACATTCGCCATCTTGCCTTCCAGCCCCTCGTGCTGCTGCGAGCTGCTGCACGCATACTCGCGGATGTCCGCCGTCTTTCTGCGAGTCGCCATCACTTTCCTCCGTGTCTCTGCCACTATTCCTCCGGTCCTCCACCTTTTTCTCTCACTTTGGAGGGGTATTCCTCTTTTAATGCCGGTTCAGGCTCCGGAGCTCCCAACTCAGGCAGCCATCCGAGTCGATGACGTCACTTCCTCCTCGGGTGGTGGTCCACATTTCTTTTTTAATTGCCACGCCAGCAATTTGCTGACCTTACTTCCTTGCTCTTGATAATTGCGCTTGGTCATCTAAGGCCTGAAATGTCACTTTAGCTGCCCCCAGCTTCCTCAGAATATTCCTAGCCCTTGTGGTCGCATGTTCTCTCTGCAGCCTGTCGATTTCCTGGAGTAGTCTCTTGTGTTCCTTTTTTCTCTCTCTTTTGTTTTGGGCTGAGAGTTGTATCAGTATCCCCCTCAGAAAGGCTTTCCCTGCATCCCACAGAGTCGCGTCTGAGGTCTCCCCTTTATCATTAATTTGTAGAAAGGTTCTCAAGTTTCTTTTTATTCTGCTCAATGTTGCATCTTTCTGCAATAATGCAATGTTAACCCGCCATCCATTATGTGCCCATGGGCCTCCTTTGGGTAGCCGTCGCTGGTGCTCTTTTCAACACCTGCAATCCCATTTATGTTTGCCTTCATCTTTCATCTCCCCCTCCCTCCTCCACTCCCCTTTCCTTCTACAGTATACATTCAAAAGACATCTCCCCTCAGCTTCTCTCATAAAGTTTCTGACTTCTAGTAAACAGTGTTCATCATTGCTTACAGTCATTTTGGGTTACTGTGTAGTTTCACCCCTCAGTGAAGTCAGTGTCTGGCCCTGGGAGCTCTCTGTGTCTGCTGGTGAGCTGGAGTCCCTCACGTCGGAAGTCGTGGTTGTACCTTCCTCTACTTGGGTGCTTGCCTCTCTTTGAATTGCCCTTTCTGAGTTCCCTTCTGGGCTTGGTTTGCGCTGAACGTGCAGGTCTACATTTCCTGCTTGTTTTTTGTTGTTGTTGTTTGCCTTGTTTCCTTGCTGCTGATCCTTCTTCCCTTCTGTTGATTCCAGCCAGGCTGCTACCGCCTCCGTGGTTTGGAAGAACATTTGGACCCCGTTGTTGATGACTGTTAGCCTGGTGGGGTACCACAGGACCACCTTGTAGCCCTTTTGCAGCAGTTGATTACGGCAACCGAAAAGGTCTCTACAGCGCCGCACTGTCTCCGCAGCCAAGTCCGGGAAAACCATCACCTGCCATGATTTATATTCTATTTGGCCTGTTTTCCTTGCAGCTCTTATTATATATTCTCTGTCTTGGAAATGGAATAGTTTAATTATAAAGGCTTTTGGCTTTGCATTTGCCTTTGGTCTTGGCCTGAGCTCGCGGTGTGCCTGCTCCAGTTCATACTCCCTGGTAACGGGGCATTCTGGAAAGCAGTCTTTCAAGAGTTTCCTTATAAAGACCACTGGGTTGGCACCTTCCTCCCCTTTGGGGATGCCAAATATTCATAAGTTGGACCTCTGGTCATGATTGTCCTGTTTCTCCACCTTTTCATTTAGACAAGCCACTTGTTTTTTCAAGAATTGAGCCTCTCTCGTTGTGATTTTCTGGGCTTCCTCTACCTGCTTGATTCTACTCTCGGCCTCTTCTATCCTACAAATTTCTCTTCCAGTTTTTGAAGCACCGTTTCCACTATTTCTTTTTTTGAGGTTCTAATTTCTTTGAGCACGTCATAAGGGCTGAGTCATGGTCTGTGCCTATTTCCTCCATCTCACTCGCCAGTGAGGAGCATGGTGATTCTGCTTGAGGTTGGGTTGGCGGCGCAGCTTTCGTTGTGTTCTTTTTTGCTTTGTAGAGATCCTGTAAAGTTTTTGTTGACTTAATTTTCACTGCCTTTGGCATTTTCTCTGTATTTTTGCTGGGGATCCAGGCAGGGATCGGGTTTTGATTGGCCGATTAGACAGGTGGAGAGGGAGCTCTGCTCACATGCATATGTACCTCTCGCTGTCCAGACTGGAAGCTCCTGTTTTCTCACAATGGACGGCATTTTTATGTTAGCATAAGTTCCATAGATATTTTGTGCATGTTGGAAATTTTCCACGTAGGTCTGGATTGACGTATGTAGGAGCTACGTAAGTTGGGGTCCTTCTGTAATTGGAAATCATACTTATATATATTAACCTTTGCTGTGTATGTATATGTGTATGTGCTCTCTCTGCAGGTAGAAGAATGTGCTGATGGTTCTTTGAGTTTGTCTGGCTGTCAGGATCTACTGTTTGCTTTGACTGCTGCTGCTCTTTGCTGCCTCTCAGAAGCTGCAGCCCTGGGCAACTACTTAGTCTTTCCTAATGGTTGCACCGGCCTGGAATATTGCAAGGGCAGCAGATATTTTTGTTATGAAAATAATGAAAAATAAGAGAAAAGGAAGGTGTCGTGGCTTTCATAAGAAGAAGTTAAAAACATTAGCATTTATAAACTACAAGAGATCGCGTAAAGAGAAAGGCAGGCACCATTATCAGAAAAAAATGAAAGACGCTGGGAGGGTAATCCAGAGAGCAATGGTGCAAATGGAAGTGGAAATAACGAATACATCAAGAGGCATATTTTCTATAGTGCGGTGACTAGTGCGGGGCAAACATATGATTTACCATAGAGGGGGCGTAGCAGCAATGGTAATTGCAGGGGGCACAGCCGCAGTAGGAAGTAAGGCTGCACCAGGCATGTAAAAGAAAACGTGCAGCTGGAGCGTATGCACCTTGTGAGCTATGTATGTCACTAGTGTGAGAATGCGCCATCGTAGCACATGCACATGCAAAGGCGTTCACTATGAGTGCCCTGCTATTGCTTCCTACCAAACCCCCGCAGAGATACCAGACAGCAATACCTGCGCCCCTTCCCCACTAAGAGGGCATGTAGTAAGTGGCCAGTGAAGGATAGAAAGGGCTGACCTGGGAATAGGCACATCTTGCTGCACAGCTCAGAGCAATGGGGCAAGTAGAAGGGGGGTGGGGCATGCAAATGAGGAAAGCAAAGACATGCATAGACACTCTGCTGTGACCCTGTATGTAGGGAATAGGATGCAAATACAGCATCCTAGTGAACAGGGGTGTACTTGTGGGTGCAGAAAATGGACACCATACAGAATGGATGCATGAACCCCTCTCACCCCCAGTCACATAAAGTTCCCGATTACCTAGACTGCAGTTGACGGTTATCAAGCCTCTGATGTGAGAGGCAGCTGGGTTTTTTCCTTGTTGTTCTTTTTAGACATCTGGGGTGGCATTTTCAAAGGCATTTATCATGGGTAACTGCCCTAGTTACTGGGATTTTCTGAAAGTACCTACACGGGAAGTGCCTTTGGAAAATCCCAGATATGTCCCTAAAAGGCTAAGCTGGTATCAGGACATGTTGGCCAAACAAACCTGGATTTTCACTTCTGTTGCTGCGGAAGTGAAAATCTGGGTTAAGGGGATCAGAGGACAGGCTCTGTGCTGGTGCAGTGCATAGCCTGCTCAATTGAAAATCGGGCCCCTGATGTTTAGCCTTGGCTACTGAGAAGTCGTGAGAGGCTGGGGGGGGGGGGGGGGATGATACAGCCTGTGGATCTGCAGGCTTGATTATACTGATGTGGGTGACAGATGGAAGAGGTACCCTGCGCCCTACACTCTCATCCGAAGTCCAGCTATCTCTGTGGTCTAGCCTGTGGGTAAGGGAAGACAGTCCCTCCATGGGGAGGTGTCCCAGGACACCCTACATGCTCCCACGAAGACAGGTAACCCCAGCCAGAGCACCCCAACTCTCCGGGAAATGAAAGTCTGCATGCTGGCATACACACTGCCTCATTCCCTAGGCAAGAGGACAGATGGAAGGAATGCTGATCGGGAAGCTGCCAGCATGTAAGTCCATGATCAATGACAGAAATGCAAGTACCTGTTCATGAGTTGGTGGGCCTCAGACACATGTTTCTTGGTCAGGATGGGGGACATGGCATCCTGAAACAGAGCCCATCGCAGCAGCCACTTCCATCCCCATGCAAAAGAAGGGGGGGGGGGCGGATGCATGAATAGCACCCCAGCACCAAAAATGAACGCAACTCTGGCACTGTGGTACTTTTTAGAAAGTATTGCTGCCACTGTTATGTCCTGGAGAACAGTGGCAGCGGCAACAAGGAGCATCCACAGACCACTGGCACTCTAGGCAACCACCTAGCTCACCTAAAGTTAGCATTGGTCCTGGATAGCATGGGAACTGGCTCCATAGGTGCAGCACAACCTCTATGTACGCAGGCCAGTGCAGGAGTCTTGGGCTCCCTAGGGGCGCTTCCAGTTTTTGCCCCCCTCCCAAGAGCAATAGTTCAGCATACATGTGGATCAGACCTCAGCCTTGTAGGTATGTGTGTCTACTCTCCCTGCGGGGATATGTACGAACTGCAGGCTCTTTGGCTTTCTGTGGTTGTTAGGATTTGTGTGTGTGCCATCTGAGGCAGACTCCCTTGGCAACTGACTTCTTGTTCCCAAAATGGTTCCTGACCCATAGGATATGTTGGGGAGGTGCTAGGGCATTGCTCTGTGTAGGTGGTGTGCCCATACCTTGAGTTGGCAGCATGCTGGCACAGCAGGTGCAACTACTGTCTGGAAGGAGGCTGGCAGTAGGTGCACCCACACCAGCAGTGTCTTTCTGGACTGGAGGCAGCCCACTCTCTGTCCTAACTTTGCAAAACCCGCCTATTCACTCACTGCTCAAGTAGCCTGATGGTTTGAGCATGGGAGCCTTCTGGCTGCCCATTCCCGGCTAATGCACGGCCAAAATATGTGCTAGTGCTGTGCTAAACCCCTGTACTACCAGCTATTGCGTTTTAGTAAACATGCCCCTAAGAGAAGGAGACAGGACCTTCTTTAGGTATTGAGGAGCAAGATCTGGGAATGATCATATCGTACAAGCATGAGGTGGACAAATAGGTTGTTAAACCTCAGAGATGCTTGGGTGCACAAGGAGAGGAAAGGTCAGAAGGAAAAGGGAGGTAGAGCCACTGTAAAAATCACTCATGAGATCTAATTTAGAAAACTGCACCATATTGGGGACCACACCTTCCAAAGGACATAAACAGGATAGAACTGGTCCAGAGGGTAGCTCCCAAAATGGTCAGCGGTCTTTATCATAAACCACAGAAGGCATATTTAAAAACCTAAACATGTAAATCCTGGTTTAAATTTTGTAGAAGGTGGGGCCTTAAGGTTATATAAGAACATAAGATATGCCATACTGGGTCAGACCAATGTCCATCAAGCCCAGTATCCTCTCTAGGTCACAAGTACCTAGCAATTTCCCCAAAAGGCACAGGTTCCTCAATGCTTGTATTGGGTCAAGCAGTGATATCCTGGGTCCCTTTTAATAATGGTTTATGGGCCTTTCCTCCAGGAACTTGTCCAAACCGTTTTTAAACCCAGCTACACTAACAGCTTTTGCTACATCCTCCAGTAACAAATTCCAGAGTTTGATTACATGTTGAGTGAAAAAATATTTTCTCTTATTAGTCTTAAATTGTTTACCCTGTAGCTTCATTGCATGTCCCCTAGTCTTTCTATATTCTGATGATGTAAACAATCGATATATGTTTACCTGTTCCACTCCATTTATTAATTTATAGACTTCTATCATATCTCCCCTCAGCCGTCTCTTTTCCAGGATGAAGAGCCCTAACCTTTTTAGCCTCTCTTCAAAGGGGTATCCTTCCATTCCCTTTACCATTTTGGTGGCTCTTCTCTGTACCTTTTCTAATAACGCTATGTGCTTTTTAAGATACAGCGACCAGAATTATACACAATACTCAAGGTGCGGTCGCACCATGGAATGATACAGAGGCATCATAATATCCTTTGTTTTATTTTCCATTCCTTTCCTTATGATACCTAGCATTCTATTTGCTCTCTTGGCCACCACTGTACACTGGGCGGAGGCTTTTAACATGTTATCCACGATGACACCTAAATCTTTTTCATGGGTGGTGGTTCCTAATGTGGAACCTTGTATCGTGTAACCATAGTGTGGATTTTTCTTTCCTAGGTGCATAACTTTGCACTTATCCACATTTAATTTCATCTCCCATTTGGATGCCCAGTCTTCCAATTTATCAAGATCCTCTTGCAATTTTCCACAATTCTCATGAGTTTTAACAACTTTAAATAGTTTCTTGTCATCTGCAAATTTGATAACCTCACTCGTTATTCCCTTTTCCAGGTCATTTATGAATATGTTAAAAAGCAGCGGACCCAGCACAATCCTTGGGGTACTCCACTATTCACCTTTCTCCATTGGGAAAATTGGCCATTTAGCCCTACCCTCTGCTTTCTATCTTTGAACCAGTTCCTGATCCACAATAATAAACTGCCTCCTATCCCATGACTTTTTAGTTTTGCCAAAGTCTCTGATGAGGGACCTTGTCAAAGGCTTTCTGAAAGTCCAGATACACTATATCTACCGACTCACCTTTATCTACCTGTTTATTCACACCTTCAAAAAAACATAACAGATTAGTAAGACAAGATCTTCCTTGTCTAAGCCATGCTGGCTGTCTCCCATTAAGCCATGACTATCTACATGTTCATTAATTTTGTTCTTTATGATGGTTTCTACCATTTCTCCGGTACTGACGTCAGGCTCACCGGACTATAGTTTCCTGGATCACCCCTGGAACCCTTTTTAAAAATTGGCGTTACATTGGCAATCCTCAAATCTTCAGGTATTACAGATGATTTCAATGATAGTTCACAGATTACTAATAGCAGGTTTGCAATCTCATATTTCAGTTTTTTCAACACTCATGGATGTATACCATCTGGTCCAGGTGATTTGCTACTCTTCAGTTTATCAAATAGTTGTAATACATCTTCCCGGTGTATCGATATTTCTTTCAATTCTTTCGCAGTTTCACCTTTTAATACCACTTCAGTCATGGGTAACATCCCTACATCTTCCTCAGTAAAGACCGAAGCAAAGAATTAATTCAGTTTCTCCGCTATAGCCTGTCCCCTCTTACTGCCCCTTTTACCCTTCTATCATCTAATGGTCCAATGACTCTCTCACAGGTTTTTTTTTTACTATGAATGTACTTGAAAAAGTCTTTATTATGTGTTTTTGCTTCCACAGCAAGTTTCTTCTCAAGTTCTCTCTTTGCCTGCCTTATCAATGCCTTGCATTTAACTTGCCAGTGCTTGAGCTGTTTCCCGTTTTCGTCATTTGGCTCTTTTTCCCATTTACATAGAAACATAGAAACATGATGACAGAAAAAGACCACATGGCCTATCTAGTCTGTCCTTCCATATCAACAACTACAACAGTCCACTTTTTACCTTTAGAGATCCTCTGTGTTGGTCCCATGCTTTTTTGAATTCAGTTACTGTCCACATCTCTACCACCTCCACTGGGAGACTATTCCATGGATCCACTACTCTTTCCGTAAAGAAATATTTCCGCATATCACTCCTGAATCTATCTCCCTTCACCCTCATCCCATGTCCCCTCGTAGCAGAACTTGCTTTCAATTGAAAGAGGCTCTCTCCCTGAACATTTATGCCACGGAGGTATTTAAACATCTCAACCATATCACCTCTATCCCGCCTTTCCTCTAAGGTGTACATATTAAGATCCTTAAGTCTGTCCTCATATGCTTTATAATGAAGCCCACTAATCATTTTAGTAGCCGCCCTCTGCAGCGACTCCATCCTGTTCACATCCTTTTGAAGGTGCGGTCTCCAGAATTGCACACTATACTCCAAATGAGGTCGCACCAAAGACTTATACAGAAGCATTATCACCTCCTTTTTTCTGCTAGCCATTCCTCTCCGTATGCACCCAAGCATCCTTCTAGCTTTTGCCGTCGCCTTTTCTACCTGTTTAGCTACTTTAAGATCATCAGACACAACCACGCCTAGGTCCTGCTCTTCTTTAGTGGACAAAAGTACTTCACCTCCTATACTGTATTGCTCCCTTGGATTGCTGCAGCCCAAATGCATGACCTTACATTTTTTAACATTAAATCCCAGCTGCCAAATTCTAGATCATTCTTTAAGCTTAGCTAGATCCCTCCTCATGTTATCTACACCTTCCTGGGTGTCTACCCTATTGCAGATTTTGGTATCATCCGCAAAGAGGCAAACCTTACCCGACAGTCCTTCCGCTATATCACTAACAAAGATGTTAAAAAGAATCGGACCAAGGACAGATCCCTGGGGCACACCACTGGTAACATCCTTCTCTTCAGAGTGAGCTCCATTTACTTGTACTCTTTGACGCCTCCCACCCAACCAATTTCTAACCCAAGCAGTAACTTTAGGGTCCATCCCTAGGGTGCTCAGTTTGTTTATAAGTCGCCTGTGAGGAACAGTGTCAAAGGCTTTACTGAAATCTAAATACACCACATCTAGAGCTCTCCCTCGGTCCAACTCCCTGGTCATCCAGTCAAAGAAATCAATCAGATTTGTCTGACAAGACCTGCCTCTGGTGAATCCATGCTGCCTCGGATCCTGTAATCCGCTGGACTCCAGAAACCTCACTATTTTCTCTTTCAGCAGCGTTTCCAATAATTTACTCACCACCGAAGTTAAACTAACCGGCCTGTAGTTTTCAACCACATCCTTACTTCCGCTTTTGTGTAAAGGCACCACATGAGCCTCTCTCCAGTCCTTAGGCACCACTCCCGACTCCCGACTCCAACGAGGCATTGAAAAGGTCAGTCAGTGGAGCTGCTAGAATGTCCCCAAGTTCCCTCAGTATTCTCAGGTGTATCCCATCCGGTCCCATCGCTTTGTCTACTTTAAGTTGAGCTAGTTTCTCACAAACACAGTCTTCTGAAAATTGTTCAAGATGTCCCTCGCTTCTTTCCTATTTGTGGGTGTTTTCTGAGGTCCTGCTCCTGGTTCTTCATCTGTGAACACAGAACAAAAATATTTGTTAAGCAATTCCGCTTTATCCTTATCAGCTTCTACATATTGCCCCCTGCACCCTTGAGTTTGACAATACCACTCTTGCCCTTCCTCTTCTCACTAATATATCTGAAAAATGTCTTATCCCCCATTTTATTGCATTGGCTATTTCCTCCTCCTTTTGAATCTTTGCCTTCTTGACTACTTTGCTAGCTTCTCTAAGTTTTTCCAAATACAGATGCCTGTCTTCCTCTCTCTGTGATCTCTTGTATTTCATGAAGGCCTCCCTCTTTTTCTTCACTTTTTCAGCTACTTCCTTAGAAAACCATAGCGGTCTCCTTTTCCTTTTGCCTTTATTTACCATTTTAACAAAAAGGTTGGTTGCCCTTAAAATAAGCTGAGCTAGTTTCTCTCGAACACTGTCTTCTGAAAATTGTTCAAGATGTCCCTCGCTTCTGTTCCTACTTGTGGGTGTTTTCTGAGGTCCTGTTCCTGGTTCTTCATCTGTGAACACAGAACAGAAATATTTGTTAAGCAATTCCGCTTTATCCTCATCAGCTTCTACATATTCCTCCCCTTCACCCTTGAGTCTGACAATACCACTTTTGCCCTTCCTCTGCTCACTAACATATCTGAAAAATGTCTTAGCCAATGCCATAAAATGGGAGGATATTTCCTCTTCTTTTTGAATCTTTGCTTTCCTGACTACTTTGCTAGCTTCTCTAAGTTTTTTCCAAATATAGATGCCTGTCTTCCTCTCTCTGTGATCTCTTGTATTTCATGAAGGCCTCCCTTTTTTGCTTCACCTTTTCAGCTACTTCTTTCGAAAACCATAGCGGTCTCCTTTTCCTTTTACCCTTATTTACCATTTTAACAAAAAGGTTGGTTGCCCTTAAAATATCCCCTTTCAGTTTTGCACACTGTTTTTCTACATCCCCCAGCTGTTCCCATCCCACTAACGACTCCCTGAGGTATTGGCCCATCTTCGCAAAGTTAGTCTTCCTAAAGTCTAAGATCCTCACCTTGGAATGGATTCTAACAGCCCTAGTCCTAATACTGAACCACACCATCTGGTGATCACTGGATGCAAAATGATCTCCCACTACAACATCAGAAACACTTTCACCATTGGTAAGCACCAAGTCCAGTATGGTCCCTTCACGTGTGGGGTCTGTTACCAATTGCCTGAATAGTTTTCCCTGTAGAGAATCCAGGATCTCCTTACTTCTAGATGATACTGCAGCAGGAATGTGCCAATCAACATCTGGCATATTGAAATCTCCTTATCAGTAGCACTTCCCCTTTCCTAGCAATGCTGCGTATGTCTTCAATTAACTCTCTGGCCACCTCTTCCTCTTGTGAGGGAGGTCTGTATATCACACCAATGCAAATAGATTTCTCTTTCCCTCTTTCTAGTTTAACCCACAATGCCTCCACTCTCCCTTTTAAGCTCTGTAATTCCAAAGCTTTAATAGTAGTTTTTACATATAGTGCCACTCCTCCTCCCCTTCTTCCTACCCTGTCCTTTCTGAATAAAGTATAGCCAGGTATAGTTACATCCCAGTCATGGTTTTCTGTGAACCATGTTTCTGTAACTGCCACTAAATCCAAGTCAGCCACTCCCACCAAAGCTTCAACATCAGCATTTCCTGAAAGATGCTTTTTTGGCAACAACAGCCTCTCTGACCTCACCTTTAAACCATGCTGGCAGTTGGTCTGGGCTTCCAAAATAGTATGTTTAAACAACACCCAAGCTTGATGTAAGCCTTTAACCTTTGCAACTGTTCCTTTTAGTTTTTTCTTAGCTATTTCCCTCATTTTATTATAGTCTCCCTTTTGAAAGTTAAAAGGTAGTACTGTGGATTTCCTTACCATTCCTCCTCCATTAATTAAATCAAACGCGATCATGCTATGATCACTATTGCCAAGTGGCCCCAAAACCTTTATCTCTTGCACCAGATCTGGTGTTCCACTAAGGACTAAGTCCAAAATGGCTTCCCCTCTGGTCGGTTCATCAACCAGCTGTTCCAAGAAGCAGTCATTTATTTCATCTGGAAACTTTATTTCCCTAGCATGTCCTGCCGTGACACTGACCCAGTCAATACCGGGGTAATTGAAATCACCCATTATTATTACTGTTCTGTAACTTTTGTTAGCTTCCCTGATTTCTTTGAGCATTTCATCATCCATTTGTTCATTCTGGCCAGGTGGTTGATAGTACAACCGCACTGCCATCACCTTCCCCTTTTTACATGGAATAAAAATCAAAAATCCATAGAGATTCTACAGCGAATTTTGTTTCCTGCAAAACCTGTATCCTTTGTGACTCAATGCCCTCTCTAACATAGAGCGCAATCCCTCCACCAATTTGATCTGCTCTATCATTATGATATAGTTTGTATCCAGGTATCAGTGTCCCACTGGTTGTCCTCCTTCCACCATGTCTCTCAGATATCAATCATCTCTAACTTCTTATTTAGTGCTATATATTCTAACTCTCCCATCTTATTTTTTAGACTTCTAGCATTTGCATTCAAGCTTTTTAGAGACTGTTTTTTATTCATATTAATCTGGTTATCGGTAGGCAGGGGTAATTTGGAATCTTTAAACTCTGTACTCAAGAGCATTTGGGCTACCTTTGTCTTTATTGGAACCTTTCTGCTGATGTGCCCTAACTTCATTTTTTGGTAGTATCCTTCAAGGATACATTGTTCCGAACCATGCGCTCTTGGGCGACTGTCGGCTCTCCCCTATTATCAAGTTTAAAAGCTGCTCTATCTCCTTTATAAAGGTTAATGCCAGCAGCCTGGTTCCATCCTGGTTAAGGTGAAGCCAATCCCTTTGGAAGAGCCCTTCCTTTCCCCAGAATGTTCCCCAGTTCCTAACAAATCCAAAACCCTCATCCTTGCACCATTGTCTCATCCACGCATTGAGACTCCGGAGCTCTGCCTGCCTTTTGGGTCCTGCACGTGGAAGGGGAAGCATTTCGGAGAACGCTACCCTGGAAGTTCTGGATTTCAACTTCCTACCTAAAAGCCTAAATTTAGCCTCCAGAACTTCCCTATCACATTTTCCTGTCTCATTGGTACCAACATGTACCAAGACAGATGACTCCTCCCCAGCACTATCTAAGACCTTGTCTAGATGGCGCAGGAGGTCCACTACCTTCGCACCAGGCAGGCATGTTAGCAGGCAATCCTGATGTCCACCAGCCACCCAGCTATCTACATGCCTAATGATTGAATCATCAACTATAACGGCTGTCCTAACCCTTCGCTCATGGGCACATGGCCCTGGAGAAATGTCCTTGGTGCAAGAGGGTTTTACATCACCTGGAGGACAGGTCCTAGCTATAGGATCACTTCCTGCCACACCAGAGTGATGCTCTCCTGTCATGTGACCTCTCTCCTCCCTGGCAACAGAGATGCTGCCAGACTGGAAGTGGGACTTCAGGACTATATCCCTGTAGGTCTCATCTATGAACCTCTCTGTCTTCCTTATGTCTTCCAAGTCTGCTACTCTAGCCTCCAGAGATCGGACTCGTTCCCTGAGAGCAAAGAGCTCCTTGCACCTTGTTTTTATAGTTTTAAGGTTTTTATAGTTCTACTTGTTTGCTTTGGTGGTTATATTAAGGTGCAGAGATAAGGGTGGTCCCTTTGTATTAGTTCTGTACCCTAGAGGAGAGGCAGAAAAGGGGACATATAGTAGAGATTTTTAAAGACTTCCAAGGAATCAGACTGTTTCAACAGAAAGGAAGCTTTGGATCAAGCAGCCATACGATGAAGGTGAAAGGGGGTAGACTAAGGAGTCATTTAAGGAAATAGTTCTTTATGTAAAGGACGGTGGATGTGTTGAATGGCCTCCCAGTGGAGAAGAGATGGCTGAGGGGAGCTATGATAGAGGTCCATAAAATCCTGACTGGAGGGGAACAGTTTAAAACAAATCGATTGTTTACTCTCAAAAACTATGTCCTAGGGGGACATACCGTGAAGCTACAAAGTAATATATTTAAAACAAATAGGAGAAAATATTTTTTCTCTCAGCATATAATTAGTTGTTGGAACTCATTACCAGAGGATATAATAAAAGCCAGTAGTGTAGCTGGGTTTAAAAAAGGTTTAGACAAATTCCTGGAGGAAAAGTCCATAAACCGTTATTAAGGTAGACCAAGAGAAGATCACTGCTTATCCCTGGGGATATGTAGCATGGAATTGGCTATTTTTGGAGTATGTTGGGTACTTGGGACCTGTTGGAAACAGGACATTGGATTTGATGGACCTTTGGTCTGGCCCAGTATGGCAGTTCTTATGTACTTTGGGTGGAGATGAAGACAGTATCCGGATTTATGAAAGTAAGCAGGGATGTTCTCTCAGGGAGAGAAAAAAATAGAAATTCTGAATTGGAAGTGAGGATGGGCTGTATGATCTTTTAACTGTCAGTAAATCTGATCTTCCTTCCAGAATCCTAGCTAACCAAGCCCTTCAATTACAATTCAATGAAGAATTCTGACTTTGTTGTCCAATGTTCATGTCACTTCTACAAGCTGACCACCAGGGGCCAGTGTCACTTTAGAAATGTGGATGTGGAGCAGAACACACACTCCTCTAATCAGTGGGAAGAAAGGATTCCACTCCATGAGCGTCAAGAAAGGTCCTGCAGCACCTCATCCCGGGCAAACGTCCTCCTGCCCCTAAAACAGTGATTCTCAACCCAGTCCCTGGGCATACCAAGCCAGTATGGTTTTCAGGATAAGCAAAATGACTATTATACCGCCTCCATTGTATGCATATCTATCTATTACATATTCATTGTGGCTATCCTAAAAAGCAGACTGTCTGGCTGTGTCCCAAGGACTGTGTTGAGTACTTCTATAACAGAAGAAGCCAGGTCTTTTCACTAACATTACTAAACTGACCCAATCACAAGGATAAGACTTGGGAATTATTCCCCCAGTCACTCATTGCATTTTGCTGGAGCCTCTGCATCTTGTCTTTTACTCACAGGACGAGGGGAGAGTAGAGAGACAGACAGAGGCTGTTAATAACACCCACCAAGCCCCCTTCAGGTTTTCTTTGTTAGAGGGAAGAGGATTCTGCACACCTCAACTACGGCAGAGAGGAAGCAGACCACAAAACCTTAGCAGTGTTTTTGCTGCAGCTGATATTATCAGAAGCAGGTGAGAGCAAGTGCCTGCTTGTAACACCTAGCTGAACACATTCTTAGCTTTCCCCTCCAGATTCCCTCCACAGAATCCAGTTGCCTGCAGTGAGAATGCTGCTTGCCCATCAGGTTATTGGGTGTTATAGAACCTTACTAAAGCAAAGGAGAAAACAAAGGGTTACTGTTTGACTGCAAAGTGAGGAGAGGTGGGAGATAAGCCTTTGACTTTTCATCTTTCCAAGCTGCAGTGTCAAAGAGGGCTTAAAAAGAAACAATAATATAGTTGCATTGATTTTTCACTTGAGATGTGCTATTTATCAAATCCCTATCTGTATGCCAAAATCTCAGTCACTGTTGTCCAGAGAGATGGGAGGCTTAACATAGGTTGTTCCCTCTCTCCTATGCTGTCTCTACTCTCCCTTTCCCTTTCCCCTTCCCCTTCCCACCCTCCCCCTCCTCCCCTTCCCCTTCCCACCTTCCCCCCCAAACCCACTTTTGGTGATCTGAGAGAAGCTGACAGTATTCTCTCTAGCTATCAAAAAATTGTCAGGGTAACACAACAGCTCTGCAGTTTCCAACCTCTCCCAGCAGGGGACGCTGTAAGGAATGCCACATGAGCACTGGCTTTGGGGAAGCTCAAGACTGCTGCAGTCTCAGCCTCTCCTAGCAGGACTAGAAATGTGCCTGTGCGACTAGTGAACCGGGTGCCTTCCACAGGGTCGGCTCAAGGCAATCTGCTGCCTGAGGTGAGGGATGAGTTGGCACCTCCCCTTCCCAGAGCCGGGGGTGTGGGATGCCTTCTCAAAACTCCAGTCAGGGACTGATCCATATCAAAAAGTCAATTAGATAATGTGGAGGAAATAAAAAGATGTTTGCACACCACGGAACTAAAAGAAAGAGCGAGAACCACTGCACAGTTTATAACACCAAATTATGACTCATTTTTATTTTGTTGTTATAGACTGTGTTATGGTTGTTGCTTTTTCTTTTTGAACATATATTTTGCATTCACAGAACCCCCTTCTCTCAACAGCGGGTGCAGAGCAGAATTAGGACATCCACCCACAAAACTCAAAATCTAATTTAAAAAAAAATCTGATTCTGGCTATCTCACTAACAAACATTCTCCTGTACTAGGCATATTGTGAACTAATAGGAGTGGAGGAATAGCCTAATGGTTAGGGCACTGGCTTAGGACCCAAGGGCCCGATTTTTGAAAGGCATTTATATGGTTTAAAGCCCAGTAAACCGTGTAGATGCCTTAGTTGGGGATATTCAACGGTATTTTCATGGTTAGTGCCGTTGGATATCCTCTCTTAAGTCCCCTACACGCCCCGATGCTATCCGGTTAGCATCAGAGCATGATGGGAGTATTCTGGAGTGGAGAATGTCTCAACTGAGCAGCAGCGATATCGGATGCTGCTCAGCGAAATGCGCCTTAAAGATAGGCCAGGAAAACCCTTGACTATCTTTAAGGAGCAGATCGCTAACAGGGTAGCATCTAATATCGCTGCTGCCTGGTTAGCATCGACAGCTACTGGCTTTTGTGGCGATCACTCGATATTCAGTGCCATCACCGCAGCATTGAATATCCAGTTTATGGGTCGTGGGGAGGGCTATATGCCAGTGAGGCTCATAGCCCTTCCAAAATCGGCACAGTTGAATATCGGGCCCCAAGAGACTGGGGTTCAATTCCCACTAGTAAGCCTTGTGGCCTTGGGCAAGTCACTTAACCTTCTATTGCCTCAGAAGAATCCAGTCTATCAATGTCCCTGTTTAATGTACATTACCAAGTTTAAGTTACAATGTAAACTGCTTTGACTAGTAATGATAAAATCAGTATTAAAAAACCCTGTTAAATAATAGAAATACAAAACCCTATAAGTCACTAGGAACTATAGAGCAAATCTCCATAGCATACCAGCACCAACTTCCAAAACTCACATAAGGAGCCTACCCAAAAAAAGCATCACTGTAAATACTGCGGCGGACCCGGGAACATCCAACATCTATTTGAAAAGCTGAACAATTCAAATTACTACAGTACAGATCCCTATGTACAAACTCCAAAGCTGGAAAAGTCTGGAACTCAGCAACGATGACACTATTAGGCTACTAAACAAAATTAAACTGAGATGTTGCCTTAAAATTTGAAATTTTCTTGAATCTGAACTTACAAAATATTTTAAATTTCAGTCTGGCAGCATAAAGAACGCAATTCATATTCCAGTATCCCCCCAACCAGCACCCTACAGTTGACTACACCAAGAACCCAGAATGCAAGACCCATAGAGCAAATCTACTATTCCATAACAGCACTAACTTGCAAACCTCACACAACATGGAGAGTACCCAGAAAAGGGCAGCACCATAAATACTGCTGAGGGCCCTAGAACATCCATATTCCTATTCAGAAAAGTGAGCAAGCAGGATTACTACAGATCCCTACAAAGAAACTCCATGCTAACAGAACACACAGCCTCGGCCACACATGCAGAGCAGTGATAGATCTTCACCAAGTAGGGAGTCTATCAATACAAACTAAAAACAGACATGTAGACAAAACATGCTTTTACCTCATTACTCTTGGGTTTACAGGATTCTTTCCCAAAATTATACTTTACTGCAGAGTGAGGCAAGAGAAATAACTCTCTCACACACAGGCATCTGTATTGTTGGCAGAAACTAACATAATGGCTCAGTGCAAGTAGCGTGAGCACAACTAATGACACCTCAGTGTGTGGTCTTAGTTGCCCCGGCAGCTGTTTTGCCACGCTGAAATGTAGTAACTGCAAGGGGATGTAACTGCCTCCCTGCAGTTAGTCTATGGCCCCGGGTAATCAAACTCTGGAATTAGTTACTGGAGGATCATAGTAAAAGCTGTTAGTGTAGCTGGGTTTTATAAAAGGTTTGGACAAGTTGCTGGAGGAAAGGTGCATAAACTATTATTAAATAGGACCCAGGAAATCCACTGCTTGTCCCAAGAGAGGCATTGTGGAACCTGTGTACCTTTTTGGGAACCTACCAGGTACTTGTGGCCAGGATTGGCCACTGTTGGAAACAGGATACTGGGCTTGATGGACCTTGGTCTGACCCAGTATGGCATATCTTATGTTCTTATGTTCATATGTTACCAGCACAAAGCTTAGGAAACATATTGCTCAATATGCCAAAAAAAGAGGGATTCGACAGCACCATGCAGCACCTCCCACTTCCACATAACATGAGTGACTTGGCTCCCCAACACAGCATGTTCCACCTTCTGAAGAAACAGGAAATGCAAGATGCTCATATGCCAAGGAACTAAGAGAAAAAGTGAGAATCACAGCGCAGTTTATAATACCAAATTATAAAATTATAACTCATTTCATTTTGTTATAAACTGCGTTATAGTTCTCTTTCTTTTTGAATATATATTCTGCATCCACAGAAACCTCTCCCTGGGCAAAGGGTGCAGAGCAGAGGTAGGACATTCACCCACAGAATTCAGCATTCTGGTTCTGATTCTGATCATTTCACCAATATAAACATTCTCCAGTACCAAGCATATTGTGAACTAATACAAAACCCTACGAAAGTCACCAGGCCAAATCAATCATATCATACCAGTATAAACTTCCAAAACTCATAGAACAAGGGACCTACCCAAATAAAAGCAACACTATAAATACTGTAGCGGGCCCTAGAACATCCATGCACATATTGAAAAGCTAAACAAGTCAAATTACTACAATACGGATTCCTTCGTACAAACTCCATGTTAACAGAACACCTGGCCTCGGTCACACACTCAGAACACAGACCCTCACCAAGTACAGAATAAGTGACAATAACCTAAAGTAAAAATAAAAAATATGTAGACAAAAATTAAACTGAAAGCCCAAGAAGCCATAGCCTGCATGCAGTGCAATACCAGAGAAATAAAAGAGACCCATTTCCCTGTACTGTGTAAAATATAAAAATAGCACAAAGTGCAGTCACTCATTTGAAAATAAAATTATTTTTTCTACCTTTGTTATCTGACCATTTTATACTCTGATCCTGCTGGCCTCCATCTGAGACTTCTGCTTTCTTCTGTCTTCTCTTAGCTCTTTCTACCGTCTCTAGTCCATCTGCCATTTCTTGTCTCTCCTTTTGTTTTTCTTCACTTCCTTCCATCTTGGATACTGATTTTTTTCTTTCCATCTTTCTTCCATTTATTTCTCTCTCTCTTTGGCCATCCAGATTTCACTACTGCTTACTACCCAGTTCTCAATCTCCCTCTTTTTTTACACCATCTACCTACCGCTTTTCAACCTTCACCCCAGTCCTTCCATTCCCCAGCTCTTCTTCCCTGGTCCATTATTCCCCAGTCTTTTGCTCACTCTCCATGTCTAACCTCTCTCATCACCCATCCAGTGTCTCTCTCTGGCTTTCTCTTTCCCTCCATCCAGTACCTCCTCTCTTTCTTTCCATGTCTGCCATCTCCTTTCCTATCCTGCCTGCAACTAGCATCTATCTCATCTCCATACCATGCCATCCCCTCCCTATTACTCACCTGTCCAGCATCTCTCCATCTTTTTCCATCTATTTACCCCATATCCGTGTTTTCGCTTCTCTTTCTCTATTAACCCCATGTCCTGCATGTCCTTCTCTCCTTATTAACCAGTGTCACCCCTCTGTCTCCCCCTCCACAAGTCCAGCATTTTCCCATAGTCTCCCTATAACCCCATGGCCAACATCACCACTCCATCACCCCTCCATGCTTCTCCCTATACCCATTTCCATGTCCAGTATCTACCTAGCCCCCCACCTCAGTCTTATCCCCGCTGTCTCTCTATTCTTGTCCCTGCACCCATCTTCTCCCTTCTGACTCCCTGTGCCCATTCATGTCCACCTCCCAATGCCCCCTCATGTCCATTCCCCCCATTCTCAATGCTCCCCTCCCATTTATGCACAATAGGCAGAGCCTACCCATGGAGCAGCATGTCCCATGAGCAGGTGCTGTGCAGACTGTGATCCAAGTTCAGAATGGCAGGGCACAATTGGCCTTGCACAGCCCCTGCCTGCAGGACATGCTGATACCCTGGGCAGGCTCTGCTTCTCTGGGCCACGATCGTTGCCTCTCATGCCCTTCTGACTGCGGGAGCAGTATGTCTTGCAGGTAGGGACTGTGCAAGCCATGACTGCAGTCCAGAGAAATAGTGCCTGCCCGCAGCAGCCGACATCAGGAAGGTGCCTTTGCTGGTTACCCGCCCACACTACCCATTCAGGATGACCTGCAGAGCAGCCTGCCTGCAGGACATGCTGCCCCCATAGGCAGAAGGCTGTAAGAGGCAGCAATCACTAGTCACAACCTTCTGCCTGCAGGAGCAGTATGTCCTGCAGGTCGGCTCTCCACTAGGCCTCCGGCACTGCAAAGGCCATCCTGAATGGGGAGTGGGGGGTGGACAACTAGCGACTTTACCCTCGTCACATTGGCACCCCCTGTCGCGCTTACCCAGTTTACCAGGCAGTGCTGGTCTTGCTTCCTGCCCCCTCCCCTGTTGTCCAGCATTTGTCCTCCTGTCCCCCCCCCCGTTGTTCAGCATTAGTCCTCCTGTCTCCTCCCCATTGTCCAGCATTTGTCCTCCTGTCTGCCCCCCCCGTGTTGTCCAGCATTCATCATCCTGTCTCCCTCCATTGTCCAGCATTTGTCCTCCTGTCCCCCCCCCCCCGTTATCCAGCACTTGTCCTCCTGTCTCTCCCTCCCCCATTGTCCAGCATTTGTCCTCCTGTCCTCCCTCCCTCCAATTGCACCTCTCTTCCTGCTGCTAGGATGTTCCTACAAGCGATCACACTGATTCATCCGGTGGCGGCACTTCGGCTGTTTTAATTTTAGATTTTGCCGCCTCTGGCCTGCCTCTGTCTTCCTGCGTGGGAAGGCAGAGGCAGGCCAGAGGTGGCAAAATCTAAAATTAAAAACAGAGCCAGAGTGACGCCACTGTTGGAGTGCTGCCCCATGCAAACTGCCACCTGAGGCAGTCGCCTCAGGTGGCCTAATGGTAGAGTCACCCTGGCCCTCCACATCCATCCATCCATGCATAGAAACATGCTTTTTTGGGGCTTTCTGGAAGCCCAGTGATGACAGTGGTGCCCCTTTATATACTTGCACCCTGTGCAGAAGCACTGCTTGCACAGCCCTTGGCACGGCCCTGTCTCCTAGCAGAACGGAAGGAAGCAGGAGCACTTGCAATTTGGGAGTTCCTGGCTCCCACATTTCCAGTTTTTCCCAGCAAGAGGTGCTGCACAGAATATTGAAGAAGTACCATATGAGGTGCACATGGAGGTAAAAGTACACTTGGCATTCTTCAGAATGAGCTGCTCCTTACGTATTCGTCCTTCCCTTCACCCTGCTGCCAGAGCCCCACCTACCATCTTTCTTTTGCATGCTTGCTCTTTTCTCCTTGCTCTTAACCAGTCTACATCTTTTTCTCTCTCCTTTTCATGGGCCCAGTGGTGACAGGTGTTGGCCGTCTGCCTGGCACCTGTTCCTCCACCGAGGCGAGGATCCGGATCGATGGAGCTGTCTTCGTCTCCTGCAGTGACCAGAGGGAATCTCATTAAGCGGGCCTCTCTGTTTCTTATCACATGGTTCCCAGGTGCCGAGCCTCAAAGTTCTCCCTCTTGTCTCCTCCACCAGTGGTGCATGGATCAAATGCATTCACTTTCTCCCACTGCATTTTGTCATATCTGTCAGCTTACCCAGTTCCAATAAGGACAATTTAAGCTAATTCTGGATTTCAGTTTTGTAGTCTCTGATTATATCCATTGAATTCAGTGCTGCTGTTTCATAATGTATCAGGATTGTGAGAAATCCAGGAATGAGCTGAATCGTCCCTACTGGAACTGGGTAAGTTGGCAGCTATAGTTTTCTCTCTACTTCCTGTTGTCTCCCACTAGCCTCATTTAATAACTTCAGGTCATTTGAGCTCAGGGCTGTACCAAGTGTTGTGTGAACAGTGTGGCCGCACAGAGCGCAAGTACGGAAGGGGTGCCAGTGTCATCACTGCAGAGTTTCCAAGTTACCCAGTTCCAGGAGTGAGATTTTTTGCCACTTCTGGTTTTAAATTTCCATTGCAATGCAGTATGGGATTTGTAGTCTCTGATTTTACCCATTGGAATCAGTGTTGCAGGCCCTGTAATGCAACAGAATGAGAATGGTAGAAATTCAGGATTGACTTAAAATCTCATTCCTGGAACTGGGTAACTTGGTAACTCTGTCACTGGGCTTCCAGGAAGCCCAACAAGAACAGGTTCCTGCTATGGATGGGTATGGGAGGGAGCTAGGGTTGCCAACTGGCTCCAGATGTGCCCAACAGGTTTGATCCAGTCCTGAGTTTACTCCATTGTATGCAGTGACTTGTAGATTTCCTTTTCTTATGGAGTGCACTGGAGAAATCAGAACTACATATCCCTGCATGCAATGAGGTAAACCAGAACTGGATCAAACCTGTCAGACGCACCTGGAGCTAGTTGGCAACCCTAGAGGGAGCACTAGGTTCATGAATTGCACAGAACACATTTCTACCTTGGTATGGTCCTGCCTGAGCCAATCTTTTCAATTATCAACAGACTACATGTCCCAGCATGCAATGGGGGGAGGGGGGAGAGGGCTATAACTCAAGTCCAGCTTGACTTATTCCTTATGATGTGGAGCCAGTTGGAAGCTCCTACATAATAACTATTACAGTCTCTTGTGCCATTTTGATAGTTTACAATGCTTCATAAATATGCCATATTAGTATTTAAAGGTTAGTTTAATGGGGAGCGGCCATGCTGGTTTTCAGCATCTCCTGACTCCCATGGTGACTGTGTTGGCAGTAACAGGTAGAAAGGTCATGGATAGAGTTTCAACCTGACCAAGGTGAATTCTGCGAGACTGATCTAAATATGGTTTTACCCCATTACATCTTTAGGAACTAGGGTTGCCAAGTCAACCCAGATCTGCTGTAGAAACAGGCTGATCCACTTCTGGTTTTACACTACTGCATGCAGAATATATAGTTCAGATTTTCTTAGGAAACTCAAAAAGAAAATCCAAACAGCCAACCCCTGCATGCAATAGGGTACTAGCAGGACTGGATCAATCTGAGCTGGAATGAGTTGGCAACGCAAGTGGGACCTGTAGTTCTAATTTCTCTAGGGAAGGCTGAAAACCATAACCCGATAGCCAGCAGTACTTATCCAATTAGCAATACCTGCTAGCCAGATCAGTGCCAGGATGATTTGTGGGTAAAGCCGTCAATGAATTATCCATAAAGCGGTGATATGCAGAATTTTTATATGGAAAACTTGACAGAAAAGAACTGTTCTAAGGCTATCTGGACAGCCTATCTGTATAACAGTACTGAATTCTGCACCTGTATGGAGAGCGCTGCTGCTGGTTGCACCACCCAGATATTCATTACCGGTCACTATTCAAAGACTGGCACTGAATATCCAGATTTCATTTAGCCATAGCAACCGGCATTTAAAAAAACCCAAACACTGGCTGTCATGGTTGAATATGGACCCAAAGAAGTCTATAGGGCAGATCCAGTTCTGGTTTGGCATCCATCAGGACTGCCCCAGGTTTGGTGGGAACCCTAGTCTTAGACCAGAGGTGGCAAAGGCCATGGGGGAAAGCTGAAATCTGCAGAGAGTTTGGCTGGGTATTTTGTGACTTTACCAAAGTGAACCTGCTCTCCACAGTGTCCCGAGGCAGGACAGGCTTTCTTTCTGAATTGAAGCCAGAAAGGGATTTTAGGAATTCCAAAACAAAACATCGGAAACTCCAGCAACAATTTGAGGCAGAGGGCCAGAGGCTCGTAGGGTGGCCTGGGGTCCTGCCTCCTACTGCACAGACTGGTCTGCTGAGAATCTGTGCAATTCCCAAAGCCAATGCATGGGTATGGAGCACCATAGGCAACCCTTCAGACTTATGCCTTCTTTCAACTACCTAATCAAAAGTCAAAGTGAATATAAAGGGTCAACATATTAATATGAAAAAAATAAATAAATAAAATTGAGCCCAATCAGAAGCCTATAGCAAATGTAGTTAGAAATAAAAAAAAATCATGTAATAAAAAAAACGCATGCACCTTTATTAGCAGTCCATTTTATTAAGTTTATTGAAATCCCAATGGAACTTTCAGCAAAAAGCTTTCTTAATGATTTTAATTGTTTAAATCAAATATATATCCACAGTTCTACACCTTGACATAGTGCTGAATACACTCTCTGGGCTTTTACTACCTTTCAGGATTCTAGCTCCACCTGCTCACTCTACCTGCTCACTATGGGGGTCATTCCAAAACACAAATAAGCCACTGGGGCATGTGGTGGAGACGTTGTGCAAGTGAAAATAGATACGTCAGTATTCTGAAGCCCCTAGGCTTGCATGTATGATACGCAGCACGGGGTTTTCAGAACATCTCTGGGAGGGGTGGAATGGGGGCGTAGGGAGGCGCAGAGATGTACAAAGCATATTCCAGAAAGGCCCATGTGCATCTCCATCGTTCCCTGTAGACGTGCTAGCTATTTCTGCAGAAAGGTGGAATAAGTGTATTTCCAATGCTAAAACACAATCATACTCGCATGCACAGAGTACCAAAAAAGGAACGAGGTATACAAGCAAACTTGTTTTATTGCAGAAGATTATGGGGTCACTACCCGACACGGCCGTGTTTCGGCACGCCTTCATCAGGGGTTCTGGCCTAAGAACAGAAACATTTATATCAAAAACAAAAATTGAAATCATATTAAAAATATAAATATGATTGTAAGCTATAAAAGAATAAAAACATAAAAAATAAGAACCATAGATAAAAACAAATCATTTAGATAATATCAAATCAAAATGCAAATCATTTAAATATTATCAAAGAAATGCCATATCTCCAAACAAATGTATAAATAAATAAATAAGTGACATAAACGTTTTAAAATGTTAAAACATAAAACTGTAATGCTAAAAATGGGATGAGGATGTTTAAATAAAATCAATCCTAAGAATATCATATCTATAATGAAAGTTAAGTTGTTATTACACCCCTTCACATTAACCAGTGAGTGTGGTAAAATAACTAAATAAAAATGGGTATATACTGGATCAGTTTGTTGACCTAGATTATTTGTGAAGCGGTCAGCCCACAGTATCTGAATTTTTTTTATACAATTAGAATCAAAAACCTTCTACATTTGTATCTCTATAATTGGGCATTCATTATAGAGGAGAGGTTCAAGATCAGGAAAACCTTGATATTGTTGCATTGCCTCCAACCGAAGTTGTAACCTGTATCAATACTATCTTATCATATATTGGGTATTCAAAAAATTATTATTCATAGGCTTGAATTATAGATCTCAGCATCAAGTTGCTAACATTGTGGACAGTGGACTAGAATTAAAAACTAGTCAAGGATCATACATTAGAAACGCCCATAAAGTTTTAAAGTAAAATACTCTTTATCTAAAAGGTAAATTAAAACTTCCAAAGCTATATATATACTACATGTACCATCCTTCTCGTAGCAAGCTTAAACGCTGATTCGCTGTCATATGAAACTTTGTGTCACAATTTATTGCCATATTTAAATGCACTTGTGGTGTGAAAAAATCCCTCAGCCAATAGGAACTGATCTTGGACTAGCTGCTGTCATCGTCATATTTGTTTTAATCCCTACATAATATATCTATACTAAATAGTGTACGTTAAATCGTCCCTAAAAGACTTTTGATTTATCATTTGACTGGGCCAATGCTATGTCAAAGATGGATCTATTCCTCTAAAACACACTGTGTGCCGTATACTTGTGCATTGTCTGTACAATGGTCAGCAATAGAATCCCACAAGCTGGTGTGACAGCAATCTGTAATGCACAGCTTGCAGCATGTATTATAAACAGTTATCAGCAGTGTGACATGTACAGTCGCTCTGTGGCAATATGAACCACCCCAAACAGGATGCTTTAGTGCACATGGTGGCCAGGCTGTCAGGTGCTGGGAGTGCCAAAGGAGTCAATATGGGTGATCACGACAAATCGTGCGGTCAGTACAATGGGACTGTTGATGTCAGACTGTGAGTGTGTGAGCAACAGGATGTGCAATGACTGAGAATGGGGGATGGGATATGTAGGGCAGGCACTCCCCACAATCCTGGAGCACTAACTGATATTCATAGGTGCTGAGTGACTGAACGTCCCTATTTAATATGCATTACCAAGTTTAAGTTACAATGTAAACTACTTTGATTGAAATGATAAAGCAGTATATTAAAAAAAACGATAAATAAATCAATCCCAGAGATAATTCACCTATGATGGGAAGTGAGTGTGAAGGTTGGACAGGAGGATCTGGGATGTAAATCAGAGAGCAGGTCCATGCACCATAAGACATGAGTTCAGTAGTGCCCATAGACACCTGATTGTGCCATCATGCCAGCCATATCGAGGGCACACATGTGAAGCGCAGCAATGGAGAACATCCCTTAGGGAAATGCAATGTCTGTGTCTGTTGCTTTGCATATGTTAAGGGCTCATCCGGAGTGTATCGGAGTGAAGTTAGAGGTCAGCAATGCAGGCAGAACGGCATCCCATTGATAGTGTCCCAGACCATGGGGTATATGGAAAGTGCAGTCAGAAAGGCCATATATACTGGTCAGGATACTATCATGGACTGCACAGGGATGACTAAGTACAGTCCTGTCCATGTAGGGGACCCCCAGACGTTCCATGCGCATCACCATCCAGTCTTCTGCAGGATGTATGCCATGGTGGCACCTGCAAATACTGTCAGTGAGCACAGCAGCCAAGGAGCCATACATAGAAGCAGTGGGTAGAAAGAGGAGATGCACATATGAAGTGCGGGAGCATGACAAGACTGGAGACAGATACAATGTGAGGAATACCATAGAGTCGTGTACATACCCCGGATTGGAGATGCACAGATGTTTGGAATATGGGTGCGGGTCATATGTGGCTAGCATAAAGGTGTAGTCCTATCTGGCACTGCTGTGAGAAACATGTTATGTAACTGTGGGTGAATGTGCACAATGCACGTAGCCAATATGTAAGATATTTGCCTAACTGATTAGTCCACCAGGTATGCATACCTGTTGTCCAAGTATGGTCAGGGTGTTACCAGCAATGGCAGAGAGTGAGCCAGATCCCCAGTACCCCATTCCCAGTTGAGGACATAGCTGTGCACAGCCTGACCATCACTGTGTGCTCACCACCCCCAATCACACCACTGTAGGTGGCCACCTAAACAATCATGTGTGCACACCACAGATGCTAGAATGGCACAAAACAGTATTTGGCCTGCTGAAGAACAATTTAAGGGCAGAGATGGGTACATCCATGCACCTCACAGCCATCAAAGGACAGACATCTGTGCTCCATGCATCACACTGCTGTCACAGACACTGTCTCCACCCCCATCTACAGTCCCAATAGTCAACGATAGAAAGAGTCTGTGGAGTGGAGCATACATGGGTGCCCTCATATGGTGCTGCCTTCTTCCACCTGTTCCCCTAGCCTGTATGCTTCACCTATGTGCTTACTGGTATGTAGCAGCAGGATGACATGGCAATCAATGGACCCCTGCCAACTCCACCTCCAGTGAGCCTCCTCTGGAGTGGAGGGGCCACCTACAGGCTTAAAATAGGTGACAATTACTCAGCAGAAGTAGGCTCAGTGCCCTATGCAATGGTCATTTGTACCATGCCAAGCTATGGAAGGAAATGCCTGGCTACAGAATTCCCTGTTACTACAGTACCATGTTGCACAATTCAGCAGGTTAATCAACCTTGCATGTCAGTGAGTGTTTTGACATTGGTGCAATTGAGGAATCATGGCATGTCCCCAAATCATATGATCCCATGATGGTCTCAGAGATACAGGTTAGAGGCTAGTTGAGTGATGAGGGCAATAGCATGGCATGCAGCAGACCTGTGTCCAAATCTCAGTAGCACCCCTTGTGCCCATGGGATGCTAACCAGTCCCTCAGTGTCTCGGCAGGTAGGCCTGGTAAATAACAGGCAGTCCAACATGGAGGGAGCAATAAATGCTATAATATTGCTGTATGTTAACCTCTTCCACTGGACTCATTGTTGTATAAGTGTCTATCATATATACCCATAGACATCATAACTGCAAGGTGTGGTGAGTCTCATATTGGGATCCTTTTTCCACAATGGGATTGATCCATCCCCTGAACCATTCTGTCCTCTCTGTGCAGTAACCCTTCAAATGGCACTGTATCCTGTGGAAGAAAAGGCGACCAGAAGCACATGAACCACATAGACATGATGGAGTGATGGGCTAGCCTAATTGCCAAAGCAGTAGCATGATAACAGAGAGGGTTCAGTTCCTACCAGCACCTATTGCCAAGTTCCTGAACCCAACATTGCAGCAGGAGAAAGGTAAACAATGTCTGTTTGCTCAGCCAAGCAAGTTATGTTACATTTAACTAGGGAGAGACTCACATATTTTGTTACGTGCGCAGTGAGTTTTGTACGTGTACATCAGTCTGTACTGTGACATGCATGCAGCTCCATACAGCGTATATTACGCATCCCTGCTTGGAGACGTCCTGTCTAGCCTGGGAGAGGGCAGCAGCAAATTATAGGCGACATTAGCTCGTGGTATGTGATCGCCCTGCTGTATGGGGCTGAGGATGAGTCACCTATTTATTTGGTGGTGGGTGGAATTATAAGTGTGAGTATCAGGTCTTAGTTAAGAGAGGTTGGGTTGTAACTCAGTGGTAAGAGCAATAGCCTAGCATGTAGGAGACCCTGGTTCAAATGCCACCAACAGTCCTTATCCAGCCATAAACTTAGATAATAGCAAGTCCACATGTCATGTACATTCCCACCTTTTGATTAGGAATGTGAACTATGTGAGAGGATTGCTGTTTGCGGACATGATTGTGGAACATGTGTCACTTGTGGAAAGGGATTGGTCTGCATGTAGAGATTGGGAGAGGTGTCTTCATACAGTGGCTCCTATCTACCAAGTTTGACTAGCTGGGCCTATATCCCCATGGCCAAACATAGAAACATGACGGCAGAAAAAGACCACATGGCCTATCTAGTCTGCCCTTCCATATCAACCACTACAACAGTCCCCTTTTTTCTTTTAGAGATCCTCTGTGTTTGCCTCATGCTTTTTTGAATTCAGATACTGTCCTCATCTCTACTGCCTCCACTGGGAGACTATTCCATGCATCTTTCTGCAAAGAAATATTTCTGCATATTACTCCTATCCCCTTTCACTCTCATCTTATGTCCCCTTGTAACAGAGCTTGCCTTTAATTGAAAGAGACCCTCCTGTACATTTATACCACGGAGGTATTTAAAGGTCTATATCATATCACTTCTACCCCGCCTTTCCTCTAAAGTATACATATTAAGATCTTAAAGTCTGTCCTCATATGGAAGGGGGTTCAGTGTCTGGCCATGGATCGTGACATATACAGTGCCAATCATGAACATCCAGAGCAGCATGACTGAAAACCCATCACTCCATGTTATCCCATATTGTCCAGATCATGTACACACCATACAAGGCAAGCATTTATTTATTTTATTTATTTAACATTTTTTATACACTGCCTTTCAAATTCTCAAAGCAGTTTACAAAGAACATAACTTCGTATACATAGAACTTTTTGTAACTTTTTACAATAGCAGTTAACAACAGTGATTACATTAACATGGCCCATACTGTTTAAATACTATATAGATGCCTTACACTGTATAAATGAAAACAAAATTTCAATATTCAAATCTGTAAAAAAGCAAGCAAAACAATATAAAATGTAAATATGTATGAATGTACAGTCAAGTACACCTCAATGAAAATGTAAATTGTTGATTCTTACCATATGTAACCAATGTTTGATGTGTAGAGTAAACCGCTTCTGATCGCTGGAAGTAGCGGTATACAAATGAAACCAAATAAAATAAATAAATAAATAACAATTTAACTATTTACATTTGTATGAACTTTTACAGATGGTTGGTGATTTGGCAATTGTCTGAAAGTTGTCATAGTCCTAGCAATTAGTTGACTTGTAAGGTCTTGAAATGTTTGGTAAATAGATGGGTTTTCAATGATTTTCGGAAGTCTGTAATATCCATGGTGGCTCTCAGGTGGTATGGGAGGGCGTTCCATAGTGATGGGATGTAGAGCTCGAACACTCTATGTAGTGTGTTCTGGGAGGTGCTTGTGGATATCTTGGGTGTTGTTAGAGAGTTTTGGTGCAGAGTCCTCCTTGATCTGTTGTCAGGGACTCTTCTGATCAAGTTTTTTAAGCAATCAGCAGATTGATTGTGAAGTATTTTGAATGCTATCATTATTACCTTGTATTTTATTCGTGAACTGATGGGAAGCCAGTGGAGGGATTCAAGTATGGGGGTGATGTGGGCTTGTTTATCAGCTCTAGTGATTAGTCAGGCTGCTGCGTTTTGGGCCAGTTGCAAGGCTTGCGTTGCACATTTAGGTAAGCTGTGAAGAATTAGATTATAATAATCAAGGTGCGGTGTGATTAGCGCCTGACATATGGAGCGGAAATGGTTCTGCTCTAGAAGAGGTCAAAGATTTTGCAGAAACTTCATTTTGTAATATACTTTTGTTATTCTTTTGCTGATGTGAGACTGAAAATTGAGCCTCTGGTCGATGTATATTCCCAGGTACTTCACCTCACTCTTTATGGGGATTGATCTGCTTCCTATTAGTAGGTTATCTGGGGGGGGGTTGAATGTAGGGTCTCTCGTGATTATGAGAGCATTACGTGCAATAATTGGCACTGCCACATGTAGAGTGTGAGGAGGCCTCTAAAGCCACCCAGGCACCGTGCGAGGGTGTGTGCCATTAACACAAGTGGAAGACTGTCATGGTCATGACCGACATAACAGCTTGGATGCAGTCTCCATAGTGTTGTTATGATGATGGGTCTTGTGGAACTGATCTGGAACTATGTGGCGAACAATGCCCCAATGGCTGCCACAAAAACAATGGCACAAGAGTTTATATCTATGTCTGATTTTATTGGGACATGCAAGATGAACATGAAACATACATGACTCCCAGCTCTTCCATTCACATCCCAACCCCTGCGCAACCAGTCCCCCTCAGACACCCCAACAACCTACTCCAAACATGCAACACCATTACATTGACATCCCGATCCTGCATAACTCCTCCCGCTCCTGGATCTATGAGACAATCTAGGCCCTCTACTTGCCCTTCCCCCTCACAGAGGGCACATGGCATGGGGACTCTGATACCTACAAATGATGCTGAAAGCAGGTTGGCATCTGAGTCCAAGATCCCATTGCTCTCATTCCCCCCCACCTCAATGTTGGCATAGAAGGGTGGGAAAACACCAGTCCTGTCAGCGTGCTGAATAGGGCCCAGAATATGGCTGTGCTCAGTTCTTTTTGTGTCAGAAGCAGTAGACTGCCATGTGGCAGGGCACATTGCAGATCCCAGGGGCATATGTGGATGTCATAGTGTTGGCCACAGGGGGTGACAGAGGTGGTGACTACAGTGGCAATTGGTTGGCATATGCAGAGGTCTGTGGCAATGTGATGCCCTGGGCAGGTGCAGGTCCAACACAGTTCTTTCAGGAACTCCATATCATCATCAGACACGGACATTGCTAACCTGCATTTATCCAAGGCAATGTAGGGTAATCGACCTGCCCATGGCCACAAGGAGTGCAAGTGGGAATCAGATGCCAGTCTCATGGTTCCCAAGCCAGCACTGTCATCATTAGGCAACCCCTCCACTCCAAAGCAGTGAGACAGCAGATTAAGCCAGGCATTGTCTGATATTGTCTGGTAGCTATTGTAAGGTCTGGGTCCACATTCCCCCTTCCTGCACCCCCACCCAGGTAACATGGCAGCTTCAACCCATCAGGGTCCAGCACATTCCTCCTAGGGCACCATGTGTACAAGCAATGTCATAGTGGCCAAATGATGATGTGGTATCTGAGTGCCACAGCCCTGTAATGTACAGCTGTGCTATGGCACCAAGCCGATAGGGAGGTGGGCAGACTCTGGCTAGCATAGTGGTTGTCAGGTGACACCCTCCCAGCGTGTGTTCTTTGGAGGCCCACACTGACAAGGTGCACATGGGCAAGTTGATGCCACTGTTTTGTGTAGAACTAGTGTGCACAGAGTATACGATATATGCAACAGGGGTTCCTAAGGTGTGGCCAAACCCTTCAGCACCTGGCCCAACATAGCATTTGTCAGAGGCCCCGAGACAAGGATAAGGGGCAAAACGCAGATGCTGTGAATGGCTATGCAGTGGAAGCATGAGATGATGGTGAGGAAATAAACATGAGGAACAGGCTGCTGACACATATGAGCCACTTACCTGGCTCCCCCGAGGCTTCTGAGGTTCCAGGCTGCCAACACCCTCCATGGCAGCTGTGTCCACGGTGGTGAGGACCCTCTGCTCGAGGTCAGTCAGTGGCAATGGCTGCCCATCTGGCCCCACCTGACGGAATCTCTTGGCTGTATCACGCCTCACCTGCCGCCATTTGTGCTACAGGTCCTCAATATCCCGATAATTGTGGTATATTGCATTCAGCTTTAAGCAGATGAACAACCATTGCTGCTGCTTCTCATAGGCCCCACATGGGTCCCCTCATTACCCATGAGAATGTGCAGATGGTCCAGGGTCTCTTGCAGCATCATGTTGAGCTCACTCTCTGAAAAGCTGAGCTTCTGTGAGGGTGCCTTAGGTGCCATGTCCCCTTTTTTCCACCCGCAGCAACAGAGTAACGTGCGAAAGGTGGAGATGCACAAGGTGAGGTGAGCCCAACCCCATCTCCCCATCTATCATGTAGATGCATCCAATCAGAGACGGACAACTGCATCATGCCTAGTGTCGCCATGGATGTCTCTGGACACGTGCATGCCCTTCTATCCCATAGATACTTCCAATCAGAGATGGGCAACTATGTCATGACAGGAGCCATTGCTGTGCCTTGCCTGATCAACATTGTGCCCCCCCCCCATTGACAGCACCCCAGGCAGTTGCCTGCATTGCCATGCCATACCACCACCCCTGTTGGCACTGCAAGTTACCTCATGCAGGGCTGCAGAGGGTCACTGTACTGATTCTGATGTGCAGCTTGCAAGATCTGCATGCTTCTCCCGGGCACCACATGATACTAGTAGTGGCTCAATGGCTGTACCTCCATGCCTTCCCTCTGTCCCCAGTGGTCCCATGTATGGCAGTTCAGGTGGGTGGGATGGCTGGTTACTGCTGTTGGTGCCATTGTAGCCACCTTACCACTCTGCATTCATCCCCATGTGCATTTATTACCACCATTGCAGAGGCATTCTTTCTACAAGATTTACCACGTACAAGCATGGTCAATGTCCTTATTTATATGAAAGGTTTATTTGAAGGTTTGTTCCCTCATATGATATCCCCCTGAAGAAGGCTGCTGGCCGAAACGCGTAGGGGTCATCAATAAAAGAGGTTTTTTCAAACCTGAATCACTGCCAGTCCTTGTATCTGTTTCTTTGCTCCTGTATCATTCACACTTACATCAGGGTCTGCTGATTCTCAAGGGGTCATCATTGGCCTGGATGGGATGGGTAAGCAGAGCATATGTTCATCTCTATCACACATATCCCTCCTCAGCCATCTGTCTGTTGGGACATGGAGCCCCAACTGTGTTGAGACATTTGTCATGGCGGAGGTGTCACATCCCCCTCACATGGAACGGCAGAGGGAATCAGAGAGATGGCCATATGCCTTGGGACCCAGGCTGAGGTGCCGATCTGTGAACATGTCTGTTGCCCATTTTACTAGATACTGGGCAGTCATACATGTGCTGTGCTTAGTGCTGAGACCACATTTTGCTGTCCTCACTTATAGGGGACAGGCCCTGCCTGTGCATCTCCAGGTCACCATTGCCCTAGCTATCCTATGAACTGTTTCTTCCCAGTAGCTATCGGCTCCTGCACGCAGTCTGAGCCTGACTGCATCTTCCAGGTGCCTCATGCAGTATTTGGGTGCCTTTGAGGGGCTACAGTGATCCTGTGTCTTCTGATGGTGAAACATGGGCCCACATGTAAGGGGGATTTCCAGAGCTGGCCCAACCACTGGTCAAAATAGGTACTCCCATAGGGCACCAACTTCTGGGGGCAGCAGAAGCAGGGTATTTAAAGCAAGGTAAAACATATGGACAGGAAGGGGAGTGTAAAGTTAGAGAGTAGCCCAGGGCACCAAATACATTAGCCCAAGTCTAGGGACCACCCTGGGGATATCCAGAGCTCTGCGCTCACAGCATGTATATGTTGTTGGTGGATGGGCTCTGTCAGTACTGTTGTGTGTGTGTCTGTGTGTTCTTGTGTATACAGTTGGATGTGTGGTGGCCCAGTTATGGGCCTGGCAGACCCTGCAAGGCCTGTGAGTTGTTGAATGGTATCTGTGTCAACTTGATGAACTCCTGGTTGGTGCTGTGGTATTCTAGCAGTCCAACTATTCCCTCACTACAGCATTTGGCACATGCCTCCTCAGAGAGTCCTCCGAAGACAGGACATCAGGACATGCCCCCCCCAATGGCCGTACTAGGCAGACGACTAGGGCCTCTGATTCAAATGGGCAGCAGGTGCAGGGCTGTCTGGGATTTATATTCAATATGAGCTGTAAGTGGGGATGTGTGAGGGCCACCTGGGGCCACAGCATTTAGAGGCAGGTCTGGGGCTGGCCCTGCCCCCAGTCAGCATTATTAATCTGTTGGCACACATGTCCTGCATCCCAAACTCATTGGTGTTAGGTTGTATGTTGTTCCATGTGTATATATCAGTGACATAGACACAGGACAGACGGGAGGTGACACATGTTCTATAAAAACAATAGACCTTTAGATAAATCTTGACATGAGTGTACAAGCCATACATATTACAAAGTATCGTACAGGATATTTACAATGGTATTGTACAATGTGATCACAAAGTCTCTCTGCAGTTAGAACTCGGTATTGCAAGGTGGGCCTGTAGCGGCGAGCTGATGACGAGGGCTGCTAAGCCCACTACATGTGAAGCTCTGGGACCCTCCACAGTATGCAATGGGACTACTTCATCTTCACGTTCAGACCCCCTTGTCTTCTGTCCATGTACCCAGACACATAAGGGGACGTGCCCATCTACCTGGCAGCCTTATGGCAAGGGCCCGAGCTGCTTTTGCCTCTGAGACCCATCAGCATCAAGCTGGCACAAACTGCTCTGGTCAGAAAGAGCTGCTCCCTCTGCAGTGTGATGGCCATGGCAGACTATACTATTGAGCAGGCTGCCATTGCCATAGCGCCGCTGAAGCATCAGCTTCCTAAAACAGGAGCCGTGTTTGCAGGTGCAATGCTGATGGGGCTCAGAAGCAAACACAACTCGGGCTCACACCTTGTGGCTGCCAGGCAAGTAGGCGCGTCCTCTTACAAGTGTCTGGGTACATGGATAGAGGACAAGAGGGGCTGAACGTGAAGGCAAAGTAGCCCCTTTGCATACTGGGGAGGGTCCCAAGGCTTCACATGTAGTGGAGCTAGCAGCCCTTGTTGTCAGCTCGCTGCTACATATCCTACATTTCCTATGTGTCTGCCTTGCCATACAGGTCTGCCAAGCTGTAGATTTGAGCCCTTGAACAGTGACTGTGTATCGCCTACTCGTCATCCTGTCCTCTAGCTGGAAGGTCTGGAGGGAGATGTGTGGCTGGGGCAATGTAACTCTTCCCTTAGTCATAAGAACAAAAGAACATAACATATGCCATACTGGGTCAGACCAAAGTCCATTGTGCCCAGTATACTGTTTCCAACAGTGGCCTTTCTTGGTCACAAGTGCCTAGGAGCTTCCCAAAAAGGCACAGGTTCCACAATGCTTGTATTGGGGCAAGCAGTGGATTTCCCGGGTCCCCTTTAATAATGGTTTATGGATCTTTCCTCCAGGAATTTGTCCAAACCTTTTTTAAACCCAGCTACACTAACAGCTTTTACTACATCCTCTGGTAACGAATTCCAGAGTGTGATTACTCATTGAGTGAAAAAATATTTTCTCTTATTAGTCTTAAATAGCTTGTACTGTAGCTTCATTGCATGTCCCCCAGTCTTTCTATATTTTGATGACGTAAACAATCGATCTACGTTTACCTGTTCCACTCCATTCATTAATTTATAGACCTCTATCATATCTCCCCTCAGCTGTCTATTTCCCAGGTTGAAGAGCACTAACCTTTTTAGCCTCTCCTCATAGTGGTATCCTTCCATCCCCTTTATCATTTTGGTGGCTTTCTCTGTACCTTTTCGAGTAAGGCTATATCCTTTTTAAGATACGGCGACCAAAATTGCACACAATATTCAAGGCGAGGTCACGCCATGGAACAATACAGAGGCATTATAATATCCTTTCTTTTATTCTCCATTCTTTTCCTTATGATTCCTAGCATTCTATTTGCTTTCTTGGCTGCCGCTGCACACTGGGTGGAGGGTTTCAACATGTTATCCACGATGACGCCTAAATCTTTTTTCTGGGTGGTGGTTCCTAATGTGGAACATTGCATCGTGTAACCATAGGTTGGGTTGCTCTTTCCTAGGTGCATAACTTTGCACTTGTCCACATTAAATTTCATCTGCCATTTGAACATCCAGTCTTCCAATTTATCAAGGTCCTCTTGGGTTTTAACAACTTTGAAAAATTTTGTGCCATCTGCAAATTTGATTACCTCACTCGTTATTCCCATTTCCAGGTCATTACGAATATGTTAAAAAGCAGCAGACCCAACACAGATCCCTGGGTACACCACTATTCACCTTTCTCCATTGGGAAAATTGGTCATTTAGCTTTATTCTCTGCTTTCTATCTTTTAACCAGTTCCTGATTCACAATAGTACACTGCCTCCTATCCCATGACTTTTTAATTTCGCCAAGAATCTCTCATGAGGGACCTTGTCAAAGGCTTTCTGAAAGTCTAGATACACTATATCAACTGACTCATCTTTGTCTACCTGTTTATTCACACCATCAAAAAACCCCAACAGATTAGTAAGACAAAATCTTCCTTGGCTAAAGCGATGTTGACTGTCTCCCATTAAGCCATGGCTATCTACATGATCAGTAATTTTGTTCTTTATAATGGTTTCTACCATTTTTCCCAGTACTGACATCAGGCTCAACAGTCTGTAGTTTCCCATATCACTCCTGGAAGCTTTTTAAAAATTGGCGTTGCACTGGTCATCCAGTCTTCAGGTATTACAGACGATTTTAATGATAGTTCACAGATACTAATAGTAGGTCTGCAATATCATATTTCAGTTCTTTCAACACCCTTGGATGTATATCATCCAGGCCAGATGATTTGCTACTCCTCTTGTACTTCCCTTCATAGGTCATAGAAACATAGAAATATGACGACAGAAAAAGACCACATGGCCTATCTAGTCTGTCCTTCCATATCAACAATTACAACAGTCCCCTTTTTACCTTTAGAGACCCTCTGTGTTTTCTCATGCTTTTTTGAATTCAGTTACTGTCCTCATCTCTACCACCTCCACTGGGAGACTATTCCAGGAATCCACTACTCTTTCCGTAAAGAAATATTTCCGCATATCACTATCTCCCTTCAACCTCATCCCATGTCCCCTCATAGCAGAACTTGCTTTCAATTGAAAGAGGCTCTCTCCCTGAACATTTATGCCACGGAGGTATTTAAACATCTCAATCATATCACCTCTATCCTGCCTTTCCTCTAAGGTGTACATATTAAGATCCTTAAGTCTGTCCTCATATGCTTTATAATAAAGACCACTAATCATTTTAGTAGCCACCCTCTGCACTGACTCCATCCTGTTCACATCCTTTTGAAGGTGTGGTCTCCAGAACTGCATACTATACTCCAAATGAGGTCGCACCAAAGACTTATACAGAGGCATTATCACCTCCTTTTTTTCTGCTAGCCATTCCTCTCTGTATGCACCCAAGCATCCTTCTAGCTTTTGCTGTCGCTTTTTCTACCTGTTTAGCTACTTTAATATCATCAGTCACAACCACGCCTAGGTCCCGCTCTTCTTTAGAGGACAAAAGTACTTCACCCCCTATACTTTATTGCTCCCTTGTATTGCTGCAGCCCAAATGCATGAGCTTGCATTTTTTAACATTGAATCCCATCTGCCGAATTCTAGACCATTATTCAAGCTTAGCTAGATCCCTCCTCATGTTATCTACACCTTCCTGGGTGTCTACTCTATTGCAGATTTTGGTATCATCCTCAAAGAGGCAAACCTTACCCGACAGCCCTTCCGCTATATCACTAACAAAGATGTTAAACAAAATCGGACCAAGGACAGATCCCTGGGGCACATCACTGGAAACTTCCATCTCCTCAGAGTGAGCTCCATTTACCTGTACCCTTTGTCGCCTCCCACTCAATCAATTTCTAACCCAAGCAGTAACTTTAGGGTCCATCCCTAAGGGTGCTCAGTTTGTTTATAAGTCTGCCAGGCAAGCCTTATGGCAAGGGCCCGAGCTGCTTTTGCCTCTGAGACCCATCAGCATCAAGCTGGCACACTGCTCTGGTCAGAAAGAGCTTCTCCCTCTGCAGTGTGATGGCCATGGTAGACTATACTATTGAGCAGGCTGCCATTGCCATAGCGCCGCTGAAGCATCAGCTTCCTAAAACAGGAGCCGTGTTTGCAGGTGCAATGCTGATGGGGCTCAGAAGCAGACACAACTCGGGCCCACCACTCCCATCCCTCTCCTCACCATCCCAGCCTCCTTACCCTCCCCACTCCCTTCACTCTTTTCCAACAGAGCCTCTTCTTCCTCTCCACTCCCATCCCCCACTAACATCTCAGCATCCTCCCCCTCCCCCTCCCCACTCCCATGGCCCTGCCCATGGTTTATGGATCTTGTTCCCTACCAAGCTAGGATTTCAATTGGAGGTTAATTGATACAGCAGTAGGCAGGACCAGTTCTATACAATATTTGTGGTTCTATGAGGTATAATGGTGTATTAATTCCCATATATGTGCATGGTCACTTTTCTACACACTTGCAGTGTGCCTTTAATTGCACAGCCTATGTGTATTCCAGGTGTATGTTGTGTGATATGTTGGTGCTATTGCACCCATTTGTCATTGGGGCACTGAGTATATGGCTGCTCGTGACTCCAGGACAGCTGGCTTGAGGGGCTGACTGGTCAACCTGTGGACATGCATCTGTGGTGTGGGGGCAGCCTCTGTTCATGTCTGTCTGCTGTTTAACTCTGGCCTTGTGGCTGTGTACATTCAGGACACAGGTACTGTACAGGGCACTGTTGTTGGACTGCACACCTGTTCCATATGTCTGATTTTTGGCCCAGGGGTGGGGAAATGGTGCTCTGAGATGGCACTGGTGATGGGCAAGTGTATGTTGGTGGATTATGTGGACATTGCTGGGGAGGCATTAGATAGTGTTCACTATGACTTGAGTGGATGCTCACAACAGGTAATTGCACATTTTCCTCTACGCTGACATCAGGACCTGTCTTGGCCTGGGGATCACATTGTGCTCTACTGGGTTCCCTGCAGGAGATCTTTGGGCCTCAACCATTCCCATGTGCGCATACCCACTGCCAGCTAGGAGGTGCTTGTTCATGACCTACGCCAGTAGCAATGAATTCCATCCTCTGGTGCATCATGCACATGTCCTCCTTCTGGCTGCTTTGTGGATGATGTTATTATAGAGAGGCATGTTGATCATTTGCGGGCCTCAATCTCATGTACAGTATTCACCTGTTTCTGCTATTCAGAGGTCTGTGTGATGTTCAGTCACCCTCTACCCGGGAATATACATGGGCTCTGCTAGGTTGCGGGCATTTACCCTACCATTTCCCACTCTGGCACTTCCACACCTCCTTATTTTCACCTTGGTGGTCCTAGGATAGGCTATTTGGTCATTGTGTCCTCTTCTCACTCTGATTTCCAAAACGTCTTTCCGCAGCTGCTGTGGTATACTGCTGCTCCTCTCTATCTGGGAGACTACATATGTATCTGTTGCTACACTTTCTCCCCCATTGTGGCTATGGCATAATTCTTGGGGAGATTGTCACCTCAGCTGGGGCATTAACAGGGTCTGGCATCTCAGTGTACACCGCAGAATATACTTTGTGGCCACATTGAGAACATTGTTGCTGCTAGTCATGGTAGTCAAACTCTCTGGTGGATGTATAGCTGGTTCTCAACTGGCCTTGGTGTCAGCATGGACATTCACCTTGCTCCTGCTGCAGCTGCTGTCATATGCGGTGTATGAGTCGGGGCCGCATGCATCTTATGGTATGGTACCGCACCCTGTAGGCCTCATTGTTCCACAATATGCAGAATCGTCAGTGGAGAGAGGACATATGTAACCATTCATTGGAACATCTGACATGCTATACTGAGTATGACAATAGTTAGGCAGGCCCTTTCTTCTGCTGCAAACTGTGGTCACTCCTAATCTGCTGAACTTTGTAGGTTCCCATGCTAGTCACAGGGTGGGAATACCTTTCATAGGCCCTGTAATGTCATCTCTAGATACCCCACCAAGTACATGTGCATACCATCTTTCTGCCCTGCAACCCTGACAGCTTTGAAGACATCATCTGGTGTCATATTCAAGTTGGGGGTTATACACAGCGTGCACATATGTGGCCTCTTATTGGTCCTCTATAGATTTGTGTATTGCTTCATTGCATGTCCCCTTGTGCTTCATTTTTGTGTTGGCATTCAGACAGGAAGTGGTGGGGTGGCATGGTGTTTTTGAACTGATACCTAGTAGCGTGTTGATCTGAGTTTAGTTCCTGCAGGTGCTCCATAGGTGAGTCTATTTACCCACCATTGTCTCTGTGGTGGTGGCTAGCAGGGCTTATTCAGGTCATAGTTTTCACACACAATACAGCAGCAGCTGCATCACCCGGTATCTGTATTAACTTCATGTGTGTTTTACACCACAGGACAATGATGTATGTTATACTATCCCTTGTCTTATGGGGCTGATTCCTATTTCCCCTGAACTAGGTGATTCCATATTTGTGGGTCCCTTAGCTTTTGGTGTCTTTCCTCAGTGGCACATGGTTCCAGCCCCTTTTCCCTTTATGGTGTATTATCCATATCTTTGGTTATGGCACACTATACTTTTTGGGGGTGGCCTGCCAGGGCTGCTGTGACAATACAGAATGATGTGCTAGCCTAATGGTTAGGTCACTGTCTTGGGACACAATGGTACAGAGTTCAATTCTTAGTATGTTGCATTCCTTGTTGCCATGTGTGTTCACATTGGATTTGCTGTGGGTTCAAACTCTGGAATTTGTTACCGGAGGATGTAGTAAAGGCTGTTAGTGTAGCTGGGTTTAAAAAAGGTTTGGACAAGTTCCTGGAGGAAAGGTCCATAAACCATTATTAAGAAGGGACCCAGGATATCAATGCTTGAACCAATACAAGCATTGTGGAACCTGTGTCCCTTGGGGAAACTGCTAGGTACGTATGACCTAGATTGGCCACTGTTGGAAACAGAATACTGGGCTTGATGGACCTTGGTCTGACCCAGTATGGCATATCTTATGTTCTTATGTTCATGTGTGTTCACATTGTATTTGCTGTGGGTTACTGTTTTCTCCAAGGTTTCTCAGTCCCCTTTTTCATGTGTCTCACAGTGTGAGGATGACCGTGTAGAACACTGTGCCTACATGCTTCTGTGATGGGAACACACACTACATTATCATTGATAAACATCCTTGGGATTTGTCTCCATTCTTTTCCTAGTATAGCCTACCATTGGACTTGTTCTCTTGGCCACTTCAGGGCAGTGCACACTGAGTTATTATATATATTATGTTCCAGGGGTTGTTTAGGTATCATGTGTTGTCTACCACTGTCCAGTTCCTGGGTACGCTGTTTCTTTACTGACTGCTCAATCTGTGTCCAGGTTCATTCCTCCTAATGTTCCTACATACATCATGTTATCCATATTTGGGTTGCTCACTGGTGCTGCTGTCCTTGATATTTGCCGTTCTGTTGCTGTTGCACATACATGTTTCCTGCACATGACAGCTCCCTCACATGTTTGCCCTCTCTCTCTCACTTTGTGCCTGCCTGTTTCTGTCTCGACATGTGAGCTGGTGCTGCCTGGCTGATGATGTCTCTTCCAATGTGTGTTTATGTGTGTATTTATGTACTTACTGTGAGAGAGTGGTCCTTTATGTGGACCCAGTCTCTCATGCAGCAGCCTGGGCTGGCCTCCGATGCCCGGTGGGCAGTAGTACCACCTCCTGCAGCAGCACCATCCTCACCAGCTGCCTGGTTTCCTCCTCTGAAAAGTTAGGCTGTCTGGTAGCCATGTTGATGTGTGCGATATGGACTTGGCAGCTGTGGGAAGAGGGTGTCCACTCCATCCTGCTTCCTGTTGCATGAGGACCAGGTCCATGAGGGTGGATCCGTTTTCGGGGGTACATGTGGTTGGAGCCATTTTTGAGTAGATGGGCTCACACACTGAAACCGTGTTTGGCTGGCACACCACACCCATGTTTGGTGGTACATGGGCGCATTTTGATGCCATGGAGATATATGCATATGTCCCAGGTGTCTGGCATATGCTTGTATTGTGCATGTAGGACTGTGGACGTCTTCACCCTGATTCTCTATCTGCATGTGCGTCGCCATGTGTGGTTCCTGAATTTGGTCCAGGATGACCACATTTATTATCTATACATGCCCGCGGCCAAGACATGCATGTTATGGAATTGCGCTCTATGTCACGTCTGAGGCTCTTATGCACAACCTTGGCTCAGTAGCTTGTGGGAGTTTCAGGGAGGAGGTCACACTGCCAGAGCTGGTGTTAAACATGCAGAGGCCCAGGACAGAAACCAGTGAAGGGGCCCCAAAGCTCACCTGCAGGCTATGCCTCCTTCAGCTTGAAGCATGCTTGGCGGCCCCTGTGCTATGGGGGCCCAAGGCAATTACTCTGTTTTCCACCCCCTATCACTGGCCCTGTACACTGCCATCCTGTCACTTCTTCTCCTGCATAGTACTATGTGTACTGCTGATGCAGCTTTAAAATGAGAGGCAGGTTGTCCTCATTTGGCAGTCTGAGCAGAAAACGGAGCCTGTATGAATGGCAGCCACTAAAGATGGTTAAAGACTCGCTGAAAACATTTGAGGATTTGGAGTCTGGTTTTTAATTCTCTGTCTGTGCCTAGGGTGAGTCATTTTATCTCCCTGGGTCTCAGCTCTGATCCCCTACTCTGTCACTGACTCGGAGTGAGTCCTTTTATCCCCTTGTGCCTCAGTTCTAATCTCCAGCTTTGCCACTGACTCTACTTGAACTCTAACTGAGGTGCAGCGGCTCTTTCTTCGCCTCCTGTACGGACACCGGTATTTTTGAAGCTCCAGACAGCTGCTGTCCTGTGCTTCTCAGTGGCAGCAGCACATCTGTTACTTGGCGATAGTGATGCCGGCCTGATAAGACCCCGATGGATGCTTCCAGTTCTATAACCTGACAGGCTGCATGCAGAGCTGGTCTATAAGATTTGAATTTATCATTATTAATATCTTTAGTTTATTTTTTTTCCTTGATCTTTTTTCTTGAAGAAAGAGCTTTCTTCAACCTCTGCACAGGAGGAAGAACACTTTAATTATGAAAAATATTGATTAGGGATATCTGGATTGGGCTGGTAGATGTGAGCTGTACCTTACGACCATGACAGCAGGTAAACAGGAACGAGGGCAGAAGGTTAAGAAGATTATGCTGGAGGGGGAAATGTGCAGATCAGCTACCCTGAGCCCACTCCCTGCTTTCCTATATCCCCAAACTGTGCCTGTCTTCTCTAGGCCTATCCCTATCAGATCATGCAAGCCTGAGGAAAAACGAAGGGGAGGGAGGGAGGAAAGTGGGAGTGGGTGAGGCAGGGAGGGAAGTGGGAGTGGGTGAGGCAGAGAGGAAGAGATCTAAACCGCCCCTGATCGCTGGAAGAGGCGGTATGTAAAAACGTATAAATAAATATCAGAGAAAAGGGGAGGAAAGATGAGGAACTGTATAGCAAGGAAAAGATAGTGTCAGGAGAGAAGAGTAAAAAGGGAAAGAGGAAAAAGAAAAGGAGGAAAGAATGGGGGGGGGGGGGAAGGAAGGAGAAAAGATGGAGGGGAAGAACAGATAGATTGGGAAGATAAATAACACAAGAGGGAGGAAGACAGCTGGTGACTCAGTGGTAGGGCTGTATTTTGTCATGCAAAAGGACCAGAGGTTGATTCCTGTGATGGATCTTCTGCTCCCCAGATCAGTCAGGGGGAGACATAACAATTTGCAAGGGTGACACCTTGTGGCTGGATCTAGGGTCTCATGATTGTAGGGTGCTGGTGCACTGTGCTCAGCGGAAGACTGTCACTGTAAACTAAAATAGGGGAGAAATCCCAGGTAATTGTGAAGGAAGGCTAATGGTGCCAGATTTCTGCCATGCGCCTGTGTGAGCTGGACAAAGAAAGAAGGGGAAGAGGAGGCAGAGAGAAAGGGGAGGAAAGAATCAAAATGCATAGAGAACAGCAGCAGATAAAGAGCATGCAGCCTATCCAGTCTTCTCATCCATAAGAACTATTAAGTCCTACAATCCCTTAGATCTTCTGTGCTTGCCCCGTGCTTTCTTGAATTCAGGTTCAGTTCTCGTCTCCGTCACCTCCACTGGGAGATTGTTCCACGCATCCACCACCCTTTCCATAAAGAAATATTTCCTTAGATTACTCCTGAGTCTATCCGCTTTCACCTTCATTTTATGACCCCCTCATTCCAGAGCTTCCTTTCAACTGGAAGAGGGCCACCTCCTGTGCACTTATTCCAAGGAGGTCTTCAAATATCTCCATCATATCACCCCTCTCTCGCCTTCCCTCTGGAGTATACATATTGAGATCCTTAAGCCTATCCTCATATGCTTTATGACAAAGACCACTGACGATTTTACTAGCTGCCCACTGGACAACTCCATCCTGTTTATATCCTTCTGAAGATGTGGTCTTCAGAACACATACTGTACCTGGACGTAACTCGCCTCGATCTTCTTCTGGAAAGGTGTGAGACAAATACTACTAATAAATAAAAATTGTACACAGTACCCTAAATGAGAAGATGGAAGGCAGGGGGAGAGAATATGGGAACTGGACAGCAAAGAGTTGTGGTTAAAGTTGTGTATTTTTATCGCATCTGTATGCTGCAGAGAGGAGAGAGACTCTGTCTCCCTGGTAACTCAGGTTGTGTCCTCTCCCATTACCAAGTCAGCTCATTGCTAGCTGGAAGGAATAAACACATCCTGCTTTTCACGGTCCAATTCTACTCTGCAGTCAAAGAACGAAACAGTGCATCAAGACAAGTGAGAATGTTATTTTAAATCAGGATCAACAAACAAGTTGTAGGTGATACCTTGTTATTGGACTAACTTGGTGTATCTTTGACAAACTTTTGAGAGTTATCCTCTCTTCATTAGCAAACAGAGATGCCTTTTTACTAAAGTGTGTTAGACTTTTGCACCTAATGCACATTTATCTCAAAACCTAACATGCGTTAAGTGCAAAGTGTCCGCAGCGAGGGAGAGGGGCGTGGCCAGCATGTTCCCTGCAGTTTAACGCATGGATGAGTCACCTTAACAGTTCTTGACAAATTTTTTTGGAATCTAGGAGCCAGCTTAAACATTTAGGAACAGGCCTCCGAGACCTCGGTCACAGTATCCCCCCCCCCCTCTCAAAGGTGTAGCGCAGCTCCTTTTTTAAAGGCCTGATTTACTGGTTTTCCATTTTCTATGGGAAAAGAGAGCTTAATAAAGCAGACCCTTAATGTGCCAACAGAAGGCAGCAACCCTTCTCCTCCCCCTCCCACCAAACCCAATGAGTATGTTGTCAGCAGCATACTGGTGACCCTTTATAGCTGCACCTGAGGCAACTTCCTTTTTTGCTTCACATATGACCATGGCCTAGTAATATGTGAAGCAAAAAGAAAATCTCTCATAGCCCTTGCACCCTGCCTTCGTCCACTCTTTCTCTCATAGACCCCCCCCCCCCCCATCACCCAGTCTCTCTCTCTTAGCTCCCCCAGCCTTCACCCGGTGTCTCTCTCTATCTCTTTGCTCCCCTTCCAGCCATCATCCGAAGTTTCTCTCTCATTGCCTCCTCTCCCCCAGCCATCCTGCAATGTCTTACCATTCCTTCAGTTTTGCTGCACGCCTCTGCTGTGATTGGCTCTCTGCATGTAGCTTGAGTTATGCAGTGGAGGAAGTCGGAAACTTGAAACCTCGAGATCGGCAAACTTCCTCCACTGTGGAGTTGATCATGGTGGAGGAGTGCAGCAACTCTGGAGGAATGATAAGGTGCATTGTGTGATGGCTGGGGGAGGAGGGGGGGGGCAATGAAATCCCAGGTGCCAAGATGCAGTTTATAGTCGCCATGGTGATCTGGCACCCAGGATTTATGAGTCCGGCCCTAGCTACCCGCTGTCACTGTGGGTGTATTTAACTCCACCTATTGAGGTGGTGTTAGGTGAACTCGTGCTAATGGCGACATGGACAGTGCGCAATATGCTCCCTAGGGATCTAGAAGATCAAAGCTTTCATTTCATTTTATATGTTTATTTATTTTAAATCGTATCATTTCTGTACAATAGCGCGCATTATTTGCATGTGAATGAATGGCATGTGCTATTACATAGTAGTGTGCTCTGTTGTGCAATAGGGCTCACTGTTGAACAGAAACCAGGAAATTATGTTTTGCCCAATCATCAATTTCATTCTTTATGAAAGCACAGCTCTAATGTCTCCCCATGCCAACTGCAATGTGTTCACCACGTCCACTCTCTGCCTCTATCCTGCTCATTCAGTACCCTAAACGCAAGTGGCAGCATGTGAACCAGCATGCAGTAATTATCAGGTGCCCTTAGTAAAAGTTACCATGGGCCCTCATGCCCAATTACTGGCCGTGAAAACGCATATTAACTGCTTAGCAAATTATAATAAAAGGGCCCCTGAGTCGCATATGAGCTGGAGGTCCCTCTCCAGGGACCATTTTCCTGCCATTGTCTTCCCGTAAATCAGAAGGTGTTAATCCTTGGTTGGGTATGTGTGTGTGGAACAGTGGCGGTACGAGAGTTTCTGCCAACCTCGGCAGACCCTCCATGCTGCTGTCCTCCCCCCAAAGACTGCGCCTCCGGGCCCCTTCACGCTAAAGCAGCAGTGGCAGTGGCTGAACTGCTGCGTCAGCGCTGCATCAGGCCTTAAAGTACTCCCGTGCAGGTGCGCTCACGGCCTGCTGCAACTGCCCCTCCCAGTGCAATTTCTTTGGAGGGTGGGCAGGAGCGGCAGGCCGGAACTGCGCGCATACTTTAAAGTCCGCCACTGTGCTGAAGCAGCAGTTCAGCAGCCGCTTCTAGGGGGTGGGGGTAGTAATGCAGCCCACCAGGGTTGGTTGCCCTAAGTGACCACCTAGGTCCGCCTAGTAGTCGGGCCGGCCCTGGTGTGGAATAGCATATAGCCTGTATAGGGGTGTATCTATTGTATGTATTGGTGAAGGGTGTGACTGTGCAATGGTTTATGTGTGTATCTGGAGCATATGAGTACATAGCACAGGGAACTTTGTGCGTTTATGTGTATAGGGGCAATGTTTGGACAGTGTGTGTCTGTGTGTAAGAGTGTTGTGTAATGTGTGTGTCTACACCCTGAGAATGTGTATATGTAAACTGCTTCAACTTGTAGAGATAGTGGTATAAAAATGTTACTAAATAAACAAATTTATAGTGTGCGTATGTATTTATATGTTTGTGTCTATAGGGGCAATGTGTGAGTGTGCACAGCATGGTTCTGGTGTCTAGGAGAGTGTGTGTGTGTGTAAATTGTGTACCAGTGTCTATAAATGAGAGCAGCCTACATGTGTGTGCTTACATGCATGTCCATGTGTCTTTGTGTCTACTTGATTTTAGCCACCCTCCTACCCCGCTACATGCGTTTCCTTTACACGTGCGTGTGCTGAGGCGTGCCTTTTTGTATGTGCTGCTGAGAGGAAGAGCTGGCACCACAGAGAACAGATCAGGCATTCCTTCCCCTTCTCTTTCCTATCTGATTTCTTTTTCCGCATGGCTTGATATTTTGTTCTCTGTCGCCTGTGTGCATGTACCACGTCAGAGTCAATCTTGAGAGCTGCTTGTGTTTAAGATGCTCCTCACAGAGCCTGGCTCCGGTTATCCCTCCCCTTTCCCTTCTGTTCAGCCACAGAGTGAATATATGTCTGTCTTATTAAAATCACAAACCAGGTGAAAGCTCAGTTTACTGTGTGTGGCGGGTGGGGGGGGGGGGGAGTATATTTCTCAGTATTGGAATAACATGGTGTGGTGTAGGCAGGACAAAGGTGCACTGGCAGACATCTGTGTGTATGTGTGTGGCTGTCTTGGGGGCTCAGATAGTAGGAGATCTTGCAGAGCTGTATGCAGGAGGAAGGGAGGGGGGGGGGCTCAGTACTTGGGAAGAGGGCATTCCCATGGTTTCCCTATGAGCCACACTTTGGCATTCTTAGCACTGTGTGGTATGCTACGGTAACTGGAATAAGGGAGAGGTTGAGAGAGTTTGTATGTGAGGGCTGGCTTTCAGCCTCCTCATCTGTTTCTTTCTGCTGCTCCCAGGACCCTCGGCCAGCTGTTACTGAAGGAGTGCAATGTTGATGCTCCATTAACATCTTGGAGCGTGACCTACCCACCTGTCTGGAGATCCTCTGAGGCCCTCATGTGCTGTCTCTGCTGCACAAGGCTAAATGAGAGAGAAAGAGGAGAGATCCTGCCCTGCAGCTTCCATTACACCCTTTCCAGTTCATGTGGATGTTACCCAGTCTTTTTTTTACACCATTCTCTACAGCACCTCCTGCTGGGAGAGGCTGAGAGTGCAGGAGCTGTGAACTCTCTCCACAGACAATGCTCCTGCACCATTCCCTATAACACCTCCTGTTTGGAGAGACTGGGACTGCCAAAATTATGAGTTCCCCACAGTCAGCACGTCCTGCACTTTTCCTTACAGCACTTCCTGCTGGGAGAAGCTGGGACTGCAGGGGATGAATTAAGGCCTGTAAGGAGAGGTCAGCCGAGGATCAGAGCCTCATCACTCAGGATTCCAGCTGACAGCTCCCATTCTGGAGGTTAATGCAGATGGAGGGCGAGGGGAAGAAAGGTCAATCAATTCAGCAACCAAACAGTTCCCTGGCCGCGGATTCAGGATTGATGGAGCAGGCTGTTCAGGTCCCATTGCGTCTTTAAAGATGGATTTTTTTCTGGACCATTGATTAAAAGAACAGGTGTGCCGAATGCAGGCTTCCTCAGTCCTCTGGCTCTCTCTCTCCCTAACACTGTTTGTGCCAGTTACTTCATTTTCTCTCCTAGTCTCCCCCCTGTGTCTTTGCTTTCCTCTTTCTCAAATTATCTGGCTTTCTCTCTTCCTCCTGCTTTTCATACGCTCCCTCCTCCTCCTCCTCCATATCCTTGACACCCCATCTTTGCAACTTTCAATTCTCCTTTTTGACTTATTTATTTATTACAGGCTCTTATATACCGCTCTATTCAGAATCAGCGCGGTTCACAATATAACAACATACCATAACAACAAACTGTTAGGTTTTACAGAGAACAAGGTCAGAGAACTTGGAATAAAACATGGGACGTCATTACTGCAACTATTTACAAGAGTATTTACAAGAGTATTTACAAGTATACATTACAGGATTTGTTCTTAGTTTGGGTAGTGATTAAGATTGGTTATCAATTTCATAGCCGGGGGATATGGGGGTAGGGGGAACCTCAACCCTTCCTTTTCTATTTTGGGTAGCTCTTCTTCATGGAGTGAAGACACTGAAAGGCCCCTGAACTCAGCCCCACTGAGAGAGGGGAAAGGAGTTATACCGCACATCTCATGCCTAAATCGTCCTCTGGTAGGCTTTGCCCCCTGCCTCACTCCCCTGTTGTGCTGAATGTATTTCCCCTTCTGTTCAGTCTCTTGTTTTCCGGCATCGTCATTATTTTAATGCAGCTTCCGACAATATCAGTGATCCCACTCTCACCTTGTAGCCTGCACACACCATTGACTAAGAGACTTGTAACAGTACAGGCAGAGGACTAAGGTTTCCATTAATGAGGTTTGGCAGAAGACAAGAGTGGCCAATTTTCTTGCACCAAGCATCAAGGAACTAGAATGCGCCGAACCTATGTTTTCAAGGGGGGTGGGGGGTGGACCTTGTTGGGACCTCCTCCCCATAAGCCTCTCTGTCTCTTTCCTTCAATATCTCCACTCTGCCCCACTAGTCTCTCTTTTTCAATATCCCTCCCCTACAGATTTCTCAGTCCTTCTGTTCCCACCAATCTTTCTCAGTCCTTCCACCCTGTCTTCACAGTTACTGCCTAGCACATTCCCCTCTCCCCCTCCTCTCCACATTCTTCCCAGTGTCTGTCTCTCTCCTTCATGTTTTGCCCAATGTCTGTCTGTCTCTCTTCCCAACACTCTAGCCAGTGTTTCTCTCTCCCTCTCTGCCTATAACAACTCCCATGCCCCATAAACAAAGTGGCAGGGACTCAGTCCCAACAGAAAACCTCCCCCCATCAAGAACAACAAAGAAGGCTTGACAGTCCCAGTATTACACTCCCCAAGGTCTGGTAATCTCAACATAACACCTCTCATTCCATCCTTATGCTATTTTGCTCCCTGTCTCCATTCCTGCAGCCCAGCACTAATATTCCCTTAACCGCCTCTCTTCTTTCCCGTGCCCTCCCTACCTACTTTTTCTTCTCCTCCACAGTGGATCTCTAAAGGGCAAGATGATGGTAACCAAGAATGCAGCACCTCAACTCAAAACGAAATGACTAAGAAACTATGGGGAAAGTAGCCTGGTTTGGTATCAAGAGAGTGGAAAAAAAGCAATGCTTAAACCCATCCCAAAAGATCATAAGGGAGACTTAAGTTACTCTAAGAACTATAGACCTATCTCTAACTTACCCTTTATCTCTAAAGACACAGAACAATTGGTCTTCAACCAACTCTCCAATCATCTTGAACAGGACCATACCTTACACCCTCGGCAGTCGGGCTTCCGTCCCCTGCATAGTATGAAAACTATCATGGCAGCAGTTCTAAACAAAATTCATAGAGCATGGGATCAGGGCAAAATAGTTCTTGCTATTTCGCTAAATCTTTCAGCAGCATTTGATCTGGTTGCTCATGGCTTGCTGTTAACTTGCCTGTATGATACAGGCCTTCGTGGTTCAGTACTTTCATGGTTCTATTCATTTCTCCAGGAACATTCTTTTCAGGTTCATATACATGACTCACTATACATCACATAACCTCCCATGTGGGGTGCCCTAAAGGTCCACTCTCTCACCCATGCTTTTCAATCTGTTCCTTAGTCCTCTTGTCGCACTCATAGAAAGTGCTGGAGTTTCCAGCTTTGTATATGCAGATGACACCCTGCTACTGCTCTCTGTTGTTGTTGTTAAGTGCCGTCGAGTCGGAGTCGACTCATGGCGACCCTCTGGATAGCTATCCACCAATGCTCTCTACCAATGAATGATTGCCTGATAAGAGCCACAGGTTGGAGTGGAGGCATAGCCTAGTGGTTAGAGCAACAGGAGACCTGGGTTTAATTCCTGCAGGCCCTAGGCAAGTCACTTTACCCTCTATTGCCTTGGAAGAAAAAAGACATAGTAATCTACTTCCAGTCATATCTTGCCAAGAAAACCTAGGGGTTGCTAGGTCACCAGGAATTAGCCCTGACTTAAAGGCACTTAAAAAAAATTTCCCAGGTTAATTTCTGCCTGGAATGCGTTGCCATCTGGCTGCAAAGCAAGTCATTAAAGCTCAACTTGAACCTATGTGCACCTCTGCTGTTTTTCTTCCTTGGCCCCACACTGTGGAACTCCCTCTCCCCTGTACTCCACCTGGAAGCCTCCTTCCCAAAATTTAAAGTCATGCTAAAAAATCATCTTTTTCACATTGCTTTTGACCTTCCTTCCTCGCAGATCTAGTTCAGCCTCCTCCTCCTCTCCCTTCTCTTCTCGCCAGTGTGATTGCTCCCTTCCGTCCTGTCCATTATTTAGCATTCCCTTCTCTCTTTGTTCTCGCAGCAATTGTTATTATTGTAAACTGCACTGGACTCATGTTTGGGTGGTATATCAAATGTTTGAATAAAGATAAAGAAAGATAAACCCATCCAAAACCATGGCCACCTGGTCCACTAGCTTCCCTCAGACTCCTGCACTCATCCTGTGATCGAAGGTGTGTCTGTGACTCTGCAGTCCACCTTAACATATTCTGGTATAGTTTTGGTCTCCTAATTATCATTCTTCCTGCAATTGGCCCGAGTCATCCAAACTTCATTTGTCGCACTCCGACGTTTCCATGCTATACAACCTTTCCTAGATCCAGCAGCACAAATTTCAGTTGTACTCCATATGGTCATGTCCCACATGTACTATTACAATATTGCTTACCTAGGACTTTCACAGTACCAACTCAGATGTCTTCAGACAATACAAAATATAGCCATACGCACCCTTGCTCAAGAAAATTTGACCATGTCACATCGCTCCTTAGCCAATATCATTGACTTCCGGTCTCTTCCCGTGTTTTGTTTAAGGCTTTTACTTTTACTTTTAAAGCTACCCATGACCTAGCCTTGGAATATCTGTCTATGTTGGTTACTCTGCATGCCCTTGCTAGGGCTCTCCATTCTCTTCATGGATTTTGCTTCCACTTACCAGCTCCTTCTCTGATTAAATACGAAGCAATGCAAAAATCTGCCTTATTTGCTGCAGCCCCGGCTTTGCGGAATTCCTTACCTGACACGCTCCGGATAGAACCGGAGCTGGAAGGATTAAAAAAAACCCTGAAATTTACCTATTTGAATGTGCCTTTGGGGTACCTATGACATCATCTTAGATGGTGCCCTTTCTTGTTGGGATGGCTTAGTCTTCCCTTACCCATTGACCCCTTCCTCTCATCTCTGGTCCCCTTCCCCCTCCTACCCTTTACCTATAGTTTTTAACCTCTGTTTTGTTATTTGTCCCTTAGTTATCTTTTTTCCTATTGGAATTATTGGCCTTCCTTTCTTGACTTTTATGTGATTTTATTGTAAACCTCATAGCTTGGTTACAGATTTGCGGTATATCAAATAAACATAAATACTGTGTGAGAGGTGCAGCACCCAAATAAAGCATGCCACGTGATGCAGCTTGGATAGTTGTGCCTGTTGATGTGCTTCCTGGCTTCATGGTGGGGATGGGGGAGGGGGGCAACACTGGTTGCAGAAAGAATAACATGCCATCTGGTGCAACTGTGGGTGTGAAGGAGAAAGGAAACTGGATATACCTGATGCCCTTCTCAAAAGTTCAAGGTAGTTACAATGAGGTATATCCCTGTCCCCTGAGGGTTTACAATCTAATGGGCTGATGTAGAAAGCCAGCGCTGAAGTCACGCACTATTAACTCTGTACGTCTCTATGCAGCACACCGACAGCGTGCAACTTCAGTGCCGGCATGCAGAAAGGGGTGCATATGCAAACTAGCCACGCATTAAACTGTGGCGCAAATGGCAGCGTTAAACTGGGAGAGCAAGCCAAATACATGCGCACAGAAGTTGGCGTAAGTTTGGCATGCTCTCCCAGAGAAACAGGGGCTTGGTAAGACTAATTTGCAAATGTACCCCAACAGTATTTTGATGGCATCAGGAACTTTCCCGATGCCTAGATCATCTGAAGTGAAGTATCAAACTTCCTCTCAGATGATCCAGGCATCAGGGAAAGCCCCTGATGCCATCAAAATACTGTCGGGGGGGGGGGGGGGGTGGGGACAGAGACCAAATCCCTGGTGGCCCAACAACCCCAATCCCACCATCCAATTAAAAATAACCCTGGTGGCTCAGCGGCCCCGACGCCCCCTTCCAGTACCTTTACAAAGGAGCAGGAGCACTGCCCATGTGCTCCCGCTCTTGCACCACCATCTTGAAAAATGGCGGCACTTGGCCCTCCACAGTGCATCCTGGAATGCATCAGGTGGGGTCAGACTGCCATATAAGTTAGAAAATCTCTTACATAGCAGGCTGCGGGGCCAGGTGCCACCATGTTTCAAGATGGTGGAGCAGGAGCGGGAGCACATGGGCAACACTCCTGCTCCTTTGTAAGGTGCTGGAAAGGGTGTGGGGAATTGGGGCCACTGGGCCACCAGGGATTTGGTTTCTGTCAGAGGCACTGGCCCCCTGACAGTATTTTGATGGCATTGAGGGCTTTCCCTGATGCCTGGATCATCTGAGGGAAGTTTGACATGTCACCTCAGATGATCTAGGCATCGGGATAGCCCTCAATGCCATCAAAATACTATCAGGGGCACACGCAAGACATTTAAGCCATCTCAGACCCAGGCATAGGTGCTTCGGCTGGTTATGAAATTCTCTGCGCATTTCTTTGCATTGGGCACAGACAATATTAGAATGCTATTTTAATATGTGCAGCTCATTTGCCTATAATTTAAATATACATGGCGTTACTGTATGCGCTTGCTTGTCCTTTGCTGTTTGCATGTGCATCAGTCTCTTTTCTGCATTTGGCGTGGTGGTAATTGTGTGTATAAGTTGCACTATCTGTGCGAGTTTTCTGCATCGGCCCGTAAGTTTGTACCTGAGGCAATGGCGGGTGAAGTGATTTACCCAAGATCACAAAGAATGGCACTGGGATTCAAACCTGACTTTCAATCCACTGCTCTAACCATTAGGTTACTCTTCCACTCCCTTGCTGTATAGCAGGGGGCCTGGACTGGTTGCAGAATCACTGGTCTTACAGCGGGATGGGAACTTTTATCAAGTGCAATGTGTTTGAGGATTGTTGAAAACCAAAGACATGGGGAAAGGTACCTCTACTGCATGGCAGGTACAACCCCCCTCTCCCCCCCAAAAACCCCCAAAGTCATGGGAAAAGTAACCCGCACGGCACCATAGATTCTGCCTAAATAACCCTACTGGGTAGACTGGATGAACCAGGTTAGCTTTTATCTGCTGTCATCGACAATGTTACTATGCCACTTGGAGCCATTTCCATCCTATAGATCCAATGGGCTTGCCAAAACTGAAATTTAAGAAACACCAGCCTGTCCACTACTAGAAGAGATCTTCAACTGCCCCTCGATGGACTTCCTGTAACCAAGAAATCCCATTGCAGGGATGGTGAAAAGTCTACGAGTGCATGCATACCAGCTCTGGCTTACTGTCGATTATCTCTGCTTTTTCTGCTTCTGGCTCCACCATCAACGCCATCGTGTACTTGGACTGGTCAAAATGAGCAAGAGAGGGCTGGTGATGGGGAGGAGGATGAGAACGTACCACTGGGGATACAGAAGGAAACTGGGAAGGGGCTATAGTGGGGGAGAGAATAGGAAAAAGAGTGACCTGGGAAAGGGTCCTTGATAGGAGAATATAAGGAAGAGGGACCTGGGGGGGAGAAGAGGATAGGAGGGAAAAGGATCCTGGAGGAGAGAATATGAGAGAAAAAGTCTTCGGGGTGGAAAAAAGAGGGAGTGGCCTGGTTTTATAAAGAGGTCTTTCTCTGCTAAGTAATTTCCTTATGGCTGATTGCATTTTCTCTTGAAGAAAATGTATCACTTACTTCTCACATTACTATGGCCACACCACTCTGAGTGTGCCTGAGCTGAGAAGCAAAGCAGCGTTGGGCCTGGTTGGTACTTGGACAGGAGACCACCTTGGAATGCCAGGCGCTGTAGGCCTGACAATCTACTTCTGATTGCACCTTGCCAAGAAAACCCTGGGGACAGTCACAATATGGACAGCTATCCATAGGGTTTCCAGGAGTCAAAAGCACTTAACAACAACTTAGTACTTTATTTGTTTTTAATGCTTTTTTTGATAGAGTGCAATTTATTTTGTAATCTATAAATGCTATTATGATGTTTGTATTTTGCTATTTTATGGTTATTGTTCTCTACCTTGAGCTTTGGAAAGGTTGGTAAATAAGTTAAATATATGGAAGAGAGAGGGGGATGGCAGGAGGAAGGAAAGGGGTCATGAGGGAGGCGCTAGGCAGAAGAGATTCTAGGAAGTGATAGGGGAGAAAGAGGAAAGAGTGGACCCCAAATTGGAGACCTTCACCAGGTTTCTGTCCTGATTTTAGCCTACTGCATGCATAGCTGTGAAGGTCTGATTGTCCCATTGAATTTCCCAAGAAAATCAATCCTACAAATCCGTGCATGCAATAGGGTAAAACCAGGACTAGATTATCCTCTTCTTTGTAACATGGAGTTAGGTGGTAATCCTACTGTTGCAATTGCTATGCCTCCCCTGCCTTGTTTGTGTAGAGTGGCCTGTGCTGCTGTGCCCTGCTTAGCCAGGCTGCAAACGTGAGCTGGGGAGATTTCAGGAACCACAAAAGAATGTTCAAATGGCCTCCCCTTCCAGATCACAAGTCTCAGAGCCATGAACGGTGCCACCTGAACCCACTTGCCCAGGCACAACAACTCACCAGAAGGCATTCGGACCACAGCCCAGTGAGCCAGGGGGAAGCAGCAGACTCTATGGCTGGGGCCAAAGCTCTCTGCAACAAAACAGAGATTTGGTGCCTTGCTTTGCCAGATGTGATTAGGCATCTGGTTCAATGCCCTCGTTCCCTAGGGGACATGCATCAGGGAAAGCTGTGGGGTTATCTATTCCATACGTGTCAATCTTCACTTCTCATGGTCAGCAGGCTTCTTGAAACACTGGCCAGGACATTTCAAAACCACGTATATTCACCACTGTTATACACATATGTTACACCTTTCATGATAACGTTCAGCTGCTCTCTGTATAGTGAAGTGGTTTAAAATCCGACAACCTTTTGGCAGGTTTAGGTGAACCTGCTTGACTACACACATAGGGGCTGCTATTCAGCAGCAGTGGCCAATGCTGTTAATGCGGCCGGCCATCACTGCTTTAATTAAGACATGGATATTTAATGCCGGGGTCATATCCGCCATATTTGGGTTGGCTGGATAGAAGTCTAGCTAATTGGGCAGTGGCGATATTCAACCGCTGCCCAGTTAGCTAAAGCGGCTAAAGTTAGGACAGCCTTTATTCTTCCTAAATGGAGCGGCTGTATATTGCCACTGTCCTGTTATCTTCTGTGCCATTCCCAGAATGCCCTGATACTCTGCGGTTAGTATTGGGGCATCTAATGGCGTTAGAGGGGTATATCCAGTGGCAAAAAACAGCTATGTGCTGCTGAATATCTCGCTTAGTGCGATTAACATGGTTAGCATGTCTGCTGAGCACATTAATCTCGTTGAATATGCCCCCTGGAGTGGCTGAATACCCCACTATCCATATAGTCAGCTTTCTGGCCTCACTCTGCTCTAAGGGCTTCATGTTATAAGCCCTAGTCATGATTTGGATGTCTAAAAACAGCCCTTCAGATGTTCCAGTCACATCCATGTCCCAAGAGTCATTTTAGAACACCTTGAGTTTATCCACATCTGGTGCAATCATGTACTGGATGTGTGTCTGAGGCATTCTGAAAAAGATATACATGTGGGTTGATTTTAGATTACCGGTGCAAATTTAAACCTGCTGGTAGGCACATCCATATTGATACCTGCGCCTAGGCAGGAACAGATATTTGAAAAGTGCTCTTTTCGCCAGCTAACGGTACAGAGAAGAGGAATATCCCCCCTCAGTCCCACAATAATTTTTGCCAACTCAAAAAAAACTAGTAGGTAAATATTGAGGCCTTATTGTCTCTGCTGTACGTCTCCGTTTCCAAAACTGCAGGCCAGGATATGTATGTGGTGATATATCTACACGCACATTTCAAAATATCAGGAATAGCATGTCTAGGTGGCCGGTACCACGCACATCTAGATCTCGCACATCCACATATCTAAAGCTGGAGTTTTTCTGCATGGGTCTGGTCCCTTATTCTGCACATTCCTGCTCTTTTTGTATTGCAATGGACACGTTCATCCTTTTGGGATAGAGACATGCCTATTTTACACAGCACTTACTTATACATGTCCACCTTCACTTCTGCCTCTTCTATAGACTTCTCAGATTTCACCTAAATGGACATTCTAAAATGTACTTTCACCTCTACCATGACAATATTCATATAGTATCATAGCGGTTCGATGAATTTTTAGTGGCACAATGTGAATAGTCCTACTGAACTCCATGAATAAGGGACTTCTATGCTTAGTGCCAGCCACTACATGCACAAGCCCCTTTGAAAACCAATTCAGCAACAGACAAGCAAAAATGCTTACAAATCATATTTAAATAATAGAGGAACACGAATTACAAAGGAAAGGAAAAGAAAGTGGCACTGGACACCTTGACATTAGCTCATCAAAATGATGGAAATGTCTTCTTAAAAGAGAAACTCAAGAAAATGCAACAGATAAGAAACCAGGCTTCCAATTCAATCAGTGCAAATATATGATTTACCAGCCATAAGATTTCAGAGGTTTGAGCAGGGGGAGAGGACAGAATCACTTTATTAGTTCAGAAAGCTGTTACATGAGGAAGCGTAGACAAGATGCCCCAAATACCCTGGAGCTTCACAATAAATTTATACCAAGGTTGCGCCTGTCACAAAATGTTTCAGTGTGTGCCTTCCTGCTCAGTCTTCTTTACTAAGGTAGGGGATTGCCTCTAACACAGTGGTTCTCAACCCAGTCGTCTGGGACCCCAGGCCAGTCAGGTTTTCAGGATATCCACAATGAATATGCGTGAGATAAATTTGCATGCACTGTTGTATGCAGATCTATCTCACGCATATTGGCCTGGGGGTCCCAGACGACTGAATTGAGAACCACTGCATAGGTGTGCTGTAGTGGGAGGAGAATTGGCTGTTGGCTCTCCCCCGAGGGATGTGGCTAAGAGAGGAGTGATGAAGCCACTCAGTCTATAGAGAGTGGTGTTTTTGGAGGGAAGGGGTCTTCTCACCTCTTTTCTGTCTTCCAAAACCAGGCTGGGTGCTCACAGGAGAAGCTTCAGGCCCAGTGTCAGACGTTCAAATTAAAAGCCTTCCAAGCAGAATATCAGAAAGGGCCACCAGGACCCATCAAAAGAAATGGAAGTGGGTTCTCTCTTTCCTTGGGGCCCCCTACACCACAGGGGCTGCTTGGATGGCCTTTAAGTACCAGAACAGGGCTGGAGATAAAGGGAAAAAACAGAATAATATGAGTCTTACCTCCTTTCTGCCTGGGAAAGAACATAGAGTGGTGTCTGCAGACAGTGGCTTGCTGGTGTGGCAGTCACAGACAACTGGATATGCATCTGCATATATTGAACTAGAGTTTGGTCCCAGAGGTGCACTACCTTTGGCAAAAGAACTTGCAGTTGGGTGTTTTGTAGAAGAGCTTGTTGTTGAGCCCAAACTGGAGGTTTGCGTAGATGCTAGAATGGAGCCTTCCTAGGTTCTAGGAGCAGCCTAGTGCAAAAAAGTAAAGAGGGGTGCCTAGAGGTATTTTTCTGGGTCCTGAGAACTGAAGGACTGAAGAAAGAGAGTTCTGTTGGAAGATCCCCAGAGAAGCCGAGTTCAGAAGAAGGCGCCAAAGAGTAGAAAAGGACAGAAATACGATTTTGAAGAAGAGAACAGAAGAAGAAATACCCAGTATAATTTGCTTTGTATTTTTTTGACTTTTGTTTTCTGCCTTATCAAGTGATAAACTGTTTTAATTTTCTTGATTTACCCATGAAAGTATGTTTTTTTAATATAGTCTGGAATGGACATTGGATTTCTTGATCGGGACTGACAGTGCTGAGCGAAAGGGTAAGAGACACTGGAGGTGTGGAAAGGACATCCAGTGCACTAGGGCCTTGGAAAGTGATTTTCCCTCACTCCTCAGAACTTTGAAAGGAGGTGAGGAGAGGTCTCCCTCTCCACAATCTGTGGGGTCTCTGGAACTGCAGCATCAGCACCCCGGGGACTGGCTATATACCTAGCATTGTATAAAGGAGGCACTGAGCTGTTGCAATTTAGGCCTAGAAACATCTTGAAACATGCAGACCTTACAATTCAAAAAAAAAATCTTTATAAGAGTTCAAAGGAGGAGAGATCCGAAGAAGAAATCGTATTTGGAACAATAGTGGATTTTTGAATTACACACAGTTTAATCAGAAGGTTTAAATGATGACTTGGAACTTTATACCATCATTTGAATGAGTAATCGTCAATAGCATTTATTGTGCTGCTATGATGTCAGCTGGCTGTAGATAAAGAGGTACGCCCAGGTGATACGTTTTGTACTAGCTGCCTTGACGTTGACACCATCGTCATTGCATCTGAGAGACGTGAGTGGAGCTAGTATTCAGCTATAGTGATTTGCCTGCCCCTGATGCAAGAAACAAAACCATACAATCAAGTTGAGGTTGGGCTGAAGAGGCAAAAGTGTTGATATCAAGTGGTGACCGCGCACCAGGTGGGCTGCATGGCCACGTAGGGTGGCAGCCTCTGTGGGCAATATGGCACATCACCCATGGCAGCACCCAATGGACTGTTTATTTCTGCCACAACATACTCAGTATCAGCTAAGTACAATATTGAAATGTTTTCGTTTTAAGTTGACAGTTGTTTGGTATTTTGGCAGAGTTCAAGGACCATTCATTTTCGGTCGCTTTTGACCAAGCAGCAACGTTGGAGATTTGGTAACCGTGTTTGTTCAAATGGAATAATGACCAGCAGTTTTGGGGTTTTTGCCACTATTAAGAGGGCGTTTTGAGGTGCACTCTGGTGAGTGTTTATCTCATATTTTCTCAGACTGTTCAGCAGCTGTTTTAATTATTTGATTAAAAAGGAGGGCCTACTTCAGGAGAGGGAGCCCCTCTCATGGTAGGTGATTCGACAAAAACATATACAGTAGTGTTAATAGTAATTTGGAGATAGATACTAAGGGTAGGAAATTTTTAGTCGTTCACCTGATTTATTGGAGTATTAATAGTGGTGACAATTTTTGAGGGCTTTTCAATTACTTTTAGGCCATATGCTTCGGCACACATGGCCTGCTGCTTCTGAACCCCCTCCAAGAAGAAATTGTGTCAAAAAGGGGTCAGAAGCGGCAGGCTATGTGTGCCGAAGCACATAGCCTGCTGCAGGCCGCTACCACCATGCCAAACCGCCCCCTACCCTGCTGCTAGAATTGGTGGCAGTGGGGGTGGCGTTGTGGCTCAGTATGGGGGGGGGGAGGGGGCGTGGCGTGGGGGAGTATGGCACAGACGAGGCTTCTGCCTGTGGTGGCAGAAACCCTTGGGCCAGCCCTGCTCTGATGTGATTTTTTGTGGAAATGGATAGTGTTGCAATGAGAATTTTTGCTGAGCCCAGATAAGTAAAATAACTTTTTAGTGAGGGCCAATAATTTTTATATCAACATCAGATTGTGTGACCTCTTCTTTTGGTAACCCATTTTTTGGATCTTGTTTTTTTCCTTCAGTGTTAATAAGTTTTTTTTTTTTGATAGTTTAGGTAATGGATATGGCCTCCCATGGAGCGCAGTTTTATAACAGGATGCCAATAAAAATGTCAAAAAATGCACCAATTGTGTGCCTAAAGGCAATATGTTGTTAAGTGCGGTCGAGTCTACACTTTCTCCTGACAACCTTACGGATAGTTGTCCATGTTGTGACTATCCCTTGGGTGTTCTTGGCAAAGTGTGACCAGAAGTAGATTGCCAGGCTGTTTTCCTTCTGCACAGTGAAGTCTACAGCACCTGATATTCCAGGTGGGCTCCGATCCAAGTATTAACCAGACCCACCCTTCTTAGTTTCTAAGAGCAGGCGAGATCAGAGTGGCATGGCCATAGTAAAGGCAACATGTCACCCTGCCTGCATAAAGCAGACTCCCCGAATTATCCCTAGAAGTTCACAACTGCTTTCTGAGGCAGGTCAAACTATGTGCATGTCCTGGGGCAGTTTCTCCAAATGGGTTCGTTTTGTGCATATTATGAGAGTCATAAACCTCACTTCCAAGCCAGGGCATGGGGAGTATGATCTCAGTCTCTCAAATTTACTGCTGAGACTCATGTCCTCTATGTGGGTAGACGTATATTTATAAAACATGCGCTTATCCCCAAATGGCATCCCTATGAACTGTGGGCTGCATAAAAGCATGCATGCTGTTGTTGGCACATGAGCTTGTATGCACATATAAACCTGAAGAATGTTATAATAGCCATTTTCCATGACCCTGCCAAAGACAGAGATACTGTGGCAAATGGGGTCCACTCCCACTCAGTGGTGTTGCTAAACAGAAGCACGCTCAAAATTGGATAGCCTGGGTGATATTTCCATGCATCACACCCACTCTCATGGCATGGCCCACTGCTTTTAAATTAGCTATAAAAAGACATGAAAAAAAGTCCCAAGGGCCTCTAGGCAATAAAGAATCCCCTGGCCAGTATCAACTGCCCAGTAAAGCTACCATTAAAATTGTTGGACAGCATTATTCAACTAATTCTTCTATCTGAGAGTGAAGTCTGGATTCTATACCGGATGGTGACAGAACCTCAGTTAAAACTCTGACCCTCCCGCTCTGTAACACACGCTTAACATCCACAGAAATTCCCCCATAAATGGGTGCAGAGCAGAATTACAAAAGCAAATGCTTGCACTGTATTTTTAACATACCTTAGCCCTGAGATGCTCAAGCTGGGGAGCAATGAAAAATCACAACAGCAGGAACGATGCAGGAACAGAACCAGTAAAATATAGAAACATCGTAAAACCATCTTAAAAACAGCACAATAAATATAACGTCCAATGAAAACTGCAACCATTCATACCTAATAATAGAACTACAAGCTGCTAAAAGGTGTTTCATCTTCATAAACCTTTTGAAAAAGATCAGGCTTTTACAAAGTGCCTCCCTCTACTACTCTCCAAAAAAACCCCATACTACTACTACTGATCATTTGTACAGCTGGCGTCATCTCAGGAACAGTCGAGTCAATAGTCAGCTGAGGGGGTCGGTGTTCTTTTTAAATGCTGGCTGCCAGAGCTAAAACAAAATCCAGATATTCAGTGCTGGTCTCTGGATAGTGTGTGTGTGTGCCGTTGAGTCAATGCTGACTTCTGGGGATCCAGCCTCTAATGGCCAGCAGTAAATAGCTGGATCAACCAGCAAGGGTCACCGCTATTGAGGCAGCAGTGATATTAGGGCCCCTTTTACGAACACTTAGCTGGAGCTATCTACCACACACCCCATAGGAATAAAATGGGCCATGCAGCAGAGAGCTCGAGGTAAGTGTTAGTAAGAGGGTCCCTCAGTCTACTATACAGAGAGTCAATCCAGTTAGCTTTAGGACTGCTTTTCTGCTGCCTTAAAGTTGTGTTGATACTTATCCCAATAGAGGACTGAATATCGCTGCTATCTAGTGTCTGCCCATGTTCTGCCCTCACACTATCTGGATATGCTGAAATGGTCGGGAAGAATATCTAGCGACATTGTCTGTTTAGAGCTGCTGAGTATCATAGTCAGTGACACCTATCTGGACGGCAGGTGCTTCTTTCCGGATATGTGACACTGAATATTAACCTATGTAAGACCTACTGTACTTGAATTATAGCTCACCTTGAGTTATGAAAAGGCATGAGCTAAATTCAAATACATAAAATAAAATAATAAATAAAGCAGCAACATAAACTCTCTCCACTACCACATATGTAATAAATCTGATAAACTATCACAGCACTCCTGGGGCTCCAACAATAACAGTCCTACTAAATGAGAAAAAAAAAGTCAACAATTATTACATCAGCACATGAACACTGCTACACCTCCTACTGGGGAAACAGGACAAACTGACTGCTATCAATCCCCGCACAAAAACTGCACGCTCGCAGAATCCCTCACTTTGGTTATAAATGAAAATCATAGATTGGATCTTGCCTAACACAGAATAAGGGGCAACAGTTCCTCTCACTGATGCTAATTGTGGCCTTGGCAAGTCACCTTGTCCTCCATTCCTCGTGCACAATTTTCAATTGTAAGTCTTCTGGAGCAGGGACTTACCTCCTAGGTACCTAAATTGTAGCTCACCTTGAACATGGGTTTAGAAAGGTGAGTAATTAAACTGAAACTCCATATCCAGGTGTAGAAACAGAAACATGCAGACAAAAAACGAAATGGATATTCTAGAGAAGCCATACTCTGTCTATAGCGTCCCACTGGAAAAAAGAGAAACAAAATGCATTTTCAGTCATACTGAGCAAAATACAAAGATATAAGAAAAGCACATTCAAAAGCGGATATAATCAAAGCTTTAAAAATTGAAAATAAAATGCATTTACTGCCTTTATTGTCTGGGCATTTTATTTTTCTAGTTGGGTCTGGTCGTAGTCTCTCTTTTCTGCTTTTCAATTGACAGTCTTCTCCAAAGCCCTTGTCCAAGATCTCCTTGCCATTATCCATTTATTTTCACTATCTTCTTCCCTTCCTCCCCTGCATCTGTGTCTGACATTGATCTTTCAATTTCATCTTTTTCTCCATTTCTCTTTTTTATGTCTCTGTGTCCACTCGTGATTAGATTTTAGCCCTCTTCCCCCTCAGTTCCCTTCCTATCTTCAGTCTCCATCTTCTTACTTATCGGTTTTCCATCTCCCACTCTTGCCCATCCCTACTTCTACTAGTACTAATCATTTATACAGCGCTACTAGACATACATAGCGCTGTACACAAATGCATAAAAGACAGTCCCTGCTCCACAGAGCTTACAATCTGCTAAGATAGACATACTGTGGAATAGGGGGTCAGGATCCAAAAGTAGCCTCGAAGAGCCTGTATTGGAATAGGACCAGAGATGGAGCCTAATGTTTCAACTCAGGTAGTCTATTCCAGGCATACAGTACAGTAAGATGGAAAGAACAGAGTCTGGAGTTGGCAGTAGAAGAGAAGAGCATAGCTAAAAGTGATCTGCTTGATGAGCAGAGTTGTTGAGGATGGGTGTAGGAAGAGCTGAGAGAGGAGAGGTAGTGAGGACTTGTGAAAGAATGCATTTGTAGGTCAGTAGGAGAAGTCTGAACTATATGTGGAAATGGATAGGGAGCTAGTGAAGTGATTTGAGAAGATGAATTAAGTGAGCAGAGCGACTCTGACAGAAGATTAGTCCTGCAGCTGAGTTTTGAACAGATTGAAGGGGAGATAAATGATTCAGTGGGGAACCAGTGAGGAGCAAGTTGCAATAGTCTAGATGGATGGTGATAAGAGAATGGATAAGGGTCTTGGTAGTGTGTTCTGAGAGGAAAAGGCAAATTTTAATGATGTAGAGCAGTGTCTCCCATCTATGAGTTTGGACTGCAAATGGGCCACATCATCAGTAGATGAAGTCACAGAAAGGGGGCTGTTCCCCCTCCCTCTGGGCTTCCACTGCGATCTATGGCCAGTAGTGATAGTCAGCATGGGGCCGGTTAAGTGGCTGAATATTCACAAGCCCTGACCCCTTCTCTTCTGTTGGTCTGGAAGCTCATCCAACGTGCTGAGATTTGTGAGTGCACCCTGGCATACAAGGCCTTGTCCTGACTGCTGCTACTGATGTCACTTCGTCTGCCTTCATGCTTTGGATAAATGTGGGGAGGAGGAAGTAGATGAGGGAGGCAAGAGAAATAAAGATCTGCTATTTTGTTTTCATCATCATCCATGGCCATGTGACTTTTTAAGTGCTAACATGAGGTCATATTGGTTGAAAGTTTGGGAAGCACTGTCCTAGAGAAAGAAATGACAGGTTTTAGCTATCTGTTGAATATGTGCAGAGAAAGAGAGAGAGAGAGAAGAGTCAAAGATAACCCGAAGGTTGTGAACCAAGAAGACGGGGAGGATGACAGTGTTATCCACAGAAATAGAGAGAAGAGGAAGGGAGGAGTTGGGTTTATGGGGAAAGATAATAAAATCTATCTTGGCTATGTTCAGTTTCAAATGGCGGCAGGACATCCAGACAGCAATGTCAGAAAAGCAGGCTGAGATTCAGGCCTGGATTCCTGGAGAGATATTTGGGGTAGAAAAGTAAATGTGAGAGTCATCGGCATAAAGATGGTACTGAAAATCATGGGAGGAAATCAGGGCACCAAAGGAATGAGTGTAGAGACAGAAGAAAGAGGTCCCAAGACAGAGTCCTGAGGTACAAGGACTGAAAGCAGCAGAGGAGGTTTCACCAAGCATACACTGCAAGGGAGAGATAAGAAGAAAATGAAGACAGAGCAGAGCTCCGAAATCCAGTCAAGAACAGGGCACCGAGAAGATGAACAACAGTGGCAAAAGCAGCAGATAGATCAAGAAGAATGAGAATCGAATAAAGACCTTTGGTTTAGTCACTGGAGACTTTGGCAAGGGCCGTTTCAGTAGAACATAGAGGACGAAAGCCAGATTGCAGTAGATCCAGACTGGTATGACAGGAGAGAAAATCAAGATAGTGGTAGCGAACCACATGTTCAAGTAGTTTCAATGGAAAAGGGAGAAGGGAGGTGGGCCGATAATTGGAAGGGTTAAGTGGGGACTTGAGATAAGGGGAGAGTGGAAACTCAGTACTTATGTGAGGATTCAGGGATGGGGGGGGGGTAGGAGAATCAGGGACTGGAAGAGAAGTGGGAGCTCTGGGATTGTGTGGCAATACAAGTGGAGACTCATGGACTAGGGGGACAGTAGGGATTAGGTACTTGGGTAAGGGATAAGGAAAAGGTTGTATTTGATGGACTGGGAATTTAAGACTGGGTGAGAAAGATGGGGAGGGGAGAGGCAATGTAAAGGACATGGGGAAGAGGAAAGGGTGAGGTCTATGAAGGGAGTGAGAGTGTGTAAATTTGACTGGAGAGATAAAAGAGGGGAAATGGGAAACCGGATAGGGGGTAAAAGACAAAAGAGAAGGGCTGGAAACTAGGAGAGGATGAATGGCCAGGAAAGAGCTGAGGATGGTGAAAAGTGAGACTCAGAGAAAAGTAGATCTCTAAAGGTAAAAAGGGGACTGTTGTAGTTGTTGATATGGAAGGACAGACTAGATAGGCCATGTGGTCTTTTTCTGTCATCATATATCTATGTTTCTATTGTGCAATTCTGGAGCCCGCACCTTCAAAAGGATGTGAACAGGATGGAGTCGGTGCAGAGGGTTGCTACTAAAATGATTAGTGTCTTTATTATAAAGCATATGAGGACAGACTGAAGGATCTTAATATGTACACCTTAGAGGAAAGACGGGATAGAGGTGATATGATTGAGATGTTTAAATACCTCTGTGGCATAAATGTTCAGGGAGAGAGCCTCTTTCAATTGAAAGCAAGTTCTGCTACGACGGGACATGGGATGAGGGTGAAGGGAGATAGATTCAGGAGTGATATGCGGAAATATTTCTTTACGGAAAGAGTAGTGGATCCGTGGAATAGTCTCCCAGTGGAGGTGGTAGAGATGAGGACAGTAACTGAATTCAAAAAAGCATGGGACAAACACAGAGGGGGTAAAAGACAGAAGAGAAGGGCTGGAAACTAGGAGAGGATGAATGGCCAGGAAAGAGCTGAGGATGGTGAAAAGTGAGAAAAATTTTGGCACTATGGCTGGTTGCGAAATCATCTACGCCTGTCTCTGCATCAGGTGTAGCCATGATTTGCATACCAGTCCAGCAGATTAAAATGTATTTAAATACCTTTAAATAATTAGTATTAATTTAACTATGCGTGGCATTAATTGGGCGCTAGTTTTTCCGCCGGGGTTTACTTCTATTTGCATGGGGAGGATCACAAAAATGTGTTTAAACGAGGTGTCATGGGCTCGTAAAGCCCTCACTAACTTTCTGCATTGGCCTGTTAAGGAAGAACAACCCAAACTATGGTTGCACAATGCAAGGTTCCACATTAGGAATCACCACCCAGGAAAACGATCTAGGCACCATCGTAGATAGTACGTTGAAACCCTCTGCTCAGTGTGCAGCCGCGGCCAAGAAAGTAAATATAATGCTAGGAATCATAAGGGAAGGAATAGAAAATAAAACCAAGGATATTATAATACCTCTGTATTGTTCCATGGTGCAACCTGTGATGAAGAAGCCCACACTGAACATATGGAATTAGAAGAAAAGGATGATTTTACCTTTAAACAAACTGACAGTCAGGCTGCACACACGTTTCAGCGTTTGCAAGAGAGAGGCAAGCATAGGGAAACAGGAGCTAGGCTGACACACCCAAGCTCTGACGTAACTGCAAGCCTGGAACCTAATTACACACACCTGTTCAGGAAAGCAGACCCAAGGCTCAGGGAACAGGAATATAAACCCTGGCTAGGAGAAAGCAAAGGAGGAGTTGGTGATTGGAGAGAGCCGGTAAAAGTGTTGATGAGAGTATTGACTGGAGAGGTGGTTGGAGAGACTGTTGGAGAAGAGCTGGGAGGAGACTTTTGAGGAAACCCAGCTGCAGTTCTGGAATTGAAGCAGACAGAGCAGAAGGAGAGAAGGGACAGACTGCTGTCAGGAACCTGCCTAGAGGGAGAGAGCAGAGAGACCTTCAGACCTCATTGCCAGATAAAAAGCTTCAAGGAGCTCACAGGTGGGAACCTAGCACAAAACCCAGGAGTTTGCAAAGCTCAGTTTGGGACTGGGAACCAGAGCAGTGCTCCAGACAAGAACTCCAAACAGGGAATCATAGAGCGTTTCCCTACAGCTGGAAAAAGCTAGCTGAACAAAGCCAGAGAGGAATCTCCACAACCTCAGGTATTTCCAATCCTTACCATATAGAACTGTGCCCAAAGGAAGCACCAGAGGTCTTAGGGGGAAATTATCCTAAGCCATATAATAACAGCTTAAAGCCAAACTCCTTAGTTCTAGAGTTTGAAGAGATGCAACAGGACTTTAATGAGAGTGACTCAGCAGAAGTGCCTATGGACTGTACACTGTGTTTGGCAGATGATATAGAATCCCTTTGCTAAATGTGTATGAGGAAGCTGAGTGTGAATACAGGGAAAGATTATATTTTTCTTTGTGAGAAGAAGCTGTTATGTTTTCTATCTGTTACATGTGATATGCATTGCACGATTTGTGAGCAAAGAGTGTGAAGCTCAATCAGTTTAAGTTCTGTAAATATCCTCGAGCAAACACCTGAAGAGCATCCTGATTTAATCTGCACTGAATCTTTTTGTTGGGGAATAAATTCTTGTCATTTTGCCTTACCACTGGTCTCACAACTATTTCCTTATCAGAGGGCAAAGGAACTACCACTCCCAGCAGGCATAGCAGTAGCAAAAGGTTTTATCTCACCTTCTGCAAGGAGCATATAATGGCAACCCCAACCCTCTGAGCCCTAGGCGGAGGGCTGGGGCTTGACAGACCGCATCTTGAATATTGTGTGCAATTCTAGTCACCATATCTTAAAAAGGATATAATGAAATTAGAAAAGGTACAGAGAAGAGTCACCAAAATGGTAAAGGGGATGGATGGATATCCCTATGAGGAAGGGTTTAAAAGCTTAGGGCTCTTCAACCTGGAAAAGTGACGGCTGGGGGGAGGGGGGGGGATATGATAGATGTCTATAAATTAATGAATGGAGTGGAATGGGTAAATGTAGATCGATTGTTTGTTGTTGTTCTCCAGGACCAAGCAGGAAGTCAGTCCTCACATATGGGTGACGTCGGCGCCGACGGAGCCCTCGCGGAGCAATTTCCCCAGCTTTCAAAGAAAGCCTTTGGGAATTGCAGCGCACATGCGCGGTCCCCTTCCCGCCCAAGGGTGCCATCTTGCTCAGTCTTCTTTTTTCCGCGGAGCCCTACAGACGCTGTTTGTATTCACCGCTGAAAAAGTTGATTTTCTTTCTTATTATTTATTCTTTTTCGGTTCGACGCCGGATTCTTTTTCCCGTCCGGACCCGCTATGCCGGTATCGGGTCAGTTTCTTTATTTTTCGGTTTTTTGTCCTTCGTGACAAGCATTCGCGCCATTTTTTTCCTTTTCACTGGCAGCCCTGTCTTTTGACCTCGCAGGGGCCCTTTTTCCCTCGATGACTGCCAGCGGGTTTAAAAAGTGTGATCGCTGTAAGAAACTCATGTCTCTTACCGACACACACGACTGCTGCCTCCGCTGCCTCAGACCCAATCATCGTGTGGCAAAATGTCCTCAAAAGCGTTGAGGAGTCGGCAGCATCAGCGAGAACGAATCTTCTCTGACTCCGCGTCCGGCCGGGCCCGGACCTCGTCAGAGGCTTCGACGTCCCGGGACTCCGGTCCTGAGCATCATCGGAGTTCCTCTGAGCGGGGGTCTCCTACCCGGGAACATCATAGGAAGAAAAAACCCGCGAGGGCGGTGTCGGCGGACGCTCCTGGTTCCTCGAGGGCCAGGTCGCATAGCCCCGACAGCCGTCCCGGGTCCTCGGAGTCGGAGAGGCCTTCGAAACATCCTCGTCTCGAGATGGAGTCGCCTGGACACGTGAGTACTGTGGTCCTCGTGGACTCGCCTCTGAAGGAGCTGCCGTCGGGGCCCGAGTCATGGGCTGCTGGGTCTCCTGAGCTTGGACTCAGGTTGACGGCCTTGGAGAACAGTTTAGCTGCCTTCATGGACCAGCAGCGGGCATTGATCGCTGCCCTTGCCAATGCGTCTGCCCCGGCCACCGGGACGTCGACGTCCAAGTCGACCCCGGAGACCGAGCCGATCCTCGAGTCCATCCAAGCTCGAGTCGATCCTCGGTCGCGGTCTCCCTCGGCCTCCCGTTCGGGACCGAGGTTGTCGACGCCGACTCCTTCGGCGTCGGAGCAGAGGGCATCGGTGCCCGCCCGACTGGAGCCACTCGAATCCTCCTCCGCGGAGTCCGACTGGGAATCGGAGGACGAAGAGTCCCCTGGTAGTTTTCGGACTTGGTGTGTCCCCTCGGACTCGCCTGAGTCCGAACCTCGGAGACGGTCTCCCCCGGAGGACACACGGTTCTCGGATTTCGTGCGGGATATGGCCAAGGCCTTGGCATTCCCCGCGGATCCCGAGGAGGAGCCTCGAGCCGAGGAGCTCGATGCCCTCCAGTATGATTCTCCCCCGAAGGAGGCCTTTACTGTACCGGTTCCTCCGATGCTGGAATGACTTCTCTTCCGCATGTGGGAGAACCCGGCATCGGCGCCGGTGTTAAGCAAGCGGGTCGATTCCATTTATCGAGTCCGCAAGAGCCCCGGCTTCCAAAAGGCACAACTACCACACCATTCCATGGTGGTGGAATCGGCCATGCATAAACTCAAGAGTCAAAAAATGCACTCCTCGGTGCCTCCCGGCAGGGAGGCCCGGAGCCTGGATGCCCTCGGTAGAAAGTGTTTCCAGGGCTCTATGCTTGCTTGTCGAGTCCAGACTTACCAGCTCTATATGGGCATGTATCTCCGAGATCTGGCAAAGGAAATTGCCGGGGTCTCGGCTGGTCTCTCCGAGGAACCTTTGCAGAGGTTCCAAGCCTTGTCCACTGGGATTCGAGAGTGCTCGAAGTTTATCTCTCGGGCAGCCTACGATGGCTTTGAAGCATCGGCTCGAGTAGCCGAAGCCAGCATCGGTGCCCGCCGACAGGCTTGGCTTCAGTCATCCGACCTCGAGCCATGGGTCCAGGACAAGTTGGTCAATGTCCCCTGCAGAGGTGAAAACCTCTTTGGCAAACCCATGGCTGAACAGACTGCACAAATCGAGACCGAGACTCTGACCAGAACTAGGCTGTCCAGAAAAACCTCTGCCCCTTCTCAGAAGAAGGGCTCGGGGAAAAAGCCCTTTTACCCAAGGAAGGCGGCTGCCTATAAATACTACCCTCAGTATCAGGCCTCAGCAGCTCCCCAAAAGGGTCAGCAGGCCAAGGGACGGGGTAATGGGTCCCGTAGGCAGCAAGCCCCCAAGCCCACTACACCGGCCCCTGCTCAGCAGGGTGGGGGTTTTTGACTCCATCAGCATAGCCTCTTCCCCTCAGCTGGTTTCCATAAGCACAGGAGGCCGGCTGGTCCACTTTGCCCACAGGTGGTCAGCCATCACATCAGATACCTGGGTACTTCATATAGTTCAGAAGGGCTATCTTCTACACTTTCACCAGGTACCTCCCTCCTACTTTCCAGGGGAGCCTCCAAGACTCCCTCTGTACAGGGACTTACTCCTTCAGGAGTTGGCAAGTCTTCTTCAGGAACAGGCTGTGGAACCGGTGCCCCACCACCTGAGAGGTCACGGCTTTTATTCCAGGTACTTTCTGATACCAAAAAGAACAGGAGGCCTCAGACCCATCCTGGACTTGCGAAACCTCAACAAGTTCCTGGCAAGGGAAAAGTTCAAGATGCTTTCTCTTGGAATCCTGCTGCCCTACCTCCAGCGGGGAGACTGGCTATGCTCCTTAGATCTAAAGGATGCCTATACTCACATCCTTATTCATCCAGACCACAGACAATATCTCAGATTTGTTGTGGGAGGAAATCATTACCAGTACAGAGTCCTGCCCTTTGGCCTATCCTCCGCCCCACGGGTTTTCACCAAATGCCTGGCAGTGGTGGCGGCCTATCTCAGACTTCAAGGCCTTTTTGTGTTTCCATACCTGGACGACTGGCTCATCCGGGCCCAGTCTTCCCAAGAGGCCACTCAAGCCACTCATCGCACTGAGTCTCTGCTCCAGCACTTAGGCTTTGTCATAAACTTCGCAAAGTCCACTTTGCTCCCCTCTCAAGATCTCGAATTCATCGGCGCAAGGTTAAGCACACTTCAGGCGCGGGCCTTCCTGCCTCTGGACAGGGCCCACAGGCTCATGAATCTCGCCAGCCACTTTCGAAGCAATTCCCTGGTCTCTGCCAGGCAATTTCTGAGACTGCTCGGCCATATGGCTTCCACGGTCCATGTGACCCCCAATGCCCGCCTGAACATGCGACCTGCCCAGTGGTGCCTTCGCACTCAATGGCATCAGGCCACGGGGAGCCTGACGGACTCAGTACAAGTCTCGGACCTGCTGGTCTCTGCGGTGGTGGCTTCATCTGCCAAACCTAATACTGGGAGTGGATTTTCAATCTCCTCCTCCTTCTCAGGTACTAACAACCGATGCTTCTCTCCTGGGATGGGGAGCACATTGCCAAGGGACATGTACTCAAGGCCTCTGGACTCCTTGGGAGTTTGCGCAACAGATAAACTTCCTGGAGCTCAGAGCCATCCGCCTAGCTCTGAGAGCCTTCTCCCACCTCACTTCTCACCAGTCTGTACTGGTCCAGACGGACAATCAAGTGGCAATGTTCTACGTGAACAAACAGGGAGGCACAGGCTCCTTCCTTCTCTGTCAGGAGGCACGCCGGCTGTGCTCTTGGGCAGTCGGCCACGGCATACTCCTCAAAGCAGTCTATCTCCCAGGTCAAGAAAATTACCTGGCAGACAAACTACGCAGGATCCTCCAACCACACGAGTGGAGATTGGATCCATTAGTGGTTCAGCAGATCTTTCTCAAGTGGGGACTCCCCACCTTGGATCTGTTTGCCAGTCCTCTGAACCGGCAACTACCCAGGTTCTGCTCTCGACAACCGCATCCTCTCAGAGTAGCGCCGGATGCTTTTCTGATTCCATGGTCCACAGGCCTCTTGTATGCCTTTCCTCCCATGCTGCTGGTGTCTCGAACGCTCTTCAAGGTTCTCAGAGACAAAGCCTCGATGATCCTAGTGGCTCCCCGGTGGCCGAGACAACCTTGGTTCCCGCTTCTAATGCAGCTGGCGGTGGACACTCCTCTTCCTCTGGGGTTTCAACCCGATCTTCTGACACAAGACCACGGGTCTCTCCTACACCCAACCTCCGGTCCCTTCATCTGATGGCCTGGCTGCTGAAAGGGTAGTCCTTGCTCCCCTCCTACTGCCTCGGGAGGTGGAAGAGGTCGTCTTGGCCTCCAGGCGGCCCTCCACCCGGAGGTCCTACGCTCTTAAGTGGCGTCACTTCTCCGTGTGGTGTGCTCATCAGTCTGAGAATCCCTTCTCCTGCTTGGTGGCGGTGGTCTTGCAATATTTGCTTTACCTCTCCAATCTGGGCCTTAAGTCCAACTCTGTCAGAGTCCACCTCAGTGCTCTCTCTGCACATCACGCATCGGTAGATGGCAGGCCTCTGTCCAACCACCCTTTGGTGGCTCGTTTTCTTCGAGGCCTCCTTCTGCTTAAGCCTCCTTTGCGTCCACCAGCCCCTGAATGGGATCTGAATGTGGTCTTGCATCGGATTACCTGTCCGCCCTTTGAACCTATGGCTACCTGCCTTCTTCATTTTCTTTCTTGGAAAACCTTGTTCTTGGTAGCCCTTACCTCTGCTAGGTGTGTTAGTGAACTGCAGGCCCTAATGTCTGATCCTCCTTACACTAGGTTCTACAGGAATAGGGTGGTCTTACGGACTCACCCTAAGTTTCTTCCAAAAGTGGTTTCTCCTTTTCATCTCAACCAGGTGGTGGTTCTTCCGACCTTCTTTCCCAGGCCGCACTCCAGCCGGGCTGATATGGTCCTGCATACCCTGGACTGTAGAAGGGCCTTATCCTTCTACCTTGACCGTACGCGGGAGCATAGGAGGGCTGTTCAGCTCTTCGTTTCTTTTGACCCCAATAACTTGGGGCTCCCTGTCTCCAAGCGTACCTTGTCCATCTGGGTACCTGACTGTATCGCCTGGGCTTATGGGGCAGCCGGCCTCTCGTTGGAGGGTCGAGTCACGGCTCATCGTGTTAGGGCGAAGGCTGCGTCAGTGGCACACCTCCGCTCTGTTCCGTTGGCAGACATCTGCCGGGCTGCTACTTGGTCTTCAAGCCAGACTTTTGCGGCCCATTACTGCCTGGAGAGGGAGTCCCGCAGGGACAGTGCTTTCGGTCAGGCAGTCCTCCATAATCTCTTTGAGGTTTAGGCAACTCCTACCCTCCGGCCCTGGTGTTGGGCTACCGGTCGGGGGCGTTTTCAGAGAAGATTCCTTCCTTTTGTTCTGCTGAGCTAGAGGGAGCTCATTTTGTGCTTGAGGTCTCCGGTAGCCTTAAGCTTGGGAGTCCCATATGTGAGGACTGACTTCCTGCTTGGTCCTGGAGAAAGAGTAGTTACTCACCTGTAACAGGTGTTCTCCAAGGAGCAGCAGGAATCAGTCCTCACAACCCTCTCTCCTCCCCTTGGAGTTGCAGTCCTATCATTTCGTTTTTGCTAATTGTTTTGCTGTCTTTTAGCTATGTCATCTGACTGAGCAAGATGGCACCCTTGGGCGGGAAGGGGACCGCGCATGCGCGCTGCAATTCCCAAAGGCTTTCTTTGAAAGCTGGGGAAATTGCTCCGCGAGGGCTCCGTCGGCGCCGACGTCACCCATATGTGAGGACTGATTCCTGCTGCTCCTGGAGAACACCTGTTACAGGTGAGTAACTACTCTTTAAGTGCCGTTGAGTCGGAGTCAACTCATGGCAACCCTCTGGATAGTTATCCTAAATTGTGTTTGGTCTTCAGTCATTGTTGACAGACTGGTACCCGTAGCTGCTGTTATTGTATCGATCCATCTCATTGCTGGCCTTCCTCTTTTGCGTTGACCTTCTATCTTGCCAAGCATGATGTCTTTCGCTAATGATCTTTCTCTTCGCATGATGTGTCCAAAGTATGAAAGTCAAAGTCTTGTCATCTGAGCTTCTAAAGAAAGCGTAGGTTTCATCTCCTCTAGTACCGACTGGTTTGTTCTTCGGGCAGTCCATGGTATACACAGTATTCGCCGCCAGCACCATAATTCAAAGGCATCAATTTTCTTCCTGTCTGTCTTTTTCACTGTCCAGCTTTCACATCCATATGATGTTATTGAAAATACCATGGCTTGAACAAGTCGAATCTTTGTATGGAGACAGACATCTCTGCTCTTGAGAATCTTATCTAGGTCTTTCATAGCCATTCTGCCAAGAGCAATGCGTCGTCTGATTTCTTGACTGCTTGTTGCTTCTTTATTGATAGTTGATCCAAGTAGGTTAAAGTTGTTCACAATTTCAATTTCTTCTCCTTCAACGATGAACCTGTTGATTATGCCAGTTGTCATGATCTTTGTCTGCTTTACATTAAGGTGCAGGCCCATTTTGAGACTATGTTCTTTGATTGTGAGAAGCAAATGTTTCAGATCATCTTCACTTTCAGCCAGTAATGTGCTATCATCAGCATAGTGAAGGTTGTTGATGAGTCTTCCACCAATCTTCACACCTCTGTTGTCTTCATACAATCCTGCTTCTCTGATGATTTGTTCTGCATATAAATTAAACAGGTAGGGGGAAAGTATGCAGCCTTGTCTGACACCTTTGCTTATTTTAAACCATTCTGTTTCTCCTTGTTCCGTTCGAACTGTTGCTTCTTGATCAATGTACAGATTGTGCAAGAGTACGATCAGGTGTTCTGGTATACCCATGCTTCTTTTTTTTTTTATAAACTTTATTTAAACATCACCACACAACAGTAACAGGCTAAAACAGTCAAACTCCAGTGGGGTGGACTCTCATCCCCACCGGAGACCATTGACAAAGGGTGAAAACAGTTTTCAAGTTATACCCCCACCCCCCCCTCCCCCCCTTCCTCCCCCCCACCCACTACCCCCCCTCCCACTACCTCCCCACCCAGACACCAACCAATCCAGATCTTCCAATACATACACCCCAACCGCACTCCCTGTCACCTTCGACCTTTTATCACCCCCTCCTCACCGCCCTCCGTCATCTACCTAGTTGTAGGATCTCGTTCCGACAACGTGCCCCCAACCGGCCAATATAGGGGTCCCACACCAATAGGAAGGAGGTCCAGCGCTTGACACTGCCCCGCGCTCGCCAGCGTTCTGCCAGCAGTAACTGGTGAAGGCTATTACGCCACTCCCCAAATGTCGGGGGTTGCGGGTCGCGCCACAGTCATAGGATGGGACCTTTGCCCACCAGACAGGCCTTTCGCAGGAACAGTCGGTCAGTTCGCCGGGGCGGACAGGGGAGGTCGAGTTTATCCAATACCACAAAGGCCCCGGTCCATCGCACCTGTTGCTGTAGTAACCCCGAGACATACCGTGCAATTCTAGCCCAGTAGGATCGGATATGTGGACAGGCCCACCACATATGCCATAAGTTGGCTAGAGGAGTTTGGCAACGCGGGCATCGGCCGTCACTCGTCAAATGGCTATGGAAGGCTCGTCTCGGCGAGAAATAGGCTCGAGTGAGACATTTAAATTGTATCTCTCGCCATTTGGCCCCCTCCACCAGTGGCGCAATTCGCCGGAGAGATACCCATGCTTCTTAATGAGTTTCTCATGGTTTACACAGTCAAAAGCTTTGCTGTAGTCGATAAAGCACAAATAGATATCCTTTTGGTATTCTTTAGTCTTTTCAAGGATCCATCTCACATCCGCAATGATGTCTCTCGTTCTTTGCCCTTTCCTGAACCCTGCTTGCACTTCAGGTAGTTCTTGTTCCAGGTATGGTTGTAGTCTCTTTTGAATAATCCTCAGTAGAATCTTGCTGGCATGTGGGATCAGAGCGATTGTGCGATAATTTCCAGAGTCTGTTGGATCACCTTTCTTTAGTATTGGTATAAACACAGATCTTTTCCAGTTAGTTGGCTATGATGTTGTCTTCCATATTTCTTGGCAGAGCCTTGTGAGTACAGTAACAGCTGCATCAGATTGCTGTAATACTTCTATGGGAATGCTATCAATGCCTGGTGCTTTGTTCTTTGATAAGGCTTTCAATGCTGTTTCAACTTCTTCTTTCATCACCAATGGTTCCCGATCATAAGGTACAGGTTGAAACGGCTGTTGGTCCACTTGATCTTTATCATATAAAAACTCTGTATATTCCTTCCATCTTTTCTTGATCTTCTCAGTATCATTCAACATAGAACTTTGAGCATCTTGTAACATTCCAATTTGAGGCTGGAACATTTTCTTTAACCCTCGTAGCATTAGGAAAGCCGATCTTGTTCTTCCTCTAATAGTTTCTGCTTCTATTTCCTTGCATGCGTCATTGTAGTACTTTTCCTTGTCCTGTCTTGCTGCACGTTGGAAATCTCTATTGATTTCTGTGATTGTCTTTCTTTCTCCTCTGGCTTTAGCTTCTCTGCGTTTCTGGGCAGTTTTCAGAGTTTCTTCCATCATCCATTTTGGCCGTGTTTTCTTTTTCACCTTTTGTAGAGACTTCTCACTTTCTTCCAAAACAACCTTCATGATGTCCTTCCATAACTCTTCTGGAGCTCTGTCATTTGTATCTAAAGCAGCAAATTGATTTTGCAGGCAGTCTTTAAATTCCAGTGGTATATTCACAAGGTCATATTTTGCTGCATTCATGAGTGGTTTGCTCTTTTTCAACTTTAGCTTGAGTTTGCATACTAGTAGTTGATGATCTGTACCACAGTCAGCTCCAGGTTTTGTCTTTGTTGATGTTATAGAGCTTTTCCATTGTTGACTTCCACAGATGTAGTCAATTTGATTTTTATACAATCCATTGGGTGAAATCCGTGTGTACAGTCGCCGCTTGTGTTGCTGGAAGAAGGTGTTTGAGATGAATAGATCGTTGGTCTTGCAGAATTCTATCAGTCTTTCTCCAGCTTCATTTCTGTTGCCAAGTCTATATTTTCCAACTACTTTGTCTTCTTCTTTGTTGCCAACTTTTGCGTTCCAGTCACCCATGACTATCAGGATATCCTGTTTGCATGTTCTGTCAATTTCAGCTTGTACTTGTTCATAGAACTCTTCAATTTCATTCTCTTGTGCAGCTGTTGTTGGGGCATATACTTGAATTATAGTTGTGTTGATAGGCATTCCTTGTAGACGAATAGAGATTAAGCGTTTGCTCACTGCATTGTATTTCATTACAGTTCTTGCAAGTTTCTTCTTTATTATAAATGCAACACCATTTCTTCTTTGTCTTTCATTTCCAGCATAGTAGACCATGTGATCATCTGATGCAAAGTGCCCGATGCTAGTCCATTTCAGTTTGCTGACACCCAACAGATCAAGTTGTACACTTTCCATTTCATTCTTATTTATTTATTTACATTCTCTTATATACCACGCTATTCTGCATCAGTGCGGTTTACATTGAACAAACTGAAATTACATTGAACAGGGCATTATAACTTGGAGATAACTATTTTACAGGGAACATGGGCTATGGAGGGTTAAGTGGCTTGCCCAAGACCACAAGTGGGACTAGAAACCTCAGTCCTTCCAGCCCAAGGTTGCTGTCCTCTAGTGGGATTTGAACACCCGACCTTCCGGCCTGAAGTACCTTGCCCCAACCACTAGGCCACTCCTCCACTCCATTCCTCCATTCTCGACCACCTCCAACTTCCCTTGGTTCATGCTTCGTACGTTCCATGTTCCAATGTGTAAGACATCTTTACAGCTTCTGACTCTCATTTCATGCGCAGCTACATTAGCAGTCAGACATCCCGAGGGCTTTGATCCAACCACATCTTAAATGCTGGCTTTACTCTGAAAAGTCTTCAGCTCTTCCCCAGTAGCTAGTTGAGTGCCTTCCGACCTGGGGGTCTCATCTTCCAGCACTATAGCACAATTTGTTTTGTTGTAACTATCCATTGGGTTTTAATGGCAAGATACAGAAGTAGATTGCCGGGCCTTTCTTCCGCACAGTTTAAGTTTGGTGGTGTTGCCGTTGTCATAGAAATGTGATCCTCCGCCGTCAACACTATCCCATTCTGCTGCTGCCCAGATGGGTGGTTTGTCTTGGTCTGGCACCTCAGCTGAGACCTGTTCATCTTGGGAGACCCTGCCAGTAGTTAAACTATCGATAGTTTAGCTCTCAGCATCACTGATGCACACAGGCCCTCACAGCAGATAAGCTGCAAACCAAGTGAGGGGATCGATTGTTTATTCCTTCAAAAGTAGAAAGACTAGAAGACATACAATGTTGCTTTATGGACTTGTCCTCCAGGAACCCATCCAAACCTGTTTTGAAACCAGCTACACTAACAGCTTTTACTACATCCTCCGGCAATGAATTCCAGAGTTTGTTTACGTGCGGAGTGAAAAAATATTTTCTCCAATTAGTCTTAAATGTGCCACTTTGTAGCTTCGCAACATTGTATGTCTTCTAGTCTTTCTACTTTTGATCGATTGTTTATTCCTTCAAAAGTAATAAGATTAGAAGACATACAATGAAGCTACAAAGTGGCACATTTAAGACTAATTGGAGAAAATATTTTTTCACTCCGCACGTAATCAAACTCTGGAATTCATTGCCAGAGAATGTAGTAAAAACTGTTAGTGTAGCTGGTTTCAAAACAGGTTTGGATGGGTTCCTGGAGGACAAGTCCATAAAGCATTATTAAAGAGGACTGGGGAAATCCACTGCTTACCCCTGGGACAAGCAGCATGGAATGTGTATACCTTTGGAAATCTGACAAGTACTTGAGACCTGGAATGGCTACTTTTGGAAACAGGATACTGGGCTTGATGGACCCTTGGTCTGGCCCAGTATAACATATATTATGTTCTTGAAATGAATGGATCAAATTGGTTAGAGAGTACTGAGTCAAACAGAATAAGAATTCTGCAGGAAACAAAATGCACCATTAAATCTTTATGGATAGAAATTCCATATGTGAAGGGGAAGTAAACTTGCCTTGACTTTCTCTCCTCTCAAGACTTTCTGGATCCTTTACAATCTGGCTTTCAACCTTTACATTCTACTAAAATGGCTCTTGCCAAAGTCTCTAGCGACCTGTTCCTAGCAAAATCCAAGGGCCTTTACTCAAGCCTCATCCTTCTTGATCTCTTTGCTGCTTTTGACACTGTTGACCATCACCTTCTCCTTGATACCTTGTCCTCGCTTGGTTTTATGTTTCACTGTTTATTAGCCACAACAAATGCACAAGCTGCTTAACCAAACATCACTACAAATCTAGCAACATTACAATATAACCTTTACTTTAACTTTTGCTTTTTATCCCTTCCTCCTCTCCCCCCTCCCCTACCCCACCCCACAGGCTGGATTCCGGCCCTATGAAAAGACAGCAAAATGACCCCTTAGAGTGTGAGTGCTCTTATACACTCCAAGGAAAGTTAATTGGGTCCCCCTGGAGGAGGGTACCCTCTAACCCACCCTGCACCCCTCCCGCTGATTATCCCCCCACCATGTTCAGATCCGCTTATTCCAACTATCACCCAACGTAAGGGGACCCCAGAACTCCCAGCCTACACTATAGATCATTTAAAACAAAACTGTGGCTCCACAGGGACAAATGTTGGATATACTCATCCCAAACCACCTGAAAATTAGGCAGCCGCTGTCTAGCAACCTTGACCCGAAGTTTGTCAATTTGAATGTGCTGGTGCAGAGCGTTTCTCCACTGCCAATACTGCGGGGGATCTGTGCTTTTCTATTTTTGCAATATGATTTGTGTAGCCAAAGACCCAAAACAGTTTCAACCAACATCGTCGGCCCCTGACCTCAACTTCCACTCCCTCCATCACATGTAGAAGGGCAGACTGCAGAGAAAGCCTCCACCTCTGATCAAGTATGTGCTCTGTGAACGAGTGGATCGCAAACCAGTAGTCCTGTGCCCACGGGCATTCCTGCAACAAATGGATCAGCAGAGCCCATTCCAGTCTGCATTTAGGGCAATGGAGAAGTCCACTTTACCCAACCCCTGAACATAGCTCTGAATCTGATTGAAGGGGAATAGGTCAGCATCCTCGAGACTGTATTACACTTGCAGCTCCTGGAAGGATAAAACCTCCCTATCTGCCATCAGGAGCTGATCCACCTGATGAAGGCCTAGTCGTCGCCAGAGCCGAAAGCGCGATTCCTCCATACCAGGAGTAAAATCAGCATTGCCCTGTAGTGATAAATAAACTAGTACAAACCATGGATAGCAAAGGAAGATGTTTTATTGAAGTATTTAAATAAAACCAGCCAATGGCCCAACACAGGCCGTGTTTCGTAAAAACCTTCTTCAGGGGCTAGATTGGCTGTATATCTTTATGGACTATCTCCGGATCATTCATAACTCATGCATTGCCGAGAAATTAAAAATGGCTAGCTGGCAGAACATCCGCGCTTTAAGAAATGAATTCTTATTTGATAACGTGAAGGAATTAGAAGCACCGAGCCGTGCTCGCTATAAACAAATGAACGGTGCTTCTAATTCCTTCACGTTATCAAATAAGAATTAATTTCTTAAAGCGCAGATGTTCTGCCGGCTAGCCGTTTTTAATTTCTCGGCAATGCATGAGTTATGAATGATCCGGAGATTGGCTGTATATCTTTATGGACTATCTAGCCCCTGAAGAAGGTTTTTACGAAACACGGCCTGTGTTGGGCCATTGGCTGGTTTTGTTTAAATGCTTCAATAAAACATCTTCCTTTGCTATCCACGGTTTATACTGGTGATAAATAAACTGACTGGAAAGGTGAGTAGCCCAGCTTACGAAATATCCACCTCCAGATCCGCAGAGATGACCTTATGAGTATGCTACTCTGTAAGTGACCAGGCATCTGTTTCAGGTGGACACGAAGAACATACTTCAAACCAAATGGCACCACCAACGCCCGCTCACACTCCAAATTAGTATACTCCTCCATCCCAAAAAGCCAATCCTTAAGGTGTCGAAGTAGGCAAGCTGAATTATAAGCCTGTGGGTCAGGGACACCCATGCCCCCCATCACCAGGATCCATGGAGAATCTGAAGAGCTATATGTGCCCACCAGCCTTGCCACAAAAAACGTGACAGGTGACTATCCAATCAAGCCAAATCTCTTCTCAAAAGCCACAAAGGCAATAATTGTAACATATATAGCCAGCATGGAAACACTACATCCTAAACAGAGTTATACACCCTTCCAAAGAAAGTGGTAAATCCCTCCATTTCTCAAGTGTCTGTGCAGTTGTGGCCAGGAATGGCGTCACGTTGCTTTTATACAGGTTGTCGAGAAGGGCCGGCAAAAGTACCTCCAAGTAACGAAAGGACCGTTCGGCCCAATGCAGCGGAAAATCACCCCTCCAAGAAACGCAGAGTGTATCGTGTGCTTACAAGGCCTCTGACTTCTCCAAATTGGGTTTATAGCCCGACAGAGCTCCATACCGTCCAAACTCCCCTAATAACACCAGCAAAGATCTCTCTGGTTCCGTGAAGTGGACTGAGAGGTCATCCACATAGGCTAAAAGCTTAAAGTCATAGGTCCCCATCCGTACCCAACTGATCAGTGGGTTTGCTCGGATGCGACAGAGAAGCGGTTCTAATAAAAGTATAAATATTAAGTAAGATAAAGGACAGCCCTGCCGCGTCCCCCAATATAATGAGAAACCTTCCCTCCAGAGCCTATTCACCAATAACCGTGCCCTCGGATCAGCATACAATGCCCTTAGCACCTGAATAAAGAAACTATCAAAGTCAAACCCCTCCAAGGTGAGAAACAAATACTGCCACCCCACTCTATCTAAAGCTTTCTCAGCATCAAAACTGAACAACAGTGAAGGGGTCCCTCTTGTCATACAGTAATGCTGAGAGGCCAAAATCTGTCATGAATTTCCCCCTGCCTGTCTACCTTTAAGAAAGCCTAACTGGGATGGGTGTACCAACTAGGGCAACAAAGGAGAAAGACACTCTACTAAGTCCTTAGTTAAAATCTTAAGGTCTACATTAAGTGAGAAATTGGGCAGTAAGACTCCAGTAGGAGTGACTCTTTCCCTGGTTTGGGCAAAAGTGTGATCAAAGCCTCATTCTTTTGGTATGAGACAGTATGCAATGTGGCCAACTGTTGGTACATATATGCTAAGGGTTTGCAAATCTTGCCACTGAGGAGTTGGTAGAATTCCACACTGAACCTATCCATACCTGGCGCTCTCGGTGTATGTAAAGTCTTAATAACTTGTTGTATTTCCCTAGGGGCTATGAGAGCATTCAACAAGTCCCAATGTCCCTGCTCCAATAGCCCCAAGATATTCTTGGGTACCAGGTTCGTCGCACTCCTCCGCTGCATATAGGCAGAGATAATTGGCCAAAAATACCTCCTCAACTTCTCATTGGGAAGTACTTACTTTCCTATCTATACACCTCATAACTACTGCTGGTCTAGAATCTCCCCCAGCTCGAATAAGGGTCAAAAGAAGAGGACCAAAACATTTCCCGAACCTATACAAGGCATAGCGGTAATGCAACGTAGATCTTTTTGCCCGGGCGTGAATAAGAGTATTCAACTGACTTTGTAAGGTCAAATAGGCAGCCCAGTTATCCTCGGTGTCCTGATGTATCAAACATTTCTGCATAATGCAGAGCTGTTTTCCCCATTCCACTAATTTGCGGTTGACGTCTCGTTTATGGTGACTGAGATAACCAATGATCACACCTTGTAAGTAGGCTTTGGCAGTTGCTCAAAGCAAAGAAGGGTTATCCTTATGTTCCCCATTAGTTTTTTCATAAATCGCCCATTATTCCCTCAGAAAACGAATAAAATACGCATCCCCCTTAAGTCGAAATGGAAATCGCCACTACCGGTTTCCACCTCATGTGGCTGTCAATTGAATATCGACCCAGACTATAGCATGGTCAGATACCTGAACAGTCCCTATCTGCACGTCCCAGACCTGATTTAAAAGCCCCAGAAGAGTAAGAAATAATCTATCCATGACCATGTCTTGTGTGCTCGAGAGAGATGAGTAAAATTGAGCTCCCCAGGATGGAGAACCCACCAGGCATCCACTAGATCACAGCAATCACATAGGCTCAGGAGCCGGCAACACTGTTTCAAGTCGTTCCCAATCCCCCCTCCCGACTTGTCAACCCCTGGGTGCAGCACACAATTAACATCACCCCCAGCACAACACTATGTTCAGTGCCGCTGGTCAGGCTCTGCACCAGCACATCGAAAAAGCCCCGATCATATTGGTTAGGGCCATAGATATTCCCCAGCAGAAGAGGTGTTCCTTGCAGGTGGCCCTTAAGAAAGAGATAGTGCCCCCCAGGGTCAGAGATTATCTGTTGTACCTGCAGATCCGCCATTTTGCGTGTTAAAATCACTACCCCTGCCTGTTTAATGCCTGCTGAGGCCTCATAGACTGCCCTCATCCACCATCTCTTCAATTTGGTGTGCTCAGCCGCCATCATGTGTGTTTCCTGAAATAAGGCAATGTTGACCTTGTGATCTCTCAGTGACTTCAGCACTTTGTGGCGCTTTATAGGACAGCCAATACCACAGACATTCCAATATATCATTCTGAAGCCCTACTTACTCATGTAATCCCTGGGTAAAAGAAATATCCCCACAGAAAAAGAACATTCTTCAGAATCCAGGAAACCTCCCAGCCTAAGATCCCCTCCACAGCCCCCTTATAAATCTCAAAGCTCCACTTGAGTCCATCCCGTCCCTTCTCGCCCCCCCTCCCATTCACCCATAGGGTACTCCCCTGTGTGTGTGCCGATCGGAAACTATTACTCCACCTAAATCCCACCCTTCCCCCATCACTTCCCCCTTCTATTCCCCTTCCTAAAGCTTCGCAACCACTGCTCCAAATTGGAGCCCTCCAAGAGAGTCATGATTGTGTAGGGCCCCACATCCCCAACCTGATGCCTCTCTCGAATGTGTTCCCAATATAGGGCTAGAAAGTTTCAGTAACCCCTAGAAGGTCAACCGTATTAGTAAACCCAAACATTGCTACCTCCCCATACCTCAGCCGGTTCTGTAGCTTCCAGCACCCAATACCACAGTATAAAACATCAAATATTTGTGAGCTGCCCCTGTTACCTATGACAGCCAGCCTGCCTGTACATAGTTACCCTGTTAGCCCATGTAAAAAGCCCTGTAAGTCCAGTGTGGGCCTTGCCTGCACTGCATAAGTTTGTTGACTGTACACCGCACTGGATTTGAAAGAGCGCGGTATAGAAAAGACATTAAATAAATAAATAATAAATAAATATAGTATAAAACATTCCATGCACACCCTAGCAATCCCCTTCTCCCCCCACCACCATTCATACCCCTCTTTCCCATTGTCTTATCTTCTAGCTTCCCGGTGTTCTCCTGCCTCGGACTACTCTCCTGCCATTCATTCAGTGGTGTCCCGCCTCCTGGACATGACGTGGACGTGTGCAACGCGTCCACGTCATCCTCCAGGTACTCCTCAGCACTTAAAGTCTTCAGGGGTGGCTTTTCATGCTGCTACTACGTCCTGCTACTGCTGCTGACCTGCTGCTTATGGTATGCCGTATGCTGTTTCTCGCTTGTCTCTCCCCTCTACAGGCTTCCCGGTGTTCTCCTGCCTCGGACTACTCTCCTGCCATTCATTCAGTGGTGTCCCGCCTCCTGGACATGACGTGGACGTGTGCAACGCGTCCACGTCATCCTCCAGGTACTCCTCAGCACTTAAAGTCTTCAGGGGCGGTGTTTCACGTGGCGGTGGCGCGTGCACAAAGAGCAGGACATGCTCCTTGGGCGAGCTCCTTGGGGCGACGACTGGGGTGACCAGTGCCACGGCCCCCTCCCAGCATCTCCTTTATCTGGCTGTTTCTCCTTTCTACTCCTTGCAACTTTGTCCCCTTCCCTTGGCTCCTCACTGTCCGTACCTGTGCTTCTGCTATCTGGAATAGCCCCTTTAGCTTTGATCGACATGACCACTATCCATGTTTTCTGGGGCCACCACCCATCTCTAGCCGCCCCTCCATCCTCCGGCTTCATAGCGCGTAATCCACTTAACCTTCTCCCTTGCTGTCCATGTCAGACAACCCCAGCCCTCCCCCCTTCATCGTCTTCACCCTCCCCAGTCGCTACATTAATAACACTTTCACTGGCCCTCCTAAGCTGTCGCTCCCTCCACTCAAAAACCCACCTAGTCCACAACCTCCTGACTCAGCACTCTTGGATGCCCTCTTTATCACAGAATCTTATTTAATTTATTTATTTAATTTATTTATTTAACACTCATTTATATACCGCATCTTCCAGCGATCAGTTGCGGTGTACAATTAACAACAGTTAACAAAGCGAAGTTTGTTTTACATAGAACATCTTAACTTAAACAAAGCAGAGAGTAATAACTAAGCAGAACATTTCAACTAAAACAGTGTTGAGTAACAATTTATCTAAACAAAATGTAATGTCTGTACAACGTAAGGCAGTACATAACAGTTGCAACTATATACATGTGGAGGTATTAGGGCATAATAGAATGGAGCGTCATTTCGTTTAAGCTATGTATGTTGTCCGTTATAGTAGGGAGTATATACTTGATGTGGGCAGGTTCCTGTTTAGCCTTTATCTAAGTTGAGTGGAGGGTTTTCCATGGTGTTATAGTGTTTAGTGAATAGATACGTTTTCAATTTTTTCCGGAATTCCGTGATCTGTTAGTGATCGTAGGTCCTATGGTAGTGAATTCCAGATGGTTGGAGCTATGTGGGAAAAGGCTCTATTGTTTGTTAATTTGTGAGTTTTTATTAATTCTTTTGGAATCTTTAGTTTATTTAATTGTCCTTTTCTATGAGTAGGCTTAGGTGGTTCTTTGCATATTAGATTACATAATGTCTTCGGAGCCATGTCATTTAAGGCTTTGAATGCAGTTATTATTGTTTTGTATATTATCCTGCTTTGTATTGGTAACCAGTGAAGGGATGCTAGTATCGGTGTTATGTGTTGGAGTGAGTTTATTTTTAATATAATTCTAGCTCTTGCATTTTGCGCTAGTTGAATTCTTTTGATGTTTTGTTTTGAAATGCCCATAAGTATTAGGTTGGCGAAATCGAAGTGGGGGGTTATGGTAGCCTGTGTTATATTAATAAAATCTTGTATAAATACAAGGGAGCATAGTTGTTTGAGGATTTTAAGTTTGAAGTAGATTTTCTTTATGGTATTTCTAATGTGGGTTTCCATTGTAAGGTGTGTATCTTGGCTTCGAGAGGGGGAAGATGCTCTTCTCCACCAATGACTTCCCCTGGGTTACACTTCTTTTCACACACCCCGCCTCCGTCGTTCCAGCGGTGGTGTAGCATTAATCTATAGATCTTCCCTCTCTCTATCGCTTGTCTCGCCTCCCCCTGCCTACCCCGAATCCCTTCTAGTTCGCTCAGACTCTCCCACTCCAATTTTTTTTCTCCTCCTCTATGTTCCCCCCTCTTTGCGTTCGGATCTCTGGGATTCCCTCTTACTCTCCTTGTCTGATTCTGTCCTTCTATCCCCTCATCTAGTCATCCTGGGTGACCTCAATGTTCATCTGGGTGCTCAATCGAGATCACGCGATAAGGTTCTCACCTCACTTTTCTCCGATCTACGTCTCACTCAACACGTAGCTTTCCCGACCCAAGTCTCTGGTCAGACATTGGACCTCATTCTCACTTTCGAGTCCTCCCCCCACTTCCCTTCCAGCATTCAACCCATCCCTATCCCTTGGTCTGACCACCAGTGTCTCCTTTTTTCCTTCCCTTTTCCTTCTCCTGGGACAGCCAGGCCCCCTCCCTGTGCCCTTTCTTCCCAGCCTCTTAAATGGCACATTATCCCGCATACTTTACAATCCTTTCCCACAGCCAGTTCCCTTTTCCCTCCCGGGTTTCCCTCCCTATCTGTGGATCAACAAGTGGACACCTGGTCCTCTACTCTCTCTGCTGCTCTTAATACCCTAGCCCCTCTCCGTCCTGTATCTTTCCGCTCCTCCTCCTCTCACCATCCCTGGTACCACCCTGGGCTTTACCTGCATCGCACCCACCTTCGCCGCGCAGAGCGTCTATGGAGAAAGAACCCATCAGCTGCTTCCAATACTGTGTTCTGTCAGGCACACCTCTTCTATCGTTTTATGATAACCTCTGCCAAGCAGGCATATTACTCTCAACTCATAGCTTCCTCCTCCAACTCCTCTAGACGCCTGTTTCATATTCTTAAATCCCTTTCCTCTACCTCCACTCTTCCACCTCCACCACCCCATTCCTCCCCTAGTCCTTCTACTTTTGCCTCTTTTTTCGCCAACAAAGGCCTCTCCCTTCGCTCCTCCTTCCCCGCCTGCCCTCCTCCTCTCTCTCCCCCTCCTGACTCCCCCATCTCTCCTGCTGCAGTCTCCTCACCCCCTTCCTGTACCTTTCCTCATATCTGGCGCTCTTTCTGGCCTATTACTTCCCCTGAACTTATTAAAGCCATTTCATCCGCCCATCAGACCACCTGCCCTCTTGATCCCCTTCCCTCCTCTTGGTTGCTCAATCCGGCACGCGCAATTATCCCCTATATCCTCTCCATCATTAACTCCAGTCTCACCTCCAGTCACTTTCCTTCCAGCTTGAAAGATGCCATAGTATGCCCTCTTTTGAAAAAGCCCACCCTCGACCCCGTCATTCCTGCCAACTGGCAGCCAGTTGCCAACCTCCCATTTCTTTCAAAAATCCTCAAGAAGCTTGTTTTCTCCCAACTCGCCACCCATCTTGATTCCACCTTTGCACTCCACCCACGCCAATTGGGCTTTTGTGCCGGCCATAGCACAGAGACTATCCTTGTAGCACTGCTCTCAGAACTTCACTGCGCTCACGACCGTGGTGACCTTTCTCTTGTGGTTTCTTTGGATCTCTCCTCCACCTTTGATGTTGTTGATCACCGCACTCTTCTCACACGTCTATCTGACTTCGGCATTCGCGGCAGTCTTACAGTGGTTCCGTTCCTTTCTTTCTTCACGTTCTTTCGCTGTCCACACTGGTTCCTCTGCTTCTCCCTCATTCCCCTCAATCTGTGGTGTTCCTCAGGGCTCCATCCTTGCCCCCCTGCTCTTCAATGTCTTTCTTGCCCCCCTTGCCTTGCTTATTCTACAAGGGATTTCTGCCTACATCTACGCGATGACATTCTTCTGGTTCATCACACCTCCTCTTCCTCCCCTGATCTTGCCCCACTCAATTCCTGTCTTACCTCATTTGCTTCCTGGTTCGATCAAAACTTTCTCCATGCCAGTCCCACTAAATCCTCTGCGATTTGGTGCTCGTTCGGGGTCCCTCCTCTTGATCTGTCACCTGTTATGTCTTCCCACCCCATCCCCCTGGTATCCACTCTCCGATACCTGGTCGTCACCTTGGATTCTTCTCTCTCTTTCCATCAACATATCTCCTCTGTGGTATGAACTTCCTTTTTTCACCTTTGTCGGATAAGGGCTGTTTCTTCCTTCCTCTTCTGTAATCACCCTTGTTCTGTCACTCGTGATCACACGTGTAGATTACTGCAGTGCCATCTTTGCAGGCCTTCCCTCCTATCAGCTTTGCCGTCTCCAATTAGTCCAAAATGCAGCCGCTCGTCTCATCACTTGTTCCCCCACTCGCTCTCACGTCACTCCCTGCCTTTTCACCCTCCACTGGCTTCCGGTTAAGGTCAGATTCATTTATAAATTGTTCATCATTGCACATAGGGCTCTCCATGTCAGCACCCCTCAGTTTTGGCTGATATTATCCATCTTCAACCTTCCCCATGTCTTCTTTGCTCTGCTCACGGCAATCGCCTCTTCCTCCCCTCCCCATCTCAGGCCCACCTTGAACTCACCCGTCACTCTGCATTTTTCTTTCTAGGTCCCACTTTATGGAATTCCCTCCCTCAATCGCTTCACACTGAACTATCCCTCCCCCGCTTCAAAGTTCTCCTTAAAACTCATCTTTTCTGCCAGGCTTTCGATCTCCCCTCTTCCACCGATGGTGCCATCTCCCCCAGTCGTGCCCCCCACCTTTCATAATAGTTTCCCCCCATATTTTCTTTTGCTCCTCTGCCCCCTCCCCCTCCCTGTCCCTTTTCACCATGTTCTCTTTCTGGACCTGTCTCTGTTCTCTATCTCTTTCTGTCTTGTCTATCCCTGTCCTGTCTACTGATGGCATTCCTTTCTGACTTTATTTTTCAGTAGCCTCTATCTATTTTGTATTGTACACCGCCCTGACGCTCTGGCATGGGTGGTTTACCAAACTCTGCTAATAAAGATAAAGATAGATAGTATCTCCTTCCCAAGTTGGGAGAAGGGAGTAACCTCTTGTAACAGATACCCCATCCCGAAGGGAAGCCCGCTAGCCCAGTGACACCCAGTCAACGCCGGTGTCAGTATCCCACAAATGAGGTTCTCGATATCGAAAATTGAGGCAACAGACCCCAGAAAAATTACCAACAGACCCCAACATACTTGCCTCCCCTTGCCTCAACCACTCTACAACAAAAAATTCCCTTTTAACATGATATGAATGGATTTATCTCCCCTTTTTCATAGGCCTTCTCCATTCACGCCTTGTCTCCCCCTTCCAACCACATACCCATGCAGTCCAATGTTACTTTCCCCATGTGGGAGATGGAGCAGCACATAAGCCCCTTAAATGTCTAAGTGGGCCTCACTCCACAATCTCAGCAGGCCTTTTTAAGTATCCACAGGCCTCTCAAGTGCTACTATCCATCTTCGGCCCTGTATGACCAGTGCCAATCACAGAGAGCCATTATGTCCATGGGTGTAGGAAGTCCCAAATAAATGAAACCTACAGTCCTGGATTAAGAGTTGCCACTTACACCCAAGCCAGCTCTTCTTAGTGGGTCAGTCGGTAGGTAGAGCCTCCAAAAACTGCTCTGCTTTGGCTGGAGTGGAAAACGCCCTCTGATGTCTGTTGTCATCAACATGGAGGCAAGCCAGGTATAGCAACGCAAACCTCAATTTCCGAGCCAACATCCAGCCACAGACCGCCGCAAACTCTTTTCACTGCCGACTTACAAGGGTGGAATAGTCTTGGAAAATGACTAGCCCACGGGGACAGGCCTCAGCATTGCATCATGCCCTTGCAGCCCACAACCCAGCCTCCTTTTGCACGTAATTTAGGAAACGTCGTCGGGTCATGCCTTCTTTCTTCGGGCCCAGGTGGTGTACCCGCTCCAAGATAACTTTGCCCACTTGCTCCCCAGAGGCAAATTAAGAGGAATTCAAGACTCCAGGAACCACTGCAGTTTGCTGTCTGAAATCGACTCCTCCAATCCCATGATCCGGAGGTTCTTGTGGCGACTTCTGTTATCTATATCGTCCAGTTTCTCACCATATTGGCAGATGAGGTCCTCCATTTTATTTATTTTTATGTATGTATGGTCTCCACTACTCAGCTTGGTCTAGTCGTTGAGTAAAATCAGTTAAGCCCTGTGCCACCTGGCTAATCTGGGCTGAGAGATCGTGGAACCGTCTCTCCAAGACTGACCACCGCCACCGATACTTCTTCTGTTAGAGTGGAGGAGCAGTCCAGCACTCGCCATCTTGTTGTAAAGCAGCCACCATTTCTCCCTCCTGGACACTCTTGCCGCCATCCACTCTCCACACCTGCTGAGAGCCCTCGAAGTGTGCCTCTTTCCCGCTTCATCACCCACCAACAAATCATGAGGGGCAGAGTAGATTAAACAAATTTAATTACAGCTAGCAGGTGGGAGGCCCCAGAGCCGAAGAGAACACTGCTTCCTTGGCTCACCGCATCAGATGACTCTCTCCTTGCTTGATTTTAAGGGGCTTTGTGCTATACTGGTTCTCTTCTTATCTCTCCCATCACTCTTTCAGTGTTTGTTCTGGTGGATCCTCCTCTACTGCTATCCGCTGTCAGTTGGTGTATCCCAAGGATCTGTCTTGGGTCCACTCCTTTTCTCTCTCTGTACCCAGTCCCTTGGTGCACACATGTCTTCCCATGGTTTTCAGTACCATCTTTACGCTGATGACTCCCAGATCTACCTCTCTACACCTGAATTCTCTCCGGTGATCCAGGCCCGGAACTCTGCCTGCCTTTCTGACATTGCTGCATAGATGTCTCACTGCCGCCTGAAATTGAACATGGCCAAAACTGAGTGTATTATTTTTTCCCCTAACCCCTCCTCTCTCCTTCCTCCTTTCTCAGTCTCTGTGGATAACTCTCTACTCCTCCCTGTTTCCTCAGCTCGCAACCTTGGGGTTGTCTTTGATTCTTCTCTCACCTCCATACACATCCAACTGATAGCTAAGACCTGCCATTTCTTTCTCTATAACATCAACAAAATCCGCCCATTCCTTTCTGAACACACTACTAAGACACTTGTCCACTCTTTAGTCACCTCCCGTCTTGACTATTATAACCTACTCCTTGCTGGTCTCCCTCTGAATCATCTCTCTCCCTTTCAATCTGTTCAACACCCTACTGCATGGCTAATTTTCTGCAAGCCTCGTCATGCTCATTTTACCCCGACTCTCAAATCACTTCATTGGCTCCCTATCCGTTTCTGCATCCAGTTGAAATTTCTCCAGCTGACCTAAAAGTGCATTCACTGTGCAGCTCCTCACTACCTTTCTTCTCTTATCTCCCTACACCCAGGGGCGGCTCAAGGCAATCCGCTGCCTGAGGCGAAGTATGAAAAGGTGCCCCCCCACCTTAGAGGGGGCAGGGCTTTTTCAGAAATGCAATCAGAGACTGAACCAAACCAAAAAGCCGATTAGATTATATGGAGGAAATGCAAGATGTTTGCACACAGGGCCATATCGAGGTGCAATCGCACCCTGTGCAACTTGCAGCTCGGACGCACGCCCCCCTATCCCCCCATACCTCCGTCCAGCGCTGCCTGCTCTTTCCCTGCTGATGCTGCCCTCTGTTTTTTTAACGGAGGCGCCGGCAGCAGGGAAAGAGCAGACAGTGCTGGACAGAGGTATGGGAGGAGGAGGGGGGCATGCACCCAATTTGAAAGGCGCTGGCACTTTAAGAAGATCTGTCCCTCCCTACTCTGACATCGCGTCAGGGAAGGGAGGGACCAGACCTGCTTAAAGTGCTGCAAAAAGGCTTGGGGAGCGCATTTCGTCTGCCTGCTATTTTCCTGCCAGCGGCGGCAGGGCAACAGCAGACATCCAAAATGCGCCCCTCAAACCTTTCCACCCTGTGCGGCTGCTCCGCTTGCACAGGGCTAGTTACGATCCCGTTCGCACACCAATAAACTAAAAGACAGCAAGAACCAACAGCACAGTTTATAAAACTAAACTAGAACTCATTTTTATTTTGTTATAAACTGCGTTATGGTTCTTGCTTTTTCTTTTTCAACATATATTTTGCATCCACATTAGGTGCAGAGCAGAACCAGGACATTCATCCACAGAACTCAATATAAAAAAAAAAATCTGATTCTGATCATCTCACTAACAACAACCACTGTCCTCCGGTACCAGGCATATTGTGAACTAATACAAAACCCTACAAGAAAGAGCAAACCTACCATACCATATTATATCAGCACAAACTTCCAAAACTCACATAAGGAGATCATCCAATAAAAGCATCACTGTAAATATTACAGTGGGCCCTGGGACATCCATACACCTATTTGAAAAGCTGAATAAGTCAAATTACTACAGTACAGTATAGATCTTTATGTACAAACTCCATGTTAACAGAACACCTGACCTCAGTCAAACACTCACAACATCGACCCTCACCAAGTACAGAATAAGTAACCACAATCTAAAGTAAAAATAAAAATATGTATACTAAATTTAAATTGAAACCCCAAGAAGCTAGAGTCCACCTGCAGTGCAATATCAGATAAATAAGAGATGTAGTTCCCCAATACTGTGTAAAATATAAAAATAGCACAAAGTCCAATAACTAAAATTAAATAAAATTATTTTTTCTACCTTGGTTGTCTGACCATTTTATTCTCTGATCATGCTGGTCCCGATCTGAGGCTTCAGCTTTCCTTTCTTCTCTTAGCTCTCTTTCTGTGGTCTATGGTCCATCTGCAATTTTTTATCTCTTCTTTTGTTTTCTTCACTTCCTTCCATCAGCCCATTTCCAGTTCCAATAGCCCTCCCCAGTATCAGCCCCCTTTCCAGTCCTTCCCTCCCAGTACCTTCCAATGTCAACTGCCTTGCATTCCCATGCCTGCAACTGGTGTCCATTCCCTTCCATTCCCCCTCCTTCCCCACTGTCCAGCCCCTTCTAGTCCAAATACCATCCCAGATATTAGTTCACGTCCACTCTCAGTGCCACCCCCTCCAATCAGCTCCCTTCCAGTCACCCTACCCTCTGTCCATCCCCCTTCCAGTGCCATTTGCATGTCAGCTCCCTTCCAGCCTCCTCCCCATTACCCAATAACCTACCACTCCCACCCCCAAATGTCAGCTCCCTTCCAGTCCCCCTTCAGTACATCCCAGGTGTCAGCTCCTTTCCAGCCCCCTCCTTCCAACGTGTCAGCTCCCTTCGTGCCCCATCCTTCCCCTGGCAGACCCCCTCATAATCCGCTCCCTTCCAGTCCTATTCTACCATCCTCCTGCATTAGACCATTTGTAGCCCTAGCCCCTAGTTTTCTTCCAGGGCCAGCAGCACTCTCCTCCCCTCCTCCATTATTCCATTTCCAGTCATATCCCCCTTCAGCCCACTCTATTCCTAGCCCCCCAATCAGCCCATTACCAGTCCTAGCTCATTTCCAGTGCTAGCCTCCCATCTGCCCATTACCAGTCCTAACCCCCCCCAATAAGTTCATTTCCAGTCCTAGCCCCCCAATCAGCCCATTTCCAGTTCTAGCCCCCCTCCCGTTCAGCCCATTTCCAGTTCTAACTCCCCCATCAGTCCATTTCCAATCCTAGCCATCCCGATAGCCCAATACCAGTCCTAGCCCCCCTCCCAATCAGCCCATTTCCAGTCCTAGCCCCCCATCAGCCCATTTCCAGTCTTAGCCCTCCATAGCCCATTACCAGTCCTAAACACCCCCATCAACCGACTTCCAGTCCTATCCCCCCCATCATCTCATTTCCAGTCCTAGACCCCCCATAGCCCATTACAAGTCCTAAACACCCCCCATCAGCCCACTTCCAGTCCTAATCCCCCCCCATCAGCCACGGCAGCCGCGGCTGTGCTAGCGAGATCAGTTTAAACACAAAGCCAGCCAGTGTGGAGCCTTCCCGTGCAGTGGCGTCCCACCCCCAAAGGAAGTTGTATGCAAAGGAAGTTACTTCCTTTGGGGGCGGGATGCAGCTGCACGGTAAGGCTCCGCACTGGCTGGCTTTGTGTTTAAGCTGATCTCGCTTGCACAGCCGCGGTTCCAAGAAGCAGGAGCCGCAGCTGCTATAGGAAGGAGAGGTGAGTCTGCCGCTGCCGAAAAGCGGACTTGGCAGCGGCAGCAACTTGAGCATTTGGAGTTTTTTTATTTTTAACTTTTGAAGGAAAAGTGAGGCGGCTGTTTTGGGGGCACTTTTTGCCGCCTTTAAAACTTTGCCACCTGAGGCAGCCGCCTCACTTCGCCTCATGAGACGGCTGAGGGGAGATATGATAGAAGTCTATAAATTAATGAACGGAGTGGAACGGGTAAATGTAGATCGATTGTTTACCTTATCAGAATATAGAAAGACTAGGGGACATGCAATGAAGCTACAGGTTAAACTATTTAAGACTAATAAAAGAAAATATTTTTTCACTCAACGTGTAATCAAACTCTGGAATTTGTTACCGGAGGATGTAGTAAAGGCTGTTAGTGTAGCTGGGTTTAAAAAAGGTTTGGACAAGTTCCTGGAGGAAAGGTCCATAAACCATTATTAAGAAGGGACCCAGGATATCAATGCTTGAACCAATACAAGCATTGTGGAACTTGTGTCTCTTGGGGAAACTGCTAGGTACATATGACCTAGATTGGCCACTGTTGGAAACAGGATACTGGGCTTGATGGACCTTGGTCTGACCCAGTATGGCATATCTTATGTTCTTATGTTCTCATGACAGAGCTGCCCCTGCCTACACCCCTCCTCGGGAACTCCACTCTTCTGACAAATCACTTCTATCTGTGCTCTCCTCTATTTCTAACATCAGACTTCGCTCCTTTCATCTTGCTGCTCCATATGCCTGGAAAAATACCTGAATCCGTACGTCAGGCTTCATCTCTGGCACTTTTCAAATCCAGGCTGAAAACTCACCTCTTTGCTGCCACTTTTGGATCTTGACTCATCTAATCTCCTATGTTTCCTTACCATTCCCCCAACATGTATCCTGTATCTACAGCTACTGTGTTGTCTGTCTTGACTAGATTGTAAGCTCTGATGAGCAGGGACCATCTTTTTCATGTGTCTGTACGTCTTGTTGCGCTATACACATGTTCAGTAGTAGTAGTAGATGAAATAAATGACTGCATTATGGAACAACTAGTCTGAGAATCAACTAGAAAGAGAGCTATTTTAGACTTAGAGGTATATTTACTAAAGGGTGGCTGGTAGCACGGGGCTAATGCACTGTTTGCATGTGAAAGTAACATGGCAGGGCTTATTGGCCACAGTACCAACAGGTGGTCAAGGCTGCGGCAGAGCTTTACCAGCCCACTAGGTGTGTCAGTACCACAGAAGTTGTGAATGTGTGGCCATAGCACATGTGCACAGTGAGTGCGCTTGCAATGCACATCCTGCAATTAAAAGCCACAAGTTTATTTATTTAAAGGATTTTGTATTCCGCTTAATAATCTAGGTGGATTACAACAATATGCACAAATTAAACAAACATAATAAACTAACAAATAAAATAATAAAGGTGACTTCAGTCTCTGGAATGAATTATTAGGGTGGCAGTACATTACAGAAACACTGCAGACAGTAATAAATGGGCTCCAACTCCACCCACAGAACAGTGGTAATAGGTCAGCGCAGAACAGAGAGGGATGAGGGGGAATAGGCACAACCTAGCAGCACAACTCAGAGCAATGGGGCTAAGTACAAGAGGGTGGGACGTGCAAATCAGGAAAGCAAACGCATGCGGTGTGTCTGTGCTGTGCCCCTAACTATGGGAGATAGGGTGCAAATGTGGCATCCGAAGATGCAGCAGACCTTGTAAAGGATCAGGCAGGGTGTCCGCAGTGTCCATCATGGGGGACAGGTATATGAACCCCTCCCTTCACCCTGAGCATCCAAGGTGCCTGTTCACTTATGTGCAGGGAACATGCACAGTAGTACAAGGCCTCTGGTGTGGGGGCAGCAGCCCTTTATTATATGGTTTGTATAATCCCCTAGACATTGTGGAGCCTGTCCTGTGTGTGGGGGTGGAGGGAATGGAGGGATGCTAGAGCATGTAAATCAGCACACAGATACTAGGGAGTAGGGGGAGGGGGTTGCTAGAAAACACATGCTCTGGATAGCCTGCCAGCCACTAACTCTACTCATAGAGTCTCACAAAGCATGCCCCATAAAAGGCATCCACCCCTTCAAAGGGGGAGGGGGAGCATGAGGGCACCCATTTTTCTTCCTCACAGGGGAGAGCCCCAGAGAAGAGGCCAAATCAAAGTGAGCACCCCGGCTGTCAGAGAAGCAGAGGCCCACCAAACCTTGGGAGCCCACAAAAGCTATGCAGTGCCATGGGACGCCTCAACCCCTGGGCAAGAGACAGGACATCAATCCATGAGCGCCAGCCCAGGACACCCATGTTTAGTGCTAGAAATGATAAACAGTCACTCCGAGCTAGTAGGCCTCAGCCGCATCCTCCCTTGGTCAGGGTGAGGGGCCACAGGGTGAGGAGCCACAGGAACATGTCCATGGCAGTGGCATGCCCCAGAGAGGGGAGGTAAGGGTCTGATGCCACACTATCATGTATGTAGCCAGTATGTGCAACACCTCATTTACATGCCCCAACCCCTGCTGTACTTTGCTGCTTCCAACTGTTGCGATATGTGGTGAAAGTGAGGTGCAGGAAATCCTGGTCAAACTTTCTCCGCATTAGCTTGATAGCGCTGCTGCCCAGGGCTGGCCAAAGGGTTTCTGCTGTCCCAGGCAGAAATGGCAGCCTCACCACCGCCCTCCAAGGCATGCCGTGTCCCCACCCCTGCTGCTGCCGTGCCCCCACCCATGTTGCTGCCGATTCCATCTTTGGGGGAGGTGGGTCGCAGTGGCAGTATTTGAAAAGTGGCGGCTTTGTGCTGCTGTTTTGTAGCCTGTGGCAGGCCATATGCTGCAGTTTCTGCCCCCCCCCCCACCCTCTGACAGTAAATTGCATCGGAGTGGGATGAGAAGTGGCAGGTCAAGGGTGCTGAAGCACATGGCCTGCCACAGACAACAAAGTGCAAGCAAAAAGCCGCCCACCTGGGTCATCTAGTGGATGGGCCAGCCGGTTCCGGATATGACCCTGGCACCGAATATCCAGCCCCAAATTCTTTCTACCTTTGCTGTCTGGCTACTTTGGGGCAGATAGTCAGTGGTGGCCGTCAGCACTTTTAAAACACCATGCCTTTAATTTAAACCAGATATTCAGTGCTGGAGCTCATCTGGTGTCCAGTGCAAAATATCTGATTTCACTGGACAATGGGGTGACTATCTGGTTAGTAGTTGAATACTGGACAGCTGATGGGACTGTCCCTGCTCCACCTATAGACCACCTCGGGTTTAAGCAAGAGTCTTTTCTGTGGTCTGAGGGGATAGTGCTACTGAATATACCCCTCCCCCTTTATTTTTCTGATTGTGTTAGTACCAGTTTCTGGTTTCTGCTTTCTTCTGTCTTCTCTTAACTCTCCACAGTCTCCAGACCATCTGCCACTTCTTCTTTACCCTCCTTTATCACTTTCTCTCCTACACTCACCTCTGACAGTGATCTTTTCCTTTCATCTTTTTTTCTTTTTGTTCCTCTTTGTGTGTTCAGATTTCACTTTTGCTTCTTACTGTTCTGCCCATTATCTTCCTGCTTCTACAGCTTTCTGTCTCTTTTGCTTACCCCAGATCTCCCATTCCCCAACCTTTTATTCCCCAGCTTTTTGCTAAGTCTCCTCTCTCTCTCTTCCACTCCTTGCATCATTTCTTCTCTCTTTCTTTCACTCTCCTTCCCTCCACCCTTCACCTCCTCTGTCTTTTCCTTCTTCTGCCTCACATCCTCCCTCTTCCATCCAACATCTCAACTCTCTCTGCACCTTTATCCAGTATCCCCCTGTCTGTCCCTATCCCCTCCTATGTCAGCATCTTCCTTCTGCCTTTTTGATGCCCCCTAGTGTCCAGGATCCCCCCTCTATCTCTCCCTACCTCCAGCATCTTCTCTCTGTCTCCCTATTGTATCCTCCATCCAGCATCTCTCTTCTTCCTCCCATCGGATTTAGCATCTCTCCTCTAACTCCCTGCTCCCCCCCCCCCACAACCAGATCAAGCATCCCCCCTCTGTCTTCCTATTCCCCGTCCAACTAGCTGTAGGGTCCAGTGTCCCTCTTTGAAGAATTTCCTGGGATCCTTGCATGTTGGAGAGGATGTTCAGATAAGTACTGTCCATGTCCTGAAGCAGAACCTGTTTGTGGTGCGGTTCGAAACGCAACAAGTCGTGTTGGCACTTGTATAGCAGATTTTATTGAGTATATAGATGCATGATCAATTAAAAAAGAACAAAATGGACTTGAACGGAGGAAGCTTTTTATAGTGACCTTGAAATATAATCCAGCAAAAATTATATTGAGGGAGCATACATTTGAGTATAAGGTTGTTTGTATTACATAGTAGGATTTTTGTGATGCTATACTGGTCTGTTGTGTCTTTATAGCATAATATTTTGGTAACCAGCCACTTTGGGAGAGAATAGGGAGGAGTGGTGTCTAAGCTTGGCTTGGGACCACACAATTTATCTCATTATTAAATTGTATAGTAGATCTGCAACCTCTTTACTCAAGAACTCTGCTACTAACTTTCAGCTAGAGTCACTAATGGGATGGAGCTACTAATAACGGTCATTAACGACATTAGCACAAGCTAATATTGTAGTGCACTTAAGTAGCTTTACTTGGAAGCCCAATGTGCTAAATATTTTCCCCATAGTACAAAATCTGAAAAACCCTTTAGTACATATGTTAAGAAGTGTCTGGTAAAGGAACGTTATAACTAGCTGCCTTTGTTAAGAATTGGAAGCTATCAGATAAGGAAAGACTCCAAGAAACAGTAAATTTGTTCTTTTTATCTCAAAAACTGGAGTGAAGTTTCATCCTTATAAGCCATTTGATCTGATTGCGAAAACCAGGAAAAACCCTAGTCAGCTGACGGAGGGAGGACCAAGCAGGAAACCACCCCAATTTCTGCATAGAATCTGTCTGGATTGTAATTTCCAGCTGTTAATCACGTTAGAGACCAAAACGCAACGGAGAAGACTGGACATTCAGTGAGGTAAGGACTTTTAACCACATAATACGTTCTTTTGCAGGTTAGGAGGTCTGAGTCGGGCATTTGGTTCTGTGATTGCTAACCAAGCCTGGGAGCGGATTCAATTAATGGTGATTTTGTAAAAAATGTACCAGCTCAGAAGATGGGTAAAAGGTTTGCCTGTGCCAACTTTCTCTCTGCCACCCCTTTCTCCACCCAGGCCTTGTATCTCTTCCTCTTCCACTTCCTTTTCCTTCTGCCAGTCATGGGATAAACTCTGCTAAGTGCCACAGCATGGAGTAGGTGGGTGGTCATCTCTGGTCTTCGCTGGCGGGCGGGATAAGCTCCACCAGCTGCCCCATACCTGCATCCTGAGTATTTCTGAAAATCATAGACAGGAGCTGGCACCACTTGGGCAGCTGATATTGTTACATTCTCAGCCAGGAAGTGGCAGCCCACATACTTTGAGCCACATTTTCTCAAAGCCTTGAACTGAAGTGAATTCATTAAAAGCCAATTTGCAGCAGTTCTGGGTTGGTGATCCAGCCTGACCCCACCACAGCAAATCACCACTGTGTTCAATAATGCAAATTTCCAACAGAGGCGAAAGGAGACGCTGCAGTCTAACTCCAGGAACAAGCAGGAATGTAATCTTCACATATGGGTATCGTCGGTACCGACAGAGCCCGTGCGGGAACGCTCCCCAGCGTCAAATAGGAACACTTTTGGGAGCACCCCACAGCGCATGCGTGCTGCCTTCCCACTTCTGTACCTCTCTCACTTCAGTTCTTCGTTTTCTGTGGAGCCAACAGGATGTGTACCCTGTCACCGCAGAAAATTTCCTTTTATTCTTTGTTTTTTTGTGGTCGTGTCTGCCTTCATTCGATGCCTACCGGTACCGCCGGTTCTTCTTCTTTCTTTTCAAAAAACAAAAAAACCTTGCATTTTCTTCAGGGGTCTTTCCCCTGTTTCTGGTGCTAGGCACCATTTTGGGCACTAGGCCCACTTTTCTTAAGACATGGAGAAACCAGCTAGTGGTTTCAAAAAATGCTCAAAGTGTGGCGGTACCATTTCCGTCACCGACATCCATGATTGGTGTCTAAAATGTTTAGGTTCTGAACATTGTCCAACGGAGTGTCTCTCCTGCATGAGGATCACCAAAAGGGGCCTGCAGAACAGAGCTGCAAAACTCGGTACCCTTTTTGCCACAGATACGATGTCACTTGCATCGACGTCCTCCAGGGCTTCATCTTCCTCCCATGGATCTCAGGTAACTAAACGTAAGCCTTCTAAGACTGGCTGGTCCTCGAAGAGTAAATATCCTTCAAAGTATTGAGATGCCACTGGCGTTTCCCTCGAGGATAGTTCACCGGCAAAACAGCCCCGGCGGGAGTCTTCAGGCTCCAAAGCATTAACGGGGCTCCAGGATGTTCCAGAGGCTTCCACCTCTGCAGAACTACTGGTGCCATGTTCTGGGGTCGTAGCCGCTTCCACCGGTACCGACACCCAGGCAGCGGCAAGAGCGATGGATAAAAGAATCCTCACTACTGAATGCAGTCTGGTGTCCCTCTTAGCAGCTTTGGAACTGCTAAGACCACTACAGAGACGGTTCAACAGGTATTGGTACCAACATCAGTACCGGTACCGACAGTACCTGTTTCGTCAGGATTGCTTCCCCCCATGCCGAGCCTTGAGTCTATCTTAGGTATCGGGGATCAGGAACCGGAGACATTTTGGTACCGACTTCAAGCGGTACTGATATCATGCGTTACGGGAGCACCCGTTACAGAGTGCCTTTGAGTCTTCCGATTCCGATGATTCTGATGATTCTACCGGTACCAGAGCGAACCTACTAGAGGATTCAACTCCTTCTCCTCAACGCAGGATGTCTCCTCCAGAAGATATGTCCTTCCAGGATTCCATATGTGATTTAGCAAAGGGCCTTGTAATCACTGTGATTCCAGAAAAGGAACCTAGGGCAGAAGAATTAAGAATTCTACTATATCCTATGGCTCCCAAGGAGGCAGCTATGCTTCCCATTCACAAGATCTTACATGATCTGATGTTGAGAATGTGGGAAATTCCTTTAACGATATCTTCACATTCCCGATGCCTTGACACTATGTACCGAGTGCCAAGTTGTCCTGGTTTTCAAAAAACTCAGTTACCACACCATTCAATGGTAGTGGAATCGGCCATGCGAAGAATCAAGAGTGCTAAAACACATTCTTCTAATCCTCCAGGCCAGAAATCCAGGACACTCGATGCCTTTGGGTGTTGATGCTTTCAATCCTCCATGCTATCAGCCAGGATCAGTTCCTATATTCTTTATATGGGAATGTTCCTGGAAGTTGTCACAAAAGACTTAGAGCTCATTAGCCCTTGTGTCTCTGAGGAAAAAAGAGTAGACTACCTTATTCTGGTCAAGCACGCCCAGAATATCTCTAAATTCATGAACCGTGCTACCTTTGATTGCTTTGAATGTATTAGCAGAACCTCTGCTATATGCATAGGAGCATGTCGTATTGCTTGGCTTCAAGCATCAGACTTAGAACAGTGGGTGCAAGAAAAGCTTGGAAACATTCCTTGTACAGGAGAAAATCTCTTTGGCAACGACTGGCAGGACAAGGCTAATCAGCTTGAATCTGAAAATACTAACTTGAACAGACTCTCAAAGTCTACAGCCAACCCAGCAAAGAAGAAAACATTCAAAAAAACCTTTTTCAGCAAGAAAAAAAAACCTTACCCATCTTACACCCATCAGAGCCACTGTCCACTTCATGTTCCTCAGAAGGGGCAACAACAGAACAGACAGCAAAGTAAGCCGCAAGCTCAAAGAGCTCAACCGGCCCAACAGACCCAGCCCCTTCAGGGTCTTTGACTTCTACCTAGAGAATTTAGTCATTCTGCCCCTGAAAGATCCAGCACCCTTAACCATTCCAGGAAGACTATGCTATTTTGCCAAAAGATGGCAACAAACAACATCAGAAAACTGGACTCTGTCCATTGTATGATTGGGGTACAAGCTTCATTTTCTCAACTTGCCCCCACTTACAATAATAAAACAGTTCAATTCTCAGACCCCTGCCACCAACCTTTTATGGCAGGAGGTCACATCACATCTCGCTCAAGGAGCAATCAAAGAAATACCCATATCCTAACAGGGTTCGAGGTTTTACTCCCCCTATTTTCTTATTCCAAAGAAGACAGGGGGACACAGGCCTAAACTAGACCTCAGAGAATTAAACAAATATTTGTTCCGAGAAAAGTTTAAAATGATTTCCCTTGGGACACTCCTTCCATACTTTCAAAGTCAGGACTGGCTATGTTCTCTAGATCTGCATACACACATATTCTCATCCACTCAGATCACAGGATGTTCCTTCGATTCCTGGTCCAAGGAAGGCACTCCAGTACAGAGTTCTTCCTTTCGGACTGGCCTCTGCTCCAAGAATCTTTATAAAATGTATGGCAGTGGTAGCAGCATTTATGAAGACTGGGAATATTTGTCTTCCCTTACTTGGACGATTGGCTCATTCGAGCATCGACAGCTCCAGAGGCCAGCTTCGCTCTCTCGGGCAATGAGCATTCTTCAATACTTGGGACTGGTCATAAACCTCCCAAAATCTTATCTCACCCCCTCTCAATCTCTCGAATTCATAGGGGCTGTTCTAGACACACGGCAGTCAACGGCTTTCCTGCCACAGCCATGCTGTCTAAATACAACTAGCATCTCAAGCATCTATGAAGGTGTTCCTTACTGCTCGAGAGATGCTTCTACTTCTGGGACATATGGCATCCACTGTCCATGTGGTTCCCTATGCTCGCCTCCACATGCGAGCAGCCCAGTGGACCCTATCCTCTCAATGGTCACAAGCCTCGGGTCAGCTAATGGATAAGATCAGAAACACCACACGTCTGATTTTGTCCCTGCAATGGTGGCAATCTCTGGAAAACCTCCTTGTAGGCTCTCCTTTCCCGCAGCCTCTATACCAGGCCACCCTAACAACAGATGCATCCAAGATGGGTTGGGGGGCCCACTTGCACGATCTGTCCACTCAGGGTCTCTGGACCCCACAGGAGGTTTCCCTTCACATAAACTTCCTAGAGCTAAGAGCCATCTTCAATGCTATTCAAGTCTTTCAGGCCCATCTCAGCAAAAAGACAGTTCTGGTCCAAACTAACAATCAGGTAGCTATTTTCTATGTGAACAAGCAAGGCGGAGCAGGCTCTCTGTCACTATGCAACGAAGCTTTGCGACTATGGGCCCTCGCCAGAGAGTTGCAAATTCATCTGTTTGCGGTATACCTTCCATGCATTCAAAACTTATGGGCAGACAGACGCAGTCGAATACTGCTGCCACATGAGTGGTCCCTCCACTCATACCAGCTTGCTCGAGTGTTTCTAATCTGGGGAACACCAGATATAGACCTCTTTGCAAGCCCACAGAATGCCAAACTTCCTCAATTCTGTTCCAGAATCTCGGTTCACAACTGTTAGGCAAGAGATGCTTTCCTACTCCACTGGGGTCAGGACTTCCTCTATGCCTTCCCACCCATTTCCCTCAGTCCCAAGACTTTATTCAAAACAAATAAAATCCGCATCCCCCTTAAGTCGACATGGAAATCGCCACTACCGGTTTCCACCCCATGTGGCTGTCATTTGAATATCGACCCAGACTATAGCATGGTCAGATATCTGAACAGTCCCTATCTGCATGTCCCAGACCTGATTTAAAAGCCCCAGAAGAGTAAGAAATAATCTATCCGGGACCATGTCTTGTGTGCTCAAGAGAGATGAGTAAAATTGAGCTCCCCAGGATGGAGAACCCACCAGGTATCCACTAGATCACAGCAATCATATAGGCTCAGGAGCCGGCAACACTGTCTCAAGTCGTTCCCAATCCCCCCTCCCGACTTGTCAACCCCTGGGTGCAGCACACAATTAAAATCACCCCCAGCACAACACTATATTCAGTGCCGCTGGTCAGGCTCTGCACCAGCACATCGAAAAAGCCCCCGTCATATTGGTTAGGGCCATAGATATTCCCCAGCAGAAGAGGTGTTCCTTGCAGGTGGCCCTTAAGAAAGAGATAGCGCCCCAGGGTCAGAGATTATCTGTTCTACCTGCAGATCCATCATTTTGTGTGTTAAAAGCACTACCCCTGCCTGTTTAATGCCTCCTGAGGCCCCATAGTCTGCCCTCATCCACCATCTCTTCAATTTGGTGCGCTCAGCCGCCATCATGTGTGTTTCCTGAAATAAGGCAATGTTGACCTTGTGATCTCTCAGTGCCTACAGCACTTTGTGGCGCTTTATAGGAGAGCCAATACCACAGACATTCCAATATATCATTCTGAAGCCCTACTTACTCATGTAATCCCTGGGTAAAAGAAATATCCCCACAGAAAAAGAACATTCTTCAGAATCCAGGAAGCCTCCCAGCCTAAGATCCCCTCCACGGCCCACTTTTAAATCTCAAAGCTCCACTTGAGTCCATCCTGTCCCTTCTGGCCACCCCCCCCCCCCATTCACCCATAGGATACTCCCCTGAGTGTGTGCCGATCGGAAACTATTACTCCACCTAAATCCCACCCTTCCCCCCATCCCTTCCCCCTTCTATTCCCCTTCCTAAAGCTTCGCAACCACTACTCCAAATGGGAGCCCTCCAAGAAAGTCATGATTGTGTAGGGCCCCACATCTCCAACCTGATGCCTTTCTCGAATGTGTCCCCAATATAGGGCTAGAAAGTTTCAGTAACCCCTAGAAGGTCAACCGTATTAGTAAACCCAAACATTGCTACCTCCCCATACCTCAGCAGGTTCTGTAGCTTCCAGTACCCAATACCACAGTATAAAACATCAAAAATTTGTGAGCTGCCCCTGTTACCTGTGACAGCCAGCCTGCCTGTACATAGTTACCCTATTAGCCCATGTAAAAATCCCTGTTCTCTGTAAGTCCAGTGTGGGCCTTGCCTGCACTGCATACATTTGTTGACTGTACACTGCACTGATTTGAAAGAGCGCGGTATAGAAAAGACATTAAATAAATAAATAAATAATATAGTATAAAACATTCCATGCACACCCTAGCAATCCACTTCTTCCCCACCCCCCACCATTCATACCCCTCTTTCCCATTGTCTTATCTTCTAGCTTCCCGGTGTTTTCCTGCCTCGGACTACTCTCCTGTCATTCATTCAGTGGTGTCCCGCCTCCCGGATGTGATGTGGATGCGTGCAACGCGTCCATGTCATCCTCCAGGTACTCCTCAGCACTTAAAGTCTTCAGGGGCGGCGTTTCAAGCTGCTACTACGTCCTGCTACTGCTGCTCACCTGCTGCTTGTTGCATTCCCTATGCTGTTTCTCGCTTGTCTCTCCCCTCTACAGGCTTCCCGGTGTTCTCCTGCCTCAGACTACTCTCCTGCCATTCATTCAGTGGTGTTCCGCCTCCCGGATGTGACGTGGACACGGTCATCCTCCAGGTACTCCTCAGCACTTAAAGTCTTCAGAGACGGTGTTTCACGCGGCGGCGGCGGCGCGCACACAAGGAGCAGGACATGCTCCTTGGGCGAGCTCCTTGGGGCGACGACTGGGGTGACCAGTGCCATCGGCCCCCTCCCAGCACCTCCTTTATCTGGCTGTTTCTCCTTTCCACTCTTTGCAACTTTGTCCCCTTCCCTTGGCTCTTCACCGTCCGTACCTGTGCTTCTGCTATCTGGAATAGCCCCTTTAGCTTTGATCGACATGACCACTATCCCTGTTTTCTGGGGCCACTGCCCATCTCTAGCCACTCCTCCACCCTCCGGCTTCATATCGCGTAATCCACTTAACCTTCTCCCTTGCTGTCCACGTCAGACACCCCCAGTCCTCCCCCCTTCATTGTCTTCACCCTCCCCAGCCGCTACATTAATAACACTTTCACTGGCCCTCTTAAACTGTCGCTCCCTTCGCTCAAAAACCCATCTAGTCCACGACCTCCTGACTCAGCACTCTTTGGACGCCCTCTTTATCATGGAATCTTGGCTTCGAGAGGGAGAAGACGCTCTTCTCCACCAATGTCTTCCCCCGGGTTACACTGCTTTTCACACACCCCGCCTCCGTCGTTCCGGCAATGGTGTAGTATTAATCTGTAGATCTTCGCTCTCTCTATCGCTTGTCTCGCCTCCCCCTGCCTACCCCAAATCCCTTCTAGTTCGCTCAGACTCTCCCACTCCAATTTATTTTCTCCTCCTCTATGTTCCCCCCTCTTTGCGTTCGGATCTCTGGGATTCCCTCTTACTCTCCTTGTCTGAATCTGTCCTTCTATCCCCTCATTTAGTCATCCTGGGTGACCTCAGTGTTCATCTGGGTGCTTAATCAAGATCGCGCGATAAGGTTCTCACGTCACTTTTCTCCGATCTATGTCTCACTCAACACGTAGCTTGCCCTACCCATGTCTCTGGTCAGACATTGGACCTCATTCTCACTCTCGAGTCCTCCCCCCACTTCCCTTCCAGCATTCAACCCATCCCTATCCCTTGGTCTGACCACCAGTGTCTCCTTTTTTCCTTCCCTTTTCCTTCTCCTGGGACAGCCAGGCCCCCTCCCTCTGCCCTTTCTTCTCAGCCTCTTAGACGGCACATTACCCCGCATACTTTACAATCCTTCCCCCCAGCCAGTTCCCTTTTCCCTGCCGAGTTTCCCTCCCTATCTGTGGATCAACAAGTGGACACCTGGTCCTCTACTCTCTCTGCTGCTCTTTTTTTTTTTTTAAACTTTTATTTTCATTTTACAACAAGCAAAAAGAAACAACACACCAAAGGAAACAAATACAAACATACAATAAGGAAAAAGCAACCCCAGTTACCCCCCACCCCTATGCTTCTTCTCTAAGCTGATAAGTATCATCATATAAGCGCTTACAAACAACAGTAATTGTACATCAACACAAACAGAAATAGTATCTGCGATACAGAATGATCATGTGACAGAGATTTACACAGATTTAAACAGTCAGATGAGAGCATTTAGCAGTTTGAACATAGTCGTTGAGCATCTTCCATTTAGACAAGTGGTGAGGGGTCTGAGCGGAAGAAGCTAACATACGAGGTATTTGCTCATATTTACTGTAGAGACAGACATGATTCCACCATTCATTGGGGCTCAGATGGGAGCTATTTTTCCAGTATTTCGTAATGAGGGAAATAGCTATGCCCAGCATAAAGTCTAAAAGGAAGTAAGCCGATTTGGGAAGAGAGGGGATCCCCGCAGCTGAACGGAGTCCCACTATCTTCCAAGAGAGGGGCTCTTGAAAGTGCAAAATAGATTGAATACGACCCCAGACCCGACTCCAGTAATACTGTAATGCGGGGCATTCATACATAACATGAGTGAGTGAACCAATGGCCGCATGGCATGTCCAGCATCTATTGCTCTGGGTGGCGTTCCATTTGGCTAACCTGTCAGGAGTGTAGAAACATCGGTGGGCTAGAAAGAAAAGTGTCTGAGTGAGTGAGGCGGATCGAGAGACCCGTGTCACCTTGCTCCAGACTAGGCTCCATTGCTCCGGGGTCAAAGTTACATGCATTTCCCGCTCCCAGGATTTCTGTGCTGTAGGAGTGCCTCTATTAACAGTATTACATAAAGTTTTGTAAAAGTTAGATGCTACACCCGATAAGCTCCCGATAGATCGGATAATCTCCGACAATCCTTGGGTATGGGTTTCCGATGGCGGGAGCACCTTAGCACTCCGAAGACAATGCTGAAGTTGCACCAACTGAAAGTAGTGTTTAGCAGGGAGACCAAATTCAATTTGTAATTCGCTAAAAGTTTTCCAGCGACCATCAGAGAACAGCTGGTTAGGGATCCAAATGCCCCTAGTGTACCAGGGGCTCCACGCCATCGGTTTATTTTGTATTTGAAATCGAGCATTGTGCCAAAGCGGGAGTCTATCTAGCGGACAAAGTCGGGAGTCTAGAGATTGCGCAAGGGTATTAAAGGCACCTAAAGTGTCTAAGAGCATTGGTGGATAGTGGGAGTCTGATGGGAGTGTCATACCAGGGAGATAAGTAAGAGGAATTGGTTTGCAAAGGTCCTCCTCTATATCTAGCCACACTGGTCTACTCGGTGTTAGGTCTTCCAGCCAACGAGCGCCTTGTTTGAGAAGAAAAGAGTGGTGGTATTTCAGGAAATCAGGGAATCTGACACCACCATTTTCTTTATCTGCTTGTAACTTATGTTTCGCTATCCTAGGTGTCTTGTTTTTCCATAAGTATCTAGTCAGAAGACCCTCTAAATCTTTATATGTACGTCGAGGTAGGAGACATGGCAACATTTCTAAAATGTAGTTCACTTTGGGAACAATCATCATTTTAATGGTTTCTAGGCGGCCCCACCAAGTAAGTGTTAAAGGAGTCCAGCGTTGAGTAAGCGCCCGGACCTTAGAGGTTAAATCTTTAGCATTAAAGGTGATGGTGTCTTCTAATGGAGAGCAGTAGTGCACCCCAAGGTATTTGACCATGCGAGGCTGCCATAAAAAGGGAAAGGATTGCATATCTGCCTGATGGATCAGAGGATTTAGTGGAAAGGCTACCGATTTGGTCCAATTTATCTTATAGCCCGAGAGTTGTGAATATTTACCAATTTGCTCTAGGACAGCCGGCACTGAGTCTAGGGAGACAAAGAGCATAAGGTCATCAGCATATGCTGAAATTTTGATTTCCCTATGAGAGAAAGGGACTCCATGAATATCCTTGGATTGCCGGATTAGTAAAGCTAAGGGTTCAAGTGCGAGATCGAAAAGAAGTGGAGACAGTGGGCATCCCTGGCGAGTACCGCGTTGCAGGGGAAATGGCTGAGACTTTAAAGCATTAGCACAGATACTAGCTGTAGGCTGTGCATACATGGTTTGGAGACAACGGAGAAAGCCTTCTCCGAATCCGTACCAGCGGAGAGTTGCAAACAAGAAGGGCCATTCTAAGCGGTCGAAGGCCTTCTCAGCATCAAGTGAGAGGCCAACCAATGGTCGATCAAGATTAACTGCGGCAGTCAGTACATGACATAGGGTCCTAGCATTATCAGCAGTTGATCTACCGGGAATGAAACCGCATTGATCTGGGTGTATTAAAGTAGACATCTTGTCAGAGAGCCGGGTTGGAGAGAATGGTGGCAAATATTTTATAGTCTGCATTTAGTAGGGAAATGGGACGATAATTAGCTGTTAGTTGCGGATCTCTCCCCTCTTTCTCAAAAACTACTACATTTGCCATTGAGAAGGATCCAGAAGGAGATCCCCCCTCTGCCAGAGCAGAAAAATAAAGTTTCAAAAACGGAGCTAAGTCAGCGTTAAAAGTTTTGTAGAATTCGACTGGGAGACCGTCCGGGCCTGCGGCTCGACCTGTGGCACATCTCTTGAGTGCCGATTGAATTTCTGATAAAGTGAATGGTTTGTCCATGGCCTCTCTATCTTCGTCAGATAGGGTCGGTCGTTGTACCCCTGATAGTAATCGTTCAAATGCTTCTGGCTCGAAGTCACATTCAGATTGATAAAGCCGAGTATAAAAATCACGGAAGAGTTCTAATATTTCTGTATCTTTAGTGACCAATCTCCCCCCCGACGGATTGCGGAGAGCGGTAACACGCTTGGCTTCTTTTTGACCTTTCAGGGCATTGGCTAACAATTTGCCAGCACGGTTATTTTCCCGATAGTACATCCCTTGTTGTGATTCAATATTTTTAGCAGCAGCGGTATATAAAAGCTGATTGTATTGAAAACGAAGGCGTTGTAAGCGAAGTAAAATACATGGGTCAGTACGGGACGTGAGGAGACGCTCTCCAGCTTGTATCTGTTGTTCTAGAGTCAGTAAATGTTGCTTTCTTTGTTTCCCCTGTCGGATTTGATAACTAGTTATAGTTGCACGGATAGACGCCTTGAAACCCTCCCACCAAGCCCAGCTCGCAGTGTCATGGGGTGAATTAAAATGAAAGTAGTCTTGGATAGCGGCCTTTATGTCAACCTGAAAATCTTTTTGGTCTAGTAGGGATCTATCAAAATACCAAGCACGGGGATGTTCACCTTGCGTAGTGACATGTAATGAGAAAGATATGGCAGCATGATCTGAAATATGGAGAGGATGAATCCTAGCCGTGTCCACTTGGGGTATCAGTGCTTTGGAGATAAGAAAAAAATCTATTCTAGATTGTGAGTGATGGGGGGCTGAGAAAAAGGTGAACTCTAAGTCGGAGGGGTGAAGCAGCCTCCATATATCTACTAGCGCAAGATCTTTCATCAGAGCTGTAAGGGTATCAAGACTCTTGGGTGGACCACTCGTTCTAGGCGGCTGTCTATCTATCAAAAGATCAAGTACTTGGTTGAAATCGCCGCCAAGTATTAATGGTGTATTGGCAGAGGCCTGTGCCAACTGCGCAATACTTGCATAGTAAGCAGGGTTATTCACATTCGGAGCATAAATACAAATACACGTAAATTCACTATCTCCAACCTTAAGGTGTGCACGGGCCCATCTACCCTCCTTATCAGAGCTAGTATCCATTACAGTAGCTTGCAAAGACTTCTTAACCAAGATGGCTACCCCACACTGTTTGGAAATGGCGGGAGAGTAGGCAGCCACCATGTAAGGCTTAGCATTAAGTTTCAGTGTTTCAGCGGAGTTTAAATGCGTTTCCTGAAGAAACACTAAATCAGCATGCTCATGATTAAGATAGCTAAGGATTTTCTTTCTTTTGATTGGACTATTGATGCCTTTTACGTTCAGTGATAAGATCTTACATAAGGCCATTCAGAAAAGTTAAAAATTCTGAAAAAGAACATGATAACGCACATAATTTCACAATGTCCCTCATATTAACTGTATATGGCTGTACACATGACATGATAGAAAATAAGCTAATGAAAAACAATGAAGCGCCCCATATAAAAGAATAAGCACCGAAGTGCATTAGAGAAGAAGCAGAACCCCAGAAATTACTGGCGACCATATGTCTGCGGGGAGAAACCCCAGAGAAGGCCTAAAATTGAAACATATAACCTGTATAGCTGTGCATGTTCCGAATCCAACCGAGGTGCACATCATGGAGGGATAGGAGACCAAGAAAGTTATATATAGACATAAAGAAAAGTCCAGGCAGTCTCTGTTCCAGGCTGTGATCACCGCGTCGGGCCATTCAAAATGGCGGGCAGATCCGGCGGATTACAGATCCAAGTTGTTGGATTAGCGCATCTGGTCTGCTTCTTTGGAATCTAAAAATGTTGCTAGTAGATCAGGATCTTCGAATGTTCTAGTTTGGTTATGGAGAGTCACTCTGAGCTTCGCTGGATACAATAGGCCAAAGCGAGCCTGTAGCTGTTGAAGTCTAGGGCGAAAAGCAAGGAATCTCTTCCGACGGTCAACTGTGGGCTTTGCCAAGTCGGGGAAGAAGGAGACTTTATGACTTTCAAACTCCAGATGATGATTTGCCCGGGCAGCATTTAGAATTTGCTCAACTTGCTGATATCTCAGTAATCGAAAGATGATAGGCCGGGGGGTCGTCCGATTGAGCGCCATGTTGGTAGGAACACGATGTGCTCGGTCAATTTCCAGATCTCTGTGAAAAGTGATCTTCAGCAAGGAGGGAAGAGTTTTGACCAGGAATTCTCTTATATCTCCTGCTTCGGCCCCCTCCGGTACTCCAATGAGCCTTACATTGTTGCGACGGGCTCGATTATTGCTATCCTCTAACTCTTTTTGAAGATTCTGTATCTGACGCTCAGCCTTGTCCAGTTTCACCAAGCGCACCGTGTGCGAGTCGAGGACCCCCGCCATGTTGTCCTGCCGTATTGAAAGACCTTCAAGCCGGTCCTGAAGCATACCGAAGTCTTCTCGCATGGCTCGGAGCGCTTCTCCGTTGGACTGTACCAGTTCCTTCACACCGCGTATTTCCTCCAAGATCTCCTGTTGCATTTCGGGGTTTTCCCGAAGTGGAACTATCTTTTGTGGGGAAGACAACTCTGTTTTGGAGCGTTTTCCGTGTGAAGAAGAGGGAGACCCGAAGTCTAAGCGCGCTGGTTTGTGGGCCGCCATCCCCCCCCGAGGTACCCCGGTAAGTTCGGAGCAAAATATTGAGTTTAGGTAGGTATTAAGTCAGGATTCTGAGTAGGCCTCTCGGGAGCTTCAGCGCGAAGCGTCTAACCCGCTGGACATCAGGCTCCGCCCCCCTCTCTGCTGCTCTTAATACCCTAGCCCCTCTCCGTCCTGTATCTTTCCGCTCCTCCTCCTCTCACCACCCCTGGTACCACCCTAGGCTTTACCTGCATCGCACCCACCTTTGCCGCGCAGAGCGCCTATGGAGAAAGAACCCATCAGCTGCTTCCAATACTGTGTTCCGTCAGGCACACCTCTTCTATCGTTCTATGATAACCTCTGTCAAGCAGGCATATTACTCTCAATTCATAGCTTCCTCCTCCAACTCCTCTAGACGCCTGTTTCATATTCTTAAATCCCTTTCCTCTACCTCCACTCTTCCACCTCCACCACCCCATTCCTCCCCTAGTCCTTCTACTCTTGCCTCCTTTTTCACCGGCAAAGTCCTCTCCCTTCGCTCCTCCTTTCCCGCCTGCCCTCCTCCTTTCTCTCCCCCTCCTGAATCCCCCATCTCTCCTGCTGCAGTCTCCTCACCCCATTCCTGTACCTTTCCTCATATCTGGCGCTCTTTCTGGCCTATTACTTCCCCTGAACTTATCAAAGCCATTTCATCCGCACATCAGACCACCTACCCTCTCGATCCCCTTCCCTCCTCTTGGTTGCTCGATCCGGCACTACACTTATCCCCTATATCCTCTCCATCATTACCTCCAGTCTGACCTCCAGTCACTTTCCTTCCAGCTGGAAACATGCCATAGTACGCCCTCTTTTGAAAAAGCCCACCCTCAACCCCGCCATTCCGCCAACTGGCAGCCAGTTGCCAACCTCCCATTTCTTTCAAAAATCCTCGAGAAGCTTGTTTTCTCCCAACTCGCCACCCATCTTGACTCCACCTTTGCACTCCACCCACGCCATTCAGGCTTTCGTGCCGGCCATAGCACAGAGACTGTCCTTGTAGCACTGCTCTCAGAACTTCACCACGCTCACGACCGCGGTGACCTTTCTCTTGTGGTTTCTTTGGTTCTCTCCTCTGCCTTTGATGTTGTTGATCACCGCACTCTTCTCACACGTCTATCTGACTTCAGCATTCGCAGCAGTCTTACAGTGGTTCTGTTCCTTTCTTTCTTCCTGTTCTTTTGCTGTCCACACTGGTTCCTCTGCTTCTCCCTCGTTCCCCTCAATCTGTGGTGTTCCTCAGGGCTCCATCCTTGCCCCCCTGCTCTTCAATGTCTTTCTTGCCCCCCTTGCCTTGCTTATTCAACAAGCTGGGATTTCTGCCTACATCTACGCTGATGACATTCTTCTGGTTCATCTCACCTCCTCTTCCTCCCCTGATCTTGCCTCACTCAATTCCTGTCTTACCTCAGTTGCTTCCTGGTTCAATCAATACTTTCTCCATGCCAATCCCGCTAAATCCTCTGCGATTTGGTTTTCTTTCGGAGTCCCTCCACCCGATCTGTCACCTGTTATGTCTTCCCACCCCATCCCCCTGGTATCGACTCTGATACCTGGGCGTCACCTTGGATTCTTCTCTCTTTCCATCAACGTATCTCCTCTGTGGTACGAACTTCCTTTTTTTACCTTCGTCGGATAAGGGCTCTTCGATCGTTTCTTCCTTCCTCTTCTGTAATCACCCTTGTTCTGTCACTCGTGATCACACGTTTAGATTACTGCAATGCCATCTTTGCAGGCCTTCCCTCCTATCAGCTTTGCCGTCTCCAATTAGTCCAAAATGCAGACGCTCATCTCATCACTTTTTCCCCCAACTCGCTCTCATGTCACTCCCTGCCTTTTCACCCTCCACTGGCTTCCGGTTAAGGTCAGATTCATTTATAAATTGCTCATCATTGCACATAGGGCTTTCCGTGTCAGCACCCCTCAGTATTTGGATGATATTATCCATCTTCAACCTTTCCCATGTCTTCTTCGCTCTGCTCACGGCAATCGCCTCTTCCTCCCCTCCCCATCTCAGGCCCACCTTGAACTCACCCGTCACTCTGCATTTTTCTTTCTAGGTCCCGCTTTATGGAATTCGCTCCCTCAGTCGGTTCGCACTGAACTATACCTCCCCGACTTCAAAGTTCTCCTTAAGAGTCATCTTTTCTGCCAGGCCTTCGATTTTCCCTCTTCCACTGATGGTGCCACCTCCCCCAGTCGTGCGCCCCACCTTTCATAATATTTTCCCCTCATATTTTCGTTTGCTTCTCTGCCCCCTCCCCCTCCTCCTCCCTGTCCCTTGTCACCATGTTCTCTCTCTGGACCTGTCTCTGTTCTCTATCTCTTTCTGTCTTGTTTATCCCTGTCCTGTCTACTGATGGCGTTCCTTTCTGACTTTACTTTTCAGTGGCCTCTATCTATTTTGTATTGTACACCGCCCTGAAGCTCCGGCATGGGCGGTTTATCAAACTTTGCTAATAAAGATAAAGATAGATAGTATCTCCTTCCCAAGTGGAGGGAGGGGAGTAACCACTTGTAACAGATACCCCATCCTGAGGGGAAGCCCGCTAGCCCAGTGACACCCAGTCAATGCCGGTGTCAGTATCCCACAAATGAGGTTCTTGATATCTAAAATTGAGGCAACAGACCCCAGAAAAATTACCAACAGGCCCCAACATACTTGCCTCCCCTTGCCTCAACCACTCTACAACAAAAAAATTCCCTTTTAACATGATATAAATGGATTTATCTCCCCTTTTTCATAGGCCTTCTCCATTTACGCCTTGTCTCCCCCTTCCAACCACATACCCATGCAGTCCAATGTTACTTTCCCCATGTGGGAGATGGAGCAGCACATAAGCCCCTTAAATGTCTAAGTGGGCCTCGCTCCACAATCTCAGCAGGCCTTTATAAGTATCCACAGGCCTCTCAAGTGCTACTCCCCTCTTTGGCCCTGTATGACCTGTCCCAATCACAGGGAGCCATTATGTCCATGGGTGTAGCAAGTCCCATATAAATGAAATCTACAGTCCTGGATTAAGAGTTGCCATTTACACCCAAGCCAGCTCTTCTTAGTGGGTCAGTCGGTAGGTAGAACCTCCAAAAACTACTCTGCTTTGGCTGGAGTGGAAAACACCCTCTGATGATTGTTTTCATCAACATGGAGGCAAGCCAGGTATGGCAACGTGAACCTCAATTTCTGAGCCAACATCCAACCACAGACCGCCGCAAACTCTTTTCACTGCCGACTTACAAGGGTGGAATAGTCTTGGAAAAAGACTAGGCCACGGGTACAGGCCTCAGCATTGCATCATGCCCTTGCAGCCCTCAACCCAGCCTCCTTTTGCACGTAATTTAGGAAACGTGCTAGCACCACCCATGGTCGGGTCATGCCTTCTTTCTTCTGGCCCAGGTGGTGTACCCGCTCCAAGATAACTTTCCCCACTTGCTCCCTAGAGGCAAATTAAGGGGAATTCAAGACTCCAAGAACCACCGCAGTTCGCTGTCTGAAATTGACTCCTCCAATCCCACGATCCGGAGGTTCTTGCGGCGACTTCTGTTATCTATATCGTCCAGTTTCTCACCATATTGGCAGATGAGGTCCTCCATTTTATTTATTTTTATGGTCTTAGAATGTATGGTCTCCACTACTCAGCTTGGTCTAGTCGTTGAGTAAAATCAGTTAAGCCCTGTGCTACCTGACTGATCTGGGCCGAGAGATCGTGGAACTGTCCCTCCAAGGCTCTGACCACCGCCACCAATACTTCTTCTGTTAGTGCGGAGGAGAGGTCCGGCACTCGCCATCTTGTTGTAAAGCAGCCACGGTTTCTCCCTCCTGGACACTCTTGCCGCCATCCACTCTCCACACCTGCCGAGAGCCCTCGAAGTATGCCTCCTTTCCTGCTTCATCACCCACCAACAAATCATGAGGGGCAGAGTAGATTAAACAAATTTAATTGCAGCTAGCAGGTGGGAGGCACCAGAGCCGAAGAGAACACTGCTTCCTTGGCTCACCGCATCACATGACTCTCTCCTTGCTTGATTTTAAGGGGCTCTGTGCTATCCTGGTTCTCTTCTTATCTCTCCCATCACTCTTTCCGTGTTTGTTCTGGTGGATCCTCCTCTACTGCTATTCGCTGTCAGCTGGTGTATCCCAAGGATCTGTCTTGGGTCCACTCCTTTTCTCTCTCTGTATCCAGTCCCTTGGTGCACTCATGTCTTCCCATGGTTTTCAGTACCATCTTTACGCTGATGACTCCCAGATCTACCTCTCTACACCTGCATTCTCTCTGGTGATCCAGGCCTGGAACTCTGCCTGCCTTTCTGACATTGCTGCATAGATGTCTCACTGCCGCCTGAAATTGAACATGGCCAAAACTGAGTGTATTATTTTTTCCGCTAACCCCTAACCCCTCCTCTCTCCTTCCTCCTTTCTCAGTCTCTGGATAACTCTCTACTCCTCCCTGTTTCCTCAGCTTGCGACCTTGGGGTTGTCTTTGATTCTTCTCTCTCCTCCACACACATCCAACTGATAGCTAAGACCTGCCATTTCTTTCTCTATAACATCAACAAAATTTGCCCATTCCTTTCTGAACACACTACTGAGACACTTGTCCACTCTTTAGTCACCTCCCGTCTTGACTATTATAACCTACTCCTTGCTGGTCTCCCTCTGAATCATCTCTCTCCCTTTCAATCTGTTCAACACCCTGCTGCATGGCTAATTTTCTGCCAGCCTCGTCATGCTCATTTTACCCCTCTTCTCAAATCACTTCATTGGCTCCCTATCCGTTTCTGCATCCAGTTGAAATTTCTCCTGCTGACCTAAAAGTGCATTCACTGTGCAGCTCCTCACTACCTTTCTTCTCTTATCTCCCTACACCCAGGGGCGGCTCAAGGCAATCCGCTGCCTGAGGTGAAGTATGAAAAGGCGCCCCCCCCCCCCACCTTAGAGGGGGCGGGGCTTTTTCAGAAATCCAATCAGAGACTGAACCAAACCAAAAAGCCGATTAGATTATATGGAGGAAATGCAAGATGTTTGCACACAGGGCAACTTGCAGCTCGGACGCACGCCCCCCTCCCCCATACCTCCATCCAGCGCTGCCTGCTCTTTCCCTGCTGATGCTGCCCTCTGTTTTTATCATGGAGGCACCAGCAGCAGGGAAAGAGTAGGCAGCGCTGGACAGAGGTATGGGGAGGAGGAGGGGGGCATGTGCCCAATTTGGAAGGCGCCGGCACTTTAAGAAGATCTGTCCCGCCCTACTCTGACATCGCGTCAGAGAAGGGAGGGACCAGACCTGCTGAAAGTGCTGCAAAAAGGCTTGGGGAGCGCATTTCGTCTGCTTGCTATTGTCCTGCTAGCGGCGGCAGGGCAACAGCAGACAGCCAAAATGCGCCTCCCCAAACCTTTCCGCCCTGTGCGGCTGCATCGCTTGCACAGGGCTAGTTATGATCCCGTTTGCACACCAAGAAACTAAAAGACAGCAAGAACCAACAGCACAGTTTATAAAACTAAATTATAACTCATCTTTATTTTGTTGTTATAAACTGCCTTATGGTTCTTGCTTTTTCTTTTTTAACATATATTTTGCATCCACAGTAGGTGCAGAGCAGAACCAGGACATTCATCCATAGAACTCAATATAAAAAAAAAAATCTGATTCTGATCATCTCACTAACAACAACAACAACAACAACCACCACTGTTCTCCAGTACCAGGCCTATTGTGAACTAATACTGTTATAGCAAACGCTGTGAAAAGCTCTTATTCAATCACTCACCCACAGAAGGAAAACTCACAGACAGGCTGGAATGCAAACAGGATCTTTAATGTGCACACAGGATCAGACAGAGAGCCGGTTCCCTCCAACAAAAGAGTCTGAGCCCCGAGGGACGTCCTTCAATGCCTTAAATACAGTATAATTTCAAACTCATTCTATAATCCCATTTGCCACAGGTATTTCCTGTCCACCAATCAGCAGCCCCTGGGGAAGGTATCTGGGTGACCTGTCCAAACCGGTGTGCTCTGGTCTGTTGGTTTCTGGGCTAGGGGATACTGTGCTCAGACCTGGAGTGGGGAAAGGGTGTCCACTGAAATAGCAGGCTGATTACTTTATGTAAGAGGCTGCCTCATTCCCCCCTTTTTAAGTGAGACCTCAACCGCTAGAGGCGGTTGAGGGCTGCATTACTGGAGGCAAGCCGCAGAGGGGTGTATTGGGTCAGGGCCATGACAGTGGTAATCGCCTTGCGTTCTACCAGGGTGTCAAGGGTGGTGGTAATGAAGCGGTAAAGAATGGGGATACAACATGGCAGAATGGCACATAGCAGTAAATAAAAAGAACCCCTACCACTGGGATTTTTAGTCCCCCTGGCCAACTGAACCACTTCATAAACCACCCAGGACCCATGGACGGGTCAGTAATATGATTAACTAGATCACTTAGATCTTGGATAGAGTGTTCAATGGAAACACTTGCATCAGTGAGTTTAAAACAACACATACCCTATACCCTCTATAGCAACTCCTGCACAAAAGTTTTTGTTCCGTGTGCAGAAGTTGCTGTTCTGACTGTAAAAGGTTGCAGGGCCTGCAGAGGCCTCTTTCCTTTGGGACAAAGGAGGGCCGTGTGCAAAAAGTCTGCAGAGGCCTCTTTCCCTGGGATCCACCCTTATCAGCATATTAATGGCTTTTATTCTTGCTAGTGTTGAGTCATTCTGGCTGCCCCCTGCCATTCCCTTTGCTTCATTAATCACTGGCACTGTAGTCTTCAGGGCATATGAGTACTTTATATCACCAGCTTTGTTTGGCCTGTTTAACTTGTCCAGGCTTGCCCAGCTTGCTCAGGCCTGTTTAACCTGTTCAGGCCTGGCATGTCTTTTCTTGTGCTGGGTCCATTTTCTGTGCACTTTCAGGCCTGACCTGTTTCTTAGCTGGGTCCATTCTCTGTGCACTTCTGTTCAGAGTATGGTTTCCCCTGGCTTTACTCTTGTTGTGCTGGGCTCTGGGTACTCATTTTCTTAGTCCACATGCTTTTTCCGTGCCATCATAATGTATTACAGCCTCAGGCAAGGATGCAGCCATACTAGACATACCTATCAGCCAATTTCCCTTCATTCCCCAATTTTTTCTTTTTCTTTTCTTGTGAATGGGGCAAAGGTAATCCCACTAAAGGCAATGAACAACAACCATTTGAGACAGATAGAGGTCATCAGAAAAGCAGCTTCTGGTACTGTTCCCTAGAGACAACATACATTGTAACATCATTTTCTTGCAGCTGGTCAATAATATTGAAAACACATAACATGAAAGTATGTCAAAAGCAGCAGTGCTTAATAATGTGATAAAGAAAGCTCTGAGAATATTACAGCAAAACGTGAGCTGGTGTGGGTATTGCAGTTGCTGAAGCCGAAATGGCTTGTAGATTTCAGTTACTTTCTAAGGAAACAATAATAAAAGGATAACAATACAATTATTCACAAAAGTCCCCAAAACCCCCCAATTAGTCCAATAGTCCTCTTCCCATTCTCAGACAATGTGGTCCTGCCTCTCAGCAGTTCCCCAGGACCTCGCAGTGTGCTTCACCTTTCTCTGAAGTTTAAGTTCTGTTTCTCTCAAAATTTGAACCTCCCATTCTCATAGGCAGACATCCCGGCCCGTTTTCAATGTGACACACTGATCCAGATAGGGACTCCTTCACACATCTCAGCGGTGGGCAGCTCTGAGTTCTCGGGATGGTCTGCTCCATCTGGACCCCGGCCACCTCCCTCCGCTGGGCTCCCTGGATTGCAATCTGGTGACATGGCTCCAGGCCCCATTCAGGAATAAAATGCTCATCTCTTTTTTTCTTTTCTTTTTTTGTTTACATATTCATTAGCCAGATACATCACTTCAAATTACCTTCATCAGTTTAATGTCCATCAAAAGTCCTTCTTCTTAATATCCCACTTCATCCCTCACAACACTCCCCCATCACCTGCATCATTCCACCAATCACATACATAGGTACTAATGTATCCTTATTATTGCTGTGTATACTGGACCTCTACATAATGTACTGCTACCAGTATATTTGGTAACAAAGTGCAAGTGTATAAACTAAAAAGATTTGTTTCTCACAGTGCTATAATATACTGTACTCCTGAAACTGAAAACCCTCAAAACAAGGTACACTTTTTCTCTGGACACCAATGCGTCTATGATGTTACTGTTCTGTTCATCATTTGTCAGCACAGTGCTTAACAAGGCAAAGTAATTACCTTGAATCCTACAGTTCAAAACAAGCATGAAACTGATACTTTTCCATAAAAAGGTTGGTAGATACCTGGAATGCAATATCATTGTAGTATCAGAAAAATGAATACAGTTGATCAAGGCAGTTTAATGTACCAAGCAGGAAAGAATGCAATATTACTTGCTTAATTTTGTATGTGCAGTCAAAACCAAATATATGTACCAGAGATAAAATTCAGGCTTTAAAAAGACAAGTAAAAAAATCTTCATTTCTTCATAATCTTATAAGGATTTTCTCTCCCCTTTTTTTTTAAGTTCTAACAAATGTGTTGCAGCTAATTTTCACACATCAGCTTTGCCCTACAGATATTGCTAACAGTAATTTGACAGTCCTTCTTCAGCCTTACACAGTCAAGATGCCGCTCAGACATTTTGAGGATGCTCAAAGGAGGCACCCCCCATGGTTCCAGAAGCTTAAACTCTACAATCTAAATTGATGACCAGAGGATTGTTTGGAGACTAGGTGTGGCGTTTGCTAGGAGAAAGACTCCTAGGTGATTTTTTTTCTTTTGTCCTCTCTAATGTGCCTCCATTTATCTGCTAGAAGAAGGAACTCCTCCCAGTATCTTTCTATAGCTATGCAAACTATCTCAGCAGTTTCAATCACCCCCCACTCACTGCTGAGAGGTGTGACCAAAACACCTGGTTCCCTGACCATGCATGAAACATAGCAATGAAACTGGATATGCATCAAACAAAGCAATTGTCTTCCTTCACTGCTATACCAGTACTACAGTCCACACACAGCAAACCCCACCCCCCTTTCCAAACTGTCCCCTTCCCTGCAATCAGTAGACCTGGTGTTTTTCACTGTTTGGGGACACAGGGGCGACTCGTCAATAACTTCACCTTTTACTGATAGAGTATCAAAATCAATCCTGAAATATAAAGACCTAATGTCTGGACAAAAACTTTCTTTCCCTAATGTCACAACTAAACACAGAGACACTAAAGGTTTTTACATAACAGCACATTTACCACATGGGCCAGCCATGAATCTATACAGGGAAGCTGGTCCGGATACTCCCCCACCACAATTTAGCCTCCAGACCCCATGCTCTAATCACAATTTGCAAAATCACAATTTATAGTGCAAATCTTGTAATCCCAATTCTAGGAATGCAATGCTCAGTGTAAATTTTCTAATCTCACTTCTGGGAATACAATATACAATATAATCCAGGTAACAGGCAGAGTTTGGTTGCACAAAACACACAGGACCACAAAGGGAAAAAGAAAGAGGGAAAACAGAAAACAGAGACGTCTCAGCAGCGAATACTCATACACTCTCTTTCCTCAGTAGCAGCTGTTACAAATACACATTACATACACACACACATACTCTCTAGCTGTACCATAGGATTTAACTTTTACCATGTGGATAATAGTAATATGAGAAATATAGCTAGCTATTTTTCTAATGTCCACTAGATGGAGCTATAGGAGCACATGGCAACACAAAAGAAACCCCCCAGCAACACAAACCCCCCCCAACACTATAGGAGCACATGGCAACACAAAAGAGACTCCCAGCAACACAAAGAGAGACCCCCAGCAACACAAAAAGCCCCCAACACTATAGGAGCACATGGCAACACAAAAGAAACCCTCAGCAACACAAAAAGAGACCCCCAGCAACACAAAAAGCCCCCAACACTATAGGAGCACATGGCAACACAAAAGAAACCCCCAGCAACACAAAAGGAGACCCCCAGCAACACAAAAAGCCCCCAACACTATAGGAGCTCATGGCAACACAAAAGAAACCCCCAGCAACACAAAAAGCCCCCAACACTATAGGAGCACATGGGGCAAAGGCTCTAAATAAATCGCCCCGATCATCGGAGAATTGCGATCAGCGCAATAATTCTTGAAAGGCACACTTAAGGCGGTTAAGTACTAATATTTTAGGCAATTTTTAATAGCTTTGGCAGCACTGCACTTTAAATACCTTTAAGGGGCCCGAGGTGGCAAAGTTAAATTTATACTGCAGTCATTTACTGGCGCTCGCAAGCAAGCGCCCCCCCCCCTTTTTTCTTATTCAGATTCAGATACAGCAGATTCAGATACAGATACAGACAGGACGAGCAATGGTTTCAGGGCCACTAAGGCCCCTATTAGGACTGCTCGTTGCGGTTGATCGGGCCGCTACAGGTTCCCAGAAATTACCAGGACTCACAGATAGAGTACAGAAAGTAGCAGTACTCACCAGAACTCTGATCAAACAGGTAGTTTGGATGCCAGTCTATCCAGCCGGTTTTCAATCGGGGATTCAGCCGCAGGGACCAACTGACCACACAAGTCAAAGAGTCCTTCGGAGCACAAAAGGGGCCCAGTGGCGCCAAGGATCGTTAATCACCTGGAGGGGTTGGTCCCTGACCGGTGGAGGCCCCGATCCTGCAAAAAGCAGTAGTCTTCCCACTGTGGGTGCGATGAGAGAGAGGCTTTTCTTTTAAATTTTCCCTGCCGGTGCACCAAAATGTTATAGCAAACGCTATGAAAAGCTCTTATTCAATCACTCACCCACAGAAGGAAAACTCACAGACAGGCTGGAATGCAAACAGGATCTTTAATGTGCACACAGGATCAGACAGAGAGCCGGTTCCCTCCAACAAAAGAGTCTGAGCCCCGAGGGACGTCCTTCAATGCCTTAAATACAGTATAATTTCAAACTCATTCTATAATCCCATTTGCCACAGGTATTTTCTGTCCACCAATCAGCAGCCCCTGGGGAAGGTACCTGGGTGACCTGTCCAAACCGGTGTGCTCTGGTCTGTTGGTTTCTGGGCTAGGGGATACTGTGCTCAGACCTGGAGTGGGGGAAGGGTGTCCACTGAAATAGCAGGCTGATTACTTTATGTAAGAGCCTCATGGCTGCCTCAATACAAAACCCTACAACAAAGAGCAAACCTACCATACCATACTATATCAGCACAAACTTCCAAAACTCACATAAGGAGATCATCCAAAAAAAGCATCACTGTAAATACTACAGTGGGCCCTGGGACATCCATACACCTATTTGAAAAGCTGAACAAGTCAAATTACTACAGTACAGTATAGATCTTTATGTACAAACTCCATGTTAACAGAACACCTGACCTCAGTCAAACACTTGCAACATCGACCCTCACCAAGTACAGAATAAGTAACCACAATCTAAAGTAAAAATAAAAATATGTAGACAAAATTTAAATTGAAACCCCAAGAAGCCAGAGTCCACATGCAGTGCAATATCAGATAAATAAGAGAAGTAGTTCCACAATACTGTGTAAAATATAAAAATAGCACAAAGTCCAATAACTAAAATTAAATAAAATTATTTTTTCTACCTTTGTCTGACCATTTTATTCTCCGATCATGCTGGTCCCGATCTGAGGCTTCAGCTTTCCTTTCTTCTCTTAGCTCTCTGTCTGTGGTCTATGGTCCATCTGCAATTTCTTATCTCATCTTTTGTTTTCTTCACTTCCTTCCATCAGCCCATTTCCAGTTCCAGTAGCCCTCCCCAGTATCAGCCCCCTTTCCAGTCCTTCCCTCCCAGTACCTTCCAATGTCAACAGCCTTGCATTCCCATGACTGCAACTTGTGTCCATTCCCTTCTAGTCCCCTCCTTCCCCACTGTCCAGCCCCTTAAAGTCCAAATACCATCCCAGATATCAGCTCACGTCCACTCTCAGTGCCACTCCCCTTCCCGTCAGCTCCCTTCCAGTCGCCCTACCCTCTGTCCATCCCCTTCCAGTGCCATTTGCATGTCAGCTCCCTTCCAGCCTCCTCCCCATTACCCAACCACCTACCACGCCCATCCCCAAATGTCAGCTCCCTTCCAGTCCCCCTTCAGTACATCCCAGGTGTCAGCTCTTTTCCAGCCCTCTCCTTCCCCCGTGTCAGCTCCTTACGTGCCCCATCCTTCCCCTGGCAGACCCTCTCATCATCCGCTCCCTTCTAGTCCCATTCTACCATCCTCCTGCATTAGCCCATTTGTAACCCTAGCCCCCAGTTTTCTTCGAGGGCCAGCAGCACTCTCCTCCCCTCCTCCATTAGCCCATTTCCAGTCCTATCCCCCTTTATCCCACTCTATTCCTAGCCCCCCAATCAGCCCATTACCAGTCCTAGCTCATTTCCAGTGCTAGCCTCCCATCTGCCCATTACCAGTCCTAACCCCCCATAAGCCCATTTCCTGTCCTAGCCCCCCTAATCAGCCCATTTACAGTTCTAAACCCCCATCAGCCCATTTCCAATCCTAGCCACCCCGATAGCCCAATACCAGTCCTAGCCCCCCATCAGCCCAATTCCAGTCCTAGCCCTCCATAGCCCATTACCAGTCCTAAACTCCCCATCAGCTCACTTCCAGTCCTAACCCACCCAATCATCCCATTTCCAGTCCTAGACCCCCCTATAGCCCATTAGCAGTCCTAAACACCCCCCATCAGCCCATTCTGTCCAGACTCACCTCTCCTTCCTATAGCAGCCGCAGCTGTGCTAGCGAGATCAGTTTAAACACAAAGCCAGCCAGTGTGGAGCCTTCCCGTACAGTGGTGTCCCGCCCCCAAAGGAAGTTGTATACAAAGGAATTTAGTTCCTTTGGGGGCGGGAAGCTGCTGCATGGGAAGGCTCCGTACTGGCTGGCTTTGTGTTTAAGCTGATCTCACTTGCACAGCTGCGATTCCTAGAAGCAGGAGCCGCGGCTGCTATAGGAAGGAGAGGTGAGTCTGCCGTTGCTGAGAAGCAGACTCGGCAGCGGCAGCAACTTGAGTGTTTGGATTTTTTTTATTTTTAACTTTTGAAGGCGAAGTGAGGCAGCTGTTTTTGGGGCACTTTTTGCCACCTTTAAAACTTCGCCGCCTGAGGCAGCTGCCTCACTTCGCCTCATGATATAGCTGCCCCTGCCTACACCCCTCCTCGGGAACTCCACTCTTCTGACAAATCACTTCTATCTGTGCTCTCCTCTTCTATTTCTAACATCAGACTTCGCTCCTTTCATCTTGCTGCTCCATATGCCTGGAAAAATACCTGAATCTGTACGTCAGGCTTCATATCTGGCACTTTTCAAATCCAGGCTGAAAACTCACCTCTTTGCTGCCACTTTCGGATCTTGACTCATGTAATGTCCTTTATGTTTCCTTACCATTCCCCCTACATGTATCCTGTATCTACAGCTACTGTGTTGTCTGTCTTGACTAGATTGTAAGCTCTGATGAGCAGGGACCATCTTTTTCATGTGTCTGTACGTCTTGTTGCGCTATACACATGTTCAGTAGTAGTAGTAGATGAAATAAATGACTGCATTATGGAACAACTAGTCTGAGAATCAACTAGAAAGAGAGCTATTTTAGACTTAGAGGTATATTTACTAAAGGGTGGCTGGTAGCACGGGGCTAATGCACTGTTTGCATGTGAAAGTAACATGGCAGGGCTTATTGGCCACAGTACCAACAGGTGGTCAAGGCTGCGGCAGAGCTTTACCAGCCCACTAGGTGTGTCAGTACCACAGAAGTTGTGAATGTGTGGCCATAGCACATGTGCACAGTGAGTGCGCTTCAATGCACATCCTGCAATTAAAAGCCACAAGTTTATTTATTTAAAGGATTTTGTATTCCGCTTAATAATCTAGGTGGATTACAACAATATGCATAAATTAAACAAACATAACAAACTAACAAATAATAAAATAATAAAGGTGACTTCAGTCTCTGGAATGCATTAGTAGGGTGGCAGTAAATTACAGATACACTGCAGACAGTAATAAATGGGCTCCAACTCCACCCACAGGACAGTGGTAATAGGTCAGCGCAGAACAGAGAGGGATGAGGGGGAATAGGCACAACCTAGCAGCACAACTCAGAGCAATGGGGCTAAGTACAAGAGGGTGGGATGTGCAAATCAGGAAAGCAAACGCATGCAGTGAGTCTGTGCTGTGCCCCTAACTATGTGAGATAGGGTGCAAATGTGGCATCTGAAGATGCAGCAGGCCTTGTAAAGGATCAGGCAGGGTGTCCGCAGTGTCCATCATGGGGGACAGGTATATGAACCCCTCCCTTCACCCTGAGCAGCCAAGGTGCCTGTTCACTTATGTGCAGGGAACATGCACAGTAGTACAAGGCCTCTGGTGTGGGGGCAGCAGCCCTTTATTATATGGTTTGTATAATCCCCTAGACATTGTGGAGTCTGTCCTGTGTGTGGGGGTGGAGGGAAGGAATGGAGGTATGCTAGGGCATGTAAATCAGCACACAGATACTAGGAAGTAGGGGGAGGGGGCTGCTAGAAAACACATGCTCTGGATAGCCTGCCAGCCACTAACTCTACTCATACAGTCTCACAAACCATGCCCCATAAAAGGCAACCACCCCTTCAAAGGGGGAGGGGGAGCATGAGGGCACCCATTTTTCTTCCTCACAGGGGAGAGCCCCAGAGAAGAGGCCAAATCAAAGTGAGCACCCCAGCTGTCAGAGAAGCAGAGGCCCACCAAACCTTGGGAGCCCACAAAAGCTATGCAGTGCCATGGGATGCCTCAACCCCTGGGCAAGAGACAGGACATCAATCCATGAGCGCCAGCCCAGGACACCCATGTTTAGTGCTAGAAATGATAAACAGCCACTCCGAGCTAGTAGGCCTCAGCCGCATCCTCCCTTGGTCAGGGTGAGGGGCCACAGGGTGAGGGGCCACAGGAACATGTCCATGGCAGTGGCATGCCCCAGAGAGGGGAGGTAAGGGTCTGATGCCACACTATCATGTATGTAGCCAGTATGTGCAACACCTCATTTACATGCCCCAACCCCTGCTGTACTTTGCTGCTTCCAACTGTTGCGATATGTGGTGAAAGTGAGGTGCAGGAAATCCTGGTCAAACTTTCTCCGCATTAGCTTGATAGCGCTGCTGCCCAGGGCTGGCCAAAGGGTTTCTGCTGTCCCAGGCAGAAATGCCAGCCTCACCACCGCCCTCCAAGGCATGCCGTGTCCCCACCCCTGCTGCTGCCGTGCCCCCACCCATGTTGCTGCCGATTCCATCTTTGGGGGAGGTTAGGTGGCAGTGGCAGTATTGAAAAGTGGTGGCTTTGTGCTGCTGTTTGTAGCCTGTGGCAGGCCATATGCTGCAGCTTCTGCCTCCCCCCCACCCTCTGACAGTAGATTGCATCGGAGGGGGATGAGAAGTGGCAGGTCAAGGGTGCTGAAGCACATGGCCTGCCACAGACAACAAAGTGGCAGCAGAAAGCCGCCCACTTGGGTCATCTATTGGATGGGCCAGCCGGTTCCGGATATGATCCTGCACTGAATATCCAGCCCCAAATTCTTTCTACCTTTGCTGTCTGGCTACTTTGGGGCAGATATTCAGTGCTGGAGCTCATCTGTTGTCCAGTGCAAAATATCCGATTTCACTGGACAATGGGGTGACTATCTGGTTAGTAGTTGAATACTGGACAGCTGATGGGACTGTCCCCGCTCCACCTATAGACCAACTCGGTTTTAAGCAAGAGTCTTTTCTGTGGTCTGAGGGGATAGTGCTACTGAATATACCCCTCCCCCCTTTATTTTTCTGATTGTGTTAGTACCAGTTTCTGGTTTCTGCTTTCTTCTGTCTTCTCTTAACTCTCCACAGTCTCCAGACCATCTGCCACTTCTTCTTTACCCTCCTTTATCACTTTCTCTCCTACACTCACCTCTGACAGTGATCTTTTCCTTTCAGCTTTTTTTCTTTTTGTTCCTCTTTGTGTGTTCAGATTTCACTTTTGCTTCTTACTATTCTGCCCATTATCTTCCTGCTTCTACAGCTTTCTGTCCCTTTTGCTTACCCCAGCTCTCCCATTCCCCAACCTTTTATTCCCCAGCCTTTTGCTAACTCTCCTCTCTCTCTTCCACTCCTTGCATCATTTCTTCTCTCTTTCTTTCACTCTCCTTCCCTCCACCCTTCACCTCCTCTGTCTTTTCCTTCCTCTGCCTCGCATCCTCCCTCTTCCATCCAACATCTCAACTCTCTCTGCACCTTTATCCAGTATCCCCCTGTCTGTCCCTATCCCCTCCTATGTCAGCATCTTCCTTCTGCCTTTTTGCTGCCCCTCTAGTGTCCAGGATCTCCCCTCTATCTCTCCCTACCTCCAGCATCTTCTCTCTGTCTTCCTATTGTATCTTCCATCCAGCATCTCTCTTCTTCCTCCCATCAGATTTAGCATCTCTCCTCTGACTCCCTGCTCCCCCCCCCCCCCCACAACCAGAACAAGCATCTCCCCTCTGTCTTCCTATTCCCCGTCCAACTATCTGTATGGTAGAATTTCCTGGGATCCTTGCATGTTGGAGAGGATGTTCAGATAAGTACTGTCCATGTCCTGAAGCAGAACCTGTTTGTGGTGCGGTTCAAAACGCAACAAGTCGTGTTGGCACTTGTATAGCAGATTTTATTGAGTATATAGATGCATGATCAATTAAAAAAGAACAAAATGGACTTGAACGGAGGAAGCTTTATATAGTGACCTTGAAATATAGTCCAGCAAAAATTATATTGAGGGAGCATACATTTGAGTATAAGGTTGTTTGTATTACATAGTAGGATTTTTGTGATGCTATACTGGTCTGTTGTGTCTTTATGGCATAATATTTTGGTAACCAGCCACTTTGGGAGAGAATAGGGAGGAGTGTGTCTAAGCTTGGCTTGGGACCACACAATTTATCTCATTATTAAATTGTATAGTAGATCTGCAACCTCTTTACTCAAGAACTCTGCTACTAATTTTCAGCTAGAGTCACTAATGGGATGGAGCTACTAATAACGGTCATTAACGACATTAGCACAAGCTAATATTGTAGTGCACTTAAGTAACTTTACTTGGAAGCCCAATGTGCTAAATATTTTCCCCATAGTACAAAATCTGAAAAATCCTTTAGTACATATGTTAAGAAGTGTCTGGTAAAGGAATGTTATAACTAGCTGCCTTTGTTAAGAATTGGAAGCTATCAGATAAGGAAAGACTCCAAGAAACAGTAAATTTGTTTTTTGTTTATCTCAAAAACTGGAGTGAAGTTTCATCCTTATAAAGCCATTTGATCTGATTGCGAAAACTAGGAAAAACCCTAGTCAGCTGACGGAGGGAGGACCAAGCAGGAAACCACCCCAATTTCTGCATAGAGTCTGTCTGGATTGTAATTTCCAGCTGTTAATCACGTTAGAGACCAAAACGCAACGGACATTCAGTGAGGTAAGGACTTTTAACCATATAATACGTTCTTTTGGAGGTTAGGAGGTCTGAGTCGGGCATTTGGTTCTGTGATTGCTAACCAAGCCTGGGAGCGGATTCAATTAATGGTGATTTTGTAAAAAATGTACCAGCTCAGAAGATGGGTAAAAGGTTTGCCTGTGCCAACTTTCTCTCTGCCACCCCTTTCTCCACCCAGGCCTTGTATCTCTTCCTCTTCCACTTCCTTTTCCTTCTGCCAGTCATGGGATAAACTCTGCTAAGTTGCCACAGCATGGAGTAGGTGGGTGGTCATCTCAGGTCTTCGCTGGCGGGCGGGATAAGCTCCACCAGCTGCCCCATGCCTGCATCCTGAGTATTTCTGAAAATCATAGACAGGAGCTGGCACCACTTGGGCAGCTGATATTGTCACATTCTCAGCCAGGAAGTGGCAGCCCACAAACTTTGAGCCACATTTTCTCAGAGCCTTGAATTGAAGTGAATTCATTAAAAGCCAATTTGCAGCAGTTCTGGGTTGGTGATCCAGCCTGACCCCACCACAGCAAATCACCACTGGGTTCAATAATGCAAATTTCCAACAGAGGTGAAAGGAGACGCTGCAGTCTAACTCCAGGAACAAGCAGGAATGTAATCTTCACATATGGGTATCGTCAGTACCGACAGAGCCCGTGCGGGAACGCTCCCCAGCGTCAAATAGGAACACTTTTGGGAGCACCCCACAGCGCATGGGTGCTGCCTTCCCACCTCTGTACCTCTCTCACTTCAGTTCTTCGTTTTCTGTGGAGCCAACAGGACTTGTACCCTGTCACCGCAGAAATTTTCCTTTTATTCTTTGTTTTTTTGTGGTCGTGTCTGACTTCATTCGATGCCTACCGGTACCGCCGGTTCTTCTTCTTTCTTTTCAAAAAACAAAAAAACCTTGTATTTTCTTCAGGGGTCTTTCCCCTGTTTCTGGTGCTAGGCGCCATTTTGGGCACTAGGCCCACTTTTCTTAAGAGATGGAGAAACCAGCTAGTGGTTTCAAAAAATGCTCAAAGTGGGGCGGTACCATTTCCGTCACCGACATCCATGATTGGTGTCTAAAATGGTTAGGTTCTGAACATTGTCCAACGGAGTGTCTCTCCTGTATGAGGATCACCAAAAGGGGCCTGCAGAATAGAGCTGCAAAACTCGGTACCCTTTTTGCCACAGATACGATGTCACTTGCATCGACTTCCTCCAGGGCTTCATCTTCCTCCCATGGATCTCAGGTAATTAAACGTAAGTCTTCTAAGACTGGCTGGTCTTCGAAGAGTAAATATCCTTCAAAGTATTGAGATGCCACTGGCGTTTCCCTCGAGGATAGTTCACCGGCAAAACAGCCCCGGCGGGAGTCTTCAGGCTCCAAAGCATTAACGGGGCTCCAGGATGTTCCAGAGGCTTCCACCTCTGCAGAACTACTGGTGCCATGTTCTGGGGTCGTAGCTGCTTCCACCGGTACCGACACCCAGGCATCGGCAAGAGCGATGGATAAAAGAATCCTCACTACTGAACGCAGTCTGGCGTCCCTCTTAGCAGCTTTGGAACTGCTAAGACCACTACAGACGGTTCAACAGGTATCGGTACCAACATCAGTACCGGTACCGACAGTACCTGTTTCATCAGGATTGCTTCCCCCCATGCCGAGCCTTGAGTCTATCTTAGGTATCGGGGATCAGGAACCGAGACATTTCGGTACCGACTTCGAGCGGTACTGATATCATGCGTTACGGGAGCACCCGGTACAGAGTGCCTTTGAGTCTTCCGATTCCGATGACTCTGACGATTCTACCGCTACCAGAGCGAACCTACTAGAGGATTCAACTCCTTCTCCTCAATGCAGGATGTCTCCTCCAGAAGATATGTCCTTCCAGGATTCCATACGTGATTTAGCAAAGGACCTTGTAATCACTGTGATTCCAGAAAAGGAACCTAGGGCAGAAGAATTAAGAATTCTACTATATCCTATGGCTCCCAAGGAGGCAGCTATGCTTCCCATTCACAAGATCTTACATGTTCTGATGTTGAGAATGTGGGAAATTCCTTTAACGATATCTTCACATTCCCGATGCCTTGACACTATGTACCGAGTGCCAAGTTGTCCTGGTTTTCAAAAAACTCAGTTACCACACCATTCAATGGTAGTGGAATCGGCCATGCGAAGAATCAAGAGTGCTAAAACACATTCTTCTAATCCTCCAGGCCAGAAATCCAGGACACTCGATGCCTTTGGGTGTCGATGCTTTCAATCCTCCATGCTAGCAGCCAGGATCAGTTCCTATATTCTTTATATGGGAATGTTCTTGGAAGTTGTCACAAAAGACTTAGAGCTCATTAGCCCTTGTGTCTCTGAGGAAAAAAGAGTAGACTACCTTATTCTGGTCAAGCACGCGCAGAATATCTCTAAATTCATGAACCGTGCTACCTTTGATTGCTTTGAATGTATTAGCAGAACCTCTGCTATATGCATAGGAGCACGTCGTATTGCTTGGCTTCAAGCATCAGACTTAGAACAGTGGGTGCAAGAAAAGCTTGGAAACATTCCTTGTACAGGAGAAAATCTCTTTGGCAACGACTGGCAGGACAAGGCTAATCAGCTTGAATCTGAAAATACTAACTTGAACAGACTCTCAAAGTCTACAGCCAACCCAGCAAAGAAGAAAACATTTAAAAAACCCTTTTTCAGCAAGAAAAAGAAACCTTACCCATCTTACACCCATGAAAGCCACTGTCCACTTCATGTTCCTCAGAAGGGGCAAAAACAGAACAGACAGCAAAGTAAGCCGCAAGCTCAAAGAGCTCAACCGGCCCAACAGACCCAGTCCCTTCAGGGTCTTTGACTTCTACCTAGAGAATTTAGTCATTCTGCCCCTGAAAGATCCAGCACCCTTATCCATTCCAGGAAGACTATGCTATTTTGCCAAAAGATGGCAACAAATAACAGCAGAAAACTGGACTCTGTCCATTGTATGACTGGGGTACAAGCTTCATTTTCTCAACTTGCCCCCACTTGCAATAATAAAACAGTTCAATTTTCAGACCCCTGCCACCAACCTTTTGTGGCAGGAGGTCACATCACGTCTCGCTCAAGGAGCAATCAAAGAAATACCCATATCCTAACAGGGTTCGAGGTTTTACTCCCCCTATTTTCTTATTCCAAAGAAGACTGGGGGACACAGGCCTATAGTAGACCTCAGAGAATTAAACAAATATTTGTTCCGAGAAAAGTTCAAAATGATTTCCCTTGGGACACTCCTTCCATACTTTCAAAGTCAGGACTGGCTATGTTCTCTAGATCTAAGAGTTGCGTACACACATATTCTCATCCACTCAGATCACAGGATGTTCCTTCGATTCCTGGTCCAAGGAAGGTACTTCCAGTACAGAGTTCTTCCTTTCGGACTGGCCTCTGCTCCAAGAATCTTTATAAAATGTATGGCAGTGGTAGCAGCATTTATGAAGACTCTGGGAATATTTGTCTTCCCTTACTTGGACGATTGGCTCATTCGAGCATCGACAGCTCTAGAGGCCAGCTTTGCTCTCTCGGGCAATGAGCATTCTTCAATACTTGGGACTGGTCATAAACCTCCCAAAATCTCATCTCACCCCCTCTCAATCTCTCGAATTCATAGGGGCTGTTCTAGACACACGGCAGTCAACGGCTTTCCTGCCACAGCCATGCTGTCTACATACAACTAGCATCTCAAGCATCTATGAAGGTGTTCATTACTGCTCGAGAGATGCTTCTACTTCTGGGACATATGGCATCCACTGTCCATGTGGTTCCCTATGCTCGCCTCCACATGCGAGCAGCCCAGTGGACCCTATCCTCTCAATGGTCACAGGCCTCGGGTCAGCTAATGGATAAGATCAGAAACACCACATGTCTGATTTTGTCCCTGTAATGGTGGCAATCTCTGGAAAACCTCCTTGTAGGCTCTCCTTTCCAGCAGCCTCTATACCAGGCCACCCTAACAACAGATGCATCCAAGATGGGTTGGAGGGCCCACTTGCACGATCTGTCCACTCAGGGTCTCTGGACCCCACAGGAGGTTTCCTTTCACAAAAACTTCCTAGAGCTAAGAGCCATCTTCAATGCTATTCAAGTCTTTCAGGCCCATCTCAGCAAAAAGACAGTTCTGGTCCAAACAAACAATCAGGTAGCTATTTTCTATGTGAACAAGCAAGGCGGAACAGGCTCTCTGTCACTATGCAACGAAGCTTTGCGACTATGGGCCCTCGCCAGAGAGTTGCAAATTCACCTGTTTGCGGTATACCTTCCGTGCATTCAAAACCTATGGGCAGACAGACGCAGTCGAATACTGCTGCCACATGAGTGGTCCCTCCACTCATACCAGCTTGCTCGAGTGTTTCAAATCTGGGGAACACCAGATATAGACCTCTTTGCAAGCCCACAGAATGCCAAACTTCCTCGATTCTGTTCCAGAATCTCGGTTCACAACTGTTAGGCAAGAGATGCTTTCCTACTCCACTGGGGTCAGGACTTCCTCTATTCCTTCCCACCCATTTCCCTCATTCCCAAGACTTTATTCAAAACGAATAAAATCCGCATCCCCCTTAAGTCGAAATGGAAATCGCCACTACCGGTTTCCACCCCATGTGGCTGTCAATTGAATATCGACACAGACTATAGCATGGTCAGATATCTGAACAGTCCCTATCTGCATGTCCCAGACCTGATTTAAAAGCCCCAGAAGAGTAAGAAATAATCTGTCCGGGACCAGGTCTTGTGTGCTCGAGAGAGATGAGTAAAATTGAGCTCCCCAGGATGGAGAACCCACCAGGCATCCACTAGATCACAGCAATCATATAGGCTCAGGAGCCGGCAACACTGTCTCAAGTCGTTCCCAATCCCCCCTCCCGACTTGTCAACCCCTGGGTGCGGCACACAATTAACATCACCCCCAGCATAACACTATATTCTGTGCCGCTGGTCAGGCTCTGCACCAGCACATCGAAAAAGCCCCGGTCATATTGGTTAGGGCCATAGATATTTCCCAGCAGAAGAGGTGTTCCTTGCAGGTGGCCCTTAAGAAAGAGATAGCGCCCCCCAGGGTCAGAGATTATCTGTTCTACCCGCAGATCCATTATTTTGCGTGTTAAAATCACTACCCCTGCCTGTTTAATGCCTGCTGAGGCCCCATAGACTGCCCTCATCCACCATCTCTTCAATTTGGTGCGCTCAGTCGCCATCATGTGTGTTTCCTGAAATAAGGCAATGTTGACCTTATGATCTCATAGTGCCTTCAGCACTTTGTGGCGCTTTATAGGACAGCCAATACCACAGACATTCCAATATATCATTCTGAAGCCCTACTTACTCATGTAATCCCTGGGTAAAAGAAATATCCCCACAGAAAAAGAACATTCTTCAGAATCCAGGAAGCCTCCCAGCCTAAGATCCCCTCCACGGCCCACTTTTAAATCTCAAAGCTCCACATGAGTCCATCCTGTCCCTTCTTGCCCCCCCCTCCCCATTCACCCATAGGGTACTCCCCTGTGTGTGTGCCGATCGGAAACTATTACTCCACCTAAATCCCACCCTTCCCCCCATCCCTTCCCCCTTCTATTCCCCTTCCTAAAGCTTCGCAAACACTACTCCAAATGGGAGCCCTCCAAGAAAGTCATGATTGTGTAGGGCCCCACATCTCCAACCTGATGCCTCTCTCGAATGTGTCCCCAATATAGGGCTAGAAAGTTTCAGTAACCCCTAGAAGGTCAACCGTATTAGTAAACCCAAACATTGCTACCTCCCCATACCTCAGCAGGTTCTGTAGCTTCCAGTACCCAATACCACAGTATAAAACATCAAAAATTTGTGAGCTGCCCCTGTTACCTGTGACAGCCAGCCTGCCTGTACATAGTTACCCTGTTAGCCCATGTAAAAATCCCTGTTCTCTGTAAGTCCAGTGTGGGCCTTGTCTGCACTGCATAAGTTTGTTGACTGTACACCGCACTGATTTGAAAGAGCGCGGTATAGAAAAGACATTAAATAAATAAATAATATAGTATAAAACATTCCATGCACACCCTAGCAATCCCCTTCATCCCCCCCCCCCCCCCCCCACCATTCATACCCCTCTTTCCCATTGTCTTATCTTCTAGCTTCCCGGTGTTTTCCTGCCTCGGACTACTCTCCTGCCATTCATTCAGTGGTGTCCTGCCTCCCGGATGTGATGTGGATGCGTGCAACGTGTCCATGTCATCCTCCAGGTACTCCTCAGCACTTAAAGTCTTCAGGGGCGGCGTTTCAAGCTGCTACTACGTCCTGCTACTGCTGCTGACCTGCTGCTTGTTGCATTCCCTATGCTGTTTCTCGCTTGTCTCTCCCCTCTACAGGCTTCCCGATGTTCTCCTGCCTCAGACTACTCTCCTGCCATTCATTCAGTGGTGTTCCGCCTCCCGGCCGTGACGTGGACACGGTCATCCTCCAGGTACTCCTCAGCACTTAAAGTCTTCAGGGGTGGTGTTTCACGCGGTGGCGGCAGCGCGCACACAAGGAGCAGGACATGCTCCTTGGGCGAGCTCCTTGGGGCGACGACTGGGGTGATCAGTGCCATTGGCCCCCTCCTAGCACCTCCTTTATCTGGCTGTTTCTCCTTTCCACTCTTTGCAACTTTGTCCCCTTCCCTTGGCTCTTCACCGTCCGTACCTGTGCTTCTGCTATCTGGAATAGCCCCTTTAGCTTTGATCGACATGACCACTATCCCTGTTTTCTGGAGCCACTGCCCATCTCTAGCCACCCCTCCACCCTCCGGCTTCATATCGCGTAATCCACTTAACCTTCTCCCTTGCTGTCCACGTCAGACAGCCCCAGTCCTCCCCCCTTCATTGTCTTCACCCTCCCCAGCCGCTACATTAATAACACTTTCACTGGCCCTCTTAAACTGTCGCTCCCTTCGCTCAAAAACCCATCTAGTCCACGACCTCCTGACTCAGCACTCTTTGGACGCCCTCTTTATCATGGAATCTTGGCTTCGAGAGGGGGAAGACGCTCTTCTTCACCAATGTCTTCCCCTGGGTTACACTGCTTTTCACACACCCCGCCTCCGTCGTTCCGGCAATGGTGTAGCATTAATCTATAGATCTTTGCTCTCTCTATCGCTTGTCTCGCCTCCCCCTGCCTACTCCGAATCCCTTCTAGTTCGCTCAGACTCTCCCACTCCAATTTATTTTCTCCTCCTCTATGTTCCCCCCTCTTTGCGTTCGGATCTCTGGGATTCCCTCTTACACTCCTTGTCTGAATCTGTCCTTCTATCCCCTCATTTAATCATCCTGGGTGACCTCAATATTCATCTGGGTGCTTAATCAAGATCGCGCGATAAGGTTCTCACGTCACTTTTCTCCAATCTATGTCTCACTCAACACGTAGCTTGCCGGGCCCATGTCTCTGGTCAGACATTGGACCTCATTCTCACTCTCGAGTCCTCCCCCCACTTCCCTTCCAGCATTCAACCCATCCCTATCCCTTGGTCTGACCACCAGTGTCTCCTTTTTTCCTTCCCTTTTCCTTCTCCTGGGACAGCCAGGCCCCCTCCCTCTGCCCTTTCTCTCAGCCTCTTAGACGGCACATTACCCCGCATACTTTACAATCCTTCCCCCCAGCCAGTTCTCTTTTCCCTCCCGAGTTTCCCTCCCTATTTGTGGATCAACAAGTGGACACCTGGTCCTCTACTCTCTCTGCTGCTCTTAATACCCTAGCCCCTCTCCGTCCTGTATCTTTCCGCTCCTCCTCCTCTCACCACCCCTGGTACCACCCTGGGCTTTACCTGCATCGCACCCACCTTCGCCGCGCAGAGTGCCTATGGAGAAAGAACCCATCAGCTGCTTCCAATACTGTGTTCCGTCAGGCACACCTCTTCTATCGTTCTATGATAACCTCTGCCAAGCAGGCATATTACTCTCAATTCATAGCTTCCTCCTCCAACTCCTCTAGACGCCTGTTTCATATTCTTAAATCCCTTTCCTCTACCTCCACTCTTCCACCTCCACCACCCCATTCCTCCCCTAGTCCTTCTACTCTCGCCTCCTTTTTCGCCGGCAAAGTCCTCTCCCTTCGCTCCTCCTTCCCTGCCTGCCTTTCTCCTTTCTCTCCCCCTCCTGAATCCCCCATCTCTCCTGCTGCAGTCTCCTCACCCCCTTCCTGTACCTTTCCTCATATCTGGCGCTCTTTCTGGCCTATTACTTCCCCTGAACTTATCAAAGCCATTTCATCCGCCCATCAGACCACCTACCCTCTCGATCCCCTTCCCTCCTCTTGGTTGCTCGTTCCGGCACTACACTTATCCCCTATATCCTCTCCATCATTAACTCCAGTCTCACCTCCAGTCACTTTCCTTCCAGCTGGAAAAATGCCATAGTACGCCCTCTTTTGAAAAAGCCCACCCTCAACCCTGCCATTCCGCCAACTGGCAGCCAGTTGCCAACCTCCCATTTCTTTCAAAAATCCTCGAGAAGCTTGTTTTCTCCCAACTCGCCACCCATCTTGACTCCACCTTTGCACTCCACCCATGCCATTCGGGCTTTCGTGCCGGCCATAGCACAGAGACTGTCCTTGTAGCACTGCTCTCAGATCTTCACCACGCTCACGACCGCGGTGACCTTTCTCTTGTGGCTTCTTTGGATCTCTCCTCTGCCTTTGATGTTGTTGATCACCGCACTCTTCTCACACGTCTATCTGACTTCGGCATTCGCAGCACAGTCTTACAGTGGTTCCGTTCCTTTCTTTCTTCCTGTTCTTTTGCTGTCCACACTGGTTCCTCTGCTTCTCCCTCGTTCCCCTCAATCTGTGGTGTTCCTCAGGGCTCCATCCTTGCCCCCCTGCTCTTCAATGTCTTTCTTGCCCCCCTTGCCTTGCTTATTCAACAAGCTGGGATTTCTGCCTACATCTACGCTGATGACATTCTTCTGGTTCATCACACCTCCTCTTCCTCCCCTGATCTTGCCTCACTCAATTCCTGTCTTACCTCAGTTGCTTCCTGGTTCAATCAAAACTTTCTCCATGCCAATCCCGCTAAATCCTCTGCGATTTGGTTTTCTTTCGGAGTCCCTCCTCCCGATCTGTCACCTGTTATGTCTTCCCACCCCATCCCCCTGGTATCGACTCTCCGATACCTGGGCGTCACCTTGGATTCTTCTCTCTCTTTCCATCAACGTATCTCCTCTGTGGTACGATCTTCCTTTTTTCACCTTCGTCGGATAAGGGCTGTTCGATCGTTTCTTCCTTCCTTGTTCTGTCACTCGTGATCACACGTTTAGATTACTGCAATGCCATCTTTGCAGGCCTTCCCTCCTATCAGCTTTGCCGTCTCCAATTAGTCCAAAATGCAGACGCTCATCTCATCACATTTTCCCCCAACCCGCTCTTACGTCACTCCCTGCCTTTTCACCCTCCGCTGGCTTCTGGTTAAGGTCAGATTCATTTATAAATTGCTCATCATTGCACATAGGGCTTTCCGTGTCAGCACCCATCAGTATTTGGCTGATATTATCCATCTTCAACCTTTCCCATGTCTTCTTCACTCTGCTCACGGCAATCGCCTCTTCCTCCCCTCCCCATCTCAGGCCCACCTTGAACTCACCCGTCACTCTGCATTATTCTTTCTAGGTCTCGCTTTATGGAATTTGCTCCCTCAATCGGTTCGCACTGAACTATCTCTCCCCCGCTTCAAGTTCTCCTTAAAAGTCATCTTTTCTGCCAGGCCTTCGATCTTCCCTCTTCCACTGATGGTGCCACCTCCCCCAGTCGTGCCCCCCACCTTTCATAATATTTTCCCCTCATATTTTTGTTTGCTCCTCTGCCCCCTCCCCCTCCCTGTCCCTTGTCACCATGGTCTCTCTGGACCTGTCTCTGTTCTCTATCTCTTTCTGTCTTGTTTATCCCTGTCCTGTCTACTGATGGCGTTCCTTTCTACTTTTCAGTGGCCTCTATCTATTTTGTATTGTACACCGCCATGAAGCTCCAGCATGGGCGGTTTATCAAACTTTGCTAATAAAGATAGATAGTATCTCCTTCCCAAGTCGTGAGAAGGGAGTAACCACTTGTAACAGATACCCCATCCCGAGGGGAAGCCCAGTGACACCCAGTCAACGCCGGTGTCAGTATCCCACAAATGAGGTTCTTGATATCTAAAATTGAGGCAACAGACCCTAGAAAAATTACCAACAGACCCAACATACTTGCCTCCCCTTGCCTCAACCACTCTACAACAAAAAAATTCCCTTTGAACATGATATAAATGGATTTATCTCCCCTTTTTCATAGGCCTTCTCCATTTACGCCTTGTCTCCCCCTTCCAACCACATACCCATGCAGTCCAATGTTACTTTCCCCATGTGGGAGATGGAGCAGCACATAAGCCCCTTAAATGTCTAAGTGGGCCTCGCTCCACAATCTCAGCAGGCCCTTATAAGTATCCACAGGCCTCTCAAGTGCTACTGCCCATCTTTGGCCCTGTATGACCAGTCCCAATCACAGGGAGCCATTATGTCCATGGGTGTAGCAGGTCCCAAATAAATGAAACCTACAGTCCTGGATTAAGAGTTGTCATTTACACCCAAGCCAGCTCTTCTTAGTGGGTCAGTCGGTAGGCAGAATCCTCCAAAATCTGCTGTGCTTTGGCTGGAGTGGAAAACACCCTCTGATGATTGTTTTCATCAACATGGAGGCAAGCCAGGTATGGCAACGTGAACCTCAATTTCCGAGCCAACATCCAACCACAGACCGCCGCAAACTCTTTTCACTGCCGACTTACAAGGGTGGAATAGTCTTGGAAAAAGACTAGGCCACGGGGACAGGCCTCAGCATTGCATCATGCCCTTGCAGCCCTCAACCCAGCCTCCTTTTGCACGTAATTTAGGAAACGTGCTAGCACCACCCATGGTCGGGTCATGCCTTCTTTCTTCTGGCCCAGGTGGTGTACCCGCTCCAAGATAACTTTTCCCACTTGCTCCCTAGAGGCAAATTAAGGGGAATTCAAGACTCCAAGAACCACCGCAGTTCGCTGTCTGAAATCGACTCCTCCAATCCCACGATCCGGAGGTTCTTGCGGCGACTTCTGTTATCTATATCGTCCAGTTTCTCACCATATTGGCAGATGAGGTCCTCCATTTTATTTATTTTTATGGTCTTAGAATGTATGGTCTCCACTACTCAGCTTGGTCTAGTCATTGAGTAAAATCAGTTAAGCCCTGTGCTACCTGACTAATCTGGGCCGAGAGATCGTGGAACCGTCCCTCCAAGGCTCTGACCACCGCTGCCGATACTTCTTCTGTTAGTGTGGAGGAGAGGTCCGGGACTCGCCATCTTGTTGTAAAGCAGCCACGGTTTCTCCCTCCTGGACACTCTTGCCGCCATCCACTCTCCACACCTGCCGAGAGCCCTCGAAGTGTGCCTCCTTTCCTGCTTCATCACCCACCAACAAATCATGAGGGGCAGAGTAGATTAAACAAATTTAATTGCAGCTAGCAGGTGGGAGGCACCAGAGCCGAAGAGAACACTGCTTCCTTGGCTCACTGCATCACATGTCTCCTTGCTTGATTTTAAGGGGCTCTGTGCTATCCTGGTTCTCTTCTTATCTCTCCCATCACTCTTTCCGTGTTTGTTCTGGTGGATCCTCCTCTATTGCTATTTGCTGTCAGTTGGTGTATCCCAAGGATCAGTCTTGGGTCCACTCCTTTTCTCTCTCTGTACCCAGTCCCTTGGTGCACTCATGTCTTCCCATGGTTTTCAGTACCATCTTTACGCTGATGACTCCCAGATCTACCTCTCTACACCTACATTCTCTCCGGTGATCCAGGCCCGGAACTCTGCCTGCCTTTCTGACTTTGCTGCATAGATGTCTCACTGCCGCCTGAAATTGAACATGGCCAAAACTGAATGTATTATTTTTTCCGCTAACCCCTAACCCCTCCTCTCTCCTTCCTCCTTTCTCAGTCTCTGTGGATAACTCTCTACTCCTCCCTGTTTCCTCAGCTCGCAACCTTGGGGTTGTCTTCGATTCTTCTCTCTCCTCCACACACATCCAACTGATAGCTAAGACCTGCCATTTCTTTCTCTATAACATCAACAAAATTCGCCCATTCCTTTCTGAACACACTACTAAGACACTTGTCCACTCTTTAGTCACCTCCCGTCTTGACTATTATAACCTACTCCTTGCTGGTCTCCCTCTGAATCATCTCTCTCCCTTTCAATCTGTTCAACACCCTGCTGCATGGCTAATTTTCTGCCAGCCTCGTCATGCTCATTTTACCCCTCTTCTCAAATCACTTCATTGGCTCCCTATCCGTTTCTGCATCCAGTTGAAATTTCTCCTGCTGACCTAAAAGTGCATTCACTGTGCAGCTCCTCACTACCTTTCTTCTCTTATCTCCCTACACCCAGGGGTGGCTCAAGGCAATCTGCTGCCTGAGGTGAAGTATGAAAAGGCGCCCCCCCCACCTTAGAGGGGGCGGGGCTTTTTCAAAAATCCAATCAGAGACTGAACCAAACCAAAAAGCCGATTAGATTATATGGAGGAAATGCAAGATGTTTGCACATAGGGCAACTTGCAGCTCGGACGCATGCCCCCCTCCCCCATACCTCCGTCCAGCGCTGCCTGCTCTTTCCCTGCTGATGCTGCCTCTGTTTTTTTCACGGAGGCACCAGCAGCAGGGAAAGAGTAGGCAGCGCTGGACAGAGGTATGGGGAGGAGGAGGGGTGCATGTGCCCAATTTGAAAGGCGCCGGCACTTTAAAAAGATCTGTCCCTCCCTACTCTGACATCGCGTCAGGGAAGGGAGGGACCAGACCTGCTGAAAGTGCTGCAAAAAGGCTTGGGGAGCGCATTTAGTCTGCCTGCTATTGTCCTGCCAGCGGCGGCAGGGCAACAGCAGACAGCCAAAATGCGCCTCCCCAAACCTTTCCGCCCTGTACGGCTGCATCGCTTGCACAGGGCTAGTTATGATTCCGTTTGCACACCAAGAAACTAAAAGACAGCAAGAACCAACAGCACAGTTTATAAAACTAAATTATAACTCATCTTTATTTTGTTGTTATAAACTGCGTTATGGTTCTTGCTTTTTCTTTTTTAACATATATTTTGCATCCACAGTAGGTGCGGAGCAGAACCAGGACATTCATCCACAGAACTCAATATAAAAAAAAAAAATCTAAATTCTGATCATCTCACTAACAACAACAACCACCACTGTTCTCCAGTACCAGGCCTATTGTGAACTAATACAAAACCCTACAACAAAGAGCAAACCTACCATACCATACTATATCAGCACAAACTTCCAAAACTCACATAAGGAGATCATCCAAAAAAAGCATCACTGTAAATACTACAGTGGGCCCTGGGACATCCATACACCTATTTGAAAAGCTGAACAAGTCAAATTACTACAGTACAGTATAGATCTTTATGTACAAACTCCATGTTAACAGAACACCTGACCTCAGTCAAATACTCGCAACATCGACCCTCACCAAGTACAGAATAAGTAACCACAATCTAAAGTAAAAATAAAAATATGTAGACAAAATTTAAATTGAAACCCCAAGAAGCCAGAGTCCACATGCAGTGCAATATCAGATAAATAAGAGATGTAGTTCCCCAATACTGTGTAAAATATAAAAATAGCACAAAGTCCAATAACTAAAGTTAAATAAAATTATTTTTTCTACCTTTGTCTGACCATTTTATTCTCTGATCATGCTGGTCCCGATCTGAGGCTTCAGCTTTCCTTTCTTCTCTTAGCTCTCTTTCTGTGGTCTATGGTCCATCTGCAATTTCTTATCTCTTCTTTTGTTTTCTTCACTTCCTTCCATCAGCCCATTTCCAGTTCCAGTAGCCCTCCCCAGTATCAGCCCCCTTTCCAGTCCTTCCCTCCCAGTACCTTCCAATGTCAACTGCCTTGCATTCCCATGAATGCAACTTGTGTCCATTCCCTTCTAGTCCCCTCCTTCCCCACTGTCCAGCCCCTTCAAGTCCAAATACCATCCCAGAGATCAGCTCACGTCCACTCTCAGTGCCACTCCCCTTCCCGTCAGCTCCCTTCCAGTCGCCCTACCCTCTGTCCATCCCCTTCCAGTGCCATTTGCATGTCAGCTCCCTTCCAGCCTCCTCCCCATTACCCAACCACCGACCACGCCCATCCCCAAATGTCAGCTCCCTTCCAGTCCCCCTTCAGTACATCCCAGGTGTCAGCTCTTTTCCAGCCCTCTCCTTCCCCCGTGTCAGCTCCCTACGTGCCCCATCCTTCCCCTGGCAGACCCTTCTAGTCCCATTCTACCATCCTCCTGCATTAGCCCATTTGTAACCCTAGCCCCCAGTTTTCTTCGAGGGCCAGCAGCACTCTCCTCCCCTCCTCTATTAACCCATTTCCAGTCCTATCCCCCTTTATCCCACTCTATTCCTAGCCCCCCAATCAGCCCATTACCAGTCCTAGCTCATTTCCAGTGCTAGCCTCCCATCTGCCCATTACCAGTCCTAACCCCCCATAAGCCCATTTCCTGTGCTAGCCCCCTAATCAGCCCATTTACAGTTCTAAACCCCCATCAGCCCATTTCCAATCCTAGCCACCCCGATAGCCCAATACCAGTCCTAGCCCCCTCCCAATCAGCCCATTTCCAGTCCTAGCCCCCCATCAGCCCAATTCCAGTCCTAGCCCTCCGTAGCCCATTACCAGTCCTAAACTCCCCATCAGCTCACTTCCAGTCCTAACCCCCCCAATCATCCCATTTCCAGTCCTAGACCCCCCTATAGCCCATTAGCAGTCCTAAACACCCCCCATCAGCCCATTCTGTCCAGACTCACCTCTCCTTCCTATAGCAGCCGCAGCTGTGCTAGCGAGATCAGTTTAAACACAAAGCCAGTCAGTGCGGAGCCTTCCGGTGCAGTGGTGTCCCGCCCCCAAAGGAAGTTGTATACAAAGGAAGTTAGTTCCTTTGGGGGCGGGACACTGCTGCATGGGAAGGCTCCGTACTGGCTGGCTTTGTGTTTAAGCTGATCTCACTTGCACAGCTGCGATTCCTAGAAGCAGGAGCTGCGGCTGCTATAGGAAGGAGAGGTGAGTCTGCCGTTGCTGAGAAGCAGACTCAGCAGTGGCAGCAACTTGAGCGTTTGGATTTTTTTTATTTTTAACTTTTGAAGGCGAAGTGAGGCAGCTGTTTTGGGGGCACTTTTTGCCACCTTTAAAACTTCGCCGCCTGAGGCAGCTGCCTCACTTCGCCACATGATATAGCTGTCCCTGCCTACACCCCTCCTAGGGAACTCCACTCTTCTGACAAATCACTTCTATCTGTGCTCTCCTCTTCTATTTCTAACATCAGACTTCGCTCCTTTCATCTTGCTGCTCCATATGCCTGGAAAAATACCTGAATCCATACGTCAGGCTTCATCTCTGGCACTTTTCAAATCCAGGCTGAAAACTCACCTCTTTGCTGCAGCTTTCGGATCTTGACTCATCTAATCTCCTTTATGTTTCCTTACCATTCCCCCTACATGTATCCTGTATCTACAGCTACTGTGTTGTCTGTCTTGACTAGATTGTAAGCTCTGATGAGCAGGGACCATCTTTTTCATGTGTCTGTACGTCTTGTTGCGCTATACACATGTTCAGTAGTAGTAGTAGTAGATGAAATAAATGACTGCATTATGGAACAACTAGTCTGAGAATCAACTAGAAAGAGAGCTATTTTAGACTTAGAGGTATATTTACTAAAGGGTGGCTGGTAGCACGGGGCTAATGCACTGTTTGCATGTGAAAGTAACATGGCAGGGCTTAGTGGCCACAGTACCAACAGGTGGTCAAGACTGCGGCAGAGCTTTACCAGCCCACTAGGTGTGTCAGTACCACAGAAGTTGTGAATGTGTGGCCATAGCACATGTGCACAGTGAGTGCGCTTGCAATGCACATCCTGCAATTAAAAGCCACAAGTTTATTTATTTAAAGGATTTTGTATTCCGCTTAATAACCTAGGTGGATTACAACAATATGCACAAACTAAACAAATATAACAAACTAACAAATAATAAAATAATAAAGGTGACTTCAGTCTCTGGAATGCATTAGTAGGGTGGCAATAAATTACAGATACACTGCAGACAGTAATAAATGGGCTCCAACTCCACCCACAGGACAGTGGTAATAGGTCAGCGCAGAACAGAGAGGGATGAGGGGGAATAGGCACAACCTAGCAGCACAACTCAGAGCAATGGGGCTAAGTACAAGAGGGTGGGACGTGCAAATCAGGAAAGCAAACGCATGCGGTGTGTCTGTGCTGTGCCCCTAACTATGGGAGATAGGGTGCAAATGTGGCATCTGAAGATGCAGCAGGCCTTGTAAAGGATCAGGCAGGGTGTCCGCAGTGTCCATCATGGGGGACAGGTATATGAACCCCTCCCTTCACCCTGAGCAGCCAAGGTGCCTGTTCACTTAGGTGCAGGGAACATGCACAGTAGTACAAGGCCTCTGGTGTGTGGGGCACAGCCCTTTATTATATGGTTTGTATAATCCCCTAGACATTGTGGAGCCTGTCCTGTGTGTGGGGGTGGAGGGAATGGAGGGATGCTAGTGCATGTAAATCAGCACACAGATACTAGGGAGTAGGGGGAGGGGGCTGCTAGAAAACACATGCTCTGGATAGCCTGCCAGCCACTAACTCTACTCATACAGTCTCACAAAGCATGCCCCATAAAAGGCATCCACCCCTTCAAAGGGGGAGGGGGAGCATGAGGGCACCCATTTTTCTTCCTCACAGGGGAGAGCCCCAGAGAAGAGGCCAAATCAAAGTGAGCACCCCGGCTGACAGAGAAGCAGAGGCCCACCAAACCTTGGGAGCCCACAAAAGCTATGCAGTGCCATGGGATGCCTCAACCCCTGGGCAAGAGACAGGACATCAATCCATGAGCGCCAGCCCAGGACACCCATGTTTAGTGCTAGAAATGATAAACAGTCACTCCGAGCTAGTAGGCCTCAGCCGCATCCTCCCTTGGTCAGGGTGAGGGGCCACAGGGTGAGGGGCCACAGGAACATGTCCATGGCAGTGGCATGCCCCAGAGAGGGGAGGTAAGGGTCTGATGCCACACTATCATGTATGTAGCCAGTATGTGCAACACCTCATTTACATGCCCCAACCCCTGCTGTACTTTGCTGCTTCCAACTGTTGCGATATGTGGTGAAAGTGAGGTGCAGGGGATCCGGGTCAAACTTTCTCCGCATTAGCTTGATAGCGCTGCTGCCCAGGGCTGGCCAAAGGGTTTCTGCTGTCCCAGCCAGAAATGCCAGCCTCACCACCGCCCTCCAAGGCATGCCGTGTCCCCACCCCTGCTGCTGCCGTGCCCCCACCCATGTTGCTGCCGATTCCATATTTGGGGGAGGTGGGTGGCAGTGGCAGTATTTGAAAAGTGGTGGCTTTGTGCTGCTGTTTGTAGCCTGTGGCAGGCCATATGCTGCAGCTTCTGCCTCCCCCCCACCCTCTGACAGTAAATTGCATCGGAGGGGGATGAGAAGTGGCAGGTCAAGGGTGCTGAAGCACATGGCCTGCCACAGACAACAAAGTGGATGGGCCAGCCGGTTCCGGATATGACCCTGCACTGAATATCCAGCCCCAAATTCTTTCTACCTTTGCTGTCTGGCTACTTTGGGGCAGATATTCAGTGCTGGAGCTCATCTGGTGTCCAGTGCAAAATATCCGATTTCACTGGACAATGGGGTGACTATCTGGTTAGTAGTTGAATACTGGACAGCTGATGGGACTGTCCCCGCTCCACCTATAGACCAACTCGGTTTTAAGCAAGAGTCTTTTCTGTGGTCTGAGGGGATAGTGCTACTGAATATACCCCTCCCCCCTTTATTTTTCTGATTGTGTTAGTACCAGTTTCTGGTTTCTGCTTTCTTCTGTCTTCTCTTAACTCTCCACAGTCTCCAGACCATCTGCCACTTCTTCTTTATCCTCCTTTATCACTTTCTCTCCTACACTCATCTCTGACAGTGATCTTTTCCTTTCAGCTTTTTTTCTTTTTGTTCCTCTTTGTGTGTTCAGATTTCACTTTTGCTTCTTACTATTCTGCCCATTATCTTCCTGCTTCTACAGCTTTCTGTCCCTTTTGCTTACCCCAGCTCTCCCATTCCCCAACCTTTTATTCCCCAGCCTTTTGCTAACTCTCCTCTCTCTCTCTTCCACTCCTTGCATCATTTCTTCTCTCTTTCTTTCACTCTCCTTCCCTCCACCCTTCACCTCCTCTGTCTTTTCCTTCCTCTGCCTCGCATCCTCCCTCTTCCATCCAACATCTCAACTCTCTCTGCACCTTTATCCAGTATCCCCCTGTCTGTCCCTATCCCCTCCTATGTCAGCATCTTCCTTCTGCCTTTTTGCTGCCCCCTAGTGTCCAGGATTTCCCCTCTATCTCTCCCTACCTCCAGCATCTTCTCTCTGTCTTCCTATTGTATCCTCCATCCAGCATCTCTCTTATTCCTCCCATCAGATTTAGCATCTCTCCTCTGACTCCCTGCTCCCCCCCCCCCACAACCAGATCAAGCACCTCCCCTCTGTCTTCCTATTCCCCATCCAACTATCTGTAGGGTCCAGTGTCCCTCTTTGAAGAATTTCCTGGGATCCTTGCATGTTGGAGAGGATGTTCAGATAAGTACTGTCCATGTCCTGAAGCAGAACCTGTTTGTGGTGCGGTTCGAAACGCAACAAGTCGTGTTGGCACTTGTATAGCAGATTTTATTGAGTATATAGATGCACGATCAATTAAAGAAGAACAAAATGGACTTGAACGGAGGAAGCTTTTTATAGTGACCTTGAAATTTAGTCCAGCAAAAAATATATTGAGGGAGCATACATTTGAGTATAAGGTTGTTTGTATTACATAGTAGATAACATGAGGAGGGATCTAGCTAAGCTTGAAGAATGGTCTAGAATTTGGCAGCTGGGATTTAATGTTAAAAAATGTAAGGTCATGCATTTGGGCTGCAGCAATCCAAGGGAGCAATACAGTATAGGAGGTGAAGTACTTTTGTCCACTAAAGAAGAGCGGGACCTAGGCGTGGTTGTGTCTGATGATCTTAAAGTAGCTAAACAGGTAGAAAAGGCGACGGCAAAAGCTAGAAGGATGCTTGGGTGCATACGGAGAGGAATGGCTAGCAGAAAAAAGGAGGTGATAATACCTCTGTATAAGTCTTTGGTGCGACCTCATTTGGAGTATGGTGTGCAATTCTGGAGACCGCACCTTCAAAAGGATGTGAACAGGATGGAGTCGGTGCAGAGGGTTGCTACTAAAATGATTAATGGGCTTCATTATAAAGCATATGAGGACAGACTTAAGGATCTTAATATGTACACCTTAGAGGAAAGGCGGGATAGAGGTGATATGATTGAGATGTTTAAATACCTCCGTGGCATAAATGTTCAGGGAGAGAGCCTCTTTCAATTGAAAGCAAGTTCTGCTACGAGGGGACATGGGATGAGGGTGAAGGGAGATAGATTCAGGAGTGATATGCGGAAATATTTCTTTACGGAAAGAGTAGTGGATCCGTGGAATAGTCTCCCAGTGGAGGTGGTAGAGATGAGGACAGTAACTGAATTCAAAAAAGCATGGGACCAACACAGAGGATCTCTAAAGGTAGAAAGTGGACTGTTGTAGTTGTTGTTATGGAAGGACAGACTAGATGGGCCTTGTGGTCTTTTTCTGTCATCATGTTTCTATGTTTCTATGTTTCTATTCAATGGTAGTGGAATCGGCCATGCGAAGAATCAAGAATGCTAAAACACATTCTTCTAATCCTCCTGGCCGGGAATGCAGGACACTCGATGCCTTTGGGCGTCTGCTTTCAATCCTCCATGCTATCAGCCAGGATCAGTTCCTATATTCTTTATATGGGAATGTTCCTGGAAGTTGTCACAAAAGACTTAGAGCTCATTAGCCCTTGTGTCTCTGAGGAAAAAGAGCAGACTACCTTATTCTGGTCAAGCACACCCAGAATGTCTCTAAATTCATGAACTATGCTACCTTTGATTGCTTTGAATGTATTAGCAGAACCTCTGCTATATCCATAGGAGCACATCGTATTGCTTGGCTTCAAGCATCAGACTTAGAATAGTGGGTGCAAGAAAAGCTTGGAAGCATTCTTTGTACAGGAGAAAATCTCTTTGGCAAGGACTGGCAGGACAAGGCTAATCAGCTTGAATCTGAAAATACTACCTTGAACAGACTCTCAAAAGTCTACAGCCAACCCAGCAAAGAAGAAAACATTCAAAAAACCATTTTTCAGCAAGAAAAAGAAACCTTACCCATCTTACACCCATCAAAGCCACTGTCCATGTTCCCCAGAAGGGGCAACAACAGAACAGACAGCAAAGTAAGCCGCGAGCTCAAAGAGCTCAACCGGCCCAACAGACCCAGCCCCTTCAGGGTCTTTGACTTCTACCTAGAGAACTTAGACATTCTGCCCCTGAAAAGTCCAGCACACTTAACCATTCCAGGAAGACTATGCTGTTTTGCCAAAAGATGGCAACAATTAACATCAGAAAACTGGACTCTGTCCATTGTATGACTGGGGTACAAGCTTCATTTTCTCAACTTGCCCCCACTTACAACAATAAAACAGTTCAATTCTCAGACCCCTGCCAGCAACCTTTTGTGGCAGGAGGTCACATCACGTCTCGCTCAAGGAGCAATCGAAGAAGTACTGTCGGAGCTCCCCCGTGTGGCCAGGCAGTTGCCTAGTAGTGTGAGAGGGCTCCGATCGTCCTTTGTATAAAAAGTTAGCCCAATAGCATGAAGTTGTGTCTTAAATAGATTAGAGCCAAGATCAAAGGTCGCAGGAAATTTCTTTTATTCAAGAAATAAGATTTTCCCAACCAAATTAAATTCTTTGGCAAGAATGTTGAAGACTACAAAACATAAAGTTCAGGATACTTCTCCAGTCATAAACGTAAGCCTGGTTAAACAGTCTTTGGCTTGGCTTAGTTTAAACACACCTTTTTCACATGTAAAAATCCTTTACAACAGCAGTCTGTTCGCCGGTCCCCAGGAGGCAGTACAATACTTCACTGTTTGTTTCACAGCTGGTATAGCATAACATTTCCTGGCCCACCAACAGACTTTAAATTTCAATAGTATTTCTTCAAGATACAAGTTATACTTTTAGCTCCTTCCTGGCTTCGTGAACCATGCAGCTTTATCAGCCAAGCAGTCATTGATCAGCCTAGCTAAAAGTTATGGGCTTTTGCATAGAATGTCCTTATTAAGAACTCCTGGGTTTTTTTCTCCAGTTACTAAAACCCTATTCAGTTCCTTATTCTTCTTTGGCACAGATAGCACATTCAATTTCCATATCTGAAACCCCACTTTCATAAAAAGTGTCTCCTAGCTCCATTTCTTCCTCACTGGGCTCTTTCAGATATTTGTTCTCCTCAGCGTCTGCCTGAGGAGCCTTTACACGCTGTAAAGTTTTCAACACTTGTTCCCAATTATGCTTCTCAGTACGTGAGCTAGTGGGGGAAGGGCAGGAAAAGGTTTCCCTATTTAAAAGCTTCTTTAAGGCTTGTAAAGGGCTCACCTTGCCAGTAGTGTGCTGTCCTCCTGTAGGCCCCTTATACTGAGAAGGGCCAGACCAGGAGCTTCTGGAAAATATCTCCTCCTCAGACGAATCTTCCCCTGAGCTCTCCTCTGGCCTTCTCACCTCTCTGTTCCTGTCCTTGGTCAGCTTCCTTCGTCCCAGTGGCGCTGCCACAACTCTGCTTGTCTCAGTGCCTCTGTGTCTGCTTTCAATCTCATCCTCCTTCTGTGCAAGCCTTTTGTGAGTGAAACTTCCCTGCCTAAATGTTTGGGGCTGTCCTATGGCTCTTGACTCCGCCCCCGAACCACTCCCATCTCCTCCCTCGGTCTCCATGGGAACTGGGTGTGTCTCTGGCCCTGCACTCCTCTGCAGGAGATCTTTGGCTTTACTTTGGGTGTTAACCCTTCCTGTGCCTGCAGTTTCTTTGGGTTTAGAAAAAAAAGACTGTTTCCCCTTTCTTTTCCTGCACTCTGAGCCTGCTTCTTCACCACAGTACCCATATCCCAACAGGGTTCGAGGTTTTACTCCCCCTATTTTCTTATTCAAAAGAAGACAGGAGGACACAGGCCTATACTAGACCTCAGAGAATTAAACAAATATTTGTTCCGAGAAAAGTTCAAAATGATTTCCCTTGGGACACTCCTTCCATACCTTCAAAGTCAGGACTGGCTATGTTCTCTAGATCTAAGAGATGCGTACATGCATATTCTCATCCACTCAGATCACAGGACGTTCCTTTAATTCCTGGTCCAAGGAAGGCACTTCTAGTACAGAGTTCTTCCTTTCGGACTGGCCTCTGCTCCAAGAGTCTTCATAAAATGTATGGCAGTGGTAGCAGCATTTATGAGGACTCTGGGAATATTTGTCTTCCCTTACTTGGACGATTGGTTCATTCAAGCATCGACAGCTCCAGAGGCCAGCTTCGCTCTTTCTCAAGCAATAAGCATTCGTCAATACTTGGGACTGGTTGTAAACCTCCCAAAATCTCATCTCACCCCCTCTCAATCTCTCGAATTCATAGGGGTCGTCTAGACACACGGAAGTCAAAGGCTTTCCTGCCACAGCCATGCTGTCTAAATACAACTAGCATCTCAAGCATCTATGAAGGTGTTCCTTACTGCTCGAGAGATGCTTCAACTTCTGGGACATATGGCATCCACTGTCCATGTGGTCCCTATGCTCGCCTCCACATGCGAGCAGCCCAGTGGACCCTATCCTCTCAATGGTCACAGGCCTCGGGTCAGCTAATGGATAAGATCAGAAACACCACACGTCTGATTTCGTCCCTGCAATGGTGGCAATCTCTGGAAAACCTCCTTGTAGGCTCTCCTTTCCAGCAACCTCTATACCAGGCCACCCTAACAACAGATGCATCCAAGATGGGTTGGGGGGCCCACTTGCACGATCTGTCCACTAAGAGTCTCTGGACCCCACAGGAGGTTTCCCTTCACATAAACCTCCTAGAGCTAAGAACCATCTTCAGTGCTATTCAAGTCTTTCAGGCCCATCTCAGCAAAAAGACATTTCTGGTCCAAACTGACAATCAGGTAGCTATGTTCTATGTGAACAAGCAAGGCGGAACAGGCTCTCTATCACTATGCAACGAAGCTTTGTGACTATGCGCCCTCGCCAGAGAGCTGCAAATTCACCTGTTTGCGGTATACCTTCCGTGCATTCAAAACGTATGGGCAGACAGACGCAGTCAAATACTGCTGCCACACGAGTGGTCCCTCCACTCATACCAGCTTGCTCGAGTGTTTCAAATTTGGGGAACGGATATAGACCTCTTTGCAAGCGCACAGAATGCCAAACTTCCTCGATTCTGTTCCAGAATCCCGGCTCACAACTGTCATGCAAGAGATGCTTTCCTACTCCACTGGGGTCAGGACTTCCTCTATGCCTTCCTACCCATTTCCCTCATTCCCAAGACTTTATTCAAACTTCAGAGAGATAGAGGTCGTATGATACTCATAGCTCCACATTGGCCACGACAAACATGGTATCCTCTTCTTCTATGTCTCTCTCAAACCAATCCTCTGGTTGGGGAATGCTCTAGATCTTCTGTCTCAGGAAGACGGATACTTACTGCATTCCAATCCCCAGTCCCTACTTCTCAGGGCCTGGTTAATGAAAGCCTAGAATTCCAGGATATTGACCTTTTTCAACAAGTAAAGGATATCCTTCTGGCTTCCAGAAAACCTTCCACAAGAGGTTCCTATGCTTTTAAGTGGAAAAGGTTCTCTGTCTGGTGTTCACAAAAGTGACTTAACCCCCTTTTGGTGCCTGTAGAGTCACTACTAGAGTATCTACTCCAATTATCAACTTCTGGTCTGAAGACCAATTCAGTGAGAGTCCATCTCAGTGCTATTGCTGCTTTCCATAAACCTTTCGATGGACAACCTATTTCCACTTGTATCAAGGTTTATGAGAGGTCTACTCTTAACAAAACCTCCCATTGAACCACTACCGGTGGCATGGGATCAGAATCTTGTTCTTGGTCAGCTTATGAAACCGCCCTTTGAACCTTTAGCCACTTCAGACCTAAAGTTTCTTTCATGGAAAGTCATTTTCCTAATTGCCATCGCTTCTGCAAGACGCATTAGTGAACTACAGGCGTTAGTAGCTGACCCTCCTTATACAAGGTTCCACCATGATAAAGTAGTCCTCAGGACTCATCCTCACTTTATGCCAAAGGTGGTTTCACCTTTTCATTTAAACCAGTCAGTTTATTTTCCTATATTCTTCCCTAGGCCTCATGCCTCTAGTGCGGAAAGAAATCTTCTTCACACATTGGATTGTAAAAGAGCCTTAGCCTTTAATCTCCAAAAAACTTAGCCACATAGAAAATCTTCTCAGCTTTTTGTGACTTTTGACTCTAGTCATTTGGGACTTCCAGTTTCCAAAAGAACTCCGTCAAATTGGATTGCAGATTGCATATCCTATACTTATCAGAGTAAAGGACTTTCTCTCGAGGGCCATGTCACCACTCACAATGTGAGAGCAATGGCAGCCTCAATGGCTAACCTTCGTTCTGTGTCTGTTGATGACATCTGCAGAGCAGCCACTGGGGCTTCGGTAGACACCTTCACAGCCCACTACTGCTTAGACAAGGACTCCCGTCGGGATGCCTCATTTGGCCAGGCTGTTCTCCAGCATCTCTTCCATACTTAATACAACTCCTACCCACCGTTCACGGATGCCAGAGGTCCATGGGAGGAAGCATGACCCATCTCACCTGGGTTCGCAGCTTGCTGGGGTCACCCCTTGGCATCTTTCAGCTGGGGAGTCCCCATATGTGAAGACTACATTCCTGCTTGTTCCTGGAGATAGCGTAGTTACTCACCTATAACAGGTGATCTCCGGGAACAGCAGGAATTTAGTCTTCACAACCCACCCACCTCCCCTAGGAGTTGTCTCTATCTATCTCTTTCTCTACTTCTCTCCTTTGGTCTCAGCTATAAACTCAACTGAAGTGAGAGAAGTACAGAGGCGGGAAGGCAGCACGCATGCATTGTGGGGTGCTCCCAAAAGCGTTCCTATTGGACGCTGGGGAGTGTTCCCGTGCGGGCTCCGTCGGTACTGACGATACCCATATGTGAAGACTACATTCCTGCTATTCCCGGAGATCACCTGTTACAACTACGCTATATTGTCACACAAGGGGGAGATTGAGTGTAGTTCAGTTTTAATCTCTAGCTCTGCCCTTGATTCTCTTAAGGCAAGCCACTTTGACAGTAATTTTGAAATGGGAAGGGTTTTGCAGTCCCATGGGTACAAACTGCAAGCACATTTTCAGAGGGAAAATGCAGATCAGTGAGGAATGGGACTCTTTTTTTGGTGCAGGTGCAAATGAATATGTAGTAAGACTGTGAATGAAATCCCCAAACCTAACCCCGCCCCTTTTTTGCCTTACTAAATTAGCCATAATTTAACCAGAGGGAATAATTCTGCCTGCAGTGCGGTTGGAAGATACAGACACCCTATTTCTGCAGGTAAAATGGCATTCCACCTGTGAAAGAGACTTTTGAAAATGACCTTATTTACCCCACTCATGTCCCATCTTAATCCCTGACTCTGCTTCTCACTCTGTGTGACGCTGGAATGGGTTATTTTATCTTCTTGTGCCTGAATTCTAATCCCTGGTTTGGCCCTTAAAGTTCATCATGTGCTCTTTGGGCAAGTCACTTCTCCTAGGACAAGCAGGATGAGTCAGCCACACCTGTTGACATCATCCGACGGTGCCATGGATACGGAAGTGCTCTCCCAGAGCTCAGAAAGGTGAGCCTTTCTGAGCATGTGCTGGATGCTCCCACCTCTGGGCCCACTCTTACCTGGCAGAGTCTTTGTTCTTCCGCCCTGCCATTCAGACGGAATTTCTGCTCTCCCTTCTAGGGTTGCCAACTGGCTCCAGATGCGCCCGACAGGTTCGATCCAGTCCTGGGTTTACCTCATTGCATGCAGGGATATGTAGTTCTGATTTCTCCATTGCACTCCATAAGAAAAGGAAAATTACAAGTAACTGCATGCAATGGGGTAAACCCAGGACTGGAGCAAGCCTGTCGGGCGCATCTGGAGCCAGTTGGCAACCCTACTCCCTTCAAACATCTACAATGGACAAATAAATTTCGCTAAGAAAAGCAAGGATAGATCAGAGAAGACAAGCAAGCCTGGCTTTAAGAAATGTCCACGCTGCTCAAAAAAGATGAACTCCACCGATACCCATGATCGCTGTCTAAGGTGCCTAGGGAAAGATCACCGCAAGGAGGACTGCCCACATTGTGCCCAGATGTCCCTCAGGGCCCGTCGCACTCACAGCCATGCCTTTTGGACTTATTATCAGGCAAGGACTCACCCTTCGGAGCAGAACCCCCTGCTTTATCGGCACCCAGCACCAGCGGAAAGAGGAAGAAGCAACTGGCAGCTCCTGGGTCTTCCGACCACATGGTTTCATAGATGGCCGCCACCCAAGATTCATCTGCCGCCGCCGCACCCTCGACCCGGGACGTGCCCTTAGAGGCCTCCATCCTCGGTCCGGTTGCAAGATCTCCTGCTCATGCTCCTGCTGCTCCTCCGGTCTGGAGTAGAAGAGCCTCCTGCAGGGATGAAGAACTGCTGCTCCATAATGGCACTGATCACCAGTCCCCTGCCAAGGCTCCACCCAAAGACTGTACGATTGGCTGACATCACAGTGACATCATCAGTGACATCGGCCATCATGGCGCCAGCTGGGAAACGAGCCGCATCTGCCCACCCTGGGCCAAGAGGGCTCCCTCTCCTCGGTGCCGGCACAGGCGCCGCTCTCACAGCCATGCAGTCAGCAGCCCCTCCTACAGCAGCAGTGGGGAAGATGACAGAAGACGCAGATGCCAGGAGAGGCGCCCCTAAAGCAGCTCCCTCTCTCCTGCAGCACATTCGCCACCACGAAACAACCGGAGGAAGGACTCTAGGGAACAACAGAGGTACCACACACCCCCACCCTCTGCTCCTGCTTCCTTTGACCCAGAATGCCCCCAGAAGCCATAATGAGCCTGTGGAAATCCTTCGTATCTCAGAATTTTCCCACTCAGAGCTCCCAGGCACCCCTACCTCGGCCAGCAACACCAAGCATGCGGATCCCGACGCCTCACAGGTCTTCCTCGCATATCGGATTCTCGCCGGAGTCTCTCTCTTCAAGGAGCGAAGCTGAAGAGGCGGCGGTGCATTTATCTTCGTGTAGCCCCTCTCCCGCAAACAGTAACAGACAGATTCCCTCAGAGCCCTCTCCAGGGCCCCCGCTCCCACCCTCACCACTGGAGGACTTGACTTATCCTAAATTCCTCCAGAAGCTATCTTTGTACCTGGCTCTTAACCCTGCGGACATACCAGACTCCAGGAATGAGGTCCTAGGGCTACTAAAGTACCTGGATGTGCCCAGATCCTTGGTTTCCATCCTGATCCACCACCTCCTGCTGGACACTCTCAACCGCAACTGACAGATGCCTGCGTCCATCTCAGCCACATCCAAGGCAGTTTTCTCTCCTCTTCTGGGAGACCTGAGCGAATTTGGTAAGCACCTCATCCACTCCAACATTGATGCTGCTTCCAGAGGGGCAGCTACAGCTATTGTGGCAAGACGCACTGCCTGGATCCATGCTTCTGGCCTCAGAGAAGACACACATGAGCATTTGGTGGATGCTCCTTGCACTGGGGACAACCTTTTTGGAGCAAAGGTGAAAGAGACGGTCAGCAGTATGAAAGAACACTTCGACACCCTCCAGACCCTAGCCTCCGATGGCCTCAATAGGAGCTCCAGCTCCAGGAAGTCGCAAGGAACTTACTACCGAAGGCCTTGACAACCAGCCAGGAAATACCAGCCCCACCAGAAATGGCAGGCGAAACGCTCAAACTACCACTCCTACCACTCTACCTACCAGCCATACAACCAGAAACCACGCACCAAGGAACACAGGCAGCAGAAACAAGCCTCAACCTCGGGGAAAAGCACACCATCCTTTTGACGGTGCAATACCCACACGCCTGCTGGTAGGAGGACGCATGGCCTTCTTCAAGGAGGCATGGGGGAAAATCACCACAGACAAGTGGGTCCTGCGTATCATTGGACACAGCTACCTTATCCATTTCATATCTACTCCCCACCAAAAGTCCATTCCTCACTGCTGCACGCCAGTCCATCTCCATGACATCCTGTCCCACGAGATCAAGGCTCTCCTGGACTCCAAGTCAATAGAGCTCGTTCCCCAAAAAGAAACAGGGAATAGTTTCTACTCAAGGTACTTCATGGTCCCAAAGAAGTCAGGGGGACTGTGCCTGATCCTTGATCTGCACCATCTCAACAAATTCATCCACAAGGAATGCTTCAGGATGTACTCCCTAGGGTCCATCCTCTCCCTCATTCAACAGAATGATTGGCTAGCCTCTCTGGACTTGCAGGTTACCTATGCCCACATCCCCATCCATCTAGCACACAGGAAATTGCTGCGCTTCCGCATAAGGGACAACCACTACCAATACAAGGTGCTCCCTTTTGGCCTCTCCCCGGCCCCCAGGGTGTTCACCAAATGTGTTGCAGTGGCAGCAGCTCACCTCTGGAGGTCCGGCATCTGTGTTTTTCCTTATCTGGCTGATTGGCTAATTGCAGCACCCTCCAGATCTGCAGCAGAGGAAGCGGTGCACGACATCACCACATTTCTATCCAACCTTCGCTTCCTAGTCAACGTCAAAAAATCGCAGTTACAACCCAAGCAAGCACCGGACTTCATTGGTGCAACGCAATGCACATGCCAAGCAAGGGCTTTCCTCCCCTCGTCCTGGGTGGACACAATCACATACCTTGCACGGCAGGTTTCTGCGGCCAAGGAAGTAACTGCCAGAGCGCTCTTATGGCAGCAACTACACATGTGATCCAACTCACCAGATGCCACATGAGGAGCCTACAGTGGCATCTCCGCCGCCACTGGAACCAGCGGTCGTAGCCCTTGTCACAATGGATAAGTATAGACCAGAAAATACGGACATCCTTTACTTGGTGGATGTGCAGGACATACCTCTCCCTTGGCAGGCCCCTCAAGGACTCTCCGCCCAATCTAATCATCACCACAGATGTCTCCAAGTGGAGTTGGGGTGCTCATCTTCTGTACCTATGCACACAAGGAGCGTGGACGGCTCAAGACAGCCGGCTCCACATCAACCTGCTGGAGCTGAGAGCCATCAGATACGTGCTCCAAGCCTTCCAGTCACTCCTGGACAACAAAATGGTCCTGATTCAGATGGACAACCAAGTCGCCGTGTTCTGCATCAACAAACAGGGTCTCTCCAAACACAATTATATCACCAAACCCCCTGTGAAACAAATTCAACTTTTTTTGTTGGATAATACCGGAAAGGGACATGGACTGAAAACCATGTTCTCCACATGGCTATATCCTATTTAATCATTATGGTTAAAAAAACTCAAGAAATCATCTCAAAAGTAGTATTTTGTTACTTAGCTGATTTGAGAACTGAAGCACGACGTGCACGTTTCGGGTAGGACACCCTGTTTCAAGTGCTAACATGTCATGTGTAAATCCTTGATAGAACGCTGTGAAACAGCTGTTTCTTAAGAGGACAGAACTTATGTGAATGGCTATACTCTGCCTTCAGTCAATCAGACAACCAATTGGAACAAGAGGAAATTCCCACCAATCAGGGAGTACCTCAACCAATCGGATGACGTCAGACAAAACTCGTCCATTCAACTTCTTTATTGAGCCCGGTGGGATGAACGGTGCCTAAACGAAAGATCCAAGATTGTTCTAAACGTTGAAGTTTATTGACTCGATCACCTCCTCGAGGATCAGGAGGAACAAAATCAATGACAGTCCAACGTAGGTCCTGGTATTGGTGTTGAAATCGCTGACAGTGATCCACCTTGGGGGCTGTCTCCACATGTAAACGCAATCGTGAAGCATGCTCACCCATTCGCACCTTTATAGCCCGTTTTGTGCGGCCCACATAAACTAAGGGACAAGAACATTGAACTAAATAAACTACAAAAGTTGTAGTACAATCCATCTCCCATCTTCTCCGATAAGGTCGACCAGTCAAAGGATGAATCCAATGTAGTCCTGTCAAGGACAAGGCACAATGCATGCAGTTGTGACAGATATCATGTCCTCGATGTTGAAATGGTGGAACCAGAGGTCTATCGATCGGTAAAGTGGTTTGAGCCACAAGATCACCAAGATTAGCTCCTCTTGAAAATGCTATCATGAATGATCGACGAAAACAAGGAAGAAGTTCCAGCACTGCCCAATGTTTACGTAGAATAGCTGCCACAGCTGTGCTGAATGACATATATGGCAAAATGCCGACTAGAGGTTGTAGTGATGGTAATTCTGGAGAAGGGGGTTCGCTGAAAAACCAACCATTCACGATGCGTGTATAATGCCCTACGGTATGCTAGACGAATAACTTTATGGGGATACCCCCGAGCCTGTAGTCGTTGACCAAGTTCCGCTGCATGAACTTTAAAATCATCCAGAGTATCAATATCAAAGTTTCCATCCACAATCCTTGAAAAGAGGCCTTCCGTATGGTCAATTTCTACGGATTCGACGCATATGTTCTACTCTGGATGATTTTAAAGTTCATGCAGCGGAACTTGGTCAACGACTACAGGCTCGGGGGTATCCCCATAAAGTTATTCGTCTAGCATACCGTAGGGCATTATACACGCATCGTGAATGGTTGTTTTTTCAGCGAACCCCTTCTCCAGAATTACCATCACTACAACCTCTAGTCGGCATTTTGCCATATATGTCATTCAGCACAGCTGTGGCAGCTATTCTACGTAAACATTGGGCAGTGCTGGAACTTCTTCCTTGTTTTCGTCGATCATTCATGATAGCATTTTCAAGAGGAGCTAATCTTGGTGATCTTGTGGCTCAAACCACTTTACCGATCGATAGACCTCTGGTTCCACCATTTCAACATCGAGGACATGATATCTGTCACAACTGCATGCATTGTGCCTTGTCCTTGACAGGACTACATTGGATTCATCCTTTGACTGGTCGACCTTATCGGAGAAGATGGGAGACGGATTGTACTACAACTTTTGTAGTTTATTTAGTTCAATGTTCTTGTCCCTTAGTTTATGTGGGCCGCACAAAACGGGCTATAAAGGTGCGAATGGGTGAGCATGCTTCACGATTGCGTTTACATGTGGAGACAGCCCCCATGGTGGATCACTGTCAGCGATTTCAACACCAATACCAGGACCTATGTTGGACTGTCATTGATTTTGTTCCTCCTGATCCTCGAGGAGGTGATCGAGTCAATAAACTTCAACGTTTAGAACAATCTTGGATCTTTCGTTTAGGCACCGTTCATCCCACCGGGCTCAATAAAGAAGTTGAATGGACGAGTTTTGTCTGACGTCATCCGATTGGTTGAGGTACTCCCTGATTGGTGGGAATTTCCTCTTGTTCCAATTGGTTGTCTGATTGACTGAAGGCAGAGTATAGCCATTCACATAAGTTCTGTCCTCTTAAGAAACAGCTGTTTCACAGCGTTCTATCAAGGATTTACACATGACATGTTAGCACTTGAAACAGGGTGTCCTACCCGAAACGTGCACGTCGTGCTTCAGTTCTCAAATCAGCTAAGTAACAAAATACTACTTTTGAGATGATTTCTTGAGTTTTTTTTAACCATAATGATTAAATAGGATATAGCCGTGTGGAGAACATGGTTTTCAGTCCATGTCCCTTTCCGGTATTATCCAACAAAAAAAGTTGAATTTGTTTCACAGGGGGTTTGGTGATATAATTGTGTTTGGAGAGATCATTTGGATATCACTAATTTGGGGGCTTTTTCTGTTCAACAAACAGGGTGGCATTATCCATCTGCAGGGAGGCTCACATAATATGGGAATTTGCATGATCCAAGAGCTGCCACCTCCACTTTCCAGATGAACAAAAACACCTGGCGGACAAGCTCAGCCACCAATTGCTACCCCACGAATGGTCCCTCCACCCGGAGATCACAGCCTCTCTCTTTCAAAGATGGGGAGAGCCGCAGATAGACTTGTTCGCACACCCAAACAATGCAAAGTGTGCAGAGTTTTGCTCCAGACACCCGGCGGAGCGGATGCATTCCATGTTCACTGGGGGAACCACACACTCCTGTATGCCTATCTCCCTATGCCGCTCATCTCCAAGATCCTGCAGAAGATCATCACCGACAGTACCTCAGTAATCCTCATCACTCTGTTCTGGCTGAGACAGATGTGATTCCCCTACCTCCAACGCCTCGCCCAGGACCCCCCGGTGTGCCTTCCCATGCACCCGGACCTCATCACCCAAGACAAAGGGGAAACTAGACACCCCAATCTCTCTGCCCTCGCATTGACTGCCTGGAGGTTGAGAGGGCACGCCTATCCAACCTGAACCTCACTACAGACATCCAACATGTCATCCTGGCCGCCCGGAGGGACTCGACTCGACGATCCTACCCACTAAAGTGGGACAGATTTGATGCTTGATACAGAACAGCAGGGGTCAGTCCCCTCTCCTGCCCCCTACTGCAGGTGCTCCAGGACCTGTCCTCCCTCTCGCAAACTAGTCTCCAAACGTTATCTATCAAGGTTCATTTAGCGGCTATTGCAGCTTTACATGACCACCTGGATGGGCATCCTATCTCCACACACCCTCAGGTATTGCACTTTATGAAGGGCCTCGCCAACCTGAGACCACTGGTGAGCAAACTAGTACCCTCCTGGGACCTCAACATAGTGCTTGAGCAGCTCACAAAGAACCCCTTTGAACCGCTGGAGGAGGCTCTGCTCAAGTTCGTCACATGGAAAACACTGTTCCTCATTGCCATCACTTCAGCCAGGAGGGTGAGCGAACTCTTGGCGCTAGTAGCACACCCTCCATACACCATACTTCATCCCAATCACGCATCCCTGCGAACCCACCCCAAGTTCCTACCCAAGGTGGCATCGCACTTTCACATCAACCAGACCATTGAGCTCCCTACCTTTTACCTGGAACCACATAATAACCCAGAAGAATGCCGCCTACACACCCTGCTTGTCCTAGGAGAAAATGGAGTTACTTACCTGTAACGGGAGTTCTTTGTGGACAGCAGGATCAGTCAGCCACACATTCCCCCCTGCCTCCCCTACGGATGAAGGCACAGTGGTCTGCTATGTCTCTAGGTGGGCCACGTCCCTACCAGGCAAACAGACAAGAGACAAACGTAAGCTCGGCACAAACTGAGCCAGGTAGGGGAAGGCCCGGAGGTGGGGGCATCCAGCATGTGCTCACCTTCCTGAGCTCTGGGAGAGCACTTCCATCGGATGATGTCACCAGGTGTGGCTGACTGATCCTGCTGTCCATGGAGAACTCCCGTTACAGGTAAGTAACTCCGTTTTTTCTTCGTCTGTCCCAGCTTTAATCCCTTGCTCTGTCCCAATTATGTGTGACCTCAGGACCAGTTGTTTTCTTTCTCCCCAGCTCTAATGCCTGACTCTGCCCCTGACTGTGCATGACCTCACTGCGAGTTGCTTTTTCTCTCTGTTTTACTTTCTTCCTCTGTTGAAGCTTTTCTCTATTATTATCTGAGCTTCAAGAAAAGCAGTTTCGAAGCGGTTTATATACACTTTCTTTTTGCTCTGAATTACCCTTTTTAAAGAATCAAAAATCTGTAGAGACAAGTCAAGCAGTGTCCAAAATCACCCCTAGATTCCCAACCCCCCTTTTATGTTCCTTCAGGAAAATGAGGTCTGGGGCTCAGGCCCTTTTTGACTTAGGGAAGCCAAAATCATTTTGCTAGATGGTTCATGTCTGCAGTGGAGGAAGGGAGGGAGGAAGGGGCCTGGTGGCCTGGAGATCCTTAAGCAGTGGCACGGATGTGAACACAGCACATACCATTGCCCCCTCCCCCCCCCCCGTACTGCTGTGGTCAGAAGACAGTTAATAAACGCACATTAAGGGGTATGTTTACTAAGCTGTGATGGGGTTTTGCAGCTAACACAGAGCGATAGCTGCAAAGACCCGACGTTAGCTGCAAAAGTTCTGTGGTATCTGCAGGAGGCATTTCCAACGTTTCTTCTGCAGATACCGTGGAGAAAACGCAGGCTTTGCAGAGGATAGCTTTGCAGATGCAGTTATTGCTACCCATTGAGATGATGGTAGCAGAATCCATGAAGTCTGCAAAGAAAGCAACTAGCACGCGATGAAAAAGCCCGCGGAAGCTGCTCCAAATTGGAATGCTCACCTTCCGCCCACTTTTGCAGGCAATGCAGTTACTGCAGAAAAAGGCCCGTGGTAGCTGCACTTCTTACACATTAGCTGCTACTGACAGGGGTTAATTCTATGTTAGCCTCATGTTAGCAGCTAATGCCCTTTAGTAAACATGCCCCTAAGATAACTGCATTCAGACTCGTAAGAGGAGATGAAATATAACCACCTTCTCTCTCCCTGCCTTTCCTGAATCCACTTGAACATGTCCATTCTTTCTTCTTGCTCTAGAGAGTCTAGACACTTGGCAGGTGAGCCCTGCACCCGCTGTAGAGTAACTATCGGCTATTAATGGAAGAAATGTATTTGTCCTGTTCTGAGAGAGAGGAGGAAACAGAGGGATAAATGAGGCTTATCGATGCTGTGTGCTCCTCAGTGTTGCTGTATAATGTGTGAGAGAAGAGAAACAGGGATTATTTTGGAGAGGATAAGGATCATCAATGCTGTGTGCAGCTCAACACTGCTGCATAATGTGAGAGGAGAAGGGATTATTGTGGGGAGGATGTGGATCATCGATGCTGTGTGTTCCTCAGAGATGCTGCATAATATGAGTGAGGAGGAAGATGGATTATTATGGAGAGAATGAGGATGGCTGATGCCGCGCACTTAGCAGTACTGCTGTATCATGAGAAAGAGGAGGAGAAAGAATTATTTTCAAGAGAATGTGGATCATCGATACTGTGTGCATTTTAGCACTGCTACATAATGGGAGAGGAGGGATTATAGTGGAAAGAATGAATAAGGTGAGAGAGAGGACTAAAGGGATTATTATGGAGAGGATGAGGATCATCAGTGCTGTATGCTTCCGAGTTATGCTGAATAAGGTGAGAGAGCAGGTACAGGGATAATCATGGAGAGGATGGATGCTGTGTGTTCCTAAAGTGAGAGAGAGCGATTACTGTGGAGAAGATGTGGCTCATCAATACTGTGTGCTCAATGCTGCTGTACAGCATGAGAAAGTAGAGGTATTTTTATGAAAAGAATGAGGATTATCGATGCTGTGTGCAGTTCAGCACTGCTGTGTAGTATTTCACAGCTCTCACACCAGTCTACCGTCCTCCCTCCCTCTGTCATCTCTCCCCTTTTCCTGGGTGTTTCCATAGAGACCGTGTGCCGCTTGTCCAGTTCTAGCTATCAATCTGCATTATAAAAAGAAAAAAAAAATGTTTTTCCCCTCGGTGCGCAACAAAATGTCATTTAATGGGTTTCTTTTTTGTTTTGTTAACTTTTCTCCTTTTTTTGCTTCTTCTGAAAACTAGGAATTTTCTGCCCTGCGGGAGACAGTTCTTTCTTTCTCCTTTTTCTTGGTTTTAGCAAAATGCAATTTTTTTCTTTCCCATCTGTGTCGAAGGATTGTGAGGTGGCTGGAGGGAGAGAATGACGCATCATCAGTGACCATCTTGTATGCTTTGATGTTGACCTGGTGCTGGGGGTCAGACCCATCCAGTCCCCTCCAGCAGTGGGCCCCAACGATAGCCCTATAGAGACCTTTCCCTTTCTTTTTTCCTTCCCCTCTGAATTCATGCTGGCACATTTTAAAGCCACAATAACAGTCCCCAAGTAGCTTACTGCTTGGGGGATAAAGTGATTCAAAGTGATGTTCCTTATGTTTAGCGGTATATTAAGTTAATAAACCATAAACCCAAATCAGGGCACGATAAGTGTTAGACCCAGGAAATGAAAGTTTTCTAACTTCCATCTTCTCACCTTCCCCTCTCCTCAGCGTCCCATCTCCCATCCAGTCGGCCACCTGGTAAATAACTTATTCTGCATTAATCTTCACCCTCCTCCACCTTCCCTCTAGAGCTCCTTGCAAAACCCATAAGAAAGGGTATTTAGATCCTATTATCAAATAATCAATACTTCATTTTCTCTTCTGCTGTTCTGTCGGAAAGGGATGTGGAAGGGAGGCGTAAAATACTGGAGAGCCTGCTTTAAGGCAGTGGAGAGGGTCAGGGAGACTAGAAATTGGAAAGCAATGCCTGTAAGCAGGACAAGTTCTGAGGGGACAGCAAACAGCAGCAGCTTCAAAGCCCAGCAATAGATCCCGACGGCCACACAAACTCAAAGAGCCGTCAACGGTGCATTCTTCCACCTGCAGGGAGAGTGGGTCCGCACCTACATCCAAAGCAACGTTTAAGATTTAAAAGTACGATGCCCAGCTATGCATTTTTATGAGTTGTTGTGGGAGGGATGGTGTTGGGATGATCATGATTGCTGAATTTAATTATCAAAATATCAGGGTGGGTGGGTGTGTGGTGGGGGAGGGGGTATATAAGGCTGAAGGTTTTCTTGGTGCACCCACTACCCTTGCAGTGGCCCTTCTGCAACTCTCTCTGTCCTCTCCTCTCCCCTTCCTTCTCTTTCGGCGTGCTCTGTGTGTCCAGGGAATCACATTACCTAGCCCATCATGTGTGTATATAGATAGATGTGGTATGTGAATACACCCGCTAAATGGGGTTTGGCTCCACCTTTGCTCCTCCCCAATAGTGGCCCCTTATTTGGATAAAAGCTGGCTGTTTAGCAAATGAAATTACCCGATTTTATCTGTAGGATAGCTGGATAAGGGAGTTATACTTTCACCCATCAACATACACATAACTTGTTTTCAATATCAGGTCCTACAGGGATAATATTCGGTCCATGGTGGTCTGAATTCTTTCAAAAATGCTGGCCATGGTGGGTAAATAAAAAAAATCCAAATAATCCTGGATAATGGCAAGAGCTGGATTTTTAGATTTAGTGGTAAGCCCCAGCACTATCTAGATAGCCATGTTCCCGTGAAACCGTGGGAGTCCTCCACCCACACAACTGCAAGTGGGGGAAGGGCCTGCTCCTTGTGACTAAACACATGATATTGCAGCATCTCCCCCCACCAGCAGCATGACGGTGGAGGACTCCTGCGCTGTGCAGTTTCCCAGGAACATTCCCTTTGAGCAGCAATGTCCAGCAGCTCTCTACAGAGGCATTTCATATAGCACTACTTGTGTGCCATCGAACTGAGATGCCAACTCCTGGTGACCCATTGCCTGGGTTTTTTTGACAAGGTGCAACTGCAATTAGATTGCCAAGCCTTTCTTCTGTACAGTAAGCCTACAGTATCTGGTATTCCAAGGTGGTCTCCCATCCAAGTATGAACTAGACCCAACCCTGCTTAGTTTCCAAGATCAGGCACATTCAGGGGGGCGTGCTCATAGTATACTTTTTTGCTGTCCTAAATTATGTAGATTGTTATTAAGATGGCGGTGCTGAAAATTGCTGCTGTCCAGATAAATGCTTGCTGCTTCTTGATGACAACAAATCGCTGAATTACAAGAAGAACGATTTTTTGTCAGACAAGTCACTTAAACCAGCTTAACACATAGCCAATCACCACTTTAATCCGTAACATATAGCATCAAAACAATTTTAAAATCTGTATATCCAAAACATGCCTTCAAAATGTTATATAGGCATCAACAATTACGCAGCTTGACACAGGGCTGTATGTCAAATCCCATACAAAATCAACCAGCTATGCATCAGAGTAGCACCATATACTTTATTTACCTGTAAAGCAACTTTTCTTCAAAACAGTCACACTGCAGAAAAGAAGATTTCCACCCAACAATCATTCTCTTAAAAATGTGATGTACTGTGTTCCCTGCAGCCTAGGTGAACAGCCACCTTTGGTGCCTCGGGGTGAGGGGGTCCATATCCCTGTCCTCCCATGATGGACACCATGGATATCCTGTCTGATCGCATATATGGCCCCCTGCATCTCCAGATGCCATATTTGCACCCTAATCACCTATGGTTGGAGACGCAGCACATAATCTCTGCATGTGTTTGAATTTCTGATTTGCATGCCCCACCCTCTTGTACTTAGCCCCTATGCTCTGAGTTGTGCCGGCTGTTCCATCCACTCCCGGTCATGCTATTCTGGACTGGATAGTTGCTACGTTCCTGTATGGGTGCTAGGGGCACAGGTCTTACTGTCCACGGTGAATCTGAGGCCCACAGACATCCCAATGTTATGCTTATAGCTTTCTATTTCCTGATGCGTGTTGAGACCGTGTTTACTGCGCACATGCGCTAGAACCGTGCATTTGCTACTAGTGCACTAGAGACGTGACTAGCACGGTGGTAGTAGTGGACCGCTGCCATGCCCCTTGTGTCTACCATTACTACGCTTCGGCACAGTAGTAATATGTGAATTCTGCACGTTAATCCCGTGCTCCCTACCGCATTTTAGCAGACATGCCCCTTAGATTGTAAGCCCTCTGGGGACAGAAAAATCGCCTACTGTTCCTGAATGGAAAGGCGTGAGTTAAATACTAATAAATAAATGAATGTGACTCACCGAACTTCTGAGAAAAGGCATGAACTAAATCCAATTCCCTTATCCAGTTAGTATGTAGTCCATGTTGGTGGGGGGAGGTACTGTAATATTGCATTTTTAGTCACTAGGAGCAGGTCCTGCTACTGGAGAAGTCCTTTTAAATCTGGCCTTCATTTGTTTATCTACCCAAAGTGGTAGGGAATCAGATAGGAAGACAACTGGGCACACGATCGGTCTTCATCTGCCCTGTGGTACTGTATGTGTTTGTATAAATATTGCTGTCTGTAACTTGCTAAAGTTCCTACGGAGGAATAGAGGGAGATCAAAAGGCCCATTTTAGATAGTACCTGCAGATCGGAACTGAGACATTGAGGATGGAATGTAGTGGGTTCTGATGGTATTTTAGAAGTTTGCACATGGGAAAAATCAAAGGCGGAAACCTGAAAACGTATATGTTTACGTCCTGGTATGTCACAACTTGCTCATGTAAATGCCAGCGCTTGCTCGCGTTTGCCAGCCATTTTTGCAAACGTTTAGATATGTAGCTGCTGTTAGTTAGAACTATCACAACTATGTTTCACTCATTTCAGTTTAAACCGGGTGGAGGGGGGCATTAAGGCCAAGCCCAGATCATGCCTCCGATATGCTCCCTTGAAACTTTCATGTTCTGCGGCTATCCACGTGTAACCTGGACCCTTTCTAAATGGCCATTTCCATGTGAATTTTCCTGATTGTACGCATGTGAATCATGAGTAGGGCTTCCAGAATAACCCTCTCCTCAAATGGTGGTGAACAAATAATTAAAGAAATAATTGCTACTATGCTTGGAAGAGGTGTGGTGAGAATGGGCCTGATGTATCTTTAAATTACTCACTGACACTTACCGTGTGTGTTTATTTTTTTGTGTTGCAGAACAAAGTTCTTTAGTGCAGCCGCCATGGGAAAGTACCATCTCCGTCTCTGTTTTGGGGTAAATTTTCAGCCGGCACGGTCACTGGGCTTAATTTAGGACATCTATTGAGCAACACTGCTCCGTATAAGTAGTGGTACTGAAAATACTGCACCAGCACAATCCTGTTACTTAGTCACGCTGAAGATAACTTATTACCGCTAAATGGATCACTTCGAGCATGGCCTCAGCCCCTTCCTTTACTTGGCCCCTTTTAACAATAGATAATATTTGACCATTTGGTGAGTAAAATTGCCTGGAATTATCTGGATAACTTCTGAAAACATAGATAGGTGAGTTATTTGTTTGCCATAGGTTGCTTTGAATATCGGCCCCCTGGTTTTTTTCCCATTTCTTTTCCCCTTCCCATCTTTCGGTCTCCATTAAATTTCAGAGATTATTATTACTTACAGTTGTTGTGTGCTGTCGAGTTGATGCCGACTCCTGGTGACCCTGCAGATAGTTGTGACTATCCCCTGGGTTTTACATACTATAGGTGCCCATCAAAACTGACAGGAAAAAAATGCATTTAACCAGCAGAAAAAGCAGGCACACATGACCCCTGCTACTTCCCCTGGGCTAAAAGCTACTTTTGTGTATGTGGGACTTTGAAGGTCAGATTTTCAAAGGAAAAGCCCTGTGGCAAATTTCCCTTTGAAAACGAGCTTGCAGGCTAGTGGATAACATGCTTACAAAACTGTCTTGAAGTGTTTGGTAGCTAAATCATTTTAATTGTGGTTCAAGGGCTGTTAAGGGACAGGTGTTAGTAGGGTACTGAGTGTAGACACTAAGGAACTAGAGTCATAAGAACATAAGATGTGCCACACCGGGTCAGACCAAGGTCCATCAAGCCCAGTTTCCTGTTTCCAACAGTGGCCAATCTAGGTCACAAGTACCTAGCAGTTTCCCTAAAAAATACAGCTTCCATAATGCTTGTATTGGGGCAAGCAGTGGATATCCCGGTCCCCTTTAATAATGGTTTATGGACCTTTCCTCCAGGAACTTGTCCAAACCTTTTTTAAACCCGGCTATACTAACAGCTTTTACTGCATCCTCCAGTAACGAAGTCCAGAGTTTGATTACCGTTGAGTGAAAAAATATTTTCTCTTATTAGACGGGTTACACTGTAGCTTCATTGCATGTCCCCTAGTTTTTCTACATTTTGATGGTGTAAACAATCAATTTACATTTACCTTTTCCACTCCATTCATTAATTTATAGACCTCTATCATATCTCCCCTCAGCCGTCTCTTTTCCAGGTTGAAGAGCCCTAACCTTTTTTAGCCTCTTCTCAAAGGGGTATCCTTCCATTCCCTTTACCATTTTGGTGACTCTTCTCTGTACCTTGTTCTAATAACACTATATCTCTTTTAAGATACGGCAACCAGAACTGCACAAAATATTCAAGTGTGGTAGCACCATGGAACAATACAGAGGCATTATAATATCCTTTGTTTTATTTTCCATTCCTTTCCTTATGATACCTAGCATTCTATTTGCTCTCTTGGCTGCCACTGCACACTGGGTAGAGGGTTTTGATATGTTATATATTTAACAGTTTTTTATGCTGCTTTATCATTTCAATCAAAGCTGTTTACATTGTAACTTACAGTAAACTTGGTAATGTACAATAAACAAAGACATTGATAACTTGGATTTTTCTGAGCAATGGAGGGTTAAGTGACTTGCCCAAGGCGTGCTAGTGGGAATTGAACCCTAGTCTCTTGGTTCATAAGCCAGTGTTCTAACCATTAGGCTACTCCTCCACTACATCAGCCACAATGATGCCTAAATCTTTTTCCTGGGTGGTGGTTCCCAATGTGTCAGTCAGAGTCCTCCCTGGGGATAAAGCACGGTTACTTACCTGTAACAGGTGATCTCTGGGAACAGTAGGAATTAGTCCTCACATATGTGTACGTCGGAACCGATGGAGCCTGCGCGGGAAAGCTCCCCAGCTTCTCAGAAAGGAAGCTTTTGGGGCCTCCCACAGCGCATGCGCGCTGCCTTCCCGCCTTCCTGACCAACTCTCTTCAGTTCGAGTTTAAAGCTGAGACAATAGAGAGAGGAAAGGAAAGAGAAAGAGAGAGAGAGAGATACAACTCCTAGGGGAGGTGGGTGGGTTGTGAGGACTAATTCCTGCTGGGTTTCTCATCTTCCTATGGATCTCAGGCATCCATTCAGGGAAGGTGGGCAGGAGTTGTTTAAGAATGGAACAGGTGTCTGAGGACAGCCTGACCAAACAAGGCATCCCGGCGGGAGTCCTTGTCCAAGCAGTAATGGGCTGTGAAGGTATGAACCGAGGCCCAGGTGGCTGCTCGACAGATCTGATCAATGGATACAGAATGAAGATGAGCCATAGATGTGACCATGGCTCTCACATTGTGAGTTGTGACATGGCCTTCCAGAGAAAGGTTCTTACTCTGATAAGCAAAAGAAATACACTGAGCAATCCAATTGGACAGTGTTCTTTTTGAGACTGGAAGTCCTAAATGAGAAGGATCAAAAGCAACAAAAAGTTGAGAAGACTTGCGATGTTGCTGCGTCCTGTGGAGGTAAAAGGCAAGAGCTCTTTTACAATCTAGAGTATGAAGGTTCCTCTCTGCATTTGATGCATGAGGAGCTGGAAAAAAGACAGGTAAATATACCTCTTGATTAAGATGAAAAGGTGAGACCACTTTAGGCATAAAGTGGGGATTTGTCCTAAGGACTACCTTATCATGATGGAACCTTGTATAAGGTGAATTAGCCACTAAAGCCTGCAGTTCACTGATGCGGCGAGCAGAAGTGATTGCAATAAGGAAAATGACTTTCCAGGAAAGGAATTTTAAGGAGGTAGTGGCTAAGGGTTCAAAGGGTGGCTTCATAAGCTGACCAAGAACTACGTTTAAGTCCCATGCCACCGGAGGAGGCCGGATGGGAGGTTTAGTTAAAGTTAGACCTCTCATGAATCTTGCAATAAGAGGATGAGAGGAAACATATTGTCCATTGATAGGCTGAAGAGATGCTGCAATAGCACTCAAATGGACCCTTACAGAATTGGTTTTAAGTCCTGCATTGGAAAGATGCAGGAGATATTCGAGTAAAGAATTCAAAGGTAGTGCTAGAGGGTTAAGACCTTTGTCTGCACACCAAATTGAAAATCTTTTCCATTTAAAAGCATAAGCACGCCTGGTGGAAGGTTTCCTCGATGCATGGAGGACATCCTTCACCTGTTGAGAAAGATTCAAGTCTTGAAGGTCTAGGCCTTCAGTAACCAAGCTCTGAGGTGAAGGGACTTGGGATTTGGGTGCCACAAAGTCCCCTCCTCTTGAGACAGAAGGTCTGGAGCAGCTCCCAGATCCAGGGAGGGTGTCTGGGAGAGATGCAGAAGTAGAGGGTACCACACTTGGCGTGGCCAGCGTGGAGCTATGAGGATCATGGATCCTTGATCCCTCTGAAGTTTGAATAGAGTCTTGGGAATCAAAGGAATGGGTGGAAAGGCATATAGGAAGGCCTGACCCCAATGAAGGAGGAAGGCATCCTTGGCCTGAGCTCCCTGACACGGAATCCTGGAACAGAACCGGGGAAGTTTGGCATTGTACGGACTTGCAAAGAGGTCTATGTCTGGGGTCCCCCATTCCTGAAAGATTCTGAGTACCTGATCCATGTGCAGGGACCATTCGTGTGGAAGCAGAACTCGACTGAGTCTGTCTGCCCAAGAGTTTTGGATTCCTGGGAGGTACACTGCCAGGAGATGGATCCGATGCTCTCTGGCGAAGGCCCACCGTTTTAGAGCTTCGTTGCAAAGCGACAGAGAGCCAGTCCCTCCTTGTTTGTTTATGTAGAACATGGCTACTTGATTGTCGGTATGAACAAGGACTGTCATGTTGATGAGGAGGGTATGAAAGACCTTGAGAGCAAGGAAAATTGCTCGCAGCTCCAAAAGGTTGATATGAAGGGCGGTCTCCTGTGGAGACCAAATGCCCTGAGTGGAGAGGTCTTGGAGATGAGCTCCCCAACCTGTTTGGGAGGCATCTGTAGTGAGAGTTGCTTGGGGTAACAAAGGTTGGAAGGGGGCCCCCAACAACAGATTTTGAGTGGATATCCACCACTGGAGAGACCAAAAAAGACGTTTGAGGTTGCTATTTGGTCTGAGAGAGCTCCTGATGCTTGGGTCCACTGGGTGGACAAGGTCCATTGAGCTGCTCTCATATGTAGGCGAGCATAAGGCACCACATGAACTGTGGATGCCATGTGGCCTAGCAGTTGTAGCATCTCTCTGGCAGTCAAGTGGCTTCTGGACTGAATTTGAGAGGCCAAGTGCACTAGACGGTGGCAACGGGCCTGAGGAAGATAGGCCCTTGCAGTGGTAGTATCTAGCCAGGCCCCTATGAATTCTAGGGACTGAGTAGGGGTGAGTTGAGACTTTGGCAGATTGATGACAAGTCCCAGATACTGCAGTATGCGTCTGGTGTGGTCCAGGGAAGTCTGAGCCTCAGACTGAGATGGAGCTCGGATGAGCCAGTCGTCCAGGTATGGGAAGACAAGATCCCCAGAGTGCGTAGAAATGCAGCTACTATTGCCATGCATTTGGTAAATACCCTTGGAGCAGAGGCTAGACCGAAGGGGAGTACTCTGTATTGGAAATGTTTTCCCTGGAACAGAAACCGTAGGAATTTTCTGTGGGATGGATGGATGAGTATATGTGTGTATGCATCCTTGAGATCTAGAGAACAAAGCCAGTCCTGACTCTGTAGGTATGGAAGGAGAGTACCTAGAGAAAGCATTTTGAATTTCTCTTTGTATAGGAATTTGTTCAATTCTCTGAGATCCAGAATGGGTCTGTACCCCCCTGTTTTCTTGGGAATGAGAAAATAAGGGGAGTAGAAACCTGACCCTTGTTGAGGAAGAGGAACCTTTTCTATTGCGTTTTGGGTGAGAAGAGTGGTCACCTCCTGGCCCAACAGGTACAGGAGAGATGGGGGAGAATTGAATTGTCTCACCATGGTATGGGGAGGAAGGCTGGAGAAATGTAGTTTGTAGCCCTCTCTGATGATAGAGAGGGTCCACGGTTCTGATGTGATTTGTTCCCATCTGGTAGCAAAATGAGCTAATCTTCCTGGAATGGTGAGAGGTTCTGGCTGTTGCAGAGCCAGAAAGGTTAAGTTCTCTAGAATCAAGTCAAAAACCCTGAGGAGGTTGGGACTGCTGGATTGTAGCAGCCCCTGTAGACTTTGTTCTGGCCTGTTTAGTTTGCTGACGCTTAGGAGCAAAGCGAACTTGGGAAGATTGCTGGCCAGTATTTGTGGAAAATCTGGTCTTTTTATAGAAAGTTTTCTTAAAAGGTTTTTTTTGGCAGGGGTAGAGGTAGACTTAGAAAGTCTATCTAAAGCAGCATTCTCTGCATCCATTTGAGTGGCTTTGATTTGCCACTCTTTGCCAAAGAGATTTTCACCTGTACAGGGCAGATTACCCAAGCCTTCTTGTACCCAGGGTTCCAAATCAGAGGCCTGGAGCCAAGCCAGTCTGCGAGCAGCTATGGCAATGCCAGAGGCTCTGCTTGCCCCCTCAAAAGAGTCAAAGGCTGCTCTGTTGGAGAACTTTGAAACATCTTGAGTGTGCTTTAGCAAAAAAAGGAATTCCTCTTGTTTATCCTCTGGGATAAAGGGGAGAAACTGACGTATCTTTAATGCAATCTCTTTCAAAAACATGCCCATATAGAGGCTGTATGAATTGATTCTGGCAATAAGCATGCTAGCTTGGAAGATTTTTCTCCCAAAAGCATCCAGAGTCCTACATTCTCTTCCTGGAGGGGTAGAAGAGTGTCTTTTGGTACTCTTTATCTTTTTCATAGCAGACTTCACCACAATAGAGTGGTGAGGAAGCTCAGTTTTTTGAAAACCAGGAGAAGGAGGAACCCGATACATGGTGTCCAAACGTCGAGAATGTGGAGATAGGGTGAGAGGAGCCTCCCACAAATCCATCATGTGTTCTTGAAGAATTTCATGTATGGGTAAGGTGGCTGCCTCTTTGGGAACCTTAGAGTATCCTAAAATATCTAATTTTTTTGCTCTAGGTTCCTTTTCAGAGGATACAGATATGGAGAGTCCTTTAGCTACTTCAATAATGAAGTCTTGAAAGGACAAATCCTCTGGAGGAGACATTCTCCTTTTTGGAGAAGAGGGCTCCTCAGGAAGAGTAAAAGAGACGTCAGCAGAATCATCTGATGTATCAGAATCTTCAGAGGATTCAAAGTATCGTCTATTTGCTTCCAGAGATCGATACGCGTACCGATCGGTACCGACATCGGGCGTACCGGGAATCGGAGCGGTATCGAAGAAAGCTCCGGAACCGGAGACCGGAACCGGCATGCTACTGGAAGTAGATGCTCTGGATACCGGTATCGGTTGCGGTTCCGGAATCGGAGTCGGAACCGATTGTCGCGGTACCGATGGCGGTGCAGCATTAATGAAAGCCAGTAAGGCCTGCTGCATGGATTGTACTGTAGTACCCATAGCCGCCACAACTGCCTGGAAGTCGGTACCGGTGTTAGCCGGTACCCCAGAGCAGTCTAACAGGAGATTGGTCGAGGCCGTGCCATTGATGTCTACCTGTAACCCCATAGGAGGAGCTTTGGAAGCCGGAGCTTCCCGCCGGGGTTGTTTGGCTGGGGCAGGGTCCTCAGGGTCAATTGCAAGGGCCTCTCGCTGCTTAGAGGGAGATTTGCCTTTTGAGGACTTGCCCGAAGAATGTTTGGTTACCTGAGATCCATCAGGAGAAGAAGACCTGGAGGATGTTGATGCTGGAGTATCGGTAGAAAACAGCATATGAAATTTAGCTGCTCTGTTCTGTAAGCCCCTTTTGGACATCAGAGAGCAGGATGGACAATCCGGAATGGAATGGTCAGGCCCCAAACATTTAAGACACCACTCATGGGTGTCTGTAACTGAAATAGTACCGGTACACTTAGTGCATTTTTTAAAACCAGAAGCTGGTTTTTCCATGAGGGAGACCTGAGAAGGCCTAGAGGCCTCACAGAAAAAATACACCAAGTGTAGAAAAAGTAATTATATATATATTTTTTTTTTTTTAAAATAAACGAAAAAAAGGACCGGCGGTACCGGTCTGGAATCGGGGAAGGCAGACACGCGGTCAAAGAAACAAATTTAAATAACAATTTCTTCAGCGGTGACAGGAACACGACCTGCTGGCTCCGCGGAAAAAGAAGAACTGAAGAGAGTTGGTCAGGAAGGCGGGAAGGCAGCGCACATGCGCTGTGGGAGGCCCCAAAAGCTTCCTTTCTGGGAAGCTGGGGAGCTTTCCCGCGCAGGCTCCGTCGGTTTCGACGTACCCATATGTGAGGACTCATTCCTGCTTGTTCCTGGAGATACATGTTTTCTCTTGGGGCAATTTTGTGCTTACCATGACAGTCATGAACCTCACTTCTAAGCCAGGGTATGTGGAGTATGGTCTCAGTCTCTTAAATGTACTGCTAATGCTCGGCATAGTACTTGCATCTTGCCAAAGAGAGAACCTCCTTCGGAGTTCATAAGATGCAACACATATGAGTAATTTAGCAAGGTGTGCTTGGAAATTCTTCTTGTTAATTTATTAGCGTTTAGCTTACCCTTTTCCAGTAGCTGTTCAAGGCGAGTTACATTCAGGTACAGTAAGTATTTTCCTGTCCCTGGAGGGCTTACAATCTAACAGGCCAATGCAGAAAGCCGGTGCTGAATCACACGCTATAAGTTGTGTATGCATTTTCATAGCACGCCAATAGCGTGAGACTTCCATGCCGGTATGCAGCAAAAGGTGCATATGCAAATGAGCTGTGCACAAAACATCCGCATAATCTTTAAAGGAGGGGAGCCAACGCATGCACTGACGCGCTACAAGTGGCTGTGTGCGCATGCGTATACATATCAAACGCTCAGACCTTATTACCATCTCATTTTAATACATGCAGCTCATTTGCATATACTTTAAATATGTTTGCTGTTGCTTTGTGCACACACTTCTACTTCCCTGTTTACGCATGCGTCAAGCTCTTTTCTGCATTTGGCGTAGCAGAACGTGCATGTATAAGTTGCGTTATCTGTGCACAAAGGGCGCGCTAGTCTTTCTGCATTGGCCCATAAATTTGTACCTGAGGCAATGGAGAGTTAAGTGGCTTGCCCAAGGCCACAAGGAGCATCAGTGGGGTTTTAACTCTGCTCTTTCTGGTTCCAGCCTGCTGCCCCAACCACTAAACTACTCCTCCACGCCACTCCTTAATCAAGCCTGTGGTACTCAACATGATGGGAATCTTTCTGCCAAATTTTCTCTAGTGTGAGAGACAGAGCTACCAATAAAAAGACAGAGCCAATTATATTGACAGATAAGGTTCATAGGGCAAGTGGTAGAGGTCAACAACTGATTAGCCTCTTTGTAAAAAAGTGAGGCAGGTAGGAAGCTAATCCAGGTTTCTACAGGCCCTCTATCAAGTGCCTTATACCTCTCTGCAATTCCCATGCTATCTCCCACCGTCTCTTTCATCCCGATGTCATGTTGCAGCCTCTTCTCTTCCCTCTTGTTTTCCTTTTCAAAATCTATGACTAACACCTTCTTATATCCTATCACCCTCTACCCAGGCCGCACCTGTGCACATACATGTGCACATTGTCCTTCTCCTCCCCTTGGAAAGCTAATCTGAGGAAGGAAAGAGAAAGAGGAAAGTCTATGAGGGTGATGTGGTGCAGGGGGTGGGATGCCACGCAGCTACCTTAGATCAAATTAGCTGCATATCCTTAGCAAGCATGGAAAAGGGAAAGCAAGGCTGCTTACCTGTAACGGGGGTTCTCCATGGACAGCAGGATAAGTCAGCCACACCTGGTGATGTCATCCTACAGCGCCATAGATGGAAGTGCTCTCCAGAGCTCAGAAAGGCAAGCCTTTCTGAGCATGTGCCAAGGTAGCCCCACCTCCTGGTCCGCCCCTACCTTGCCCAGTGGCCCAAGCTGTGACCTTGTTGCTAGGTAGGCGAGTACCAGGATCATGAGGCTAACATCATCCAGGGGAGGTAGACAGGTATATGTGGCTGACTTATCCTGCTGTCCTTGGAGAATCCCCATTACAAGTAAGTAACCTCACTTTCTCCTTGGACAAGCAGGATGCTTCAGCCACACCTTTTGCCTCCCTAGCTGTACAATCTGTGCACGCTGTGGTGGATGAGAGCGAGGCAGACGACCACTTGGGTGTATAGGCTTTTGGTCGGTCCCTAAGGTGACAGCATGCAGTATCTCTGGTCCCTATGAGGACAGCACACAGTGTCTCTGGGGTCCAGTGCTTTATTAACTTAACAACTTAGAACAACTGTGGCTGCCCTGCAAGGTGGTGGACTAAACAGAACAAGTAACAGAATGACTGAACACATCTCATCACATTCCAAGCGCAACTGGGCAGTGTGAGTACTCAACAATAGCATTGCATTCCCAGTGCAACTGGGCAGTGTGGGTACTCAGCAATAGCAATAATGAAACAGAATAAATAACGAAACAATGGAGTACATCTCATCACATTCCCAGTGCAACTGGGCGGTGTGGTTACTCAACAAGAACATTAACAGTCTCAGTTCAACTGGCAGTTACCCAGACAACAGGAGTCCCAATGTGACTGGGCAAGGATAAGTCTCAAATGTTAACAGGCAGGGCGCCCCTGGGCATGCTGGCTATGAGCTCAGTTCTCGTGGAGCAAGGGGTGTTGCTGAGGCCAGGACTGTGTGACTGAATGATCTGTCCGCCCACACGTCAAGGTCAAGACAGTAGTGGCCATCAGGTAGTGGCCTTTTAGATGTTGGTCACTAGCATGGAGTGCCCGTTGGTGATGGTGGTGGCTAGCGCTTGGCGCTGATGGACTCTGATCTTCACTATGGTCTGGGTACCTGCCTGGTCATGGCAGAAAGCGATGCAGTCTGAGATCCACTGCAAAAGGGTCCTCTCCGTGACTGGGCATCCCGGTCTGTTGGAGTAAAAGGGAACAAAGAACTATGCCCCTTGCCATAAGGACTCCTCTTATGGAGGTAGGTGTGCAAGGCCCTAATGAGGTCCAGGTGTGGAGCTTTTGCTCTTCTGGAGAGGCATGGGACTCTGGATAGAAGGTAGGTGGCTCTATTGTTTGGTTAATGTGGAACACTGAGGCTACCTTCGGAATGAACCTCAGATGGGTGCAGAGGGTGGCATGGTCGTGGTAAAGCTGTGTGTACAACAGATGTGCCATGAGAGCCTGTAGTTCCCTGATCCTTCTGGTGGATGTAATTACTATCAAGAGGAGGGTTTTCCAGGAGGCCTATTTCAATGCTGCCTATTGCAATGGTTTGAATGGCTTCTGTGTCGGCTGATGGAGACCACATTCAGATCCCAGGGCGGGACTGGGGGCTGCACTTGGGTCATAGGTTGGCTTGTCCTTTCATGAAGTGGGTGACTAGCAGGAGTGTGGTGATGGAGCTATCATTTGCATGGTCATGGAAGGCTTTTGATTTTGGAATGTGGATTCAGATGGATTGTGTCTTGAGGCCATGGTCAAAGAGAGAGGTGAGATACTTAAGGACTTGTGGGACTGGGCAGGAGACCAGGTCCAGTCCCCATGAGGAACACCAGGTACTGAAGTGTCTCCAGGCCCTAGGATTTTCTCGTAGACGGGCGTCTGGCCACAAAATTACTTGTACCTCCATGGACAGGCTGATGGAGAACAGGGTCAGTCTCTCAATTTCCAGGCCATCAAGGTGAGTGTTGGCAGGTTGGAGTGCAGTGTGGTCCCACCATCCTGGGTGATGAGAGTCGGCTTCAATGGAAGGTGTACTGGGGGTTTCAGGGCAAGGCGGCAGAGGTAGGGGAACCACATCTGCCTCAGCCAGTGGGAAGCAATGAGAATGGCCTGTGTTCTGTCTCGTATGAATGGAAGGAATGGAGTGGGAGTGGATAGGAATGGAGTGGGAGTGAAGGTGTACACTAGTGACCACTCCCCCCATGATATGTTGAAGGCATCCGTGGTGAGGTTCCAGGCAGATGGGCATTTTGAACAGAAGTAGGGGCACACTATGTTCTCCTCGGTGGTGAACAGGTCCATCTGGGTGTGTCCCCAGCACTGAAAGAGGGATTCTGTTACCCAGGAGTCTAGGCTCCACTTGTGCAGGTCCAGTTGGCGGCTCAGTCTGCCCTCTATGTTGTTCTGTGTGCTCAATAGGTAGGAGGCTTGTAGCAGGTAGCATTTGGAGAGGACAAAGGACCAGAGTCTGAGCGCCTCCTTGCAGAGAACATGTGAACCTGTTCCCCCTTGCTTGTTGATGTAGAACATGGCCACCTGATTGTCAGTTTGGACTAGGACAGTCCTGTCAGCAGTGTGAAGCTGGAAAGCTCTCGCGCATATCGAATCACCTGGACCTCCAGCAGATAGATGTGGTGTGTCTGTTCTTTTAGCATCCAGGCCGCTTGTGTGCGGAATTGTAGCATGTGGGCCTCCCAGTCCGCTGTCAAGGCATCGGTGGTGATGACTCTGTGATGGGGTGGTTGTTGGAGGGGCCTGCCTTCCCCAAAATTCTCTGGAAAGGGCCACCAGAGGAGAGACCCCTTGACCCCCACATCCAGTGGGACACGCATGGACAGGGCTTGAGAGTGCTGGTTTCTGTGGGTGTGTAGATGCCATTGCAGGTGGGGCATATGCAACTTTGTGAGAGGCAGGACCTGTGTCATTGCCGTAGGTGGACTAGGGTCTGAGCAGTGGTCTGGTTGGCCGAGGAGTTGCTCTGCACCAGGGACATGATGGTGTCCACCCGATATGCAGGGAGAAACACTTTGGATATTGTGGTGTCAATGTCTGCCCTGATGAACTCCAGGAATTGGGAGGGGTGGAGGTGAGACTTCTGATAGTTCATGAGGAATCTGAGGGAGGACAGGAGGGTGACAGTCAATGTTCCCTCTAAGCTGCGCTGGGTCCACCGGCAACATTCCTGCTGGCGGGATGGGGGGGTGCAGTGCGATCGATCGCTCCGCCCCTCCATCCACTGGTGGGAATGCCGGCGGAGGACTTGGCGCAGATGAAAGAGAACATTATGAGGGTGCTGCGGCGTGTGTTGGACCCTGTGTCTAACGCACGCTACAGCACCCTCGCAATGTTCCCTTTCATCTGCGCCAGGTCCTCCGCCGGCATTCCCGCCGGTGAGGGGAGGGGCAGAGTGATCGCACTGCATCCCCCCCCCCTGCTGCCAGGAATGTTGCCGGCGGACCCAGTGCAGCTTCGAGGGAACATTGGTGACAGCCTGCCTGACTGCTGTCTAGGTCTCCTGTGGTGAGGGGGCTGAAAGGAGCCAATCCTCGAGGTATGGGAAGACGGCAAATGCCTTGCTTGTGGAGGTGGGCTGCTTCCATGGTGACGTACATGGTAAAAACCTCAGGGCTGAGGACAGGCCATAGGGAAGGACTGTTTTGGCAGTGGTTGCCCAACACCTGGAAGTGCAAGTATTGCTTGTGCTTCCCAAGTATGGGGATGTGTGTGTATGCCTCCTGTAAGTCCAAGGAAGCCAGCCAGTCCCCTGTTTGGATGAGAGGCAGAATGGATCCCAAGGAATACATTTGGAAAATTTTCTTTGAAGATGAATTTGTTCAGCTTCCTGAGGTTGAGGTTGGGGCAGACCCCCCTCCCAGCCAATTTCTTGGGTATCAGAAAGTATCTGGAGTAGAAACCACTGTTAAGTTCATCCAGGGGGACTGTTTCTATTGCTCCGGACACCAGGAGAGACAGGATCTCCATGGTCATGGAAGGGAGCAGGTACAGAGGAGTCTCTCTGTTGGGTGGAGAATGTTGGCAGAGGGGGACAAGAACCAGATGCGGTACCCTTACGCTATGATCTGGAAGACTCATTTGTTCGTCGTGATGTGGATCCAGGTGCTGAGAAAGGCTGAGAGTCAACCCCCCCCACCGGAGGTCCAGCCGGGCGTGTGTTGTCAAAAGGAAGGGGTGCTCTTTCCTGATGAAGGTATGGTCTGCTTCTGCTGTTTTCATTCTCTCTGGTGATGTTTCTGTTGATAGAGCACCTAGTATGTCTGCTGCTTGTATCGTGTAATCTACCACTTGTGGTAAGAGCTTTCCGCCTGGATGAGTAGTATGACTTGCGGTGGTAACTCTCTTTCAGGTGACTGGAGTTGTGTTTGAGGCCCTCCGCCACGAGAGTCTGTAGGATGGTACAGTACTCCTTCATGTCATTCACTGTATCCTTAACCTTGTTGCCAATGAGTCACCCGCACAGGGGGTGTTGGCTATGCGTCATGCGTGTCTTCTCGCAGACCTGAGGCCCAAAGCCAGGTCAGGCATCGAAGGGCACGGGACTCTGGGGACAGGACCACCATGGCGCTTTTGAGGTTCCCTAGTAGGGCATCTTGAAAAAAGATGTGTTGGAACTGATGTGCCACAATTTTTGCTCTTAACATGGTTCCCTGGAGCATCTTCTTGCCCGCGTCGTCTAGGAACTTTGGGTCTTGTTAGGGCGGCGTGTTGGCGTGGTTTCATGAGGACCTGACTTACTTCAAGGTGGGCTCGACTATGATGGACTGGTGCAGGAGCTATGTCTTTGTAAACCCCAGGGCGACTGCACCTGGTATTTTGTCTTGAGTTTACAGGAGCAGGTGGGTCCCAATGCTGGAGTGAGTCAGAGCTTTGTAAGGTTGTCTTGGAGTAGCTGGTGAACTTGCTAGCTGACGAGCATTCTCGGAAAGTCCAGGTACTTGAGGACCCTCAGGACTTTGCTGCCTGGGTCCAGAGTATCGGCAGCAGTGAGGGCAAACAGGGATGCCACATTCTATAGAAACTTGGGGTAGGTGAGGTCCTCAGGTGGAGAGGGTGGTTGAAGTGGAGATGGGTAGGTCTTAGACACTACTCCAGTTGGAGTAAGAGCATCCCCCGAGCTTGGCGGGCCTAATGTGGCTGCCTCTTCTTCCCTGCTGTCTGTTGCCAGGAGATTTGGGGATTTGTGGGGTGGCAGAGATGATGAGGATTGTCCCAGCATGGCTGAGTTCGGGGACTTGGTTGGTGTCCCCTGGGCTCGCAGTGCAATCGCCGGTCCACCTGTCTCTGCTGTGGGATTTTGTGCTTGCTGCAGTTGCTGGAGTAAACATGTGAGGAGCTTCAGAAGCGCAGCTGAGGTGCGTGCCCCAGTGTCCTGACTGGTGCCCCTTTGGAGGGGATCTGGAAGTGGTAGGGCTGCTTGAGTGCTCATAGAGGTGCCGGCATCGGCACTTCTGCTTGTGTCGGCATTGTGTGCAGTACAGGCTGCTGTTGCTGGAATCTGTGGCTGGCCTCTTCCTGCACTTTTCATGGTTTCCTTTGCTTTTACTGCAGCGGCGCGGTCTTGGAGAATGCTTCCATGGCAATGGGGAGGGGGTGCCCGACGTTGCCATGTGGTCAGGGATTCCCTTTGTCTGCCTGGTGGTGTCTTTCAGGGCTTCTCCCATTGCCATGGCACCGACCAATCACATCATGCAAGGTGGAGCCAAGTGTGGTGTCAATGTTCTCGATGCTGTGATTGCCAATCAGGAAGGTTGGGGCCTGGAGGATCGTCAGGGGCTGAAGATGGAGGGTCCCGGATAGTTTGTGGAAGCAGAGTTTGGCCTGCAAAGGTTGAGGGAGCCCCGGAAGGTGCGCAACTGGGGATGGAATGCCCTAGGTGGCACATCTCGAGCTGTGGCAGAGCACTGGCAGGGCTCAATAAGCCACATGGTCAGCTGCATGGCCTGGTCCAGGGTGGTCACAGAGGTGAGTGGGGTCGCTGTGATGAAGTCCTTTAAAGCAGGGGATCAGGATTTTCAAGTGTGGGGAGACATCCAGACACAATGAGGGCAGTCTTCGACCCCATGTTTGATCCCCAGGCACCGGATGCACTGGTCGTGTGTGTTGGTGCCATTCATCGTCTTCCCACAGTACGGCACTTTTTAAAGCTGGGCTTAGTCATAGCTGGTACCTTGTCTGTAGATTCTTCTGCAGATGAGCTGGGAATCCTTTTTTGCTGTTCATTTCTTCTTCAAACTCTTTTGTTTGGAGAGCTAGAGAGGTCCGTCTTGCTGACAAGGCAGAAGAAGTGAAACTGGGCTAGGTAGGGGCAGACCAGGAGGTGGGGCTACCTTGGCACATGCTCAGAAAGGCTTGCCTTTTGAGCTACTGGAAATCACTTTTGTCTATGGCGCATCTCGGATGACATCACCAGGTGTGGCTGATGGATCCTGCTTGTCCACGGAGGAAAAAAGGTTTCCTTTCTACAAGTTTTGAGGCTTGGATTACAATGCCCTCCACCAAGCCCTCTTACCAGAGGAGACAATAATGGACCCAGTGCTTATGTTTCTGATGGCATAGAAAATTCATTGACTGGATGATGTGGTTCACACACCACATTAGACTTCTGGGCGACTAAGGGCCTCCTTTACTAACTTGCGCTGACATGTTAATGTGCATGAATGTGATTTAACACATGTTAAATAACACAAGCAACTCAATGCAGCCTATGTACCAATTATGCGCTTATCTAGATTTAAGATGTATTAATGTGCACTCATTAACGCACAGTAGTGAGTCCCTAAGTTTTTTAAGTACCTCAAGGAATCATTAACAGAATGAGTAAAGATAGGGGAGGTAGAAGAGCAGTAGACAAACCTGAAACAAGATATTCTAAACGCAATGAACCTTTATGTCAGGAAAGTAATGTGACCTGATCTCCTCAGGCAAGGAAGAACCTTTTTGCTCCTGTCACAATGTTCTGGGTTACTTTTAGATAAAGAAGAAATTGTGGCTCTTTTTGCCCAGGAGAGGGGGGGGGGGGGGGGAGGGGGAGGGTGACAAGGCCTGGGGGGAAAGGCCTATTTTTTGTCTGCAAGCCTTCTCCTCTCAGATAACTGGGGCAATGGCTAATTCCACCTGACCACAGCTTCTCATGGGGCATTGGAAACAGAGGTTGGGATGCAAATAGAATAAATACAAATACTTCTCCCAAAGGGTGAGAAAATCAAGTGGAAACTTGTCAACGAGCTATAAAAAAAAACAAAAACAATTTCATTTGAAGCTTCTTCAAACTGAAGAGAAAAGTGGATCACATTTAAAGCAATAGGACCCAATATTCAGCCTGTGGTGGTCAGCATTTTTAAAGCACCTGGTAAAAGTGAAACCGGATATTCAGCACCGGAATCCGGATATCTTCTAGCACTGAATATCACTTTCAGCAACGACCTGCACAGCTGTCTGGACAGTGTCTATATTTATCTGCTGTCCAGATAACTAAACCACATAGCAAGAGGGCTGCTATGGTTACTTATCCGGTTAGCGGATTGAAAATCGCTGTTAACCAGATAAGTGCCGGGCTCAGCCTTGCCCCACCCACGGATTGCCTCAGCACTGTTCTGACAGTATCGTGCCAATTTGAGAAGATTTTCAGTGCCAATGGCCAGTTTGTGCTGCTGAATGTTGGGTCTTGAAATCAGTGATCCCAGAATTAATATCTCCACTACTCTTGTCTTACTAAAATACCCCACTGAGCCATTTCTAATTCAAGGATCAACCCATCTTTGATAGAAAACAGGTATGTTGCTTTATCCTTTTACATAGCCTGTTGAAAACTTTCACGGGTACATTAAAATCCCTTAACAAAAAGTACTGCTGTCCTTTCATAAGTTTGGAAGTAAATACTTGTCTGCTTTTATGTGCCTCTGGACCAGAGGGAACTGTGTCCTAATCAGTATAGATTTAACTTGGTGGTAAAAGTTCCAGATGCCCTACCCCCATCCAAAAACATACTTCTCAAAATTCTGACTCTTTTTCAGAAATTTTCCTTTTCCTGTGCTGTATGCTTTCAGGAAATATGTGGATCATTCTTAACAGGGTAAAGAAATCATTTTGGAAGCATCTATACATGGCAATAAGTATAGATTGCACACAGATGTAAAAAGCCATTTCAGAATGCTGCTATTTCCACGTATGAATTCTGATAGGTGCAGATTTCAAGGGGGCATGTTTTGGATGTGCTGAAAAACTATGCATGACTGAGCTCAGATATATGTTCTTGGATATGTGAATCGAGGCATTAACACAAGGATATAAATATGTCCAATTCCAAGGGCAAGTCTCCACAGGTCAACTCATCCTTAATCTGGTCGGAGAGGCCATTTCAGAAAGCTATCACTAAGGCCTAGTTATGCCAGCGTGTCTTCATTGAGAGAATGCAGAACTTCACTGTGTACTGTCCGACTGTAAGGCTCCCCTGTTTCATCCACAGCAGGGTGGAGGAGATTGAAGTCAGCTGGCCTGGATCTTCAAACTCTTAAAATCATGAATAAAGCTATCATAGTTTGTGATCTTCTTCTTCTTTAATTGTTTGCTGGCATATGGAGAGAAGACCATCCTCTCAAACAATACATTGCTGTAGATACTGCTGGATTCCGTGTGTTGCTCACAATGCGCTTCTAGCCTTGGCAATCAATGGCAACATTTCTGGCTTCAATGATGGCCAGTCGTTGGTTCCTTAGGTCTTCCTCGATGTGTTTGAGCCACATTTTCTTTGGTGCTGCTCACTGAACCCTCCAGTGGATAGGTCGCTCTTGCAAAAGGAATTTGTATGGCAGCTAACTGGTGTTCATTCTGCAAATGTGGCCAAATCATCACAGTCTGCGTTTTTGGATTTGTTCTTTGACTGAGGATTGATGGTCATACCTTGTCCGAATTGTCTCCTTTCAATGGCAGTCATGAAGAGAGACACCCAAAATCTGTCTCAGGCATCGCATTTGAAAGACTTCGAGTTTGTTCAAGTCAGATTTGAGCAGAGTCCATATTTCCAATCTGTATAGGAGAATTGACAGGATCAGCTTTAGGAACAGGTAAATTTTGGTCTTGGTGGAGATATTGGCCTTCTTCCAGAGGCACCATCTGAGTGAGGCGAATGCTACTGTTGTCTGGCCAATCCTGCTGAGGACTTCAGTGGTGGATGCCACCTTCATCTCCTGTACCAGCGATCCCAGGTATTTGAAATTTTGGACCTGCTCATGCTCAATTTGAATTCCGTTGAGGTGAACAATGGCCTGTGATCCATCCATGGTCATAACTTTGGTCTTGTCCACATTGATTCTTAGGCTGTAAGATTGGGCAATATGGGCAATATGGAAAAGGATGTTGGTGGTCTCTGCACATGTCAGCAAATATAGCTCTGTCGTCTGTGAACATCAAGTCGATTAGGAAGTTGTTCACACCGTACTGGACCCCGCATCTGTCCTTGAATGTTTTTCTCATTATTGCATCAATCATGATATTGAAAAGCATGAGGTGAGGTAACATTTATCTGGCGGACTCCAGTTTGGATAGGAAATTTGTGATAATTGGGTCCTATCTTTCCCAGAGTGGAGAAGCCCAAGCTAATGCCTCCCCAGTCAACAATGAAATAATACAGGCTACCCTAGATTTGCGGTCAGGTAAATGTGAGGAATGTAGCAGAAATATAATGGAATATTGATTCAAGAATCTTCAGCAGGCTTTCGGGTCACCAGATAAACATAGAGGGCTATCAACCCTGGGTCCCTTATAAAGCAAGGCTGGCAGTACTTCCTGCATTGGATCAGGAAGAGTAGGTTTTGCAGACTGTGGTTCCATGGACTGGACAGTATGACATGGCTCCTCAGTATGCACTTGTTGCTGCCTTAGATACTGATCCAGCTGGCTTAAAATTTCCCCAGGAGTTTCCCCTGCGCAAATAGGATCATTTCCAGTTCAGCAGAGTCCAAACTGGCCAGAGCTTGATGTGACAGTTCTTGTCAGTAGGGATAATCCAAGAAGAGTACATGGATAAGGTCCTGGACAGGATTTTCATGGGGCAGGGCATCCCAGGTCCAGGGGTAGCTAGGACAAGATCTTTTGCAACAGGAAACACCAGTACAGGGCTTTCACCAAGGAATAGCATGGAAAGATTAAAGGCATGGCCCAACAGGAACTGAAGCAAGATCCAGGAATATCCAACAAGGTGAATTAAGATCCAAGTGTAGCAGGGAGCTAAGTACAAAGTGGTACCAATATGTAGACCAAGCTTTGGCAAGGAGGTCTAGTCAGGGCTGGGTTTATATACAGATCTCAGACATGAACAATAAGTACTCTGAAAGAAAGGAGCATGTACAGAGCAAGCTAAGGAGGTTATCCAGTTAAGTGGAACCCATTGACACTTGCTGGCTGGAGATGAGAGATTCATCCAGGCAAAGTTCTTCTGAGAACTGAGCCAACTACAGGCTGGTGGCAGAACCTTCCAATATGTATGTGCCTATGTACCTATGTATATTAGGTTGGACATGCCCTAACTCAGATCAGAAGCCCCTTCCAACGTAGACACTCAGGTCTGTCCTTCCCCAATGGGCAGCCTTTCAAAAACTGGATTAAAATGGGGGGGGGGGGGGTAATTAAAATGAGGGAAAAATGATGGGAAAGGACGGGGAGAGAGGGATGAAGAGGGCAGGAAGATAATTAAAAAGGACAGGCAACAACCAGCCCACCCATTAATGTACACGCACAATAGGAATGTGCATTAGTTTTCACCTAAATGGAAAAATTGATGAAAATCATGACTTTTGGGTCATCCCAGCATCAACTGACTCAGTTGAACTGAGTGAATGCTTGGAAACGTTTTATGAATCGCCATTTGTGAACTTTGTTTTCTCCATGCACACATGCCTGGATGCATTGGAGCCAATCTGGGAAGGGGAGGAGGTCAAGAAGTGACCACTAACAGCCAGCACTAGGCACTTCAGCCAATCTTGCTTCAAATGCTTAACAGGCCACCAGAGCAACTTGTCCCTGTGTCTGACTTCTGCAGATTCCATGGTTGATAATATCATAGCAGGGCTGCAACATAGAGCAAACAAAAATGGGAGAACCATTTTGGCTCTGATTTTCAGAAGGTGAGGAAGGAGTGCTGATATGGGTTTTAGGATTTTAAGGAAGACAAAACATACCAGCTTGACCAGTGGCATCTGTCATAGAGCTGTGTCCAGGGCAAAGGATGACTTTAAAGCAGAGGAAATGCAAACGGCTTCAAGCCTGACTTGTGCCTGGGGTCTCTTTGCCTTGCTATATCAAAGCACTAAAAGAAGAGGCTCAAGCTGGGTTGTATTTCTCTGGAAAGTGTTTCTGGCTTCCTTTGCAGAGCCTGCCACACTAGGGGCTTGAAAGGGAAGTGCCTTTGCACTTTGGGACAATGGAGAGTCAGTAGCAAGAGAAGTGACTCTATCAAAATCTATGTATTCTATTGCAGAATCATAAGACTGGAGAGCTACTGTATACTGAGAGGCAGTTGCCCACACTCTCTGCCTTCATTGTGTCTACTAACTGCATTTTTGACAGTACTATTTCTTGTAACAATCTCTTTCATTTATTGTCTGTGACAGCAGTTGGGAAGTTGGGAAGGGACAGGGCACCTCCCATTGTTCATAGAACAGTAACAGAAATAAAAATGTAAAAGTAAAAAGCTGCATTACAGGCACAGTCTCTGGGAGCTCAATCCCACTGGACCATTATAGCTGCATAATTGGGCAGTGGACAAACACATCTCCTCTCTCCCAGTCCTTTCAAGAGTGTCAGCGGAGGCACCCAGCCTTACCAGGCACTGCACTGCAGAGCTGAGCTGAAGCTGGGCAATGGACCCTGGCCACAATATCTGAGGCAGGGCAGCTGTGAAGTTGGGAGGGAAAAGGGCACGTCACCAAGCACTATAGGAGACATGAGAGGAGCAGCAGGTGAAGGAAAATCAGCCTTGCAGCAGATGCACTGTACTCCCTGCTGAAAGGTGGATGCAGAACTTGAGGGATCCAAATGGGTGGGATTTGCATCTGAAACAGATATTGAAAGTGTATTGGCTAAAAAGGCTATTGAGATTGTTGTTAACATGCCAACTGGCAAAGAGGTAGAAAGTGAGTCCTGGCAGAGATAGATGGGAAAGTAGAGAGTGGGAAGGATGCCCCTGACATTTCATCCTCTCCTTTCAAACACAGGTTTTAGAAGTCCTAAAGTCATTTAAAGGATGCCATGGAGGAACTGAGTTCCACAAAGGCTAGCCTGAGTCTTCTTATCCTGGTAATGAATATTTTACAGGCCACGTTAGAGGAGTTTCAGCAGTGATAGGATTCTTAACAAGAGGTTTTGGTGATGGTGGCCTTCTTGTATGGTCAAGTAGGAAAAAGGTTGGCACCCCTTATAAAGGAGGATGCCTATATGCAAGCTAGTCTCTGTGATCCATGGATGACAGGGAATTTTGCTCTGCAGTGCAGCTCATTGACTTACTGGAAGAAGCTGGTGACTGAGGTGGAGGAAAGGTAGCACTAGAAGGAGGGGGCAATAGTGGTGGTGATGCAGCAGGGAAAATACCAGCATGCTGGCAAGCAGTATTATTAACAACATTTGTACCACCCTGTTACCTATCACTCCCTCCTTTGGATCCAATATGCTCATAGCCCATGAACATCAGCCAGGGACAATCTTTGGTGACCAAAGCTCTAGCTACCATGCTAGGCTGCAGAGATCAGCCTGCCACATGTCGGATTCCTGCATGGATTTTGGTGACACACTATCTCGCAAAATGTAACATCGTAAAGCAAGAGAAAAATTATTATTACGGTCTAAGGAGTATGTTTACTAAATGGTGGTAAGGGTGTTGAAAGAACTGAAATATGAGACTGCAGACCTACTATTAGTAATCTGTGAACTATCATTAAAATCCTCTGAAATACCTGAAGACTGGAAGATGGCCAGTGTAACGCCAATTTTTTAAAAGGGTTCCAGGAGTGATCCGGGAAACTACAGACTGATGAGCCTGATGTCAGTACCGGGAAAAATGGTAGAAACCATTATAAAGAGCAACATTACTAAACATGTAGATAGTCATGGCTTAATGGGAGACAGTCAACATGGCTTTAGCCAATGAAGGTCTTGCCTTACTAATCTGTTATGGTTTTTTTGACGATGTGAATAAAAAGGTAGACAAAGGTGAATCGATTGATATAGCGTATTTGGATTTTCATAAAGCCTTTGACAAGGTACCTCATGAGAGACTCTTGGAGAAATTAAAAAGTAATGGGATAGGAGGCAGTGTACTATTGTGGATCAGGAATTGGTTAAAAGATAGAAAGCAGAGGGTAGAGCTAAATGGCCAATTTTCCCAATGGAGAAAGGTGAATAGTGGAGTACCCCAGGGATCTGTGCTGGGTCCGCTGCTTTTTTAACATATTCATAAATTACCTGGAAATGGGAATAATGTGTGAGGGGATCAAATTTGCAGATGACACAAAATTATTCAAACCTGTTAAACCCATGAGGATTGTGAAAAATTGCAAGAGGACCTTCATAAATTGGAAGACTGGGCATCCAAATGGCAGATGAAATTTGATGTGGACAAGTGCAAAGTTATGCACCCAGGAAAGAACAACCCAAACTATGGTTACATGATGCAAGGTTCCACATTAGGAACCCAGGAAAAAGATTTAGGCGTCATTGTGGATAACATGTTGAAACCCTCCGCTCAGTGTGCATCAGCGGCCAAGAAAGCAAATAGAATGCTAGGAATCATAAGGAAAGGAATGGAGAATAAAACAAAGGATATTATAATGCTTCTGTATCGTTCCATGGTGCTACCACACCTTGAATATTGTGTGCAGTTCTAGTCACTGTATCTTAAAAAGGATATAGCATTATTAGAAAAGGTACAGAGAAGAGCCACCAAAATGATAAAGGGGGATGGAAGGACACCCCTATGAAGAGAGGCTAAAAAGGTTAGAGCTATTTAACCTGGAAAAGAGAGGGCTGAGGGGAGATATGATAGAGGTCTATAAATTAATGAATGCTGTGGAACGGGTAAACGTAGATCGATTGCTTACATCATCAGAATATAAAAGGACTAGGGGACATGCAATGAAGCTTCAGTGTAACCTATTTAAGACTAATAAGAGAAAATATTTTTTCACTCAATGTGTCATCAAACTCTGGAATTCATTAGTGTAGGATATAGTAAAAGCTGTTAGTGTAGCTGGGTTTAAAAAAGGGTTGGACAAGTTCTTGGAGGAAAGGTCCATAAACCATTATTAAAGGGGATCTGAGAAATCCACTGCTTGCCCCAATGCAAGCATTGTGGAACCTGTGTCTTTTATGGAACTTCTAGGAACTTGTGACCTAGATTGGTCACTGTTGGAAACAGGATACTGGGCTTGATGGACCTTGGTCTGACCCTGCATGGCATATCTTATGCTCTTATGTTAGCATGTCTTTCCGGATGGTAATGGCAGCGATAAGGGGTTACTGTGTGGTAAGTGTGCTGGGTGTGTTAGAGGCATTCTGGCGTTAAGGGGTTGTAATGGACACTTTACAGGCGGTAACAGGACATGCTGCATTAAGATGTCTTGCATGCACCTTAACACAGGAAAGCATCTGAAATGTTGAAAGGGGGGCAGGGAAGTCATTGGAGAAGGTATGGATGCAAGCACAGTTGGTAGCTGATGGAGTTGATTCTCCTGATGCCTGGCTATGTGGCAGCATGTGTGATGAGCATGTTTCACCGTACAGCAGGCCTGTGCTGTTGACTAGGTGAGATAAATGGCTGCCTAGTGATGCTGGTCATTGTGAGTGTTTGCAGTGTCATGGATGGGTGACAGCGGCAGTGGAGTCAGCAGAGGGGTTGCAGCAGCGGGTGGCGCTGTGACAGGCCGTGCAGTGCAAAATACTCTTGAAAGCATACATGGTGCTGTAAGCTATATTATAGTGTCTTGAGGTATGGATGTGTATCCAGATGTACTGTCAGTGTGTGGCATTCCATAGGCCAGGATGGTGTCTGGGTGGAGGTATCATGCTCCTGATGTGGGCAGTAAAGTGAGGATTGTCCATAAACGCTCATGTGGAGCAGTCACATGAGAGGTGTGTATGATATGGCTAACTGCTGCAAATGACCCTTGATGGCCATGGTGGGGCAGCTTCCTGGCAAATACATAAATCCCCCTGAAGGCCAAATGGTGGGTGCAGGGCTGTGCCATAGATTTTCCAAGCAGAGAGTTTGCAATATGTGTGGTGGGTGGATGTATGGGATCTTACTGGCCAAAAGCATTTGGTATGTGATCCAAAAGTAACAGTGCCCTGAGGTACATGAAACACCGTTTGTGTGGATGGGACTGGTGCCTCAGCCTGTGCAACTGCAAGACAATACACCTGACAGAGTGGCATGATAGAAAGGGACAAGTTGAACTCATTTGCCCAATGTGGAGCAAGTAATGATGGCAAAACAGTGTAGGGGATGGCTATGCAATGAATGTTATGTGCCTGAATGTATGAGATACATCCTCTTACGTAAAGCTGGGGGGGTCACAATGATGGCACAATAGGAAACGCATCCATAACAGTTATCCCAGACATCTGCTGCGTGTCCATCACTGACCTGCAGCAATGGGCCATGGCAGAGCCACTAAAGCCATGCTCTCAGATGTCCATGATGGGGAATGCTATGTTGGGCTACCCAACGTGAGGCCATAATGCATAGAAATGTAGAAGGATGATTGTCTGCAGGTCACAGCAGAGCCAGGACTGTGCGAGGTGGGCAAGTGACCTGAGTAGCAACAAGGCACAAAATGAACAAGCGGGACTCAAACCCTGGACTTTTGATTATGGAGATAATGCACCAACCAGTAGACTACACCTCCACACAGATGTGTAGAGCTTGCAGGTCTCTGATCAAACTGTTTGCTGTGTGTTCCGGTATAGGTTGGGCCCTCCACTACCCATGAGCCACTGCACATGCAAAACAGTGGTCTGCAGTTGAAGAACCAATGGAGAATGCACTGATCCAGCATATCAGCTCAGTAAGATGCACTGACTGCATGCACATAACAACTGCAAGTCATGCAGCATAGTGGTTTCAATTGTCACCCTGAGGATGGGTGCCCAGTACCTGGTCCACTGAACCTGCACTTAAGGATGGTCTTTGCTGGCCGTGCTGCAGGTCCATATCGCTGCTAGTGTGTGACAGATTTTGTTTGCAGTTTTATGCTTTTCTCCTTGTTTCCTGCATGCTTGTAGGCAACAGCAACAGCTTGGCCCTGTGTTCTGCCCATGTTGGATACAAACCCCTTGATAACAGTGCAGGTCAGAACCCAGTATCAATATGCTGATGCCATGGACAACCACTGCAGTGGGGGGGGGGGGGGGTGTGTATAGGCTGGCATAGGGCCACAGCCCCAGTGAGTAGGTCATGAATCACTGCAGACCAACAATTGACCACAACACACGCAGTAAGACTGCCCCTGCTACCCTTCACTAGGCTGTTAGCCATGCACAAACCAACTACAGTTAACCTGCTGGTCAGCACACACAGCATGTGCTTAGTACAACCACAAGCACCCTGCCTTAGCATCCCCAGACAGAGTTTGTATCCATATCACTTGAATCAGATGTCATGATAGTTCTATGTGGATACATAGCCGTGCCATTGTCACTCTTTGGTCATAGTGAGAGTGCCATCTCAGTATGACATGCTGTGGCCACCCAGACAATGCACGTGGCAGACGGGCACAATGCTACTGACCCTACCATTGTGGCAGACACATCCAGGCCAATCTGTGCTGTTTCAGGCAATACCCACAATCTTCTGCCTCGTGTTATTCACATTTTTAAACAAAGGCTAGGAACAACTCAGACAGTGTGAGCCAAAGTGATGTGCAGAAAGCCACAGGACAAAGGGGAGCCATACACAAACACAAATTTTCATTGGCACACTGTGCAAATGTGGGGATGGTTGACATTCCTGCTTGTCACTCCTGTCTCAATGTCAGCTCAAGGATTGATAACATGTGCTCTATCTGCAGGTACTATTAGCACACCTTGGCCTCGCTACACATTATCACCATCTGGTCAGTATGCTATTAGCCTCCAACTAGCTGTGGTGAGGTGGGTATTCTCACCCTTGCTGGATGCCGCCTTGGGGGTTGTACATGCTGGAGCTGTACTTGCACTGTCAGCTAAACCTTGTCCACAGGAACATACAATACAGAAACCCCAGTGGGATCCTGAACCTGTAACACTCCACACATATACACACTGACCATGTGTGTTGCACCACCGTGTTGCCACATGGCAATAACAGCCCCTGTTGTTGACATACTCCCCTTTGGCTGGCCTTTGGCACACGCTGCAATGCGCATGGTGCACAGGATTAGAACAAGGCTTCTGTCTGCTGCAGACTGATGCTGCTGCCCACACAACCACCACCACCACACCATACAGACATGCCCATTCACTGTCAATGGTGGTGGTGCACAGTCTCAGCATGTTAGACATGTGGGTTAGGCAGGCACCTTGGATGCAAGGCCCGGATGGGGTGAATCAGAGGCACACATGAACGGCCATGCAGCCCCCCCTCCAGCTGACTATGCAGGGGCCCCATCACCACCTGCCACCAATACACCTCGGGGCAAGGATGGCAGCCATTTCTCCAGATACCTGCATTTTCCAGGTACCTGGAAGCTACAACTGCAGGCGCTATCTCCCTTTTCCTCCACAGCTGGGTTCAGCGGCACCATGGGGGGGGGGCCCGTTGGGATCTCTGCCTAGGATGCCATGTCCCTAGGACTGCCCCATGTGGCAGATCTCCTTTTCACAGTTGCCGTATGTCTGTGTTTCGCCGTCACTGTGAGATCATGTTGGACATCAGAGATGGTGCAGATGGGGGGATGCCCTAATGTGTGGAGGTAACAACGGTTAGATCCCTTCAACCTGGAGGACAGATGGCTAAGGGGAGATGTACTCGGGGGTATAGGCATTACTGAATGGCATGGAATGGGTAAATGTTGATTGTTGTGTACGCCATCAAAATGTGGGTGGACAAGAGGACAGGCAATGCCACAACAGTGCAATGCATTCCGGACTGATAGGGACATATAGTTTGTCAGGCAACATGTAGGCAATCTCTGGCATTCTGATCATGAAGATGTCATAAAGGCTCCTCATATAACTGTGCTTAGAGAAAGTTTGGTTAGGTTCCAGGGGAAAAGTCATTGCATCATTATGAAGGGGGCACTGTGGATCCACAGCTAGCTCCACTATAGGCATTGTTGAACATGGGTACATTTTAAGGACCCAGCTAGGTACTTGTGAGCATTATTGGCCATAGTGGGACAGAGGACAAGGAGCTTGATGGACTATGGTCTAACCCAGCATGGCATATCTGGGGTTTCTAGTCCCATAGGTGGTCTTGGGCAAGCCACTTAACCCTCCATAGCCCATGTTCCCTGTAAAATAGTTATCTCCAAGTTATAATGCCCTGTTCAATGTAATTTCAGTTTGTTCAATGTAAACCGCACTGATGAAGAATAGCGCGGTATATAAGAGAAAGTAAATAAATAAATATCTACAGATCCTCTGTTCTTATGCCACTATGTGCCACCTGGGCAGCTCCCTGGTCTTCAATGTTCATCTGCACCTACCATTGCATGACCAACATGCCATCCCCTTTACTCTACTGCAGCATCAGCATGGTGCCCTTTCCTACTTGTGCAGCATGCTAATGGAGCACTACTACCACTGACTTGGGCTCCCTTATCATTTCATCACACTGCTCACGTTTAAATAGGCTCTCTCCCCTCTGCAGACACCCTTTCTGCGAGGTTTTACATTGCGGTAAGGTTACAGGCATTAAGGGGCTCTTAGGGGTGTTAACATAAGGGGCGTTAAAGTAACATATGGTGTTACCGCCCCTTCTCCGCTCACTTTCCATCCCTTCACGCCCGTTCTCTGCCTCCTGTTCCCTTTACACTGCTAGAGCCTTTTAAATACAGAAACTTGCCATTTTTGTAGCATTAAGGGGGCACATAAATGGCACACTTGCTCCCTTACCACTGTATAGTAAACATACCCCTAAGAGACTCAGAGGATGCAAAGGCAGCATTCATAGCAAACTGCAGTCGGGGGGGGGGGGGGGCACTGGGGACCTTTTACAGTCTGAAACTCTGTTGGTTCCTCAGACTGCCAATTGGACAGTCTGCCATGGTCATAGTGCTGCTGAAGCAGCGGCTCTTTTTGACAAGAAGCTTTATTACTAGCGCAGCACTTCCTGGAGCTCTGAGACGGAAGCATCTGGGGCTGGCGCTCCTGGGCTGCAGATCGGTGACAAGTCTTCTTTAAAAATGCCTGGGTACTTTGAAAAAAATAAAAGGGGTCTGTTTTAGCTTCCATACGTTCCTTAGCATAACGGGGAGGGCATCCCATGCAATGGGTATAACAGTCCTCATCATTGGCTTGTGGCCACATTTTCTCTTCCTCAGCAGACTGGTAAATTGGGACAAATGGTGTCCTGCCTTGCAGTCCCTTGGGATGCCTCTAATGACAGTCAAAATTGGGATGTCCCGCAAAATTCAGGACGGTTGGTCTCCTTTTTTGGCAACCACTCACATCATACAGAACATCTCATATGCTGAGAACTACAGGCCAGTTTCTCACCTTCCCTTCTTGGAGAAGCTGATTGAAAAAGCAGTAGCGATTTAATTGATGAATTGTTTAGAGAGAAGTCAGGTATTTGATGTTTGTCAATCAAGATTTCAGTATCACCATAGTACAGAACTGTATTACTTCCTGTTATGGAGGAGTTGCATTGGAATTTAAGCTGTGGCAATGATGTGGTTGTGATTTGTTTTATATGTGCTGACAATGTCTGATTGAGTTGACCATAAACTGTTGTTGGATAGACTCCATAGGGTGGGGTTAGGAGGGATGGTCTATGCTTGGTTTGAGTCTTTTCTTGTGGAACATCAGCAGTAGGTTTTTGTGAATGATGCTTTCCTGCACTCATGGGAATTGCAGAGTGGGGTCCCTCAAGGGCTATACTTTCCCCTGTTCTTCTTAATGTCCCTTTCGGTTCTCTTTTGCAATCCTTCAGTGTGCATTATAAGTTATTTGCAGATAATGTCCAAATGTTAATTCTGGTGCAGGAAGGGAAATTGGTGGTTGGGTAAGAACATAAAAACATAAGATATGCTATACTGGATCAGACCAAGGTCCATCAAATCCAGTATCCTATTTCCAACAGTGGCCAATCCAGGTCACAAGTTCCTAGTAGGTTCCCAAAGAGACATACAGGTTCCACAATGCTTGTCCCAGAGAAAGCAGTAGATTTCCGGGTCCTTTTTAATGGTTCATGGACTTTTCCTCCAGGAACCTGTCCAAAGCTTTTTTAAACCCAGCTACACTAAATGATTTTACTACGTCCTCTGGTAATGAATTCCAGAGTTTGATTATGCGTTGAGTGAAAAAATATTTCTCTTATTAGTCTCAAATCGGTTATATTGTAGCTTCATTGTGTATCCCCTAGTCTTTATACTTTTTATGGCATTAACAACCAATCTATGTTTACCCATTCCACTCCATTCATTAATTTATAGACCTCTATCATATCTCCTCTCAGCCATCTCCTTTCCAAATTGAAGTGCCCTAACCTTTCAAGCCTTTCCTCATAGGGGTATCTTTCCATCCCCTTTACCATTTTGGTGGCTCTTCTCTATACCTTTTCCATTTCCACTATATCTTTTTTAAGATACAGCGACCAGAATTGCACACAATATTCAAGATGTGGTCACACCATGAAACAAAACAGAGGCATTATAATATCCTTTGTTTCATTCTCTATTCGTTTCCTCATGATTCCTAGCATTATATTTGCTTTCTGGGCTGCCACTGCACACTGGGCAGAGGGTTTCAACAAGTCATGAACAATGACGCCTAAATCATTTTCCTGGGTGGTGGCTCCTGATGTGGAATCTTGCATCGTGTAACCATAGTTTGAGTTGTTCTTTCCTAGGTGCATAACTTTGCACTTCTCCACATTAAATTTCATCTGCCATTTGAACATCCCGTTTTCCAATTTATTTTATTTTATTTATTTATTTATTTAACAGTTCTTCTATACCGCTCTATTTTAGATCAGAGCGGTTTACATTTAACATCAACTATACAACACAAGGAACTTTGAGTTGTATTTACAATAAACAGGGAGATCAACTTGGAAGTAACTGGGGGAAACTATGTACAATTTATCAAGCTCCTCTTGCAGTTCTTCACAATCCTCTTATGTTTTAACAACTTTGAATAATTTTGTATCATCTGCAGATTTGATTACCTCACTCGTTATTCCCATTACCAATCAGTTGTGAATATGTTAAAAAGCAGCGGACCCAGCACAGATCCCCGGGTACTCCACTAGTCACCTTTCTCCATTCAGAAAATTGGCCATATAGCCCTATCCTCTGCTTTCTGTCTTTTAATCATTTCCTGATTCGCAATAGTTCACTGCCTCCTATCCCTTTACTTTTTAATTTTGCCAAGAGTCTTTCATGAGGGACTTTGTCAAAGGCTTTCTGAAAATTCAGATACTCTATATCAACCAGCTCACCTTTGTTTACCTGTTTATTCATACCTTCAAAAAAATATAACAGATTAGTAAGACAAGACCTTTCTTGGGTAAATCCATGTTGGCTTTTTCCGATTAAACCATGACTATCTACATGTTCAGTAATTTTATTCTTCATAATGTTTTCTACCATTTTGCCCAGTACTGACGAGAGACTCACCAGTCTGTAGTTTCCCAGATCAATCCTTGAACCCTTTTTAAAAATTGGCATTACACTGGCCATTTGCCAGTCTTCAGATATTACAGATGATTTTAATGATAGTTCACAGATTACTAATAGTAGGTCTGCAAGCTCATATTTTGGTTCTTTCAACACACTCAGATGTATGCCATCTAGTCCAGGTGATTTGCTACTCTTCAGTTTATCAAATAGTTGTAATACATCTTCCCAGTTTGTCAATATTTCTTTCAATTCTTCTGATGCATCACCTTTAAATACCATTTCAAGCCTGGGTACCTTCCCTACATCTTCCTCAGTAAATACCAATGCAAAGAATTCATTCAGTCTCTCCACAATGGCCTTGTCCCCTCTTAGTGCCCCTTTTACTCTTCTATTATCCAATGGTCCAACTGACTCTCTCACAGGTTGTTTGCTATGAATGTATTTGAAAACATTTTTATTATGCATTTTTGCTTCCACAACAAGCTTTATTTCAAATTCTCTCTTTGACTGCCTTTTCAATGCCTTGCATCTATCTTGCCAGTGCTTATGTTGTTTCCATTTTTCTTCATTTGGTTCAAAGATGCTTTTTTGGCTACAACAGCTTTTCTGACCTCACCTTTAAACCATACTAGCAGTTTTTGGCCCTTTTCTTACAGCATGGAATACATCTCGTCTAGGCTTCCAAGATAGTATTTTTAAACAATGCCCATGCTTGATGTAAATCTTTAACCTTTTTCTTAACTATTTTCCTCATTTTATCATAGTTTCCCTTTTGAAAGTTAAAAAGGTAGTACTGGTAGTACTGTGGATTTTCTTGCCATCTTTCCTCCATTTATTAAATCAAATGCGATCATGCTATGATCACTATTGCCAAGTGAACCTTATCTCTTGCACTAGATCCTGTGTTCCACTAAGGACTAGGTCCAAAATGGCTTCCCCTCTTGTTGGTTCATGAACTAGCTGCTCCAAGAAGCAGTCATTTATTTCATCTAAAAATTCTATCTCCCTTGCGTGTCCTGCGGTGACACTGACCCAGACAATACCGGGGTAATTGAAATCACCCATTATTATTATTGTGTTGTAACTTTTGTAAGCTTCCCTACTTTCTTTAAGCGTTTCATCATCTTTTGTTCATTCTGGCCAGGCAGTCGGTAGTACATCTGTACTGCCTTTGCCTTCCTCTTTTGATATTGAATGTCTATCCATAGAGATTCTACAGTGTATTTTGTTTCCTGCAACACTTTAATCTTGTGTGTCTCAACGCCCTTTCTAACAGAGTACAACCCTTCCACCAATTTGATCCATGCTATCATTGTGATATAGTTTGTACTCTGGTATCGAGGTGTCCCATTGGTTGTCTTCCTTCTACCAGGTCTCTGAGATACAAAGCATATTTAACCTCTCATTTAGTGTTATATATTCTAACTCTCCCATCTTATTTTTTAGACTTCTAGCATTTGCATACAAGCATTTTAGAGGCAGTATTTTATTCATATTAATCTGGCTATTGGTAGGCAGGGATAATTTGGAATCTTTCAGCTCTCTGGGCTTTGTACTTAAGGGCATCTGGGTTACTTTTATCTTTATTTGAACCTCTCTGTTGGGATGCCCTAACTTCCCTCTTTTGCTATTATCCTTCAAGGATACATCTTTCCAAATCATGCGCTCTTAGGTGACTGTCAGCTTTCCCTTATTATCTAGTTTAAAAGCTGCTCTCTCACATTTTTAAATGTTAATGAAGGATTCCATCCCAGTTAAGGTGGAACCCATCCCTTCGGAAAAGCCCCTTCTTTCCCCAGAATGTTGGCAGTTCCTAACTAATCCAAAACGCTCTTCCTTGCACCATTGTCTCATCTGCACATTGAGACTCTGGAGAACTGCCTGCCTTTTGGGTCCTGCATGTGGAATGGGAAGCATTTTAGAGAGTGCTACCCTGGAAATTCTGGATTTCAGCTTCTACCTAAAAGCCTAAATTTGGCCTCCAAAACCTCCCTCCCACACTTTCTTATGTCAATGCTACTAACGTACCAAAACAGCAGACTTCTCCCCAGCACTATCTAAAACCTTGTCTAGGTGGCACGTGATGTTGCACCAGGTAGGCATGTTACCAGGCGAGCCTCACATATACCAGCTACCCAGCTATCTACATGCCTGATTGTATCACCAACTATAACAGCTGTCCTAACCCTTCCCTCATGGGCACATGGTTCTGGAGAAACCTGTGTGTGAGAGGGTTTTATATCACCTGGAGGACAAGTCCTAGTTACAGCTCTCCTGTCACGTGACCTCTCTCCTTCATGGCCAGATTGCAGGTTGGACTTCAGTACTAGGTCCCTGTAGGTCTCGTCTATATACCTCTCTGTCTTCCTTATGTCCTCCAAGTCTGCTGCTCTAGCCTCCAGAGATTGGACTCATTTGCTGAGAGCTAAGAGCTCCTTGCACCTAGTGCACACATAAGACCCCTCACCAACTGGAAGAAAATCATACTTGTGACACTCAATGCAAAAGAATGCATAGTTCCCATCTCACTGCTGGACTGCTATCTGCATCTTAGTTATAAGGTTTTGTTTAGCTATTTAAGTTGTTTACTTAGGTTTTCTGGGCATACTTGTACTAAGACAACTATACCCTATGGGCCTGATTCTGAATTGGATGTGCCGACCCTCTGTGCACCCGGTCAGAACTGGATGCACAGAGTGAGCCGGGATTCTGATCCGCGGGGCCGTCTAGCCCCGGCTAACTCAGTCAGGGCTTTTGAATGGAGCCACGGCGCCATGGCATCTGGTTGCCATGGCACTGTGGCTCCATTCAAGAGCCGTGATCCCTGGCCTCCGGACCAAAATGTTCATTCCCCGCAGCCCGATCCCCAATCTGGCCTCCCAAGGCCAGGGTTGGGCTGTGGGGAATTTCCTCTGCCCCTCCCTCCTTTTCTGTGCCCCAGGCCTGCCAGATCCACCTGACTAGGGGAACGTATTCCACCTCAGAGTTGGAATAAGTTCCCCATTCAGGCCACCAGCACCGGATGTACAGGGCCGATATTGGATTCAGCCCTGTATGTCTGGGACTGCCGACCACCCACTGCCTGCCCTAACTTCTCCCCCGCACTGCCTCTTTCCTGCCCCCATCTATCCTCCCCCTACAATGTGCGGGGAAGTTAGTCGGGGTTGGTAGAGGGGCCGTTGGGACGTCCATCCCCACTATTCACGCCTCGGAATGACCCTGAATACATTTAATGGACTTTGTTCATCTCAAGATTAATTAATTTCAGGCCCTTAATTAATCTGTGCCTGATGAGGATAACCAGCTGAACCTGAAAGTGAATTTGACCACCTCCTTCCCTTTAATAGATTTAAGAGCCTATAAAGCTAAGATTATGCCGGGGGTGGGGGAGAGTCAGGATGGTTGGGAGGGAAAGAAGACTTAATAAAAGCTAGCTTGCTACACAGTGGCCTGATCTGTGCTTCTAAGGTAATGTCTGAATTTACTGGGTGAATCACACAGCCCTTGGTTTGATAGAGGGGGGCCTTTCAAATTGTCCCTTTGATCTATCACTTGGCTTTAACATCTATTTAAGACAACTTCATAGATCTTTTGCCTCCTAACTGGAAGGCCTCTTTGTGAAGGTTTCTAGAAACAAATTTCCTTCTTTCTATTCAAAGACTATTTACTCTATTTTACTTTCTATGCTAAGCTATACTCTGATTTGATCTGAGAGGTGATGAGTACAGTCCAACACTAGTTTGTCTGTCATAATTTGTGGTTGAATGTTAAGAGAACTGAGGTATTATGGATAGGGAATAAGGTTCAGGGAATAAGGTTCAGGGTGCCATAACTCATTTAAATCTTAGTTCTGATCAGACAAGTTAGATTCTAGTTTGACTGTGAAACCACATTTCAATAAGCTGGTGCAGATGTTTTTTTAATAGCTGCATGTGGTACAAAACTTGCACCCCTTTTTTAGAATTTGTGATTTGCAGTCATTGGTCCAGGCTTTTAATTCATCTGGACTATTGTAATAGTGTGTTGTTTGGTCTTCCTTTAACATTGCTGCAATGTTTGCAGTATGTTCAGAATATGATTACTCAGATTATTGGTAATTTCAGTTGTATGATTACATCTCGCCTTACTGTAGCACCTCCATTAACTCCCAGTAGAATATCATATGTCTTTTTTTATCTCCGAGAAAGTATGGAATTATGCTCCTACATGGATGGTACGATTCCAATATGTGGATTGGTTGGATTGATTCCCTGGGAGGAATTTCAATTAGTGACCCATCATTCTAGAGCATATTCTCTGTGGGCTTTTGAATGGTGGAAGAATTTGTCAGTGGTGTGGTGTTGGCAGGAAAATTTATTAGTATTTAGGAAGGAGTTAAAAAAAATTGTCCTGCACTGCTTATGTAATGGACGTTTGTTGAAGGATTAGGGAAGATGTTTTTAGATTTTATCTCTATTATAATATTGTTTTATGCTGACTTTGTTGCTATTATTATAAACCATAATGTATAACATCATTATTATTAATGGTATATAAGAATGTTTATAAACAAATAAACAAGCACAGAACAACAGGACAGTCAGATATCAAATGGTGAACTTCTTTTAGTCGTGAGGTCCACACTAAGAGGTATGTTTTCTAAACAGCGTTAAGGGAACAAGTGTGCCATTATCGCCTGTTATCGGCACCCTTGCACCCTTAACACTGCAATACCGCTGCACTAAAGAGCATTAAAGGCTCCTGCAGCATTAAAGGAACAGGAAGCGGAGAGTGGGCATTAATGGAGCAGACAGTGAACATGGACAGTGGGTGCTTCCTTAACATCTGTTGGGCAATCATGAGTTAGAGCCCTTTAACGCTGGAAACCCTAACGCCAATGAAAACGTCTTGGAAAAGGGATATTTTGAGGGGAGAGAGACAATTTTAATGTCTGCAATGTGATAGTAGTGCTCCATTAACAGCAGCATCATAGTGCCCGAGTATGAAAGGGCACTATGTTGATGGTGCACATGGAGCAAAGGAGGTGGCATGTAGGTCATGCAGTGGTGGTTGCCGGTGCACAAGGCAGACCAGGCAGCTGCCCACGTGGCATATCTGTGATGTCCGTTATGATCCTACACTGACAGTGGTGGCACATGCTGCTGCTGCAGAAAAGTGATGCACAACATGGGGTGGTACAAGAGTCCCTGGCACCTAGGCAGAGACTGTAGTTGGCCCCTCTGTTGTTGGCTCCAAAGGAAGAGGCCGGTAGTGCCAGCAGCTGTAGCTCTACAGGGGGCTGCAAAAAGCAGCCGCACAGGTAAATACCACTGAAGCAGCTATCTGCCTCCCCCAAATATGTATCAGTGGAAGGCGGGCATGGTGTTCTGGTGGTGGATGGAAGGGCGGTGTGGAAATCCATGTGTGCCTATGCCCTCCCATCCAAACCTGGCGTACTAGGCGCTCACCTATGCCGCATGGTAGATGGGCCGGGAATGCAGCCCACCCCCACTGACAGCATGCTGCCATGTCAGCATGGTGTGAGGGTATTGGCAGTGGGTGCAGCAGCCCCTGCCTGCAGCATATAAATGTCATATCCTGGCCCTGTGTGTCCTGCGCATTGCAACATTTGCCAAGGTCTGTCTGATGGGGAACATTTCAGTGTCAAGGACAGCAGAACACATGCTGATCCCACCACACCGAGGCTGGACATAACATGACATGTGCCCACATCCCCCAGTGGAGGGGGGCAGGAGCGGCAAGGTGTGTACAGCTGCATGTGTGCAACATCAGTGAGGCCACTTGCAGCACTGAACCGGTGGATGTGCCACAATGGGAGGGAGGGATGGAGCAGACTACAGGTCGCCCACTCTGACCATTAGCCCATGCCACTGGTCTAGGGAACTGTTTGGATTGCTCAGCCTGTGGATCAGGACACCACCATCCGCATATAGTGAGGGGATATGTGCATGGAGGATGGAAATGATGCTGCAGAAGGAGCACTATGTAATTGGAGAACAGGGCATGTCAGAGCCAAAATGCCTACACAGTGCCATCACCAGCAAGATGATAACACCACACTATTACTATACATCATTCATAAGGTGCTACAAGGCATACACAGTGCTGTATGAAAACATAGGAAAGCAGTATCTGCCCAAAGAGGATACAACATGTGATGACAAGACGGTACTATAGAAGATAAATAAGGGTACAATAGGGAGAGGAGACACCAGATAAACAAGAAATAGGGATCTAACAGCCCCAAGGAAGTATGCCATCTGCATGTATTTGAAGAGGGAAAGAGCTGTGATGTGACATATGGATAGAGGACATTTGCGCAAGGCATAAGAAGCAGCAAGGTGGAAGGATCGGAGTCTGGAGATGGCAGTAGAAGAACAAGGCAGAGGATACAGCCAGAGGAGGAGCGGGGTCCACGGGAAGGGGTGTAGGGAATGAGGAGAGAGGAAAGGTAATGAGGGGAAGTAGAAGGGAAGCATCTATAGGTCAGCACATCGCATGTGTGCTATGGATATGGAAATGGACAGGATTATATGAGTGCATCAGGATGGCAGAGGATCAGCTGGGCAGCAACAGTCTGAAGAGATGGAATGGGAGAAAGATGACTCTGAGGAAGACCAGCAGGGAGGAGGGTGCAGAGGCTCTGTGTGAACCAGGGCCACCTCCAAATGTGAGGACACAGTCATCACCATCCATCTGCTGCACATGTGTTGCCACATCAGCCAGGAGAGGCTGCAAGATGTGAGGTCATGTCATGATTGCACCACAAACACACAACAGGTATGGGGAACCAGGGCCACTGTGCTACTTTTGCTATGGCATGCAATGTGTGTGTGCCTGTCCCATGAGCTGTCCCACTGAGCAGACATATCCCATCTATAAGACAGGAATGTCAGTTGCACCAGCACACACATAGTCATTGCGACATACAAATCATACAACACGTCCCCCTCCAACACCCGCCAGACACACCTTGTCAGACAGGTATGGCACAGGGCATGTAGAAATCACAGCAGACATAGGAAGACTTCTACACATGCCCGCATTCACCCTGTCAATGACCACAGTTCCACACAGGGACTGTGCAATCCATGTGGCAGCTCTGTGGCTCACACACAAAGCCAGTGTGTATATGGGTGGAGAGTTGCAGGTTCAAGACCTGGCTGTGAATCATGAATTGCATGTCTCTGTGGGTAAATTTTGTCCTACAGTGCAGGTACAGTACCAGCATGTGCAACACAGACAGGCTCCACTATCCACAGCTGGATGGAAAGGTAGGCTGATAACACCCGCTCAGTATGCTGGTGCTAATAGTGCCTAAACTGTAACAATGCTTGAGCTGATATGGAGACCAAAGTGCAGGCAGGAATGCCAACCATACTCACTTTTGCACAGCACGGCAGTGTGTGTTTGTCTCCAGAGTTTTGTGGCCTTCAGCACTGCACTGTGCCTCACATTGCCTAAGCTGTTCCCAGCCTTAGTCTGCAAATGTGCATGATGAGGAGCAGAGGATTGTGGTAATGGCCTGAAACAGAGCGGTTTGGCCAGGATGTGTCTGCATCAGAGGTAGGGTCAATGGCTGAGACATCATAGTGTCTGTCTCCCATGTGCATGGTCTGGGTGGCAACAGTATTTCATGCTGGGAAGGCAATCTCACTCTGGCCGAGCAGTGACCATGGCACGGCTATGTATCCACATAGTGCTGTATAGTGTGTAGCTCCAATGATGCGGATATGCTCTCTGTCCTGAGAGCCAAATGACTGAACAAAATGCTGGATGTCCATGCTTTTACAAATCAGGGTGCATATGGTAGCTGTGTGCACCTAGAAGATTGGGCACAGTTGGTATGTACATGGTTGAGACAGCCCTGTGGTGGGCAGTAGGTGCAGTCTGACTATACTTGCTGTGGTAGATTGGTAGTTCCAGATGGTAGGACAGTAGCTGTTCTTGGCCTGCTCACTATAATCATGGTAGAACCAGCAGGATGTTAACAGCAACCCCCACTGCATGTACTATCCATTGCCTAAGCTGGGCACTGGCATGAGATGTTCAAGGAGAGTCCCTGTCCAACAGGGTCTGGGCCCAGATGGGACAGACAACTATGGCATGCTGCAATTGTGCAGGAAACCAGGCAACTAGCATACCACACTGGCAGTGAGCCAGATCTGCAGCATAGCTGGCAGAGTCCATCTCTAGCAGTGCAAGCTCTGGGGACCAGTTGCTGGGCGCCCATCCTCACCCTCAGGGCGACCGCTGAAACTGCTCAGTAGCACTGTTTGCAGCTGTTATGTGCTTGTAGCACACACTGTATTACTGACTTGATGTGATGGATCACTGCATTCTCCATTTGGTGATCAGCTGCAGAATGCTGTGCTGCATGTGCAGTGCATCATGGTACTGGAGGGGCTAACCTATACCGGCACATACAGCACATACAGCAGGAAGTAACTTGTAGTCTCTTTGATTGCAGACATTGCTATGCACAACAATGTGGAGATATAACCTAATGGTTAATACAATGTCTCCATAAGCACAGGACAAGGATATGATTTCCCACTTGTTCTTTTTGGGTCTGTGTGCTACTCAGTTCATTTGCATGCCTGTGACAGTACAGGCTCTGCTGGGACTGGCAGACACACATCCTTAGACTTTGCTATGCGTTTTGGCCACAATTTGGGGCAGCCCTTCTGAAAGCATGGCTTTATTGGTTCTGCTGCAGCCCATTGCAGTGGGTCAAACATGTTCACCTTGTAGATGTCTGCTACCTGCTCGGAGGCAAAGCATAATGGTCATGGCAGTGGCTTAGATACCAAGGATCAAGGCCCGCTAGCACTCCTTTTGTGAATTTTGGAATATGTTACTGTTGTGTTTTATGTATGCCACAACCTTCCTGGAATGACCATACCTCTTGTGACCTTGGGCAGGTCACTTAACCCTTCATTGCCTCAGCTGATTGCAGGTTCCTACAGTCCCTGTTTTTCATCAGACATTACCAAGTTATTGGTACAATGTACCTCGATGTCACTGCACTGATACAGCAGTATACTAAAAGGCAGTTACATGTATACAGCTGTAACCTACATGTGAAACATGAGTGAGAAATGCCATCATGACTGTGATTGTACAGCTTTGGCTCCATCACATCTCTGCATTACATGCAGACACATCCTACCCCTCGGATAGCCACCTGCAGGTATCAAATCATGTCCATACGTATCCCTTTTGCCCGGTTTGAGCGATTCCTGTCCAGATGTTGTATGCACATTTGTCTGGGGTGTTGTATGGTGGTTGGGTGGCTGGGACAGGTGTGAGACCCACATGACTAGTATCAGGCCTTCCATGTGGCACTGATACACATTTTTCCCACACAGTACAAATGCATTGGGGATGGCATCTCCGATACATCGGTGCTGCCAGCCCCTACCACACTTTACTGCCATCTTTCATTCAGACCATCCATCACCCTCTGGCGGCTATGTGCAATCATGTCTTCTTGTGCAGGCTGCTACACCATGGCCTACATAGGTACTCTTTTCTGCATTTCAATGCTTCACTAATGCCTCTCCTGTGCCTGATCTGTACATCACCACTTCTGCTCCGTCATCCTTTCGCTGCACACATATATGCCACTTCTGGCTCCGCTGGGGGATATGTCCTCCCCATCCTATTCCACCCACTGACATTACGGCGTTTTACATGGGCACCCTCCAGTGCATCAGTACAGCTGTCTCCCACATGCTTGTCCAACATACTGGCTGCTACGTAGGATGTCCACGGTTCTGTCAGGTCAATCAGCTCCCACCTGTCCTTCCAACCATCACCTTTAAATTGGCTTTCACTGGGGCTCCCTTATCCAGCGAGAAAGTGACAGACATTTTTGGGCATTATGGTGCATGCTTGACACCTTAACACCCGATGTCCTGTTAGTGCAGTTAAGTGGCCCATTGTGCCTTTACCGCTGGGATGTCTTCTACGCACACAGAGCCTCTATCATATGGAAAACGCCTTATCGCTGCCATTAATGCTTGATAACGCCTGCTGCCTTACCACCCTTTAGTAAACATACCCTAAGGGGTATAGAAACGTAGAAAAATGATGACAGGAAAAGATCACATGGCCTATCTAGTCTGTCCTTCCATATCAACAACTACCCCTTTTTTCCTTTAGAGATCCTCTGTGTTAGTTCCATGTTTTTTGAATTCAGATACTGTCCTCATCTCTACCGCCTCCACTGGGAGACTATTCCACGGATCCACCACTCTTTCCATAAAGAAATATTTCCGCATATCACTCCTGAATCTATGCCCTTTCACCCTCATCCAATGTCCCCTCGTAGCAGAACTTGCTTTCAATTGAAAGAGGCTCTCCTCCTGTGCATTTATGCTACGGAGGTATTTAAACATCTCAATCATATCTCCTCTATTCCGCCTTTCCTCTAAGGTGTACATATTAAGATCCTTCCCTCTGTACTGTCTCCATCCTTTTTATATCCTTTTGAAGGTGCAGTCTCCAGAATTGCACACAATACTCCAAATGAGGTCGCACCAAAGACATACAGAGGCACTATCACCTCCTTTTTTCTGCTAGCCATTCCTCTCCGTATGCACCCAAGCATCCTTCTAGCTTTTGCTGTCGCTTTTTCTACCTGTTTAGCTACTTTAAGATCATCAGACACAACCACGCCTAGGTCCTGCTCTTCTTTAGTGGACAAAAGTACTTTGCCCCCTATACTATATGTTAAAGATGTTAAAAAAGAATCGGACCAAGGACAGATCCCTGGGGCACACCACTGGTAACTTCCTTCTCCTCAGAGTGAGCTCCATTTACCTGTACCCTTTGTCACCTCCCACTCAATCAATTTCTAACCCAAGCAGTAACTTTAGGGTCCATCCCTAGGGTGCTCAGTTTGTTTATAAGTTACCTGTGATGAACTGTGTCAAAGGCTTTACTGAAATCTAAATACACCACATCTACATAGGGCTCTCCCTCGGTCCAACTCCCTGGTCACCCAGTCAAAGAAATCAATCATATTTGTTCTGACAAGACCTGCCTCTGGTGAATCCATGCTGCCTTGGATCTTGTAATCCGCTGGATTCCAGAAACCTCACTATTTTCTATTTCAGCAGCGTTTCCAATAATTTGTTAAACTAATTGGCCTGTAGTTTTCAACCACATTCGTACTTCCGCTTTTGTGTAAAGGCACTACATGAGCCTCTCTCCAGTTCTTTGGCACCACTCTCGACTCCAACGAGGCATTGAAAGGTCAGTCAGTGGAGCTGCTAGAACATCCCGAAGTTCTCTCAGTATTCTAGGGTGTATCCCATCCGGTCCCATCGCTTTGTCTACTTTAGGTTTAGCTAGTTTCTCACGAACACAGTCTTCTGAAAATTGTTCAAGATGCCCCTCGCTTCTGTTCCAGTCTGTGGGTGTTTTCTGAGGTCCTGTTCCTGGTCCTTCATCCTTGAACATAGAACAGAAATATTTGTTAAGCAATTCCACTTTATCCTCATCAGCTTCTACATATTCCTTCTCTTCACCCTTGAGTCTGACAATACCACTTTTGCCCTTCCTCTTCTCACTAATATATCTGAAAAATGTCTTATATCCCCCCTCCCCCCCATTTTATTGCATTGGCTATTTCCACCTCTTTTTGAATCTTTGCTTTCCTGACTACTTTGCTAGCTTCTCTAAGTTTTTCCAAATATAGATGCCTGTCTTGCTCTCTCCGTGATCTCTTATATTTCATGAACGCCTCCCTCTTTTTCTTCACCTTTTCAGCTACTTCTTTCGAAAGCCATAGCAGTCTCCTTTTCCTTTTACCTTTATTTACCATTTTAACAAAAAGGTTGGCTGCCCTTAAAATATCCCCTTTTAGTTTTGCCCACTGCTTTTCTACATCCTCCAGTTGTTCCCATCCCGCTAACAACTCCCTGAGGTATTGGCCCATCTTGGCAAAGTTAGTTTTCCTAAAGTCTAAGATCCTCACTTTTGAATGGATTCTAACATGTTTACTAAAGAGCGTTAAGGGAGCAAGTATGCTGTTAACACCTGTTCAACACTCTTGCGCCCTTAATGCTGTGATACTGCTGCACTAACAAGTGTTAAAGGCTTCTGCGCGTTAAGGGAAAAGGAGGTGAAGAGTGGGCATTAACGGGGCAGAGAGTGGGCGTGGACAGTGGGTGCTCCCTTATCGCCTGTTGCACAATCGTGAGTTAGAGCCCTTTAGAACTGGGAACCCTAATGCCAATGAAACCCTCTCAGAAAGGGGGTATTTTGGGGGGAGAGACTATTTATATGTCTGCAATGTGATGCACAAACAGGGGAACCCAAGGAAGTGCTCCATTAGCAGCAACAGCATAGTGCCCAAGTATGAAAGAGCACTATGTTGATGTCGCAAATGGGCCAAAGGAGGTACCATGTGGATGATGCAGTGGGGGTTGCTGGTACACAAGGATGACCAGGCAGCAGCCCAGGGGGCACATCTGTGATGGTCAGCATGACCCCATAGTAACAGTGGCAGCACACAGACATGCTGCTCCTGTTGAAAAGGTGACACGTAACCATGGGATGAACCAAGGGGCCCTGGCACTCTACGCAGATACCCCTGCCAGCTCCCAACCCCACTGCTGCTGAAGACGTCACTTGATGGATAATCTGTCAGCAGCAGTGGCAGTATCCCTAAAAGGGGTATAAAAAGCAGCTGCCCTTGGAAGTACTGGAGTTGCATGCATCTGCCTCCCTCAAAAGAGACAGAATTGGTGGTAGCCTGGGGGGGGGGGCGGCAGTGGCAGGTGGGTGGGGGGCAGTGTAACCAGGCATATGTGAAGCCAATGCCCCAACTGGACCTGTCTCTCCTAGGCAACCTCCTAATCTGCCCATTGGATGGGCCAGCACTGCACCCCACCCCCACTGACACCATGTTGTCATGCCAGCATGATGCAGGTACAGTGGCAGCAGGGGTTGTGCCCCCTGTCAGTAGCAGACAAAGGCTCTAACCTGGTCCTGTGTGTTGTATGCGATGCCACAGTTGCCTGAGTCAGCATGAGGATGAACAATCCAGCCACAGCAACAGTGGAGCACTCAATGAATCCCACATTACTGAGGTTGGATGTAGCAAGACATGTGCCCAAAGCCCGGTAGAGGTCGGCAGGAGTGCCATGATGGGCACAGCTGCATAGATGCAACAGAAGGTATGCTGCCTGCAGCACTGAACCAATGGCTCTGCCACAATAGCAGGAAGGGATGGAGCGGCTTGCAGGCTGCTCACAATCACCATTGGCCCATGGCACTGGTCCAGTTAACAAAGTGGAGTACTTGTGCTGTGGATCAGGATGGCCCCTACCTGCATATAGTGAGTAGATATGTGCTTGTGTTGGGGAAATATGGTCACTGTGGAAGGGATACCACACAATAGGAGAAAAGGGCATATCAGAGGCAAAATGCCCACCCAACAACCTTACCTTCAAGATGAAAATACTGGTAATACTACTATACATCATGCATGAAATGCTACAAAGACATACACAGCGCGGAACAAACACATAGGAAGACAGTCCCTGCCCGTAAAGCTTACTATCAAGTGATGACAGACAGTACACTACAAGAGAAAGAAGGGTACAATAAGGGGAGAAGACACCAGGGGAACAAGAGAGAGGGATCCAACAGCAGCCCTAAAGAGGCATGCCATCTGCATGGATATGAAGAGGGAGACAAATGAGAAATGACATAAGGATAAAGGACGCTTGCACTAGGCATTAGGAACAGCAAGGTGAAAGGAGGGAAGTCAGGGGATGGCAGTAGAAGGCCAGGGCATTGAGAGTGGGTAAGCAGAGGAAGAGTGAAGTCTATGGGACGAGATTGAGGGACAGAAGAGATGAAAGGTGCTGGGGGACAATACAGGGGATGCATTTATAGTCTAGGCGAGGATGTCTGAGATGGATAAGTAAACGTTCGGGAGTCAGTGAAGAAATATCAGGAGAAGGGTGATATGAGTGTCTTGGGACTGGTGGAGGATGAGCCACACAGCAGAGCTCTGCACAGATGGATGGGGAGCGAGATGACTCCGAGGGAGACAAGCAAGGAGTAGGGTGCAGTTGCAAGAATGTAGGTAACTATATAGTGTAGACCCCAATTTTAGTTCTGTGTTCAAAGAGCAAGGTACTGTGTGTGAACCAGGGACCCCTCCAAGGTAGCAAACTCGGTCACCAACAGCCATCTGAGGCACATGTGAATCCATGTCAGCCAAGTTGATCTGAAATATGTGACTTTATGGCCTTACTGCTGCACAAGCACCAACCAGGTAAGAGTGACCATGGCCATTCTGCTTATTCTGCCATGCCATGCGATGTGTGTGTGCCTGTCACCTGGGCTGTCTTCCTGAGTGGGCATATCCCATGTGTTAGATAGGAATGTCAGTTTCACCAGCAGCATAGAGAGGCAGTGCAGTCTACAGAACGAACTACACATCTCCCTCATACACCCACAGAACACACCTTGTCAGACAGTTATGGCACAGGGCCTGTACTGATACCAGCAGACATGGGCAGACCACTCTGCATGGCTGCAGCTACCTTGACAATGACCACATCTACACCCATGGGTTGCTAAACCTGTAAGGCAGCTCTATATATAGAGTGATAGCCTTTTTCAGGCATTAAGGATGCCTCTATATCGTTCCATGGTGAGACCGCACCTTGAATATTGTGTGCAATTCTGGTCGCCGTATCTTAAAAAGGATATAGCGATTTTAGAAAAGGTTCAGAGAAGAGCCACCAAAATGGTAAAGGGGATGGAAGGATACTCCTATGAAGAAAGGCTAAAAAGGTTGGGGCTCTTTAACCTGGAAAAGAGACGGCTGAGGGGAGATATGATAGAAGTCTATAAATTAATGAACGGAGTGGAACGGGTAAACGTAGAGCGATTGTTTACCTTATCAGAATATAGAAAGACTAGGGGACATGCAATGAAGCTACAGGGTAAACTATTTAAGACTAATAAAAGAAAATATTTTTTCACTCAACGTGTAATCAAACTCTGGAATTTGTTACCGGAGGATGTAGTAAAGGCTTTTAGTGTAGCTGGGTTTAAAAAAGGTTTGGACAAGTTCCTGGAGGAAAGGTCCATAAACCATTATTAAGAAGGGACCCAGGATATCAATGCTTGAACCAATACAAGCATTGTGGAACCTGTGTCCCTTGGGGAAACTGCTAGGTACGTATGACCTAGATTGGCCACTGTTGGAAACAGAATACTGGGCTTGATGGACCTTGGTCTGACCCAGTATGGCATATCTTATGTTCTTATCTTATGTTCTAATGCCAGATGTCCTGTTAGCGCACATTAAGTGGCTCTTGTGCCCTTACCGCTGGAATGCCTCCTACCCACCCAGAGTCCTTTTCACATGGAAAACCCCTTATTGCTGCCGTTAACGCTTGGTAAAGCCTGCTACCTTAACACCCTTTAGTAAACATACTCTTAAGATGTAAAAAACATAAAAATATATGTTGTAGGCAGGGTCCACCTACAAACATTTGCCTACAATGTAAGGAAATAAATTGACAGCTAGGCAAAGCAAAACAAAACACATATAACCTTTTACAACTTTCATAACCATAAAACTGTGCTGTACAGCGCTGCGTACGACTGGTAGTGCTATATAAATGTTGAGTAGTAGTAGTAGTAAAACCAAACTAAATATTAAAAAACTTTAAAATAAACAATGAAAAAAAGAAAAATATATAAACCTTACCTACTTTACTAAAACGTTCTAGAGGGTCTCCATTGCAAGCAAGGTAAATCTGTGGCTCTAGATATAATTTCTCTGCCCGAGGGGTTAATTTTATTTTAAAAACTTTTTTTCTGTTGTTCTGCCAACAGATTTGTTTTTGTAGTTGTATTGCAGAAAGGGATTTTTTTTTCTGCTGCTATTTTTCTTTCTCGCCTTTAACCTTCAGATTCAAAGGGGAAGGCAGGCTCTTTGAAGTCATTGCACTCCCCAAGTGTTGGTGTCCTTAATTAGCTTGCTTAGGATCAAGGCAGTGGAGTGTTGTATAAAGGCCTACATTGCCTTGCACGTTCTGCCAGTTCTAGAGGATCTCCATTGCAAGCAAGGTACCAAAGCTCCAAGAAATGAGCTATAGCTGGGAAAAATTCTGCTGTCAAAGCTGTTGCCCCTGCTACAGCTTCTGCCTCTGTCCAGATGGACAGCCTAATCCCAGGTGAGGGACTGGCTTCATGTGCATGATGCCTGCAAGATGAATCCTTCATGAAAGAAGTGGAGGAACTGAGAGAAAAGGTGGTGAGGCTGAGAAGCATCCGTAACAGCGATAAGTGGATCAATGAGATGCTTCTTGTGACATCCAAGCTCTCCAACAGAGATGAAGACGGTATGTCAAAGAAAGAAGAGAGCTGGACGTGAGTCACTAGAGGCTGCAGAATCAATACCCAACTTCCTACTCCACCATCCCTCAGATTGAAGAACTGGTATGCATCCCTAGAAGTGGAGTGGGCAAAAACATCCTAAGAACAGGAAGAACCACAGCTTAAGCTCCTCAAAGTTGCTGAATCAGTGGCCACAAGGAAGTGAAGGATAGTGGTGGTTGGTAACTCTCTTCTAAGGGGTATTGAGGTGTCCATCTGCTGACCAGACTTGATGTCCCAGGAGGTGTGCTGTCTGCCAGGTGCCAAAATCAGAGATGTTATGGAGAGTTTGCTGAGACTCATCAAGCCTACTGACTATTATCCGATCTGACTATCATCCATGTCAGCACAAATGATATTGCTAGGTACCCCTCTGAGCATATCAAGAGTGACTTCATGGCTCTGGGAGAGAGGGTGAAGCAGACAGGCACTCAGATGGTGTTTTCCTCAATACTCCCTGTTGAGGGTAAAGGCTGAGGCAGAGAAGCTCGCATCCTGGAGATGAATGCATAACTGCGTGGATGGTGTCATCGAGAGCGTTTTGGTTTCCTGGACTATGGAATTATGTTCCAGGGACTGCAGAACAGAGATGGCATCCATCTGTCCAAGAAGGATCGAAGTGTCTTCCGCAGCAGACCGACTAACCTACTAAAGAGGGCTTTAAACTAGATTTGTTGGGGACAGATGAAGAAAACCCACAGGTAAATGAAAGTCCTCAGGTAAATAAAACATTTAATACTTCTGTAGACATGGATAAAAAGGGCAACATCTAGAAAGCGGTGTGTATTATGCCCGTAGTGTGGGAAATAAGATTCTGGATGTTGAAGCTTTAATGGAAGAGGCTGACTCGGATTTAGTGGCAGTTATGGAGACATGGTTCACTGAGAACCATGACTGGGATGTAATTAAACCAAGCTATAATTTATTCAGGAAGGACAGGCTAGGAAGAAAGGGAGGAGGAGTTGCACTATATGTAAAAGATAATATCAAAGCTACAGAACTGCAGGGCTTATGAGAGAAGGGGGAGGCATTGTGGGTTCAACTGGAAAGAGAGAATGGAACATCCATTTGCATTGGTGTTATATACAGACCTCCTTCATAGGCAGAAGCAGTAAACAGAGATTTAACTGAAAACATTTGCAGTATTGCTATGAAAGGAGAGGTATTACTATTAGGTGATTTCAATATGTCAGATACTGATTAAGATATCCCTGCTGTGGTGTCATCTAGAAATAGGGAGATCCTGGATTTTTTATAGGGAGAACTATTCCGGCAATTGATAACATAACCTACACTTGAAGGGGCCATACTGGACCTGGTTTTAACAATGGGTAGAGTGTTTCTGATGTTATAGTTGGTGATCATCTCACATCCAGTGACCATCGGACGGTGTGGTTCAGTATTAGCATTAGGGCTGATAAAGTCCAGTCAAAAGTGAGGGTCCTAGACTTTAGGAAAGCTAACCTTGCTAAGATGGGACAATACCTCAAGCAGTCATTAGCGGACTGGAACAGCTGGAAGATGTATAAACAGCAGTGGGCAAAACTGAAAGGGGATATTTTGAGGGCAACAAACCTTTTTATTAGGAAAGTAGGTAAATATAAAGGGAAAAAGAGGCCACTATGGTTCTCAAAAGAAATAGCTGATAATGTGAAGAAACAAAAAGGGTGGCCTTCATAAAATACAAGAGATCACAGAAAGAGGAAGACAAGCATCAATATTCAGAAAAGCTTAGAGAAGCTATAAAAGTAGTCAGAAAAGCAAAGATAGAAATGGAAGAAAAAATAGCCAATGCAGTAAAATGGGGGAGGGGATGGGGACAAAATATTTTTCAGATATATTAATGAGAGGAGGAAGTGCAAAAGTGGTATTGTCAGACTGAAGGGTAAAGGGAAAAAATATGTAGTAACTGATAAGGATAAAGTGGAATTGCTTAACAAATATTTCTGTGTTCACAGATGAAGGGCCAGAAACAGGACCTTAGAAAACACAGACAAATAGGAACAGAAGTGAACCGGATCTTGGACGAGTTTCAGAAAAAACTGCAAGGAACTAGCTAAAAGTAGCAAAGCAATTTATTTACATTCTCTTATATACTGCACTATTCTGCATCAGTGTGGTTTACATTGAACAAACTTAAATTACATTGAACAGGGCATTATAACTTGGAGATAACTATTTTACAGGGAACATGGGCTATGGAGGGTTAAGTGGCTTGCCCAAGACCACAAGGAGCACCTGTGGGACTAGAAACCCCAGTCCTTCTGGCCCAAGGTTGCTGTCCTCTAGTGGGATTTGAACCCCTGACCTTCTAGCCTGAAATACCTTGCCCCAACCACTAGGCCACTCCTCCACTCAATGGGGCCAGATGGGATATATCTGAGAATATTGAAGGAACTTAGGGAAATTATAGCGGCTCTATTGTCTGACTTTTTCAAAGTTTCTTTAGAGTCAGGAGTGGTCCCAGAAGATTGGAGAAAGGTGCATGTGGTCCCTTTACACAAAAGTGGAAGTAAGGATGAGGTTGGGAACTACAGGCCGGTTGGTCTGACCTCTATGGTGAGTAAACTAACAGAAAAGCTGCTAAAACAGTGGATAGTGATGTTTCTGGAATCCAATGGATTGCAGAATTCAAGGCAGCATGGTTTTATGAGGGGCAGGACTTGTCAGACAAATCTCATTAATTTCTTTGACTGGGTGACCAGAGAGTTGGACCGAGGAAGAGCTCTAAGATGTGGTGTACTTAGATTTCAGTAAAGCCTTTGACAGAGTTCTGCACAGGTAACTTATGAATAAATTGAATGCCCTAGGGATGGACCCTAAAGTGACTGACTGCGTTAGAAATTGGTTGAGTGGGAGGCAACAAAGGGTACAGCTAACTAGAGCTCACTCCGAGGAGAAGGATGTTACCAGTGGTGTGCTGCAGGGATCTGTCCTTGGTCCGATTCTTTTTTTTATTTTTTATTTTTTTATTTTGCAATAATAATTCCAAAGTACATAATGAAAGAAACAGCAAGAAAACAAAGACTATAAGAAATAACTCTACAATTTCCAATAGTCCACATCAAGGAGGCGTCAAAGTACAAAAGCAAAAACAAAACCCCCAATCGTAACCTGTGATAAATTCCACTAACAGTCAAACGGCCAATATTCAATTAAGAAATCAATCCTTACCCTTCAAAAACTCCAACAATTGTTCAACTTCAACAAAAATGTATTTTCTTCCCTGAAATATTATGTGGCATTTGCAAGGAAACTTTAAATAAAAGAGAGCTCCAAAACACGCTGGCGGACTTCCAAAAAAGCCTTACGCCGCTGCTGAGTGGCTCTGGAGACATCCGGAAAAATTTGAATACACTGGCCACAAAACTTTTCAGATTTTCTCTTGAAATAAGCACGAAGAATTTTTCCTTTATCTGACTCAAGTACCAAGGTAATTAACAAAGTTGCACGTGTAGAAATTTCATCACTGGATGATTCCAGAAACTCAGAAACATCCAGTGTAGAAGAAGCCAATTGATCAATTTGCATCTCCCCCCCCCCCCCCCCTCCATCTTGAACCGTACGGCCTGGAACAAGATAGTAAATATTTGATAAAGCTACTAAGTGAGGATCAGTAAACAATAATATTTCCTTTAAATACTTCTGAAACAAAATCTCAGGTGAAAAAATGTGTGCGAGGAAAGTTCAGCAGGCGCAAATTTCGCGAACGCAGGGAATTCTCAAATATTTCGTTCTGACGACGAAGAGAGGAAACATCTTGAACAATTGTAGATAACACCCCTTGCTGTACTTGAGATTGGGCCCGCTGGACCTCCAATACTTTCTCAACAGACAACAGTCTAGATTCCTGATTGGATAGCTTTGCAACTGTCTCCTTAGAAAAATCAGATACTCTCTGTAGGGAAGAGCCCAAAGTCAATTCAATGCGAGAAAGCACCGCCCAAATGTCCTTTAAAGACACCTCCGTAGAGGGAACTTTCAATTCACCAACCAGAGAAAAAACGAATGGAGTAGGAAGAGGAGGGGCTAAACCCACAGAGGCTGAGTCAATACGTAAAAAAGAGGAAGGGAGTGGCACAGACCCAGGCTCTCCCTGCCCCACATCACCTAGTGGGGAAGGAGAAGCTGGGAAAAACACAGCCTCATGACTGCTCGGAAGTAACTTCTTTCCAAGCGGAGAAATACTAGGAGAAACAGTACTTACTGAGGAAATATCCTCCAAAGCGTTCTCAACCAACTGAGCTGAGGCAGGCAGTCCCCCGACTTGAAGATGAGCATCCATTGGACCTACAATCTTACCATCTTTAGTTTGAACCGCCGGGGGAATGCGCTTCTTCCGTTTTCCCATAAAGTATTCCTTCTAACGCCGAAGTGCGCCGAAGGGGCGCCAAAGGGGCAGGGCCGGCCCCTTTGGACATGCCCCTTCGGGCACGCGCCCGCAACCGCGTCCCGCAACCGCGTCCCGCAACCGCGTCCCGCGGTAGAGGCAAGATGTTTAAAGCCCCTTTCAGAGCACTGCCCCTATCAGAGCAGGGCTAGCAGGATCACAAGGTCCAATCAGAGTGTTGCAATCAAGGCAGAAGGAAAAGCTGAGCACCTCGGATTCCCTCGATGGAGGCAAGGTGTTTAAAGCCCCTTTCAGAGCACTGCCCCTATCAGAGCAGGGCTAGCAGGATCACAAGGTCCAATCAGAGTGTTGCAATCAAGGCAGAAGGAAAAGCTGAGCACCTCGGATTCCCTCGATGGAGGCAAGGTGTTTAAAGCCCCTTTCAGAGCACTGCCCCTATCAGAGCAGGGCTAGCAGGATCACAAGATCCAATCAGAGTGTTGCAAGCAAGGCAGAAGGAAAAGCTGAGCACCTCCGGTCCGATTCTTTTTAACATTTTTGTTAGTGATATTGTAAATGGGCTATTGGGTGAGGTTTGCCTCATTTAACCAAAATCTGCAACAGCCTAAATGCCCAGGAAGGTGTAGTTAACATGATGAGGGATTTAGCAATTCTTGACTAGCACTCCTTGTGGCCTTGGGCAAGTCACTTAACCCTCCATTGCCTCGGAAGAAAGGCCTGGCAATCTACTTCCGGTGACACTGCCAAAAAAACCCAGGAGCTTCTGGGTCGCCAGGAGTCAGGACTGACTCGAAGGCACACAATGCATTTTTTGAAGAATGGCCAAGAATCTGTCAGCTGAGATTTAACGCTAAAAAATGCAGGGTCATGCATTTGGACAGCAAAAATCCAAGGAAGCGGTACAGTATAGGGGGCGAAGTGCCTCGGTCCATGAGAGAAGAACGGGACCTGCACGTGATTGTTTCTGATGATGTTAATAAGGTGGCTAAACAGGTAGAAAAGTTGATGGCGAAAGCCAGAAGGATGCTTGGGTGCATAGGGAGAGGAATGACCAGCAGGAAGCAGGAGGTGATAGTGCCTCTGTATAAGCCTTTGGCGAGACCTAATTTAGAGTATTGTGTGCAATTCTAGAGACCACACCTTCAAAAGGCTATAAAACGTAATGGAATCGGTGCAGAGGGTGGCTACCAAAATGGTCAGTGGGTTTCACTATAAAGTATATGGGGAAAGACTTAAAGATCTAAATATGTATACTTTGGAAGAAAGACAGGAGAGGGGAGATATGATAGAGATGTTTAAATACCTCTGTGGCATAAATGCACAGGAGAAGAGCCTCTTTCAACTGAAAGAAAGCTCTGCAATGAGAGGATATAGGATGAAGGTGAAAGGAAATAGGCTGAGGAGTAATATATGGAAATATTTCTTTATAGAAAGAGTGGTAGATACGTGGAACAGTTTCCTAGGGGAGGTAATAAAGACCAGGACAGTATCTCCATTCAAAAAAGCATAGGACAAACACAGAGAATCTCTAAAGGAAAAAGGATTTAGAGCTTAGTGATTTGTTTGGAACGGCAATCTGGACAGGCCGTATGGGTTTTTTATCTGCCGTCATGTTTCTATGGGCCTGATATTCGAAAGGCATTTACACAGTTTACAGACCTGTGTAAATGTTGCTCAACATCCCTGATTATCTCCCCTACATGCCCCAATGCTAACCATTTAGCTTCAGGGCGTGTCATGGGCGTTTCTGGGCGGAGCAGAGGCAGCAACTGTTGCTAACCGGTTGCGGCGATATTGCACCGCTATCTGATTAGTGAACTGTGGTTAAAACCAGGAGAAGCAAAATCTGGCCTAGTTTTACCCACGGAAGCTAACCAGGGAGCAGTGCAATATCACCGCTACCCGATTAGCTTCTGCGGCTTCAGGGCATGTGCGGTGATCCCGGATATTCAATGCTGGGGCCACATATCACCCCGGCATTGAATATCCGGGAGATAGAGGTCAGCAGGGAATGCTGTGTGCCATAGTGGTGCATAGCTGGCTCAATTCAATATCGGGCCCTATGTTTCTATGTTAAAGGGGATCCTTCACTTATTCCTGCAGATAAATGCTGGTCAGAAGGAAACTACCCAATCCATCACAAAAATCCCAATCAACTTAAATGTCACACTAACTCCACTACCGTTAATTCAATATGCAACAGACCATTTACTTAAAGGGGGTATGTTTACTAAACTGCGGTAACGTTCCCCACATTAGGTTCCCTGGATGCCCATATAAGGGCGATGCATCATTATGGCAAGCCGTGTCAGGTAACACACGTTACAAGGCGCCTTAGGCTAATGCGTGCCTTGTACTGTGCCTAATAAGGTGCCTTGTAACATGCCTTATAATGTGCCTAATAAGGTGCCTTGTAACGTGCCTTGTACTGTGCCTAATAAGGTGCCTTATAAGGATTGATGGCAACTGTGGTGAGAGTATTATGGGCTGGCAGCATGGATCTGCAAAGATATGAGTGTCACAGGCATGCAAAATATCTGACATGGACAGGAAGGAACAACAAGGAATCAAACCCATGACCAATATCTAGAACGTCAGTGTACTAACCAGTAGGCTATACCTCTATGGCTTGTTGCATAGCAATGCCTGGGTACAGAAGGACTGCAGGTCACCACACAAACCATCTGCTCTGTGTGCCAGGATGGGGTAACCCCACCAGCACCCATGATGCAATGCACATGCAGAACAGTGGCCTACAGCTGACCATCAAATGGGGTCTGCACCTCTCTGGTACTGCAGTGTGGTAAGACGGACTGACAGTGTGTGATACTGGCACAGAGTAACTACAGACCATGCCATTGTGCAGGTTCCGTGTTCATCCTGAGGGATAGGATGGGCGCCCAGCACTAGGTCCACAGTACATGTAATGCTAGAGATAGGTCCTGCTGCACATCCCCATCACTACCAGTGTGTGACAGGTGCTCCAAGCAGTGCAACTGAAAGTACTTCTGTTCCCATCTGTGTTCTGCAGTCACATGTGGCCCTGTGGGACCGGACACCACCCAGATTAGTGTGTATGCGGTGTTAACGTCTGGCTGCCATGGGTACCTGTTATTGGGGCAGCATGGTGTCTAGACTCACATGAGGTTTAGGTAGCACTGCCTCTATGGGTCTAAGTGGTATGCACTATAAACCCCAGGGGCCCACAATCACCCCTTTTGTAAATGAGGGTGTGGTGGGACAGGTGCCTGTGCCCTGCAGAATGGCTGTAGTACCAGCAACTGCTGTCCTGTTGGCAGATGACAGCCCTCTAGGCTGATGAGCCAGAGCCATACCTGTGACAGTGGCAGACCAGCAGTGATGCTTGGAGTGGGCAGGGAAAGGCTCAACTGCCCCACGCCACGGTCCACCATCCACCAGCAGACAGCACCTGCAGCATCCTACAGGGTGGTCCCACCATGCACAGACTAACTGCAGACAGCCCACTAGCTAGTCCATAGTGCATGCTCACGGGGGAACCCTGTGCACACAGAGGTAGGATGCACAGCACACAGACACCCGCAGCATAGTGGTCCCTGGGGCTAGCCTTACTTTCCCAGCCAGACCTCTTCTGTTGCACTGCATACCATGTTCTGGTACAGGTCATGGCCTAGGTCCACTGCAGGTGGGTACCACTACTCCCTCCAGCACAAACACCCCCGCCCTGCCCCACCATGACCATATGCTGTTGGTGCCAGTGGTGTGCAGTCCCAGGCCATCCAGGGGGCAGGTAGGCAGCTGCCTAAGGTGTTGGTTCTGGGGTAGGGGTGCCTACATAGCTGTCCATGCTTACCCCCAGCACCACCTGTCAATGTTATGTGCCCCCTTGGGGTACCTGCTGGGTAATGTCCCCTGATCAGTTGCTGTCTTGCTGGGTTCCATTTTCTGTGTTCCTATGTGCCACCTAGGCAACCACCTAGTCCACTCTGTGCCCCAGATGTCCTGCCTGCAGCCCCCTTGCCCCATCACCATAGTGGCCTTTCATACTTGGGCACTATGCTGTTGCTGAAAATGGAGCACTACTATCACCTTTCTTGGGCTCCCAAATGGTTTCTCTCTCTTGCAAATGTGCCTCTAACACCAGGTTTTCACTTGTGTTACTTTTCGGCCCCCCACATTGGTGTCGTGGGAGCCTCTCCCCAGCCATTGACCCCCTTCCTGGGCATACCATGGCCAGGAACACTAGCATTACCTAACACGCATTACCATTGTTTAGTAAACATACCCAAGGTGTCACTACCCCAGAGGTGTTTTTTATAAACCACACTTCTTTAGAATCAGTGCAGTTTATATGTATATTAACAGGTACTTTTTATTCCCTTGTCCCCAAAGGGCTCACAAATCTAAGTGTACCTGAGGCAATGAAGGGTTAAGTGGCTTGCCCAAGGCCACAAGAAGTGGCCATAGGACTAGAAACCCCAGTCCCTCCAGCCTGAAATTGCTTGTCCCCATGTGGAAATTGAACCCCCAGCCTTCCGGCCTGAGGTAACCTGTCCCAAACACTGAGCCACTCCTCCCTCCTCCCAGAGTATACCACCCTTTCCAACCAGGGAACTCTCCTGGTAAGCAAACCTTTATAACTGCATCAGCCAAATAAACAATACTTTAAACCACAGGCCCCACATTCAAAATAAATACTAAAGCATATACAATAATAATAATAGTAATAATAATATTTTCTGATTTCATGGGTCTTTGAGTGTTTTTCCCGTTGCTTTGGGTTTTAGCAATAGTGCATCAGTAGCACTATGAATTGTGAGTGCATGGTGGGGACGCTGGTTGGAAAGGCAGCCTGCTGCACTGGCTGTTATTGCAGCAATATACATAGCATCTGGAGAGAGCATTCGGGTAGGTTCTACGTACTTGGAATCTTGTTACTAAATGTACTATCAGCATTTTTCGGAATGCTACAGGCACCGACAAGGTTTTAATATCGGTTCGGTTTTAGGCACTGCAGCTCCTAGGATTAGTTTTAATGGCAGCTCTTTTAGTAGCTTTTGTTACTATTCATATTAACTATTTGGGGGTTGTTTGGCTTTACCGGGTTCTTTTAATATAATTGTGTATATGGATGCTGTAGATTGGTAGCTTTTAAAAGATATACTGCAGAGGAATTAGAAGAGTGTTACAGGATGGAGATGTATGTTACCGTTTTAGTGGATTTTTCGTTGGAAGACACAGTTTAGGATTGTTTTAATCCTCTGATTTGGGTTCTAACTAGGAATCGTGCAGGTATTGGGAGGGCTGGCCAATTCCATTAGTCAAACAAGGCAGCTGCCTGGTGGGGGGGGGGCAGCTTCTGGGGGTCTGCAAAGAGCAGGGCATTCAAAGCGGAACAACAGATTCTGACAGCTGAGTGGGGGAAGATGCAAGGCTTCTGGATTACATAAGATGCCAATATCTTGAACCAACTTTTGGACTGGGTCCTGGTTATTGGAGCAAGATGTAAGCTGTTCCAAATAGGGTAGTCTTTTGTAGGATTTGCGGTGTATAAATTCAGGAAGTCCCTTAGATATAGTCCTGAGAGCTCCAATGACAACCAGGGCAGGCAAACTAAGCACATTCAAAGCTAAACAATAGATTTTGACAGCCAAAGGGGGTGTAAGGCTTAAGGGCACCAACATATCGAACTAACTCTGGAACCAGCCCTGATGACAACTGGTATTATAGTAGATCTTTTTAGTATTTATTTTGAATGTAGGGCCTCTGGTTTCAGTGTTTGGCTGATGCTTACCACAAGAGTTCCCTGGTTGGAAAGGGCCGTATACTCTGGGGTGGTGATACCTTTTAAGCAAATGGTCTTTTGCATGTTTGAATTAATGGCAGTGGCAATGGAGTTAGTGTGATATTTAAGTTGTTTGGTGTAATTTTTTAAAGTATTATTTATTTCAAAGATTTATATTCCATACAACAACCTAGGTGGAGTACAAAAAATACATAATAAAATAAACTTATATTCACAATACACATAAAATAAATAAAAATAAAATGATGACTACATTTCTAAAAAATAAATTAAAACAAACTATGTAACAAATATAAAATAACCATCTGCTCTCAAAGGAGTTACTACCTGAATGTGTATCAGTCAGGAGCCACCAGACACTGTATGCTTGCTCAAAAAAGATAAAAAGTCTTACGTCGCTTCCTAAACATACCTATGTCAATCAAGAGATGCATTGCTGCAGAGAGCAAATTCCAAAGTTTAGGCACTTCCATAGAAAACATTTTTTGCCTTAGTTTGCAAAAGTAGACCTCATGAAACAAAGATGTTTCCTTATGACTAGAATTTATCTTAGAAATGAGTGAAGCACCTCTACCACATGGTGTCCATAGGGTCAAGAAGTATTCTCATGGCCTACCATATAAAACACCCACCGCTGTGGCTTGACATCAACAAATTGGGGGTGAGGTCATCTACCCACAGAGGGACCCCATGCTTCTCTTATCAGGCCCACAAGAACTCCCTTGGTCCATGGACTACCTCATCCCATCGGCATGGGCGTCAGGGAGGGAGACTGATCAGTGAACTCCAACACAGTAAACCCATGTTTAGCACTGCTACATGCCTCCGCATTCAGAAGAGGCAGGGGTCAGAAGGCACCTTTTGATGCCACACCGTCATGTGAAACACCTAATTTGCATGCCCCACTCCCCACTAAACGCTGCTGGCTTCAACTCTGGCTATGAGGCCGGTACTGGCTGAGGCCCAGAGCACAAGCCCTATGTCCTGATACTTCCGCAGCACACAATACTAGCAATCCTCGGATATCTAGTTCATATGCAGACATGAACAGCAGTCAGTCAGGACAACTGGTGGTGTTTTTGTGGATGTTTGCCCACTGTCACAGCAGGGTCACTCCTGACCTTCAGGCCCTGCTTTTGTGGCTGTCATGTTGCTGTGGTGCTCTGCCATGATAGCCGCTCCATGCGAGCCCTCCTCCCTGATGACCTTGGCAGGTACCTAGATACAGTATTGTGCTGTCATTCCTGCTTGCCTTTCTTTCTGCCAGTGTTGCCCTGTTTCTCCCCTCATACAGAAAGCGCATTTGCAATGCGTTAGCAATGACCACCTGGACAGAGGCCGGAGTTAGCTGTGCCTGCACTAGTGATGTATTTGTGTAGCTAGTGCACGACTAGCATGCCCACCCTGGTCACATGCCACATCTCTGCCTTCTCTCTGCCTTCACCCTGCCTATTTGTGTGCTGTTTGGGTAGCACGGGAGTTTTGGTGCGTTCGCCTTTGGGCAGTGCACGCCATGCTACTGCACGGCCAGCACATGCGTTAGCCTCATACTAAATTCTGTGCTGCTGACTACCGTATCTCAGCTTATCAGATCCTACACTCTGCAGCTGGAGCCAAGGAGGAGCTCCGAGGTAGAATGAGTTCCAGCAACAGGCTGCAGTATATTACGGCCACTGCTGGGTCCCTGAATGAATGCATTTTAGGTGGAACTGGGTGGAAGGCTGATAGACGTATAACGTACCCCTCTATCCTGTTGTTCTCTATGCTGTATCTCTGCTTGCTGTTCAGGTATGAGTACAACATAGTATACGGCTTAGAATCCTCTGGATTAAGCCCATAGCCTTGGATTCAGCTGGCCAGATGCGATCTACATACTCCCAGACAGTCTCAGGAAGAATAAATCCCTGGGACTCAATCATTTCTGGCAAAGCCTGACAGAGAAGGCTGCTACAGCCTGAAACATGATATGATTCCACCACAAAAATTTAATGCTGAACAGCTGCATGAAGCCTTCCCACAGTGCCACCATCTGTTGCTTTTGCCGAATGCCTGTCCAGGGAGCAGCTCCATTACTGGTCCAGGCTTCTCTAATCTTTGGATCAGGAATAGAGATTCTCCTCTGTAGCAATCATCTTCCTCCTTGATAAGCCCTTATTTCTTTGTTGGGTAGGTGCTCAATGCAGATGGAACAGTAAGGGGGTCATTCATGCTTTTCCCATCCCCAGCCTCCTTCCCCGCTCGTTGTATGGGGAAGTTAGACAGCGGTGGGGAAGGGGCAGAGTGGGGGTGACTTTAGGGCAGGCAATGGGCAGTTGTTGGCCCCAGACATACAGTGCCGATTCCAATGTCGGCCCTGTACATCCAGGGCCTACAGCTTAGACGGTGAACTTATTCCACCTCGGAGGTGGAATAAGTTCCCCGATCGGGCAGAGGATGGTGGCCCAGGGCATGGCAGCGGCAGTAGGGGGCAGAGAGCATTCCCCGCAGCCCGACCCTGGCCTTGGGAAGCCGGATCAGGGGTCAGGCTGCGGAGAAAGCATTGTAAGAGCTGGCGGCCAGGGATCTTGGCTTTACAATGGAGCAATGGTGCCATGGCAACCGGACGCCATGGCACCGTGGCTCCATTGTAAAGTCCAGACTGAGTTAATCGGACACAGCCTGTACATGCAGGCCGGGCTGAATCGTGGTCCTGGCCTGCACATATAGGCCTCTTTGCAATTCTGATCCTGCAGGGCTAGATGTGCCCTGCGGGATCGGAATCGTGACTCCCTCTGTGCACCTGGGTCCGACTGGCGCACAGAGGGCCTGTACGTCTGGATTGGAACCGGGCCCTAAGGGTCCAGCCGGTGACAGCCATGTTGAACTGGACTGGCTCTCTATGTGTCAGAAACACAGGGGCTCAGTGCCTCTAAGCTTTCATTGCTTTTGGCTTTTTCTGGGCCACTCTTCCTCATCCTCCTGCTCTGCACCTTGGTGAGTGCACTGCTTAGGCTTGTCATTGTATAACTTTCACCCTTCTTAAATGCCATGCTGATTTGTCTTCACCTTTCTAGCTGCATGGTTCTGCGACCAGTGTGCTTTGACTTTTCCTGGGCCACTCCTCTTCGTCCACTTTTGTGGGTGTCCTAGGCTTGTCACTGTATGAATTTCGTCATCCTGAAATGTCATGAGGGTTTGTCACCACCCTTCTAGCTGCATGTACTTTGGCGTTTTCTGGGCCATTCCTCCTCCTCCTCCTGCTGCTTTGCATCTTTGTGGATCCCTTTGGCTTGTTATACATCTCTGTTCTGCTACTTGCTTTGATACACAGTTCCTAACAACCCGAGATCAGGAGAATCTGACCCTGGCACGGTGGGGTGGGGGTGAGGGCACCAGCAGCCTGCTATCATTGATGAGCTTTGAGCTCCCTCTTCAAAGTTCTTTATGTGTACAGGACCGGTACTGAAAGGGGTGGACTTCAGGAAACCCTTTCTGGTTCAAACAGATGCATCGGATGTAGGGCTAGGAGCGGTTCTATCCCAGTGTCATGAAGGGGAGGAGCATCCTGTGATGTACCTGAGCAGGAAGTTGTCACCGGCTGAACAAAAGTATTCCACAATAGAAAAAGAATGTTTAGCTATAAAGTGGTCAGTGGAGGCGTTAAGGTTTTACCTTAGAGGGAGAAAGTTGCAGTTGGTCACAGACCATGCCCCACTTAAGTGGTTGCAGCAAATGAAGAACCACAATGCCAGGTTGACACGCTGGTACATGGCCTTACAGGCATTTGATTTTCAAGTGGAACATCGTGCTGGGAAGTTACACAAGAATGCGGATGCCCTTTCCCGTATTACGGACTGTAGAGAAGAGGTTTCACCAGTTACACCAGTCCGTAATAACTTAAGCAGGGGGGTATGGAATAAGGAAGCTTATCATAGTTCAGGAAGGAGCTATGATAAAGGTGAAGTGACTCTGAATAAGCAACCTGTCAGTTCTGGTAGAAATAAGAAAACAGAATTTTGCCATAAAAGACTACCAGTCCCAGAATGCACCAGGTTTCCAACAGCCATTAGAGGAGCTGAAGTGGGGAAACGTGTGTTCAATCAAGAGGGCTATGAGGTAATCCCCAAGCACTCATCTCAAAGGGCAGGGCCTGATTCAGCACAGCTGCGCTGTGCTAGGGTGGAGCACTCATCTAAGCAGAATAAAGGTAGAGTTTATTCTACAGAGAATTATCCTCAATTTCATCTGGGAGATCCTCATCCTCAGAATCAGCTTGGATATCCTCAGCTTGGAGGTCTTCATCATCTGGAGGATCATCAGAAGCAGAAGCCAGTGCGGACGGACAGAGAGGGCAAGAAACCCTTTGGAAGAAAGAAGAGAAAAGCATTTGGGAGGTCTAAAGGAGTCCAGAGCAGTACGTATACTGGGAGACATTCAAAAGGCCAGCATACACCATTGGACTGGGGAAAACCAGAGGAGTGGTGCTGCAGAGCTAGGAATCTCCAGACGGTACCTGTGAGGGAGACGGCTGCACTTGGAAGGGACCCTAGGACCCATGCCAGAAGGTGTATGTGAAGAGAGATCCAGTGTCCAGGGATCTGGATTGGAAGGCTGGACATAAGAACTGGACTACATACTGGCCAGGCTATTTAGAGAGGAACTCTAACAGCAATGGAAGCTCAGGTATGAACACTGATCTATGCCCTAGCTATACCCTTGAAAGACAGCAGGGAAACAAGTATTCACCTGAGAGTGCTCCATTGAGAAATTCCTCTGTACCAATCCATGATATTGAACCCATGATTGTTGAAGAAGGGGGAGGGGTTGCAGATGCAGGCTGTGAATACATGGATTGCTCTTTGTCTAAACTCCTTTGGTAATTTACTGTTACAAAGTACAACAACCATCACAAAGAAATACAAACTTGTTCTTTAATCTACTCAGAAAAGCTCCTGAGTAGGATTTTGAGCCACGCAGTAGAAAGCAAGCCAGCTAAGGGGTTTCAGCTGGGTAACTGCTAGCAATTGAGCCTTACCTAATTGCTTGTGAGCTCTGAGGAAATCACTTCTGAGTCTATGTGTGAAGATATAAGAAGTTAACCTGAAAAGAACAGTTTTTTCCCTACTTTGTGGGTTTTGTTTGTTGATTAAAGCACTGCTAAGAAAATATTAGCTAGAGCCTACAGAAAAGACCAGTTTGTTACCAACCAGGTCTTTATTCTTTTGATTTGATTGCCTGACAAGTTCAACTGTTGTTTTCCTGATTTTGTTTTTCTAAGTTTAACACTGAAAGCAAGTATCCTGATTTATGTGCTACCAAGCATATCTGTGTTGGGAGAAATAACCCCATAAATAAATATCTTATTGGCTTTACACTCAAGCACAACTAATTATTGTGAGTGGCTGTGTCTGGAGTGAATGGACTGCATTTCCCACAATCCCTTGCAAATCATATTGATATATGCACTTGCCAAGACTGTGAACATTCTCACCCAGGCAGCCATCTGACAAGTTTCAAGCAGGTTTGACTGAAAAGAGATGGCAAACCTAATTGCTGCATTGCAGAACAGCTTCCCCCACAGACTTTAATGGGGACAAATTGGACAAAGAAATATTTTGGTTTCCGGACTAACCGAATGAGTATATTCTGTTGAACCAAAACAAGCCTGAAAATCTTTGACACATACAGGCCTAACACACAATACATTCACTAAAAGGCATTAAAAGGTTCACAGGTAGGGAAATATGTTTCAGGATGTTGGAGTGTGTGTATTGTCACACGGCTGATCCGATGTGTGCCTCAGGGGAGGGGAAAATGTCTGGTCACAACCCTGGCGTCAAGATCCTGCGTGCTGTGCTGAGATGGAGAGTCCACTCTGCCATCAGCTGGAGGGTTTAGGATGCACTCCCTGCTCTGCTACCCCCAGTAGACCTCTGTCAGAAGTAAATCAGTCCATTAGACAAAAGAAAACAAAAGAAATTTGGCTACTATATGTACAGTCTCTGAAGTAATTGGCAAGGTCTCAAAGTGAGCTGGCCCAATATTTCCTCCCAGTGCAACACCCAGAATTAGCTGGCCACGCTACCCTGGATACCACACAGGGCTATAAGGACCACACCGGCTCAGTCCCATCCAAAGGGCTTCTTTTTGCTGTTCCTTCAGATAGTAACAGTTCACAATATCCACATCAGTTCTTCAGTAGCTCAGGCCATTCCAAGGTTTTAAACCACTGTTGCAAACTTGGGCAAACCTGTACTCCTCAATAGACTGGAGTAGGAATGGGGGAAGCGTTCCTCCCACACCTCCCCTAGGCATTCCCAGGCCCAATCCAAATCCACCAGAAAGAAATTCAAGGGACTCACACACTTGAGGATCCAGTTCTTGGTTGTCCATGTCCTCCCAAATACAATCCCAGGGTTGGGCTTGTTGTAGCTCCGTAGATTCAGGCATCTCAGGAATTGCAATAAGTTTACGTGGGGGCTGACTCCAGGCCAGAGGAGTCCCTTGTTTCTAGGGAAGCTGTCTTATATCCTCCTTGCCCTACCAGGGAGGAATATTACCCCTACCACTTCCCCAGGTCCCTGGGAAACCATCCAGTCTCTAGCTCCACCCCTGACCTAGATCTCTCCAAGGTACAGGGTAATCCCTAAATCCCAGGCTGGATCTGGCCCAGCTTCTTCTCCTTTGGATGACCCTGGGCTCTTCCTCCTCCTCCCTGCATGGTGGCCCTAGTTCTGGGGAATTTCTGGGGCTGGGAAGGCCTTCTTCCCCTCCCAAACTCTCTGCCACAGTATTCAGGGATATTTTATTTATTGAATGTTTTTATATTACCATACTGGCCTTAGTCATTCAAGGCAGTTTACAAATAAGCTTATATATATAAAATAAAGACTCATACCAACTAACATTGAATTCCTAAATCAACTGTAGTCCACCCATACACTCATACATAAACCTGACTCCCATAGATATAGAGGACTTTGTAGTCCTAATGTAGTAGGAGTGTGTATCTAGGGGGGGGGGGGGGCAGGAAGGGGTGAATGTGTGAGGGGTATGGCTCTGAATTGCTAGAGGGTAGTGTGGATGGGGCGAGGGGTTGTGTAAAGGGTTACGCATATACGGAGAATGCGGGTGTGTTTTTGGGGTATATAGCGGAATGTTTGCTTTTAGCGGGTGGGATTGTGATGGAGTGTATGTTTATGGGTGGGTGGCTATATGAGTATAGGTGTTGGGGAACTATGTGTGTGTGTGTGTGTGTATGCGCGGGGAAATTGTGTGCATAGGGGTATCTATTTGATAAAGGTATAAGTGTGTGTGTGTGTGTGTGTGTGTGTGTGTGTGTGTGTGTGTGTGTGTGTGTGTGTGAGGGATGAATATGTGTGTTTGGGTGTGTGGGTGAGGGAACTTTGGGTGGGTAATGAGTGGTAGGGTTGTATTTGTGAAGGGTATTGTGTGGTATGGTTGTATATATATGTGGGGATGGTTGTGGGAATGAGGTTGTGGCAGGTGTGCATATAGACCTGTGCCTAGGTTGTACAGAGGGATGTGAATTGAGAAGCTGTGCGAGCCAGTTTCCATCTGTGTGGGGGAATAGATATGGGTTTTTGTGGGTGTGATTGGGGCAAGTACTGTATGTGGGGTGTGTGTGTTGTGTGTAGGAGTTGTAGTAATGTGTGTGAGGTATGTATATATGAGAACATGGAGGGGTGCACTTGGGAGATGTGGAGGTTTATGTATGATAGGTATGTGTGTGGAGGGGTTGGGTATGTGTATGGGGGAATATGTTGATGGTGTGAAGTTGCATAAATGTGGCTATAACATGGGTATAATGGAGAATGGGTATGTGTGTGAGGGGAGGTAGTTTTGAAGGTGTCTTTAGGCACTCTCTTTTGTGAGATGCTTCAGTTGTTTTCCCCTGTCTTTACTTGCCTGGGTGGCTGTGAGGGCGCTTTTAGGATGGAGTGGTAGTTTGTATTCTAATAGCTTCCCACAGAAAGCAATGGGGATTTGCTTTGGAGGCATGATTCTCCAAATATACTGATCCAATGTTCCTGGTTTTCAGATTTTTCTTAGATCTTCACACTTTTTTCCTTCATGCCAGATTTAGTGAATTTCCCAGGGTCAGATTTAAGATGTCTGGTGCATAAAGTCTCATTGGGAGTGGAACAGCCAAGGGGGATCCCCTGGAGATTGAAAATCAGGAATAAGGTGTTGGGCCAGATTGCTGTGGTGATGCCTCTTTGAAGTGGCACTGGGGGATGGCCCCAAAGTAAGTGGAAGAAGGCTCCTTTTTGGTCTGGGTTAGGCATGTGCAACACATAGTGCCCTAGGCAGTTACTTATGTTGCCTATGCATTAATCTGGGCCTGGAATTTCCATCCATTTTTTGGAGTTATTGGGCCCATACATGGACAGACAGAAGAACAGGCAGGCAGACAACACTAATCTTTTCACACAATTCTTTCCAACATTTCATTTGTTGGAAAGTATTAAAACATATGAATGTCTACAGGAATTCTGTCATCAACACTTTTAATATGTTGATTTAAATTTTGCCAGCAGTGTAATTATATATTTATCGGTGCATAAACTCTTCCGCTCCTCTTGTTATTCCACTACTGTGAGCTTCTTTCTGTGGCGTTTGATGACTGATGAATGCAGACAAAGGTGTGGGATTGGGTGTACTGGGAGGAGATTATGCTCTGTGCCTCTCGAGTCATTGTTCTATAGTCTGGATTCAGCTTCTGTGACCCCTGATCATGTCACTGGTGGTCTAGACTCCTACTAGCTTACTCTCATCAGAAGCACTTCCCTCTGTGTGGCTTCTTATCCCTTCCCATCTGGCTCTCATCAATGCAATGTGTGCCTTCAAGTCAATGCTGACTCCTGGTGACCCAGCAGCTCCTGGGTTTTCTTGGCAATATGACCAGAAGTAGATTGCCAGACATTTCTTCTGAGGCAATGGAGGCCCAAGGCTACAGGGTGTGCTAGTGGGAATCACTTTTGTCTTGCAGTTATCAAGTCAGTGCTCTAAACACTAGGCTTCTCCTTCACTCCGTGGCTCTCATCAGGGATCCACAAATGATTTGTAAATTGATCCTTTTAAATAAAGAGAGACCCAATGCAGCATTGTCCTCTGTAAAATTTGCTGGGTAAATGAGGCAGTGAATAATCCCCATCCTCTAGTTACTGCTGTCTTTTTCTCTGCTTTTCTTTTCTCTCCTTCCCTCTGCCTGTCTCTTCCTGTACTGAGAGGATCAGTGGCTGTAATTCAGTTCTCACGCTCTGCTGGTCTTGGTGAAACTGAGAAAGCTTTCTCCAGATGGCCACTTCCTGCCACCTGCCAGAAGCCTGGAGCCAGAATTGCTGGAGTAAGCAGCCCTCTCCATCCTGAGTGCTCGCTCTCTGCAGCTCACTCACCAGGGACCTAAATTCTGCCTTTGCTAATACCACCAAAGCCGTTAAGCCTTGAGAAGAGAGCCAACTTTGCTCTTCATCTCCAAGTTCATGATATTTGCTGGGCAGTGATATAAGACAATGGTCAGGGGGGCCATCTGATGTTGAGGGTGGGCATATCGCCGCTGAGGTCAGTGTAAGATTATTGAAGATATCAAACTATGAGTGAAGTCTTTGTACTGTTAGCAATGCTATTAGATGATTAGTGAACTCGTGCAGTGGTGAGTGAAGCCAATTAGTAAAGACAGTGGGGTTATCTGATGACTAGTGACCTCATTCAATGTGGAGGAAGTTCATGCAGTAGAGAGTGGGGTTATTTTATGGTTAGTGAGGTCATGCAGTCAGGAATGAGATTAATAAGTAGAGAGTAATATTACCTGATGATTAGTAAACTCATATAGTGGAGAGTTTAGTTTAGTTTATTAAAATTGGATATACCACCATATCAGAACAGCATGGTGGTTTACAATAAACCAACATAAGCAAAAGGTGTGAAAAGAACTCCACTAAAATATAGAAAGACCATTTATATCAAACAGAAGAAATAATAAAAGTGATTACAAGAAAGTCAAGAGAAAGTCAGGCCAGCATGTTATTCTAGTGTGAGAAAAGCTTTCTGAAATAGATGAGTTTTGAGTGATGCTTTAAATCTGAAAAAAAGAAGATTCCAGGCAAAGGTTGGGGGAAGATCATTCCAGAGTTTTGATTCAAGGGAAAAGAAAGTGGAGTGTTTCATGGATTCATACTTAGCTTGAGTAGCAGCGGGGAGATGTAAGCAATTGTCATGAAGTGACTGGAAAACTCGATGTATGGAGAAGTACAAGTGAAGAAAGATAGGGAGGGAGACCAGTGTGCAAGGCTTTACGGGCTAGGATCAAGATTTTGTGTTATATTTGGTGACTAAAAGGGAGCCAGTGCTGGTTTATTAGCAGAGGAGGCATATGATCAAATCTGGAGACGTGGTTGAGGATGCAAATTGCGGAATTCTGTATGAGTTTTAATCTCTTAATTCCATAATCGGAAAGGCCATCATAGACTGTATTGCAATAATCAAGATGACTACTGACAAGACCAAGAAGGAGCGTTGCAAGAGTGGGTGGTGACTACAAAGAGTTAATAGATCAGATATGGCAAAGGGAGACGTAAGACTGCTTGATAATGATCGTGGAAGAACAGAGTGGGATCAAGGGTAATACCTAAATACTTGAGGGTGGGAACCACGGTGATAGGAATGTCAGAAAGCATAGGGGCAACTGTGGGAGATCTGGAACATGAGGACAGCCAGATTGAAGCTGTTTTTTGGATATTGAGCAAGAGGTGATGATCATATAGCCAGGAGCCACAGCAGAGAGACAGGCATTTAAGGAAGAGAGGTCAGGAGCTGTGGGGTTAGTGTGGATAATGAGCAGAATATCATCATCATAGTAGTAAGTAGAGATACCGAAATGCTGCACCAAGAGTGTAAGAGAAGCCAAGAAGATATTGAAAAGAGAGGTGCAAGCACAGAGCCCTGGGGAATACCACAGACTAGTGGATGACAAGAGGAGGTAAGGGAGTTAAAGGAAACTGCAAAGGATTGACTGGATAGAAACAAGTGAAACCATTTAAGAACAGTCCCGTGAAGACCAGTATCCCAGAGACAAGAGAGAAGAATGGTGTGATCAACCAAATAAAAAGCTAATGATAAATCCAGAGATACAAGAAGAGAAACATCACATCAGACAAAAGACTTCTTCACTAAGAAGAGAAGTAAGAACAGTTTCAGTGCTGTGAGAAGGATGAAAAACAGATTGGTGAGGGTGAAGAGCACAGATCTTTTCAAGATGGTCTGTGAGTTGAGAGAAGACATCTTTCACGAACCTTAGGCAGGAATGGAAGGTTAGAGACAGGCCTATAATTAGAAGGAACAGAAGGGTCAAGAAAGGATTTTTAAAGAAGGGGATGGATCAGGGCAGACTTCCAGAGGGAGGACATAGTTCCTGAGAGGAGACAATTTAAAAGGATAGAGTAAACCCTGGGTAGAAGAGCAAGGGAGTCAAGAAGGATCCAAGAAAAAGGGATTAGATCAGATGAGCAAGTGGTTTGTGCATTGAACTAATGAGCTTAGAAAGAGAAGTGAGGGAGGGTAGATTGAAGGAAGACCATCTGTGGACAAAAAATGGATATAGATGAGAGGAGCAGGGGGGTTGGGGGAAGAAGGTAGAGGTTCAGAAGAAGAAGAAGAAGTAGGGAACTTGGAATGAAGATCAGCAATTGTATCAGTGAAAAAAATCCCAAATTGTTCAGCAGATGGAGCAGAGGGGGGGGGGGGGGGTATCTGAGGGGCTGAAGAATGTAGTAGGCGAGAAACAACAGAAAAGAGCTGCTTAGAAGAGTTAGATGAAGAAGCAATAATATTAGTGAAATAAGCTTTCTTAGCTGAGGAAAGAGCAGAGTGATAATTTATTTACATTCTCTTATATACTGTGCTATTCTGCATCAGTGCGGTCTACACTGAACAAGCTGAAATTACATTGAACAAGCTGAAATTACATTGAACAGTGCATTATAGCTTGGAGATAACTATTTTACAGGGAACATGGGCTATGGAAGGTTAAGTGGCTTGCCCAAGACCACAAGGAGCACCTGTGGGACTAGAAACCCCAGTCCTTCCAGCCCAAGGTTGCTGTCCTCTAGTGGGATTTAAACCCCCAACCTTCTGGCCTGAAGTACCTTGCCCCAACCACTAGGCCACTCCTCCACTCCATATTGAGCATATTGAAAGTAGCCAAGGAGCTGGAAGAATGGGTCTTTCTCCAGTGCTGCTCTGTTGTCTCAACTGGAGACAGAGGAGATTGAGACTAGAGTGGAATCAGGGTTGATGGTTCTTTAAATAGATAGGTCTAGGGTGAAGGGAGGGGGGGGGGGGGGGGTCAAGGAATCTAGCATGGAGGTAAGAAGAGAATTCCAGGTAGAAATCTGTTCATCAAGGGAAAGTGAATCAAAAGTAGGGGAAAATATGGTATCAGCTGAAGGGAAAGAAGACAGAGTTTTGGGAGAGATCTGAGAATTTATTTATTTTAATTTTATTTAGCTGTATTTATATCCTGCTTTTCACTGGGTCAAGGTGGTCAATTGGGGGATGCATTTAACATGAGGGGATATGAGACACACACACTAATACATACAGGGAACATAGGCATTGGAGGGTTAAGTGGCTTGCCCAAGACTACAAGGGGTGCCTATAGGACTAGAAATCCCAATCCCTCTGGCCTGAGATTGCTGTCCCCAGGTGGGACTTGAACCCCTGACTCTCTGGCCTGAAGTACCTTGTCCTAGCCACTAGACCACGCCTCCCCCCTAGGTGTGGTCTAGTGGTTAGGAATAGGAACAAGGGACAGGATGGAGTGAGATCAATAAGTAGAGAGTACGGTTATCTGATGGTTAGTGACTTCATTAGGTATGGAGGGAGTTCATGCAGTAAGAGTGAGGTTATTTTATGGTTAATGAAGTCATGTAGTGGGGAGTGAGGTGAACAAGTAGAGAGTAGGTTTATCTGATGGTTAATGAGCTTATCCAGTGGAGAGTGAGATCAATAAGTAGAGAGTATGGTTATCTGATGGTTAGTGATCTCATAGTGTGGAGTGAGGCCATACAGTAGAGAGTATGGTTATCTGATGGTTAGTGATCTCATAGTGTGGAGTGAGGCCATACAGTAGAGAGTGAGGTTGTCTGATGGTTAGTGATCTCATAGTGTGGAGTGAGGCCATACAGTAGAGAGTATGGTTATCTGATGGTTAGTGATCTCATAGTGTGGAGTGAGGCCATACAGTAGAGAGTGAGGTTATCTGATGGTTAGTGATCTCATAGTGTGGAGTGAGGCCATACAGTAGAGAGTGAGGTTGTCTGATGGTTAGTGATCTCATAGTGTGGAGTGAGGCCATACAGTAGAGAGTGAGGTTGTCTGATGGTTAGTGATCTCATAGTGTGGAGTGAGGCCATACAGTAGAGAGTGAGGTTGTCTGATGGTTAGTGATCTCATAGTGTGGAGTGAGGCCATACAGTAGAGAGTGAGGTTGTCTGATGGTTAGTGATCTCATAGTGTGGAGTGAGGCCATACAGTAGAGAGTGAGGTTGTCTGATGGTTAGTGATCTCATAGTGTGGAGTGAGGCCATACAGTAGAGAGTGAGGTTGTCTGATGGTTAGTGATCTCATAGTGTGGAGTGAGGCCATACAGTAGAGAGTGAGGTTATCTGATGGTTAGTGATCTCATAGTGTGGAGTGAGGCCATACAGTAGAGAGTGAGGTTGTCTGATGGTTATTGATCTCATAGTGTGGAGTGAGGCCATTCAGTAGAGAGTGAGGTTGTCTGATGGTTAGTGAGCTTATGCAGTGGGGCGAGCAAGATCAATAAGTAGAACGTGAGGTTAATTGATGGTAGAGGTCATGCAGTGGGTTGTGACATGAATAAGTAGAGTGAAGTTGTCTGATGGTTAGTGAGCTCATGCAGTGTGGAGTGAGACCAATAAGAAGAGAGTGTGGTTATCTGATGGCCAGGGCCGGCCCGCCCATTGTACGAGAATGTTGTTCACACAGGGCCCCGTGCTTCAGGGGGCCCCATGTAAACTTCATTCTCACACAAATGACGGCTTCAGAGGGAGCCAGGGAAACCTGCGCGAGGCCCCAGCTCCCTCTGCATAGCCGCTAGCATGAAGAGTGTTTTCCCTTACGCTGGCAGCTATTTCTGTGAGGCGCGCGAGTGCTGGGAAATGCCCTTTAACCTTTCCCGGCATTCAGCGCGCTTCACAGAAACAGCCGCCAGCATGAGGGAAAACACTCTTCACGCTGACGGCTGTGCAGAGGGAGCCGGGGCCTCACGCGGGCTTCCCTGGCTCCTTCTGAAGCTCCTTAGATGGCCGTGGGGCTCTTTGGGAGGGAGTCTAGCATAGGACTGGAAATGGGAAGATGTGGGAATAGGACTGGAAATGAGCTGATGGGAGGGTAAGCTGTGACTGGAAATGGGCTGATGTGGGGGGAAGCTTGGACGAAATGGCTGATGGGGGGCTGGGCTACAACTGGAAATGGGCTGATGGGGGGGAAGCTTGGACTGGAAATGACTGATGGGGGGGCTAGGATTGGAAATGGGCTGATGGGGAGCTGGAATAGGACTGGAAATGGGCTGATGAGGGAATCTTGGACTGGAAATTGGCTGATGGGGAGGGAACTTGGACTGAAAATGGGCTGATGGGAGCTGGAATAGGACTGGAAATGGACTGATGGTGAGGACTAAGACTGGAAATGGGCTGATGGGGGATGGAATAGGACTGGAAATGGGCTGATGGGGGGCTAGGATTGGAAATTGGCTCATGTGGGGAGCTTGGACTGGAAATGGGCTGGAATAGGACTGGAATTGGGCTGATGAGGGGCTAGGATTGGAAATTGGCTGATGGGGGGAGCCTGGACTGGAAATGGACTGATGGGCTGGAATAGGACTGGAAATGGATTGATGGGAGCTGGAATAGGGCTGGAAATGGGCTGATGGGGGAGGGGCTAGGATTGGAAATTGGCTGATGGGGGAGCTTGGAGTGGAAATGGGCTGATGGGGGGCTAGAATGGGACTGGAAAGGAGCATATGGGGCTAGGACTGGAAATGGGCTGATGTGGGGACATGGGAGAATGGGACTAGAAGGGAGCGGATGCTGGATGGGTCTAGAGCTAGAAGAGAGCTGATTTTGGGAGAGGACTAGAAGGGGATGGGGATGAGGAATGAGGATGGAGAGGGGAAAGATATTTTGTGTGGGAGGGAAGAAAAATCTACAATTGGTTGGGTATTGGGAGAGTAAGTGGGGATTGAGAATGGAAGGGTGAAATTTGAGTGGATGATAAAGGAATAAAGAAAGAAATGGGGGAAAGAGCAAAATGGGAAAGAGCAGTATGTTAAAGCAGATATAGAGAGAGAATGGAAAAAATCTAGAAGAGAGAAGAAAGGACAAATGGACAACTCGCAGAAGACACGAAGAAAGTGACTGGAGCAATTGCAACTGAAAAATAAAATGCCCAAACAAAAGGTAGAAAGTACTTTTTATTTTGAATTTATTAACTGTAATATGTCAGGTCTGGGAAATGTGTATCGCTATCATCTTTGCGCTTTTGTTTAGTGCAAGAGGAAATTAATTTATAGTTTTATTTCTCCAGTGTTGTTGTACATTTCATGTTTGGCTTTTGGGGTTCCCAGTTTAATTATTATCTTTATATTTCTAAATTGTGATCCCTTGTTCTTTGTGTGGTGACTGTCTATGTTCTGCATGTGTAACCAAGCTAAGGTATTCTGTTCATGTAGTTTCTATTTGACAGTCTCACTTGTTCTCTTTCTCCCAGTGAGATGTATTGGTATAATATTTGCAGTGTTGCCTTTTTGATAGTTAGAGTTTGGTGCTTTGTGAGTCCTGGTAGTGCTGTTATGATACGGTGGGTTTGCTATGGGTTCTAAATGGTCAGTGTTTTTAGTACTTCCTAATGGGCCTGGTGGTTGGCACTGGAATATAGTAATTTGGAAATCTGTTAGTCTTTCTTTATCCAGACACTCATTAAGAGGCATGTTTACTAAAAGCACATATTAGCATTATGCAAATGAGGCCCGCAATGAATCTCCGCACCCCCCTTAGGCCATCCCTGCTGATGGCTGGAGAGCTCATGCAGTGGAGAGTGAGATCAATAAACACAAAATATAATGTGTACTTTTGAGTCAGTCCTGACTCCTGGTGATCCAGAAGCTCCTGGGTTTTCTTGGCAGTGTCACTGGAGGTAGAGTGCCAGGCCTTTCTTCTGAAGCAATGGAGGACTAAGTGACTTGCCCAAGGCCACAAGGGGTGCTATTGTGAATTGAACCCTGGTTGCTTGGTTACCAAGCCAGTGTTCTAACCACTAGGCTACTCCTCCACTCCTAAAGAAACACAGAGTGAGCTTAATACATGGTTAGTGAGGTCATGCAGTGGGAAGCAATGTGAATAAGTAGAGAGTGAGGTTAATTGATGGTTAGTGAGCTCATGCAGTGTGGAGTGTGGTCATAGAGTAGAGAGAGTCGTTTATCTGGAGTTTTGTGAACTCATGGAGTGGTGAGTGAGGTCATTAAGTAGAGAGTGCATTTATTTGAGGTTAGTGAGCTCATCTAGTGGAGAGTGAGGTCATGCAGTAGAGAGAGAGGGTTATATGATGCAATGGTGAGTGCAGGGTTGGTGCAAGGGTATTGGGTGTCCTAGGCGAACCTTAGTTTTACACCCACCCCACCCGTCCCCAAGATTTTGATAATTAAACTCAACAATCATGATCATTGAAATGCCATGCTTCCCATAACAATCCTGTGAAGTTGCAAAATTGGATATCATACTTTGAAATATTAAACTTAGCTTTGTATGTAGGCGTGTGCCCACTCTCCCTGCAGGTGAATGAATGTGCCGATGGCTCTTTGAGTTTGTGTGGCTGTCAGGATTGCTTTGATTGTGGCTGCTTTTTGCTGCCCCTCAGAAGCTGCTGCTTGCCTAAAGGTTGGGCCGGCCTTGGGTGGGTGAGGTCATTAAGTGGATGGTGAGGCTGTGGCAGGTGCAGGCCTGTGACCCACGGTGTCTGACATAGGCAGGCCAGCATGGCTAGCTTGACCTGTAAATGAGGCCTGTGGAGAGGCATATAGGATTGCACATCCCCCAATATGCTGCTATTGTAAGAAAGAACTCAGTAGAAATATTGAATTAGCTTAGATAAGCAGAATTGCAGAATTAAGAAATGGAAAAATACAGAAAAGATGTGTTTTAAAGTTACTGATAAGAAAGAGTACATTTGCAGAGAAATATTGAGGAGTGCTGACAGATGAGTTACAGAACCTTGCTCTTCTGCACGCACAAATGGTCCCATAGCCTTGAAAGTGTGAAAGTAACAAGTTGATGAACTGACCATTGTAATTGGGACTAGAAGGGGGGCAGGCAGGTGTCATGCCCACAGAAGCCCACAGAAGGAACATAATTGGAGAAACTTATCAGTACCGGGACCAATAGAAGGGCTACGGGAGGTACGGGAGCGTACCGGGACCAATGAAATGTTTTTCTATACCTAGAATGGAACAGAAGTCTATAAAAGTTGTTGTAATGCTTGAAAACTTTGCTCAGCCATTTTGAAATTGCCTTGCTTGAGACTTGTGCACAAATAAATGATTTGGACCTTCTGAACAGACTCCTGGTATCATTGGTTTGTCTGCGCTTTGCTGCTACATATTCCTTGGTGCGTTGGCCGGGAAGTTGTGGAATCAAAGTGTATATAGGGCAATATACCACGACTTTCCGCCTCTATAGGCTTGGTCCTGCCGGGATCGCGCCCTTCCGACGAGGGCCGCTCCCTGGCGCCACCGGTCCCTTGTATCGGAGGGAGCTGGTCGGACCTCGGCGGGTGCCGGGCCCGGTCGGAGCCAACGCCTCGAACCCGAGTGAGGGGAGTCCGAGGTCCAACTCATGCGCCTGCTTGGGAAGTTTTGAGGACCGGATCCGGTGAGTATAGTTTTGATTTTGGGTCTAGACAGAAATAGAAAGAGCAGTACTGCCATTGGAACTTGGAATTTGGAATTTGTAATCTCGAGATATTGGGAATTGGTAAGAGAGCCTGATCAACTCTCAAGGAAGAGCCGAGTAGCCTGGCATGGGAATGCGCTAGGTGAAACCCTCATCCTTTTTGTAATTTGGGAAAAAGACTAGTCAGAACAGATAGAAACGAATGCATTCTGGGAATACGTTGCTAGCATGATTGTGTGAACGAAGTGTGATTGAGAGGTCTGGCAGCACGGACCAAGTGAAGGCGGACCCCTGATTAGCGCATTTCCTGACCGGGCGACCGCGTTCAGGTCGCGAAAAGGGGGAAGCGATTGTCGTCTTGTCTTGTTATTTGTATTCCCTATACGTTTCCAGGGCCGTGAGGACCCCTTACCCACGGTCCGCCCACCTTTTCCCTTCTGTCTGTTGTTGCGCGCACACATCGAAATGGGAGGGGCGGAGTCTACTAGGAACACTCCATTAGAATGTATGATCGCACATTTTAAAGAGGGATATTCAGGAGATTATGGTATTAAAATGACAGCAGCCCGTTTGCAGATTTTGTGTACTAGGGAGTGGCCCGATCTAGACCCCATCTGGCCCCGAGAGGGAACGTTCACCGTAGAGATTATCCAGTCAATACATCGTAGAGTGCGGGTAGCGCACCCCGATCAGTACCCCTATATAGATTCCTGGTTAAGTATTTGTGAAGATCCGCCCTCCTGGGCGCAGCGCTGTTATGAGGAACAGTGCAGAATAATGTTAGCTAAAACAGATTCTAGACAGAAAAAGGAACAGCCTAGAATGAAAGAGCAGGATAAGAAAGCCAAGAAGAAACCCATCTTGGCAGATCCCGATTCCCCAGAAGTAGTCCTCAGGCAGCCCCGAACCCCAGGTCCAGTAAGAATAGCCCGGCGGCGTCCTGCCCCGGAACCCCAGAGACTGCCAGAGCCGAGGCGAGACCCAACCCCTGACCCCCCTCCTCCTGGAGGAGAGGAAGAGAAAGAATTAGCGGGAAGAGAAGAGGAGGATGTAAAAAGTGAGCCCGAAGCGGAGCTAGAAGAAGAAGGAGGGAATCCCCCAGAAGAAGAAGAAGAGGACAGTGTACAAATAATTGAGAAAGCCAGCGCTAGCACTAGCAAGCCAGTGAAAGAAAAACCCAAAGCAAAACCAGTTGAGAAAAAGAAAGCAACTCCTGCAAAGACAACGACAATAGCCCTTAGATCCCAGACCCAAATGACGCCTGGGACGACAGCCAAACTGTTTCCCTTAAGGCAAGTCCCGGGAGTGCCCGTAAAGAATGATAATGATGAAGTGGTAGCGGGACCCCTAACTTATGTGTATATTCCCTTCTCTACAACTGATTTATTAAATTGGAGGTCGCACTATGCCTCCTATACTAGCAAGCCCCAGGAGCTGACCGAATTAGTAACTAGTATTATGGAAACTCACCAACCCACTTGGCCAGATTGCCGTCAGCTCCTGACCACCCTATTTACTACAGAAGAACGAGCGAGAATTAGAAAAGCAGCTATCGAATGGATGGCAGAAAACCCTGCAGCTCCAGCGCAGGGGCAGAATATAATAGATCGTAGAGAAGCAGCTCAGAGAGAATTCCCGAATGAAGACCCCCAATGGGATCCAAATACAGATGAAGGATCCACCGCCCTAGCCCGTTTTCGCCAAGGCTTTTTACAAGGCCTGAGAAGAGGAGGCCAAAAAGCTATGAACCTTTCCAAAGTAGCAGGAATTATCCAAGGAATAGATGAGAGCCCAGCAGATTATTATGAAAGATTAACTGAAGCTTATAGAATGTATACTCCCTATGATCCCGAGGCACCAGGAAGTTTATGCATGGTGAATTCTGCTTTTGTAAACCAGTCTCAACCAGACATTAGACGTAAATTACAGAAATTAGAAGGGTTTGCGGGCATGAATGCAACACAGTTATTGGAAGTCGCTCATAAAGTGTATGTGAATCGTGATACTGAAAGACAGAGAGAATGTGATAGAAAGATGAAGAAGAAAGCTGATTTTTTGGCTGCGGCCATAGTTGAAAAGAAAAGGGGAGGTGTCCCTAATCGAAGGAGCAGAGGAAGAGGGCGGGGTCAAGGCGGAGGCCGGACCCAGAGACTAGGCGTGAACCAATGCGCCTATTGCAAAGAGGAAGGACATTGGAGAGATACGTGCCCGCAACTCGAAGACGCCCAGCAAGATGACGAATACGATCATCAGTGGCGAGAAGAAAGACGAGGCCGTCCCCGAGGCCGAGGAGGAGCCAATCGAGAACAGTTCCAGAGAGAGAGGGGAGGAGGAGCCATCCAAGCATTGGCCACACAGGCCCATGATGAGGATGACGTGGATTAGGACAGACCGGGCTCCAAGTTTGCTTTAGGTCTCCAGGAGCCTATGGTCGAAATACAAATAGGAGACCAATTTATGAACTTTATGGTTGATACTGGAGCAGAACATTCAGTAATAGACAAAAAGATAGCCCCATTCACCAAGAAAGCAGTCACCATTATAGGAGCAACTGGTGCCAAAGCCACAAAGTCTTTTCTACAAAACCGAATATGCAGTCTAGGAGGACAGCAAGTAACTCATCAATTCCTTTACATGCCCGAATGTCCAGTACCCCTACTGGGACGAGATATGCTAGCCAAGCTTCAAGCCCAAATATCTTTCTCCGAACAAGGAGAAATGCAAATGACAGTGAATTCTCAAGCCAAACCAGCAGGAGTAATGCTGCTGACTGTACCCCGAGAAGAAGAGTGGAGATACTACATTGATGATTCGATTCAAGATACCTATTTTGAACAAACTTTAAAGAACATTCATGCACCACTTGAAGTATGGGCAGAAGGCAGTCCCCCAGGCCTAGCCAAACATATAGCTCCAGTGATTGTAACCCTCAAGCCTAGTGCTACCCCAGTGCACGTCAAACAGTACCCTCTCCCAAGAGCCGCAATTGAAGGCATTCATCGCCACCTACAGAGATTGCTTGAGTATGGCCTACTGAAAGTATGTCAATCCCCATGGAACACCCCACTTTTGCCAGTGAAGAAACCTGAGACAGATGATTATCGCCCAGTGCAAGATTTGAGAAGAGTAAATGATGCAGTTGAAACTATACATCCAGTTGTGCCCAATCCTTACACTCTTCTAGGACTGATACCTGCTGAAGCTACCCATTTCACTGTATTGGATTTAAAAGATGCATTCTTTTGCATAAGATTAGCCCCTGTAAGCCAAATATTGTTTGCATTTGAATGGCAGGACCCCATCTCTGGAAGAGGGGGCCAACTCACCTGGACAAGATTACCCCAAGGATTCAAGAATTCACCTACCATCTTTAGTGCTGCACTAAATCAAGACCTTTCAAGCTATCCAGTAGCCCCGGGGAAGAGAGTACTTCTCCAGTACGTGGATGATCTGTTGATAGCTGCCGTATCAGAAAGAGAATGTATATTAGCCACCAAAGATCTCTTGCAGTTACTAAATGAAGCTGGATATAAAGTTTCCAGAGCCAAAGCACAACTATGCCAAACAGAAGTGAAATACTTGGGTTTTCGTATTACCCAAGGAAGCAGAAGATTAGGCAGAGAAAGAAAAGAAGCAGTATGCAGAATTCCAACTCCAACAACCAGAAAGCAAGTCAGAGCCTTTCTGGGAGCGGCAGGATATTGCCGAATCTGGATACCCAACTTTGCCCAAATTGCCAAACCACTGTATGAAGCCACAAAAGGAGAAGAGAAGTCACCACTGGAGTGGGGACTTGAGCAGGATACAGCCTTTCAGAAGTTAAAAGAAGAATTGATGTCATCACCAGCACTTGGACTACCAGATGTCCACAAACCTTTCCACTTGTTTGTACATGAAGCACAGGGAAATGCCTTAGGCATGTTGACTCAGAAATTAGGAAATTGGGAACGACCTGTAGCCTACCTATCGAAACAATTGGACCCTGTGGCCAAAGGATGGCCACCCTGCTTGAGAGCAGTTGCAGCTACAGCACTATTAGTGAGTGAAGCAGACAAACTCACACTAGGACAGAACATACGAGTCACTGTGCCACATGCAGTCCTTGCCCTTATGGAACAGAAAGCAAATTATTGGCTCACCAATTCCCGAATGTTGAAGTACCAGAGCATGTTATGTGAAAACCCACAGATACAACTTGAAGTGAGCCATGCCTTGAACCCAGCTACCTTGATACCCATCAGTGAAGAACTCCCAGAACATGACTGCATCGAAGTCATGGAAACTGTGTTCTCTAGTCGACCTGACCTAACAGATGTGCCCATAGACAATCCTGACCAGATCTATTATGTTGATGGGAGCAGTCTCATCCTTGACGGACGACGCTGTGCCGGATATGCAGTCGTCACTCAACACGAAGTAGTTGAATCATCAGCCCTAGCCTCAGGCACATCAGCCCAGAAAGCTGAATTGATAGCACTCACCAGAGCATTGTTATTAGGAGAAAAACTTGTGCTAAATGTATATACGGATTCCAAATATGCTTTCACTACCTTGCATGCCCATGGAGCCCTCTACAAAGAAAGAGGACTCATCACATCCGGAGGAAAATCAGTCAAATATGGTCCCGAAATATTGATGTTACTTGATGCAGTCTGGGCCCCAACACGTGTAGCTGTCATGCATTGTAGAGGACATCAAGCAGGAAAAGGAGAAGTTGCTCGAGGAAATAGATTCGCAGATGCCTCAGCACGACAAGCAGCTATGACAGGACAGATTGCCCCACAAGCTATACCAATGCAAGCAGCATTGTTTCCAGTACCTTTGAATCTATGGACCCCACGATATACCACCAAAGAATTAGATTACTATTGTGACAAAGAAAATGGAGTATTGAAAGATGGATGGATTGAGCTGCCACCAGAAGAGGGCAGTCAACCTCCAGGAAGAATAGTAATTCCTGAACTATTAGGACCATCCTTTGTCAAAGCTTTCCACGAAGCTACCCACTATGGGAAGAGTGCTATGGAGAAAGCACTCAGACCACATTTCTACATCCCTCTGATGACAACCATATCAGCCTCAGTAGCACGACAATGTCAAACCTGTGCCAAGAATAATGCCAAGCAAGGCCTTATTACAGCACCCCGAGTTCAGTCAAGAGGTGTGACCCCCATGCACAACCTCCAAGTTGATTTCACCGAAATGCCGAAAGCTAATGGATACCATTACCTACTAGTATTAGTTTGTACTTTCTCTGGGTGGGTAGAAGCATTCCCAACCAGAACTGAGAAAGCCCGGGAAGTTACCAAAGCCTTAATGAGAGAGATTGTCCCCAGATTTGGAATCCCAGCAGTAATAGGGTCAGACAATGGACCCTCATTTGTCTCTCAAGTTACTCAGCAGTTAGCAAAAGCTTTGCAGATACAGTGGAAGCTCCACACTGCATACAGACCCCAGAGTTCAGGGAAAGTTGAGCGAATGAATCGTACATTGAAAGCCCAAATGTCTAAGCTTTGTCAGGAGACACACTTGAAATGGCCCCAAGTGCTCCCCATAGCTTTACTCAGAATACGCTCAGCCCCTGTAAAGTCAACAGGATTTTCCCCTTTTGAAGTTTTATATGGTAAACCCCCACCAATAGTGCAGGGAGTCAAAGGAAATCTAGCCCAGATTGGTTCAGAAGTAACCAGACAAGAACTCCTAGCTCTTAGTTTTGTTCTGCAGACTCTCCATACGTGGATCCAAGACCAGTTGCCTATCAACTTGACGGAACCCTTGCATCCCTACCAGCCTGGAACTTCGGTGTGGATCAAAGATTGGAAGAAGATACCGTTGGAACCCCATTGGAAGGGACCGTACACCGTCATCCTGTCTACCCCAACTGCAGTAAAGGTAGCCGAGATCGACGCCTGGATCCACCACAGCAGAGTCAAGCCCGCCGCCGATCCTGAACCAGAGCGTTGGACAGCCGAGCAGCACCCTGATGTACCCTTGCGAGTTACTCTGAGACGGCAACCAGCAGCATAGACACTTCATCACAAGTGCTTTGCAGTAGCCAAGTCTTTCGAAGAGGATTGCTGTTTTCCATGCAGCAACAGTTTTGTTTCAACGAACCCAATTTGTGTGTGATTTGACACACTACTTTGAGACTACGTTGACTAAGCCAGACTTCACAAGCCAACTGAATTGCTAAGTTGGTTAATGTGTGCTGGACATCTTGAGGATCTTCAATCAACACTCAGCACCCGTTAAATTGCTTCATTAGCAAACGGGACGAAGAATAATAGACCGTCGTGATCAAGATCAGCAAGCTGAGGATTCAGAAGAACTCCAATCAACATCAACATGTATCTTTGCTTCTGCTTTGCCTTGGTTGCCTTCTTTGGAGGTTTTGAACAGACTTATGCTCTACCTCCATGCACTGCTTGCATTACCTCTACTAGAACTGGACTGAAAGTAACTCAGACTTTGCTTTACCATTCTTACTATACCTGCAAGGGAACAATAACTCGGTGTATTTATAACACCACTGAACTAAATGTTTGCACTCATGGCAAAATTAAAGCATGCTATAATCCGCATCAGAATCCATCCTATTACACGTTGGAAATAAGATGGAAGGATGCAGATGGACCTATATTAGCTGCTACACCACCACTTAAGGACATTACTAAACCTGCTGTTTTGAATTTTGATGCATGTAATGCTATTAATAGAGATAGTCAGTCCACCTGTGGTACATGGGAGAAAGCGTATCGGAATGACCATAAGTATATGTGTCCAGAAGGAGCCACAGGATGGAGGAAGTGTACAGGTAAAAAGGAACCAGGGTATAGTACTGCTACAGCGGCAGACTACTATTGCCCGTATTGGGAATGTGTTTTCTATGCTACCTGGAACACTGGTATAACTGATGAGAAAATAGATAAACGGATGGCTACTCTAACCAAGCCAACCACAAATGATAAATGTCAGAAAGATGCTTGCAACCCCTTACATTTGCGTGTACATAACCCCCATGCATGGAAACAAGGATATAAGTTTGGTTTACGTATTGCAGGAGGGGAACAGATCCAGGGACCATTGTATATATTAGATTGAATACTCAAGCCCACAAGTCATCTAAATATCATATTCATAATACCTTTTATGAAGCTATGCATGTAAATAAGTTTGAGATCCCTCACCCTTCACAGAATTTGTTTCTAGAATTAGCCGGAGCAGTAGTATCTAGTCTTAAGATCACAGATTGTTATTTCTGTGGCGGAACCCAAATGGGAGATCAATGGCCCTGGGAAGCCCAAGAGTTGAATTATTCCATGATTTACAATCAGACTGAATTACACAAGACAACCAGTGAATGGGTGTTAGTGCACTCAATCGTTGGACGTCTTTGCTTTGCCAGAACTGGACCCCAGTTCACCCAAAAAGTAGGACAGCTGGTCTGTCTTAGCCAGAAATACTATAATGCCACAACCAAAAAGACAGCATGGTGGTCAGGAATCAGACATCCTGAACCTCCTAACCCATTAGCTAGATTCCCTGAACTTGCAGGTCTATGGACTAACCTTGCCAAAGTCCAAGCCTGGCAAGCCCCACCTGGCCTATATTGGATCTGTGGAAACCGAGCATATGCACAACTCCCGCCACACTGGGGAGGAGCATGTGTCTTAGGAACCATCAGACCTTCTTTCTTCCTGTTAAACACTGAACATGGAGAACAATTAGGATACCCTGTATATACAACCCACAAACACAAAGGAGCATCTAGACAGAGAAGAGAGGCCTTACAGATAGGCAAGTGGGAGAAGTGGCGGGGTGATGATTGGCCACCAGAAAGAATTATTGAGTATTATGAACCTGCCACTTGGAATGATGATGGTATGTATGGTTATCGTACCCCAATTTATATGATTAATCGTATTATTCGCTTACAAGCAGTAGTTGAAATAATAACCAATGAAACTAGTCATGCTCTCACGCTTTTAGCTAGACAAAGTACTCAGATGCGCACTGCCATATACCAAAATCGTTTAGCACTTGATTATTTGCTAGCAGCTGAAGGAGGAGTATGTGGTAAACTGAATTTAACCAATTGCTGTTTGAAAATAGATGATAAAGGTCAAGTAGTTGAAGAAATTGCTAAAGATATGCAAAGACATGCTTATGTGCCAGTACAGACTTGGCACGCCTTGAAATTTCCTAATTGGTTTGCTAACCTTTTCTCTTGGCTGGGAGGATTTAAGACTTTCGTTATCTTAGTACTAATCCTTGTTGCTGTTGTCCTCTGCTTACCATGTTTAATCCCATGTTGTATGCGTTCCCTTCATAGTGCTATTGATAGTACCGTAGAGCGGAAGACCGCAACTAGAATAATGGCTTTATACAAAGCTAGCCCTAGTGGAACTAGTAAGAATCCTTTAATCAGGATGTGAATTTTCTGGAAAGTGATTTAATTCTCACACCTTATTAAGTAATAGGGTGAGATTAATCAAAGGGGGGAATGTGGCAGGTGCAGGCCTGTGACCCACGGTGTCTGACATAGGCAGGCCAGCATGGCTAGCTTGACCTGTAAATGAGGCCTGTGGAGAGGCATATAGGATTGCACATCCCCCAATATGCTGCTATTGTAAGAAAGAACTCAGTAGAAATATTGAATTAGCTTAGATAAGCAGAATTGCAGAATTAAGAAATGGAAAAATACAGAAAAGATGTGTTTTAAAGTTACTGATAAGAAAGAGTACATTTGCAGAGAAATATTGAGGAGTGCTGACAGATGAGTTACAGAACCTTGCTCTTCTGCACGCACAAATGGTCCCATAGCCTTGAAAGTGTGAAAGTAACAAGTTGATGAACTGACCATTGTAATTGGGACTAGAAGGGGGGCAGGCAGGTGTCATGCCCACAGAAGCCCACAGAAGGAACATAATTGGAGAAACTTATCAGTACCGGGACCAATAGAAGGGCTACGGGAGGTACGGGAGCGTACCGGGACCAATGAAATGTTTTTCTATACCTAGAATGGAACAGAAGTCTATAAAAGTTGTTGTAATGCTTGAAAACTTTGCTCAGCCATTTTGAAATTGCCTTGCTTGAGACTTGTGCACAAATAAATGATTTGGACCTTCTGAACAGACTCCTGGTATCATTGGTTTGTCTGCGCTTTGCTGCTACAAGGCTATCTGATGTTTACTGAATTTGTGCAATGCTGAGTGGGGACCAGAAGTGGAAGAGAAATGGGCTGAGAACTAGGGAAACTGGATCTCGGATATTTCTTCCACCGTCCATTGACAAGCCTTGTGACCCTGGGCAAGATCATTTATTTCCCTTTGTCTCAGATAGTCACTTAAATTGTTAGCTCTTTGGAGCAAGGCCTTTTGTACCTGAATGCTAATCATACCATAAGTTACTGTTAGTACTATTTGAAAATGAGGGCTAAAATGACAAAAGAGTGAGCTCATTCAGGAATGAGTGGGGTTATCTAATGGTTAGTGAACTTTGGGGTGTGGAGACTGGTGGGCAGGCACGCTAGCCAGTAGTCCTGCTCTGGCATTATAAATTACAGTGAGCTCACGGTGGAGCCGTGTATGTCAGGTTTCAGGTTCCCCCTCTGGCTGATTTGTTCTGGGTCAGCAGCTTTCTATATCCAGTCCTGGTGGTCATATACATGAGCTTCTCATAGTACACTGGAGTCCTTCCCTGAGCTGTACTGCTCCTCTATGGGAGGGACACTGAGCCTGGTCCTCTAACTGCATCTCCCCTAAGCCATCAGGGACTGCAGAAACTGTGAGCTCTTCCATGTTCAGTCCCAGGTTTCATAACAAGGAAAGGGCTTGCCCAGAGTCCCTGGGGAGAGTCAGCATAGGAGGATGCCAATAACTGCTATGGCATTGCCCTGGAAGTGGGTGTCACATGGAGGAAGTTGAAGAGAGAGCCTTGGCCTTCCTGTCCTCTCATTCAGGATCACTCTTCTTTCTCCAGGCTTTTCCTTGCTTATGCTTTCCTGTGATCTGCAGGATCTGTTTCCCTCTTTCTCTAAGGTAATTCTTTCAGGATTACTGGATCCAAAGAGAGAACACATCCTAAGCTCCAGAGTCCATTTTCCATCTGCAGTAAACAAGCATGTTAAATTGGACAATGTTTAGCCAGGAATCTGAGACCAGATCTGAGATAGAAGCCAAAGAGCAGGACATGCCCAGAGCTTTGCAGAAGGGAGCTGGGAGCAGCCTTGGAATGGGGTTCCTCCACGCCCACCTCTCTCTGGTCATAATCCCGCAGCTGCAGAATCCCTTAGGAATCCTACTTTCATTGCACGGACCCTGCTCTTCCAATTCCATAGTAATACCATGTCTCTTTCTAACTATGTATTGGGGCATTCATGCTCTGATGTTGCTTCTGGATTTCTGTACTTTAATAGCCAGGGGAATTGAATACGGAGGTACTATCTCCATCTTTAACAGATGTTTAAATGCCTGCACTGCTCTTCCTCATCTTCCCCTTTTTCCTTTCCACCATTATTAAAGGACTAAGTAATACCTCTCCTTATCCCACTCTGGGTAATGGGCAGTTGTCCTGGTTATTAGTAGGTGCTGAAACGGGGCAAGGTGCCACCATACTGCCTCTCTTCACTGTCCTTATGGTGTTATGACCAGTTTCTGGATCCCCGGGGATGGTGTGAGTAGAGGGTCCCCCAGCATGGCACCCCAGGAGGAGGAAGCGGTACTTTCTAGCCATGTGTGCCAGGAAGCTAGGGCAGACATTGCACAGTCTGTGCCAACATTATACTGCCATGGCATGCCAAGATTTCCTGGTGGTCTGCCAATGTGTCAGGCTTGGCGCAGGAGCCCTGGAGAAAGGCCAAATCTGAGAAAAGGAAGGTGGAAGCCAGGGAGAGCAGGAGAGACAGAGATACGGGAAAGGGACAGGAGGGAGGTGTCTTAGGGTAAAGGGGGAGAGGAAGATCAAACAAGCATAAAAACAGTAATAGAGAGGAAAGAGAAACAGGGAGGGGGGGGGGGGGTAGAAGGACGGAAGGAGACAAGGAGGAAGAAGGCTAAATAGAAGGGAGAGAGGGAGAAGGCGAGTATATGGAGAAGGCAGGGGAGGGGGAAGGGTGATGGAGAGAGCGCAAAGCTTTCCCAATTCAGGTTTTTGTTTTACTATCAGTTTGTACTCTGTTTGGATTTGATTATAACTCATTTGATCTGCCAAAGATTTATAAAATCCTTTGGAATTGGTGTCATGTGATAAAACAAATAACTCCCAGGAGAAACATAAAAATATGACGACAGAAAAAGACCACATGGCCTATCTAGTTTGTCCTTCCATATCAACAACTACAACAGTCCCCTTTTTACCTTTAGAGATCCTAAGGGGAGGAGGGTTGGGGGCAGGACAGAGGGAGGAATGCTCTTATGGTATAAGAATGTTTCTTCACATAGATAGGAGCCCTTTGTCCCATATCCACATATGAGGAAGTGTTCTTCTATTATAAGAGTCTGAGGTTCTCTGGGGCGCCTAGTAGTGGGCTACATCTGTGGCACATAGTCTCATGGAGATACAGACGAGCCTTCTGCAGTGTGTGGGCCTGGCCATTGGCTATTGCCAGTGCGAGCAGTTTAGCTAGGGTTGATTGATTGACAGAAACTGCTGGAAGCCTGCAGATCGACAGCATTGGGTGGTTAACTGATGGATTAGTGTGGCGGAATTATGCTTCCAGGGGAGAAGGGGCAGCTAGCAGGAAAGAGCCGACATGTGCCAGCCAACAGGTAGAGAGAAGGAAAAAGGGGACCACAGAGCGATGGGCCTAAGAGAGAACTGGGTATGAAAGGGGGCCAGAAAGGACTGGATGTGAGGGAGATCAGTGAGAGAGAGGAAGAACAAACGGATAAGAGAGGCAAGAAGGTTGGAGCTGCCGCTAATGTGAGGGTGTGGGATTGTGAGTCCTGTTTAAGGGATGAGGGACTGTGAATGATACTGGGGGAGTCAGAGTCTCCACAGATCATATTGTGGGGGGAGGGGATAAAGGTCTCTGCATATAGTATTACAGAGGTGAGTGAATCTGGATGATATTGGGGGGGGGGGGGTGGAGGAAAGAAACAGACCGAAAGACTGGGTGGGGGCAAGGAATTCTGGATGCTATAGTAGAGATGAAGACTCCTGAAGCTATTGGGAGTGTGACTTGGTGGTGGTATTGTGGGGGTGAGGGACTGAGTGGTATTGGGTGAAATACTTGACAGCTCCTCCTCCTCCACTGGGATTTCTGGTGCTGCAAGGGGTTTATCCACTGAAGGGAGTCAGGTGCAGGATGTCAGAGCTGAGGTTATGATGACTTTAACCAAGGATACTGCCTCTCCTCTTTCTTAGGACTGGAAATGAAATCCACCAAAGTTATTAAAGTGGAATTAAAGTGGATTTTCAGCAGAGGGCCTAACACTCTGCAAAGACATTTTGACCTTTACCAGTCATTTGAATTCATTTCTAATCAACTTTAAAGCAGACTTAACTTTATTTTCTTTTATTTCTGCCCCCTCTGTCTCTCCCATATCCTATCCTTTCTTTCTCTTCCTTCCCTCCTTTTTTATTCTCACCTTCTTGCCCATTCTTTCTTTCTCCTTCAGTCTCTGCTTTTATTCTTCTGTTCAATTTTCTTTTCATTTTAATGTCTTCTTCCCTTACTTCTTTCCTACCCTCACTCCTTTACTTTCTTCCTTGTTCCCTCCTTTCCCATTTCCCTCTCACTTTACTCTCCTTTTCTCTTTTCTCACTTTCCCTCTCTTGCTCCCTCCTTTTCCATTTCTCTCTCTCTCTTTACACTCTTGCTCTCTCCTTTCCAGTTTTCCTCTTTCTTTACCCGCTTGTTGCCTTCTTTCTCATGTTCCCTATCTCTTTATTCTCTTAGAAACATAGAAACATGATGGCAAAAAAAGACCGCATGGCCCATCAAGTCTGCCCTTCCATATCAACTATAATAATCTCCTTTTTTTCCTTTAGAGATCTTCTGTGTTTGCCCCATACTTTTTTGAATTCAGATACTGCCCTTGTCTCTACCATTTCCACTGGGAGACTACTCCATGCATCTACCACTCTTTCCTTAAAGAAATATTTCCGCATATTACTCCTGAGTTTATCCCCTTTCACCCTCGTCCTATGTCCTCTCATAGCAGAGCTTGCTTTCAATCGAAAGAGGCTCCCCTCTTGTGCATTTATGTCAGAGGTATTTAAACGTCTCTATCATACCTGCTCTATCCCACCTTTCCTCTAAGGTATATATATTAAGATCTTTAAGTCTGTCCGCATATGATTTATAATGAAGACCACTAACCATTTTAGTAGTCACCCTCTGCACCGACTCCATCGTGTTTATATTCTTTTGAAGGTGTGGTCTTCAGAACTGAACACAATGCAGAGGCACTATTACCTTCATTTTTCTGCTGCCCATTCCTCTCCTTGTGCACCCAAGTATCTTTCTGGCTTTCACTGTTGCCTTTTCTACCTGTTTAGCCACTTTAAGATCATCAGAAACAACCACGCCCAGATCCTGCTCTTCTTTCATGGACAAAAGTACTTCACCCCCTACACTGTAACGCTCCCTTGGATTTTTGCAGCCCAAATGCATGACTCTGAATTTTTTAGCACTAAGGGGTATTTTAATTAAACTGCGTTAACGTAGCATTAACGCGCATTAACATTACCTAACGCACATTAACATTACCTAACACGCATTAATGTTACTTAACGCGCGTTAATGTCACCGGCCGCGGTAAGTCCTGCAGAGGGTGGAGAGAGGGCGGAGAGAAGGGGTCAGTTGGCGGGGAGTGGGCGGGGAGAAGCTCCTTTTACACTAACGCGGGGAAATGAAGGGCTGAACATTACCGGGACTGAAAACCTGTCGTTAGATGCACACTTGCAGGAGGGTGAAACTATTTAAGCGTCAGCAATGTACCACATAGGCAGGGAGCCCAAGAAAAGTGATAGTAGTGCTCTATTTGCAGCAACTGCATAGTGCCCAAGTATGAAAGGCCACTATGGCGATGGTGCAAATGGGGCATAGGGGGTTGCAGGCGGGACATGTAGTGGGGGCAGCTGGGGCACAGGGTGGACTAGGCGGGTGCCTAGGTGGCATATAGGAACATAGAAACCGGACATCAGCAAGACAGCAACTTACAAAAGGCCAAACACAATCCACCTACATCTACCTGGTCCATCCTAGCTAACAGTTGCCAGGGCACTGACCTGACATCCCCGCAGCCAACCCTCCCCCAAGCGGAAGGGACATAATATTGGTAGGCGGTGATGGGGGGAATGTGAGGATGCCCATGTATGCCTCCCACACCCCAGACCCCGCTCCCTAGGCGACCGCCTACCCACACAGTGGATGGCCTGGGACTGCGCACTACCAGCACCGACAGCATACGGTCATGTCAGCATGGCAAGGGGGGTGCCCATGCTGGAGGGGGCAGTGGCACCTGCCTGCAGTGGACCTAGGCCATGCCCTGTACCAGTACGTGGTATGCAGTATAACATAAAAGGCCTGGCTGAGGAAAAGTACAGGTAGCTCCAGGAACTACTGTGCATCTGTGGAAACAGTGTGGTGCAGTACACCCAGCTAGTGTGTCCTGAAGCAGAAGGTCACAGGTTCAAGTCCAGCTGTGGATACTGCAGAGCATGTCCCTATACTTTACCCTACAATACAGATACAACAGCAACATGTGCAAAGCCCAAAGCAGCAGCATACAGGGGTACAAACACCCACTCACACAGGCTCCACAATCCAAAGCTGCATGGAGAGTCAGGCTGTTGGCCCCAGCATGGAGCTGCAGTTATCAACAGAGCACTACTACTACCTCCTGCACAGTTTATCAATGTCATCACTGTGATCAGCACCAGTGTGGTGGGCAGGGTTGCCAACCACCCCTATCTTTGCACAATGCTGCAATAGGAGTGTGTGTGTGTGTGTGTGTGTATGTCTATCCATTGTTTTGTGACTGCCCACACCTCACTGGGCCCACAATGTCCCACTGTTACCAGCGTTAGCCTGAATATGTGCATCATTTATTTATTCATTTATTTATTTATACATTTCTTCTATACCGCCCCTTCCAGAGATCAAGGGTGGTTTACAGAGAACAGAGAACAGTTGCTGTTGTATATTGAGGAGCAAGGTATTGTGGGTATGGCCCGGATAGGGCGGATTGGCCAGGATGCATCTTCACAGGGTGTGGGGCAATGGCTGGGACACTGTAGTGTCTGACCACCACCTGCATGGACAAGGTGGCCACAGCATGTCATGCTGGGAGGCCACTCTCACTCTGACCGAGCAGTGACCATGGCATCTCTAGGTTCCCACATAGCGCTCTATACTATCTGTTTCCAGTGAAACTTGTGTGTTCCCAGTGCTGCCCCCCCCCCCCCCATATAACTGAGCTATCTACTTGGTGCACATAGTTTTTCTGTAAGCATGCACTATGGACTGGCTAGAGGACTGTCTGCAGTTAGTCTGTGCATGGTTGGAACACCTTGTAGGGTGCTGTTTGTTGGTGAATGGCAGACTGTGGTGTGAGGCAGTTGAGATTTTCCAGATCTAACCCCAGCATTACTGCTGGCCTTCCACTACCCCAGTCACAGGTATGGCTGTGGCCTACCAACCGTGGAGGGCTGTCTTATACCAGCAGGATGGAGGTTGCTTCACCAGGGCTCAAACACCTGTTCCTTACCTAGAAAAAGGGTGATTGTAGGCCCTTTGGGGTATGTAGTGTATACCACTTTGACCTGTAAAGGCACTGCTACACAAACCTCATGCAAGTCTAGAAACCCCTCTGCCCTGATAACAAGTGCCCATGGCAGCCAGATCCTAACACTGCATACACACTAATCTGGGTGGTGTCTGGTCCCAGAGGACCACATGTGACTGCAGAATACAGATGGACACCAAATTACTTCAGATGCACTGCAAGGACCACCTGTCACACACTGGTAGCAATAGAGCTATACAGCAGGACCTATCTCTAGCACCACATGTACTGCAGACCTAGTGCTGGGCGCCCATCCTATCCCTCAGGGTGAACACAGAACCTGCACAATGACATGGTCTGTAGCTACTCTGTGCCAGTATCACGCACTGTCAGTTCGTCTTTCCAAGCTGAGGTACCGGAGAGGTGCAGACCCCATTTGGTGATCAGCTGTAGACAGCTATTCAGCATGTGCATTGCATCATGGGTACTGGTGGGGTTACCCTATCTTGGCACTCAGAGCAGACAGTTTGTGGTGACCTGTAGTCCTTCTGTACCTAGCCATTGCTGTGAGATATGCCACAGAGGTATAGCCTACTGGTTAGTACACTGCCCTTCTCAGCAGTGTTCATGGGTTCAGTTCCTCATTGTTTCCTCCTTTCATGCCTGTCCTGCTCAAATAGTGTGCATACCTGTAACAGTCATATTTTTGCAGATTTGTGCTGCCAGCTCATAATACCCTCGCCACAGTTGCCAACATTCCCTCGGTCCGTCTATCTGCGTCTGTCAGCTGTGTAGAGTCCTGTCTGCCTGTGCAGGCTGCCACCCCATGTCCTGCACTGCTACCCTTTCCTGCATTGCGCTTCTTCGTGCTTGCCTTGCCTGTGCCTGATATGCATGGCACCACCACTCCTCTGTCCACCTATCATTGTAACTATCCTGCCACCTCAGCCTCCACTGGGGGACACATATTCCCATCGTCTGTCACCCACTGTCTTTCCAGTACTTTACATTGCCAACACCCTGTGGTGTGGTACAGTTGCCCCCAACATGTTTGTCAACAGTACTGGCAGCCACATGGGATGCCTGCAGATATGGCAGGTCCAGCAGCTCCCAGCTCTCCCTCCTTCACTCACCTGTTCATTGCCTTTCCTCGGTGCTCTGTCTAGTATTAGGGCTACATCTGTCTCTATGCCTCACAGGTCATGCATGTCATCCTGAAGCACCTTGCAGCCCTTAGGGCACACTAACCTAGGGCACCGTAACCTTGTTAGGCCACCTTATCCTATGGTTCCATAACCCAGGGTGCCTTCTAAGGTGCCTTGTCCAGGGGTGCCTAATACGGCGCTTAGCCTGAGGAGCCCTATAGGGTGCCTTACAAAGCACCTTATGAGGCACCTTACAAGGCACCTTATAAGGCACATTACAAGGCACCTTAGAGGGCACCTTATAAGGCACATTACAAGGCACCTTATAAGGCACCTAACAAGGCACCTTATAAGGCACCTAACAAGGCACCTTATAGGGCACGTTACAAAGCGCCTTGTAAGGTGCCTTATAAGTAAGGTGCTTTATAAGGTGCCTTGTAACGTGCATTAGTCTAAGGCACCTTGTAACGCGTGTTTGCTGACATGGCTTGCTGTAACGATGCAATGCCCACGCCTTTATATGGGCATCCGTAACACTACCGGGGAACTTAACGCAGGTAACATTACCGGAGTTTAGTAAACATACCCCTAAATCTCAGCTGTCAAATTCTTGACCATTCTTCAAGCCTAGCTAGATCCCTCCTCATGTTATCTACTCCTTCCTGGGTGTCTGCTCTATTGCAGATTTTGGTATCAACTGCAAACAAGCAAACCTTACCTGACAGTCCTTCTGCAATATCACTAACAAAATCTTAAAAAGAAGGGACCAAGGATAGATCTCTGTGACACACTACTGGTAACCTCCTTTCCTCGGTTCCATTTACCTGGACCCTTTGTTGCCTCCCATTCAACCAATTTCTAACCCAGTCAGTCACATTAGGGCACATCGCTAGGGTGCTCAGTTTGTTTATAAGTCACCTGTGCGGAACAGTGTCAAGGGCTTTACTGAAATCTAAATACACCACATCTAGGACTCTCTCTCGGTCCAACTCCCTGGTCACCCAGTCAAAGAAATCAATCAGATTTGTCTGACAAGACCTGCCTCTGGTAAACCCATGCTGCCTTGTTTCCTGCAATCCACTGGACTCCAAAAACCTCACTATTCTGTCTTAAAGCAGTGTTTGCAATAATTTACTCACCACAGAAATTAGACTAACTGGTCTGTAGTTTTCAATCTCATCCTTACTTCCATTTTTGTGAAAAGGGACCACATGTGCCTTTCTCCAGTCCTCTGGGACCACTCCTGACTTCAAAGAAGCATTGAAAAGGTCAGTCAGTGGAGCCGCTAGAACGTCCCCAAGTTCCTTCAATAGTCTCGAATGTATCCCATCCGGTCCCATCGCTTTGTCTACTTTTAGTTTAGCTAGTTCCTCATGAACACAGTTTTCTGAAAATTATTTGAGATCCCCATCACTTCTGTTCCTGTTTGTGGATGTTTTCTGAGGTCCTGCTCCTGGCCCTTCATCTGTGAACACAGAAGAAAAATATTTGTTAAGCAATTTTGCTTTATCCTCATCAGCTTCTACATATTCCTCCCCCTCATCCTTGAGTCTGACAATACCACTTTTGCCCTTCCTCCTCTCACTAATCTATCTGAAAAATGTCATATCCCCCCATATTTTTGTACTGGATGTTTCTTCTTTTTGTATCTTTGCTTTTCTGACTACTTTGCTAGCTTCTCTAAGTTTTTCCAAATATTGATGCTTGTCTTCCTCTCTCTGTGATCTCTTGTATTTTATGAAGATCTCCCTTTTTTTCTTCACCTTTTCAGCTTCTTCTGTTGAGAACCATAGTGGCCTCCTTTTCCTTTTACATTTATTTACCTTTCTAACAAAAAGGTTTGTTGCCTTTAAAATATCCCCTTTCAGTTTAGCCCATTATTTTTCTACATTCCTCAGCCGTTCCCATCCAGCTAGTGACTTCTTGAGGTACTGACCCATCGTGGCAAGGTAGGTTTTCCTAAAATCTAAGACCCTCCTTTTTGAATGGATTTTATCAGCCCTAGTCCTAATACTGAATCACACCGTCTGGTGATCACGGGATGTGAGATGATCTCCCATTATGATATCAGAAACATTTTCCACATTGGTAAGCACCAAGTGCAGTATGGCTCCTTCACGTGTGGATTCTGTTACCAGTTGCCAGAATACTTCTCCCTGTAGAGAATCCAGGCTCTCCTTATTTCTAGACGATACAGCAGCAGGAATGTGCCAATCAACATCCGGCATATTGAAATCACCTATCACTAGCACTTCTCCTTTCATGGCATTTCTGAATCCACATGAAGGACAAGATATTGCAAGCACATGTAAATAGTTTATCAACCTGTACATAGTTAATTTAAGTTAACCACTGTTCCTTTTCTTTGTACAAAGTTACCTGTTTTTGATGTAAACGTTAATTGTAATACCAAGATCTTTGTAAACTGCTTTGACCTCCGTGAAAAGCAGTATTTAAATACAGCCAAATAAATAAATTAATTAAATGGAAATACTGCAGATGTCTTCTATTAAATACCCGTCCACTTCTTCTCCTTGTGAGGGACAACTGTATATCACACCAAGGCAAATGGATTTCCCTTTCCCTCTTTCTAGTTTAACCCACAGTGCCTCCTCGCTCCCTTTTACGCCCTGTAATTCTATAGCTTTAATCTTATTTTTTACGTATAATGCCACTCCTCCTCTTGTTCTCTCCTTTCCCACTTTTTCCTTCTCCTTATGTTCTGCCTTATTCTTTCCCATTTTCCTTTCTCTTTACTGTCTTATTCCTTTTTCTCACTTCCATTTCGCGTTACTCTCTTGTTCCCTCCTTTCCAGTTTCCCTCTCTTTTTATTCTCTTGTCCTCTTTTTTCTCACATTTACCTCTCTCTTTTTTTCTTGTTCCATCCTTTCCTTTTTCACTTTCTCTCTTTCCTTTACTTTCTGCCTTTTTTCTCATTTCCTTCTCTCCTTACTCTCTTGTTCCTTTCGTTTTAACATTCCCTATCTCAATGCTTTCTTTTCCATCCTTTTTATTTCCTCTTTTATCTCTCCTTCAGTTCCAAAGGTTTTTGAGCAGTAGCAATAGGACTGCTCTGTATGGATGCGATTCCTGCTTTTACCCTTGCCTGTAGTAATGGACAAGCAGGCAGTGCCACACAAACTCCTATGCTAGATCTCAGAGATTCAGTGTAGATCTGACCAGAGCAACTCATGGTGTAGGACTGAAGCTAAAAGAAAAGAAATGTGCCTTTGGAAGAGCTAAATGCATAACCTAATCTTCCTGAAATGAAACTACTTCAAAAAATATAAAGGAATACGTTTAGTTATATTTCAGGTACCTGGATTCCATTGCAGTTTCTCAAATGGGGAAAGAGCAAAAAAACTAAAGATTTTTTTTATTAAATAATTACACGTTAAATGAGGGTTCAGGGAGATAAAGTGACTCACATCAACCTTACACACAGATCCAGTAACAGAGCCTGGGGATTAGAGGAGAAGCACAGGGAAATAAAATGATTCACCCCAAAGTCACACATCGAGATCCAGTGACAGAGTTGGGGATTGAGGTGAGGCACAGGGAGGTAAGGTGACTCACCCCAAAGTCACCTACAGAATCAGTGAGGGAACCAGCATGGATTAGAACTGAGGCACAGAGAGATACAGACACCTGTGTATGTCTGTGTATATGATATTCTTACCAACTGACCGTCCATTACTAGTAGGAAGTGCTGTGTTATTCATGGTCCCCTTGAATCCTGCTCTGTAGGAATGGAAGGCAAGCTGCTTTATAAATTTGCAATTAAGGGTAACTCCAGGCACTGTGTACAGTCATGGAAAACTGTGTGGAACCCAGAAACCAGAATGACATTTCCTCCTTTATACCCTTCACCTCCATCTCTCCTCTCTGTTCCATTAACCTTGTCTGGAGACTGGATTTTCAACTTTAATGCAAAAGCTGTGTTAACATCCACTAAAAAAAGAAATATATATATAGCTATCTAGGACTCCCTTTTAAAATTCAAATCTGAAGCCATTTGAATCCAGCCATGTTGTGTTCTGTCAAGCTACATTTATCAAGTTTAATGCTTATATAATGGGATTTGTCAAAAGTGCCATCTGATCCATCACAGGGACTAATGTGGTCACGCCCAAAGTGGCAAGAGCTGCATTATTCTCCCTGGTGTCATTGCAGGTATCATATTATCCTGACTTGGGTATAAAGAGTCAAAGGAGAGAGAAGCGCAAAGAGGGTCAAGAGGATCAAGAGGAAGAAGAAGGTAAAGGACAGAAGGAGGAAGGAAGAGGAGAAGGAAGGAGATTGGAGAAAGAAGACAAGAGAGAGGAAAAAAGGAGAATAGGTGAAGGTTAGCAAGAGAGAAGAAAAGAAAGGGGAAGGAATGAGGGGATGGGAAAGAGGAGAAAGTAAGAGATAAAAGAGGAGATGGGAGGAAAGTGCAGAAAGCTCAACGGGAAAAAAAATGGAATGGACTAGAAAGAAAGGGGATAGGAAAGAGCAAGAAAAATTACAAGAAAGATGAGAGACAAAGAAGGGAGACAGTGAGAGAAAAGCAAAAGGGGCCAACAGAAAGAAAGGTGAAAGAAGAAAGGATCAATATATTGGGAGGAAAACATTGAAAAGATCTGAGGAAGTAGGAGGCAAAAAGAGAAGATGAGAAGGAGGACAGAAAAAAAGAAAGGAAAAGAAAGGGAATCCAGGAAGATATTGTACAAGAAATCAAAAGGAACCCTAATAAAAATAGTCATAGGAAAGGAGGCATTCATATTAGATTAGAGGAAAGTGGAAAGGTAGGAGGGAGATGGGAACATACCTTTAAATTTAATTACATTTGCTTATATACCGTGCTATTCTGCATCAGTACGGTTTACATTGAACAAACTGAAATTACATTGAACAGGGCATTATAACTTGGAGATAACTATTTTACAGGGAACATGGGCTGTGGAGGGTTAAGTGGCTTGCCCAAGACCACAAGTGGGACTAGAAACCTCAGTCCTTCCAGCCCAAGGTTGCTGTCCTCTAGTGGGATTTGAACCTCTGACCTTCTGGCCTGAAGTACCTTGCCCCAACCACTAGGCTACTCCTCCACTCAAACTTTACTCTGTATTTTTGTGTGTGCCTGCTCTCTCTGCAGGCAGGTCCAAATTTAGGCATAGGCAATGTAGGCAATTGCCTCTGGCACTAACTTCTGATAGGGGATTGGCCATCATTGCTATGTCTCAGCCTGGACTGGTTGTAGAGCAGCGCTGCAGCAGCAACAACAGGCACATAGCAAAGCTTCAGCGCAGGGCAAACAAACCCTCATGCTCCATACAGGATCTGCAGTGCCCTACCCCTCCTTCCACATGTGTGACGAGGGGATAGAATAAGGTAAGAGCTATCCTTAGCACGGGGGGGAGGGGGGGTTACCTACCTTTTGCCCCATTGGCAGAGGGGAGGAGACAGGCTTTGGGGGGATGTGGAGTACCTATCCCCTCCTCCAATTGGCAAAAGGCAAGCTCTAGGGTGGGAGAGCAAGAAAGGGAGTGGAGCACCTCCCCTCCACTATTACCTATGGGCACAGAGGTGATAAATCTGGCACTGCCTGCAGGTAGAAGTATGCACTGATGCTTCTTTGAATATGTGTGGCTGTCAAAATCTAATATTTTGCTTTGACTGCTGCAGCTTTTTGCTGCCCCTCAGAAGCTGCAACCCTGGGCAACTGCCTATTCTTGCCTAATGGTCGGCCTGGAGGGGACCTCAGAGGAGGTAGAGAAAAGTAAAAGAAGGAAAGATGGAATCCAAGGACAGAGAAAAAGTATGGAGAAATAAGGAATCCAGAAGACAGAAAGAGATGGGGGGAAGGGGAGGGTATAGAAGAGAGACCCTGGAAAACAGAGCGATGAGGCTGGCATTTAGGAAGACAGAGAGAGAAAGGAAAAAGAGAGAGGACTCAGGTGACCAGAGTGTGGAGGGAAGAAAGGACCCATGAAATAGAGTCTTGCGGAGGTAATTCAGTGACAGCGCAGAAGGTGATGGGAACTAACTGAAATGGACCATCATGTTACACCACACACAGGCAGCAGCTTGCCAAGGGCTGGGATTTAACAGATGCTCCCTCTGCTGTAGACTTCCTGCGAAAAGGAGTGAGGCTAGATGGACTACACAACAAGGTGACATGCCTACTCTCTTGTGACTTTTGATTGTACATGATCACATCAAAGCTATTTGCATCATATCTCAGCCTTCACATTTAAAAAAAATACTGTTTAAAGCAGCTCTGTGCACCGAGGGGCTTAGCACCTTAACAAGTAGGCATGTGCACTTTGAAAACCACTGACTTCTATATTAAGGAGCAGAGCATTGGGAAATTGTTGCACTTGAGCTGGGAGCCAGAGAGCACTGGAATCTTTCATTATTCCTCATAGCATTCCTATGATCTTTTTAAAAAGCTCAATATATAAAATAAGAAATAAGGACACTAGGGAGGGAAATAAGTTAGAAAGATGTTATTTTTTCCTGTCATTTCTTGCAAAAAATCCTCTGATGTTTTCATGAGCTTAACACCACACCTCACCCTACCCTATCCTAATCCTCCATGTAAACATCTCTGGTGTCTGCTTGTATAAAATGAATAGGGAGGACTGTAAAGGACACTATACTGTATATCTTGACCTTAATAGAAAGCTATGTTTGAATGCTGTGTGTAAATTTTAGGTTAGTGGATTTCATACACAGTTTTTATTTCTCCATAAAAACCCTTTTAGTGTACCAGAAACAATATCAAGAGTCTTTTTAAACTAAATAGGACAAGGTGAAAAGTAAGCAAACTTCCCAGTAGTTCAGGGCAGATATAGGGAGAAGGTCACTCCTCTTGAGGAAGCTGCTTCTCCCTTTCTCATCGCCTCCCATCCATTCCAGCTTTCCTCTGCGTTTATTCTAACCTAGTCTCAAAGCAACTGGGGGCCCCTGCAGCCTTTTTCATCACTTCACTTTATTTTCCTGTGCTTTGATCCCTTAGAACAAGGAAGAGCAGGGTATTGTTTCTAAATAAGAGGCCTCCCCCGCCTCCTCCTCCTCCCACTATCCATACACTCTTCTGATTGGCTGAAGAGGTTGCCTGTCATGGACTGGGGCTTGTGTCTCCCAGAGTCCTATGGAAATAGAAGAGCCGTGCACTGTCCATGGTGCTGAAACAAACTGCCCAATCAGGAGCCAGTGTTGGCTGGCAGGGGCGGGGCCTGGCATGGTGCTGATGCAGGGGAAGAGGCACCAGCAGCATCCTTCAGCTCCATACAGCCTCCATTACAGGGGGAAGCTCTCCCCCCCCTCCCCCTGCACTGCCAGCCTGGAGCACAAGAACGCAGCAGGTACTGTGCAACCGCAGAACGTTATTCCAAATAATATTAGTTAATACTAATCATTTATTAATACCCTTTGAGGGAGGGGTTTGTCAGTCAGCCTTCTCCTCTGGAGGAGACAGGGATGCAAATATATATTGCAGGGTGTGTGTGTGTCTGTGCGTGGTTGCTGTTTTTTTTTGGGGGGGGGGGGGTGAAGGCAATAAAATGACTGAAATCCCAGTTTTATTTTGAAGAGAAAATGCTTTGAAGAAGAAGGGAGGGGGAAGGGGGGAGGAAGAGGATGAGCATTATAGCTTCTGCTTCATGGAAATTAGATTTGATGAGAAACAGATCTGCAATGAGGGGAAAGCTTCAGGAGAGAGATTTAAAAACACCTCACCGCTAGGGCTCCCTGACCTCTAGCTGTAGTATTCAATGTAAGAAGCAAGCTTCTGCCCCCATACTGTATGTATGGAGTGAGTATATGTTGTGGAAGGCTAGAGTTATGGACCTTGGGGGGAGGGGGTAATATAGCTCACAGCTGACATCATTAGTGTGGGGTAAAGGGGCTGGCTGTCTTATCCAGGTTCTATGCTACAGGTAGCCCTCTTACAGTGTAAGACTATCTTATATCTTGTTGTAGTTGTCTACTTTCAGGGCTTCTGGAGATAATCTGAAAGTCCAGAACAGAAAAGCAAAAAGAAGGAGTGAGGGGAGGGCTGAGGGGAAAAACGACATCTTACAAATTTGGTTAGGTCGGTTCTCAAAGCACGAACAAAGCTCTGATCATTAAAGCAATAAGACCATATGTCTTTGTCATTAAATTTGGTTAATTTTTGATAACTATCCTCTTATTTCTAACCTCATTTTGTAACAATTTTCAGTAAGAAAAGGTTTTTCATTTTTAACCTTTTGTTATGTGTGGCTATTTTTGTTTTATTTTATGCTAAATGTAGCTTCAATTTTTAAGCTTTGATTAGTCAAATTTGAGGGCAATTACTGAGGCTGAAGGTAAAGAGCCCCGGTAAAAGGAACATAAAAAATATCAGAAACTTTCATTTATGAATAAATGTCAACAAACCACCTAAACTTCAGTATGTAACAGAGAAAAGATTTGTTTGAATACAGAGATCTTAAAATCATTGGAGATTGGGGGGGGGGGGAGGGAAGAGATGTGATGCTAGACAAAACTTAGGTCTTATTTTGCTAACATATGCAAACTGGAAAGTGTCTGGAATCTCTTCTGGCTGTGAAGTGGCTGCAAAGGCTTCTGGCTCCAGCACCAGGTTGGATGGGGTTGTTACTGCTCTTCCGTCTTTTGAAAAGAATCTTGTAAAATCACTTCTGTGCTTTTAATCATCTAAATGGTTTAGCAGGCTTTGGGGTACAGAGGGACATCTTGATCTGCCTGTCATTCAAGGAGAACACCTGCATCAAATAGGCATTTAAAATAGCCTTCCATTGAGTGAAATAGCAAACATATGGAAAGATTGGTCACTTTTCAGTCTGTTGGCAGAATTGGTGGGTTTATTTATTAAACATCTGTCTGGAAAGAAAGTACACCTTTGGAGACAAGGATGAGAAGTAGTGTCAGGAGAGATCAGGTCATAGGACAGGAAGGCTGATGCCATTCAGTTTTGGACTAGATTCTACCAACACCTTTGCAGGGCATCAGAAGAGCTTTGCCCCAGCCAGGGATAGAGAAGGAAGGCAGAAATTCCCCACCACCACCAAATTTATATTTGTAAATGAAGGCACACAAAAATAATTGAAGCTGACAGCATAGCACTTTGACACCTGTAGGTTCCAATCCCACTTCTACCACCAGCTTTCACTGTATGATCTTGAGTTGAGAACCATGATACCTACAGCTCAGGACCCAATCCAACTTCTACTGTCATTATTTTGCACGATCTCAAGCAGGTCATGTTTTCCCCTGTACTGGAGATTAGCTTGTAAACTCTTTGGGCAGGGTCTCGTCTTCCCATTGAGTTTATCTTGTGCAGTGCTGTCTTCATGCCTGTACCATATAAATAAGATATGATACATGAAAATTTCCTACAGGTGCTTGAGTTTAGTACATGACTCAATACGGTATCAATATTAGTGCAACTGGTCAAAATGCAATTGTCAAATTTCTTGTCTTTTCTCCAAAACAAATTGTTTAAATTAAAGGTGTGTGATTTATTTTAAAGGGCATGGAAAAAGAGGGGAAGGCAAGGGCAGAGACTTTCAGAGTGTGTGGGAAGGACAGAAGGACAGAGGAGAGGCAGGAGAAGGTAGATGACAGGAGGGGGCTAAAGGGAAAGGAAAAGTAGAAGAGGGCACCTGACCAAGAAGGCAAGAGAGAAGGGGAGAGGGGAGATGGGGGAGAGGACACTAGCAAGAAGGGGAGAGAAGAGAGCTGGAAGACAGGACAGAGGAGATGGAGGCAAGCCAGAAAATGCCCCGTCAGGGCTAAGACTATGACTAGCCACATCTAGTGACTGCCCCTTCATCTTCACCAGGACCTCCCTCCCTGCCTTGTGGGTCCAGCCCTCTCATAGACTGGTGGGGAACATCTCCCTGTCAGTGTGTGGCACTTGCTGGTTCACAGACAGGCTGTCAGTGGCACATCGCATCCATGGATGATACATGCCAGCTATCTGTTAGAGGCACATCGCATTCAAGGATGATACACACTGGCAGGCTGCTGGTGGCACATTGCATCCACGGACAATACCCACTGGCTGGCTGCCAGCGGTACATGCATCCATACATGATACATAACGACTAGCTCTCAGTGGCAGTTCACGTTGCAGACTGCTTGCCACATCGGAAGACAGACTGTCTACATTATTAACCAGGGAAAGCTGATAGTCATTATTTGGTTTCAAAACACCTGCACATTTTGAATAACACTGTAAAACTTTATATTTTTACCCACTTGATGATTGTCAGTAACAGAATCCTTACTAGTATATTTTTTTTCTTAGGATTTCTGCCTTTGGTTTCCCCAAATACTGCGTTTGGATTTTTGGATGGAGCAGGTGGTGCAGCTTACTCAGTGGCTGTATCTTTCATCTCCTGGGGTCATTTTCAAGGGATTCTCATGACGGAGGAGGGGTCAGGGGCATGACAACATCAGGCATGGGCGTTTGTGCTTTTCTAATAGCATCTCAGAACAGTGGAGTATTTTTTTCACAACAATGATTAGCACATTTCTCACGGTATCCGTGCTGTACAGGAGAATAGTGGATTATTTTAGCCCAGGCGCTGATCAGAATATTTCTCATAAAAATAGCTGTGGAGTGGATAAATCTAGTCTGGACACTGATCAGCGTGATCACAATGTCTGTGCTTTAGAATAGAAATTATATTATTCTATTTCAACCTGATCGTGGCATCTGAGCTGTAGAATAGAAGAGTGGATTTTTCGATCATAGGCACCAATCAGCTAATTTCTTATTCGTCTGTGCTGTATAGAATAGTGGATTATTCTATCTCATTTAATCAATGAATTTCTCATTCCATTTGTGCTGCAGAATAGAATAGTGGATTAAATTAAACACAGGCACTGATGAGCATGTTTCTGATGGCACATGTACTGTAGAATAAAATAACGGATTATTGTATTACAGACAGTTCAGCACATTTCCTACAGTGTCTGAGCTGATACATAAAATAGAAGACCTTTCTTAGTTTTCTCTTATACAGTGTAGTCTACGCGCTCCTATTGTGTTCTTTCCATCTCTTGCACTGATGGCACAGAGAAGTGCTGTTCTTCAGTTGCCCAGTGGAATTGGTGACTTGTTGTATTGTGCAAATGAAGGTCACAGCTGGCACTGATGAGATGCTCCTCCAGGTGCGGGGAAAGGGGGATCTTGGGACCTCCAAGCAGTGATGGAAGGAGCCTCCCTGCTCTGCTGCTGGGTTTTCTCAGGAGTCGGAGAGGAGAGGGAGGAAGGGAAAGTGGGAGGAGTGAGAAGGAAGAGCAGATGACTTCAGGTCATGAGAGACAGGCTAATCCTGGTTTTACCCTGTTGTAGGCACAAAGCAGCAGTGCTGGTTTCCTACAAGTCTCTACATGCATTGAGACAAACTGTTTCTCATGAATTGGAGTCATTTGGTAACCCAAACTGGGACATCTGCTAAGCAGGAGGGAGACAGGAAGGACAGAAGGGAGGATAGGTGCAGATAATCAGAAAAGGAAGAAGGGTCTTGACTTCATGGTCATAGGCAGGATGTGTTAGGTTCTGCCCCTTCCTCAGGCTGGAACCAGTATGCTCTCACACACATCTAGATTGTAGCCTGAGCAAATGGACACAGAGAATGTGTACAGGAGACCTGTGTTGTTCTATGCATGTACAGTTACAGCAATGTCGAGGGCTCTGGGGCAGAGGGGGAGGGCTAATGCATATGGCAGAAGGTGGGGAAGGGGAGCAAGATGTGTGGAATTGAATGAGCATTGGCACAACAGCTTTCTGTCATGGCAGGAGAAGGCCCAGTGCTCCTGGGAAGAGTTTAAGGATTCTTAACAGACCTGTGCCCTGGGGTCCTTGCAGCAGGAGAGAGATTTTGGAGAAGCAGAAAGCACCTGACCCTGCTGAGTGCATTTCTTTGCACTGCTGGTGCCTCAGTCTCTTCTCATTCTTCCAGGAGTAATTTAATGATAAAAGGAGAATAAAGAGTGAATATGAAATCTAGCACTTACCAATTTCATGAGAGCTCTGACAAATCACAGTAGAGTTATTTATGTTTTTCCTTGCTATCATGGAGTCCTGCTGTCCTGCAGCTGGTGGAGAAAATGTCGGCATCAGTACACTCGTGGTATGCTGGGGTTTCTAATAATGGTACTCGGGGCAAGTGAGTACCCATCCCTAGAGCTCTCAAGTCCTAGCTAGGCATCCCTGCATCCATCCTCTGAGCCCTCCTTTCCTCAAGGTGACAGGCTCAGTATCCACATAGACATCACTCAAGCCCTCCAGTCCCCCTACACACATCCCCTGAACCCTCCAGTCTTAGAGGTGACAGGATCTGTATCCCTGCATCCATCCTCTGAGCTCTCCTTTCCACAGGGTGCAAGACTCTGAATCCCTCCACCCAGCCCCTGCCTTCCAGACTCTGTATTCTTGTATCCATGCCCTGAGTCCTCCAGTCCTAGAGGTGACAAGACCTGCATCTCTGAGTCCTTCTCCTATACTACCTAGTCCCAAAAGTGACAGGATTTATCTCCTAGCACTTGCTCAATTAGTTCCTACCTCCTTTCCATCTGATCATCGGCACAGTTGGGAGTAAGTATTGCTCCCATCTTTCAGTTCCTGGAGTCAGTGAGATGACTGAGTCAACCCTGGGGTATGATTCTGTTATTTGCAGGAGCAGCTTGCAGGTGAGTTTGGAAAACAGACACTGGATTATCATCTCATTGCTCCAACAAAGAGTTTGCAATCTGCTCAAGTGCCCAGTCACAGCCAGGAAGGACCTCTTTAGCATTCCCCACCAAATGGGAGGGGAACAGTCTATTCCAAATGGTGAGCTCTCCCCTGGACTTCATGTTATGACAAATCCCACACAGAAAGTAAAACAGAATCTTGCTAGTGAAACAAATACAGTAAGAGCCAAGCAAAGCGTCTCAACCCCTATCCTCTCCCCAGGGTTGCCCTAGGCAAATCTTTGGCCTGGCACTCTGCCTCAATTAGCTTTCACCCAATACCAGCCTCTCCTAGAATGATCTTGTTAAAATGCATAACTAAACATCATACTTTTAAATATTTAACTTTGTTTTGTGATTGTATATTGATATAGACATGCATTGATGCATTGGTGAATCTTTTTTCCCCAGTGCACTGGATATTGACATGTCTATGTTTTCTACTGCATTTTCTGCATGTTAAAGGCATGTTTTACAAATAGAAAAGGACTCCTGTAAAATCACACAGCTTATTATACCCATACAAGTATGTGTGCTGGCGAGATGGAGTGTATTTGTATGTGCACTGCACATAGGCCTGCCCAGGGATGTAGTCTGAGCACATCGGGGTGGAGCTACAACATATTCACATAGATATCAATATTTAGCCATAGTGGTTAGTGTTTACTTTAAATGGTGGCCAATGCGGTTAAATCAAATCTGGATATTCATCACCAGTATCCAGATAGCGGCTGGCATTGAAGATCTGGATAGGGAGGTCAGTGTCACCGGAAATATTCACCACCACTATCTGAATAGCTTAGGGCAGTCTTTTTATGGTTATTATCCAGAGGTTGATGCTGAATATTGCTGCTATCTGGCTAATTTGCTGCTGTGCTGCATGGACCGTTGTACTATCCTGATGATCTGAGGTTGTCTATAAGGATATTAAGAGACACTATCTGGAGAATGGTGCTTATCCGGATAACATGTGCTGCTAACCGGATATGTTGCATTGAACATTGATGCCATATTTGATAAAATATGTCAGTACATGCGCATGTCTTCAGAGCAGGTGTAAATGTGTGCAAAAGAATTTATGTGCTATATAAAGGCACCGAGATACCTTTCTGGATTTTTCACATAGGCATGACGTTATAAAATTACTCATTGTTGGCAACTTCTAAAAGCCAATTACCCAAATGTATAGTCTATTTGAAAACTGCCCACCCTCCCTGGCGGTAAAAGTAGGCACTGGGCTATCAGGACCTATTGTTTTGCTTTGACAACTGCTGTATTTCGCCACCCCTCAGAAGCTTCTCCCCTCAGTGATTACTTAATCTGCCTAATAGTTCAGCTCTCCCTTCCTCTCCCCTCTCCCCCATCCAAATGTTAATCCTTAGGCTGGAAAGGTTTGGGTTTGTGTGGTTTTTTTAACTGAGGAAAGGATGGAGGCCTCTGCCTTACTGGTGGAGCGGGAGGCTCGGAGGGACCAAGGAGGGGGAGGCTTGGGTAGAAAGATAGGGAGACAGCAAGAGAACAACAAAGCTAGAAACCATGAGGCTCCCATTCCGTAGCAACGCCTGACTTTACTCTTGAGCTGAATCAGCCCATCTGAACTTTTTATTACCTGGAAAGGTTTTATACATGTTCAGACACTGTGGACTCCCACACTGCTGCCTTGTTACAAAGCCAGGAAGATGTGATGGAGCTTCTGAGGACATACGTGGGTGAGAGAGCTGCAGGAGCTTTGACCTTGTGGCTCTGGGCAGATGTCTAGACCTCTTATTGGGTTATATAACCTTGTAATAAGTTAGCGTGACAGGATGCAGAAATAAGGGTATCAAAAAAATTGTGTTAAAAAGGTGAGAGCTTTCAATTGGACTAACACCATACATCCGTGTTTTCTCTTTTCAAAAGGTCAGTGAAGAAACAGTGCGCTCACATAGGGTCTAAATAGCGAAGGCCTTTTTCAGTGGTAGCTCAAGGAAAATTACATTCAGGTACAGTAGGAATTTCTTGTTCCCAGAGAGCTTACCATCTAGGTTTCTACCTTAAGAAATAGAGGATTAAGCAGTATTTTTTTTTACCTTAGCAAAAAAAGTGCCAGTACTTTTAAGCAGGGCTCTTTCATTAATACATGAGAACCATGTATCAATTTTAGTATGCAATGAAAAAGGTGCTAGTACCCCCTCGAAATACAAGCCCTGGGTTAAGTGACTTGCCTAAGACCACAAGGAGCATCAGTGGGAGTTGAACCCTATCTTCCCAACCTACTGCCATAACCGTTAGGCTGCTACTCCACCGTGAGCCTACTATAGTCCATTAAAAAGATATCACCTTCAGCTGGTTTACTAACCCCTATTTCTACACAGAGAAACATTTATTCATTGAGTTTTTATTAAACCTTCTACTGTCTTCTTGGTCAAAAAAGATAATTCAAAGCAGTTAACAAATGATCATAAATAATTCAAAAACCACAAGTTCAAAGTTAGCCAACAGCATATGACATGAAACACACCCGAACAATAAGAAAACCTCACCTAGCAGCCACCCCTAAAAGTCACATAGCTGCTTTTCCACCCACTAAATCCCCCAACACAGACGCAGTCAGAAAACCCCCCCAAAATAAACATCCCGAACAGCCAGCGCACCATCTTCAGAAGATGCAAAAATCCAGGAGCATGAGGGCTGCAAAGAAGCAGCAGGTTCATCCAGTCTGCCCAGTTTCATTCCTGGTGCAGCACCACAGACCGCGCTTCCCTGGCGTTTTCTCCCTGACTTCTTCATACTAAGGATTCCCAGACTTCCTTTCACAGCCCCTCTGCAGTAGGCCACCTTCTATGCTCTTGGGTTTACCTATAAGAGCCTGAGCGGCATGTTTACTTCTTGTACCTGACTGATAACTTCAAGGTATTTGAGTGTTCTGCCTCTCACTCTTTCTCTTGCTGCCTGCAGCCCCTCCCCCATCCGTTATCAAGCAGGGTGGTTTTATCTGCTGACCCTCTTTCACATTTCACTCCATTCTCCTTTTCATGGGGGATGGGGTTGGGGATGGAGGGGGGGGGGTGTTCCTATCCCCGCCTCCCTCCTGGATTTTCTTCTTGTGAGGGTCTCACTCTCTAACTTTAGGCTCCATACCTCCAGGTAGCCAATTTCAGCTGCAGCAGTCTCTTAATCTATCATGGCATGCTCACTGAGGATTCTCCATGGACAAGCTGACTTATCCTGCTGTCCACGGAGAACCCCTGTTACAGGTAAGTAACCTCGCTTTCAGGTAAGGGCAGCTGGAGGGGGGAATCAGAAACCAGAGGAAAAAGATGAATGATATGGAAAGGATAAGGCTTCCCCCCTCTCACGTGTGTGACATATCTTATATATAGAAAAGGAAGGGGAGATCGTGTGTGTGTGCTGGAGATACATGGTGAATGTGACAGTGTGTGGGTGAGACAGACTGTATGGTTATGTGTCAGAAAGGGAGAGAGTGTGGAACACAGAGTGCATATCAGACAGTTTGTACAGACAGAATGAGAGAAAGGGTGGCCCAAGGAATATATGCAGAGATACAGAGCTTGTCACCTCCAGGACCGCAGGGCGGAGATTCTGAGTTTTCCTTGCACTGTGCTGTGGGATGGGAAGACTGTATGTCAGCCCATGCCCCCACTGTCTCTCCTTTAGGTGAGAGATTTCTAAGCCAGGGTGAGTACAGCAAATCCAACAGCAATGGAGGGAGGAAACTGTACAACATCAGCCAGGTAGAGTATTCTGCCTTTAACTTTTAATTAGTGACTGAAAGTGGGATAACGAAGCGGCATCGTTGAGATACATGTTAATGCCGCCCTGTCTTTCAGGGATTGTTGGCCCCAAACCTCTGGATTCTCTAAACTTGTTTTTATGTCCCGCCCCATCAGCCCTCCTGAAAAGTGACCCGCTTTCCTGCAGGGTACCAGTGAGCAGTGGGGCAGAGGGAGCTAGAGTTTAAGGGCTTACCAAAGAGAGCTGCATCTCTTTGCCATAGAAAGCGGAAGAACTTTAGGAAAGAGCTTGGAGAGCAAAGCCACAGGCTGAGAGATCTGCACAGATAAACGAGGACATTTTTTTGTCATCACCAGGCAGCAAATTTCTTTTCGGTTTTTTTTAGACCCTTCTCTCTGCATTTTGCTGATATGTTCAGGTCCTGTGCTTTCTTCATGTTACAGAAGTCTCCTTTGGTATCTTCAGTCGCTGCACTTTCGGTATTTTTCTGGCATCTTCAGTCCTTCACCCTCTGCGTTTTGTAGGAGTCTCCTTGAGTATTCCTGCCGGCACCCTCTGCATTTTCTGAGAGTCTCTTTTGTTATTTCTGGCCCCTACAGTCTCCGCTCCTACCTACAGTATTTCAAGCCCCTGTAAGCTGCATTTAGGCGGCGTTTCCTCTGGTAATTTCAGCCCCTGCCTTCTTTGCATTTTGCCGGAGTCTTCTTTGATATTTCCAACCCTTGTGCTAATGTTTCTGTCCATATTTTTAGTACCTGCTTTCCCTACGTTTTGCTGGCGTCTCCTTTGCGCCTATTTCTAGAATCTTTTCAGCCCCTGCTCTTTCTGCAATCTTCCAGGCTCGTCGTTGTTATTTTCAGCGGCTGCGCTCTCTGCATTTCGCTGGCGTGGCCTTTGGTGGTTCCAGTCCTTCCTTGTATTCTGCACATATACAGCTGCTGTCTCCACTGGCCTTTTCGATCCATGCATCTGCTGCACTTTGCTGCTGTCTCTTCTTAAGACATTTTTAGCCCTTTGCCTCCCATGTTTCATTGAAGTCTCTGATTTTTTTTTCCAGCCCTTGAGCTCTTTGCATTTTTCGAGAGCCTCCTCCAGCGTTTTCATCTTCTCGGTATCCGTCTCCTGCATGTGAGCTGCTGGTGTCCCTGGGTGAGCCCCTCTCTGAGCTGTACTCACCTCCTCGTGGCGGGAACGAGAGGGCAGCTCAGAAGGCTCAAAGCTGTGTTTCTGGTTTACAATCTGTGCTTGGCCCCGGGTTGGTTTGTGCTGCAGTGCTGAGGACGCGGGGAGAATGATTAATGAGCTGCCGGCTGCCACTGTGTCTGAGCTGGGCAGGAGCCTCTCACTAGGGCTGCAGCAGAGGTTGTCAATAGTGGGGTGGGGGGTGGAAGGGGGATAAAATAGCAAGAGGGTCTTTGTGCAACGGAATTGGCTGCAATGGGGGAGGCAAACTGAAAGAGAACGGAGAAGGCTTTTCTGATTCTATCTTAGCCCTGCAATGGGGGGTCCTCATGGTTCAGAGGTAGCTGGTGATTTTGTCTGATTGGCCTTGTAGAGCAGAGCGCCTATAAGAGAAATATTTTAAGGGCAGCTCAGCAAGGGGCAAGCAGAAGGGGCTGTAAAAATTACGAGTTTTTATTTTATTTGTGACCCTCTCGTCCCAACCCTCATTTCTTGGATACATTCAGAATGGGTCGGAGCCTGAAAGGGGAGATACAGGAGGTTGACCTCTTGAATTTGGAAGCAAGAAGGATGGGGGTCTTTTGTTAGCACTGGTCAGGGTGAGGTTGTGGTGGTGAGGAGGGCAGGAGGATTGTAAACTGATTTCATGTTCTCTGGTTCTAAAGGTGGTATATCAAACTATTTATTAATAGATAAATACAATAAATAAACGGAGTGGTGGGCATCAGATGGCTGTGTAGAAGCAGATCTCAGAGCGGACAGTAGAAATCAATGGAGCACAAGTCTAGGCAAATTTTCAAAAGCCCTTTACTTAGATAAATAGTCTGAAAACTGTCCCATAGGCACGGGATCCAATAACATGCATGTTTTTACTCACACAAAAAAAAGGTGGATTCAGGGTGGAGTTAGATCAGGGGAGGCAACTTTCAAAGCTCTGCGGCTGATATTCAAAACCCCTTAGCTGGTCGGCCAGCGGGAGGCTGGCTGGCAAAGGGTGCTGACCGCAATATTCAGTAGCGCAATCTGTGGGTGGAGCGTGAGCAGTATCAGCGCTACCCAGATAAGTGCCAACGCCTGTCTAGTTAGCCGATTTTTCAGTCGGCACGTATCCATCCAACTTAGGCTGCACGAAAAGCTGACCTAAGCTGCAATGCAGATAAGTGCCAAAGAAAATGTACTAACCAGATAGGTATTGGCACTTCTTCAGTTAGTGCTGCCCAGCCCCCATATTCAGCTGTAAGTCCTATTGGGATACTGCCGGCGAATATCCCGCGATATTTAAGCATCAGACCTGACCACCATATGTTTGAATATTGGCCATTTGGAAAAGTGGCCCCATGTATGGCTTTTTCATGCAAAACAGATGAAGAGAGGGGCAAAGCTCGGAGATAACACAGAAACCTGCATTAGGCTCTAGCACAGCATTTTTCGGACACTTTTCTGCTGCTGGTCTTACTCTCCAGTGCAGAAAGGAAGCTGGCATGGGAAAAACGGCAGCCAAACCACTGGGCTAAAAGATGGTGCAGTGAGCATGCTAATTGCATGCAAAATCATGACTAAGTAATCATGCCTGATGTTAAAAACTGCACTGAAACTTGATGCAGTTTTTAACTTTTATTTTCATGCTGGATCTTTACATTTGCCTGAAGCAGATGTAGAGATCCAGTTTGAACCAGAGATCCCTCCCTGAATGACCCCTCTGATTGTGGGCCCTCCCGGGGCCAGAAAGATAATGTTGCCTGGCAGTTTAGTGGTCCCTAGCCCTTGCCCCCTCAAAATAATAAAGCTCCTGGTGACCCAGTGGCCCCCACCCACCAACCCCCAAAATAATTAAATCTTTTGGTGGCCTGGTGGCCCCAATCCTCTGAACCCACTCAGTAAGACAGAACCCCCCTAGATACCTCAAAAGTCAGGGACAGGAGCCATAAGCTCCACCCCTGTGCTGTCATCTTGAAAAATGGCTGCATCCAGCCCCATGTGATGCATTCTGGGATGCACCAAGCAGGGCAAAGATTGCCTTATGTGACTGAGTTACCCCCCTGGGGTGCATCGTGCAACACATGACCCTGCATCATGCATTCTAGGATGCACCCGGAGGAGGGTCATTGCCATATATGGCATTTTTGCCTTATATGGCAGTCCGCCCTGCCTGGTTCATCCCAGGATGCACTGCACGGGTCCTAATGTTGTCATTTATGAATAGGACGGCATGGAAGTGGGAGCATGTGGCATCGCTCCTGTCCCAACTTTTGAGGTACCCTGGGGGCGATTCTGTTTTAATGGGGTAGTGGGGGATGGGGGCACTAGGCCTCCAGAAGATTTTATTGTTTTTTTGGGGGGGGCTAGGGACCCCTAAGCCACAAGTAGATGTTATTCTTTTGGAGGGGGTCCGTGATCATGGCGGGATTGGAAGGTCGTTTTGGGGAGTCAGGTCATCTGAGGTGAAGTGTGAAACTTCACCTTGGGTGACTTTTGGGTTTTTGGGGTTTTTTTGCCAATCCAGTCCATGCGCACAGGTGCCAGATTTAATGCAGGTCCCTGTGCACATGCGTCTGGCTTGCTCCCCTTGTTTAATGTTACCTTTTGTGCACCACTGATTTGCAAACTGTTTATGCAATGGCTGTGAAAAAAGTCATCATTAAACTTGCATTAGGAAATCCTGTGCTAGAGCCTATGTGCTGGGCTCTGGGGCATGGGTTCTGCATCGGCTTCAATGTTTTCTTGAGCAATTTTGAAAGGGGAAGTCAGTCTCTTTGAGAAGAATAGATACACATGACAGGAGAAAAAGACCATCCAGCCTATCCAGCCTTCCTATCCACACCAGCTGCTCAGCTCTACAATCCCATCCTCTCCCTCAGAGATCCTCTGTGCTTGTCCTAGGTCAATTGCATATAAGATTATATTGTCCTTTTATATCGCTCATCAAGTGGCCGTGTTTTGGCATATGCCTTCATCAGGAGTAAATTGGAAAAGCAAAATTCCCAAAAATATATATGTGGAATCTCACTATTGAGAAAGCTGATCCAAAGTTTATTTAATTATTTATTTTATTTATTTATTTATCTATTTCTTCTATACCGCCCCTTCCAGAGATCAAGGGCGGTTTACATGTAACAGCTAACAATTGTATACTTAAGTATACTTTACATAGAACGGTGTTTGTAACTATGTACAGGTAACATTACAAGGAACAATAACAGAACTAATTACAGGGAACTATTTACAATGAGCAGAGATCAACGTTATGTATATGACATTTTGCATGGTCAGTGTGTTAGAGGTGAGAGGTCTGACTGTGTTAGTCATTCATTATTTCATGAGCTTTGTGGGTAAGTTTTTGTGATTGCTGGGGGGTGGTTCCCTGGTGGTAGGGGATATCAAAGTGGTCGGAGAAGAGGTAGGTTTTGAGTTCTTTTTTGAATTGGAGAAGGTCTTTTATCAAGCGAAGGGATATTGGTAGTTCGTTCCAGAGAGTGGGGACAGTGAAGGAGAAGGCTCTAGAGCAGGGGTCACCAACCTCCAAAGGGCCGCGGGCCGCACAGCCGACTACCGGCAGACTCGCGGGCCGCACCCCCCCCCCCCCGCGCGAAAAAAAAAAACCCCCAAAAGAAAACTGCTCGTACCTATACTTCATGCCAGCTCCCTCCCTTCTTCTGCAGCCGCGGTTCCCTGCCTCTTAGGGAACCGCGGCTGTGCTTGTAACATCATCGCGGCTCCGTGCAGCATTGTCCCGCCTCTAAAGGAAGTTGTTTACCACTTCCTTTAGAGGCGGGACAATGCTGCACGGAGCCGCGATGATGTTACAAGCACAGCCGCGGTTCCCTAAGAGGCAGGGAACCGCGGCTGCAGAAGAAGGGAGAGAGCTGACATGAAGGAGTCTGTGAGTTTGCCTTGGCGGGCCGCACCGGGGGAGAGTCTCGCGGGCCGCACGGAAGGCCCTCGCGGGCCGGTTGGTGACCCCTGCTCTAGAGCTTGTGGTTTTTTTTGTTCTTCTAATTGTTGTTTGTATGTTGAGAGAGTGAGTTTCGTTTTATCTGCGCGATCTTGTTTTTGATGGGGCGTGAAGTAGGGTGGATAAGTGTGATGGGGAGAGGTCATTAAGGAGTTTGAATGTTGTTAGTAGAATTTTATATTTTATTCGGCTATTTATAGGAAGCTAATGTAATTCTAACAGTATTGGGGTCACGTGGTCAGTTAGTCGAGCTTTTGAAATTACCTTGGCAGATATGTTCTGGGCTCTTTGTAACAGATATATATTCTTTAGTGGGAGGCCAATTAGGAGACTATTACAATAGTCGAAGTGGGGGGTGATGAGTGTACTGACTACTGATCTAAAGTCAATTCACGGGAGAATCACCTTCAAATCCCTTGTATTAGCATTTAAGGCAATCAAAGGCACCTCATCCCTCTCACTCACGAATCTAATCCACATGGTCCCCCCCAACAGAGCAAGAAGAACATCAGCTGTAAACTTGCTAGCAATACCAAAGGCTTCAACAAAGTCCAACACGAACACCACAAACAGGGCATTCAGTTTTTATGTACCAAAATGCTGGAACACCCTACCCCCTGACATTAGAGCCATTACCAATCTATATCAGTTCAGAAAGGCTCTCAAAACATACCTTTTCTGCCAATATTTCCCAGACAGCAACTGAACTAGATATCCCCTCCAAGAAATGACCCAATCTAGAAATGCCCTCACACTGCAGTGTAGATAGTTTATGTATATAGTTAACCCAGTTATCCAAGTTTTTACTCCTGTTCAATGTAAAACCTGACAGTTTGTCGTTATGGTCGTTTTGTTATGATGTAAACCGCGCTGATTCTAAATAGCGCGGTATATAAGAAACTGTAATAAAATAAATAAATAAATGTGTATCAAGGAGGGGTCTTAGGTGCTGTATTGTCTTAAGTTTATAGAATATTGTTTTCACTGCCTGTTTTATGTGAGGGAGCATGGTGAGGGCGTGGTCTATTATTACTCCTAGGTATTTTACTTCTTTTTTAACAGGTATAGTTGTTTTGTTTATTGTGATTGTTGTTGGGTGGGTGTCATCAGCAACTGGTTTTCTTGATACGAACATTGCTTCCGTTTTTTTAAAGTTGATACTAAGATAGTTGGTTTCAAACCAAGAGGCGGTCTCGTTCATGCATTCGGATAGGATGTCATATTTGGGGCTGTTAGAGTTAATGGGGATAGCGAGCATGATGTCATCAGCGTATATAAAATGGTTTATTTTGTGTTTTCTAAATATACTTGTAATGCGTTGTAGGTACAAGTTGAAGAGGAGGGCGGAGAGGGCTGAGCCTTGGTGGATTCCCTGTCCCTGGGGGAATGTTTCTGATGTGTCCTGGCCTATTTGAACACGTATTAATCTGTTTGAGATGTATGACTTGAACCATTCAAGAACTGTCCCTCCTACTCCTAAGTTTTCTAGTCTATTGATCAGTATGTTGTGGTTGATGCTGTCAAATGCAGCGGATATATCTATAAAGAGTGGTAGGAAACCTTGGTTGTTGTCATTTGTGCCTCTGATGAGAAGATCCATCAGTGCAATAAGGAGAGTTTCAACTCCATGGAAGTGGCGGAATCCGAATTGGTGTGAATCAAGAGGTTTGTGCTCATCAATGTGGTCTTGTAATTGCAGTTGTATGTTTTTTTCTATTATTTTAGCAATGAAAGGTATGCTGGCTATGGGCCTGTATGTTCTCTCATTCAACAGAGTGGCAAACGCGTGGGTAACTTGCTTGCAACCACCATTATAATATACAGGGTGGCCCAAAAAAGGGAGAACATCTTGTAAATTAAAAGCTTAAATAGTTTACTTATTTACCTTTTTTAGCTATATAACGTCTTTATTTTGACAATTTCCGTTCGCCATCTTTTTTTTTTTTTAAATTTGTCAATCGTTTACATCTGCCTTTTTGAATTTTTAAATAACTTATATGCTACGAGATGTTCTCACTTTTTTTGGGCCACCCTGTATATATGTTTGGGAGATTTTGCTTTTCCAATGTACTCCTGATGAAGGCGCACACCCTAACATGGCAATGTAGGGTGAAACTCTATGAGTGATATAAGTCGACCTTGGTGGGTTGTCACCATTATACATCTTTTTGTTTCTGCTTCAGACTTGTGAGTGTGAGTGCTTTTTCTGGATGCTATTCTCTACAACCTCCATTAGAGGCTGTTCCATGCATCCACCACCTTTTTTTATAAATAAATATTTCCTTAGATTACTGCTGAGTCCTTCTCCTTTCAACTTCATCCTAGGCCCTCTCGTTCCAGAGCTTCCTTTCAATTGAAAGAGGCCTGACTTCTCTGCATTTATTTATTTATTTAACATTTTTTATATACCGCCTTTCAGAATCTCAAGGCGGTTTACCTAGAACGTTTTTCAAAACTATATACAGCAATGTTAACTGTGCTTACATTTAACTGTTTAACTTTATACCTTGGAAGTATTTAAGTGTCTGTGTCATATTTCCCCTCTTTCACCTTCTTTCCAGAGTGTACATAATTAATTCTTTACGTCTCTCACCATATGCTTTATGATGAAGACCACTGACCATTTTAGTAGCTGCCCTATAGATTGATTCTGTTTGATTTATATTCTTTTGGAGGTGTGGCCTTCAGAATTGGATACGGTGCTCCAAATGAGGTCTCACAAAAGACTTCCAGAGAAGCAATATCACCACTTTTTTCCTGCTCGCCATTTCTCTTCCTGTCCATCCAAGCATCCTTCTGGCTCTTGCTGCTGTTTATGTACTTATTTGCTTACATTAAGGTTCCTCTGATGCAATAACCTGCAGGTCCTGCTCTTCTTTTGTTCACAGAAGTACTTTACTCCAACACCGTACTGCTTCCTTGGGTTTTTACAGCCCCAATGCATAACCCTACAACTTTTTTTAGCATTAAATCTTAACTATCTACACCATCCAGGGTGTCTACCCTGCTCCAGAATTTGGTATCATCCACAAACAAACAAACTTTTCCTTACAAGTCTTCTGCAGTGTTGCTTATTGAACTAAGGATTGATCCCTGTAGCACACCACTGGTGATGTCCTTATCCTTAGAGTGAACTGCATTTCCACTAGCCTTTGTCACCTCCCACTCAGTCAGTCACTTTAGGGCCCATCCCAACTCAACGGTGGCAGATGGGGGATGAAAAGGGATGTGGGGCCACGTGAGGAGATATACATAAGTCTATGGTAGCTGAAAAGTGGGATCATGTATAAAAAACACAGTTGCTCAATGGTAGGGCAGGCCCTCCCGAGGGCTGCTCACTTTTATTTATAGGTGTCAAAGGTTTTGTTGAAATCTAAGTACCGTACAACACATCTAGTACTCTCCATCAATCCAACTCTCTGGTCACCCAGTCAAAGAAATTGATCAGATTCATCTGATAAGATCTATTTCGGATAAAACCAAGCTGCATCATAACCTGTAACTCACTGAATTCCAGCGACTGAGTTATCCTTTGTTTTAGAAGAGTTATTTGCTCACCACCGAAGTCAAACCAACTGGCCTGTAGTTTCCAGCTTCCTACTTATTCCACTTTTGTCAATGGGGACCACATCCACCCATCTCCAGTCCTTTTGGTACCTCTCCTGACTCTAAAAAAGCATTGAAAAGGTCAGAAAGTGGAGCTGCTGGAAAGCTTCTAAGTTCCTTGAATGCCCTCAGATGTATCCTAAAAGTGTGTGCCTTCAAGTCGCTGCTGACTCCTGGCAACCCTACCTGGCCCTATCATTTTGTCTTATTCTGAAACATGAACAGAAATATTTGTTAAGGAATTCTGTTTTTTTCTCTTCAGCCTATCCATATTCCTCCCTTTCACCGTTGAGTCTCCTAATGCTGCTTTTGTACGCCCTCCTCTTACTAATATATCTAAAAAAAGTCTTGCCTTCTTGCATTACCATATTAGATATTTTCCTTTGCATTTACAGTTTCACCCTCCTAATTAACTTCTCAGTTTCTCGTAGCTTTTCCAGATATTGTTGTATCACTTACTATTTTTGTCATCCCTTGTGGTTTACAAACAGTAACCATTTTTTCTTTACCTTTCCAGAACCACAGTGGCCTCTTTTTCCTCTTACTTTTATTTTGTCCACTGCTGTTCTACTTCCCCTAGATTTTTCTGCCCCGCTAATGACTCCCTGTGGTGTTCGCCCATCTTCACAAAGTCTAGCACTCTCCCACTTAAAACTGATTCACTAACTGGATCGTTCACTACAACATCAGAAACACTTTCCTCTTCCTAAGCATTGTGTTTGTATTACCCAGCACCATGTGGATTCTGTCACCTCTTGCAGGAACAGGTCTCCCTGCAGAGAATCCACCTGGGATGTCCACATTGACATTTGGCACCTACCTTTACATAGCAACTTTGTAAATATCTTCCATTAAATCTCTCTTTGCCTGTGGAGGAGGTCTGTATATCACACCAATATAAATAGATGTTCCATTTTCTCTTTCCAGATTAATCCACAGCGTCTCCCCTTCTATATATAACACCATTCCTTCTTCCTGAAAATAATTTTTTTTTAAGTGCCATCAAGTCAATGCTGACCCCTGGCAACCCAGCAGCCCCTGGGTTTTCTTGACAAGGTATGACCAGAAGTAGATTGCCAGGCCTTGTCTTCCGAGACAATGGAGGGAAAAATGACTTGCCCCAGGTCACAAGAAGTACTTGTGGGAATTGAACCTTGATCTCATGGGTATTAGGCTGCTGCTCTAACCAGCAGACTACCCCTCCACTAGATTAGAGCTCATTATAAATACATCCTAGTCATGGCTCTCTATATACCATGTCTCTATGATGACCACTAAGTTCATTTTAACCTTTTCATGATTGCCTCTAGATCAGGACTCAATTTCCCATACTAAGAACATAAGATATGCCATACTGGGTCAGACCAAGGTCCATCAAGCCCAGTATTCTGTTTCCAACAGTGGCCAATCTAGGTCATACGTACCTAGCAGTTTCCCCAAGGGACACAGGTTCCACAATGCTTGTATTGGTTCAAGCATTGATATCCTGGGTCCCTTCTTAATACTGGTTTATGGACCTTTCCTCCAGGAACTTGTCCAAACCTTTTTTAAACCCAGCTACACTAACAGCCTTTACTACATCCTCCGGTAACAAATTCCAGAGTTTGATTACACGTTGAGTGAAAAAATATTTTTCTTTTATTAGTCTTAAATAGTTTACCCTGTAGCTTCATTGCATGTCCCCTAGTCTTTCTATATTCTGATAAGGTAAACAATCGATCTACGTTTACCCGTTCCACTCTGTTCATTAATTTATAGACTTCTATCATATCTCCCCTCAGCCGTCTCTTTTCCAGGTTAAAGAGCCCTAACCTTTTTAGCCTCTCTTCATAGGAGTAGCCTTCCATCCCCTTTACCATTTTGGTGGCTCTTCTCTGAACCATTTCTAAAATCGCTATATCCTTTTTAAGATACGGCGACCAGAATTGCACACAATATTCAAGGTGCGGTCTCACCATGGAACGATATAGAGGCATTATAATATCTTTTGTTTTATTTTCCATTCCTTTCCTTATCATACCTAGCATTCTATTTGCTCTATTGGCTGCCGCTGCACACTGGGCCGAGGGTTTTAACATGGTATCCACAATGACGCCTAAATCTTTTTCCTGGGTGGTGGTTCCTAATGTGGAACCTTGCATCGTGTAACCATAGTTTGGGTTGTTCTTCCCTAGGTGCATAACCTTGCACTTCTCCACATTAAATTTCATCTGCCATTTTGATGCCCAGTCTTCCAATTTATCAAGATCCTCTTGCAATTTTCCACAATCCTCCTGGGTTTTAACAACTTTAAATAGTTTTGTGTCATCTGTAAATTTGATAACCTCACTCGTTATTCCACTTTCCAGGTCATTTATGAATATGTCAAAAAGCAGCGGACCCAGCACAGATCCCTGGGGTACACCACTATTCACCTTTCTCCATTGGGAAAATTGGCCATTTAGCCCTACCCTCTGCTTTCTATCTTTTAACCAGTTCCTGATCCACAATAGTACACTGCCTCCTATCCCATGACTCTTTAGTTTTGCCAAAAGTCTCTCATGAGGGACCTTGTCAAAGGCTTTCTGAAAGTCCAGATACACAATATCAACCGACTCACCTTTGTCCACCTGTTTATTCACTCCTTCAAAAAAACATAACAGATTAGTAAGACAAGATCTTCCTTGTCTAAAGCCATGTTGGCTGTCTCCCATTAGGTCGTGACTATCTACATGCTGAGTAATTTTATTCTTTATGATGGTTTCTACCATTTTTCCCGGTACTGATGTCAGGCTCACCGGTCTGTAGTTTCCCGGATCACCCCTCGAACCCTTTTTAAAAATTGGTGTTACATTGGCGATCCTCCAATCCTCAGGTATTAGAGATGATTTTAATGATAGTTCACAGATTAATGATAGCAGGTCTGCAATCTCAAATTTCAGTTCTTTCAACACCCTTGGATATATACCATCCGGCCCAGGTGATTTGCTACTCTTCAGTTTATCTAATGGTTGTAAGACATCTTCCCGATGTATCGATATTTCCTTCAATTCTTCCACACCTTTAAATACCACTTCAGTCATGGGTAACATCCCTACATCTTCCTCAGTAAAGACCGAAGCAAAGAATTCATTCAGTCTCTCCGCTATCGCCTTGTTGCCTCTTAGTGCTCCTTTAACCCCTTTATCATCTAATGGACCAACTGACTCTCTCACAGGTTTTTTGCTACGAATGTACTTGAAAAGGTCTTTATTTCGCGTTTTTGCTTCCGCAGCAAGCTTCTTCTCAAATTCTCTCTTTGCCTGCCTTATCAATGCCTTGCATTTGACTTGCCAGTGCTTGTGCTGTTTCCAGGTTTCAACGTTTGGCTCTTTTTTCCATTTCCTGAAAGATGCTTTTTTTGGCAACAACAGCCTCTCTGACCTCACCTTTAAACCATGCTGGCAGTTTTTTGGACTTCCTTCCACTTTTCTTAAAGCGTGGAATACAGCTGGTCTGGGCTTCCAAGATAGTATTTTTCAACAACACCCAAGCTTGATGTACGTCTTTAACCTTTGCAACTGCTCCTTTTAGTTTTTTCTTAACTGTTTTCCTCATTTTATCATAGTCTCCCTTTCGAAAGTTAAAGGGTAGTACTGTGGTTTTCCTTACTATCCCTCCTCCACTAATTAAATCAAAGGTGATCATGCTATGATCACTATTGCCAAGTGGCCCCAACACCCTTATCTCTTGCACTACATCTGGTGTTCCACTAAGGACTAGGTCTAATATTGCTTCCCCTCTGGTCGGTTCATGAACCAGCTGCTCCAAGAAGCAGTCATTTATTTCATCTAGGAACTTTATCTCCCTAGCATGTCCTGTTGTGACACTGACCCAGTCGATGCCGGGGTAATTGAAATCACCCATTATTATTACTGCACTGTAACTTTTGCTAGCTTCCTTGATTTCTTTGAGCATTTCATCATCCATTTGTTCATTCTGGCCAGGCGGATGATAGTACACCCCCACTGCCATCGCCTTCCCCTTTTTACATGGAATTTCAATCCATAGAGATTCTACAGCAAATTTTGTTTCTTGCAAAACTTTAATCCTTTCTGACTCAATGCCCTCTCTAACATAGAGCGCAACCCCTCCACCAATTTGATCAGCTCTATCATTACGATATAGTTTGTACCCAGGTATCACAGTGTCCCACTGGTTGTCCTCCTTCCACCATGTCTCTGATATTCCAATCATATCTAACCTCTTGTTTAGTGCTATATATTCTAACTCTCCCATCTTGTTTTGTAGACTTCTAGCATTTGCATACAAGCATACTATGAGCACTAGTATTCACAGCTTTCCAGATGTCCCCTATCCCATTTCAAAATAAGTGCTTAATGGTTTACTTACCTGAAGGTTTTGTCCACACAATCTTAGCTTAAAGCCCTGCTCAGTGCGTCACCCATCTCTGCTTAGCAGTCTTTGGAATATCATCCCATGATCAGGAAGCCAAAATGTTCTGATACCATCCATGCAGCCATGCGGTCATCTCCAGAATATGAGCTTCTATGCCTCAACCAGAAGAACTGAGGGGAACAGCACCTATGACACCTCTCTGCTTCACCCTCCATCCCTGAGTCAGTATCATTCGTGCCAACATGGTTGAGCAGCATTGGACCATAGTCAGTAGGTTTGATGAGTCTCAGCAATCGCTCTGTAGTAATCTTAGAGCTATTAAGATTTCAAAGCAACCAGCCTTCCTCTTTAAATTTCCACAGCCCAATATTCAGTGGCAGTCATGTGGTTAGTAGCATCTGCTAACAGGATAAGTGTCACTGACCAGACTATTCAGCACTGCTTCTGAATATATCCTTGCGGACAGTGCACGGGTGGATGGTCCATAGTCAGATCGGAGGCAGAGCTGGACAGTATCCATATTTATTATTTATTTTATTTTAGTGTTTTCTATAACCCCAATATCGATAAATCATAGTGGTTTACATAAAACAACTGAGTTACATTGAACAAAGTGTAAGTTACATATGTACAGAGAACCTTTAGATAATTACATGATCAGTAAACAGCAAGAGATCAGGAATATATACATGATTTAATATGAACTATGTACATGTTATAAGGGTCTTGGGGTTCTTTAGGAAAGGGATGTAACATAGTGGATGGTGTGCTGCTTCTGGTATTTGAGTGGGGTTGAGTTGGGGTGGTTGGTGAATTTGTCTCATTTTCACCAAAGTGTTTTATAAATAAAAATGTTTTTAGTTGTGTTTGAAAGGTGGATAGGTCTGTTATGTGTCTCAGTGTTTCTGGTAATAGCTGTGATATTCAGAAAAACAACTGTCCTAAGGCTATCCAGATAGTTTCTCCATTTAGCGGTGCTGAATATTGCTTCTATACAGATAACGGTGGTGCTGGCCGCAGTAATTGGATATTCAACACTGGCTACTATCTGGTTACCGACGCAGATTATCAAGAAGAATTTTAACCATGGCGGCTGGCATTTAAAAACAATGCTGAGTGCCACAGCTAAATATATACAGAAAAGCAGAACAACAAAAAGTCACCTGCCTCCTAAAATTTCCTTCAATACTTCAACCAAAATAACCCAGCAAACTATCCAACAAAAATATACATTTTGCAAAATGTTTGGGCAAAGTGCTTGGAACGTAAGGCAGAAAAATACTTTAGCTTGATCTGAGCCCCTCCAGGAACTGGTGCAAACGTCTACTGGGAACAAAACCCCATGGACTTTGCACCTGCTTACAGAGTTATGAGAATGATACCCACGGAGGGGATTCATTTTCAAAGGCTTAGTCAGAATTTATGAACCTAATATAATGAGCTCTGCAGAAATGGATGTTCATTGATAGAGTACATGAGCTTTCACAATGTGCATTACAAAGTGCGTGTATGGGGGTTTTGGGATATGATTAGAACCTATACCTGTACAATTAAGTTTTACAAATGTATACACATAATAGGTATGCAGCGAAAGTGCATATTTTAAGCCATTGATCAATACACATATTTTTTTAATCTCATGCCTAGCTAATCTTCTAACAGAATGTGTCCTAGTGTCTTGCTTTGAATAATAATATGTCATGGACTATTTAGCATGCCTTTCTGACTAAAGTTCAAGGCTGCTTATGGTTTACTAGTACTCAGGTACAGTATGTCCCTTAGGCTATAGAGACAAAGGGGTATGTTTACTAAACGTGAATAACGCGCGTAGTATGACGTTAACGACCGTAAGTGCCGTATAACGCGCGTACCGACGCGCTAACGACCGTTAACGTCATACTACGCGCGTTAACCGTAGTTAACGATCGTAAAGCTCCGCGGCGTGTTAAAACAGCGCAGAAGGTGGAGAGTGGGCGGAGAGAAGGGGTCAATGGGCGGAGAGTGGGCGGAGAGAGGCTCCCCTCATACTAACGCGCGGAATGTCAGAGCTCAATTCCAACGCAAATGAAAACCTGTCGTTAAAGGCATTTAAAGGGAAGAGAAACCATTTACGTCAGCAATGTACAGAAAAACCGGGGAAACCCACAAAACGTGAGCAGTGTGATACATGTGCACAGAACAAAATATCACATAAAACGTTAAAAATGACCACAAGAAACATTTTAAAAAGCAGAATTCAGCTGGGCAACAGTGATAGCAATGGGTAACAAGGAACAACACTCCCTGGAAAGCACCACAATAAAAGGAAATGATGTGTGGAAGGGTCTACGCTCCGCAGACCCTTTCAAAGAGCATTACATTGTAAAGGAGCTGTCCTGGGTGTGTGGTGTAATGTTTCCCAATGATATCATTGTTGCCCAGCTTGGTTATGGGTGTGTGCCCCTTTTGTGAGGTCATTTCTGAGGGTTATGTGCACCTTTGTCTGCATACAAGGTAAATGAGGCCACAGTAAACCTGTTGCAGAGCAGGGTTTCTGACTCGTCAGGCCGGTTTAACTAACTCCAGGGACTGTACTGTCTCTGTGGCCACAGTGTGGTGCAACAGACACAGCCAGTGCCTGTAAGACCAGAGGGTCACAGGTTCAAATCCCAGCTGGGGCTCCTGCCAACCCTGTCCCCATAGTTTTACCCACCACTAAACAGTGATAGTAAAGACACTCCTGTAGTGCAGAGAACATACGCATGGCCTATATTTTACCACACCAAACACAGACACCAGAAACAGGCACATTACCTATAGCAGAGTCCCGCAAATGCAGTCCTGGAGGGCCCCACAACATTCTGGTGTCATGCTGCCTCTAATAAAGATGCCTGTGCTGCATAGCTATGCACCACCCCCATGGTATGCAGATGTAGCTCATGCATATTTATGAGAGACAGCATGAAAACCCGAACAGTGTTGGGAACACCAGGACTGGAGTTGGGGAACCATGCCGTAAAGCAGCAGCCAACAGGGCCACACACCCACCCACAGGCCCCATTGGCCAATGCCAGCTGGAGAGGCAAGACATTGGGCCCTGCCTGTATCTCCCAATACTAGCAGTTGCATACCTTAGCAATGCCACCCTACACCTGGGTATATGGTACACAGCTCTCAAACGTTTCCTCTGAGAACTGGCAGATATCAATTCCTACGTTAAGCACATTTTGCTCATTGAGCTCCACCATAACAATCATTCTGATGTCTGCGGTGTGTGCTGCAGGTCTGGTCTCTGACAGTGTTCACCACCCTGGGGAGTGACCCCCCAACAGTCTTGTGTACCATATCCATGCCTGTACTATGCCCAGGACTGGTGTGGTGGGTATGGCTGCTGACCACCTCTATAGTAGCACAATGCTGGCATAGGTGTGGGGGTGGCTGTCTGTCTATCCAGTGTGTGGTGGCTGCAAACACCTTCAACAGCCCACACTGCCAGCACTGTTGCCAGTATTGGGCTGCCAATGTGCATAATGAGGAGCAAGGTACCATGGGTATAGGCCGGACAGGGTGGCCTGGCCAGGGTGCATCTGCACAGGGCATAGGGCAGTGACAGGCACATTGTAGTGCCCGGCCACCAACTACACAGACAGGGTGACCTCAGTATATCCTGCTGAGAGATCACTCTCACCCTGACTGTGCAGTGACCACAGCATGGCTAGGCACTCCCATAGTGCTATCTAGTATTTCTCTCATGTGATAAATATGGGTTTCCTTCTGGGGCCCAGTCACTGATGTATCTGCTTGCTGTGTATGCTGACATCCTAGTTCTGGGTGCAGGCATCTCCACTGGGCACTAGCAGACTGTTTGCAGCTGGTAGGTGTTGTGATGGAGTGGCTTGCAGGGTGCAGTGGCTGATGGCTTGCACCAGGGGAATATCAGATAGTGGTGGGGTGCAGCATACCATATCCAGGCCTAATGTCTGTCTGCTATTGTGTTATGGCTGTGTACAGAGCTGCATTGACTGCCCTGTGGGGTGTCTGTTCCCGAGTAGGACTAGGGTTCATGTTCCCCTCTACTGCCACCGTTGCAGCACGGTAGACTGTGGATCCTTTGATAGGAGACCCTGTTTGCCTCCCTCAGCCCTGGGGGAGGGGTGTGGTGGTGGTGCATGGGGGGCTATACCTGACTGAAACAGACAGAGATGTCCAAGGTGTTCCTGCAGAAACTACCTATCTCACACAGTAACACTGCTTTGGACCTGCGCCATGGCCGGTGCTGTGGACCTAGTGCTGGGCGCCTCACTGCACCCTCAGGGTGAGCACAGTACCCGCACAATGTGACGGTGTGTAGCTGCTCTGTGCCAGTACAACACACAGTCGGTACCCCCTACCAGGCCGAGGTGCTGTGGGGGTGCATTCCCCATGGTGTGTATCTGTGGACAGCTGATTTGCATGTGCAGTGCATCATGGGTGTGACTGGCCCACTCCAACCCTGTGAAACACCAGCACCTGCTCACAGGCTCTGTTAAACCATAGGCCATCACACGTACATCTGTTAGCATAATGCATAGGTGCAGGACACCCTACAAAGTCTGTAATATAAGATGCCCACACTGGTAAAAACACATGTACCCACGCACGTAGGAACACACGTCTGTACGCGCGTAGCTACGCACGTACCAACGTACGTGGCTAGGCACATTCCGAGGGTGTTTTTCTGACACCAATACTCAGCGTAACGAAAAGCATGCCTCCTCTTTCCTTCTGTAATGTACAGGGTGATGCCTGAGACAGCCTTCTGTGTTAGGCACACTGGGGGCTCGAACCCATGCTGCCTGTAACAGCGGTCAGTACCGTAACCATTGTGCTACAGCTCTGTTTCAGTGCTTTGTGTCTGTACGTCTTCTTATGATTAACGCGCAGTAACGTGGCACGGCGCCCGGTAACGCTCGTTAATGTTTCTAACGCGCGGTAGTGGTAACGATGTACCGCCCATGTCCTTATTTGGGGTTTCTTTCACTACCGCGGCTCCTAACGCGAATTGCACTAACGCAGTTTAGTAAACATACCCCAAAGTGACTTTCCCAAGGTCACAAGGAGTGGTAGCAGGGACAAGGGATTTGAACCCAGATTTCCTCACTTCTCAATTACTTGACTTGCTAGTATTTTGCTGAAGCTCCTTCCTACCTTCTTTTCGCTAATTCTGTCAGACCATCTGGTTTGCCTTCAGCTTCCTTCTTGTCACTTAGAAGAACTGCAGTCTGTTCCTAAAATGCAGTCTCCTGGCCTCCTTCCAACTGGTCTGTCCATACTTCCTAAGGCTCTGGCTTTTCAAGGCTTTTGGGGGAGCTGGTCCAGGCAGAGCTTGGTCTCTCCCGCCTACTGAAGCTCCGCGTAGAGACTTGCATTTTTATATTTTCCATGAGTCCCATGTTTTCCACAATATATAGTCTTGGAAATAATTATTAAAATGGATTCATGCCTGTCCACTAGAGTGGTCCAAAAAGACAAACTAACAGATTTCAGGCTGGTTTTATTCTTTATCATATTTATAACAAACACACAAAATTTTAATGAAAATAAACATTTAGAGGTCACCCCATTTTGGCAGTTTTTATGTCATGTGAACTAAACAGCAGACCATTGGAATGTCTGGTAACGGTGGCCGTTAAAGGTTCTGCCCTATCTTTTTCTTTGTTTCTGCTGAGACTCTGGGGTATGTTGACTAAACAGCAGTAAGGGAGCAAGTGTGCGGTTAATGCATGGTAATGGCACACATGGCCCCTTAATGCCGCAAAAATGCTGAGTTTCCAAAGGTAAAAGGCTCCTGCAGCGTAAAGGGAACAGGAGGCGGAGAGTGGGCATCAATGGGGCGAAGAATGGGCATTAATAATGTGCGTACCTTTAACTCCTATTGTGCAAACTTCCCCTAGAGCCCTTTAATGCCTGTAACCTTATTGCCATGGGAAACTACACGGAAAGGGTGCTTGCTGAACAGAGAGAGCCTATTTAAATGTCTGCAATATGATGCACTGACAAGGGAGCCCCAGACAGTGATAGTAGAGCTCCATTAGCAGCAACTGCATGGTGCCCACGTATGATAGGGCACTATGTTGATGGTGCAAATGGGGCACCGGATGTTGCATATGGGTCATGCAGTGGGGGTTGCTGTTGCACAGTGCGGACCAGGCAGCTGCCCAGGTGGCACATAAGAAGATAAGATCATAAGATATGCCATATTGGGTCAGATCAAAGTCCATCAAGGACGGAATCCTGTGTCCAACAGTGGCCAATCTGGCTAACAGGTACTGTACCTAGCAGTTTCATCAAAAGGCACACAGGTTTCACAATGTCTGTATTGGGGCCAGTAGTGCATTTCTCGGGTTCCCTTAAATAATGGTTTATGGACCGTTCCTCCAGGAACCTGTCCAAACCTTTTTTAAACCCAGCTACACGAACAGCTTTTACTACATCCTCCGATAATGAATTCCAGAGTTTGGTTAAGCATTGCATGGGAAACTAGTTTCTCATATTAGTCTTACATGGGTTGCACTGTAGCCTCATTGCGTGTCCCCTAGTCTTTCCACATTTGGATTGCGTAAACAATCTATCTATGTTTACCCATTCCAATCCATTTATTAATTTGTAGACCACTATCATATCTCCACTCATTCGTTTCTTTTCCAGGTTGATGAGTCCTAACTTTTTTAGCCTCACCTCAAAGGGGTATCCTTCCATTCGCAGTATCATCTGTGATGTCTGTCATGATCCCACAGTGACAGTGGTGCACACAGACAAGTTGCTGCTGCAGAAAGGTGATTTGCCACATGGAGCAGCCAGGGGACCTGGCACCTTAGGCAGAGATCTCGGCTGCCCCCCTCCCGCTGCCGCTGAATCCAGCGTGGAAGAGGTGGCTGATAGCGCCAGCAGCTGTATCCCTCCAGGTATCTGCAAGATGCAGTCGCCTGGGGAACTACCACAGCAGTAACTGTCATCCTCCCCCCCGAGATGTATCAATGGCATGCGGTGATGGGGACCCTGCAGAGGCAGATGGTTGGGTAGGCTGCGTGGATGTCCATGTGTGTTTCTGCCGCCCCATCTGGACCTTGCGCCCTAGGCACACACCAAGCCCACATGTTTGAGACTGCACACCACCACCACTGACAGCGTGCAGCAGCCTGCAGCTGACCAGAGCCATGTTCTGGCCCTGTGTGCCATGCGCATTGCAACATGTGGCAAGGTCTGTCTGATGGGAAACATGTCAGCCCTTGGGACTATTGTATCCATATGGCAGCACTGTGGCTCAATACATGCAATTGGTGTGTCTATGAGCAGAGAGTCACAGGTTCAAGTACTGGCTGTGGATCATGTATTGCCTACCGTGCAGGTACAGCACCAGCATGTGCAACGCCCAATGAATTGACCTGGAAGGGTACAAACACCCATCAGCCACACTGACAGGTTCCAATATTCACAGCTGGATGGAGAGGCAGGCTGATAGCACCTGCACACTGAGCCATTGTTAATGTCAGAATGTGCTACTAGCACCTGCATAATAAGCACACGTTAACAATGCTTGAGCTGATATAGAGACAGAGTAGTGACCATGGCATGGCTATGTATCCATATAGTGCCTGGCTCCATTGATGTGGTTGTAATCTCTGGGGATTCCAGTCACTGAGCCAAATGCTGAGTGTCCATGCTGTTAACCCCAAACCAGGGTTCACACAGCTGCTCTGTGCACATGCATTGCATGCAGCCCAACTGCAGTTAGTATGTACATGGCTGACACAACCCAGTGGTGGGCAGTAGGTGCAGTCTGACAGAGCTAGCTGTGGTGATTGTTAGTCCTAGATGGTAACATTTGTTCCTAGTCTACTCACTGCAGTCATGGCAGGACAGTAGTTGCAGCTCCATGAAAGCCTAGAGGGCCCCTCCCCCTGCATTTGGCATCCATGACAACAGTTTTTAACACTGGGCACTGACATGCACTGCTCTAGGAAGATCCCTGTCCAATAGGGGCAGGACAGGGTCCAGCTGTGACTGGCACCTACAGCATGCTGTAATTGTGCAGGAAGCAAGGTGACCAGCATAACACACTGCCACTCAGGGTGACTGCTGTAACCGCTCAATAGCATGGTTTGTAGCTATTCTGTGCATGTCACACACACTGTCAATGCATCTTAGAAGAGTGGATGTGATGGATCAGTACATTCTCCATTTGGTGATTAGCTGCAGACTGCTGTTCCTGTGCAGTGCCTCATGGATATTGGAGGGGCTAACCTATACCAGCACACACAGCAGGCAGTTTAGATAGTGACCTGCAGGCTCTTTGAATTCCAGGATTGCTAACCTACTGGTTAGTGTAATGTCTTCATGAGCAGGGGGGCAGGGGTTTAATTCCCACTTGTTCATTTTGGGCCTGTGTTTTACTCAGGTCATGTCTCTGCCTGTAACTGTCCTGGCTCTACTGTGACTTGCAGGTACTCATCCTTCTACTTTGTTATGCGTTCTGGCCACACTTTGGATCAGCAAACATGCTATTCCCCATCATGGCCTTCTGCGAGCATGGCTTTATTGCTTCTGATACAGCCCATTGCAGGGGGGTCTGACATGTTCACCCTGCAGATGTCAGGACCCTCTTGGAGGTGTGGCACGATGGTCATGGCAATGGCTTTTGGGGAGGCCAAGATACCGTGGTTTGAGACCCACTACCACGTCTTATGTGACATTTTGGAATGAGTTACTGTCACATTTTATGTATGCCACAACCTTCATGGACTGACAACACCTCCTTGTAGGTTTGAGCAGATCACTTAACCCACCAATGGCTCAGCTGACTGCAGGTCCGTACAGTCCCTGGTTATCATCAGACATTACAAATTGATGATGACCTGTATCCCGACATGGCTGCACTGCTTCAGCGGTATACTAACAGGCAGTTACATGCATACACCTGTAACCTACTTGGGAAACATGAGTCGTGTGTGACATCATACTTGTTACAATATAACCTTGGCTCCCTTGCATCTCTGCAGTACATGCAGACACATCCTACCCCTCGGCTATCCACCTGCAGGTTTCAGCTGATGTCCATATGTACACCATTTGCCCGGTTTGGATGACACCTGTGCAGTTGTTATCTGCACATTTGTCTGAGGTATTCTATGGTGGCTATGTGGCTAGGACAGGTATGAGTCCCACGTATCTAGTATTTGGCCTTCCAAGTGGCACTGATGCACATTTTCATGCACAGTACAGATATGTTGGGGCTGGTACCTATGGCACATCGGTGTTGCCAGCCCATACCACCCTCTCCTCCGCCGCCATCTGTCCTTCAGCCAATCCATCCACCTCTGTTGGCGGTGTGCCTTCATGTCTTCTCATGCAGGCTGCTACGCCATGGCCTACATTGGCACTCTTTTCCACATTTTGGCTCTTCACACACACCTCTCCTATGCCTGATCTGAACGTCACCACTCCTACTGTGTCCTCCTGTTACTGCACACATCCTGCCACTTCTGGCTCCACTGGGGGCACGTGTTCCCCATCCTATGCCACACAATGACATTGTGCCATATTACATTGGCACTCCCCTGTGAATCAGTACACCTGCCTCCCACATGCCCATCCACTTTACTGGCTGCCATGTAGGGTGCCCACGGATCTGGCAGGTCCATCATCTCCCACCTGTCTTTCCATCCATCAGATTGGCTTCCCTTGGTGCTCCTTTATTTATCATTAGGGTTTCAGGCATTTTTGGACGTTAAGGTGCACGCTTGACATCTTAATGCCCGATGTTCCGTTACCACACGTTAAATGGCCCATAGCATCCTTAATGCTGGAACGCCTCCTACACGTCCGTCCATAGCCTTTTTCACACGGAAAACCCCTTTTCACTGCTATTAACGCATGATAGCGCTTGCTCCCTTACCGTCCTTAGTAAACATACCCCTCTGTCATCAAAAAGGGCTAAACTTGCCAAATGTTCAGACAAAAAACAGAGGTGACTAGAAAATGCAACAGCCTGGCTTGGGTAAGTCTTAAGAAATGATAAAAATTCGATGTCATGGAGAGGAGCTCGGATTGCAAATGGTGCTTCATTCCACCGTCTGACCTAAACAAGACTGACAAACAGAGTCAAATCTGTGATATTCTTGGACTCACGTGCAGTCATCCTGAACTGAGCCTTAAAAAGGAACATTTTCAATACATCAATGCCTTTTTCCATCCATAAAATGTTCAGAATGGGGCGACCTCTAAATATTTTGCAATCTGGCTGAAATTTCACAGGTAAGCAAGCTATCCTTAATGGACAAAAATAAGCCTTAAGGAGAAATGATTCTATAAACATTAACTTTTTGCATTGGCTTGTGGACCACCCTACTGTCCACCCAGCTTATCTGTCTATTTGTCTGGGAGCAAAATTGCTTCTCAATAAGGGACAGACATTTAGCATATTTGGTTTACTGCAAGCAAACATGGATATGTCAGATGAGTTTGAAAACTAGAAACATCGGGACAGGTAATTTTAACAAAATGAACCTCTCAAAAAATCTCCATTACATGACTGTGGGAGGCAGTTAGAGGCTGTGGAATGATAATAAGGGACAGCACCCTTCAAGTCACCCCTCCTATACTTTCCAACCAGCACCCCTCACGTACACACATCTCCCCTCCCCCCACACATACAGACACTGCTATGTATACCTGCTAAAATATTTGCACACGCAGACATGCCCACACATTCTGTACCTCCACACATACACACCCAAACCTCTATCAAACTCCCAAATTCCTCCCAACACATACTTAATCCCACACACACTGCACATAACATTTTCCAAAGGCATCCCCATGTTCAAATTTCAAAACACAACCTCATACTTCACTCTTAGACAAACACATAAGACACCCTTCTATATACATGCCTATATATGAGATTTATTATTGTCCATACAAATGTGTATGTAGACTATTCCTTCATACTTGATCTTTATCCTTTGAATTTACATTAGGATGTTTTCTGGTAATTGAGCAAATTGAGATAACAGCTTCAGTCTGCTCCTGGCCAAGCTGCTGGGTGCTTTAGCAATGGAGTACTTGCCAAAATGTTGCAGCATCTAACTGACTCCCATATGTACCACGATCCTACCTAAGGCCACACACAGACACATACACATAAAGAAACACAGATAGACAGACACACACACACAAAGGTGCCTTCCAAACCAACCTTCCCTTTGCTCCCTTCCGTTCCCCCCATGGCTGCAAAAGGTTTGGAGTCTCTTAGTTATTTGATAAAGCAAATCATGGCTAGATTTACTAACGTGCACAGCCGGTATTGTGCATTACTAGCAATTAGGCCCCATTTCCTAAATTTGGACCTGCAATAATATGTGTTAGTGCCTTCTAAAATGATATTGCCTTTTAGTATATCTAGCACCATGTCTTAGTTCAAAATAAAGTAATTATATAGTTTTATTGACTGTTTGCCTCTGATAGACAAGTATGTAATGTAAGAATCCTGTCCACTCTTCTACTAATCTACATTGGAAAGCATTCCTGAATCCATGGCTCTGCATGCTTTTCTAATTTGTTTTTTTCTTTCTGCTCTGACAAGTTTTATTGCAGCTCCTTCTTTTGTCCCTGGTCTGATATAATGGTGGTTTCTTGGTTCAGCCATGGGGTAGGTACACTCTGTTACAATCGTTCCCACTTTCTGAGAGTGCGTGTGTGAGCACTACTGATGGGAGCCACGCTCTCCAGCCTCCCTTGAGAGAGAGAGAGTCTTTTCATTTTCTCTTTTCCAGGCCAGTGTTGGATTTTGAAGCAGTACAGCTGTAGAGTTGTATGCCATCTCATTATTCACGAGTTAATGTTTTTCATGATCTTTAACCATTTAAGAGGCCCATGAGCAATGTGAAGGTTTGTATTTGTAAATAGCAGCCCAGGTTATTCACTGCTCCCCCACTCTCATTGCCAGGCATTCCTTTTTCACTATTGAATAATTTTTCTCACCTGGGAATAACTTCCAGCGGAGATAAGAACATAAGATATGCCATACTGGGTCAGACCCTTTTTAAAAATTGGTGTTACATTGGCGATCCTCCAATCTTCAGGTATTAGAGATGATTTTAATGATAGTTCACAGATTACTGATAGCAGTTCTGCAATCTCATATTTCAGTTCTTTCAACACCCTTGGGTGTATACCATCCGGCCCAAGTGATTTGCTACTCTTCAGTTTATCTAATAGTTGTAAGACATCTTCCCGATGTATCGATATTTCCTTCAATTCTTCCGCACCTTTAAATACCACTTCAGTCATGGGTAACATCCCTACATCTTCCTCAGTAAAGACCGAAGCAAAGAATTCATTCAGTCTCTCCGCTATCGCCTTGTCGCCTCTTAGTGCTCCTTTAACCCCTTTATCATCTAATGGACCAACTGACTCTCTCACAGGTTTTTTGCTACGATTGTACTTGAAAAGGTCTTTATTTCGCGTTTTTGCTTCCGCAGCAAGCTTCTTCTCAAATTCTCTCTTTGCCTGCCTTATCAATGCCTTGCATTTGACTTGCCAGTGCTTGTGCTGTTTCCAGGTTTCGTCGTTTGGCTCTTTTTTCCATTTCCTCAAAGATGCTTTTTTGGCAACAACAGCCTCTCTGACCTCACTTTTAAACCATGCTGGCAGTTTTTTGGACTTCCTTCCACTTTTCTTAAAGCGTGGAATACAGCTGGTCTGGGTTTCCAAGATAGTATTTTTCAACAACACCCAAGCTTGATGTACGTCTTTAACCTTCGCAACTGCTCCTTTTAGTTTTTTCTTAACTGTTTTCCTCATTTTATCATAGTCTCCCTTTCGAAAGTTAAAAGGTAGTACTGTGGATTTCCTTACTATCCCTCCTCCACTAATTAAATCAAAGGCGATCATGCTATGATCACTATTGCCAAGTGGCCCCAACACCCTTATCTCTTGCACTAGATCTGGTGTTCCACTAAGGACTAGGTCTAATATGGCTTCCCCTCTGGTCGGTTCATGAACCAGCTGCTCCAAGAAGCAGTCATTTATTTCATCTAGGAACTTTATCTCCCTAGCATTTCCGGACGTGACACTGACCCAGTCGATACCGGGGTAATTGAAATCACCCATTATTATTGCTGCGCTGTAACGTTTGTTAGCTTCCTTGATTTCTTTGAGCATTTCATCATCCATTTGGTCATTCTGGCCAGGTGCTCGATAGTACACCCCCACTGCCATCGCCTTCCCCCTTTTATATGGAATTTCAATCCATATAGATTCTACAGCAGATTTTGTTTCCTGCAAAACTTTAATCCTTTCTGAGTCAATGCCCTCTCTAACATAGAGCGCAACCCCTCCACCAATTTGATCAGCTCTATCATTACGATATAGTTTGTACCCAGGTATCACAGTGTCCCACTGGTTGTCCTCCTTCCACCATGTCTCTGATATTCCAATCATATCTAACCTTTCATTTAGTGCTATATATTCTAACTCTCCCATCTTATTCTTTAGACTTCTAGCATTTGCATACAAGCATTTTAGAGAATGTATTTTATTCATGTTAATTTGGCTATTGTTAGACATGGGTAAATTGGGATCTTTAAGCTCTGTCTGCTCCATACTTGAGGGCATGAAATAGAATGCATTTCCCATTCTTTCACCTGAAGCAACATGGCTCCTAAGTCTGTTTCGGAAGCGACCGTCTGCAGGATGAATCCCTTGGCAAAGTCTATGGTATGGAACTCATAGCTGGATGATGTGCTTAAAGCAGGAGCATATCTAGGCTTAGAAAAGATTTGGACAAATTCCTGGAGGAAAAATCCATAAACTGTTAGTAAGGTATACTTGGATGACAGCCTCTACTTATCCCTGGAATTAGCAGCATGGAATTGGCTACTTCTGGGATCCTGCCAGGTCCTTGTGACCTAGATTGACTACTGTTGGAAACGGGACACTGGGCTTGATGGACCTTTGGCCTGACCCAGTATAGCGGTTCTTATCAGTATAGGATTCTCATATACATTAAGCATCACTTCAGTTCAATGAAGGCTTGGATGCGCTCTGTTTGCGTGTGTCTTTATTCATCAGGTCTGTCAGAGGAACGCTCTCTCTGAGACGTGGGGAATAAACATTTAATATGAATCCACTAGCACCAGAAGGGCCCTCACTTTTTTCTTTCTGGTGGCTACTGGAGACATGGCTATGGCTGGACTCTTGCAGATCGATAGCTTCACCTGTCCGTTGCCTATTATAAAGTCCAGATAAAATAAGGACAATGTTCATTTAGATGGTATGTGTATAAAGCTAAAGCAGATTACTTTTCTGCTTCGTCTCAAGTGGACTTTGAGCTGCACTATCCGTTTAAGTAGGATAAGTTATCTGCTTAAAGTAGCATATATGGTCCCACTAAACTGCTGCCTGGTTATGTTTAAGCCACAGCCCAGAACGCCTCCATTCCCCTCCTGTCCACATCTTTCTAAGAGGTCTGGCCAAAACTATATGTTGGCTAGCCCCAATTTTTTTCAAGATTTATGTGATTAACTATAGAGTTAACTGCATAAATCCTTTTGAATATCGACCTCAATGTTTTCTCGTTTGCTAGGACACACTTTAAGGCAACGGATGCCTCTCTGAGTGATTTAAGATGACTGCCAGCCTTCTCATCCACTTATCCTTTTTATTTCTACTCCCAGGGCTTTTCACCCAGTTCATATTAGGTTGCGTATTTTTACTTATGCTGCGCCGGCACTTTGGAGCGCTCTTCCCAAGAAACCACGCTTACAGGGAAACCGTTTTCAGTTTAGGTGAGACTTGAAAACATTTCTTTATGCAGGCTTTGCGCGGTTTGAGTGATTATGTTTGTTATTATCTCTGTTGTTAGTTTTTGCGATATATGCTTTATTAATTATATATTGATATGTTTTTAGGTTCAGCTTATTTTTGTGTAATTGTGTGTTTATTTTTATAGGGCTCAATTTTCATTTGGGCGGGTGCTATGTGCCGCTTCGGCCCATAGCCTGCCTGCCATCTTTCTAAACCGGATTTTCAATGTCAGGGTCATATGCGGCCCTGGCATTGAAAATCTGGTTCTCGCCACACAACACGGAAGCCACAAGAGTTAGCCGGATAGCAGCGAGGAAAAGCCCCGCCTATCTTTAAGGCGCAGAGGGCTAAGCGGGTAGCATCGAAAATCGCTGCTACCCATTTAGCCCTTTCCTGCACCCTCGCTCTGCCCCAGAATGCTCCCAACATGCCCCGATGCTAACCGCAGAGCATCTGGGCGCGTTAGGGACTTATCCGGGATTTTCCAAAGGCACTATTTGTGTAGGTGCCTTTGGAAAATTCCGGATAAGGCATTTACATGGGTAACTAGGGCAGTTACCCATGTAGATGCCTTCGAAAATGCCGCCCATAGTGTTTTATCAATTTATTTTTTCTTCTGTTTATGTTGTGCATTGCCGTGAGCTTCAGTTAGGAGATTAATTAAGTTGAAGCAAATGAACAAACAAAAAAACCTTCTTAGATGGGTTGACCTATTTTCACTATGTCATCAAGGGAGGCAGCAGCATAATTGTGGTTGGGTTCTAACACAAGATTCATGAGTTTCCAGAACATCACCATCACCTTTTGAAGTCCAGAGGGAAAGACTTTGCACTAATAAAAACTGGAAGGCATTAAAAATGCTTCCTTCTTCCTCAATATCTGAGCTAGAGGAATCTGCCTGGAGTCCTAGACTGGGCATTGGGGCACCCTTGCTTTTCTCCGACAGGTCCAACACTTCATCAACTTATGGTATAGAGCAGACCTCAAACTTCGAAGTGGATGCACCTATGAGGAAGTGATGCATCAGCTTTTGGGACCAGGATACTAGGATTAGATAAGGGATCCTCAACCCAGATACTGGGACACCCCCAGCCAATCTTTTTTTTTTTTTAAATTTAGCTCACTCTTTTCCAGTTGTAGTTCAAGGCAAGTTATGTTCGGGTACAGAAGTTATTTGAGTGGGAGACAGTGTTTGCAAATTTATCTCATGCATATTCATTATGGATATCCTGAAAGCTAGACTGCCTGGGCATGTCCTGAGGCCTGAGATGAGAACTACAAATTATACCAATCACTCTGGGATTCCTTGATAAAACTCAAACCATAGACTTCACCTTCTTTGCTATCATTTTCTTAACCTCCTTGGGAATACTAAAAGGCCACTGCCTCATCTTCTCCCCTGGGATTGTTTTAGTCTGGTGATGGGGGGAGGGGGATAGATGGGTTCTTCTTAATTTTACCAAGAAAACATCCAAAAAACACATTCTATTAATCATAAGAACATATAACATAAGAACATAAGATATGCCATACTGGGTCAGACCAAGGTCCATCAAGCCCAGTATTCTGTTTCCAACAGTGGCCACTCTAGGCTATACGTACCTAGCAGTTTCTCCAAGAGACACAAGTTCCACAATGCTTGTACTGGGTCAAGCATTGATATCTTCGGTCACTTTTTAATAATGGTTTCTGGACCTTTCCTCCAGGAACTTGTCCAAACCTTTTTTAAACCCAGCTACACTAACAGCCTTTACTACATCCTCCGGTAACAAATTCCAGAGTTTGATTACACGTTGAGTGAAAAAATATTTTCTTTTATTAGTCTTAAATAGTTTACCCTGTAGCTTCATTGCATGTCCCCTAGTCTTTCTATATTCTGATAAGGTAAACAATAGATCTACGTTTACCCGTTCCACTCCGTTCATTAATTTATAGACTTCTATCATATCTCCCCTCAGCCGTCTCTTTTCCAGGTTAAAGAGCCCTAACCTTTTTAGCCTTTCCTCATAGGAGTATCCTTCCATCCCCTTTACCATTTTGGTGGCTCTTCTCTGTACCTTTTCTAAAATCGCTATATCCTTTTTAAGATACGGCGACCAGAATTGCACACAATATTCAAGGTGCGGTCTCACCATGGAACGATATAGAGGCATTATAATATCTTTTGTTTTATTTTCCATTCCTTTCCTTATCATACCTAGCATTCTATTTGCTCTCTTGGCCGCCGCTGCACACTGGGCCGAGGGTTTTAACATGGTATCCACAATGACGCCTAAATCTTTTTCCTGGGTGGTAGTTGCTTGTTTTGTTCTGGTTTCAGGTCCTCCCTAAACCTTATCATGATCTTTTTCTGGAAGTCAAGAATGGCTTACAGAGTAACAAAGAACATTTCTCTTACTTTCCAGGATTTACATAGGCTAACAGGGTAGGACTTTGTAATCCACTGGGCCAACCCATTCAACCATTTCGTGCCAGCCCTCTAAATTTGGTTAATAATTTTTTGCCAGTATTCGGGAGTCATACTAACTGCAAACAGAATGAAGGGGGTGAATTTGTCTCAGAAGCGGGAATTGGTTGTCATGGACTTAGATGACTTGTTATCCTGAGAATCTCTCTGAATCTCTTGATCTGCCCATATGTCTGTGGCTGATAAACTTGAATCCATGCTGAATGAATACCTAGAAACTGGCACAACTCTTGGGGGAGTCAAGAGATAGAATTTGTCTCTTGGTCAGGGGAAATTTCAAAGGAGGAACTGTATTATCTGATGGGAAACTTACTGCACTGATTTGGAAGGAACATTATGCTTTTAGTTTTGTGTTACAGTCTGTCTCCTTTTCCTAGGGGGAGTATGGGATGGTGCTCAGTTTATTAAGGAATTCTAATGCATTATTGTATTTGCTAGATTATGTTGTTTATTTTAATGATGTTTTTATGGTGTAAACTGCTTTGGTTCTGCATTTGGGGTAAAGATGATATATAACCATGAAATGGAAATCTGGGCAAATAGTTTCATTGTGTTACCGTGAGTTTGATAATGTTGGCTGCAATGGAAATATCCTAGGGTGGCGTGTGACAATCTACCACCAAAAGTAGGTCTTAACTTCAAGTCAATATCCATCCCCAGCTGACTAAAGGGGGTCTTGTTTATAGATAGGGGCTCTAGAGGAGCTACGTGATCTCTTTTCATGGATGTAAAAGACAGCACAACAATCTCATACCTGGAGGTAGATCTCAAGTCAAAAGAAACAAGCTAGTTGTCAAGCTAGAGTACCCTCCTGCACTGTCCCCTAAAGGGGGTGCTGTGAGCCAATTATAGAGAACTTGCAGGAAACCCAAATTGGAGCTGACTCTCTCTACTAATTTTAGGTGTCCTAGTTATCTAAAAAGCAAACTTCAAAATAAGGTAGTTGTTTAGTTGTATTGATTTCTTGATCCTTTTGGACTGACAGATGGGGTTTCCCTTTGTACTTGGTAAAAACCTAGAACATTCTCAGCTATTCCAAATTCAACTGATCAGTGGATGCTCTCGTCTGGATTTGGTACTTGAAGATCCAAACATAGATTATGACCCTGTTAGCAAGGATCCCTTTTGGAATCTGGTAGGTCCTGTAAATGGAGGGACCTAGTGGTCCTTGGTGCTTGTCCAGATTATGGAACAGAATGGGGTAATTAAGAGGAAAAGTTCATTAAGTCTTCTCTAGTTAACACATTTTTCCGCGTGCCTATGCCAAGGCTACTTTTCTTTATAGAATTCTAGTGTTAAGTGGCTAAATAGTGCTCAATAAAATACCAGGATTTATGTGCATGAATAACAAATAACGTTAGGTGTGTCCTTATACAATTACCCTCTGTTTCCATCTGATCCATTTCTTTCTATGATTCGCATTGCTACCATTTCCACCCAGACATCTAATAGTCCTTGTAGGCCAAAATCATGGGATCGGGGATCCCCACAGCCAGATTAAAGCATAGGCAAACTAGGCACCTGCTTGGGCCCAGATATTTAGGGAGGCCCTGTAAGATGTGTTCAGGACTTAGGAGGTTAGGATTGTCAACTAGGGTTTTTTCAGGACTGTATAGATTAGCAGAGCATTAATGTCAGAAAGCATCTGGATATTTTCAGAATTTTAAATTTTTATCTGCAACTCTCCCTTCCTCCCCCCAAGTGTGAGTGAGCCTATCCTGTGTGAGTAGAACTCAGCCATTGGGAAGACTGCTCTTGTCACATGAAGGGAGGGGGTAAAGCAGCCAGAAGGTTCTGTGCTGTGCAAGTAAGGTGAGAACGAGCTCTCCATGAGGCAATGAGGTGATCTTGGAGAGAATCGGTGGAAACAGTGTGTGTCTTTGCGGTTGTTGAGAAGGATTAGAAGTTGGAGAGGGATGGGGAAAATTATGAAGGGCCAAAGCTGCTGTTACCATAAACCTGAAGTCGGCATCGGAGGGGGGTGGAAGGGACAGATAGTAGGAGAAAGAAACTGCAATGCAGCGGTGCCGCGTCACAGTTTGTGAGCCCTTGCTGCCACTGCAGGCCCTAGAGAGCAGTGGCAGCGATGCGGAGGCAGGGGAGGGTCATGGAGGGAGTGGGGACAGGATGGAAGACCCATCTAGGGTTGTCAACTAGCTTCAGATTTGCCCGACAGGGTTGATCCAGTCCTGGGTTTAGCCCAGCCTGCAGGGACTTGTAGTTCTGATTTCCCTATTGTATTCTAAAAGCAAGACTACAAGTCCCTGCAGGCAACAGGGTAAACCCAGGACTGGATCCCAGCCAAGTTTGTGTATGTGTCTGAAGATTGAAAGAGTGCACGTGTATGTCAGAGCGTGAGTTGCATGCATGCTTCTTTTTCTCTGGTGGAGACAAAGTCATATAAATAGGTTCCCTATGAAAAATTAGGCTGGATAAGTCCACTGGTACAAATATGCCCATGAGCATACTACTGGAAGGAAGTTTCAGTCTGAGAAATTTACCCCGCTAATTATTTAGTTACAAATTCATTTGCTCTAATACAGCCTCCACTCTGTCTGTACACTTTCAGATACCCCAAAGAAAGCTTAATATTTTCTTTTACTTTTCTTCATTTGTGAAACCTTTTTGACACTTAAAACTTCCTAACATTATACATCAGACACATCACCCATAAATCTTAGTCTCTGGGGCAATCCACCCTTGGCATCAGGGGCAGCAGAAGGCCTTTTTCTTTGGGGGGCCCCAAGCACCACCCCAAGCTCTGACACACAGGCAGCGACCCTTCCTGTTCTGCCCATGGGGATACGCTCTCCCACAGGCAGCGACCCTTCCTGTTCTGTTCACAGGGATACGATCTCCTACAGGCAGCGACCTTTCCTGTTCTGCCCATGGGGATACAATCTCCCACAGGCAGCGACCCTTTTCTGCCCACGGGGATACACTCTCCCACAGGCAGCGACCCTTCCTGTTCTGTTCACAGGGATACGATCTCCTACAGGCAGCTACCCTTCCTGTTCTGTTCACAGGGATACGATCTCCTACAGGCAGCGACCCTTCCTGTTCTGCCCACGGGGATACGATCTCCCACAGCCAGCGACCCTTCCTGTTCTGCCCGCGGGGATATGATCTCCCACAGGTAGAGACCCTTCCTGTTTTGCCAATGGGGATACGATCTCCTACAGGCAGCGACCCTTCCTGTTCTGCTGACGGGGATACGATCTTCTACAGGCAGCAACCCTTCCTGTTCTGCTGACGGGGATATGATCTCCTACAGGCAGCGACCCTTCCTGTTCTGCCCTTGGGGATACGATCTCCCACAGGCAGCGACCCTTCCTGTTCTGCTGACAGGGATACGATCTCCCACAGGCAGCGACCCTTCCTGTTCTGCCCACGGGGATACGATCTCCCACAGCCAGCAACCCTTCCTGTTCTGCCCACGGGGATATGATCTCCCACAGGCAGCGACCCTTCCTGTTCTGCCCGCGGGGATACGATTTCCCACAGGTAGAGACCCTTCCTGTTCTGCCGACGGGGATACGATCTCCTAAGGCAGTGACCCTTCCTGTTCTGCCGACGGGGATATGATCTTCTACAGGCAGCGACCCTTCCTGTTCTGCCCACAGGGATACGATCTCCCACAGGCAGCGACCCTTCCTGTTCTGCCCTCGGGGATATGATCTCCCACAGGCAGCGACCCTTCCTGTTCTGCCCACGGGGATACGATCTCCCACAGGCAGTGACCCTTCCTGTTCTGCCCATGGGGATACGCTCTCCCACAGGCAGCGACCCTTCCTGTTCTGCCCACAGGGATACGATCTCCCACAGGCAGCGACCCTTCCTGTTCTGCCCTCGGGGATATGATCTCCCACAGGCAGCGACCCTTCCTGTTCTGCCCACGGGGATACGATCTCCCACAGGCAGCAACCCTTCCTGTTCTGCCCACGGGGATACGATCTCCTACAGGCAGTGACCCTTCCTGTTCTGCCCATGGGGATACGCTCTCCCACAGGCAGCGACCCTTCCTGTTCTGCCCACAGGGATACGATCTCCCACAGGCAGCGACCCTTCCTGTTCTGCCCTCGGGGATATGATCTCCCACAGGTAGAGACCCTTCCTGTTCTGCTCACGGGGATACAATCTCTCATAGGCAGCAGGCAGCCCACGGGGATCCCATTCCCCATGGGCAGAATAAAAGAAACCACGATCGTGGCAAACACTCTTCCTATTCTGCCAGTGGGGATCCTGTGGGTGGACAGTAAGGGTCTTTGCTGCATTCACAGCTTCTCTTCTTTTTCCTATGCCGAATGGGATCCCTGTGGGCAGCCTTCTGCTTGCCAGCTGCAATTATGGCAAAGACCTTTCCTATCCGCCCGGGGGATCCTTGTGGGCAGAACAGAAAGGGTCTTTGCTGCGATCACGCTTCTCTTTTTCTGCCCACAGGGAATGGGATCCCTGCAGGAAGCCTACTGCCTGCCATGCTGCGACTTTGGGTGGGGCAGGGCCTGTGTGGCCCACCCCTTTCTGACGCCTATGCTTGGCGTCCCTGGTTCAGATCAGAATCAATGGAGGGTGACAATGACTTGCCCAGGTTCCCTGGTTGTTAGCCACTGCTTCACCCACTAGGCCACTCCACTGTAAGACGGTGCTTGTGCAGTCCCCATGCTCACTCACAACCTGCTACTGCTGCAAAGCCCATAACGTGGCCCTGCAGATTTCCGCTTGCTACCTCTGCAGAGATGAAGTGTGGCAGTCTGGGGAGAAGGCCATGAACGAAGTTCCTGGGGGCTGAAGGGCAGGGAAAGAATGAATGTGACTATGGGAGGCGGGAGAGGATGGATAAAAGAAGTTAATGGGGGTCTCTGGTAGGGGCCCACAATTGTATATATGCCTAGGGCCCAATATAGTATTAATCTGACCCTGTGGATCCATATGGCTGTGCTGCATCATCTGCATTCCCACACTGACCTCTGCTTGGGTGATGAGGCGAAACTTCACAACCCCAGAGGAGTTCAGCCAGTGCCGACCATACCAGTCGTTGTTGACGGTATGTGGATGAAACCACCGGGAGCCTTCCTGGATGGGCAGAATAAATGGAAGTTAAAAACAAACAAATGGACACCTTTTATTTCAATCAAGGCTGAATTAGGGCCTGATTCTTTAATAGGATGCCTACATGAGACATGCACAAAGATTCCTGGTTTAAGCTATTTTATGAAGGCAATACAGGTGCGTAAGTGCCCTTTTTTAAAGTAGGTTCCCAGATCCAACCCCAATAGTACACAATTGCCATCTACCTGCTTTAAAGACTGTGCAAATGTGCGCATGTACTCTAAGGGGGCGATTTTATAAGGGAGCAGTGGAAAGATCTGTGGTCACTATGTGTGAAAGTCCAGATTTCTCCAGACGTGCATGTGTGCATGGGCTCTTCCATGTGCACTTTGGTTGGGCGCCAATCTCTAAATGTGTATAGAAATGTCTTCCACAATGATCTTGACCTGGAACATGCACAGGGGCATGGTGTGGGAAGAGCATAGGTGTGGCCTCGAGGGGCACATGTATGTTATAGAATACTATGACATACGCATGTCCTTATGCTAGTCTAGCTGCTGTCATCTTTGCCTGCTGTATGACAGGCGTTACTGACATGCCTAGCATATGGCGCGTTAGTACGCAGGTATTTTATAACGTGAGGCATGCTGGTGGCTCACTTTATAAAATAGGCCGCCTATTTGCATATGCGGATGCGCATCAACTAAAATTACCCTCCACGTATGTACCCATGCACTTTACCAAATACGCACCTACACTAACTCAATCCCTGCTCAGCCTGAACTACGCACAGGGATGCCTACATGTGATGCATGTAATAGTAGGTGCTTTCTTGTTGCTGCATGTATGCCACCACATAGTGCATTTTTCCTACCCATAAAGGTGCCAGTATGCATGGCCGGCCCCAGTGTTGACTCAAGGTGATGGCACCCTAGGCAGACCTTAAGCCGTATGCCTTCCCTGGCCGTCATAATCTATTGCTTAGCTTTGAATATCCTGTTCTATGTGGCCCCCCTCTCCTAGAAGCTGCCACCCCAGGTGACTGCCTATTTTGCCTAATGGTTGTGCCGGCCCTTCCAGTACTGATATCAAGGGCTCTGTCATTGATATATGAGGACTATGGGCCAATTTTAGCAGGCAATGAAAAAGGTGTTGGTACTCTGTACCACCTGGGACTCTCTTAAAAAAAGCCCTGCCACTACATAATTTGATAAAAAGCTTTTTCCACATGTAAAACAGGCTTTACATATGTAAAATCCCTTATAATATTATCCCCCACCTGTGAATAATTCTGGAATTGTACCTTCAAAATGATATAAATGAGATGGCATTGGTTCAGAGGAGATTGGGCTACTACAATGATTGAAGCTTTTCACCATAAAGCATTTAGGGACAAACTTAAAGATTTAAACATTCATATCCTTGAAGAGAGGCAGAAGAGAGGAGATATGATGGAGATATTTAAATACTTCCAAGGTAGAAATGTACAGTAGGTAGACCTTGTTCAATGGAAAGGAATTTCTACAATGAGGGGTCACGGGATAAGGGTGAAAGGGGATAGACTCATGGGTAATTTAAGGAAATCTTTCTTTACAGAAAGGGTGGTAGACATATGGAAAAGCCTTCCAGCGGTAACAGTGAAGACAGTGTCAGAATTTAACAAAGAATTTCTGAGGGAGAGGAAGAGATTGTTAAGCTGATCGGGCAATATGGATGGGTGGACTAGATATGCCATATGATGGCAAATGAAGACCAGCATGGCCTATCTAATCTGCCTAGTAAGATGTTTAGCGTTGTAACTGCCGCAGGTTACCCTCGCTCTATGCATTTTTTGATGTCTAAAACCATTTAAGTTTTGCTTTGAGCAGAAATGTTCCTCTTTGTGTTTCACACAGGTCTTTTTGGAGTCTGTCACCATTTGTGTCCCCACCACCAGCAGTGGGAGGGCATTCCGGGCATCCACAACACTTTCCATGAAAATGTATTTATCTGCTGTCATGTTTGGGGTTTCTCTATTGGTGTGCTCCCTGACAAACCCTGGTTATCCATTCTCTGCTCTGACAGGTTTTCTTGGTACTCCTCTGTCTTCATCCCTGGGCTGCTCTGACAATAAATTCCTCGTTTCTGAGCCTTTGTTATATTCTCGATGAACTTTGGAGGTTCCTTCCAACTTTGGGGTATGTTTACTAAAACCCCGGTAATGTGCGCAGCCCGCTAGTGTGCAGGTGCCATATAAGGAGTGGGCGTGTCTGGCTGAAAAAAGCAAAACCGGGATTATTCATGCGCTAATGTGCACGGCGCCCATGTGCGCCCCGCACATTAGCGCATGAGAAAGCTGCGCGGGAGGCATAAGTGGCGCGCTGATGTGCAAGCAAAGAAGCAGAGCCACAGCACAATGGTTAAGACACTGACCAATGGTGTAGGGATCAGGGGTTCAATCCCCCACAGTGCCCAATGAAGATGGCTGGCTGAGGCATTACTTTAGGAGGCATTTAAATAATGAGCAGCATAAGGCAGCACACTGATGTGCATAAGGTGGTGTGCTATTGCTTTAGGAGGCATTTTAATATTGGGCGGCATAATGCGGCGCGCTGATGCACAAACACAGGAGCAAAGTCACAGCACAATGGTTAAGACACTGACCAATGGTGCAGGGATCATGGGTTCAATCCCCCACTGTGCCCAATGAAGAAGGCTGGCTGAGGCATTACCTGTTATGGGTAAGTTTGGTTTAGGAGGCATTTTATTTTTTATTTTAATTACTACTACTAGCAAACGCACTCTCAAAGCGTGTTAACATAAGGCGCCCCATAAGGCACATTTTAAAGTGCACTGTCCGCCAAGGCACCCTAGAATGTTGCTGATAGGGCACTTTATAGGGTGCCGTATGAGTTACCGCAAGTTCACAGCAATGTTTTTGATGGCAGCACTGTGCAGTTTAAGGAATGCACAGCATAAGTAGGTGTGCTGACATGTAAGGAGGTGTAGCACAATGGGTAAGGCACTGACTGCTGATACAGGGGTCATGTGTTTGCTCCCCAGTGTGCCTAATACATAAGGCTGGCTGTGGCATCAGCTTTGCAATATATGTATTTTTTCCTGTAGCACTTTAGTTGTATTTTATTAATTGCTGCCAGCAAACCGGTCCTCACGTGCCGTAATTGAAGATGCCGCATAAGGCACCCTATAAGGCACTCCATAGGGCACATTATAAAGTGCACTGTCCGCCACGGCACCCAAAAATGTCCCCTATAGGGCACCCTATAAGTTGCTCCACAGGATAACGTATAGTGCACCTTATATGGATTGTAACCATAAGGTAACCTATAGGGCGCCCTATAAAGCGCCCTCTGAGGCACCTTATGGGTACAGTACGATGAGGGTGTTTTTGCTGGCAGCAATAATGTACATTAAAAAGAGATAATGCTCTGAATAGCCCCATCAAATAACCCCACTGTGGGTTTGAACCCATGATCTCTGGCTCCACAGGCAGTGAAATAACCATTGTGCTACAGCCCTATAGCTGCTAGCAAGCCCTGGCTGGCTGCAGAGGGAGTGCACATCACCACACAGACAGTCTGCTGTGGTCACCAGGATAGGGTTAGCCCACCCGTACCCATGATGCACTGCACATGCAAATCAGCTGTCCACAGATAAACACAAGATGGGGAATGCATCCCCACAGCACCTCGGCCTGGTAGGGGGAAGTGACCATGTGCACCCCCACAGCACCTTGGCCTGGTAGGGGGTACTGACCGTGTGTTTTACTGGCACAGAGTAGCTACACACCATCACATTGTGCGGGTACTGTGCTCACCCTGAGGGTGCGGTGAGGCGCCCAGCACCAGGTCCACAGCACCTTCCATGGCTGAAAGAGGCCATGCCAGAGGTCCAAAGCAGTGTTAATGTGTGAGATAGGTAGCTTCTGCAGAAACACCTTGGATATCCCTGTCTGTCTCAGTCAGGTGTAGCCCCCATGCACCACCACCACCCCCCCACCCCCTCCCCCTGGCTGAGGGCAGCAAACAGGGCCTCCCATCAAAAGATCCACATTCTACCTCCCTGCAATGGTGGCAGTAGAGGGGACCATCAACCCCAATCCTGCTGGGGAACAGACACCCTACAGGGCAGTCAATGCAACTCTGTACACATCCATAACACAATAGCAGACAAACATTAGGTCTGGATATGCAAAGCTGCACCCCACCACTATCTGCCATTCTCCTGCAGCAAGCCTTCAGCCACTGCACCCTGCAAGCCACTCCATCAAGACACATACCAGCTGCAAACAGTCTGCTAGCTAGTCCATAGCACATGTTCCCAGTGGAAATGCATGCACCCAGAACTGGGATGTCAGCATACACAACAAGCAGATAAATCAGTGACTGGGCCCCAAAAGAAAACCCATAAACATCACATGAGAGAAATACTATATAGCACTATGGGGGTGCCTAGCCATGCTGTCATCACTGCACAGTCAGGGTGAGAGTGATCCCCCAGCAGGACATACTGAGGTCACCCTGTCTGTGTAGGTGGTGGCCGGGTACTACAATGTCCCAGCCAGTGCCCTATGCCCTGTGCAGATGCATCCTGGCCAGGTCACCCTGTCCGGGCTATACCCATGGTACCTTGCTCTTCATTATGCACATTGGCAGGCCAATACTGGCAACAGTGCTGGCAGTGTGGGCTGTGGAAGGTGTTTGCAGCCACCACACACTGTATAGACAGACACACACTCCCACACCTATGCCAGCATTGTGCTACTATAGAGGAGTTTAGCAGCCCTGCCCACCACACCAGTCCTGGGCACAGTACAGGCATGGATATGCTACGCAATACTGTTGGTAAACACTGTCAGAGACCAGACCAGTAGCACACACCGCAGACATCAGAAAGATTGTTATGATGGAGCTCAATGAGCAAACTGTGCTTAACGTAGGACTTGTTATCTGCCAGTAATCATAGGAAACGTTTGATAGGTGTGTACCGTATACCCAGGTGTAGGGTGGCATTGCTAAGGTATGCAAGTGCTAGTATTGGGAGATGCACGCAGGGCCCAATGTCCTGCCTCTCCAGGTGGCATTAGCCAATGGGGCCTGTGGGTGTGGGTGTGTCTGGCCCTGTTGGCTGCTGCTTTACGGCAGAGGTTCCCAACTCCAGTCCTGGTGTGCCAAACACTGTTCGGGTTTTCATGCTGTCCCTCATGAATATGAATGGATACATCTGCATACCATGGGGGTGGTGCATAGATATACAGCACAGGCATCTTTATTAGAGGCAGCATGGAAACTGAATGGTGTTTGACCCTCCAGGACTGCATTTGGGGGATTCTGCCATAGGTAATGCACATTTCTATGGTGTTTGTGCTGTGTAGGGTAAAATAGAGGTTTTTGACCCATGCTTATGGTCTCAGCAATAATGGTTCAATCTTTACTACCATGTTTTCTTCATGGGTAAAATAAGGGGACTGGGTTGGTAGGAGCCGCAGCTGGGATTTGAACCTGTGACCTTCTGGTCCTAAAAGCACTGGCTGTGTCCGCTGCACCACCGTCTTAGCACGTAAACAATGCATTCCCTGGGGAGTCCATGGCTGTTTGTCAGACAGGGCCTGTCTGTTGGAGGGCACTGCACCCACGTGAAGGGGGCTAGGCCACCGTCTGCTGTGGGCAGCAGCCACTGCCCCCTCCACCAACGGTACCCCTCTGCCACCATGCTGACATGGCCTTATATTGCTGACAGCATCACAGCTAAATGATATGTGGCCCTCCAGGACTGCATTGAGGGGACTGTGGTCTAGGTAATGCGCATGTTTCTGGTGTCTGTGCTCTGTAGGGTAAATTAGAGGTGTTTGGACCATGCTTATGTTATCTGCAAAAAAGGTTGGTCTTTACTATCATGGTTTAGTGGTGGGTAAAATATGGGGATTGGGTTTGCAGGAGCCCCAGCTGGGACTTGAACTGGTGATCTTTGGCTCCTGAACACACTGTCTGTGTTCACTGCACCACACAGACAGTGCAATCCCTGGAGATAGGAAACCTGGCCAAAGGAGTCATAAACCCTGCTCTGCACAATTTCACTGTGGGATCATTCACCTTGTATGGGGACTTATTTTTACGCTCCGTCCCCATACAAGGTGAATGATCCCACAGTGAAATTGTGCAGAGCAGGGTCATAAACCCTTGTATAGGGACGGAGCGTAGACCCTTCTAAAATTCATATTTCTTTTTTGGGGCTTTCTTGGGAGTGATTTTTGATGTTTTCCATGACTATCACTATTGCCCAGCTGGATTATAATTTATTAGAATTTTGTTGTGGTCATTTTCAATTTTTATTTGCTATTTTGTTCTGTGCACATGTATCACACTGCTCACGTGTTGTAGGTTTCCCTGGTTTTGCTGACATTGCTGACAGAAATGGTTTCTCTTCCCTTTAAATTGGCTCTACCACGAGGTTTTCACTCGCGGTATTTTTTTCATCGAATTTCAGCCCCGCTCCTGTGCGGGGAGCCTCTCCCCTCCCACTCTCCACCCATTGACCCCGTCTCTCCGCCCCTGGGGAGCCTTCCTCCGCCCTCCGGGAGCCTTTCCACGCCTCTATCGCTCATTTGCGCGACGCGCACATGAGCGGGCCCGTTAGTGCGGCGCGCACGTGTGTGGGGCACAAAAACGCATCATTAGCGTGCGCTAAGGTACCTTAGCACACGCTCAAGTGCGCTCCGCACAATTGCGCGGTTTAGTAAACATACCCCTTTGTCTCTGTCTGATTCTGACTGACCTCTGAAGGTGCCTCATAGCCATTTTCTTCTGATTCTAGATGCTTCCTGGGGTCTCTGCCCTGCCCTAGCTTTTTAAGAATCTCTAATAACCAAGCTCCCCTAGCTGCGCTCCAAGGGGTCTCCATTAGTAATCTAGATTTCTCTCTCTGCGGGGTTCTTATATGCTCTGCTCACAGTCACCTCAGCTGGTCTCAGTAGAAATTCCCTATGAAATCTTCTATTTGGCAAATAGAAAACAACTCAGTGTGCTTTTAAGTCTGTGAAATGCAAAAGGACAGAGCCATGAATGGTGTGAATCTGAGCTTATTTTGTAGGTGATTAAATCATTTGAGCTGCTTTTGTCACAGTGTTATGCTCACTGAAAATTCCTGCTGGGAAACTTGTTTGCAAGTGAGGTTATCCCAAGAATGCATAAAATTTGATTGATTCAATGTGGTGGACTTGGCAATTGCCGGAGAGACCTGTGTCCCATATCAGCACAATTCCTCTGTGCACAGGATTGATTACCACCTGACATGCAATATGATGAGTAATGCACCCAAATGTGCTCTCTTTCTGAGCCCCCAGCTTCTCAAAGCAAATCATGCTATAAAGCACTCTATGCAAAATAAATCCAGTCCACTGTTCCTAAGACCTTACCATCAGAAATTCCAGTTTAGCATGGCTGAAGGTCACACAATGATAGCTCAGCAGGTCAGATAGTGATACACGGTGGCAGCTTCAGGACTGGAGTTTAGGTCTGCAGATGCCATAAATCTGTGTTTTCAGCACTGGGTCACACAGTGCAAGCTGGTGGCAGTGATGGGATTGGAACCTGGGAATGCAGGTATCTTGGCTCTGTGGCTCTCTGCACAAGGTCACAGCAGGGTAAATTGGCGGCGGAGTGGGACTGAATATGGCTCTCAGCACTGGGTTAAAACTTTCCATGTTGCTTGCTTCAATCTAATATCCACTCTATGGATAGTGGTACAATAGTCCCAAACCCTTCCCATCCTCCCTGCAGTATCACTGCAGTTGGTTAAGCTCCTGGATAGTTGCTAGTGTGGCATGTGGTGGGAAGGGTTTTCTTTAAAACGCAGGCCAGATAGCAGTTCAGGGAAAACAAAAGCAGTTTTTATTCTGTCCCAGCTTGTTAAACCTTCACAAAGCAAAACCCAGAACAGACAGCAGTTCAGGGAAAACATAATCAACTTTACTTCTCTCCAAGCTTGTTAAACCTCCACAAGCTGGTTCTCCTGGCCCTTTCTCCAGCCCCAGGTAAAGTTCCTACCTCTGAAATCTTTTGCACAGCTTACCTTGGAAGGACTTCTGGCTCCACAGGCCTCTCTTCCTCCTGCAGCCTTTTGGGTTCTTAACCTCACCCTGTGAGCCATGTCCTCCCAGACCTGATCTCTGGGCTGCACTCTCTTAAAGGGGACTGTTGATACTCCCTTTGGAGAAGGATGGGTAACATTCTATAGACCCCATCACAACCTATTTTCGAGGAACTTAGACACATGGAGCCTGATTCAGGGAGGGGGATGTCCATGCTGTCTGGATGTCCCTGAGCAAGACGGGGCTGTTTGGATGCGATTCTGGTCTGCAGAAACAAAATGTTCCCGTGTTAGCCAGAATCGGGCCCGAGGATAGCCTGGCTTGCCCCCCTCCGCTTGCGGGGACGTCCTCCCCTCAGGCACCCCTGACATCCTCAGCTCTGGCTCCCCTTTTCCCTACTGCCCGATCCATGGCTGGCCTGCCGTGACCTGGATCGGGCAGTGGGGACCTCCCCACTCCCGGCCCCGGCCCCGAGCACCGAAAAAGTGCTGCTTATACTACCTTTAAGGTAGTATAAGCAGCACATTCCCATGGGCCTGGCAGGATGTACAAGGCTATGACCAGAATCGACCCTGTACGTGCTGCTGGGCTGCCCCCCCCCCTGCTCTGCCCACCCCGCCCCCCACCGGTTCTCCCTGTCTTACAGCACAAGACGTGCGGGGAGGGCAGGAGGGGGAATATGGTTCCAGGAGACTTGCGGGGCTGCATGTCCTACCGGAACGTGCAGCCCCGCAACCCACATTTGTGAATAACCTCCATAGTAAATGATGCTCTACAAATCCAGTATAATAGAGTCAATCAATGCAGTCCAATAACGCATCAGAATGAGACTGTCAGAAATAAAGGACTGGCTTAAAATCTCACTCCTGGAACTGGATAGCTCGGCAACTCTGTATTTAGCCCTGTCCATACTTCCAAGATATATCCCAGCTCCCTGGCTTACAGTGTGACTGCTTGCAGGATATGACTCCTTATCCACACAAGTTGTAATCTTCCTCCATTGCTAACCATCCACTGAGTGGAGGAATAGCCTAATGGCTAGAGCACTGGCTTGGGACCCAAGAGACCAACATTCAAGTCCCACTAGTACGCCTTGTGGCCTTGGGCAAGTTACTTCACCTTCCATTGCCTCAGTAGAATCTAAGCTTGCAATGTAAACTGTTTTGACTAAATGATAAAGCAGTATAAAAGATCTGTTAAATAAAAATAAAATCCTTGCTCCCCTTTTAATTCACACATGACACCCATCCCATTACATGACTAACCACAAGGTTACACAACAATCCAAACAGCCACTGCTTATCCATAGGGGCAGATTAACATTGTATTGGTCTGCAGGCAAACACACATTTGTGGGCCCCTACCACAGACTCCTGTTTACTCTTTTTTCTTTCCTCACTCCCTCCTCCCTGAATCACATTTGGTTTGCCCCTGCCCCACTGAAGACCTTCATCCATGGCCATTTCCCTGCCAGCAAGCCAAGTAACCTGTTTCCAACAGTGGCAATCCAAGTCACAAGAATCTGTCAGGCTCCCAAAAAGTAGCAAGATTCCATGCTACTTATCTCAGGGATAAGCAGTGGCTTTCCCTAAGTCTACCTTGTTAATAACAGTTTATGGACCTTTCCTCCAGGAACTTCTTCAAACGTTTTAAAAACCCAATTAACTAAAGCTAACTGCTTTTACCACAACCTCCAGCAATGAATTCCAGAGCTTAATTATGTGCTGAGTGAAAAAATATTATCTCCAGTTTGTTTTATAGGTACTACTTAGCAACTTCACGGCATGTCCCCTAGTGTCTGTACTTTTGAAAGAGTAAACAGTTCACGTTTACCCATTACAGTGCCCTCAGGATTTTATAGACCTCTATCATATCTCCCCTCCGCTGACTCTTCTCCAAGCTGAAGAGCCCTAACCTCTTTAGCATTTCCTCATAGGGAAGTTGTTCATCCCCATTATCTGTTTGGTTGGCATCCTGTATATCTTTTCTAATTCTAATAGCTCTTTTTTGAGATAGAGATCAGAAATGCACCGTGGAGTGACAGATAGGCATTATGATGAACCCACCTGATAAACATCTTAAAAGATTGACTCAGGATTATTGTGTGACTTCAGATCATCAACATGTAATTAAAAAACACTGGATTGTTATAAGAGCTTGGCCAGAAAGGGGCTTTGAACCCAAAATACCCAACACTGGAATGAGAAAATGCTTGTTGGTGGCATCTTTGAGCCCAGGGTGGGGTGGGGTAGCCTAGTGGTTGGGGCAAGGCACCTCAGGCCAGAAGGTCAGAGGTTCAAATCCCACTAGAGGACAGCTACCTTGGGCAGGAAGGACTGGGGTTTCTAGTCCCACAGATGCTCCTTGTGGGCTTGGACAAGCCACTTAACCCTCCATTACCCATGTTCCCTGTAAGTATTAGTGTATGTGTCTCATATCCCCACATGTTAAATGTATCCCCCAATTGTGTTGTGACCACTTTGATTGAAGGATAAGGCAGTATACAAAACTGTCTAAATAAAATAAAATAAAAAAATAAAGATGTGCGCTTGGCTCACTGATGCATCTTTAAAGCATTAGTGCCCACAAATGCAATCTAATCCTATTAACCTATGAATCAACATGCATAAAGTTGATTTCTGTGCATTAAAAGTTATTAATACAAAAATTGAAATTAATTGAGAAAATGTCTGAAAACTGGGAAAAAAAATTTCTAAAAATGACTAGAAAATGAACCAAAACTTTCTTCTGTGTGCTTCCTTGCCACTTAACCTTCCTGACAGCTCCCTCTTTAACTCCATTTGTTATAATCTGGACCCTGCTTTCTGACACCTCTCTCCAGCTCCCCCCTAATTGTCCCTTTGAGACGAGATGCAGGTGGAATTAAGACAAATAATGTCATTGTGAACCAGGGTGACCTTTTCTGTTCTCTTGCATTTCACAGTCATCAGCTTGGGATAGCAGGGGGGGGGGGGGGGGGACGAGACAGGGAGATGTTTGATTCAGTGAACATCAAGGATCTTGAAGAGGATCCCTAAGGTTTCCAGAGCCGCTTTGGCTCCCCTTTTCTAAAATCAATTCAATGGCTCTCCTTCCATTTCTATATCCAATTCAAACTTCTCCTTCTAACATATAAATGCATTCACTCAACTGCCCCTCATTATCTTTCCTCTCTTCTCTCTCCCTACACCCCTCCTCGTGAACTCCGCTCCTCCTCTGGCTTTCTTCTCTCTGTGCCCCTTTCTTCTACTGCAAACTCCAGACTTCAGTCTTTTCACCTTGCTTCTCCTTATGCCTGGAACAAGCTTCCTCTATCTTTAGATCAAGTCTCTTCTCTCCCCCTCTTCAAATCCATGCTAAAGGCTTACCTCTTCGAGGCTGCATTTGGATCCTAATCCCTTGTTCTCCTTGTTTCCTATTTGAACCCCCTTGTTTCTCTTGTATTGTTCTTTCTGTCTTGATGAGACTGTAAGCTCTATAAGCAGGGACTGTTCTTCTGTACAGTGTTGCGTACGCCTTGTAGCGTTATATAAATGATTAACAGTAGTAATAGTAGCAGTGTGCAGTACAGAAAGCATTGATCCAATACTTTGAACTGTTTCAGATATATGAACGTGGCCTGATGTAACCTGTTGTGGCGTTTCTGGTACAGTGAACCAGGGGAGTGCTGGCGTGTTAATAGTGCAGTATATCAGGATGTGTTGAGTTGTCTGATGCAGTATAATAGGATATGCTGGGATGTTGCCATGCAGTGCATTTAGAAAGGTTAGGTGATTGATGGTGCAATACATCAAAGTATTTTACATAGAAACATAGAAAATGATGACAGATAAAGATCATACCGCCTATCAGTCTGCCCAACCATACCATCTACTAAACTCTACAATCCTTTCCTCTCCCTTGAGATCCTCTGTCCCATGCTTTCTTGAATTTATATACCGTTCTCATCTCTACCACCTCCACTAGAAGCCTGTTCACATACACCACCCTTTTCATAAAGAAATATTTCCTTAGATTATTTCTGCATCTATCCCCTTTCACCTTCATCCTATGCCCCTCATTTCCAGAGATTCCTGTCAATTGAGAGAGATCTGTCGTCTGTGCATTTATGCCAAGAAGGTATTTAAACGTCTCTATCATATCTCTCCTCTCCTTCCTTTCTGCCATAGTATACACTTTGAGATATTTATGTCCGTCCCCATATGCATTATGATGAAAGCCACTATTTCAGTAGCCGCCCTCTGGACAGACTCCATCCTGTTTATATCTTTTTGAAGGTACAATACACAGTACTCCAAATGAGGTCTCATTAGATATTCATACAAAGGCACTATCACCTCCTTCCGGCTGGCCATCCCTCTCCCTATGCACCCAAGCACCTTCTGGCTTTTGCCATCTTATTTTCTACCTGTTTGGTCACTCAAGATCATCAGAAATGATAACCCCACACCCTGTCTATTTTTGCAGTCCAAATGCATGACCCTGCATTTTTTAGCATTAAATCTTAGCTGCCATATCCTTGACCATTCTTCAGGCTTCGCTAGAGCTTTCTCATGTTATGAAAGTCTACCCTATTTCAGGTTTTGATATGATTTGCAAAGAAGCAAACCTATCCTGTAGCCCTTCTGCATTATCACTTGCAAAGATGGTAAAAAGAACCAGGTCAAAGATCAATCCCTGTGGCAGCCCATTGGTAACGTCCTTATCCTCAGAACTCTATTTACTACTACTCGTTGTTGCCTTCCACTCCTCCAGTTTCTAACACAGTCAGTCACTTTAGGACCCATCCCAATGATGCCCAGTTCATTTATAAGTCACCTATGTGGAATCATTTCAAAGACTTTGCTGAAATCTAAATATAACACATCTAGCACTCTTCTTTGATTCAACTCTCGGTCATCCATTCAAAGAGATTGATCTGATTCATCTAACAAGATTTGCCTCTAGTAAAATATGCAGCTTTGGATCCTATAATCCACTGGATTCCAGAAACTGCAATTTCATCTGTTTTAGTAGCATTTCCATTAATTTACTTACCCAGAGATCAGACTAACCACACTGCACTCCCAACCTCCTCCTTCCGTTTTTGTGGAGAAATCACTTCTGCCCTTCTGCAGAAGTGGTCTGTCTATTTCTGCAGCTCTAAAGAAGTCTTGAAAAGGTCAGACATTGGAAGTGCCAGTACTTCTCTCTGTTTCTTCAGTACCTTCAGAGGTATCCCATCCTGTCCCATTGCTTTGTCTACTTCTAGTTTAGCTAACTCCTCTCAAACATAGTCTTCAGAAAATCATTTGAGACCTACTTCACTTCGATTCCTACTTGTGTTTGTTTACTGAGGCTCTGCTCCCAGCCCTTCATCTGTGAACAAAGAACAGAAATATTCATTAAGCAATTCCAATGTATCCTCATCGGCCTCTAAATATTCTTCCTCTTCACCCTTGAGTCTGACAGTACCCCTTTTACTTCCTCCTGTCGCTAAGATATCTAAAAAATAATCTTATCCTCCCTATTTTACTATATTAGCTATTTTTTCTTACTTGTGCATCATTGTTTCCCTGACTACTTTCTCAACTTCTCTTAGCTTTTCCTGATATTACTGCTTGCCTTCCTCTTTCTGAGATCTCTTGTACTTATGAAAGCTAACTTCTTTTTCTTATCTTTTCTGTTACTACTTTTGAGAGTGATAATGGCCTCCTTTTCCTCTTACTTTTATTTACTTTCCTAACAAAACGTTTCCTTACCCTTAAAATGTCTCCTTTCAGCTTTGCCCACTGTTTTATTATTGCCCCTAGATGTTACTATCCAGATAATGACTCCTTGAGGTGTTCCCCAATTTTGACAAAGTTAATTTTCCTGAAGTCTAAGACCCTCACTTTGGGCCCGATTCTGTCCCGCACATAGATTCCCTCTGTGCGTCTGGTCTGAACCAGACGCACAGAGGGGATTGCGATTCTGATCCCACAGGGACATCTAGCCCCACAGGATCAGAATCACGAACAGTCATGTACATGCAAGCCAGGACTACAATTCAGTCTGGCCTGCACATACATGAAAAGCCCATCTAACTCAGTCAAGGCTTTTAAATGGAGCTGCGGCACCATGGCGTCCGGTTGCCATGGCACCGTGGCTCCATTTAAAAGTCGCGATGCCGGCCACCGGCAAAACTGCCTAGTCCCCACAGCCTGATCCCCGATCTGTCCTCCTAAGACCAGGGTCGGGCTGCAGGGAATGTCCCCTGGCCTCCACTGCCCCATCCGCGCCCCAGGCACACAATTTAAATACTTCAAGGGAAGATATTCCACCTCGGAGATGGAATAACTTCCCCGTACATATTGCTGGCCCCAGATGTACAGGGCCAACATTAGAATCGGCCGTATGCATCCAGGGCCGGCGACCACCCAAACTCTGCCCCCGAGCTGCCCCTTCCCTGCCCTCATCTACCTTCTCTGCACAACCGGCGGGGAAGATAGACACGGCCAGGTGAAGGCAAGAAAGCAGGGATGGACGTCCGTTGGGTTGTCCATCCCTGCTATTCGCAGCACAGAATAACCCCCTTTTTAATTAACAATTTTCATCTGTGTTCTAATACTGAGCCACAACATCTGACGATCATTGAAAGTCAGATGATCAACCACTGCAACATTAGAAACACTCTTCCATTTGTAAGCAGCACGTTTAGTATGGTCCCATCCCTCTTGGGTTCCATTACCAGTTACCAGAATAGTTCTTTCTGTAGAGAATCCAGGATCTCCCTACTTTAAGGCAAAATTGCAGCAGGGGATATCCTGGTCAACATCCAGCATACTGAAATCACCCATCAGAAGCACTTCTCTTTTCATAGCAATATTGAGAATGTCTTCAATGAAATCTCTATTTACTTCTGCCCATGAAGGAGGTATATATATCACTAATAAGTGTAAATGGGGGTTCCATTCCCTCTATACGTATTAATCCACAGTGCCTTCTCCTCATCTTACAAGCCCTACAGTTCTGTTACTTTAATATTATAGCCTGGTATAATTAAATTCCAGTATTGGTCCTCCAGGAATCACATCTTCATGATGTCCACTAGATCCAAGCCAGCCTCTTCCATTACAGCCACTAGATCCACTATAAGGATAATTTTATAAGAGGCAGCTAGATTTATGAACGGTTTGCATGTATAAATCTAGATATTTTAGTCATATGGGCATTTATATACACATATGACATGGCCACTATTTTAAAAGTATGCATGTCAGGCCATTCGTGTGTATTTTCACTGTGAGTGTATACAGGGTTGGGCAGAGTATAGACGGAGTGCAAAGTTATGTACATAAATTATAAATTAATTGACCTGCGTTCTTGAGAAATCTAGCTGAGGGCTTTTACCACATGCTCGTGGATTAAATTTACATGCATTTTTGACTACTTATATGCAAAATACGTGCGTACCATACTTTATAAAATAGGTGTGAAAGACTTGTGTAAAAACATACATAAATCTTGCTACCCCCTACTGAATTACTCTCCACATGAATAGCTAGAGAGAATGCATTTGATCCACCCTCTCTGTGCCCTGGCATCACACAGATCGTACCAGGGGGGTCACTCAGAATTTTTAGCAACACTATGTATATACTGCTGCTGCAAAATTCACAGACAGGAGCTTATAGGTGCGGAGGCACATTTCTAATGGGACATCCAAGTGCAATCTGGGCCGTCGAAAGCCAGAACATCTGAAAAGAAAGGCGGACATGTGCAAGTTCAAGCAGAATTCCCCAAACGTGGATGTGCCCAATATGCACATGTATCCAATGTCTATAGAGACATCCCCACGAGAGCTTTTCAGAACCAAGACGCCTAATAGAGCTGGGTGGCCAGCGTTCAAATCCCAGTGTGGGACTTTATCATCTAAAGCAAGTTACTTAATTCTCCATCTTTTCTACACTCTCTGGGTGTTTTAAGGTGAAAACAAACACTTTCCTGATGCCTATTCATGCTTGGAGCAGGAAGAAACATGCAGTGTCTGCAGACAGCTCTGCTGCTTCTGGGATCTGTAAGTCCATTGCCCCTCCCCAGACCCGCCTCCACCACCCTCCTGTGCCTACTTGAAGATCCCCCTACTGGAGACATCTGTGAACTGCCCTCGTGGAATGGTTATGGAGATGTGTGTCCATGATATTGACATCCACGTGCAGTATACGACTAAACCTTTTAGAATGACCCTCTTAGGGGATAATTTTATAAATCATTTTTGCACTGATGCATCCACATAAATGGACTCTTCTAAAATAACGACCGGCGTACTTTGCCAGTACTAGCAGCCTGGTGGTTAGTCGGTGAAGTGTGGGTAGAGTTCACAAGTGTGCACATTGATTATGAAATACTTAATTGATATGTATAGCTGGAAAGGTTTCCTAGAGGCACTGGCACTTGGAAGAAGCAAATGTCTGTTCCTGCATTTTAGGCTCGATCTCTGCTTTTTACACTAGTATTTTATAAAGATACATAGCTGCTTAGTGTCTTTCTGAAATAGTGCCCAGGGAGGTGCCTACTTGCCACTTTAAACAGGCGCCCTGTTATAAAATACCCTCCATGTGGCCACTGCTGAACATAAAAGGGATCGATATATTCAGCAGTGCAGTTACCGAAATTAAAAATAGACATTCTGGCATTGATTAATTGGTTTTGCTGGTGATTGCAGCAGCTGTATAGTCAGTGGAAATATTGAGCCGCTAACTGGACCCACAAGAAGTTAGTACAGCCATTGACCTGTCTTAACTTTATGCCAGATAACTGTTGTGATCATTCACGCCCTACCTACAGACCACCCTGGATTTAACAGAGTGTCTTTCCTGGGGTCTATGGGATTATTCAGTGGCACTAGATGGACAATTCTGCTGAATATTGAGATCACTGATGTTTAGCCAGTTAACAGTTCTTCTAACCGGCTAAATCCTTTCGCTTATCATCCCCAAAAGCGTCATTGCATCCAGCCTATTCTATATATATAAGGTGTTTGGGGTGCTTATGTGACAGCATGCTGGGTTGTGATCCATAAAGGCAAATTCTAGATACTAAGTGGAGATCAACTCGAGATTTCAGAACATGCACAAGTCCAGCAGCATTTTAGAACAGGCTGTTCCAAATGTGGAGCCTTTGCTAAATTACATATAAGAACCTGCAGGAGTGTGCGTGTATTTGTCAACACAAAGAGCCGGAGGAGCCATGTTACAAATCTACACATGGGAAAAATCATCGGAGGCAATGCAGCAACTTACAGGTATGAGCTGCTAGTTTGCAAACCTATGGGGGTTATTTTAGAAGCCCTGTTCGTGATTTAAATATGTATAAGCAGCCAAATGCATGTGTAAATCATAGCCGCAAGTAAATGTCAGTTTTAAAAGGGATGAACTTTACAAGCGGATTACTGCACCATGTTCAGAGTAGATGGGGGGGTGTTGGTTTATGCCCTGGGCAGGATAAACATCTATACATGTGTTTCACATAAGGTGTGCACATATAAGCCCCAAATAAGCTAAGTCCAAATTAATACCTGCTCCCTGGCACATATAGGGATTTAAAAAGTACTGCTTGTAGTCATCCCTTTACAGGAGAGATTAAGAGGGATATCCCCCTTAACCTAGGTTTATTTCTCTCTCCAAATTGCAATGGGCAAGAGAATGTCCTCTGTAATTAAGAGCATCTGCACATCTATGCTTGTAAAACGGCCCAGATGCACATGTAACTAATTCAGACGTGCTTGCTATGAAATGTCGGCACTTACACATGTTGGTTGCTGAGTTTCCACATCGATTTTTCCCACCTGTATCTTTTAGAAAATCTGGCACTTACACACGTAAGAACCGGCAAATACACACATATGTCGCAGGATTAGTACTTATTTGTCTAGTTGCTGATGTTTCCATATGCAAGCCCCAAATGATGTGGCTCTCTTTAGCAGGGTCTTTTGTAAAATACACGAGCAATTGTAAAAGTCCCACCCTGGGCTGCCTAATTCCCAACTAGATACCCTAGGCGAAATGGGGCTTCACATGGGAGAATGATCTTAAAGTGTAGAAATGCTGAGGATTGAGACTGTCCAAGGTCTGGTGTTACGGAAATTATGGAGCATGTGCTGATTCTCAGTCAGAACAAGGGCAGGGCATGTCATATCTCCTAAAAGTTGTTGTTGTTGTTAAGTGCCGTCGAGTCGGAGTCGACTCATGGCGACCCTCTGGATAGCTATCCTAAATTGTGTTCGGTCTTCAGTCAGGCAGCTCATTGTTGACAGACTGGTACCCGTAGCTGCTGTTATTGTAGCGATCCATCTCATTGCTGGCCTTCCTCTTTTGCGTTGACCTTCTATCTTGCCAAGCATGATGTCTTTCTCTAATGATCTCTCTCTTCGCATGATGTGTCCGAAGTATGAAAGTCGAAGTCTTGTCATCTGAGCTTCTAAAGAAAGCTTAGGTTTGATCTCCTCTAGTACCGACTGGTTTGTTCTTCGGGCAGTCCATGGTATACACAGTATTCGCCGCCAGCACCATAATTCAAAGGCATCAATTTTCTTCCTGTCTGTCTTTTTCACTGTCCAGCTTTCACATCCATATGATGTTATTGAAAATACCATGGCTTGAACAAGTCGAATCTTTGTATGGAGAGAAACATCTCTGCTCTTGAGAATCTTATCTAGGTCTTTCATAGCCTTTCTGCCAAGAGCAATGCGTCGTCTGATTTCTTGACTGCTTGTTGCTTCTTTATTGATATTTGATCCAAGTAGGTTAAAGTTGTTCACGATTTCAATTTCTTCTCCTTCAACGATGAACCTGTTGATTATGCCAGTTGTCATGATCTTTGTCTTCTTTACATTAAGGTGCAGGCCCATTTTGAGACTATGTTCTTTGATTGTGAGAAGCAAATGTTTCAGATCATCTTCACTTTCAGCCAGTAATGTGGTATCATCAGCATAGCGAAGGTTGTTGATGAGTCTTCCACCAATCTTCACACCTCTGTGGTCTTCATACAGTCCTGCTTCTCTGATGATTTGTTCTGCATATAAATTAAACAGGTAGGGGGAAAGTATGCAGCCTTGTCTTACACCTTTGCTTATTTTAAACCATTCTGTTTCTCCTTGTTCCGTTCGAACTGTTGCTTCTTGATCAATGTACAGATTGCGCAAGAGAACGATCAGGTGTTCTGGTATACCCATGCTTCTTAACGTGGCCCAGAGTTTCTCATGGTTTACACAGTCAAAAGCCTTGCTATAGTCGATAAAGCACAAATAGATATCCTTTTGGTATTCTTTAGTCTTTTCAAGGATCCATCTCACATCCGCAATGATGTCTCTCGTTCCTCGTCCTTTCCTGAACCCTGCTTGCACTTCAGGTAGTTCTTGTTCTAGGTATGGCTGTAGTCTCTTTTGAATAATCTTCAGTAGAATTTTGCTGGCATGTGGGATCAGAGCGATTGTGCGATAATTTCCACAGTCAGTTGGATCACCTTTCTTTAGTATTGGTATAAACACAGATCTTTTCCAGTCAGTTGGCCATGATGTTGTCTTCCATATTTCTTGGAAGAGCCTTGTAAGTACGGTAACAGCTGCATCAGATTGCTGCAATACTTCTATGGGAATGCCATCAATGCCTGGTGCTTTGTTCTTTGATAAGGCTTTCAATGCTGCTTCAACTTCTTCTTTCATCACCAATGGTTCCTGATCATAAGGTATAGGTTGAAACGGCTGTTGGTCCACTTGATCTTTATCATATAAAAACTCTGTATATTCCTTCCACCTTTTCTTGATCTTCTCAGCATCATTCAACATAGAACCTTGAGCATCTTGTAACATTCCAATTCGAGGCTGGAACTTTTTCTTTAGCTCTCGCAGCTTTAGGAAAGCCGATCTTGTTCTTCCTCTAATAGTTTCTGCTTCTATTTCCTTGCAAGTGTCATTGTAGTACTTTTCCTTGTCCTGTCTTGCTGCACGTTGGAAATCTCTGTTGAGTTCTGAGATTGTCTTTCTTTCTCCTTTGGCTTTAGCTTCTCTGCGTTTCTGGGCAATTTTCAGAGTTTCTTCCGTCATCCATTTTGGCCGTTTTTGCTTTTTCACCTTTTGTAGAGACTTCTCGCTTTCTTCCAGCACAACCTTCTTGACGTCAGCTTGTCGTGCTGTGAGGGCTTGCGTGCATCAGTGATGCTGAGAGCTAAACTATCGGTAGTTTAACTACTGGCAGGGTCTCCCAAGATGGACAGGTCTCAGCTGAGGTGCCAGACGAAGACAAACCACCCATCTGGGCAGCAGCAGAATGGGATAGTGTTGACGGCGGAGGATCACATTTCTGTGACAACGGCAACAACACCAAACTTAAACTGCGCGGAAGGAAGGCCCGGCAATCTACTTCTGTATCTTGCCATGAAAACCCAATGGATAGTTACAACAAAACAAATTGTGCTATGGTGCTGGAAGATGAGACTCCCAGGTCAGAAGGCACTCAACTAGCTACTGGGGAAGAGCTGAAGACTTTTCAGAGTAAAGCCAGCATTTATGATGTGGTTGGATCAAAGCCCTCGGGAAGTCTGACTGCTGATGTAGCTGCGCATGAAATGAGAGTCAGAAGCTGTAAAGATGTCTTACACATTGGAACATGGAACGTACGAAGCATGAACCAAGGGAAGTTGGAGGTGGTCAAGAATGAAATGGAACGTGTACAACTTGATCTGTTGGGTGTCAGCGAACTGAAATGGACTGGCATCGGGCACTTTGCATCAGATGATCACATGGTCTACTATGCTGGAAATGAAAGACAAAGAAGAAATGGTGTTGCATTTATAATAAAGAAGAAACTTGCAAGAACTGTAATGAAATACAATGCAGTCAGCGAACGCTTAATCTCTATTCGTCTACGAGGAATGCCTATCAACACAACTATAATTCAAGTATATGCCCCAACAACAGCTGCAGAAGAGAATGAAATTGAAGAGTTCTATGAACAAGTACAAGCTGAAATTGACAGAACATGCAAACAGGATATCCTGATAGTCATGGGTGACTGGAACGCAAAAGTTGGCAACAAAGAAGAAGGCAAAGTAGTTGGAAAATATGGACTTGGCAACAGAAATGAAGCTGGAGAAAGATTGATAGAATTCTGCAAGACCAATGATCTATTCATCTCAAACACCTTCTTCCAGCAACACAAGCGGCGACTGTACACATGGACTTCACCCAATGGATTGTATAAAAATCAAATTGACTACATCTGTGGAAGTCAACGATGGAAAAGCTCTGTAACATCAACAAAGACAAAACCTGGAGCTGACTGTGGTACAGATCATCAACTACTAGTATGCAAACTCAAGCTAAAGTTGAAAAAGAGCAAACCACTCATGAATGCAGCAAAATATGACCTTGAGAATATACCACTGGAATTTAAAGACTGCCTGCAAAATCGATTTGCTGCTTTAGATACAAATGACAGAGCTCCTAAAAGTACCCGCAATAAAAAGTCAGACTCATGCTCTGCTGGCCTGACAAAGCCCACCATGTCAGGACTCTTTGGTTAACTGATGTCATCACAGTTTTTCACCTATGGAATGCAACATGCTTCATATCCCTTAAAAATGTGAACTATGGAGGAAGTAACATCAGCCTGGTTAATGGCAACTTAGGGGCTTAGCTCTGGTACCTGCAGCTACAGTACGCACTCGCGACGGCAAACCCAGATGCCGGTGTCAAAATCAGAGCCTCAGCATGGTACAGGCAGGACAGCAGGCGAGTCATGGCCGCAAAAATAAAATTTGGAGAACTGGGACAGACGGCAGGCGTCTCAAAGGCTGCAAGGCCTGGCAGGCATGTGCAGCATCGCCAAATAGTGCTATTTCAGTGGGCTGAGATGGGGAGGAGACTAATAGCACTGATCGGGTACCGATGATGGGGCCGGGGCATAACTCTTTCAAACTGGAGTTCCGCAGGTACTTTTATGATATGACGGCAGAATTTAGAGCCATGTGGGAGGAAATCATGGCTAAAGTAGAAAACATGCACGCGGATATCTGTGAATTAGGAGATTGTGTAGAAGAGGCAGAGACAAAGTTGGAGGAGCATGCGGAAATGCTTATGCATTTGCAATGTACGGTGGTTCGTCATAAGGCGCAAGAGATGGAGCTCACTTATAAATTAGATGATATTGAGAACCGGAACAGCCGCAACAATGTCCATATCAGTGGGGTGCCTGAAGGCCCAGGAACTGAGAACTCTGTGGTTCAAGTGCGCAAGATCTGCAAGGCCTTGTTGGCTGGCAGAGGGGGAAGCAGCGGCGGAGTCTATGGGTATCGAATTGTCGCATCAGGCCTCAGGCAAGTCCCCCGGTAATAAGCTCTGGGACCTTACTGTGCGCGTCTTGTACTTCCAAGATGCTGACATGATTTTGTAGCGGGGCAGGGAGCATAAGCAGTTGCCCTATCAGGGGGTGGGCATCACTTTCTTGCAGAATTTGCAACAGGTACACTGATACTAGGTGGAGATTGTAATACGTGTATGAAACCAAAGATAGATTCTACGGGACAAAGGGCAATGAGATCGAGTGGGGCTAGTAAAACCCTGGTGCTCGTCCTGCAAGATCTTGGATTGAGGGATGTATGGAGGGACCTGCATGATGAGCATTGAGGATATACTTTTTTCTCCCTGGTGCATAAGGTTCACACCTGAATTGGTCTAAGATGTAAATAGTTCCCCCAGTTACAACTCCAAGTTACCGTTCCTGTTCAATGTAAGCACAAGGCAGATTTGCCCTGCCCTGTACAAGAATTGTTGATTGTGAACCGCACTGATATCAAAGAGCGCAGTATAGAAAAGCTTTTAAATAAATAAAATAAATAAATAAATCTCTTGCTGGACCAGGGCTTGGCTGATCAGATGTAGGGTGCGGAACTGGGGCCAATCACGTGATCGGACTACGAGCCGTATTGGATAGATCTGGATATGCAGGATGCCAGGCCCCAGGTAAACAGTGGACCTGGCATAGTGGTTTTTTGATGCAGTCAGAGGCGGTACAGGCCCATGAGGCTTTCATACCGGAATATTTTGCGCTCAATAGCAACGCCGAGGTTTCAGTGCCCATAGTGTAGAATGCTTATAAGGCAACTGCACGTGAGCAGTTGATGGCAGAAGTGGGGAGCTATCAGCGCAATTGTGAACAGACACATTGGGTGTTGAAAGTCGAGGCCACGCAATTTCAGGCGCAGCATGCCCAGACTGGTTCTCAGCAGGTGTGGAAACACTGGATGGCTGTGAGAGTAAAACTTGATGAACATCTGCAAGGGGACCTAGAGTATAAGCGGTGGTGTCTTCGACAGAACTTCTATGAAAGGGGGAACAAGGTGGGGAAGCTGTTGGCCCTTCAGTTACACAGACAGCAGACCGACCGATTGGTCCATAAGCTTCAGGATACTAAAGGCTGTATTTGTATTAAAACCACTGAAATTAGAGAGGTATTTGCGGGCTTTCTGGGCAGTTTTATAGGATGGAGGAGGTTGAACCATCCTGCATAGTGGCTTACCTAGGTGAGATCGAATTGGGGAAGTTGACGGAGGCTGAACAGGACCAGCTGGATGAACTCTTTTCGGCACAGGAGGTACAATTAGCTATAAAAGCCCTCCCAGCTGGGAAGACACCGGGGCTTGATGGCTTTCCCTCAGATTATTATAGGCATTTTGTGCCTAGCTTGGTCCCCATACTGGCAGAGGTTTATAATGAGGTCATACGGGGTGGGGATTTGCCTCCCATGCAGATGGAGATGGTTGTAGCTTTAATTTTCAAGCCAGGAAAGCCTGCAGTGGAGGCCTCTTCTTACCGCCCAATCTCCCTTTTAAATGTTGATGTTAAAAACTTTGCCATGGTCTTGGTGACCTGACTGGGTGCGCTTCTCCCCTGTTTAGTACATGGTGATCAGGTGAGGTTTGTGACTGGCTGACAAGTGGTTGTTAGGGTGCAGCATGTGCTCCAGTTGGACAGGACAATCAACAGTCTCTTCTTTTGGTGGTTGTTGCAGATAAGGCATTCGATCGGGTACATTGGGAGTTTTTGTGGGGGGTGCTGGAGAAGATGGAGTTTGGGCAGCATCTTATGGCATGGCTGAAAGGCCTTTATAGGGCACCTCTTGCATGCATCTGAGTTAATTGGGGTTGTTCAGATTTTTTTCCCTTGAGGTCTGGAACCTGGCAGGGGTGTCCTCTTTCCCTGCTTCTTTTCATGTTGGCCTCGAGGAATATACATGGAATTCAGTTGGGGAGGATTGATTATAAAATCAATTTGTTTGCAGACAATATTTTGCTTTCCTTAACTCAGCTTCTGTTGTCCTTGTCCAATACAATTTGATTGTTTGAGGAATATTCACAGGTTTCTGGGTTTAAGATTAATTATACTAAGTTGAAGATTTTAAGTGTTAATCTTCCTGTGGAGTTGTCAGACTGCCTACGTAAGTGTTTCCCATTTTGATGGGTGGAGTCCTCCCTGCGATATTTAGGGTGAATTTGACGGCTGATTCTGGAGCACTGTACAAAGCTAATTATGATGCGGGTTCGCCATGACCTGGATTGTGGGTTGGGTTGCTTCTTTCCTGGTTTGGCAGGATTGCAACACTCAAAATGGTGATCCTCCTGTGTTTTCTTTACCTATATCAGGTCCTCCCGATTGATCTGCCTAGAGGGGTATTGGATCAGTGGCAGCATCTCTTCATGAACTTTGTCTGGTACTATCGCCATCCACGAATAGCGAAACATGTTCTTTATGCACATTGTCGAAGAGGTGGTATGGGGGTTCCTAATTTGAAATGGTATTACGCAGCAGCGCAGGTTCGACCTGGGGTGGAGTGGATGAACTCTGTTAATGGTAAGTGTTGGGTGGACAATGAATGGGTGCAGGCGGGAACTTCAGACCTGGGAGCACAGTTATGGATTTAGGCAGGGCTACGGATATGTAGGGAAGGGGACAATCCATTTGTGGAACACACCCTTAGGGGTTGGTATCGCTATTTTTGGCGGAAGGGTGTTTCCTTGACACCCCTGTCACCCATTGCTGATAATAAGGCATTTGAGCCGGGGATTCACTCTGGTGTCTTTTGGGCTTTGAAGCACATTGGGCAGTTCTTTGAAGATGGACGGTTACTCTCCTTTCAGGAGCTGCAGGTCGAATTTAATCTACCCAGTCAACATGCGTGGCTCATTGGGTGGGACGAAAAGAGGTTAAAAACCAAGTGGCTCAGACGCTCACTGAATTAGAGGCTATTTGTGAGGATAGGACCACGACTAGGGAGATTGGTCTCTGCGCTGCATACACACCAGCAGAGTATGTCTTTTTGTGTAGGGAAACATAAGGATTATTGGACTCAGGCTTTGCAGGTGGACTATATTGCCCAAAAGTGGGAACAGATCAAGGGGCGTTTGTGGTGACGTTCTGTCGTGGTTAATGCTCAGGAGACCAATTATAAACTCGTGTATGGCTGGTATATGACACCTGTGAGGTTAGCCAGGGCTTATCCTGGGGTGACTGGGCTCTGTGGGCACTGCTGTGGCAAAAGTGGAACCTTTGCACATATCTGGTGTAACTGTCACTGAATTTAAAGTTACTGGTAGGGCATACAATACCAGGTGCGAACTATGCTGGGGTTGACTGTGCCCTGGGATCCAGGCATCTTCCTATTCCACAGAACGATACTAGGGGCTAAGACCCTGCAATTAGCATTGTTCAAGCACTGCCTGAATGCTGCTAAATTGAATTTGGCTTTGGCATGGAGGCAGGCTATGGCTCCATTGGTGGCTCATGCGAATGTGGGATCTCTATAATATGGAGCGAGTGACCTGTGTATGAAAGAAGGGTCAGTTGTGATTTAATCAAACGTGGGAGCCATTTGTACGAGTGTATGGTTCGAACCAGAGACTATGCTACCTCTGTCATAAGAACATAAGAGATGCCATACTGGGTCAGACCAAGGTCCATCAAGCACAGTATCCTGTTTCCAACAGTGGCCAATCTAGGTCATACGTATCTAGCAGTTTCCCCAAAAGACACAGGTTCCACAATGCTTGTACTGGGTCAAGCATTGATATCCTGGGTCCCTTCTTAATAATGGTTTATGGACCTTTCCTCCAGGAACTTGTCCATCCCTTTTTTAAACCCAGCTACACTAACAGCCTTTACTACATCCTCCGGTAACAAATTCCAGAGTTTGATTACACGTTGAGTGAAAAAATATTTTCTTTTATTAGTCTTAAATAGTTTACCCTGTCGGGAGAGGGTAGAAGCGGGGTTGGGGGAAATACAAGGCGGGGGGAACTTGGATCTACTGTTTCTTTGGGGGGTTTTCAGTTGGTCTTTGGGGAATTATGGTTCTGGGAAATGCCTATAAAAATGGAGCTATATATTTGCAATAGGGTGATTTGGTTTGTATACCCTTTATTTGGGGTTCAAGTAATGTTACTGTTGGAATACCTTGTACGCTGATAATAAAGCTTTGTGTTTACAAAAAAAATGTGAACTATCAGAACACAGTGTATCAATGCAAATAGTAGAAGCTATTAAAATAATTTACGACAACTTTGTAACAGTAGGGAAAAAGTTACAAAAGGAATTATGGTACTATAAAAATTCTTTAGTTTTTCTGATAGTTACATTTATTTAATTTATGTAAATAATTTCATTCAAGTGTTTTATTTGTATTCATATCTGTTTTGTACTCTAGCTTTAAAAGAATAAAATAAATTACTCACACGCACTTATTGCTCTACCACAGAACAGGTATAACAACGGGCATTGGCTGTGTGAGCAGCTTGCATTCTGGCTTTTCTTAGAGAATACAAATGGGAAATCAGATCTGGGGAGGCCATTGGCAATCCTGCCTGCTATGAACAGGCCCAAAAAATTTAGGAAGCTGAATGAAATAACTGCTTTTTAAAAAAAATGTTGAGGTGGTATTAGATGCTAATGAGGTAAGCACAGTTTCCCCTTCGGTCACTACTGGAGACTCCAGGTCAAAATGCGTAGGTAGCTGCACACCTCCCTACGAGCCAGTGAATATACTGATAGGGAAATATTTTTAAATATAAGTATATTCCCCATTCGAAAACTGTATATTTTTTGGACCACACAAACCATGCCCAGAACATGCCCCCTTTGAATCTGTGCATTCTGCGGCAATTCTACATGTAAACTGCACTGATATTGAAGAGCGCGGTATATAAGAGAAATAAATTAAAAAAAAATAATAAAAATAAATAGCAGCACAAGTAAATGTTGTTATTTACGTGGAAAATTGCTGCACAAGGCTTCTAAAATGACCTCCAGCGTTGCCCATGAAGGGGCTAATTTTGTAATGCTTAAAACCCAGTTTTACATGACCTCCTAGGTTATGCACGATGACAAGAATGCACATACCTGTGTGGGCAGAGCATGGGTAGAATTGTGAAGTACTTAGGTAGATCATAAAATGCACATCTAAACGTGTAATTCAGCAACATACATGTGCCCCATCCCTAAGAAGCAGTAAATGGAGGTGGCTGCATTCTAGCTGTGATTTCAGCAGGATTTGTGCTAGTATTTTAAAAAGACACATAGACGCCTATATGTCTTTATAAAATAGGCTATAAATAGGCAGCTGCTTGCCCTGTTATAAAATTACTCCCAAAATGTTACCTAAGTGACATTTCTTGCTTTAGGTGGTGTTCGGGAGTCCCAGAGGTTCCTTAAGGCTTCCTCCTCATCATTTTCTGCACACGATTTAAGAACTATGTAACAGAATATTTTGGGCCCAATATTCAGTGCTGGCGGCTAGTGGTCCTACAGCGGCTAGCTGCCTACGCTGGACCTTAGTCCCGGATATTCAATACTAGGACCATAGCCAGCCACCGGCATTGAAGACTTTTTCAAGTACATTCGTAGCAAAAAAACTGTGAGAGAGTCAGTTGGTCCATTAGATGATAGAGGGGTTAAAGGGGTACTAAGAGGCGACAAGGCGATAGCGGAGAGACTGAATGAATTCTTTGCTTCGGTCTTTACTGAGGAAGATGTAGGGATGCTACACATGACTGAAGTGGTATTTAAAGGTGCGTAAGAATTGAAGGAAATATCGATACATCGGGAAGATGTATTATAACTATTAGATAAACTGAAGAGTAGCAAATCACCTGGGCCAGATGGTATACATCCAAGGGTGTTGAAAGAACTGAAATATGAGATTGCAGACTTGCTATTAGTAATCTGTGAACTTTCATTAAAATCATCTGTAATACCTGAAGATTGGAAGATCGCTAATGTAACGCCAATTTTTATAAAGGGTTCCAGGGGTGATCCGGGAAACTACAGACTGGTGAGCCTGACGTCAGTACCGGTAAAAATGGTAGAAACCATCATAAAGAACAAAATTACTCAGCATGTAGATACTCATGGCTTAATGGGAGACAGCCAACATGGCTTTAGACAAGGAAGATCTTGTCTTACTAATTTGTTATGTTTTTTTTGAAGGTGTGAATAAACAGGTGGACAAAGGTGAGTCGGTTGATATAGTGTCTCTGGACTTTCAGAAAGCCTTTGACAAGGTGCCTCATCAGAGACTTTTGGCAAAACTAAAGAGTCATGGGATAGGAGGCAGTGTACTATTGTAGATCAGGAGCTGGTGAAAAGATAGAAAGCAGAGGGTAGGGCTAAATGGCCAATTTTCCCAATGGAGAAAGGTGAATAGTGGAGTACCCCAGGGATCTGTGCTGGGTCTGCTGCTTTTTGACATATTCATAAAAGACATGGAAAAGGGAATAATGAGTGAGGTTATCAAATTTGCAGATGACACAAAACTATTTAAAGTTGTTAAAACCCAAGAGGATTGTGGAAAATTGCAAGAGGATCTTGATAAATTGGAAGACTGGGTATCAAAATGGCAGATGAAATTTAATGTGGACAAGTGCAAAGTTATGCACCTAGGGAAGAACAACTCAAACTATGGTTACACGATGCAAGGTTCCACATTAGGAACCACCACCCAGGAAAAAGATTTAGGCGTCATTGTGGATAATATGTTAAAACCCTCGGCCCAGTGTGCAGCGGCGGCCAAGAGAGGAAATAGAATGCTAGGTATCATAAGGAAAGGAATGGAAAATAAAACAAAAGATATTATAATGCCTCTATATCGTTCCATGGTGAGATCGCACCTTGAATATTGTGTGCAATTCTGGTCGCTGTATCTTAAAAAGGATATAGCGTTATTAGAAAAGGTTCAGAGAAGAGCCACCAAAATGGTAAAGGGGATGGAAGGCTACTTCTATGAAGAAAGGCTAAAAAGGTTAGGGTTCTTTAACCTGGAAAAGAGACGGCTGAGGGGAGATATGGTAGAAGTCTATAAATTAATGAACGGAGTGGAACGGGTAAACGTAGATCGATTGTTTACGTTATCAGAATATAGAAAGACTAGGGGACATGCAATGAAGCTACAGGGTAAACTATTTAAGACGAATAAAAGAAAATATTTTTTCACTCAATGTGTAATCAAACTCTGGAATTTGTTACCGGAGGATGTAGTAAAGGCTGTTAGTGTAGATGGGTTTAAAAAAAGGTTTGGACAAGTTCCTGGAGGAAAGGTCCATAAACCATTATTAAGAAGGGACCCAGGATATCACTGCTTGACCCAGTACAAGCATTGCGGAACCTGTGTCTTTTGGGGGAACTGCTAGGTACGTATGACCTAGATTGGCCACTGTTGGAAACAGGATATTGGGCTTGATGGACCTTGGTCAGACCCCGTATGGCATCTTTATCTTTATTTGCACAATTTGATGAACCGCCCAGGCCGAAGCATCAGGGCGGTGTACAATACAAACGGAGGCTACTGGAAACAAAGCCAGAAAGGAACGCCAAAAACCGATAGGACAGGAGTGTGCAGAGAAAAGATAGAAAGGGGAAAGAGCCCAAGAGGGGCGAGAGGGACAATAGGGCGGGAGGGGGGAAAAAGAAAAAAGGAAGGGAGAAGAGGAACGGACAGGCAGAGGGATAATCATGGGGGGTGGGGACGACGACCAGGGGATAAGGCACCATCGTCGGGAGGAGGGAGGTCAAAGGCCTGGCAAAAGAGATGTGTTTTGAGGAGAGTTTTAAAGCGGGGATAGGAGAGTTCCAAACGAAGACATAAAGGGAGTGAATTCCAGAGAGCCGGACCTAAGAAGAAGAAAGCAGAATGACGGGTGAGTTCTAAGTGGGCCTGAGCGGGGGAAGGGAGAAAAAGACGGTTACCAAAAGCGGAACGGAGAAGACGAGGGGAGGGCTGAAGGCGAATGATGTCCGACAAGTATTGAGGGGTGCTGGAGTGGAGGGCCTTGTGTGTGAGGATGAGAACCTTAAAGATGAAACGGAACTTAACCGGAAGCCAGTGTAAGGCAAGGAGGCAGGGAGACACGTGGGAGCGAGCTGGAGAACCGGTGATAAGGTGAGTGGCTGCATTCTGTACTAATTGAAGACGGCGAAGCTGAAAAGAAGGAAGGCCTGTATAGATGACATTACAATAGTCTAACCGGGTCATGACTAGGGACAGGACAAGGGTGACAACAGCGGAAGGGGGGAGTGATGATTGAACGGCCCGAATCCTGCGTAAATGAAAAAAAGAGGTACGTATGACAGAAGAAATGTGTTGGTGAAAGGAGAGGGATGAGTCCAGAGTAACACCCAAATACCGAAGAGTTGGAACCAGGGGAATTGAGTGGGAAGACATAACAGGTGACAGACAAGGAGAGGAGAGACCGAAGGAAAACCAAATTGCAGAGGACTTGGCAGGGTTAGCGTGTAGAAAGTTAGAGTCAAACCATGATGCAATGGAGGACAGACAACAGTTGAGTGGAGCAAGGTCGGGAGTGGAGGAGGAAGTATGGTGAACCAGCAGGATGTCATCGGCGTAAATGTAAAAGGAAATGCCAGATTGTTGAATGAGTAGGGCTAGTGGAGCGAGGAAGGCATTGAAAAGTAGGGGGGCGAGAATAGATCCCTGAGGAACACCGCAAATAGTTCTTATAATATCCGGGTCAGCTGCAGAACCCGGAAGTTAACTGGAGAACGGCAATATTCAGCCGCTGCCCGGTTAGCTTCCATGGCAAAAGTAAGGCCAGCCTTTGCCATGTCTTGCTTTCGCCATGTAGCCATAACTGGGCAGTGGCTGAATGTGGCCACTGCCTGGTTATGGCCACGTGCTGCCGCCAGAACACCCGGATGCTAGCTGTGTTAGTGCCGCTGAATATCCAACTTTAGCTGCATTTACATGGTTTTCAGGCCTACAAACTGGGTAAATGCCTTTGAATAGCGGGCCCTTTGCCTCTAAATGAATTGAATACAGTTGTTTCCTTGAGGTTCCTGTTTGGTAAGACTCCATTTCCTGATGATTTAGCAGCTTGAAGGACAGAGGATGGTAAAAATTCAGGGGTCAATATTCAGAAGCACTTATGTGGATATTTGCAACTGCTCTCTGGATACGTGATGATGGTCAGTGCTGTTCAGATACTCTGTCCTGGCATTATCTGCATAGTGCCAGGTTGAAGCATAGGCAGTCCTGGGAATTATCTGGCTAATGGGGAGGGGGCAGTCGTCCCTGGGTGGAGGGCGAGCAGAGCTGGTAGTATCTGGATGGTGGCAGTATTCGATCCTCCAACTATCCGATAGATATCCCGGTAAATTTAGGATAGCACAGAGTTTGGCCTGACTTTATCCGGATAGTTATCTGAATAGTGAACTGGATACTGGTGATGCTTGCTGCTCTATCCAGATACTCAGCATCAGCCACCATTCAGAAAGCAGTGCTGAATATTTGGATTAGTTTTTGACTGCTACAGTCAACCTTTAAAAAAATAACGCACTGACCACAGCAGGTAAATATTAAGGGGGTCATTCTGAGCAACGAATGGCGGGGATGGACGTCCCCCACTATTCATGCCCTTTCCTGGGCCCGACTACCTTCCCTGCGTGTTGTACAGGGAAGGTAGATGGGGTGGGAAAGGGGCGGATCAAGGACGGCGTCAGGGCGGGCAGAGGGCATTTGCCAGCCCCGGATGTACAGAGCCGATTCTAACGTTGACCCTGTACATCCGGGGTTGGTGACTTGAATGTGGAAGTTATTCCTCCTCCGAGGTGGAATAACTTTCCCGATGCGGCAGAATCGGCGAGCCCGGGACTGGGAAGGGGTGGCAGGGGTAGAGGGCATTCCCCGCAGCCTGATCCTGGCTCTAGGAGGCCAGATCGAGGGTCGGGCTGCGGGGAAATCTGTTTGGAGGCAGGCGGCTGGGGATCGAGGCTTTTAAATGGAGCCGCGATGCCATGGCAACCGGATGCCATGGTGCCACGGCTCCATTTAAAAGCCCTGATTGAATTAGACGTGCCCCGCGGGATCAGAATCGCAACTCCCTCTGTGCGTCCGGTTCCGGCCGGGCGCACAGAGGGCCTCTACGTCTTCAATGGAATCAAGTCTTAAGCCTCCATTCCTTTCCCTATCCTTCCTGTGTTGTCTTCATCCCTCCACCTGGAAAATACAGGGATTAACCATTTTCTTAAAAGAATTACTCCCCACTGGACTATCATGGAGAGAAACAGTAGAAAACTTAAAGAGCCCAAAAACTAATTTAAAGATTAACTCTGGATTAATCATTCCTAAACAAGTAACTAATATTTCCCCTGCCAAATTTAACTGCTAGAGGTCAAGCTGCCAAATAAAGACTGTACATCCTTATTTGGCAGCTTGATCTCTAGCAGTAGCACTGAAAGCCTACTGCTAGAGTAAGAACCATCATTCTGAGTCTAGGAGGCAATAGGGCAGGAGAATCTGGAGTTCACTCCTGCCCTGCCACTATACCACCATGGAAACTCCCATTAACGTCTGGGGGAGGGGGAGGGGAAGGAGTCAGATGCTCCTTTAGGGAGGGGGGCTGGTGATGATTAGGATTGGGTGGGAAGTGGAGGATGATACTCAGGATTAGGGTTAGTCAGGAATAACTGCATGGGCAGAGATTGCAGCTGCACTTACTGTGCTATCTGTTGATGCATTTACTGAGGTAAGGGGCTGCTCTCTGTGCTGAGGTAAGGGGCTGCTCTCTGTGCTAAATGCAGAGCAGATGCTGGGTATATCTCCCCAACTTTTACGACACACGCTTTGCACTTTCCGTGCATTCATTTTCGCATTCAAAGTGCAGTAAGTGCAAAAACGTACTGCACTTTAGTAAATCGATCCCCTTTACTTGCACCTACGTATTCCGCATCTATTTCTTTCCCTCTCAGTATCTCAGAAAAGGCCCAGCACAGTTTCATTCTTGATGACAGGTATCTTTTATATGTTGAACTATGAATAATATTTTCCAGAGGCTTTAATCTCATTTAATTTCTTCCCACCATTCCACAGTTCTCATATACACCATTGTGTAGCTTGATTTTAAAGACATTTTCACATTTATTAACTTCCTTATCATTTTTTACAATTACTGTATTAAATTTCCAGTACCCGGAGTTTACTGAAACTGATTTCTGTAAATTTAAAATAAATGATAACAGGACATGATCCAAAAATTAAACTGGCGTGACTAGAGTGTCACATGATACATTCTGCTTTTTAACATAAATCTTACCATTACAACCTCTTGATTTAATTTTGGCATAAGTACAGTATAGTCTTTTTTTATCTGGATGAGTAACTTGAACATATCTATGTCCAACTTGACTACACATATTATTTAGATACTTTGGGGTCCTTTTACTACAGAGTGCTGTAGTGTTGCACCTAATCACCCATAAGGCACAAAGCCATGGTGCGTTAGGACAACATCACGGCGTTAACTGCTGGGAGCATGGAAAGTATGTGTCCGACAATTACCGTAGTGTATGTGGCCGTGCCACAGCACCAGAAGAGCATGGTTGCCCTCAGGTGGCGGTAAGTGCACCCACGCTACTAGCTCGCTGTGTAGGGTAGCACGGGTAGGTAGCACTGTCTGTACGGCATTCATCCTGCCTACTCTCTGCCCCTAACCCTCCCACTTCCAACTCTACAGTAAAGCGCCATGGATAGTTAGCACCACTGGCTGCCGTGTCCCCACACTAGCTATCAATGCAGGTTCAACGCTTGCCTTTAGTGTGCATCAGACCCACTATGACATCTAGCGACCTTTAGTTAAAGACCCCCTATGAGTTTATTATTGACAATCTGTCCTAAACATATGAAATACAATTGAAATTACCTCCAAATAGTAAAACTCTATCTGTGTGCACAAAGGGGTTAATTGCAGACGTCTGCTCTGCTTTGCACTCCATGGGTATTTATGAATCCTTTGATTTTAGCACCTAGCATGAGGCATCTACCATGGATAATATCTAATATATTTTGGCCTTGAATGGTACGGCTACACCATTGTTGTATTCTGATCCAAGGGACCAGAAAGATGGAACCTAGTATCATTCTTTTCTATGTAATAAGACATCATTCATTGTATTCAACCAGGTTTCTTGTAAGAAAAGAGCCTCTGTAGAGCAACTTTTAGAACCAGGAGGACAGTAGGTGCATGACACATTAATATTATCACTTCCATTTATACTTCTGCTCTTTCTATAATACTACAGTGGACGGTGGACACATTTTCACATCTCTGCAGAGTTCTAAGGGGATCTCCGCTTCACTGAAGTTGATTCACATTTGATTGCTTCATTGTATCTGCCAAGTTTTCAATTGATAAAGGGTCAAATCAGTTTTCTAATGTAAGCCTTTTAAAGCTACCAAAGGTAAATCCTATAAGGGATTGTAAATAAATTAGAATTAAAGTCCACCAATCTCATCCCTGTATATCCAGATGCCCAGTCAGGTCATAGAGAATAGAGAATGAACTGTGCTCATATGCTCTGACTGAAGGCGTTGTATATGAATGTTTCTTATAACTTAGTACAATATAATCATAGGGATTTTGTATGTTTATGAATTTTTTAATATTTTTATGACTTTATCTTCTTAGGCTCAATCTATTGGGCGTGGTCCTCTGGCATGGAGGTGTGTGTCAGGGGAACTCAAAGGCTCTCATGGAAATTGCACAATGGCATCTTGCTTACTGGTCTACTCAGTGCTTTCTAATTATTGTTTGGTCTCTAATTTACTTTGTAAATAGTTACTATGTTTTTCAAATGTTGTTTCATATGTTTCTTATGTTCAATGTCATCATTATTATTGTTTTCAGTTCCATGTAACCGCCCCTGATCTCTGGAAGGGGCGGTATAAAACAAGCTTGCAAATACATAAATAAAATTTATCAGTGATTGCAAAGGTACTTGAGAATCATGCATGAATTTATGACTGAGCATGAAGGATTCCCTAAATTCCAAAGTGGTTTTGGTGTCAGTTATGGACTTCCTCTGATGTCATATGGAGAAGCAGGAGTCCATATGTTAGTGATGACTTGACAGGACTTCAGCCTTTGATACGAGGCATTTTTTTTACTCGATTGCAAGCTCTGGGTATAATTGAGACTGTACGAAGCTGTTTTCAGTCATTTTCCTAAGGAAGGGTTCAGAAGGTGATTCAAGAGGTTGAGGATCTCTTTGGAAGTCTGAGCATTCAGGTATCCCACAAGGAACATCTGTGTCAGCTATTTTGTTCAATGTCTATGTCCAGCTGTTTGCATTGTTATTAGCTGGTTGAGGGTTTTCACTTATATGTCGATGATATCCAGGGCCTTCTTTATAACTGGTTAGTGACTGGGTGGCATGGAATATGTTAGTGTTAAATGTAACAGATGGAGATTTTGTGGATCAGGTGGAAGGCTCCACCTGTGGAGTTGAATAGGTTGGTCATCAATGGAGCCACTCTCCCATTTTGACTGTGATGCGGGACTTGAGATTCAAGTTGAATTCTGTATTTGTTGGTAAAGAACAAGTGACATGACATTAGTAGTATCTGTAGTATTTATGAAACTTCATCTTTTAAGATGTTTGAGATATTGTCTGTCCCCAATTGATTCTAGGTTTCTATTACAGGTGTGGCTATTGGGGAGTTTAGATTACTGCAACATGCTGTATTTGGGGCTGCTTTGGTCAGTTTTATGACTGCTTCAGATAATACAAAAGGCTACTAAATGGCTTCTAACTAGAACTAGAAGGGTATGATAGAATGCCACTTTGTACTGGCTTCCAGTGATACAGCAAGTTAAGTTTAAGATCTGCTCCCTCATATTGAAGATCATGCATACGGGTGAGTCAGGGTACTTGGGGGAGGTCCTAGAATGCTAAGACCCACTTTGGTCAAGTGGGATGAATCAGATTGAGTTTCTTGGTATACAAGTTCTGAGGTCGGCAGGTAGGTGGGAAACAATATTTTCTGTCACTGACTCATCTCTTTGGAGTTCATTGCCTCAGACTTTGGGATATGTTTACTAAAGTACAACAGGAAGTGCAGGGTTAATGTGTGAAATTTATGTGTTCCTACTGCGATGGAGCCCAGCGACTGCGGTAGACACAAGGGGCATGGCAGCGCTCTGCTACTACCGACACGCTAGTTCCATCACTAGCACAGTAGTAGCAAACACATGATACTAGCACATGGCCACAGTGCATGCGGTCGCACCACATGTCAGAGTAAGGAACGTTACAGGCATGATAATAGGGTAGTGGTGGAGTAAAAGAAACACTGTGGATAGGAGGAAATGTGCCCCAAGTATACATACTGGAAAGTAACTACTGACCAGTTCAGAATACAGATGGTTGACTGGGAATGGACCAAGAGCATAGGGGCAGGGCATGCAAATCAGCAAAGCAAAGGCTTGCAGAGTCTATGTGCTGTGTCCCTAACTGTGGGAGATAGGGTGCAAATGTGGCATTATGGAGATGCAGGGGCTCTTGTATGGGATCAGAAAGGATGTTCACAATGTCCATCATGGGGGAAAATGAGATGAACCTCCCTCGCCCTGATGCGTCATGGGTGGCTGTTCACCTAGAATGCAGAGAGCACAATGCAAGCTCTGCCTCTTATTCTCTCTTCTGATCATGGCTTGGCAGCACAATTGCCAAGGTGGGATGTACTGCCTCCATGCTAGGGGAATGGGGTCTGAACACCGAGCACAACCTGCACATGTATTCAGGCAGCCTATAGATGAGGGTCAGGGAGCTTCCCCCATCACCTGCCCTATCGCACAACACCTCTACCCTTGTGGTTTGCCACTACAGCATTAGGAGGTGGTGCACACCCATTCACCCACAGAGGGCCCCCATACTCTCTTCTAGCAGTAGGGGCTCAAGGAGAATACCACAAGGAAGTGATGAATCTCAAACAGCCTCTCAGCTATCCTGGCAGCATCTGCCCACCACACCTGGGGAAATCACAAGAGCTCTCCAGGTCCATGGATTGCCTCAACTCTTGGCCATGAAGGAGACACCGATTAGTGAGCTCCAGCACTGGAGGCCCACATTCATTGACAGAAGTGTTATTTAGCTACTCAGAGCTGGTAGGCATCCGGCACTTCCTCCCACAGGAACATGGTCCCTGGCAGCAGCATGGGTCCCTCCGGTGCATGGTATGCATTGCATCATGCTCCCCTTTGCAAGGGAGGCAGGGATCAGACCACACCCTCATATTGCCAGTAGGTTCATTACCTAATCTGCATGCCCCTCCCTCCACTGTTCTCTGCTGGCTCCAACTTTGGTTATAAGGCCAGCACTGAGTGTAGCACAGAGCACAGGCCCTATCTTCTGACACTTCCACAGCACACAATACCAGGTGCCCTCTGATATCTTTTTCTTGTGTATGCATATGTGAACAGCAGTCCTTCAGGGCAGCTGTTGTGTCTGTGGATGTTTGCCCACTGTCCCAGCAGGGCACCCCCTGAGCAGTGATTGTCAGGCTGTTGTACTCCTCTGCCATGTCAGCTGCACCATGCAGCCCCTCCAAACCGGTGTCCTGGGCGGGCAGGCAGCTTCTTATTTTGCTCACTTTTCCTTTTGTACCCTTCTTATATGTTTGCTCTGCTTCTGCTCTTCATATCTCTTAACATGTGTGTCTAAACTGCGCGGCCAGAGCGTACAAACATGCTGAGTGCAGCTAGCGCCTGTTTAGAGGTTGGCGTTAGCTGCATCTATACTAGCGCCATGTTTGTGCAGCTAGCACACAACTACCGCCCCAGCCCCACTGCACGCCCTGACTCCATCCCATCTCCACCTTCACCTCACCTATTCGCATGCTGCCAAGTTAGCACGGGACGTTTAGTGCAATCACCCTTGGGCCAAACGCTTCTTGCTACTACCGGTACATAGCCTAAACATGTGCCAACCAAGTGCTAAACCATGTGCTGTTGACTAATGCACTTTAGTAAACATGCCGCTGAGTTTACACTTGAGGCAATGGAGGGTTAAGTGACTTGGCCAAGATCAGAAGGAGCACGGTGGGATTTGAAGTCTGGCTTCCTTGGTTCTCAGCCCACTGCTCTGACCATTAGGCTACTCCTGCACTCCTCCACAATTTATTATTTCACTATTTTCCCTTCTCGTCCCCTTAATTCAAAATGTCTCCTCCTCCCCTCCAAATGTATGGGCCCGATATTCAGCAATGGCAGCTAACACTGCTAAAGCAGCCAGCCATCCAGCAGCGCTGAACATTAAACCTGGATAGTCAATGCCAGCATCATATCTGGCCCCGGCATTGAATATCCAGGTTGGCCACATTTGCCGATCGCTAACCAGGCAGCAGAAATATTGAACTGCTACCTAGTTAGCGATACATGGCAAAGGTTAGGCCAGATTTCCTGCACTTGGCTTTTGCCGTGTATAGCAAAACACTAACAACAACCTTCAAGGCTCTAAACAATATGGTCCCACCGACCCTAAAAAATCTCATATCTAAAGAATCAACCAATAATCTACATAGAAGAGACCAAACAAACAAATTAAGGACCCCAAAAGAATACATAAAAGCTAAAAAGACAACTAACAAAAAAGCATTTTCCCATGTGGCCCCCATTATCTGGAATGACCTCCCAGAGGAAATCAGATCAATAAATGAGATCAAAGAGATCCGTAAGAGTCTAAAAACACATCTGTTTAAGGCACACTACGGGCTATCAACAAACTCCCTCTCCCAACAAGAAAACGGATAACAACACTGTTTGACTGAGTGACACAAAATTGACATGACCTAGGACTGCTCACTGCTAAGATTTTACACTAGTTTAGAAATTTATAAAGTCTTTATACGTCTTATGTAAGGCACGCATATCCCAATTTTGTATATAGTTCTCAAAATGTTGATTGTTATTTCACAACTTTCCTTTGTTTTAGGACGCTCCTTGTAATCGATTACTGACTGTTTTGTTGTATAATAGCTACACTGTTTCAGACGTTCATTGTAAAACAGACAACAGCCTGTTATATTGTTGTTAAATGTAAACCGCATCTGATCTCTGGAAGGTGCGGTATATAAGCGACTGTTAATTAAATTAAATTAAATAGCTAACCAGGTAGCAGCTCAATATCGCCACTGCCTGGTTAGCGATAGGTGCTGCCTCTACTCTGCCCCTGAACTGGTTAGCATCAAGGCGTGTCGTGGCAGCACCCATGGATATTCAGCTGAGTGGCATTTGCGCAGTTTGGAGGTCTGCAAACCATGTAAATGTCTTGGAATATCCCGCCTATATTATTAATTGGGACAGGGTGTATGTGGTGTGGCTGCTCTGTGATGGAGCAGTGTGTGCTTATGTGTAGTGGGACAGTGTGTATGTGTGTGGGTGTAACTGTTCTGTAATGGGATAGTATGTGCAGGGGTGTACCTCTTCTGTGGTGGGGCAGTGTATACATATCTGTATAGCGTGTGTATATGTATGTGCTATAAGGTTTATTTAATTTGGGAGACTACTTTTCATAAAGAATGCAGTATATAAAATAAAAACATAAAAAATACATTAATAAATAATTACAAAGTAGCAGCATAAAAATATAGAAAATACAAAGAACTAAAATTAATGCAAATAAAATAAATATAAGATATCATCAAAAATGCAACTATCAGCAAAAATTGCAATTCATCATAACAACTGCCCCTTCCCCCCAAACCTCCCCAAAAAACACAGACACAAACACAAACATATACAACAGCCCGCTGGAGAGCACCAGACTTCACTTCCCTAGAATTGGTGGAAAGTGAAAAGTGCCCATCACTGAAATGCCTTCTTAAATAAATATTCTTAAAGCTGTTTTAAAACATCAATAGCTTTGCTCAGTTTTGACTTCCAAGGGAAATTTATTTCACAATTAAGTCAGTCTCCTCAAAACATTCTTACATTACAGATGGAAAATGTAACAGAAATATTTGGGAAATTTTGTTGGGGACACAGAAGTCTAAGACAGCAAAGATGACACCAGGTAAAATGGGATATCAGTATGCAGTAAGTTTTTCACTAATCACACGTTTTGCAAAAAAATGAATGCACGGTAAGTGCAAAAACCATGCTTCAGTTGTCAGGGGCATGGCCAGCACAACAGCAGCACCCTCACTGAGGTGACTCTATGTGCACCCATGCTAATGCAACATTGACAGCATGTGATATGTACCACTGTGCTAGCCACGTTCACTCTCCACCCCTAACCCGCCTACTCTCCGCCCCCAACCTGCCCCCAACCCGCCCACTCTCTGCCCCTAATCCACCCCTAACCCAACCACTCTCTGCCCCTAACCCACCTACTCTCTGCCCCTAACCTGCCCCTAACCCGCCCACTCTCCGCCCCTAACCCACCTACTCTCCGCCCCCAACCTGCCCCTAACCCGCCCACTCTCCGCCCATAATCCACCCCTAACCTGCCTACTCTCCGCCTCCAACCTGCCCCTAACCCGCCCACTCTCTGCCCCTAATCCACCCCTAACCCGCCCACTCTCCGCCCCTAACCTGCCCCTAACACGCCTACTCTCCGCTCCTAACCTGCCCATTCTCTGCCCCATCATACAATGTGCACTTAACTTGGGAATTAGCACATAGTAACTGTCATGCCTATATGGTCACAGTTACCGCACTCCCATGCTAATGGTTACCATGCACTAAAACCCGCATTAACTATTTAGCACACTTTAGTAAAAAGACCCCTATGTGTAACTAAAATAATTTTAAATTGAATTCTAAAAACTACTGGGAACCAATGTCCCTCATAAAAGAATAGGGTTACATGATCAAACTCCTTAGCCCAAAAGTAGTTTTCATGCTATATTTTCTATCATCTGTAACCTCTTTAAGAGGGTTGCTCTACAGCCTGTCAGCAAAAAATTGCAATCATCCATGTGATTTAGGATCAAAGAATGAATCAAATACTGCAAATCCTTTTTCTTTTAAAAGGGTTTAGCTGCTCAAATCTTTCTCAGAAAGCCAAAGGAGGCCTGAATTATTTGTGAAACCTGCTTGTCAAATGGCAACTGCGAATCTAGTTTTACACCTAAGAAGAGTAACCACATCCTTAATTCATAGGCGTAGTTTGGTGGGGGGCCACCCTTCCAAATGTTGCAGGCACTAATGATGAAATGGTCCCCTGCCTCTCCACCCCTAAAGTAAGAAGGCAAACTACACCAATGCTTTGCTTGTGATGGGTGCCAACATTGGCCTTATAGTCCTACTTGCGAACCAGATTGCATCTGGCTTTCCAGGATTAACCTTCAGTTTATGTGTGCCCAACCAAGTAACAACTATATTCTAGTAGGAGTTAGCAGAGTTAATATCCGGATCCTGTGGGTCAGCCAGAAAAAGAATCTGTGCGTAGTCAGCACATGAAAAGCAGTAGCCTCACAATTCTGAATTAATGGCAAAAGAAAAAGATTAAAAAGGGAAGAGAATAAAAGAGACCCTCATGGGACACCACAGGTCACTGGGAGACTCACAAATCTAGTCATCCTCCAAATTACCTGGGTAGATCTTCCTGACAGAAAGACTTTAAACCAATTAAGAATGGTGCCCGTACTCCTATAGCTTCTAATCTCGATCACAGGAGCTCATGATCTGTAAGGACAAAGGCTGCACTTAAATCCAGCAGTACTAGCAATGCTTTACCAGCATTAATGGTCAACCTTATCTTACTAATTCAAGCTAAACGTGAAGTCTCAGAGCTCTAAAGTCTGACTGACAGGGGTGTAGGATATTGCATTATTCTATGAAATTTGTCAGTTAACTGTAATGTCTAAATGTTTACACGTACCCTAATGTTAAATGTAACCCTCCAATCGTGATGTGACGTGACCACCTGATTGAAGGAAAAGGTGGCATACAAATCTGTCTAAATAAATAAATGAACAATCTTCTAAACAACCTTCAAAATGAAGGGTAAATTTGACACTGGTCGATATTACCCTGTTCTAAGGGATCTAAATGACTTTTTAAAAAAAATAAAAGATGGATAAGGGTAGTTTTCCAATGAGCTCAAAACATATCCACCTCTAAGCTCTTCATAACCATAGACTGGATATATAGCAATAGACCAAATTGCAGGTCCTTAACCAAGGAAGGTGGAAGAGGGACTAGGAGAAAAGTGGAAGGTTTTAGTACCAAAGGGATTTTACCTAAAGACATACCAGATGGAAGGTTAAAATCTTGCCAATATGTTCTTCCCTCAAGGCAGGGGCTACACAATTAAAATGTAAAGCCTGATTCACAGCCTTATCTACATCATCAATCACAATATGAGACTTCAGCACTGGTTTATCAGGTGTCAAATGCTGAGTTGTTAGCCCCTTCCTCAAAGCAGAATTTTCTCTTGAAAAATATCAGAAAATTTGTAATGGCGCAGTGTGTGCTTGTGTGTGTATGTTTATGATGGGGCAGACTCTGAATATGTGTTGGGAGTATACCTGTTTCAGTATATGTTTTTGTTTCTGTGTGTATGGTGGGCACAGGACCACACCATTCTAGAAATGCATCCGGTGTGACTTGCAAATCAGGCACCCTCTCCCCCTACCCAGCTGTGCACAGGAACTTGCTCTTGTTGGGCTTTGGGAAGCCCAGTGATGACATCAGTGCTCCTTCCATATTTGTACCCTATGCGGCCGTACAGCTTGCACAGCCCTTGGTACGGCCCTGGGTGGGCAGCATGTGTGTGTGTGTGTGTGTGTGTGCATGCTTGTCTGTGGTGCATCTGTTCTGTAAAAAGGAAAATGGTTAAGAAAAAACAGAAAGGACAGCTGCAAAAGTTAAGAGTTTACATGAGGCATGGACATTGTTTAAAAATATCATCTTAGAGGCCCAGATCAGATCTATTCCACACTTTAAAAAATAGTGGAAAGAAGGCCAAATGACTGCCAGCATGGTTTAAAGGTGAGGCAAGATGAGAGAGCAAAAAAAAAAAAAAGATCTTTCAAAACATAGAAAAAAAGATGCAAATGAAGAAAACAGCAAAAAGAGAATCTGAAAAGATTTCTATGGAAGCAAAACCTCATAAATTCAGGTACATTCAAAGCAAGAAGCTTGTGAGGGACTCAGTTCAACGATTAGTTGATAAAGGAGTAAAAGGAGCACTAAGGGAGAGCAAGGCCATAGCAGAGAGACTAAGGGGTATGTTTACTAAGGCACGGTAATGTTACCAGTGCCATATAAGGAAGTGGGTGGTGCAGCGTTAAGGTAACCTGAGCCATTATGGCACAATACAGGGCACCCTGGCCAGTTACCGTGCAGTAAAGGGTGCCTGGCCATCTAATGCATGTTAAAGGGACAGTGCACAGCAAGGAGATAAATAGGGCACTTGAATGCTGACAACACACCCATTCTAAGGCACCTCATATTGCAGACAGTCCATACTGCATGTTCACAGAGAAACTATGTGCACCCAGCAGGTGCCTCAGTGATTGGACCCCAGGAAAGGGGACACACCGATATCACTAGAGACAAATACTGTATAACACTATGTAGGAACATAGCCGTGCCATGGTCACTGCTCGGTCAGAGTGAGAGTGTCCTCCCAGCATGACATGCTGTGGGCACCCTGTCCATGTAGGTGGTGGTTGGGCACTATGATGTCCCAGCCATTGCCCTACCCCCGATGCAGATGCATTCTGCCCAATCCACCCTGTCTGGGCCATACCCACAATACCTTGCTCCTCAGTATTCACATTTGCAAGCTAATGCTGGCAACAGTGTACGTATTGTGGGCCCAGTGAGGAGTAGGAAGCCACAAAACAATGGATAGACATACACTCCTATTGCAGCATTGTGCAAGGATGGGGGTGGTTGGTAACCCTGTCTGCCACACTGGTCCCAATCACAGTGCAGGCATTGCTAAGGTGTGCAGGAGCTAGTAGTAGTGCTCTGGTGATAACCTCTGCTCTATGCTGGTGCCAACAGCCTGGCTCTCCATGAAGCTTTGGATAGTGGAGCCTGTGTGTTTGTACTCCTGTTGAGCAATGCTTTGGGGATTGCACATGTTGATGTTGTATCTGCAATGTAGGGGCATGCTTTGCAGGATCCACAGCTGGGACCTGAACCTGTGACCTGAACCTGTGACCTTCTGCTCCACAACATACTGGCTATGTGTACTGCACCACACTGTTGCCATAGAAGCACTACAGTCCCTGGGGCTACCTTTGCTGTTCATCAGACAGACCTTGTAAACATACCCCTAAGTGAATTATTTGTTTTGGTCTTTGCTGAAGAAGATATAGGGGAGATACCCATGCTAAGAATGATATTTAAAAGTAATGTATTGGAGGAATTGAAACAGATCTTGATAAACCTGGAAGAAGTAATATAGCAATTTGATAAACTAAAGAGTAGCAAATAATCTGGACCTGATGGTATTCATCCTAGGATACTGAAAGAACTCAAAAATGAAATGTCAGACCTACTACTAATAATTTGTGAAGATTGGAGAGTAGTCAATATATCACCAATTTTTAAACAGAGTTTCAGGGAGGAGCCAGGAAATTACAGACTGGTGAACTTGATGTCAGTGCCAGGCAAAATGGTAGAAACCATTGTAAGGAACACAATTACTGAACAAATAGATAATCAGTTTGAATGGGACAAAGCCAACATTGATTTAGCAAAGAGAAGTCTTGCCTCACCAATCTGCTGCATTTCTTTTGAAGGTGTGAATAAACAGGTAGATAAAGGTGAAATGGTGGACATGGTGTATCTGGATTTTCAGAAAGCCTTTGACAAGGTCCCTTATGAGAGACTCTTGAGGAAATTAAAAAGTCATGGAACAGGAGGCATTGTCCTGTTATGGATTGGGCAGTAGAGAACAGAGAGTAGGGCTAAATGGGGAAAGGTAAATAGTGGAGTATCCCAGAGATCTGTGTTGGGCCCACTATTTTTTAACATATTTATAAATGACCTGGAAATGGGAACAATGAGTGAAGTGATCAAATTTGCAGATGAGACAAAACTATTCATAGTTGTTAAATCACAAGAACATTGGGAGAAATTGCAAGAGGACCTTGAGAAATTGGGAGCCTGGGCATTCAAATGACAGATGAAAGTTAATGTGGACTCAGGAAAGAACAACCTAAAATACAGCTACATGATTCACGGTTCCACATTAGGAGCTACCACCCAGGAAAATAATCTGGGTGTCATCATGGTAATATGCTGAAATCCTTAGCAGCTCAGGGATTATAACAAAAGGCATGGAGAATAAAACAAAGTGTATTATAATGCCTCTATATCACTCCACAGTGTGCCCGCAGCTTGAATATTGTGAGTTCTGGTCACTGCATCTCAAAAAAGATATAGAGGAATTAGAGAAGGTACAGAGAAGGGCAACCAAAATGATAAAAGGGATGGAAGGATGCCCCTTTGAGGAAAGGCTTAAAAAGTTAGGGCAGTTCAGCTTGGTGAAAAGACTGCTGAGGGGAGATATGATGGAGGTCTATAAGATGAGTGGACTGGAACAAGTAAACTTGAATGGGTTGTTTTATTCTTTTAGAAAATATAAAGACTAAGGGGTATGTTTACTAAACCACGCACACGTGCACGGCGCACATTAGCGCACGGCAATGATGCACTTAAGTGCTCTTAAGTGCCCCGCACGCGTGCACGTCACAATAACGGGTCCGCGCACGTGTGCGGTGCGCTGATGTGCGATAGAGGCGGGGAAAGGCATACAGAGGGCGGAGGAAGGCTCCCGAGGGGCGGGGGGACAGGGTCAATGGGTGGAGAGTGGGAGGGGAAAGGCTCCCCGCACAGGAGCGGGGCTGAATTTCAGACAAAAAATACCGCGAATGAAACACTCGCGTTAGAGGTGATTTAAAGGGAAGAGAAACCATTTACGTCAGCACTGTACACCAAAACCGGGGAAACCTGAAAAACGTGAGCAGTGTGATATATGTGCACAGAACAAAATAGCAAATAAACATAAAAAATGAGCACAACAAATATGTTAAAAATTACAAATCAGCTGGGCAATAGTGATAGCAATGGGCAACAATAAAAAACACACCCAGGAAAGCTAAAAAAAAAAGAAATGATTTTTGGAAGGGTCTACGCTCCGTAGACCCTTTCAAAAACTCATTTCAGTGTATTGGAGCTTTCCTGGGAGTGTTTTGTTTTGTTGCCCATTGCTATCACTATTGCCCAGCTTGGTTATGGGTGTTTGCCCCTTTTTTCGAGGTGTTTTATGAGGTGTATATGCCCGTTTGTCTCCATACAAGGTAAATGAGCCCACAGTAAAATTGTGCAGAGCAGGGTTTCTGACTCGTCTGGCCAGGTTTCCTATCTCCAGGGACTGCACTGTCTCTGTGGCCACAGTGTGGTGCAGCAGACACAGCCAGTGCCTGTAGGACCACAGGTTCAAATCCCAGCTGGGGCTCCTGCCAACCCAGTCCCCATAGTTTTACCCACCACTAAACAGCGATAGTAAAGACACTCCTTTATTGCAGAGAACATAAGCATGGTTCAAGCAACCATATTTTTATTTATTATTTTATTTATTACAATTTCTTATATACCGCACTATTGTCAGCGCGGTATATATATTTTACCCTACACCGCACACAAACCATAACAATGGGCATTACCTACAGCCGAGTACCCCAAATGCAGTCCTGGAGTGCCACAACTCAATCAGGTCATAAGCTTTTTCCCAGATAAGGACATGTCTGCATGTTGGCGGAAGGGTACAGGTGGTGGAGGGGGCAGTGACTGCAAGCCACAGCAGACAGTGGCCTAGGCCTGTGCAGGCTGGCACCGTCCACCGCAACAGACAGGCTCTGTCGGATGTACCATCATGGACTCCCCAGGGACTGCAGCATATGTGTGGCAACACAGTGGTGCAGTGAACACAGACAGTATGTGTAAGAACAGAAGGTCACAGGTTCAAAGGCCAGCTGGGGCTCCTGCCAATCCTGTCCACATATTTTTCCCACAACTAAACCGTGATAGTAAGGACAAACCTTTAATGCTGAGACCATACGCATGGTTAATCCGCCTATATTTTACCACACCAAACACAGACACCATAAACAGCCACATTACCTAGAGCAGAGTCTCCCAAATGCAGTCCTGGAGGGCCCCACACCATTCAGGTTCCATGCTGCGTCTAAGATGCCTGTGCTGCATATCTATGCACCACCCCCATGGTATGCAGATATAGCTCATGCATATTTATGAGGGACAGCATGAAAACACGAACAGTGTCTGGAACACCAGGACTGGAGTTGGGAAACTCTGCCGTAAAGCAGCAGCCAAAAGGGCCAGACACACCCACACACACACCCACAGGCCCCATTGGCCAATGCCTCCTGGAGAGGCAGGACATTGGGCCCTGCCTGCATCTCCCAATACTAGCACTTGAATACCTTAGCAATGCCACCCTACACCTGGGTATGCGGTACACACCTATCAAACGTTTCCTATAATAACAGGCAGATAGCAAGTCCTACGTTAAGCACAGTTTGCTCATTGAGCTCCACCATACAAATCATTCTGATGTCTGGGGTGTGTGCCGCAGGTCTGGTCTCTGACAGTGTTTACCCCCCTGGGGAGTGACCCCCAACAGTATTGCGTACCATATCCATGCCTGTACTGTGCCCAGGACTGGTGTGGTGGGTATGGCTGCTAAACCCCTCTATAGTGGCACAATGTTGGCATAGGTGTGGGGGTGGCTGTCTGTCTATCCAGTGTGTGGTGGCTGCAAACATCTTCCACAGCCCACACTGCCAGCACTGTTGCCAGTATTATGCTGCCAATGTGCATAATGAGGAGCAAGGTACCATGGGTATAGGCAAGACAGGGTGGCCTGGCTAGGGTGCATCTGCACAGGGCATAGGGTACTGACTGGGACATTTTCCTGCCCGGCCACCACCTACACAGACAGGGTGACCTCAGTATGTCCCGCTGAGAGATCACTCTCACCCTGACTGTGCAGTGACCACAGCATGGCTAGGCACCCCCATAGTGCTATATAGTATTTCTCTCATCTGATAGGTTACCTTATGGGGCTCAGTCACTGAGTTATTTGCTTGCTGTGTATGCTGACATCCCAGTTCTGGGTGCATGCACCTCCACTGGGAACATGCACTATGGCCTAACTAGCAGGCTGTTTGTAGCTGGTGTGTGTCTTGATGGAGTGGGGTGCAGTGGCTGATGACCTGCTGCAGGAGAATATCAGATAGTGTTGGGGGTGCAGCTTACCATATGCAGGACTAATATCTGTCTGCTATTGTGTTATGGATATGTGTAGAGCTGCATTGACTGCCCTGTGGGGTGTATGTCCCTCAGCAGGACTGGGGTTGATGGTCCCTTCTACTGCCACCTTTGCAGGGTGGTAGAGGGTGAATGTATTGATGGGGGGCCCTGTTTGCTGCCCTCGGCCCAGGGGGGGGGGGGGGTGGTGGTGGTGGTGGTGGTGCATGGGCCACCTGGGGGCTACACCTGCCTGACACAGACAGAGATATCCAAGGTGTTTGTGCAGAAACTACATATCTGAAACATTAACACTGCTTTGGACCTCTGGCATGGCCTCTTTCAGCCATGGAAGGTGTTGTGGACCTGGTCCTGGCCGCCTCATCGCACACTCAGGGTGAGCACAGTACCCGCACAATGTGACGGTGTGTAGCTACTCTGTGCTAGTAAAACACACGGTCAGTACCCCCTACCAGGCCGAGGTGCTATGGGGGTGCACATGGTCACATCCCCCTACTAGGCCGAGGTGCTGTGGGGGTGCATTCTCCATCTTGTGTTCATCTGCGGACAGCTGATTTGCATGTGCAGTGCATCTTGGGTACGGGTGGCCTAACCCTATCCTGGTGGCTGCAGCAGACTGTCTGTGTGGTGACGTGCAGGCTCTCTGTAGCCAGGCAGGGGCTTGCTAGTAGCTGTAGAGCTGTAGCCCAATGGTTGTGTCACTGCCTGTGAAGCCAGAGGTCATGGGTTCAAACCCACAGTGGGATTATTTGATTGGGTTGGCCAAAGCATTATCTTTGTTTTAATGTACATTTATGATGCCAGCAAAAACAACCCCAGCGTACTGTACCCATATGTTGCCTCTGAGGGCGCTTTATAGGGCGCCCTATAGGGCACCTTATGGTTCCCGTCCATATAAGGTGCACTATACATTATCCTGTGACGCAACTTATAGGGTGCCCTATAGGGGACATTTTAGGGTGCCGTGGCGGACAGTGCACTTTAAAATGTGCCTTATAGGACGCCTTATGTTGACACGCTTTGAGAGTGCGTTTCCTATTAATGTTAATTAAAATAAAAATGAAATGCCTCCTAAAGCAATCTTCCCCATAATGCACATTGCCTCAGCCAGCCTTGTTCATTGAGCACTGTGGGGATCAAACCCCTGATCCTTGCACCATTGGTCAGTGTTCTAACCATTGTGCTGTGGCTCTGCTCTTTTGTTTGCCCATCAGCGCGCCGCCTTATGCAGCCCAGTATTAGAATGCCTCCAAAACATTAGCGCGCTGCCTTATGCCGCCCATTATTTCACTGCCTCATAAATTAATGCCTCTGCCAGCTGTCTTTATTGGGCTCTGTGGGGGATCGAACCCCTGCTTCTTGCACCATTGGTACGTGCCTTAACCATTGTGCTGTGGCTCTGTTCTTCTGCTTGCCCATCAGCGTGCCACATATGCCTCCCGCGCATCTGTCAATCACGGATTTCCTTCTTCAGCGCGAAACGCCCACTCCTTATATGGCACCCGCACTCTACCGCGGCCCGCACTTTACCGGGGTTTTAGTAAACATACCCCTAAGAGACCTGAAATGAAGCTTCAAAGTAGAGAGGCAGGCATCACTAGCCACCTTACCGGGCAGCCTAGATGGACCATACTGGTCTTTATCTGCCATCATTTACTATGTTATTATGTTGCTATGTTAAATTTAAGACTAATTGGAGAAAATATTTTTCACTCAACACGTAATTAAGCCCTGGAATTCATTACTAGAAGACGCAATAAAAGCTGTTAGTGTAGCTGGGTTTAAAATTGGTTTGGACAAGTTCCTGAAGGAAAAGTTCATAAATCGTTATTAAAGTGGACTGGAGGAATCTATTGCTTATCTCTGGGATAAGCAGCATGGAATTTGCCTACCTTTTGGGATCTTGTCAGGTATCTGTGACCTGGATTGGCCACTGTTGAAAGCAGGATATTGGGCTTGGTGGACCATTGGTCTCATCCAGTGTGGCAGATCTTATGCTCTTACTGTATGTGGGATGTATCTACTCTATTCTGTGATAGAGCAGTATGTGTGTCTGTAGTACCCGTGTTGTACTGGGGCATGGTGTTCTTGTGTGTGTGTAGTGGGCAGTATGTGTATGCATATGTGTGTAGTGATAGCAGAACAGCTGGCACACACACTTACAGATGTGTATCCACCTGCACAATTTTATAAGATCATCTTCCATGTGTAAAATTAGATCCCTGACGGAAAACTTTTTAAAAACAGCCTGTCAAGGCTGCACTTTGTTCAGATTTTCAAAGGGAAATTCTGAATGTACTTTTGTTTTGAAAACAGCCACAGATGTTTGCATCTGATAATTCTGCGGCTCTTTTTCCCATAGGAAATAATGCACTTAGATTTGAAAATACAATCTAGGGGTGTTATTCCCTCTCCAAAGAACTGCACTCTTGGAACACTCCTCCTACTGAGTTTTCAGCCAGGTTTAGGTTGGGCCATCTTTAGGTAGTCTTTTTTACCTGGGTGTTTGTGTGTATGTGTGTGTTGTGGGCATGGCCGGCCCTAGAGTTGCTTCATGGTTTTGGCACCTTAGACAGACCTTAAGCTTTACACTGCCCCCCCACCCCTCCGGTTCGGCTGTCAAACTCTATTGTTTAACTTTGAATGCTCTGCTCTTTGCCACCCCCTAGACATTGCCACCCTAGGCAACTGCCTAGTTTGTCTAGTGGTCAGGCTGACCTTGGTGATGGGGCAGCATATGCATGTGTGTGTGTGATGTACCAGTTCTGTGGTGTGACAGTGATTGTGTGTGTGTATGTGTGTGGTGTACCTGGGTTATGGCTTCAGAAAAGTTGATTTCCCCGTTCTATCTCATGTAGAGTCTTTGATGAAATATCGGTCAGACACCTATTGTTTTAGATAGTTCAGGAGTCCTAGAAATACCTTAAAAGATGCCTCCATAACACTTTCTGGACAGTGCTTAATAATGGTTGATGTCGTACCCCAGTATTGACTGCATATATGTCACATAAGGCCATTGTCATCACCAGAACAAGCTACACAGAAAACGCCTTGGAACCTGGGCCTAGGTCGTGCATGCTTACCTATAACAGCCCCCTTTACCTTCAGGTCGAGCCCTCAGATACTCAGCGGCTGCAAGGACTTGAAGCATGGTCATGAGGTGTTCCCTGTGTATGTAGTGTAGACAGTGGTCACTAGGAGATAGAAGGAAGCGGGTGAAGAGCCAGCATCCTGGAAGTGTGAGGACAGGCCCTGCAGAGAGGTCTTACAAACCAAGAACTAAACTAAGCAGCAGGCAGAAGAAGCAGGTGCAGGTCAGGGCAGGCAGAACAGATTCATAAGCAGAAGACAAGCAGAGCTGCTGGATCAGTAACACACTCACAGGCTTGTACATGAGACCTGACCAAGAATGAGATAGAAAAGGAATTCTTGGCTATAAGTAGGTATAGGGAGCCAATCAGAGAGGATGCATTTTTTGAGAACCATTAAACATAGAAACATGACAGAAAAAGACCATATGGCCTATCCAGTCTGCCCTTCCATACCTACTACTATAATCCCTTTTTTTCCTTTAGAGATCCTCTGTGTTTGTCCCAAGCTTTCTTGACTTCAGATACTGTCCTCGTCTCTACTACCTCCACTGGGAGACTATCCCACGCATCTACCACTCTTTCTGTAAAGAAATATTTCTGCATATTACTCCTGAGTCTGTCCCCTTTCACTTTCATCCTATGCCCCCTCCTCGTTGCAGAGCTTTCTGTCAATTGAAAGAGACTGTTCTCCTGTGCATTTATGCCATGGAGGTATTTAAATTTCTGTATCACATCGCCTCTCTCCTGCCTTTCCTCCAAAGTATACATATTTAGATTTTTAAGTCTGTCCCCTGACCATTTTGGTATCTACCTTCTGCACAGACTCTATCCTCTTTATATCATTTTGATGCTGTGTTCTCCAGAATTGCACACAATACTCCAAATGAGGTCACACCAAAGACTTCTACAGAGGCACTATCACCTCCTTCTTCCTGCTAGCCATTCCTCTCCCTGTGCACCCAAGCATTCTTCTGGCTTTTGCTGTTGCCTTTTCTATCTGTTTAGCCACCTTAAGATCCTCAGAAACCATCACCGCCAGGTCCCGCTCTTCTTTTCTCGACAGAAGTACTTCACCCCCTATAATGTACTGCTCCCTTGGATTTTTGTAGCCCAAATACATGATTCTGCATTTTTTAGCATTAAATCTCAGCTGCCAAATTCTTAACCATTCTTCAAGCTTACCGAGATCCCTCCTCATGTTATCTGCTCCTTCCTGGATGTCTACTCTATTGCAGATTTTGGTATCATCTACAAAGAGGCAAATCTTACTCGTCAGCTCTTCAGCAATATCACTAATAAAAATGTTAAAAAGAATCGGACCAAGGACAAATTCCTGCGGCACACCACTGGTTACATCCTTCTCCTCAGAGTAAGCTTCATTTACCTGTACCTTTGTTGCCTCCCAATCAACCAGTTTCTAACCCAGCCAATCATTTTAGGGTCTATTCCTAGAATTCTCGATTTATTTATAAGTCATCTGTGTGGAACGGTGTCATAGAAACATAGAAATATGGCGACAGAAAAAGACCACATGGCCTATCTAGTCTGTCCTTCCATATCAGCAACTACAACAGTCCCCTTTTTTCCTTTAGAGATCCTCTGTGTTTTCGCATACTTTTTTGAATTCAGATACTGTCCTCATCTCTAACACCTCCACTGAGAGACTATTCCATGGATCCACCACTCTTTTCGTAAAGAAATATCTCCGCATATCACTCCTGAATCTATTCCCCTTCACCCTCATCCCAGGTCCCCTCATAGCAGAACTTGCTTTCAATCGAAAGAGGCTCTCCCCCTGTACATTTATGCCATGGAGGTATTTAAACATCTCAATCATATCACCTCTATCCCGCCTTTCCTCTAAGGTGTACATATTAAGATCCTTAAGTCTGTCCTCATATGCTTTATAATGAAGACCACTAACCATTTTAGTAGTCACCCTCTGCACCGACTCCATCCTGTTCACATCCTTTTGAAGGTGCGGTCTCCAGAATTGCACACAACACTCCAAATGAGGTCACACCAAAGACTTATACAGAGACACTATCACCTCCTTTTTTCTGCTAACCATTTCTCTCCATATGCACCCAAGCATCCTTCTAGCTTTTGCCGTCGCCTTTTCTACCTGTTTAGCTACTTTAAGATCATCAGACACAACCACCCCTAGGTCCCGCTGTTCTTTAGAGGACAAAAGTACTTCACCCCCTATACTATATTGCTCCCTTGGATTGCTGCAGCCCAAATGCATGACCTCCATTTACCTGTACCCTTTGTTGCCTCCCACTCAACCAATTTCTAACCCAAGCAGTAACTTTAGGGTCCATCCCTGGGTGCTCAGTTTGTTTATAAGTCGCCTGTGAGGAACCGTGTCAAAGGCTTTACTGAAATCTAAATGCACCACATCTAGGGCTCTCCCTTGGTCCAACTCCCTGGTCACCCAGTCAAAGAAATCTATCAGATTTGTCTGACAAGACCTGCCTCTGGTGAATCCATGCTGCCTCGGATCCTGTAATCCGCTGGACTCCAGAAACCTTACTATTTTCTCTTTCAGCAGCGTTTCCAATAATTTACTCACCGCCGAAGTTAAAGTAACTGGCCTGTAGTTTTCAGCCACATCCTTACTTCCGCTTTTGTGTAAAGGCACCACATGAGCCTCTCTCCAGTCCTTTGGCACCACTCTCGACTCCAACGAGGCATTGAAAAGGTCAGTCAGTGGAGCTGCTAGAACGTCTCCAAGTTCCCTCAGTATTCTAGGGTGTATCCCATCCAGTTCCATCGCTTTGTCTACTTTAAGTTGAGCTAGTTTCTCATGAACACAGTCTTCTGAAAATTGTTGTCCCTCGTTTCTGTTCCTGTTTGTGGGTGTTTTCTGAGGTCCTGGTCCTGGTTCTTCATCTGTGAACACAGAACAGAAATATTTATTAAGCAATTCCGCTTTATCCTCATCAGCTTCTACATATTCCTCCGCTTCACCCTTGAGTCTGACAATACCACTTTTGCCCTTCTTCTTCTCACTAACATATCTGAAAAATGTCTTATCCCCCCCCCCCCCCATTTAATTGCATTGGCTATTTCCTCCTCTTTTTGAATCTTTGCTTTCCTGACTACTTTGCTAGCTTCTCTAAGTTTTTCCAAATATAGATGCCTGTCTTCCTCTCTCTGTGATCTCTTGTATTTAATGAAGGCCTCGCTGTTTTTCTTCACCTTTTCAGCTACTTCTTTCAAAAGCCATAGCAGTTTCCTTTTCCTTTAACCTTTATTTATCATTTTAACAAAAAGGTTGGTTGCCCCTAAAATATTCCCTTTCAGTTTTGCCCACTGTTTTTCTACATCCCCCAGCTGTTCCCATCCCGCTAACTACTCCCTGAGGTATTGGCCCATCTTGGCAAAGTTAGTCTTCTTAAAGTCCAAGACCCTCACCTTTGAATGGATTCTAACAGCCCTAGTCCTAATACTTGACCACACCATCTAGTGATCACTAGATGCAAAATGATCTCCCACTATAACATCAGAAACTCTTTCACCATTGGTAAACACCAAGTCCAGCATGGCCCCTTCACGTGTGGGGTCTGTTACCAATTGCCTGAATAGTTCTCCCTGTAGAGAATCCAGGATCTCTTTACTTCTAGATAATACTGCTTCAGGAATGTGCCAATCAACATCTGGCATATTGAAATCCCCTATCAGTAGCACTTCTCCTTTCCTAGCAATGCTGCGTATGTCTTCAATTAACTCTCTGTCCACCTCTTCCTCTTGTGAGGGAGGTGTGTATATCATGCCAATGCAAATAGATTTCTCTTTCCCTCTTTCTAGTTTAACCCACAATACCTCCTCTCTCCGTTTTAAGCTGTGTAATTCCAAAGCTTTAATAGTAATTTTTACATATAGTGCCACTCTTCCTCCCCTTCTTCCTACCCTGTCCTTTCTGAATAAAGTATAGCCAGGTATAGTTACATCCCAGTCATGGTTTTCTGTGAACCATGTTTCTGTAACTGCCACTAAATCCAAGTCGGCCACTCCCTCCAAAGTTTCAACATCAGGGATCTTATTTCCCATACTATGGGCATTTATACAACTGCTTTCTATATGTTACCCCTTTTACCCATTTCCATAAAGGTATTTAATGTATCGTTTACCTGGAGGCTTTCACTTACCTGGGGGCTTTCTTCAACCATTCCCAACGAATCTAGTTTAAAGCCCTCTTCAGTAGATTAGCCAGTCTACTACTGAAGACGCGTCAACCTTTCTTGGACAGATGGATGCCATCTCTGCTCTGCAACCCTTGGAACAGTATCCCATGGTCCAGGAAACCAAAACGTTCTCGATGACACCATCCACGCAGCCATGCATTCATCTCCAGGAAGCGAGCCTCTCTGCCTTGGCCTTTACCCTCAACAGGAAGGATTGAAGAGAACACCACCTGTGCACCTAACTGCTTCACCCTCTGTCCCAGAGCCATGAAGTCACTTTTGATATGCTCAGAGGGATACCTGGCAGTATCATTTGTTCCGACATCGATTAGCAACATTGGGTAATAGTCAGAGAGCTTGATGAGTCTCGGCAAACTCTCCGTAACATTTTTGATTTTGGCTCTAGGCAGACAGCATACTTCTCTGGACATCAAGTCTGGTTGGCAGATGGACGCCTCAGTACCCCTCAGAAGAGAGCCACCAACCACCACTACCCTTCGCTTCCTTGTGGTCACTGATTCTGCAACTTTGGTGTACTTCAGCTCTGGTTCTTCCCTTTCCAGGGATGCTTTCACCTCCTTCTCTTCCAGGGCTGCATAATGGTTCTTCAATTCAAGGGCTGTAGAAGTTGGATTGGTGATTCTGCAGGCCCTGGTGACTTGTGTCCAACCTTCGTCATTCTGTAGGCACCCATCTTCTCCTCTGCTGGAGAGTGTGATTGCTGAAAGAAGCATCTCATCAATGCACTTCTCACTGTTTTGAATGCTGCTCAGCCTCAACACCTCCTCTCTGAGTTCCTCCACTTGTTTCCTCAGAGCTTCAGCATGCAGGTACCCTGCACATGGAACCGATCCTTCAACTGGCATTGGGCCCTCTGTCTGGACAGAGGCAGAAGCTGTAATGGGGGCAACAGCTTTAGCGATACGATTTTTCCCAGCCATTGTTCTGTTCGTGGAGCTTAGGTATCTGTTAAAGCAAAAGAGAGAGACCTACCAAAGTACCAGCCATTTTCCCAGCTGTCCTTTCAAAGAAAAAGCAGTTAAATCTCTTTAATTACATTCAAAATGTGCTGTTCCAAGTCCTTGTGTTTTGTTAAATGGGGAGGTGCCCTATAAAGCAAGACTGCTCACTAGGGGTGGGTGGGAGTTGGGGGGGGGGGTAGGGAGGGAACTAACACCTGATTAGGTGTCAGCAGCTCCCAAGAGCTGAGAAAGTTACCAAAGCAGAGTTTTAAACCTACCCACTAAAGAAAATAGTTCTACTAAAGCACCAAAAAGAATGTAACTTTGGAGGTCTGCTATTTCCTGGTTGCTCTTTGACTGGACGCTCCTGGATGGTTGTTGGCTGCAGAGGCTGTGCTGATTGGTTCCTGCTCTGCTCCCGGGGCTTTAAAAACCACTGCCCCACCACGGGACTCTGAGGTCTGCTATTTCCTGTTTGCTCTTTGACTGGACGCTCCTGGATGGTTGTTGGCTGCAGAGGCTGTGCTGATTGGTTCCTGCTCTGCTCCCGGGGCTTTAAAAACCACTGCCCCACCGCGGGACGCTGAGGTCTGCTATTTCCTGGTTGCTCTTTGACTGGACGCTCCTGGATGGTTGTTGGCTGCAGAGGCTGTGCTGATTGGTTCCTGCTCTGCGCCCGGGGCTTTAAAAACCACTGCCCCACCGCGGGACGCTGAGGTCTGCTATTTCCTGGTTGCTCTTTGACTGGACGCTCCTGGATGGTTGTTGGCTGCAGAGGCTGTGCTGATTGGTTCCTGCTCTGCTCCCGGGGCTTTAAAAACCACTGCCCCACCGCGGGACGCTGAGGTCTGCTATTTCCTGGTTGCTCTTTGACTGGACGCTCCTGGATGGTTGTTGGCTGCAGAGGCTGTGCTGATTGGTTCCTGCTCTGCTCCCGGGGCTTTAAAAACCACTGCCCCACCACGGGACGCGGTTGCGGGCGTCCCTGTGGGGGCGTGCCCGAAGGGGCGTGCCCAAAGGGGCAGGACACGCCCCTTTGGCACCCCTTCGGCGTACGTCGGCGTGAGAAGGTGCTCCCCTTGTTATGGGTAAGAGGAAGAAGAAATATCTGCCGGCTGCCCAAATGAAGGCAGTAAAGACCACTGGCCCAATGGATGCTCATGTACGGGTGCAAGAAGTGTCTGTATCCGCACCTGCGCTGTTATCGACGGCCGGCTCGATGAATATATCAACTGTGAGTTCTGTTTCTTCTACTCCTTCTCTATGTGAATCGGGTTTAACTCCTCCCATCGATGAACTTAAATGCTTATCTCGACCGGCGTCTCAGGGTGAGTCCCTGGCGCACGCTGATCAAGAACTGGCCTTACTGCCATCCTCTTTTCTCCGTGTTGATTCTGATTTAAAGTTGCCTCCTCCTATGCCTGCTGCTTTAACTTTTCCCTTGAGACCGGAAGCTGGTTCACCGCCTTTGGAAGTTTCCCTAAAGGATATCTGGTTGATAGTTTCTCGTATGGACTCAGCTTTGAGTATTTCCCTGCAGAAGATTTCTGAATTTTCTAAAGGGACGGTATCCAAGTTATCAGATCATGAGGATCGGATGTTGTCTCTGGAAAGACGGGTAGAGGCTCATGACTCATTGTCCATATCGCAAAAATCTTCCTTTGAACAGCTTGCTATAGATGCTGCATTGTTACATCGGCAGGATGAATTTTTGGAAAATGTTATAAGATCGCACAATTTGCGGCTGTTAAACATTCCAAAGACTCATTTTTTGTCTCAGTTGATCTTACTGCGTAAATATTTTAAAGAGATTTTGCAGTTTACTGATTCTGAATCGATTTTAATTTCCAAGCTTTACTATGTACCCCAGGATAAGATTGATAGAGGTGACCGGGGAGGTGAGGCAGGTGAGGCACCCACTCAGTTGGGGCAACTTGTCTCATCCCCGCTGGACATCTCAGAATTTATTGAATCTGATGACGATATTATACCCTCAAGGGCTTCTCTTTTGGTAAGGTTTGTCTCAGAATTAGATAAAGACAGAGTCCTGCGAGCATATTTTTAAAAAAAGGATGAAAAATTTTGTGGATATTGTGGCAAGGAGAGAGTAGTGCCACCTAGAAAAGCAGGAAACATTGAAGGTTTTACCTTGGCTGGGGGGATGGGCACATTGGAAAACACTTGTCAGAGAAAACCCAGGGTTAGAAGTTCACAGCAGAAAAACCCCAGGGTTGATAGTCAGTGGGCCAAAACTAGTGTTGAGTCATTCCCACGTTACACACCAGATAGGAATCAGAGAAGCAGGTACTCGGGGGAGGAGCCTGCAAGGAAGTTCCCTTGTCACGTAGCTGCTTGTAAAGAAGGGCAGACAGAAACGGAAGGGGGGAGAGAGAGAGAGAGGAGAGCAGAGGAAGAGAACCACCTGTCTTACCAGCACGAGGATTCTGAACCTGACTGGAACAAGGCTCCCAGGCTCTATGCTGAGAGGAAGGGAAGACCTGAAGCCAGATTCGCTCCCCAGGAGAAAGGGAAATACTGCTGCTCTCCAGGAAGAAATACTCACAGGCCAGGCAGCTGCTGTTGCGAGGCCCAGAGATACACTGCTAGTGCAGTGAAACCACAATGCAGGTTAGTGGGCAAGCTAAACCCTGTATTTGAAAGAAGCTTAAAGAAGCCACAAGAAGGCAGAACTTTTACCCAGGCAAAACCCTTGCTGGAACCTAGATGCAGGCATAGCTCTGCTAGGGAAGCTTCCAAAGCAAGAACTTTTTATAGAGCCCGAAGGAGGTCTGACCTGTCCTCTGATTACAGCTCAGAAGAGGGTTTTATTGATAGAAGGCCTGTATGTAAAACTGTGCAAGTTAAGCATCAAACCAGGAGAAAGCCTAGGCCCAAAACTGAACACAGGGATAGTTCTTCAGATGAGGAGGAGATTACCTGTAGACATTTACATGAAAGGAAAGGAACTTTTAAACCACGGCTTTTGAAACCCCATGAGCTTTTACTTAAAGGGGAGAAACCTGTTAGGTGGCCAAGACTGAAGAAACTGTTAATGTATGGGACTAATACCATTCCAGTTAAGAGTCCAGAACCGCTACCTGAGAGTCCTCCAGAGAGCATGGAAATTGACTCTTTCAAAGGGGATTCAGATCCTTCAGTCACTGACATGGAATGTGATTGTTGCACTGTTTGTGAATAACTGTTAAGAGGGAAAATACCTTTTGTAAGAGCTAAGAAGAAAAGCTTGTTTAAAAGACTTTATTTTTGACCTGGCAAAGTTTGCATATATTTTTCTTTGGGAGGAGTATCCCTACTTTTGTTTTCCTGTGGACATTACCTGTTGTGAGTCTCTGAGAACCCAAATAAAAATCTGTGATCTTTAACCAACGGCTCAACTACAAATTCTTATACAACCTCAAGGTTAAGGTGCAGCGCCTCCTGCTGGTCAAGCTATTTGGCACAGGGGCGGGGCTCACAGTGGCGTAGTATTTAGGATTTCGCGGTTCCAGAGGTCCGGCAGCCAAGTCCAACAGGAACAGAAGGGTTGACCGGAAATCCAAGGACGCATCCAACGTATCCAGAGGAGCAGACGCATTGCAGACCTGACGGAGAGCTTATCTGGTGGCAGAGCTAAGACCTGCACCGATATCAGGTAACCCGTGACTAAGAGGGTTAGGCCTGGATCCAAGTGCAGAAGGGTGGTCACCATAAGCTATAGTGGGCACTTTTGAGAAAAAAAAAAAAAAAAAAAGGTACCGCACTCGGTCGTTTGTTTTTGTGTTTTTCTTTCAGCTCCAGTGCAAGGATGGAGATCTCCGATTTCCCGACATGGGTAGCAAACCAGTTTGCCCAGCAACAGGGGTACTGGCAGATTCCCCTTACAAAGGAATCGCGCCAGAAGACAGCTTTTAGTTCACCTATCGGGCTCTTCCAGTTTCGGAGGATGCCCTTCGGACTCCATGGGGCCGCTGCCACATGTCAGCGCTTGGTTGACATGGTACTACGACCTCACCATCATTATGCTAGGGCCTATATGGACGACATAGTCATCCACAGTGTGGGCTGGGACGACCATTTAAAACGAGTTGGTGCTGTATTGACAGCATTAAGGCAAGCTGGTCTTACGCTGAACCCCGCAAAATGTATGTTTGGAGCCTCGGAGGTTAAGTATTTGGGCCACCTGGTGGGTCAGGGCAAGGTAAAACCCCTCTTGGATAAAGTAGAGGCCGTAAAAAAATTCCCGACACCAGAGTCCAAGAAGCAACTCCGAAGTTTTTTAGGCCTAGTGGGTTACTACAGACGGTTTGTTCCGCATTTCGCGACGAGGGCTACAGCCCTCACGGAGATGCTAAAAAAAAATGCTCCCACAGTGCTGGAATGGAACTCTGAGGCTGAGAGCGCCTTTAGGGAACTAAAAGGGAAACTGTGGGCGGGCCCCGGTGTTATGTGGGGTGGATTTTAGCAAAGGCTTTATTATCCAAACCGATGCCTCTGAAACGGGGCTGGGAGCCGTTATGTCCCAAATGTTCGAGGGCTCTGAACATCCCGTTATGTTTTTAAGTCGGAAGCTCACCCCTCCTGAAAAGAAGTATTCAACCATTGAGCGAGAATGCTTGGCAATACGGTGGGCCGTGAACGCCCTACGGTTTTATTTGACAGGGAGGAAGTTTTTATTGGTGACCGATCACGCCCCACTTAAATGGCTGCACAAAATGAAAGATAATAACGCACGCCTTACTCGCTGGTACATGGCACTACAAGAGTTCGATTTTCAGGTTGAACATCGACCAGGGAAGCTCCACACAAATGCAGATGCCTTGTCCCGTATTACCAGCTGTGCGCGAAGTGTCTCGCCAGCCGGCAATAGTCTAAGGGGGGGGATATGTGGCAAGGAGAGAGTAGTGCCACCTAGAAAAGCAGGAAACATTGAAGGTTTTACCTTGGCTGGGGGGATGGGCACATTGGAAAACACTTGTCAGAGAAAACCCAGGGTTAGAAGTTCACAGCAGAAAAACCCCAGGGTTGATAGTCAGTGGGCCAAAACTAGTGTTGAGTCATTCCCACGTTACACACCAGATAGGAATCAGAGAAGCAGGTACTCGGGGGAGGAGCCTGCAAGGAAGTTCCCTTGTCACGTAGCTGCTTGTAAAGAAGGGCAGACAGAAACGGAAGGGGGGAGAGAGAGAGAGAGGAGAGCAGAGGAAGAGAACCACCTGTCTTACCAGCACGAGGATTCTGAACCTGACTGGAACAAGGCTCCCAGGCTCTATGCTGAGAGGAAGGGAAGACCTGAAGCCAGATTCGCTCCCCAGGAGAAAGGGAAATACTGCTGCTCTCCAGGAAGAAATACTCACAGGCCAGGCAGCTGCTGTTGCGAGGCCCAGAGATACACTGCTAGTGCAGTGAAACCACAATGCAGGTTAGTGGGCAAGCTAAACCCTGTATTTGAAAGAAGCTTAAAGAAGCCACAAGAAGGCAGAACTTTTACCCAGGCAAAACCCTTGCTGGAACCTAGATGCAGGCATAGCTCTGCTAGGGAAGCTTCCAAAGCAAGAACTTTTTATAGAGCCCGAAGGAGGTCTGACCTGTCCTCTGATTACAGCTCAGAAGAGGGTTTTATTGATAGAAGGCCTGTATGTAAAACTGTGCAAGTTAAGCATCAAACCAGGAGAAAGCCTAGGCCCAAAACTGAACACAGGGATAGTTCTTCAGATGAGGAGGAGATTACCTGTAGACATTTACATGAAAGGAAAGGAACTTTTAAACCACGGCTTTTGAAACCCCATGAGCTTTTACTTAAAGGGGAGAAACCTGTTAGGTGGCCAAGACTGAAGAAACTGTTAATGTATGGGACTAATACCATTCCAGTTAAGAGTCCAGAACCGCTACCTGAGAGTCCTCCAGAGAGCATGGAAATTGACTCTTTCAAAGGGGATTCAGATCCTTCAGTCACTGACATGGAATGTGATTGTTGCACTGTTTGTGAATAACTGTTAAGAGGGAAAATACCTTTTGTAAGAGCTAAGAAGAAAAGCTTGTTTAAAAGACTTTATTTTTGACCTGGCAAAGTTTGCATATATTTTTCTTTGGGAGGAGTATCCCTACTTTTGTTTTCCTGTGGACATTACCTGTTGTGAGTCTCTGAGAACCCAAATAAAAATCTGTGATCTTTAACCAACGGCTCAACTACAAATTCTTATACAACCTCAAGGTTAAGGTGCAGCGCCTCCTGCTGGTCAAGCTATTTGGCACAGGGGCGGGGCTCACAATATATAATTCAAATGTTTCCGGATGTTTCTAGGGACACCCAAAGGAGACGTAAGCTCTTTTTAGAGCATCGCCCTTGGGTTTTGGCCCTCGGTGCCTTGTTCTATTTAAAGTTCCCATGTAAATGCCACATTGTTTATCAAGGGAAGAGATATATATTTCTTAAGGTAGATGAATTAGTGGCTTTTCTTGACAGTAAGACCTAATTTACTTTTTCTTTATTGTTTAAAGTTTCTTAGTTCACTGATAAGTTAAAAGGAGTTTTGGGTTTTTTTGAGACCATTCAGGGTGTATTTTGTTCCTATTTATATTTAATATGTGCAAGTACCTCCGTGATGTGGACTAGTGCATTGTATTTTATTTTATTTTTCTTTTTTTTTTTTTCTTTTTGGTATTATTTTCTTAAGTTGTAGGTTACTACGGCTTGTATTGTAATTTCTTTGGATATATGGAAAATTTCATAAATAAATAATTTAAAAAAAAAAGAATGTAACTTTGTTTTAAAAATATACCAAAACCCTTTTAAGAGCTCCCAGTCAGAGAGCTAGTAATTTAAAAAAAATAAACCCTCAAAGTCTTACCTCTGTTTGAACTGTATAGCCCCTGTTAGGAATGTCTCGTGCAGGGCTCTGAAGCCTTTTATACAGGCCTCAGCTGCTCTCAGTTCATTCACAGGCTAACAGGCCCACTAACTCCTGATTAGGTGTCAGCAGCTCCCAAGCGCTGAGAAAGTTACCAAAGCAGAGTTTTAAACCTACCCCACTAAAGAAAATAGTTCTACTAAAGCACCAAAAAGAATGTAACTTTGTTTTAAAAATATACCAAAACCTTTGTTTGAACTGTATAGCCCCTATTAGGAATGCCAAAGGCTTTACTGAAATCTAAGTACATTACATCTAGGGCTCTCCCTCTTTCCAACTCTTTGGTCCCCCAGTCAAAGAAATTAATTAGATTTATCTGACAAGACCTGCCCCTAGTAAAACCATGCTGCCTTGGATCTTGCAATCCATTGGACTCCAGAAACCTCCCTATACTTTGTTTAACAGCGTTTCCATTAATTTGCGCACCACATAGGTCAGACTAACCAGCCTATAGTTTTCAACCTCTTCCTTACTTCCACTTTTGTGTAAAGGGACCACATGCACCTTTCTCCAGTCCGCTGGGACTACTCCTGACTCTAAAGAAGCATTGAAAAGGTCAGTCAGTGGAACCAGTAGAATATCCCCAAGTTCCTTCAATATTCTTGAATGTACCCCATCTGGCCCCATCACTTTGTCTACTTTTAGTTTAGCTAGTTCCTCATGAACAGTCTTCTGAAAATTATTCAAGATCCCCTTCACTACTCTTCCTATTTGTAGATGTTTTCTGAGGTCCTGCTCCTGGCCCTTCATCTGTGAATACAGAACAAAGATGTGCTAAACAATTCTGCTTTATCCTCATCAGCTTCACCCTTGAGTCTGACAGTACCACTTTTACATGTCCTCCTTCCAGTAACATATCTGAAAAATGTCTTGTCCCCTCATTTTACTGCATTGGCTATTTTTAATTCTATTTGTATCTTTGCTTTCCTGATTACTTTACTAGCTTCCATAAGTTTTTCCAAATATTGATGCTTGTCTTCCTCTTTCTGTGATCTCCTGTATTTTATCAAGACCTTCCTCTTTTTCTTCACCTTTTCAGCACTCTTTTGAGAACCATAGCAGCCTCTTTTTCCTTTTACATTTATTTACTTTACTAACAAAAAGTTTTGTTGCCCTTAAAATATCCCTTTTCAATTTTGTCCATTGCTTTTCTACATTCCTCAGCTATTCCCATCTTGCTAACGATTCCTTGAAGTATTGTCCCACCTTGGTAAAGTTAGTTTTCCTAAAGTCTAAGGGCCCAATATTGAGTTGGGCAGGCTATGTGCCCCTATAGTGCATTGCCCTGCCCGCTGACCCTTAACCCCGGATATTCAATGCTGGGTTCATATGCGGCCCTGGCATTGAATATCCAGGGATTGCCGCACATGCCGGAAGCTGCAGTAGCTAACTGGGCAGCAGCGATATTGCATGCTGCTCGGTTAGCTTCTGCGCCTTAAATATAGGCAAGGGTTTTCCTCATCTATCTTTTAGGAGCAGGTCGCTAACCGGGCAGCATGCAATATCGCAGATGTTTGGTTAGCGACAATCTACGCCTCTGCTCCACCCCGGAACCCCACCAACATGCCCCAATGCTAACCAGATAGAATTGGGACGCGTAGTAGAGTTAGAAGGTGATAATCAACAGCACTAACTGTGTAAGTGCCGTTGAATATTCTCATTTAAGGCATTTATACAGTTTACTGTGCTGTAAACCGTATAAAGGCCTTTTGAAAATTGGGCCCTAAGACTTTATCAGCCCTAGTCGTAATACTGAACCACACAATCTGGTGATACTGGATGCTAGATGATCTCTCACTATAACATCAGAAACATTTTCCCCATTGGTAAGCGCCAGGTCCAGTATGGCCCCTTCACATGTGGATTCTGTTACCAGTTGCTGGAATAATTGTCCCTGTGGAGAATCCAGGATCTCCTTACTTCTTGATGACACCACAGCAGGGAGGCGCCAATCAACATCCGGCATATTGAAATCACCTATTAGTAGCACTTCTCCTTTCATAGCAGTACTGCTAATATCTTCAATTAAATCTCTGTCCACTTTTACCTGTGTAGAAGATCTGTATAGCACACCAATACAAATGGATTCCCAATTCCCTATAATTCTGTACCTTTAATATGATTTTTTACATATGGTGCCACTCCTCCTTCCCTTCTTCCTACCCTGTCCTTCCTGAAGAAAGTATAATTACATCCCAGTCATGATTGTCCATGAACCATGTTTCTGTAACCTCCACTAAATCCAAGTCAGCCTCTTCCATTAAAGCCTCAACATCTGGGATCTTATTTTTGATGCTACTGGCACTAATGCCCATTTCTTTCCAGAAATTGCCCCTTATACCCATTTCTACAGAGGTATTACATTTTTTACTTACCTGAGGGCTTCTGCTAACCTGGGGGCTTTCTTTGCCTATCCCCAACAAATCTAGTTTAAAGCCCTCTTTAATAGGTTAGCCAGTCAACTGCTGAAGACACTTTGACCATTCTTGGATAGGTGGATGCCATCTCTGCTCAGCAGCCCTTGGAAAATGATCCCATGATTCAGGAAACCAAAACATTCTTGATGACACCATTCAAACAGCATTCATCTCCAGGATGCGAGCTTCTCTGCTTCTGCTTTTACCCTCAACAGGGAAGATTGACGAGAACACCACCTGTGCACTTATCTGCTTCACCCTCTCTCCCACAGCCATGAAGTTACACTTGATACGCTCGGAGGGATACATAGTGGTATCATTTGTGCCAACATGAATGAGCATCATATGATAATAGTCAGTAGGCTTGGTGAGTCTCGACAAACTCTCTGTAACATCATGGACATCAAGACTTGATGTCCATGATGCCTCAGTACCCCTTTGCTTCCTTGTGGTCACAGATTCTGCAATTTTGGGATGCTTGAGCTCTGGTTCTTCCCATTTCTGCGATGTTTTCACCTCCTGCACTTCCAGGACTATATACTAGTTCTTCAATTCTAGGGCTGGAGGTGTTGGATTGTCGATTTTGCAGGCTTTGGTGACTCGTGTCCAATGCTCTTCATTCTGTAGCATGCCGTCTTCACCTTTGTCAGAGAACTTGGATGCCTCTAGAACCATCTCATCAATATATTTCTCACTTTCATGGATGCTTCTCAGCCTTGCCACTCCTTCTCTGAGCTCCTCCACTTGTTTCATGAATGCTGGAACTCCTCCCTCGACTGGGATTGGGCGGTCTGTCTGGACAGAGGCAGAAGCTGTAATGGGGGCAATAGCTTTGGCAACATGATTCTTCCCAGCCATAGCTTAGTTGTTGGAGCTCTGGTACCTGTTGAAGGAAATGGGAAAGAACTACCAAAGTCCTTAATTTTTCCTCAGAGAAAAAACAGCTAGCCTCTTCTATGTGTGTTCTAAAAGCTCTATTCTATATACCTATGTATAGTTCTGCTAGCTTGCTAAACCGCTATTATTTTATACTACTAAATTCTGATATTATGGGCCAGATTTTGGGATGTGGGTTGCAGGGCTGCACATCTCAGTGGGACGTGCAGCCCTGCAAGCCATCTGGGCCCGATTCCCCCTCCGGCTCTCCCAGTAAGTCCTGAGCAGCAGGATGGGGAGAATCGGTGAGGGACAGGAGGGAGTGGGATCTGGGCGGAATGAGGGTGGGCCAGCCTGGCAGGATGTACAGGGTTGATTCAGGTCACAGCCCTGTATGTCCTTCTGGGTCAAAGGGGATGTGCTGCTTATTCCATCTCAAAGGTGTAAGCAACACCGACCCAGCGATCAGGCTTGGGGATACCTCCCCCCCCCTGGGGCTGGGGCTGGGTGCGGGGGTCCCTGCCACTTGATCCAGGCACCAGCAGGCCAGCTGTGGGTTGGGTTGTGGGGATGAGGGAGGCCAAAGCAATGGGAGTAGGGGGGGCGCCTGCGGGGAGAACATCCCCGCTGGCAGCAGGGGCATGCCGGGCCGTCCATGGGTCCAATTCTGTACACTGTGGGAACATTTTGTTCCTGCGGTGCAGAATCAGGTCCTAATTGGCCCGTCTTCCTTGGGGATGTCCAGATGGCCCATCCGTCCCCCTCCCTGAATCAAGCTCCATGCATCTGAGATATATCGTTTAATGTGTTCCTTTTGTAAAATTACCTAATCAAAGCTCCTTCAAGACTATCAAATTGTTTACTTTAGTAGATATCCAAATATGGAACTGTTGACTTCCTAGATTTTTCCTACCAACCAATAAAAAATCTGTTATTTTTGCTAACAAGCTAATTGGTGATTTGCTCTATATAGCAAGAATTCTCACATCAGGTAGATAGGAGCTGGGGTGGGAAGGGAGGGATCTAACACCTAAGAAGGGCAGTGACTTCAAAGAGCTTGCCTTCCTCTTTGATCCTGAATGCTAGAGGAGAAGGAAAAAACTATAATTGCAGAAAAAAGCTTTGCCTAAGAACACACAAATACCAGGCTGCAGAGAGCCACTTGGGGCATGGTGCATCATCAAGCTGAGATCAGGAGTAGCATAATAGCAGAAGAGGCCACAGCTCACCTCCAATGTGAGCAAGGCCTCTTGGGTGGTAAGTACGTGACAGACTTGCTAGAGAGGTAAAATTCCTAGATGAAATAGATAACTACTTCATGGAACAGCTGGTTCAGAAGGCAACAAAAGGGGTAACTATTTTAAACTTTGTCCCTAGTAGAACACAGGATGTGGCATTGGAGCATTTGGCCCTATTTGCATATTGATGATACGGCTTGCTCACCTTAATTGTGTCTCTGAGAATGCATCTTCTCTGATTGGTTTCTCTTTATTAGTTTTGACTGTGAAACTCCAATTGAATCTGCCCTTGGATAGATCTCTCATGAGAGTTTCTGGGTATATTATACTATCTTTTCTCCTTTTATTACTTTTCTCGCCTACAGCTCTTCACCTTTAATCTGTCTGATCTAATCTGTTCTCTGAAATTAACCAGGGTCAAGACTGGCAAGTCCTTGGAAGGGGACCTTGTTCCTATCTTGTTTCCATGCTTCTCCAGCCTCCTACCCTCTGGCAATCGGAGTATACACATAATCCAGGTGAACACCTTGGGCTTATGAGTTCTGGCAGCCTCTGAGCACCATAAGGCTCAAACTAAAGGGAAAGGAGGTTATTATAGGGGAGCATGCATGACCTAGGCTCAGGGTTCCTTGTGTTCCTCATGGTGTTTGACCAGTTATGACATTATCGAAGGATCACAATAGAGCCTGGAGATGCTCCTTCTGAGGCCAATCCAGCAGTCAACCCTCTAATGATTACTTGGATGAGCAATTGATGATCTGCAAAGGAACATGTCTGATATTGTTATCACTAATCAGCCAATCATTGCCCAAGACATTAAGGTATCCTTCCCTAATTATTTCTCTGGGGATAAGAATACATTTTGTACATCTGTAAACAGCTGCAAACTTTATTTTTCTCTGAGACTGAACTTATACCTACTGATCAAATGAAAATTGGGGTTGTAGTGTCCCTTCTGCAGCCTGGGCTCTTGATCTGCTTAAAGAATGGGGTCCAGAAGTTGGATACCCTGCATCATGTTTTTGGATGATGACTGTTGTATATGATGAGCCTCTGCTGAAGCCATCCTATGCACCTTCCACTGGGGGAGAAGTATGATGGAGGAGTATATGGCAGAATTTGAGCAATGGCATTTCCACACAACATGGAATTCTTGGTCTTTGATGAGACAGTATAAAGTGGGGTTGACAGAGATTGTCAGGGAAGGATATCTCAAATAGTTATTCCTCTTGCTACTTTAGGTGATATGGTTCCATTCACTATCTAGACAGACCATAAGCATTGTGAATGGGAGAATGAAAAGACCAGTTGGGTAACACTTTCTGCTCCCTTTCCTATTAATGATCAAAACAAAAGGCAGGTTCAAAGCTGATAGAAACCTCCGAAGAAAAGATTTTTGTCAGACATAATGCCTCCAGGCAAGAACATTTTGTCCGACAAAAATATTTTCTTCGGAGGTTTCTATTAGCTTTGAACCTGCCTTTTGTTTTGATCATTGATTACGGGCCGGCAGTGTTTTTGGCCCTTTGGGGATTTTTTTGTAGTGCCCTTTCCTATTAAAGCATCTGCTGAAGAAACCATGCAAATTGGGTCTGTTTAGGTCTCCCCTAGAACACAGACTATGTCATCATACGTTAGGACTCTGTGGGAACGATATTCAGAGTAATTTACACAGTTTACAGACCTGTAAACTGTGTAAATGCTGTTGAGTGGAATATTCTGTGGCCCAAACTGGTTGGTGTCATTGAATATCCCCAATTAATGCAGCTGCACACTCTGACGCTAACCATGTATCATCGGGGTGTGTCGTGGGCATTTCAGAGGTGGCACCTGTCGCTAACTGGGTTCCGGTGGCATTGAAGGCTGTGCAGCAACCCTGGATATTCAATGCCAGGGCCGGATATGACCCCGGCATTGAATATCTGGGTTTAGTGCTCAGCAGCAGCGATTAGGTGCTGTATATCGGGCCTTGTATGTATTGCAGAGATACGGGCATTTTCTCCAAATTGCTCTAAAAAGGGGGTATTGAGGCCCACTTACAGTAGATGATATAGGCGGTTATTTTAAAAGCCCTATTTGTGCTTTGGATGTCCGCATATGGGCACAGAAATGTCAAAAGCATAGAGACGTCCATGAAGCCCTTTTAGAAGCTGGGTCTGTGGACGTCCTCAGCGCAAGGACCTCCATGTCAAAACAGGGGCATAGTGGAGACATGGTCAGGGCGTTCCCAAGAACTTGGACATCCTTGCCTGATTTCAGAAATATCCTGGATGTCCTGAACAGTATCAAGGGTTATACTTGCTCCAGGCATGAATAGGCATCTGAAAAGTGCTTGTTTTGTGGAGGGTGTGGGAAAGGAGGTACACTCATGTCTCTTTTATTTTACAAATTGACAGTGAACAATGATAGGGGATGAGGACTCATGTTTTCATTCTGTCATGCTGCTGGACACCCCCTTATACAACCTTGCTTGAGATGAACATCCCTGCCCCATGGTTTCCTAGCAGGGAGCTCTATATAGACGACGGCATGGGTGTCCATGTCGGGGGCTTCTATGTTTCTAAAATCAGGCCAAAACATAGATATCCCCAGCATTTTTCTGCATGTTCTGCCCTGGATATCCCAGATTGCACTTGGATGCCCTTTCTTAAATATCACTTCACATATTTATTCCTTCCTTAAAATGAGTGGGATCTCTGTTACTGTCATCATTCAATGGCATGTTCAGCGTGCTCCCACTTCAGCCTTTCTGGACTGGGGCTGCTGGCAACTTCATAGACCTAGATTTTGCCGCACAGTTAGGGATTCCCTCTGAGCCCCCTTAGCTGTACCGATCTGGGTGGTGACAATGTACAAAACACCCTTAGCTGTGGTCACTCCTGAGGTTAATATTGCTATAAGTTCTCTTCACAAGGCGTCCATCATATTATTATGGCCGGTTCATCTTTTTTTCATCATTTTAGAGTTTCTTTGGTTACAGTAATATAACCCATCCATTGACTGGAGGTCCAGGAAACTTGTAGCTGGCAGTCAAGAATGTGACTATAGGCATTGCACATCCCTTAAGTGTGGCAGATACTATGCCAAAAGGCAAACCTTCCATATCTATAGAAGCTGCAGGCATATTTGACAACAAGCAAGCTTGTTCTATACCCGAGAAGACTACGCATCTGGCTGCTTCTCTCACCTTACATTTTAGTCACCCCTTCCACCTTTTTAAATACATGGACTACATCCAGTCTGGGCATCCAGGAGGTCAGGGGGGATAAAAGGAAGGGGCTGAGTCCTGAGATCTTGCATGCTATAGAGACAGAGATTGCCTCGTCCATGGTGGCAGGCTCCATGAAGGAGAAGAAAAAAAGAAAACGAACGAAACATAAACAAGACTACAAGAAGAGAATATCAATGCATCTTAAAGAAGCCACAATAACTCCATCAGAGGGAACACACTTGAGAGCCACCCTTATTGTAATTCTGATACCCTAGTGAATACTTAGTCAGAAGTGAACAATTCACCAGCTTTGGCTGTTTTAGACTCCCCTTTCCAAGGGTGAAACCCATCTTGGTTGAAGGTAGTGCACATAATCAGATACTCTGTTAAGCTCCCAGTTGCCAAAGTCCATTGGAAACTGTAGTGGATAGTGGTACTGAGTATTTATCGGACTCTGCCATCGACTTGCCTGACATTGCTTTACTAAAAATGAAAAAAATTCCTAAAGGAACATTAAGGAATTGTTATTACTTACTAAGAAATCCGTAGAAGCCCAGGAATTATTGACAACTCAATGTCAAGGAACTGGTTGGGTAAAAGGGCCAAGTATCTTTGAAATCGGACAGACAAATTATCATTTCTGATATCAATAATCTAGAAGAGAATTGTTTACTGTTGGACAAAACTAGCCTTCTTGGCAACTTTCAGTTGGGTTTGAGGGGTCCTGAGGGGAAGGCGTTGTCACATACTTATTCCCCTGAATACTTTATTTCCTGTTCCTGGCTTTCCTATGTGAGGTCTGTTTGCTTTGACGCTGTCTGATCTTGGCTATTCTCTGAAGCTAAGCAGGATTGGGCTTGGCTAGTCCCTAGCAGGGAACCTTGTCCCTGTCCTTGTTCTTACCTTGTTACTGTGCTTCTCTAGCCTGCTACCATCTGGTGAGTGGAGCTATGACTACTCTGAAGGGAACAGCTTAAGTTTGTGCTTTAAGTCCTGGCAGCCTCTGAGTACTGAAGAGCACAACCCAAAGGAAAAAGCAACTGTTATATCAGGCATGACCTGCGCCCAGGGTTCTTGGTGCTTGACCTGGACGTCACAGCCCAGCTACAAAGATGTAAAGGCACATTCCGACCCGGCAATTCAGCCCCTTGTGCAGCCGACCAGAAGCGGGATGCCTAAAGGTAGAGCCGATTCTGATCCCACGAGACTAGACGTTCTCACAGGATCAGAATCAGGTGCTGATTCTGGTCGGCCTGCATGCCCAGCAGATCCCCAGCTATCTCAGTTAGGCTCCTGAATGCAGCCGCAGTGCCATGGCATCCGTCCCGTCGCCATTCAGGAGCCACAAATGCCGGCCGCCACAGATATTTTCCTTTCCCCGCAGCCGGACCCTTGATCTGGCCTCCCATGGCCAGGGCCCAGCTGCGGAGTTCCTCCTGCACCCCCCTAACCTTTTGTCCCGGTCTGGCGGCATGATCCCCTGACATCCAGGGGGACTTATTCCACTTCTGCAGTGGAATAAGTCCCTCGTCCATGTTCACAGCCCTGGATATACAGGGCTGACCTCAGAATCGGCCTTGTATGTCCAGAGTCACGGCCCGCCCATGCCCTGCCCTCGCTCCAGCTCAGTAATGCCTCCTCCCGCCCCCGTCTAAGTCTCCCCATACAAATGAGCTGTTCGTACAGGGAGGTAGTAGACGGGACAGCAGGGGAGCGAATAGTGGGGCTGGATGTCCAATCCGGCTATTCGCTGTACTGAATGACCCCCTAAGAGTTTATATCAGGCATGGGCATTATTTTAAAATACTCTCATGGATGCCCAGACCAGATGTATTCCATCCATTAAAAAGGAAGGCCGCATGATTGGCAGCATGGTTAGAAGGTGAGGCGAGAGAGGCTGTTATAAGCCCCAAATTTGTTTTTTCAAAAAATTGAAAAAGGATCCAAATGAAGAAATCAGAAAAGAGCATAAGCACTGGCAAGTTAAATGCAAAGCATTGATAAGGTCGTCACAAAGAGAATTTTTGAAAAGATGCTTACCGTGGAAAGAAAAATTCATAATAAAAACATTTCAGGTGCCTTGAAGCAAGACGCCTGCGAGGGAGTCAGTTGCAAAAGAAACACTCAGGGAGGAGATTGAATGGATTCTGCGTTTTGGTCTTTATTGAGGAAGATTCCCATGTGGGAAACATTATTTAAAGATGACAATTCAGAGAAACTGAGACAAATCGTAATGAACCTGGAAGATATAATTGGACAGCAAATTGACAAATTGAAGAGTAGCAAATCAGCTCCAGAATATTGAAAGGACTCAAAAATGAATCTGCAGACCTAATACAGGCAATTGAAGTAGTTTATGAAGATTTGAGGGTGAACAACATTATGCCAGTTTTTAAAAAGAGTCCCAGGAGTAATGTAGGAAACCACAGGCCTGTCTGCTTGACGTCAGTGCTGAGTAAAATGATGAAACTATTTTTTTCAGCACTGAAAGGGAAGTCAAGGAGCCCTCCCTGCTGAAAGCAAAAATCTCTGGGCACAAAACAAACATCTATAACAAGTTTTGCATGACCCTTATGTTAGGATATCTCTGCTGACTTGGTTGCTAGGAAGAACCCCCGAGTTAGAGGGCGAAGTTTGCTTAGCCCAAACACTCCCCCGGGACTTCAGGCTCTAGCAGGAGTGGAGCTGAGTTTGGCTTGGGACTAAGGGAGGTTTGCCTGGTTTGGCGTTGGAGAGGATGCGATTGCCACATCCATTGATGTTTCCAACAGCAGTGCTTGACTTAGTCTTGATGCCAAAAAAGGGGACGATTGCTCAAACAGCAGATGCCAAAAGTTGTGGAGAAGAGGAGAGAAGAGCCAGCTCTGCTATGGCGGCTGTGATTACTTCATATGAGATGTTTGCCTTGAACAGCTTTTTTTGCAAGCCCTTAATTCAAGCTGGTCTGCTTTGGAGTCCCTTTACAAGGTTTATTTATTTATTTAATAGCTTTTATGTACCACACTATTTAGTATCAGAGCAGTTTACAAGAAACGTGAACAGTCAAGCAACTTTACATAGAACAGACATAAATAGGCATAGAACATCAAAAGGAGCAACTCAAGTAGCTCAAGCAACTTTACATCGGACGGACAAACAGTGAATCAAATAACAAGATGTATGTACATAGTGATAAATGAGAGGGTCAACGTGAGGATAAGGTGAGAGGGAGAAAAGGGGAAGGGGAAGGGGAGGATAGAGGCAAGAGAAATGGGGAGGGGAAGGGAGAACTAATTACATATTGTGCAGCCTTTATAGTGTCTTCCTTGGGGAACTCAGCCAATGGGACATAGCATGAGAATGAAAGGGGATAGATTGAGGAGTAATATGTGGAAATATTTCTTTATGGAAAGAATGGTAGATGCGTCCAGTAGAGGTGGTGGACACAAGGACAGTATCTGAATTCAAAAAAGCATGGGACAGACATAGTGGATCTTGAAAGGTAAAATGAAGACTATTGTAGTTCATATGGAAGGGCAGACTAGAGAGGCCATGTAGTCTTTTTCTGTCGTCATATTTCTAAGATTCAAGATGTGCAGGTTGTAAACGGGGGCGCTGGGTGAGAATGTCCACAGTCTTGGCAAAGGCAAATATTAGTATGACTTGCAAAGGATTGTGGGAAATGTAGTCCATTCATACCAGAAACAGCCGTTCACAAATAAATGAGTTGTGCTTGCTCGAGTGTTAAGCAAAGAAAAAATATTTTATTTATGGGGTTATTTCTCCCACACAGATATACTTGGTAGCACAAAAGGATACTTGCTTTCAGTATTATACTTTGGAAAAACAAATCAGGAACAACAACTGAACTTCTTAAGCAATCAATCAAACAATAAAGACCTTGATGGGAACAGAAAGGTCTTTCTGTGGGCTCCTGCTAATACCTTTTAGCAGTGCTCCAAAAACAAAAACAAAACCCAAAAAGTAATCAAAAACTGTTCTTTTTCAAGGATAACTTCTTGTATTTTCACACACACCCAGAAGTGTCCTTTTAGAGCCCACGTGCAATTATGCAAGGCTTAATTGCTAACCATTAACCAGCTGCAAACCTCTTGGCTGGTTTACTTTCTATACGTGGCTCAAAGCCCACCCAAAAGCTTTCTTGTAAACTTTTCTAGGTAGATAAAAGAACAGGATATATTTCTTTTTGACGGTTGTTGTATTTGTGAAAGTATATTACCACAGAAGCCTAGATAGAGAGCAATCCATGTATTCACTCTGATCATTTAAAATATCTCCTTCTTCTTCAACTATCATAGAATCAATATCATGGACTGGTTCAGGGGAATTTCTTAATGGAGCACTCTCAGGACAATACTTGTTTCCCTGCTGTCTTCCAAGTGAATAGCTAGGGCATAGATCAGTGTTCATACCTGAGCTTCCATTGCTGTTAGAGTCCCTCCCCAGATATCTTGGCCAGTATGTAGTCCAGTTTTTATGTCCAGCCTTCCAATCAAGATCCCTGGACACTGGGTCTCTCTTCACATACCTTCTTGCACTGGTCTTAGGGCCCCTTCCAAATGCAGCCGTCTCCCTCACAGGTGCCGTCCGGGGATTCCTGGCTCTGTAACTCCACTCCTCTGGCTTTCCCCAGTCCAATGGAGTATGCTTGCCTCTGGAATGACTCCCAGCACACGTACTGCTATGGACTCCTTTAGACCTCCAAGATGCTTTTCTCTTCTTTCTTCCACGCTGCTTCTTGCTCTCTCTGTCCTTGAGCTCTGGGTTCCTCTGCAACTGCTGCTGCTGCCTCTGCTCCTGCCGCAACTGCTGATGCCTCTGCTCATGCTGATTCTGTGTAGAATAGGTTTTACTTTTAACTTTAGAGGGATACTCCACCCTAGCACAGCTCAGCTGTGCTGAATCAAGCCCTGCCCTTGGAGATGAGTGATTGGGGATTACCTCATAGTTCTCCTGATTGAACACACATTTCCCCACTTCAGCTCTTCTATAGGGTGTTTGAAACCTGGTGCATTCTGGGACTGGTAGTCTTTTATGAAAACATTCTGTTTTATTATTTCTACCAGCAAAGACAGGTTGCTTGTTCAGAGCCAATTCACCTCTATTACAGCTCCTTCCTGAACTATGATAAGCTTCCTTATCACATAGTACAGACAGGTACTCAAGCTTCTAACCTGGAGGAATTACCTTCTTCATTGACTCAGATAAAAATTGCTCAAGCCAGCACGTCTCAGGTGGTGATAAACAGGAAAATTGAGAGCTTTGAAAATTATATTAGACATTGAATTTGCGGATTCTTAAATTTCCCATAAGTTCAGTCATTCTCTCCTAAGGATTTCTTTGATAAGTTCCTTAAAGAGGTGTTGAAGTTTCTTGAGGCATCTTTCCCACCTCTTCAGTGGATATATTATTTACCAGCTTGCTCTCATAGCAAAGAAGGAGAACAAAGAGAACTGTCTGGTATTGAAGTTTCATCTGAAAGTTTAGATTTAACAACAATCCTTGAGAAATCTACAGTAGAAGTTACCACTAGAGCAACATTATTAGTTTCACTTGTGTTCCTTCAAGATAAAGAAGCTATTTTGTGGCAGAGTTCAAATATTTCTGGCTGGTTTGATATGAACTTAGGAAAGAAGCAAGAAATGTTTGGTCTTATGCCAGGAAGAGATCTCTCTATGGGAGCTAAATTTTAATTATAATTCCTTGTAAATGTTTAATTCATTTGCAAAATAATTCTTATGTTTTCTATGAACTTTCTCAGTTGAGATCTTTCTTAGATGTTAAGGGAGCTTCATGCACTGACCAAGATTGATCTTTGTACCGAGTATGTTAATTAAGTAAGGGCTAATCCTACTTATTTCTTTAAAAAAATGTTTTCAATCTAGCTTCATTTGATAGTAGTTTCCCCCCTTTGATTGTGGGCTGCGTTTTCTCTATTGACGTTTCCCACATTTAGGTTTGCAAAATGGCTCCTCCTGCTGCATAGCCCAGGTGCACTCCTGCAGTTCCTTATATGTATTTTAGAAAAGGCTCCATGTTTGGCAGAGTTTTTTCTAAAATACCACTGGACTTAGATGGCTCAATTGCGATCTCCTTAGTATCTAAAATGTGCCTTCACATGTCTCCATGTTCTCTGTTGGCACTGCTGGATTAAAGATTCTTTCCATACCAAAATCCCCCCAATGGGCTGGAGAAGAGAAATGGTCAAACTGTAAAGACTTCAACTCTTGCTTATGAGCACTGATATATTATTCTTTCCCTCCTTTCCGTATCGCAGAAGAGGCCCAGCGCTTTGTTTCTGTATCAGTTGCGTTTTTTAAGTATGTATGTGCATGTTAACTTGTAAACTGCTGAGAAGTCTCACTATAAGCAGTCTACAAATTTAATAAATAAAATGAAAAAATGACAAATCATTTGTGCCTTCCTCTTAAACAAGAAGGCTTTCATTTCAGGTTTAATTTATTCTCTTCATTCCACAATTTTATTTCATTTATTTACTTATATTTCATCCATTTTACATTCTGAGTTGATCACAACAAATGCACAAAATAATATTACAAAACAAATCACCATAAAAAATACAAAGGGGTGTGTTTACTAAAGGGCGTTAAGGTAGCCAGCGTTACCGAGCGTTAATGGCAACAATAAGGGGTTTTCCATGCAAAAAAGGCTCTGGGCGGGTAGGAGGCATTCCGGTAGTAAGGGTGCAATGGGCCACTTAACGAGCGCTAACAGGACATTGGGCATTAAGGTGTCAAGTGTGCACCTTAATGACCGAAAATGGCTGTCACTTTTATTGCTGGATAAGGGAGCCCCAGCAAAAGCCAATGTAAAGGTGATGAATGGAAGGACAAGTGGGAGCTGAAGGGCCTGACAGATCAGTGGGCATCCGATGTGCCAGCCAGTAAGTGTGACGAGCATGTGGGAAGCAGCTGTACCTATTCACTGGGGGGTGCCCATGTAAAATACCATGATGTCACTGTGTGGCATGGGATGGAGAAGACATGTCCCCCAGCGGAATCAGAAGTGGCACGTTGTGTGCTTTGAAAGGAGGATGGAGCAGGAGTGACGACATGAAGATCAGGCACAAGAGAGGCATGTGTGAAGCATACAAATGCGGAAAAAAGTACCTTTGTAGGCCATGGTGTAGCAGCTTGCATGAGAAGACATGATTGCACATAGTCGCCAGAGGCTGATGGATGGGCTGAAGGAAGGATGGCGGCAGAGGAAAGTGTGGCATGGGCTGGTAACACTGATGTACCGGAGGTGCCATCCCCAACGCATTTGTACTGTGTGGGTTAAATGTATGTCAGTGCCAAGGGTAAGGCCTGATACCAGACATGTGGGTCTCACACCTGTCCCAGCCACTCAACCACCATGCAACAACCCAGACAAAAGTGCATACAACAACTGGACAGGAGTCACTCAAATTGGGTAAAAGGGGCACTTACGGACATGATTTAATACCTGCAGGTGGGCTATCCGAGGGGTAGGATGAGTCTGTATGTAATGCAAAGATGTGACAGAGCAAAAGCTATACAGTCACAGTCATGATGTCATACCTGACTCATGCTGTACAAGTAGATTACAGCTGTATGCATGGAGTCACAGTGGGTTACATTGGACTGAAAAAGTGGTAATGTCTGATGAAAAACAGGAACTGTAAGAACCTGCAGTCAGCTGAGGCAATGAGGGTTAGGTGACCTGCCGAAGGTCACAAGGAGATGTGGGCAATTCATGAAGGTTGTGGCATACACAAAACATCACAGTAAAACATTCCAAATTGTCGCAAAAAGGAGTACTAGTGGGCCTCATACCCCGGGATGCTGAGTCCAGGCCAGTGCCATGATCATTACACCACAACTCCTAGAAGTTGCCAGACATCTGCAGGGTGAGAATGTTTGACCCCCTGCAATGGGCTGCAGCACAGCCAATAAAGCCATGCTCTTAGAAGGACATAATGCTGAATAGTCTGTTTGCTGACCCAAACTGTGGCCAGAACACATTACAAACTATAAGGATCATGATGTTGGATTTTTCTCCGAGCTTGATGGTTTAATTGCAGACATTTCATGACCATTCAAGGGGGTATCATCAGTGTGGGATTCCAGATGGTAATGTACTTCAATGCTTGCGTTTGTACTTATATTGGGATTGATGGTGACTCAGCTCTTTGGTTCGCAGGGATTGATTGGTTGGTCTCCCTGACGGTTGCTGGCGTATGATTGTTGTTTCTGAGCCTTGTTGGTGATAACTCAGCTCTTTGATTTACAGGGATTGGCTGGTTGATTTCCCTGAGTGTTGTTAGGGTATATGTGCTGTTTCTGAGCCTTGTTGGTGATGATTCAGCTCTTTGGTCCACAGGGATTGGTTGGTTGGTTTCCCTGAGTGTTGCTGAGGTGTGGTTGCTGTTTCTGAGCCCTGTTGATGATGACTCAGCTTTTCAGTCTGCAGGGATTAGTTGGTTGGTTTCCCTGAGTGTTGCTGGGGTGTGGTTGCTGTTTTTGAGGCTTGTTGGTGATAATTCTACTCTTTGGTCCGCGGGAATTGATTGATTGGTTTCCCTGAGGGTTGCTAGGGTATGGATGTTGTTCCTGGGTGTTGGTGGTGCCTCAGCTCTTTGGTCCATAGGGATTGCTAGATCAGGTCTATCTCAATATGTCTGTTTATCAATTTTGTGGTGGAAAACCAGGCTTCCAGAAATTCTCTTTCTCTTTTCATTCGTGCTCGTGCTATGATTTTGGTTGTATTCTGTGTCTTCATGGATTGAGACCAGGGAGAGTGTGTCATGTCTTTTGCTGGCTAGTTGGTGTTCATGTAGCCTGGTGGATAGGTTTCTTCCTGTTTGACCAACGTAATTCTTGTTACAGTCACTGCTGAATTTTGTACATGACATTTGTCCTTTGATCTTTCTCTGGTTGTCCTTTCGGTTTTGACAAGATTCTTCTCAGGGTCGCAGTTTGTTTATGGGTTATTGTAATGCTGTGGTCTCTTAGTAGTCTCACAGTCATTTCGGAGGTATTCTGGATGTAAGGGAGAGTGAATCATCAGGGTGCACTTTTGGTCTGGAGGTTGGGGCTTTTTGGCTGCAGGCATCTGTGGATGAAGTTCCATGGGTATCTGTCCCTTGCTAACACCTTGTATAGGTGTTTCTCTTCTTCCATTTTAGTTTCTGTCATATTACAGTGGGATTCCTCTTCTGAATAGTGTTTTTATGCAGCTTTGTTTGTGGCACTTCGGGTGGTTGCTGTCGAAGTTCAGGATTTGGTCTGTGTGTGTTGCTTTCCTGTAGACTGATGTATGGAATTCACCAGTTTTGGTTCTGATGACCAGAACATTCAGGAATGGGAGTTTGTTGTCCTTGGCTGTTTCCATTGTAAATTGGATGTCCTCGAAGATGCTGTTGAGTAGTTGGAATGTTTCTTTGATTTTGTTGCATTTTATTATGACAAAGGAGTACCCACAATTTTGGGTTTACTTGTGGGAGTACAATGCTTTCGAGATTTTGCATTACAATTTCACCAACAAGGCTCAGAAACAGCAGCCACACCCCAGCAACACTCAGGGAAATCAACCAACCAATCCCTGCAGATCAAAGAGCTGAGTTATCACCAACAAGGCTCAGAAACAACAACCACACCCCAGCAACCTTCAGGAGACCAACCAATCAATCTCTGTGAACCAAAGAGCTGAGTCACCACCAACCCCAATATAAGTACAAAGATTCAAGCACATTACCATCTGGAACCCTGCACTGATGATGTCCCCTCTAATAGTGATGAAACATCTGCAATCAAAACATCAAGCTCAGAGAACAATCCAACATCATGATCACCAACCTGAGCTACCAGTATTCACAAACGTCTCAAACTATAAGGATGTGTGTCTGTCAGTCACAGCCGAGCCCGGACTGTTAGAGGCATGAAAATGAACTGAGTAGCACACAGTCACTAAAATAACAAGTGGGAATGGCACCAAGTCCCTTGCTTATGGATACATTGCACTAACCAGTAGGCTACACACCTCTCTCCATAGCACTGACTGGACTCAAAGAGACTGCAGGCCATTGTCTAAAATGTCTGCCATGTGTACCAGTATAGGTTAACCCCTCCAGTACCCATGATGCACTGCACATGCAGAACAGCAGTCTGCAGCTGATCTCCAAATGGAGAATGCACTGATCCATCACCTCAGCTCAGTAAGATGCACGGACAGTGTGTGAAACAAGCACAGAACAGCTACAAATTGTGCTACTGAGCAGTTTCAGCAGTCACCTGAGAGTTTGTTACTGGAGGATGTAGTAAAGGCTGTTAGTGTAGCTGGGTTTAAAAAAGGTTTGGACAAGTTCCTGGAGGAAAGGTCCATAAACCATTATTAAGAAGGGACCCAGGATATCAATGCTTGACCCAGTACAAGCATTGGGGAGCCTGTGTCTTTTGGGGAAACTGCTAGGTACATATGACCTAGATTGGCCACTGTTGGAAACAGGATATTGGGCTTGATGGACCTTGGTCTGACCCAGTATGGCATATCTTATGTTCTTATGTTCTTATGAGGATAGGTGCCCAGCATCTAGTCCCCAGAGCTAGCACTCTGAGAGATGGTTACTACTGGCTGTGCTACAGATCCACACCACTGCCAGCGTGTTGCAGATATTGTTTGCTGCTTGTTATCTACAGTATGCTCTAGGCACCTGTCACATCTGGGCCCTGTGTCCTGCCCGTTTTGGACAGGGACCTCCTAGAACAGTACCTGTCAGTGCCCAGTGTTATAGTAGCTGTAGCCATGGATTCCAAATGCAGTGGGGGCTGCTGCCACTATCCTACTATGATCACAGTGAGCAGGGCAGGAACTGCTCCTGCCCCAACCATCTGGAACTACTAATCCACCACAGCAAGCACAGTCAGACTGAACTTGCTGCCCACCACAGGGCTGTCTCAGCCATGCACATAACAGCTGTGGCTAGTCTGCTGGTAAGTACACAATGCACGTGCATGGAACCACCATATAAACCTTTGCTTTGGACAGACAGCATGGACACCCATCATGTGGCTCAGTGTTTGGGCTCCCAGGACAGGGAGTGCACCCATATCACTGGAGCTGCACACTATATAGTACTATGTGGATACATAGCTGTGCCATGCATGAAATGCTCTGGCCACCCAGATCATGCACTTGGCAGACGGACACTATGATGTCTCAGCCATTGACCCAATCTCCAATGCAGACACATCCAGGCCAAACCACTCTGTTTCAGGCCATACCTTCAATTCTCTGCTCATCATCATGCACATTTGCAGGCTAACGCTGGGAACAGCTTAGGCAATGCGAGGCACAGTGCAGTACTGAAGGCCACAGAACTCTGGAGAGACATACACACAGACACACACACTTGCATCGCTGTGCTGTGCTGTGCAAAAGTGGTCATGGTTGGCATTCCTGCCTCTTTGTTCTCCTTATCAGCCCAAGCATATACAAGCACTGTGGAACCTGTGTCTTTTAGGGAAACTGCTAGGTACTTGTGACCTAGATTGGCCACTGTTGGAAATGGGATACTGGGCTTAATGGACCTTGGTCTGACCCAGTATGGCATATCTTATGTTCTTATGTGTGCTCATTGTGCAGGCACTAGTAGCGCAGTCTGACATTCAAACCTGTTGTTAATGCCCGTTCATCATGCCAGTGTTATCAGCCTGCCTTTCCATTCAGCTGTGGATAGTGGAGCCTGTCTATGTGGCTGATGGGTGTCTGTACGCTTGCTGGCCAATTCATTGGGGGTTGCACATGCTGGTACTCTACCTGCACTGTAGGCTAATGTTTACACACTGGGACATGCAATACATGAACCAAAGCCCAGTCTTGTACCTGCAACCCTCCACTCATATACATACTGGCTTTGTATGTTGAGCCACAGTGCTGACATATGGTGGCAGTAGTCCCTGGGGCTGACATGATGCCCATCAGACAGACCTTGCCACATGTTGCTATGCACATAGCAGACAGGACCAGCACATGGTTTTTCTCTGCTGCAGGCGAGTGCTGCTGCACCCACCGCAACACCCCCATACCATACTGACACGCCAGCATGCTGTCAGTGGGGGTGGTGCACAGACCAGGCCCATCCAACATATGGGTTTGGTGGGCGCCTAGGGCACCAGATCCGGATGTAGGGGGCAGAGGCACACATGGACAGCTATGCCACCCCCCCAACCATCTGCTGCTGCTGGGACCCCATCCCCACCTGCCGCCGATACGTCTCAGGGGGAGGACAGCTGCAGCTGTGGTGTTTCCCCGGACGGCTGCATTTTGCAGCTATCTGTAGAGCTACAGCTGCTGGCGCTATTGGCCTCTTTCTCCAAAGCTGGATTCACCTGTTGGGGGGGGGGGGCAGTCAGAGTCTCTGCCTAGGGTGCCAGGAACACTTGGACTGCTCAGTGTAGCACATCACTTTTCCGCAGCAGCAGCATGTCTGTATGCCACCACTGTCAATGTGGGATCATGCGAATATCACAGATGTGCCACCTGGGCAGCTGCCTGGTCTGCCTTGTGCACCACCAACCCCCACAGCATGACTCAAGTGCCACCTCCTTTGCCCCATTTGCCATTTGCACCATCAACAAGATGCCTTTTCCTACTTGAGCACTATTGCTGTTGCTACTATTGGAATGCTACTATCACTATCTTGGGCTCCCCTGTCTGTGCATCACATTGCAGACATTAAGATAGGCTCTCTCTCCTCTCAAAATACACACTTTCCGTGAGTTTTTAGGGTTCCCAGCATTAAAGGACAGAACTTTGAACATGAAATCACACATCACCAAAACCGCAAACAAGGCCTATCAACAATTGAGGACCATCAGAAAAATCAAGCCAATACTCTGACAGGACCACTTCCGCACAGTGTGCCAAGCACTCATCACACCTCTGCTTGATTACAGAAACTCGTTATATCAAGGCCTACCTCAGCAGACCTTACACTCACTCCAAATGGTGCAAAACACTGCAGCACGCATCATTACGGACACTCCAAGAACCAAGCACATCACCCCCATCCAACAGCAACTGCACTGGCTCCTAATGATAGCCAGATCAAAATTTAAAACAGTTCTAATCATCTTTAAAATCATTCCCCATCTCTCAGCAGACACACTCCAAGACATCATAACAAGGGATAGACCAAGAAGGTCCAATAATGACAACATGATCGGCACACCTGCAGGTTATCACAAAACTAAACAAACATCTTCAAGGAGAGCTCCCTCACTACTGTCGTCCACACTTTAGAACTCTCTCCCAACGAGCCTGAGAGCATTAAATGACATCATAGACTTCCGCAAGGTCCCTAAAACTCTGCTCTTTACAGAAACCTATGAGCAAACAGACAACGGTCTCAATCTGAACGGTAATGAAACTACCTCCGCCAACTCGATACCCACTCACACCAACTAGACATACGAGTTCATTGTACAGTGTTAAATGTAACCCCAATTGTGCTGTCTAAATGTTGTTAAGTACCCTCATGTTAAGTGTAACCCTCCAATTGTGATGTGACCACTTTGATTGAAGGATAAGGTGGTATACAAATCTGTCTAAATAAATAAAGGGCTTTAACACACATTGCGCAACAGGCGTTAAGGGAGCACCCATTGTCAACGCACACTCTCTGCCCCATTAATGCCCACTCTCCGCCTCCTATTCCCTTAACACTGTGGGTGCCTTTAACACTCGTTCATGCAGCATTAAGTGTGCAAGGGTGTCATTAACATGTATTAATGGTGCACTTGCTCCCTTACCACCCTTTAGTAAACATACCCCAAAACCAACATAAAACATCTTACAACAAGCATAAATTACTATAATCTCACCAGTAAAGAAAAACATAGGTCAGATAAAACAATATTCCCATATATACTCTAAACAGTTAAGGGACAATTTTCTAAAGCTTTTTCCATGTGTAAAAACAGAAGATGCTCATTATAAGATTGTACAAGGGGTATACATGTGTAAAAAGCAGATGCATCGAAATATAGCACTTCCTTTTATGTAATCTCTGCATTCCTGGACATATAGCCTGGATGGAGCTGGGACAGAAGGCAGTGTAAATGTTTATGCTATAAAAGATGTATGCACACATATAAAGTATATGCATGCATTTATACTTTCTTGGGAGCGGATGCAAATTTTTGCACAAGCATATGTGTGCTACTGGGAGTCATTGTACACAGAGCTGGTTTTAAGATTTTGGTACCCATAAACAAGACTAAACAGCACATCTCAAAGAGCTTCCATGGGGGGAGGGGAGGGGAAGAATGTGTGTCAGAGATCCTAAAGACTGGAAAGCCAGATGAGGGACAGAGAAGGGCCATAGTGCCACTCTGCTGTGACTTTAAAGGAGCACATGCATATGGATCTAAAGTAAGTGGAAGCAAGCACCTCTTTGGATGGATATTTTGATGCTCTAGGCGATCACCTATGTTGTGTTGCCGAAATCTGGGCCTGATTGAATGTGCTTATTTTATAAAGACATATTCCTTATCATCCTGCCAAACCAGTCCAAACTTCTGGATTATGATCCCTTGCCAGCAGGTGGAGACAGACTTGAGCAACTTTCAGCGATGTAAAATACTAGGTATATTTGCTGGTCTGGCAAAGAAAATTATCAGGTATGTAAATTTTTTTCCTGCATGTCTATGCTGCCTTTATGAATGGGCACAAAATAGGTGTTCTGTTATAAAATTGCCCTTATAGGGAAATTTTGAAATCTCTCTGGATAGCTGCAAAGCCTGGAGCTACTTTACCCTACCAATCTTGTCGTGGTTTTCAAAAGGAAAGACTTTGCCATTGAAATCTGCCCATGAGAAAGTGCCCATGGAGATTTGCACACTCCGGATCCGCGTGTGACATATGTATAGTCAGGTTTATCCAGATTGAGATGATGTATTTTGGGAGGGAAGGGAAGGGATTAGGGATTTAGCTCATTCCATTTTTTTTGGACTAGCTCAAGGGGCATTACATTCAGGTACAATAAGGGCTTTATCCTCCCTGGAGGTGTTGCCTAATGGTTAGAGCTCATGGCTTCTATACCAATAAAATATTGGTTCAATTCCCACTAGCACTCCTTGTGGCCTTGGGCAAGTCACCTAACCCTCCATTGTCTCAGAAAAATCCAAGTTATCAATGTCCCTCTTTAATGTACATTACCAAGTTTAAGTTACTATGTAAACTACTTTGACTGAACTGATAAAGCAGTATAAAAGACCAGTTCAATAAGTAAAATAATAATAGTTTGTACCTGAGGCAAGGTAAATGATTTGCCCAAGATCACAAGAAGTAAGCTTTGAATATAATCAATGAATCTGGCTTCACTTCAAATATTATTTATTGCTTCTTGCCTCTTATCTGGAACACAGGACATGAAATGCAGCTGAAATTGCCTTCCCATATAAACATTTTTGTTGTGCACAGAAAGAGCTAAATTGTGAAAATTTTTCTAGAACTCTTTGAAGTTTCTACACTAAGGGCTTCTCAACTCATGCACATAATCGAAACGCCTCACTGGATATCTATATAAACAGTGACCATGCTGGTGCCTATCCAGTCAGTGCAGGCCTAGTGGTTAGAGCACTGACTTGGGAACCAAGCAACCAGGGTTTAATTCCCACTAGTACTCCTTGTGGCCTTGAGCAAGTCACTTAGCCCTCCATTGCCTCAGAAAAATCCAAGTTATTAATGTCCCTATTTAATATACATTAGCAAGTTTAAGTTACAATGTGGACTGCTTTGACTAAAATGATGAAGTGGTTTAAACAAACCTAATAAATATTTGACAAGCCTAAATTAGGCAGATACTTATCGGTGAGTATTTCTGCTAAGCAAGTCGTTGCTGACTCTGCTTTTGCTCCTCCCCAAAGCCCGCTCCTTATTACATGAACAAGGGCGTTATGCATTCACCATCTGCCAGCAAATACATAATTCACTTTGAATATCACCCCGCTTACGTTCTTAAATCAATTTCTAAAGTGAAATTTTTAAAACATGCAGGGCCAGGTTTTTCGTAGATCACACTTTGGATATATTTCTTTTACTGCTTCAAAGTTAGAGCTTTGTGTTTTTCTTTTTTTTTGCCATGCACCATTCCTGCTTTCAAGAGGATTTTTCTCCGTCACGCCTTCACTTTTCTCATTGAAATGATGGAGCACGTCAATGGGGCTGCGGCTCCGATATTGCAGGGAAACTGCTACCACCGATTAGTAAACATACCCTATGGCATGATTCACTTCTTGTCTGGGTCCCAACAGTACCTTCCTCAGTTCCAGCATTTGTAGGATCAGAGTCACTTTCCCCGAGACTTGCTATTACCCTTATGGGAGGTAACCCAGTTGGGGCTTTACTCTCTTATACTGATTAGTACTTTTCCTTCAACTGTTTTTGAAATTCAGGCCTGTTCTTTACAAAGTATCTTCTGCTGACACGGGCCCTCCTGGAGACATTGGTGCAGGAAGGTTTGCAGGCTGTTTCTTCAACAGGATTGCCATCCCATTTTTGGAGATAGTAGTGAGATGGCCTTGTTAGCCCACTTTAAAGGTTAATAAATAAAAATAAAACAAAAAAAGAATATAAGGTAATACATTTTTCAGCTAGTTTTCAAAGGTTAAAACTTTCCTCAGATCAGAATAGTATTGAAGAAAGAAACTTTTGAAAACTAGTCAAAAAATGGCTTATCAGTCCAATAAAAAGATATTGCCTTATAGTCCTTTTTGTTTTATTCTTATTTCTTTAGCCTCACCATTTCAGAAGTCTTTTAAAGCTTTAGGGCTGGGCAGAAGCTCACCTTCTTCTTGTGGTCTCTGGCCAACTGTTTATATTTATGTTTATTGAATTTAATATACTGCTGATCATGAAAAATAACTCGGCAGTTTACAAAAGTTAAATTATGAAACAGTAAAAGTAAAGGGAGAAAAAAAGTAGAGAAGAGATCAGTAAGGAAGGAATTACAATATCAACTCAAATAAATAAAAATAGAGAAAAGACTAGTAGATACAGCTCAGATGTCCAATCCACTGGGCAGCAGAGGCCCAGTAGATAACGGGGGAAGGTGGAGGAAGCGGAATGGAGCAGGCCCAGAATCTTGTAGGATAGTATTCATGGGTTATTGGCTAAAAGCGTGGCAGAAAAAATACATCTTCAAGATGGCTCTAGCCAGATATCAGGGGGGTAATGAATTCTATAGAGTAAGTGCTACTGCTCTAAATGTAGTTTGCTGGTTATTTCATGATGGACGATTCTATACAGTACACAGGCTTTGTTGGGAAGAACGGTGAGTATGAAAGTACAGGCATGGGATAAGGAGGTTGTCTAAAATAGAGGAAGACCAGAATGAGGCACACAATGGGTTATGAACAGGATGTTGAATGAGATTCTGTAGCTTATTGGGAGCCATTGAAGATCTTACAATAGTGGTGTGACATGGGTTTGAACCAATTAGATTCATTTTAATTCTGAAGATTTTATGCCAGAGAGAAGGACATTGCAATAATCTAAATGGGATAAAATGAGGGCATCAGCTAGTATGAATAATGAGGTGGAATCAAGTAGGGCTGGACAGATCATATTAAATGGAGGCCACAAAAGGATATGCTGATAATATTCGAAATGTGGGAATCAATGTGGGAATGCATCAAAGATGACGCCTAAGATCTTTGATAGAGGTTTTCATAGCAATAGGAATATTGCTGATATTTGGTGATGAGGGAAGTATGTTATATTTACGTCTATGTTTATTAGGCAACTTTATGTACTGCCATTCACAAGGTGTCATAGCGGTTTACAATAAAATATGTCAACTAAACTCAAAGTAAAATAAGAAATAAGAAGATAAAGAAAACAGAGTACTGGAAGGTCCCAGAACAACTTACCCCAGAGACTCATCTCCCTAACCAGTCATAAGCATGGTCAAATAATAATGTTTTCAGGCCCAACTTGAACCTAAATAATGAGGATTCAAGTCTAAGATATTTTGGAAGAGAGTTCCATAGAAGATGAACTAATATATAAAATGCCATAGACTGAAAAGATTCATGGATAAGATTGGTTGGATGGAGGATAAAAAGATGACTGTCTTGCTGGGAGTGCAATGAAGTACTGGCAATGGAGGGAACCAGGGCATCGGAGAGCTCTAAAGGGAAATCTGATCTCCTAGCTTTGAAGGCTGGGAGAATCTTAAACTTAACCCGATAGGAAACAGGTAACCAATAATTGAGTTCAGCAGTGGGATAACCTGATCAAAGAACTGAGAGCATAAGAGTATAGATATGCTATGCTGGGTCAGATCAAAGGTCCATCAAGCCCAGGGTCCTATTTCCAACAGTGGTAAATTCAGGTCAGATTCCCAAAAAGTAGACAGATTCCATGCTGCTTATCCGAGCTTCTTATCTTTCCCCCTAAACCCACATCCCCTTTCCTCCTTTCACTATCTTTGTGGATAACACTCTACTCCTCCCTGTTTCCTCAGCTCCCAATCTTGGAGTCATCTTTGACTCCTCCCTCCCCTTCTTCACACACATCCAACTGATAGCTAAAATCTGTCGTTTCTTTCTCTATAACATCAGTAAAATTTGCCCCTTCCTTTCTGAACACACTTATTCACTTTTTAGTCGCCTCCCATCTAGACTATTGCAATCTCCTCCTTGCTGGTCTCCCTCGAATCCTTTCTCTTCCCTTCAATCTGTTCAAAAGTCAGCTGTGCAGCTAATCTTCCTCTATGATATGCTCATATAACCCCTCTTCTCAAGTCACTTCACTGGCTCCCTATTTGTTTCCATATCCAGTTCAAACTTCTCCTACTGACCTATAAGTGCGCTCATTCTGCTGTTCCTCACTGCCTTTTCTCTCTTTCTACTCCCCTCGGAACTCTGCTCCTCAGGCAGATCTCTTCAATCTGTGCCCTTCTCTTCTACTGCCATCTCCAGACTTCGATCCTTCCACCTTGCTGCTCCTTATGCCTGGAACAAACTACCTTAGACTGCATGACAGGCTTCATCTCTGGCTCTTTTCAAATCCAGGCTGAAAACTCACCTCTTCAAGGCCACTTTTGGATCCAGATCTGCATAGTCTCCTGTTCTCCAACTACATGTTTCCTTACCATTCCCCAGACATATCTTTGTCTCCCCAGCTGTTGTGTTGTCTGTCTTGACTAGATTGTAATTTCTTATATATATATATATATATATATATATATGGTGGCCCAAAAAAGTGAGAACATCTCATAAATTAAAAGCTTAAATAGTTTACTTATTTACCTTTTTTAGCTATATAATGTCTTTATTTCGACAATTTACGGTCGCCATCTTTTTTTTTTAAATTTGTCAATCATTTACATCTGTCTTTTTGAATTTTTAAATAACTTATATGCTACGAGATATTCTCACTTTTTTTGGGCCACCCTGTATATATATTATTGCGAATTTTATAGGTATATGCATCAAGCATAACACCATGAAAACACCTTTTAATAAATACATAATCAAAAGAAATAATAATAAAAAGAAAAGGTTTTCTAGCCCACCTTAACGGAGGACAATCACTTCTAACAAGCAGAAGCAAACAAAAACTTACAGGACAATAACACAAAACCTCTGTAAGATTCTACTTGTTAGCAAAAGATTTTCCAAATGAAGAGGGTCAGTAAACATATACTTAACATTATTCAAAGTGATTAAACATTTACAAGGAAATTGCAAAAAGAAAGTCCTCCCTGCAGCCACAACAGAGGTCTAAGCTGCAGGAAGGACTTCCTCCGCACCTGAGTTGACCTTGCCACATATGGGAAAACAGAACCTTATATCCAAAATACAGGAAATCTTTTTTCAAGAAATAAGCCCTCAAGATTTTAACCTTATCAGCCACAGCAGATAAGGACATGATTAACGTTGCCCAAGCTGAGATCTCCTCATTAGAAGATTCCAAAAAAGCAATCAGATCCAAATCAGATTGTGTCTCAACATAGGCAACGTCATCATCATGTGTCACTAATCGAGTAGGCAGATAATAAAGATCAGAAACCTCAATAGACTCAAAATCAGAAATTAATAAAATCTCTTTGCAATATTTCCTAGATAATATTAATGGAGACATCAATCGCGTCTTAGCAAAACTAAGTAACCTTAAATTCTTTGCCCGATGAGCGTTTTCTAGGGCTTCAATTTGTTTAAGCAACACATAACTATTTTTCACATCTCTTGCAATAAACCCAAAGGTTTATCCACATCATCCAATTGCTGGGAGCAAGCAGCAATCCTAGTATCCACCTCACGGGACTTAGTAACAACCTATTGAGAAAACTTCACAGTTTGATCAATAAAGCCAGATAACAAAGCATTGGTCTCAGAAACCACTTTCCAAATGTCAAATAAGGAAACATCAGCAGAAGAGGCCGAAGGTAATAAACCTAAGGCCTCAGGCTTACCCAACTGAATAGGAGTTAACAATATAGAGCCAACACTGAGGCAGAGGGGGGAGGAGGGAGCCTCAGAAACTGCATTCACCGATGCAGTTACTGGGCCCACCAAGTGGATTACCTCTTCCCCACCCATGCCACAGTTCAAAGGAGCAGGATTCAGAGGTGGTGTCCCATCGATGGAACTCAAGGAGACACCGGATAAAGATGTGTTAACAGAGGTAGACGTATCAAGCTGCAGAAATTCTGACCCAAGCTTCAGGTCTTCCAACACTCGCACATGCTGGTCCATTGGGCCGATGCGACCCTTCAGTGTTGAAATTGCTGTCACAGAGTCTTTCTCCATCGCCTTTACACTTCCTCTTACCATGCCCTCTAGGGATCCCCGGTGGCAAAAATCAGGAGGGGCAAATGCCCCAAGCCCCGAGATGGCACCGAAGAGGCACCAAAGGGACATTCCCCTTTGGTCACGCGCCCCTTCGGGTACCTGACCGCGGGCCGCGTCTACATCCACAGAACAGCTGTAGGAGTTTAAATGCCAAAGAAACAGCTCCCCTCGATGATGCTGGAAAAGGGGGAGGATCCCAGAGCTTGCACTGACTGGCAGAATGAACTACTCCAACAGACAACCCCCACTTGCAGAGCAACGTCCTCCAACTAGATTATAATTTCTGATGAGCAGGGACCATCGTTTACATGTGTCTGTACAGTGCTGTGTATGCCTGGTAGCACTATACAAGTGATCAATAGTAGTAGTTGTTATCCCAGAGATAAGCAGTGGATTTCTCCAGTCCACTTTAATAATGGTTTATGGACTTTTCCTCCAGGAACTTGTCCAAACCTCTTCTAAACCCAGCTACATTTACAGCTTTTACTATATCCTCTGGCAATGAATTCAAAAGTTTGATTACATGTTGAGTAAAAATAATATTTTCTCCGATTAGTCTTAAACATGCTATGTTGTAGCTTCATTGCATATCCCTAGTCTTTCTACTTTTCAACGGAGTAAACAACTGATCTATGTTTACTCTTTCTACTCCACTCATAATTTTATAGACCTCTATCATATCTCCCCTCAGCCATTTTTTTTCCAAGTTGAATAACCCTAACCTTTTAAGCCTTTCCTCATAGGAGATCCTTCTATCCCCTTTATCATTTTGGTGGCTCTTCTCTGTACCTTTTCTAATTCTGCTATAACGTTTTTAAGATATGGCGACCAAAATTGCACATAATATTCAAGATGTGGTGACACCATGGAACGATAGAGAGGCATTATAATATCCTTGGTTTTATTCTCCATTCCTTTCCGTATGATTTCTAGCATTATATTTGCTTTCTTGGCTGCCGCTGCACATTGGGCAATAGGTTTCAACATATTATCCACAATGTCGCTTAGATCCTTTTCCTGAGTGGTGATTCCTAATGTGGAACATTACATCATCAGCCTGATTCTGTCCTGCATGTACATCCCCTTTGTACGTCCGGTCTGAGCCAGATGTACAAAGGGGATCGTGATTCTGATCCTGCGGGGAACGTCTAGCCCCGCGGGATCAGAATCGCAATCAGGCCTGTACGTGCCGGCCGGGACTACGATTCAGTCCTGGCCTGCACATACAGGCACTGCCTGGATAGCTCAGTCAGGCTTTTAAATGGAGCTGTAGCACCATGGTGTCATGTTGCCATGGCACCATGGCTCCATTTAAAAGCTGCAATGCCGGCTGCCAGAAATAAAGGTTTATTCCCTGCAGCCCGACCCCTGATCTGGCCTCCTAAGGCCAGAATCGGGCTGCGGGGAATGAACCCTGCCCCCCCCCCAGCCCCTCCTGCGCCCCAAGGTTGCAAAACATAAAAATGTCCAGGGAGGTTATTCCACCTCGGAGATGGAATAACATCCCCGGTCATTTTGCCAGCCATGGACATACAGGGCTAACATTAGAATCGGTCCTGTACATCCAGGGCTGGCGACTGCCCACTGCCCACCCACTCTCTGCCCCCGGGCCGCCTCTTCCCCGTCCCCGACTAACGTCCCTGCATAACCAGCGTGGAAGTTAGTCAGGGGCTGAAGCTGGCACGAATAGCGGGAAAGGATGTCCTGATGGGATCCATCCCCGCTATTCGTGTCTCAGAATACCCCCCCCCCCCCATGTAATCATAGATTGGGTTGTTCTTCTCTAAGTGCATAACTTTGCACTTGTCCACATTAAGTTTCATCTGCTATTTGGGTGCCCAGTCTCCCATTTTCTCAAGGCCCTTTTGCAATTTTTTGCATTTCTCTTGTGATTTAGCAACTTTGAATAATTTTGTGTCATCTGCAAATTTGATCACCTCACTCACTAATCCCATTTCCAGGTCATTTATAAATATGTTAAAAAGCAGCGGGCCCAGCACAGTTCCCTGGGGTACTCCACTATTCACCTTTCTCCATTGAGAAAATTGGTCATTTAGCCCTATTCTCTGCTTTCTATATTTTAACCAGTTACCAATCCACAATAGTACACTGTGTCCTATCCCATGATTTGTTAATTTCCTCAAAGGTCTCTCATGAGGGACCTTGTCAAAGGCTTTCTGAAAATCTAGATACACTATATCAACTGGCACACCTTTATCTACCTGTTTATTCACAACTTAAAAGAAATATAGCAGATTATCGAGACAAGACTTTCCTTGGCTAAAGCCATGTTGGCATTGTCCCATTAAAACATGACTATCTATATGTTCAGTAAGTTCTTTATAATGATTTCTACCATTTTGCCTGGCACTGAGGTCAAGCTCACTGGTCTGTAGTTTCCTAGATCACCCCAGAGCCCTTTCTAAAAATTGGCGTTACAGTGCCCATTCTCCAATCTTCAGGTACTATAGACAATTTTAATGATAGTTTTTAAATTACTAATAGCGGGTCTGAAATTTCATTTATTTATTTATTTGAACAGTTTTTCTATACCACCCCTTCCAACAATCGGGGCAGTTTACATCAAACAACAAGCAATTACAATGAACATATTTGAACTATAGTACAGTTTTGCACTGTTTGAGTACCCTGGGATGTATATCATCTGGTCCAGGTGGTTTGCTGCTCTTTAGTTTATCAAATTGCTGTATTACATCTTTCAGGTTTATCGAGATTTGTTTCAATTCCTCTGATACTTCACCTTTAAATATAATTTCTGGAATGGGCAACTTCTCTACATCTTCTTCAATAAAGACTTAAGCAAAAAATTCATTCAGTCTTTTTACTTAGAGAGTCATTCTGAAAGGTTTAGTCGTCTGCAGACATGCACGTGGATGTCAAAATCACAGACATAACCATTCAACAAATGGCATTCGCAGATGTCTCCAGGACAGGGATGTTCGAGTAAGCAAGGTGTGTGGTGAAGGCATGTCTGGGGAGAGACAATGGACTAATACATCCTAGTTCGATCTCAGAAGCAGCAGAGCCGTCTGCAGGAACGTGCATGTTTATTCCTGCTCCAAGCATGAATAGGTATCAGGAAAGTGTTTGTTTTCACCTTAAAACATTCAAAAGATTGTGGAGAATTAAGTGACTAGCTTTAGATTAAAAAATCCCACACTGGGATTTGAACCCTGGCCACCCAGTTTTTAAGTCACTACTCTGACTATTATGCTATTAGACATCATGGGTCTGAAAGGCTCTCCTGGGGACATCTATATAGACATTTGATTCATATGCATATCGGGCATGTCCACGTTTGTGGAATTGTGCCTGAACTTGCATGTGCCTGCCTTTTTTTCAGACATTCTGGCTTTGACATCTCATTTGAAATGTGCCTCCACATCTTTGTCCTCCCTTAGTGGCCCTTTTACGTCTCTGTCATCTAATGGGGCAACTGACTCACATGTTTTTTGCTATGAATGTACTTGAAAAAGATTTTATTATGAGTTTTTGCTTCCAAGGCAAGCTTCTTTTCAAATCCTCTCTTTGCCTGCCTTATCAATGCCTTGCATCTAACTTTCCAGTGCTTACATTTTCTCCTGTTTTCTTCATTTGATTCCTTTTTCCATTTTCTGAAAGAGGCTTTTATAACAGCCTCTCTGACCTTACCTTTAAACCATGCTGGGTATTGTTTGGCCTTCTTACACTTTTCTTAAAGCATGGAATATATCTGGTCTGGGCTTCTAACATAGTATTTTTAAACAACACCCAGGCCTGATGTAAACACTTAACCTTTGCAGTTGCTCTTTTTAGTTTTTTCTTAACCATTTTCCTCATTTTCTCATAGTTTTGTTTTTGAGGGTTGAATGCTAGTGCAGTGAATTTCCTTGCTGCCTTCCTTTCATTTATTAAATCAAATGTGATCATGTTATGATCACTATTTCTAAGTAACCCCAATACCGTTACCCCTCACACCAGATCCTGCATGCCACTAAGGACTAAGTCTAAAATAGCTTCCCCTGGTGTTGGCTCCCAAACCAGCTGTTCTAAGAAGTAGTCATTTATTTCATCTAGAAGCTTTATCTCCCTACCATGCCCTGATGTGACATTGATGCAGTCAATACTGGGATAATTGAAATCACCCATTATTACTGTGCTGTAAATTTTGTTTGCTTCCATAATTTCTGTTAGCATTTTGTCATCTGTGTTCATTCTGCCAAGGCAGATAGTAGTACGCCCCCACTGCCATTCCCTTCCACTTTTAACATGACATTTCTATCCATACAGATTCTACAGTGTATTTTGTTTCCTGAAAAACGTTTATCCTGTTTGACTCAATGCCCTCTTTAATATACAGTACAGCGCTACCCTTCTAGCAATTCAAGGAACCCTATCATTGTGATGTAATTTGTACCCAGGTATCACAGTGCCCCATAGGTTGTCCTCCTTCTACCAGGTCTTGGAAATTCCAGTTATATCTAACCTTTCATTTAGTGCTACATATTCTACCACTCACATCTTTTTTTTAGACTTCTAAGAACATAAGAACATAAGATATGCCATACTGGGTCAGACAAGGTCCATCAAGCCCAGTATTCTGTTTCCAACAGTGGCCAATCTAGGTCATAAGTACCTAGCAGTTTCCCCAAGGGACACAGGTTCCACAATGCTTATATTGGTTCAAGCATTGATATCCTGGGTCCCTTCTTAATAATGGTTTATGGACCTTTCCTCCAGGAACTTGTCCAAACCTTTTTTAAACCCAGCTACACTGACAGCCTTTACTACATCCTCTGGTAACAAATTCCAGAGTTTGATTACACGTTGAGTGAAAAAATATTTTCTTTTATTAGTCTTAAATAGTTTACCCTGTAGCTTCATTGCATGTCTCCTAGTCTTTCTATATTCTGATAAGGTAAACAATCGATCTACGTTTACCCGTTCCACTCCGTTCATTAATTTATAGACTTCTATCATATCTCCCCTCAACCGTCTCTTTTCCAGGTTAAAGAGCCCTAACTTTTTTAGCCTTTCTTCATAGGAGTATCCTTCCATCCCCTTTACCATTTTGGTGGCTCTTCTCTGAACCTTTTCTAAAATCGCTATATCCTTTTTAAGATACGGCGACCAGAATTGCACACAATATTCAAGGTGCGGTCTCACCATGGAACGATATAGAGGCATTATAATATCTTTTGTTTTATTTTCCATTCCTTTCCTTATCATACCTAGCATTCTATTTGCTCTCTTGGCCGCTGCTGCACACTGGGCCGAGGGTTTTAACTTGGTATCCACAATGACGCCTAAATCTTTTTCCTGGGTGGTGGTTCCTAATGTGGAACCTTGCATCGTGTAACCATAGTTTGGGTTGTTCTTCCCTAGGTGCATAACCTTGCACTTGTCCACATTAAATTTCATCTGCCATTTTGATGCCCAGTCTTCCAATTTATCAAGATCCTCTTGCAATTTTCCACAATCCTCTTGGGTTTTAACAACTTTAAATAGTTTTGTGTCATCTGCAAATTTGATAACCTCACTCGTTATTCCACTTTCCAGGTCATTTATGAATATGTCAAAAAGCAGCGGACCCAGCACAGATCCCTGGGGTACACCACTATTCACCTTTCTCCATTGGGAAAATTGGCCATTTAGCCCTACCCTCTGCTTTCTATGTTTTAACCAGTTCCTGATCCACAATAGTACACTGTCTCCTATCCCATGACTCTTTAGTTTTGCCAAAAGTCTCTCATGAGGGACCTTGTCAAAGGCTTTCTGAAAGTCCAGATACACAATATCAACCGACTGACCTTTGTCCACCTGATTATTCACTCCTTCAAAAAAACATAACAGATTAGTAAGACAAGATCTTCCTTGTCTAAACCCATGTTGGCTGTCTCCCATTAGGTCATGACTATCTATATGCTGAATAATTTTATTCTTTATGATGGTTTCTACCATTTTTCCAGGTACTGACGTCAGGCTCACCGGTCTGTAGTTTCCCGGATCACCCCTGGAACCCTTTTTAAAAATTGGTGTTACATTGGCGATCCTCCAATCTTCAGGTATTAGAGATGATTTTAATGATAGTTCACAGATTACTAATAGCAGGTCTGCTATCTCATATTTCAGTTCTTTCAACACCCTTGGATGTATACCATCTGGCCCAGGTGATTTGCTACTCTTCAGTTTATCTAATAGTTGTAATACATCTTCCCGATGTATCGATATTTCCTTCAATTCTTCCGCACCTTTAAATACCACTTCAGTCATGGGTAACATCCCTACATCTTCCTCAGTAAAGACTGAAGAAAAGAATTCATTCAGTCTCTCCGCTATCGCCTTGTCGCCTCTTAGTGCTCCTTTAACCCCTTTATCATCTAATAGACCAACTGACTCTCTCACAGGTTTTTTGCTACGAATGTACTTGAAAAGGTCTTTACTTCGCGTTTTTGCTTCCACAGCAAGCTTCTTCTCAAATTCTCCCTTTGCCTGCCTTATCAATGCCTTGCATTTGACTTGCCAGTGCTTGTGCTGTTTCCAGGTTTCGTTGTTTGGCTCTTTTTTCCATTTCCTGAAAGATGCTTTTTTGGCAACAACAGCCTCTCTGACCTCACCTTTAAACCATGCTGGCAGTTTTTTGGACTTTCTTCCACTTTTCTTAAAGCGTGGAATACAGCTGGTCTGGGCCTCCAAGATAGTATTTTTCAACAACAGCCAAGCCTGATGTACGTCTTTAACCTTTGCAACTGCTCCTTTTAGTTTTTTCTTAACTGTTTTCCTCATTTTATCATAGTCTCCCTTTCGAAAGTTAAAAGGTAGTACTGTGGATTTCCTTACTATCCCTCCTCCAATAATTAAATCAAAGGCGATCATGCTATGATCGCTATTGCCAAGTGGCCCCAACAACCTTATCTCTTGCACTAGATCTGGTGTTCCACTAAGGACTAGGTCTAATATGGCTTCTCCTCTGGTCGGTTCATGAACCAGCTGCTCCAAGAAGCAGTCATTTATTTCATCTAGGAACTTTATCTCCCTAGCATGTCCTGACGTGACACTGACCCAGTCGATACCGGGGTAGTTGAAATCACCCATCATTATTACTGCGCTGTAACTTTTGTTAGCTTCCTTGATTTCTTTGAGCATTTCATCATCCATTTGGTCATTCTGGCCAGGCGCTCGATAGTACACCCCCACTGCCATTGCCTTCCCCCTTTTACATGGAATTTCAATCCATATAGATTCTACAGCAGATTTTGTTTCCTGCAAAACTTTAATCCTTTCTGACTCAATGCCCTCTCTAACATAGAGAGCAACCCCTCCACCAATTTGATCAGCTCTATCATTACGATATAGTTTGTACCCAGGTATCACAGTGTCCCACTGGTTGTCCTCCTTCCACCATGTCTCTCATATTCCAATCATATCTAACCTTTCATTTAGTGCTATATATTCTAACTCTCCCATCTTATTTTTTAGACTCCTAGCATTTGCATACAAGCATTTTAGAGAATGTATTTTATTTATATTAATTTGGCTATTGTTAGACATGGGTAATTTGGGATCTTTAAGCTCTGTCTGCTCCATACTTGAGAGCATTTGGGCTACTTTACTCTTTTGTGGAACCTCTCTGCTTTTGGTAGTATTCTTCAAAGATACATTCTTCCGAACCATCCGCTCTTGGGCGACTGTCGGCTTTCCCCTAATATCTAGTTTAAAAGCTGCTCTATCTCCTTTTTAAAGGTTAATGCCAGCAGCCTGGTTCCATCCCGGTTAAGGTGAAGCCCATCCCTTCGGAAGAGCCCCTCCTTTCCCCAGAATGTTCCCCAGTTCCTAACAAATCCAAAACCCTCATCTCTGCACCATTGTCTCATCCACGCATTGAGACTCCGGAGCTCTGCCTGGCTTTTGGGACATGTTTTCTGCGCATGGAACAGGAAGCATTTCAGAGAATGTTACCCTGGAAGTTCTGGATTTCAACTTCCTACCTAAAAGCCTAAATTTAGCCTCCAGAACCTCCCTACCACATTTTCCTATGTCATTGGTACCGACATGTACCAAGACAGCAGACTCCTCCCCAGCACTATCTAAGACCTTATCTAGGTGGCGCGTGAGGTCCACTACCTTCGCACCAGGCAGGCATGTTACCAGGCGATCCTCACGTCCACCAGCCACCCAGCTATCTACATGCCTAATGATCGAATCACCAATTATAACGGCTGTCCTAACCCTTCCCTCATGGGCACAAGGCCCTGGAGAAACTTCCTCGGTGCGAGAGGGTTTTACATCACCTGGAGGACAGGTCCTAGTTACAGGATCACTTCCTGCCATACCAAGGTGATGCTCTCCTGTCACGTGACCTCTCTCCTCCATGGCAACAGGGATGCTGCCAGACTGGAGGTGGGACTTCAGGACTATATCCCTGTAGGTCTCATCTATGTACCTCTCTGTCTGTCTTATGCTTTCCAAGTCTGCTACTTTAGCCTCTAGAGAACGGACTCCTTACACCTAGAACGGACTCCTTACACCTAGTGTACACGTAAGACCTCTCACCAACTGGGAGAAAATCATACATGTGACACTCAATGCAAAAGACTGGAAAGCCCCCATCCCGCTGCTGGACTGCTGTCTGCATCTTAGTTTTAAGTTTGTGTTTAGATCTAAGTTCTTTACTTACTAAGGGTTGCTATGGATATTTATACTAATAAAACTGTACCTAATACGTGTAATATACCTTGTTCACCTGAAGCTTAACTAATCTCAGGTCCTTCAAAGGGGGGGGGGGTTGTTCATATTAACAATCTGGTTATCAGTTGACAGGGGTAATTTGGAATCTTTCAACTCTGTCTGCTCTTTACTTAAAGGTTTCTGGGTTACTTTTACTGTTATTGGAACCTCTCTATCAGGATGCCCTGACTTCCCTGCTCTTCTAGTATCCTTCATTCTGAACCATGCACTCTTGGGCAACTGTTGGCTTTCCCCCATTATCTAATTTAGAAGCTGCTCTATCTCCTTTTTAAAGGTTAATAACAGCAGCCTGGTTCCACTCTGGTTAGGGTGGAGCCCATCTTTTCAGAAAAGCTCCCCCCCCCCCCGCTTTCCCAGAATGTTGCCCAGTTCCTAACAAATCTAAAACCCTCTTTCCTGCGCCATTATCTCATCCATGCATTGAGACTCCAGAGTTCTGCCTGCTACTATGGTCCTGCATGTGGAACGGGAGCATTTCTGAGACAGTCATCTTGGAAGTACTGGATTTCAGCTTTTTACCTAAAATCCTAAATTTGCTTCCAGAACCTCCTTCCCACACTTTTGTATGTCATTGGCACCAACATTACCAAGACAGCAGACTCCTCCTAGCACTGTCTAGAACCTCATCTAGGTGTCACATGAGGTCCATTACCTTCGCACCAGGCAAACAAGTTCTGAAGCAATCCTCACTTCCACCAGCCACCAGCTATCTACATGTCTATTGATCGAATTGCCAACTATGACAGCCATTTTTGACATATTCATAAATGACCTGGAAAGTGGAATAACGAGTGAGGTTATCAAATTTGCAGATAACACAAAACTATTTAAAGTTGTTAAAACCCAAGAGGATTGTGGAAAATTGCAAGAGGATCTTGATAAATTGGAAGACTGGGCATCAAAATGGCAGATGAAATTTAATGTGGACAAGTGCAAAGTTATGCACCTAGGGAAGAACAACCCAAACTATGGTTACATGATGCAAGGTTCCACATTAGGAACCACCACCCAGGAAAAAATATTTAGGCGTAATTGTGGATAACATGTTAAAACCCTCGGCCCAGTGTGCAGCGGCGGCCAAGAGAGCAAATAGAATGCTAGATATCATAAGGAAAGGAATGGAAAATAAAACAAAAGATATTATAATGCCTCTATATCGTTCCATGGTGAGACCGCACCTTGAATATTGTGTGCAATTCTGGTCGCCGTATCTTAAAAAGGATATAGCAATATTAGAAAAGGTTCAGAGAAGAGCCACCAAAATGGCAAAGGGGATGGAAGGATACTCCTATGAAGAAAGGCTAAAAAGGTTAGGGCTCTTTAACCTGGAAAAAAGACGGCTGAGGGGAGATAAGATAGAAGTCTATAAATTAATGAACAGAGTGGAACGGGTAAACGTAGATCGATTGTTTACGTTATCAGAATATAGAAAGACTAGGGGACATGCAATGAAGCTACAGGGTAAACTATTTAAGACTAATAAAGGAAAATATTTTTTCACTCAACGTGTAATCAAACTCTGGAATTTGTTACCGGAGGATGTAGTAAAGGCTGTTAGTGTAGCTGGGTTTAAAAAAGGTTTGGACAAGTTCCTGGAGGAAAGGTCCATAAACCATTATTAAGAAGGGACCCAGGATATCAATGCTTGACCCAGTACAAGCACTGTGGAACCTGTGTCTTTTGGGGAAACTGCTAGGTACGTATGACCTAGACTGGCCACGTTGGAAACAGGAGACTATGATAGAATGAGGAAAACAGTTAAGAAAAAACTAAAAGGAGCAGTTGCAAAGGTTAAAGACGTACATCAAGCTTGGGTGTTGTTGAAAAATACTATCTTGGAAGCCCAGACCAGCTGTATTCCACGCTTTAAGAAAAGTGGAAGGAAGTCAAAAAAATTGCCAGCATGGTTTAAAGCTGAGGTCAGAGAGGCTGTTGTTGCCAAAAAAGCATCTTTCAAGAAATGGAAAAAAGAGCCAAATGATGAAACCTGGAAACAGCACAAGCACTGGCAAGTCAAATGCAAGGCATTGATAAGGCAGGCAAAGAGAGAATTTGAGAAGAAGCTTGCTGCGGAAGCAAAAAACGCGAAATAAAGACCTTTTCAAGTACATTCGTAGCAAAAAACCCGTGAGAGAGTCAGTTGGTCCATTAGATGATAAAGGGGTTAAAGGAGCACTAAGAGGCGACAAGGCGATAGCGGAGAGACTGAATGAATTCTTTGCTTCGGTCTTTACTGAGGAAGATGTAGGGATGTTACCCACGACTGAAGTGGTATTTAAAGGTGTGGAAGAATTGAAGGAAATATCGATACATCGGGAAGATGTCCTACAACTATTAGATAAACTGAAGAGTAGCAAATCACCTGGGCCGGATGGTATACATCCAAGGGTGTTGAAAGAACTGAAATTTGAGATTGCAGACCTGCTCTCAGTAATCTGTGAACTATCATTAAAATCATCTCTAATACCTGAGGATTGGAGGATCGCCAATGTAACACCAATTTTTAAAAAGGGTTCGAGGGGTGATCCGGGAAACTACAGACCGGTGAGCCTTACATCAGTACCGGGAAAAATGGTAGAAACCATCATAAAGAATAAAATTACTCAGCATATAGATAGTCATGACCTAATGGGAGACAGCCAACATGGCTTTAGACAAGGAAGATCTTGTCTTACTAATCTGTTATGTTTTTTTGAAGGAGTGAATAAACAGGTGGACAAAGGTGAGTCGGTTGATATTGTGTATCTGGACTTTCAGAAAGCCTTTGACAAGGTCCCTCATGAGAGACTTTTGGCAAAAATAAAGAGTCATGGGATAGGAGGCAGTGTACTACTGTGGATCAGGAACTGGTTAAAAGATAGAAAGCAGAGGGTAGGGCTAAATGGCCAATTTTCCCAATGGAGAAAGGTGAATAGTGGTGTACCCCAGGGATCTGTGCTGGGTCCGCTGCTTTTTGACATATTCATAAATGACCTGGAAAGTGGAATAACGAGTGAGGTTATCAAATTTGCTGATGACACAAAACTATTTAAAGTTGTTAAAACCCAGGAGGATTGTGGAAAATTGCAAGAGGATCTTGATAAATTGGAAGACTGGGCATCAAAATGGCAGATGAAATTTAATGTGGAGAAGTGCAAGGTTATGCACCTAGGGAAGAACAACCCAAACTATGGTTACACGATGCAAGGTTCCACATTAGGAACCACCACCCAAGAAAAAGATTTAGGCGTCCTTGTGGATACCATGTTAAAACCCTCGGCCCAGTGTGCAGCGGCGGCCAAGAGAGCAAATAGAATGCTAGGTATGATAAGGAAAGGAATGGAAAATAAAACAAAAGATATTATAATGCCTCTATATCGTTCCATGGTGAGACCGCACCTTGAATATTGTGTGCAATTCTGGTCGCCATATCTTAAAAAGGATATAGCAATTTTAGAAAAGGTTTCAGAGAAGAGCCACCAAAATGGTAAAGGGGATGGAAGGCTACTCCTATGAAGAAAGGCTAAAAAGGTTGGGGCTCTTTAACCTGGAAAAGAGACGGCTGAGGGGAGATATGATAGAAGTCTATAAATTAATGAACGGAGTGGAACGGGTAAACGTAGATCGATTGTTTACCTTATCAGAATATAGAAAGACTAGGGGACATGCAATGAAGCTACAGGGTAAACTATTTAAGACTAATAAAAGAAAATATTTTTTCACTCAACGTGTAATCAAACTCTGGAATTTGTTACCGGAGGATGTAGTAAAGGCTGTTAGTGTAGCTGGGTTTAAAAAAGGTTTGGACAAGTTCCTGGAGGAAAGGTCCATAAACCATTATTAAGAAGGGACCCAGGATATCAATGCTTGAACCAATACAAGCATTGTGGAACCTGTGTCCCTTGGGGAAACTGCTAGGTACGTATGACCTAGATTGGCCACTGTTGGAAACAGAATACTGGGCTTGATGGACCTTGGTCTGACCCAGTATGGCATATCTTATGTTCTTATGTTCTTATGTTCTTATAGGATACTGGGCTTGATGGACCTTGGTCTGACCCAATATGGCATATCTTATGTTCTTATCCCAACCCTTCCCTCATTAGCATATGCCCCTGGAGAAACACCCTCAGTGTAAGAGAATATTACATCACCTGGAGAATAGGTCCAAACTACAGGATCACTTCCTGCTCTCTTTCAGGTGGCCTCTCTCCTCCATGGCAGCAGGAAGGCTGCCAGACTGGAAGTGGGACTTCTTTACTATGTTTCTGAAGGTCTCCTCTATATACTTCTTAGTCAGCCTCAGCTCTAAGTCTGCTACTTTAGCCTCCACAGATCAGACTCATTCTCTGAGAGCAAAGAACTCTTTGCAACTAGTGCACACATAAGACCTCTCATCAACCGGTAGATAATCGTACATGTATATAGTTATAATGTCAGCCATTCTATGTAAAATTATTGTGTTCAATGTAAACCGTCTTGATAACACTGAAAGGCGGTATATAAGACATCCACAAAATGACACTGGTACATTCAATAAAACATAAGGGAATTTCCCCGCAAATTGATTCTCTCCTTTTTCTTTTTCAACAATGCATCAGTCTTTTCAGCATCTGACGGGAGGTCTCAGACTTATCATGGCACTGATTCATTAGACTATTCGTCTGTATAAAATTTTGTGCCCGGTTGCATCAATGACCTCCACGCAGACACTACAGACTAGAGCTCATAAGTATAGCTATTCTTATTCAACGTTTTATTATTCAACGTGTGTCTTTCTCTATTTTGAATATGAAATATACAATATTTTCCTCCCTAGTGCTGATACTTAAGGCTGCCAGTCCTGATGGCACTTTTCAAATGGTCCCAACGCAACCCCCCCCCCCCCCCCCGGCGCCTCTGTGGCGTTTCTCCTGTTATAGTTCTTCAGGGGATCAATTTTAAACTTCCTGTATACAAACAATACAAGACACGGAATCATTCCCAAATATTGCCAAGTTCCCTCTTACACTTCTAAAAAATCCAAAATTCTACAGAACCATATTCGTTAAATACTCACATAGATGCTGCCCACATCTAAAGTTGAATATCTCCAACCATTCTCAAACTGAATGCTATTCAAATCTCAAAAGCAGAAAAGACGCCGCGCATGCGGTGTAATCCCATTAGGTACGGCTTTAAAGACTCATCATAACATGATGTAATTAATGCCGCCCCTTTAATTTTCAATCGCTGAGATCTCTCTCAGGGAGGCTGCCGTCCTCTCAAAATACAACTGTCCCGTCACAGTTTTCAACCATAACCCTTCATATAATAACTTCCTCAGCTCCGTACAATTACTCCTAACCGTCTAAACCCATCAAGAAAACAGTCCTAAAGGACAATACAAACTTAAGATCCACAAAGACCTTATTATATACACGCTGCCCAATCAATCATGGCATTCAAACCATTAGGTTTAACTGAGTTTAATTTATGGATCCATCTTTGCTCCCGCTGGATTACTACTTGATCATGAGTTCTATCCGCATTACCATGGTCTACCTTATCCACACAGAAACATACTAGTTGTTCAAATAAGTGCCCTTCATCTACACAATGTTGGACCAGTGGGGCTGCCAATACTTTGCAATGTAATTTACTCCTGTGTTCTCTCATACGCAACCGAAAGGTACGGAGAGTCTTACCAATATATAAAAGGCCACACGGTCATTGCACGGCATACACTACTCCCGTGGAATCACAAGTTGTGGAAGAAGATAAAAAATATTCCACTTGATGGTATGTAAACTTTGTTATCTCTAAAGAAATCTCGCAAATGTCGCATGTGCCACACTGCTTATGCCCCTTCTCCACCGACTCATTCACCCATCGGGGAAGAACTGCTGGGCTCAACCATTCTTTCAGGTTTCGATGTCTTTGCCAGACACACCATATTTTCTTTCCCGCCAAGCCTGGGACTGCTGTCAAAACATTCTTGTGTTTTTGCAAACTCCGTTGGATCCCTTGGCTTAACGGGGAAAACCTCGTTATCAAATGGACACTCTCATTATCCTCACCCCTCCTATTATTAGGGGAGGTTAGAAGTAAACTTCTGTTGTTATAGAGAGCTCTACAGTATGCTTGTTTAACTACCCTACGTGGATACCCTCTCTCAATGAAATTCTTAGTTAATTGTCGTGATCGCAATCTGAACTCGGTATCACTCGAACAATTCCTTCTAAATCGAAGGAACTGTGAGAATGGAAGGTATATAAGACATGCCAAATAAATAAATAAATGTGACGCTTCGTGCAAAAGATTGGATAGCTCTCATCTCACTGTTGGATGTTTCTTAGTTAATTTATTTAACATTTCTTATATACTGCCTTTCATGATATCAAGGTGATTTACATTGAACAGAGCATTATAACTTGGAGATAACTATTTTACAGGGAACATGGGTAATGGAGGGTTAAGTGGCTTGCTCAAGACCACAAGGAGCACCCAGGGCCGGCCCGTCCATTGAGCAAGAATGTTTTTTGCAGAGGGCCCCGCGTTTCAGGGGGCCCCGCGCAAAGAACATTCTGCTTGCAAAGTAAATTTTAAAATAAAAAAAAAAGCTGCTGCAGCCGCTGCCGCCGCGGCGGTAACAGCAGAATCGCATATCAGGCTCTGTCGGGAGGGGGGGCCCCGCGGGATATGCGATTCTGCCATTGCCGCGGCGGCGGCGGCAGCAGCAGCAGCAGACAGCTTTTTTTTTATTTTAAATTTTCCCTGGGCTGTTGGGGTGGGAGTTAGGACTGGAAAAGGGCTAATGGGGTTAGGACTGGAAGAGGGCTGATAGGGGGTTAGGACTAGGGCTATGGGGAGCTAAGTCTGGAAATGGGGTGATGGGGGTTAGGACTGGAAGTGAGCTGATGGGGGTTTAGGACTAGTAATGGGTTATGGGGGGGCTTAAACTGAAAATTGGGTGATGGGGATTAGGACTGGAAATGGGCTGATGGGGTCAGGACTGGGAGTGGGCTGATGGGGGGTTAGGACTGGTAATGGGCTATGGGGGGCTTAAACTGAAAATTGGGTGATGGGGGGTTAAGACTGGAAATGGGCTGATGGGAGTAGGACTGAGAGTGAGCTGATAGGACTGGTAATAGGCTATGGGGGGGGGGCTAGGACTGGTAATGGGTTGGGGGGGTTCCTAGGACTGGAAATGGGCTGAGGGGGAGGGGGGGATTGAACTGCAAATAGCTGATGGGGAGGGGGGCTTGGAATGGAAATGGGCTGAGTGGCAGTGGGGCTTGAACTGCAAATAGCTGATGGGGAGGGGGGCTTGGAATGGAAATGGGTTGTGAGGGGAGGGAGCTAGGACAGGAAATGGGCTGATGAAGGGGGCTAGGATAGGACTGGGAATTGGGTGTTGGGGGGAGCTAAGATTGGAAATGGGCTGTGGTGGGGGCTTGGATTGAAATAGACTTATGGAGGGGCTAGAACTGGAAGTAGGCTCATGGGGGGCTTGGATTGGAAATGGGCTGAGTGGAGGGGAGCTAGGATTTGACATGGGCTGATGGTGGGGCTAGGAAAGGACTAGAAATGGGCTGATGGGAGGCTGGTATTGGAAATGAGCTGATGGACCTGGATGACTTGGATAGGACTGGAAATGGATGGGGGAGCTAGGACTGGAAATTGGCTGATGGGGGGGGGGCTAGGACTGGATATGGGCTGATGCGGGGACTAGAAGGGAGTGGATACTGGGTGGGGCTGGAACTAGAAGGGAGCTGATGTTGGGGGAGATTAGAATGGGATGGAGCTGGGAGAGTGAAATGGAGAGGGGGAAAAATATTTTGTGTGGGACGGAAGAAAAATCTACAATTGGCTGGGTATTGGGAGAGTAAGTGGGGATTGAGGATGGAGGGGTAAAATTTGAGTGGATGAAATAGGAATGAGGAAAGAGCAAAAGGAGAAAGATTAGTATGTTAAAGCAGATGTAGATAGAGAATGGAAAAAAATTAGAAGAGAGAAGAAAGGACAAATGGACAGCAGACGATGGAGAGTTAGCAGAAGACACAAAGAAACCAGAAGAAAGTGGCTGGAGCAATTGCAACTGAAAAAAAAATGCACAAAAGGTAGAAAGATATCTCTTTATTTTGAATTTATTAACTGGAATATGTCAGCTCTGGGAAATGTGCATCATTAACGTCTGCGCTTTGTTTAGTACAAGAGGAAATTAATTTATAGTTTTATTTCTACAGTGTTGTTGTACATTCCAAGTTTTGCTTTTGGGGTTCCCAGTTTAATTGTCTTCCTGTTTCTAAATTGTGATTCCTTGTTTGGTGATGGTCTGTGTTCTGCATGTGTAACTGAGCTGAGGTATTCTGTTTATGTAATTCCTATTTGACATTGCCACTTGTTCCCTTTCCCCAGTAGGTCATGTATTGTTATTCTCTGAAATGTATTGGTTTAATATTTGCAGTGTTGCCTTTTGATAGGTAGGGTATGGTGCTTTGTGAGTCCTGGTAGTGCTGTTAGGATATGGCGGGTTTGCTATGGGTTCTAAATGGGCAGTGTTTGTAGTAGTTCCTAATGTGCCTGGCGGTTGGCACTGGATTATAGTAATGTAGAAATCGTTTAGTCTTTCTTTATCCATACACTCATTAAGAGGCATGTTTACTAAAAGTTAGTGTATGGTAACATTATGCAAATATTTATGCAAATGAGGCCCCTTATGCAAATGAGGCCCCGCACCGAGTCTCCGCACATGGCCCCGCACCCCCCTTGGGCCGCCCCTGGGAGCACCTGTTGAACTAGAAACCCCAGTCCTTCTGGCCCAAGGTTGCTGTCCTCTAGTGGAATTTGAACCCCTGGCCTGAAGTAACTTGCCCCAACCACTAGGCCACTCCTCCCTATGATTTAATGATTTGATGATTTGTTTAGTTTGTTAATGATTTGTTTAGCTATTTAAAGTTGTTTAGTTATTTAAAGTTGCTAGAGGAATAGGGATTCTTGAACCAGTGCAAATATGCCTACTAAGTTTAAGGGACTTTGTTTAATGTTTACCTCAAGATGAACTACAAGGGCCTAGAATTAATTTATCCCTAAGACCTCATAACTTGATGATGAAGATAACCAGTTAAACCTGAAAGTGTAAAATTTTCCTCTTTATCCTTAATTGGCTTAAGAGCTAATAAATCAAAGTTTCTGTCTGGGATGGATGAGAGTTGAGGGGGCGGGGGTGGCTGGGAAATAAACACTAACTGAAAGTTTTCCTGTTAAACTATACCCTAACTGACTTAATAAGCAGAATTTTAAATAGACACAGATTTTATCAGCTTAACCCAAAGAATTTATTTTTTCCCAAACTTTTCAGAATTTTCCAGCAGGTAAATACTTAACAGTGCATATTCCTTCCTAGCAATAGTAGCTCCTCTCTCAGCAGCCCTTCAAGATTGAATATGAAAGCTCAGTGCCATGGACATGTTTGACATCTGTATTCTGGATTAGCTATAGTCGGTTAAGGGATGTATTGCAGATTCTTTACAGAAAGAGTGGTGGCTCCGTGGAATAGTCTCCCAGTGGAGGTGGTAGGGATGAGGACAGTATCTGAATTCAAAGAATCATGGGACAAACACAGAGAATCTCTAAAGGAAAAAAGGGGACTGTTGTAGTGGTTGATATGGAAGGACAGACTAGATAGGCCATGTGGTCTTTTTCTGTCATCATGTTTCTATGTGTCTGTGTTTCTAGATTCCATTATAAAGGTGTTATACTGTAGTAGTCCAGATGCCTAATGACAAGGGCATGAAAAGTATCCAAATAGATCTCTGTCAAAACATGATTTAATGGATCTAATTTGATGAAAAGCAATGATGCATGATTGTACCACAGAGGGAATTTGTGGTTGAAAGGAAAGCAAACTATCAAAGATGACTCTGAGTATCTTAATAGTAGATATCAGTGTGACTGGTTTGACATCCAAGATAGGAGAAATAGTGGGAGCTGTAGCTTTGCCAGTAATCCACATAGCATGACATTTTGAAACATTTAACTTCAAGGCATTAGCTATGAGCCAGTTGACGATTTGTGATAAACAAAGGTTAAAGATAGAAAGGTCTGGTGTAATTGGGTCAGTATTACAGAGTAATTGAATGTCATCAGTAAAAAGGAAAGAGCTGAACCCCAATGAATGAATTAAGTCAGAAGAGGGGAGAGAAAAAATTACACAGGTACACTACCAAAAAACTTCCTCCAGTTTTGCAACTGACTCCTATAGATTTTGGGGTGCTGAATCCAGGAAAAATAGCCAAAATGTTCCATCACGTCACGTTTTCTTGCAAAATTAGATTTCTTACCCATATAAGGAATGTTCACATAATTTCTTTTTAGCCGACTGCAGTTTATTTTCTTGGCCCAAAATAGAGGTTGTAATGGTTAACTAACTAGAAACACTCCCTCATGATATTTTAGAGTGTTTTGTATTCATTTTATACATTAACAGGACAATTGGGAGGCGGGGGGCTAAATCCAGTACTCGCGCTGGCGCATGTTCTTTCCTGTTTGCCTCGCCTCGTTCGCTCGCTCAAACACAGTGGTTGCGACATGAACGTTCCTGTCAAATTTCAGTTTCTTGCAAGTTCATTATTACCTTTTGTTTGCTCAGTCGTAATCCAGCTTTATTCCGAAGTGGTTCACTACAGTTGTAGTTTGCAGTGCTGTGTATTTGTGATGGCTCACAGAGCCAGAGGTTGCGTCAACTCTCCGGACAGTTTTTGTTTATTTGTGGGGAATATACCGTGAAAAAGCGGCAGAGGAACATTTCTGCATTTATTAAAAAAGTATATTTCACCTATTTCGGTTTGAAGTTAGGCGATCAAGACAAACCGTGGGCTCCTCACAAAGTGTGCAAGACATGTGAGGAAGATCTACGCTTATGGATGAAAGATAAAAAACAAGCATTTCGTTTCGGAATACCTATGATGTGGCGTGAACAAAGAGACCACAGCAGTGACTGCTATTTTTGCTCTTGCATTGTGAAGGGATACAACTTAAAAAATAAGAACGTAATAAGTTACCCCAACCTTCCCTCAGCAATTAGGCCTATGCCTCATAGCAACGAAGTACCTGTGCCTGAACCACCAAAATCTTTGGATCATATTTGTGTGGACGGTTCTGATCATGATGAGACTCATCAGATGGCTTTTCCCGATGAGTCCAGTACTTCCGAGTTTGAAACTGAACCAGATCCGAAACCTGAACTTTTCTCTCAAGCTGAATTGAATGATTTAGTCCGGGATTTAGGACTCCCAAAAGATGCTGCCCAACTGCTAGGTTCTCGGCTTAAACAGAAAAATCTATTGTCACCAGGAACAACTTTTTATTGGTACCGCAACCGCGAGACACAATTTTTGAAGTATTTCAGCAAAGAGGAAGATTTGGTATTTTGCAACGATATATACGGAGTGATGGAAAAGTTTAAACTGAAGTATGATCCTGCTGAATGGCGGCTGTTCATTGATTCGTCAAAAGACAGCATAAAAGGTGTTCTTCTTCATAATGGCAACACATTCGCTTCAGTTCCTATTGCTCACTCTGTTATTCTCCAAGAAAAATACGAGAATTTGGCCCTGATTCTTCAGAAGATTCGTTATGATGAGCATAAGTGGATGATTTGTGGAGACTTTAAAATTCTATCCATGCTATTAGGGCAGCAATCCGGTTTCACAAAATATCCCTGCTTCCTTTGCTTGTGGGATAGCCGGGCCCGCGACCTACACTGGGGGAAAAAAGACTGGCCAATTCGGGAGTATTTGAGACCCGGTGAGAAAAATGTTCTTCATGAGAGCTTGGTACCTCGTGATAAAATTCTATTACCACCTCTCCACATTAAGTTGGGTCTCATTAAGCAATTCATCAAGTCCCTTCCAAAAGATGGTGAGTGCTTTCGGTACCTTTACTCAAAGTTCCTCCGACTTTCTGAAGCAAAGCTAAAGGAAGGAGTGTTTGTTGGCCCTGATATAAGGAAACTCATTTCAGATGGAGCATTCGCTGAAACGATGTCTGAGAAGGAAAAAGAAGCCTGGGATTCCTTCAAGGATGTTGTTCTCAAATTCTTGGGGAACAGGCGGGATGAGAACTATAAGGATATTGTTGCCAGGATGCTCAATGCCTTCAAAGAACAAGGCTGTAACATGAGCCTGAAAGTCCATTTCTTGCACTCCCATGTGAACTACTTTCCCGAAAACTTGGGGGCGTACAGTGAAGAACAAGGTGAAAGGTTTCACCAGGACATCAAGGACGCAGAGAGAGAAGGTACCAAGGAAGATGGAACACCACTATGATGGCTGATTTCTGCTGGTTGCTGCTGCGGGAAACCCCAGATGAAAAATACGCCAAGCAGCGCACCAAGAGAAGCATTCAGGGGAAGAAGAAACGGGCCCACCAGGAGATTGATTGACCCAAGAATGACTTTAAAATCTAAACTGTGTTGACAAATATTGTGTTTTTACTAAACTTTGAAATAAAAATTTGCTAGTTATTACCACAGTGTCGGATCTCATTTATTAGAATTTTATTTTCACACCATCGGGTGTTTGTCTTCATGTATTGCAATGGTGCGGTTTGCGTTTTCTATTCTTACATACATACCTGTACAACATTTTTTGCACATTTCTTTGCTTTGCTTTGTGTCTAACCTCGCTGTTATATGCTCAATGTTTGTGCACATGTATGTGGCTGTTTTAAGTGCAGACAATTTTGCTACCATCACAGTGTGTTTTGTTGACATTACTCTATTCTTATGTGCTGCCTTGTTACAATTTTCTTTATTCTTATTTGAATAACTACTAAACAATTAGTATAAAGAATTCATCCAAGAAACTTTTATCTCGATCGCACTCAATCTGAAACGTTCACCTCAAACTGCTAACCCAATGTAGCAAAAAATCTGTACGTGATGGAGCAAATTGGTTACCAGATTTGGATTCAGCGCACCAAAAAACGTAAAAATCAATCAAAACATTAGAGGCAGTTTAAAAAAAAATTTTTTTAGTGTACCTGTGTTATTAAACAGAGCAGCGGCAAGATGGAACCTTTTGGGATCCCGTACGTCATGGGATATGGATCAGAACTTGAGGAAGGGCTAGTAACCCTGTAGGTTCTACCATGGAGAAATGATGTAAACCAAGTTAAAATAGTATCTACAAAGCTGAATTGACTAACCGAGAAATAAGGAGATGATGATCCACACAATCAAATGCTGCAGATAGATCTAATGAGATGATAGTGGCTATTTTCCCTGAGACAAGTCCTTGTCTGATCTCACTATTAAGTGTCGTTATACAAGTCCTGGTGCTAAGATGTTCACAAAAATCATATTGCTGGCGATTGAGGATATTAATTTTAGTGACAAAGGAGCACATTTGAGTGAGAATAACACTCTTACGAAATGTAGAGAAAAAGGGAGTGTTAGTTATAGGACGATAGTTTGATAAAACTAGGGGATCCAGGGAAAATGTTTTTAAAAGAGGACAGATAATAGATTCTTTCCAGCATAGCAGAAAGTAGCTTTCAGAAAGACTTTGATTAATGAGTGCAAGCAAAGACTGATGAAGGCCAAGTTCTGGTTTCTTGGACAAATAAGATGGCATAGAGTCAAGATTAGAGGTTGTCGATGCCATAGTGGAAAGAACCCAATTTAGAACAAGTTCTGAAATTGTATAAAGGCAGTCCACCAACTAGAGGTAATGGAGAACATGAAAGGTGTGATGGTACTGAGGGAGATTGTGAAAGAGGACTAAAGGCATGAACAGTGGATGAGCTAGGACTAAGGCTAATCTCTCAATACCAGCTTTAGTCTGTATCATAAAAGCAAAACTGTAAGAGCCAATATTACATAGGGACACAGGAGTAGGCGTCTTAAAGCGTTCAAAAGCCCAAAAGGTTTCTTAGAAGGCTTATCACAATCTCAAATGAGCTTGGAATAGACAGCTTTCTTGGCTTGATTAATTGCATTTGTATAGTTGCCTTGTCTTTCTTTGCAGAGAAGCAAAGTCTGAGGAGCTTGTTTCCAATACCACTCCTTATAGGTTTTTCATAACTGAAGCTTTAGAAGGTGAAAGCCATGGTGGAATCAAAGATGGGGGTTGTGCTGAGGAATGCGAATAAGAGATATCGGCAGCCACTGTGCCCAGAGCCAAGGAAGCAAATTATACCAATGAGCTGCACATGAATCTAGAGAGGGTCCAGGGCTACTAACCAGTGCAGTGTGGCAATAAGATGCCAATTTGATCTAGACTGCTATGATTAAGTTGTCTAGAAGACTTGTTTATAATTGCGGTAGTAGTACAACAATAAGTGAAAGCCAAGGAGACCCAAACTAGAGAATGATCAGAGCAGGAAATGGAACAAAGGGTGGGTTTTGATAATTTGATGCAAAGAGGCATTTTCCTTTATCATATACTGAGTAAGTAGACCTTATAGGACCACCCTTTATAACAGCAGCTATAAAAGAGATACCTAAAACCCTTCCCAAAATGGGGAGTGTGGGGTTTGTGCCAGAAATCATATGAAGAGAGATTTGAAGACCTGACTATTATACGCTAGAGGAGAGGAGAGGGACAGGGGCAGGGGCGCTATGATGCGGACCTTTAAATACTTGAAAGGTATTAATGAACAAATAAGCCTTTTTCAAAAATACAGAAGCTATACAACTAGAGGACATGAAATGAAACTACAAGGAGGTAAGCATAAAAGCAAATTGCTAAGTAGCTTCTTATGGAAAGGGTGGTGGATATCTGATTGCCTTCCCCGTGGAAGTGGTGGGACAAAAATAGCGACTGGATTCAAAAAGGCATATTATAAACATAGAGGATCCCTACATAGTAGGAGGAGCAATCTTGCTCAAAGCAAAGCTTAATGACTTTTACACGTCAAGAAAGGCACAGAGTGGGGTAACTTGCATGGAGTAGCAGTTATAACCTAAAGTAAAAGCACTTTACTAGGCAGACTGGATATTCAATGCCGCATTGAACATTCGGGTCAGCTGGATAGCAGCAAAGCTTATCGGGCAGTGACAATATTCAGCTGCTGCTCAGTTAGCTTCTGCGGTGAAAGTTAGGCCAACCTTTAAGCTACAAGTGGAACTCTTTCTTGGTATTCTTGGAACACTTTCCTGATATTACATGACCACTTTCCCAATGGACATACCACACCTTCCCTCTCCCCCCACCATCACCTCCCACAACCTAAACCCTTCTCCCCTGTCCCTTCTCCCTCCCTTCCTTACACGTTAACATGTTGTTTATGTGATGGTTTGTTAAGTTGATACTCCTATTCTATCCCCATTGTATATTGTTCAATTGTGATAATCAGTTCTCTGTAAAGTCCTGTTGAGCTATGTTGCTCCATGTAAACGGCTGTGACTTTCAGATGCAGCGGTATAGAAAAATAGCTAAATAAATAAATATGTGCCTAACTCTCGCCACTTAGGGATAACTGTGTTAATCACTCTGAATGTTGGCCCCTATGTTATAACATTCCCAACAGAGACTCAGGGTGCAGGTGCACACCGACATTTTCCTTGCAGTAAAGTTTAACTTGAAGTGGGTAATTTTCATACTGTCTACTTATCTGTGAAGTCGATGGTTTTCTTTATTTGCAGGTTTTACCATAATTGTCAATGTAAATTTAGAGGCCTATTTTTACTGTGCAAAGTATAAAAGTGAAATGCACTCGCCTACTTTCTTGTCATGTGAGTACTTCTTTTTCTACTAAAAAATCCTGCACATCCTTTGGAAATACCAAACTACCTGCACTGCTTCTCCAAGTGATATCCACCACCGCAGAAACATTTGCAGCCTTAATATCAGACTGGACCAGTATTCTGCACCGATACTGAAGTCAGTAGCAAATCTCCTTGATAGCGACAGTCCCAGTCTCTGGAAGAGAGACTTGGACAAGCCATGTGTTTCCATGCAGGGCTGTTTGAGGCTTGGTAAAATGCTGGCAGGATAAATCTAAACGATCTGGAATTTGAAAGCCATTATTTCAAAGCCCATGCTATTAGGAGCATGCGGCAGGGTGTGTACATCAGAAGCACAGAATGTCAAAGAGACTTTTAACAAGTAACTTGCCACATCCTCCGGATCACCACAGAAGTGCAGTCTTACAACATTTTCTTATTTCTCCAACATAATTTGAAATGAGAAGCGTGCCTGGACGCTTCAGGCCCCACACGGAGGGCTGAGGAGTAGGAGGTTCTGCAGCTGTTCTTTTCTTTTCTAGAGAAGTGTTTTCTTTCATGAATACCACAGCAGCAATTTCTTCAAAAGCTTTTTTATTCTCCCCCCACCCCATCCTCTTGAAATTCTTTTGTGGATTCTGTAGATTCCTCAGGTTTCTGTCACTTCAGTGTCAGATTCTTTCAGAGTAATTTTATAACACGTTGCCTAGGCTGTCAAGGCACATAAGCATATGTGTTACACCTATTTGATAAAGACGACAAATGCGCCTATGTACCTTCATAAAATTACCCCAGGAACAGTAGGAACATGCATTTCCACCTGCTCTGAGGCAAGCGTAATCGTGCATGAATATGTGTTGTAAGTACAGGCATATGTGTAAGTGCACACATTAAGGATATCGGAGCCGCGGCCCCATTGAAAACATACCCCTAAGTGTCAATTCCAACCCCATTCCGCCTACTCTTTGCTCCCGGAATGCTTGCTCATCCGTTGCGTAAAAGCATTTTCAGGTGTATGTGGCCATAGATGAGCAGAAATGGCCTGTTAAAAATTCTGACCAGCATTAAAAGTGTGCAGGTTGACATGATAGCGCGTACTTCACTGGCAGGGGTGGAGTTTGAGCACAGAGCGCGTACGGTGTTCGTAAGGATGCCTGTAGATTATAGCATATGTTTAATCTATGCGCCTACTTATATCATCTGGGCATGGATATTTACTCCAGCTCTCACGAGCGGCTGTAACTGCCCACACCCGCAATGTAGGCTTGATTTCTGTCACTTACGCTAGTATTTTATAAAGACACGGGGCATGTTTACTAAGCAGCGTTACAGGTTAACTCAGCAGATGGTGCGTGCTATTTGGGCGTGTTGACAGATGACGCAGGGAAATTGCAGATAATGCAGCTATTTTCTGCACTCTTTGCAGAAGCAGTGTTATTTGCAAGAGTGGATGGGATATGGGTAGAGAATGGGCATATCTACAATGTGCAATTACCGCGGGTGTTAATGGTGCTCAGTAATCGTCAAAGTTGCAGATAGCGCAATGCCACCTCAATGGGTGGCATTATGTGCATCCACGGTACTGCCAGGCTGCGCTATCTGCAGTTTCAGTGTGTTCTCTGTTGGAGAAATGTTGTGCATGCTGCCAAAAGATAACACACACAGCTATTGCAGCTCATGCTGCGCTATCTGCACTTTTTTGCTGCATTAGTTGCAAAACCTAATGCATTTTAGTTAACAAACCCCATAGGAGCCTATAGCTCTCATTCTATAATGCGGGTTGGGGGGCTATATGTCCCACCAGGACATGCAGCCACGCAATCTGCCTAAACCCTATTCCCCATCGGCTAACCCTATATGTTCTGTGCTTCAGGACGGGGGGAGCCGGCGGGGAGTGCGAGGGGGCGGAATTGGGGGCGAGCCACCCGGCAGCACGTACAGGGCCGATTCAGGTCACGGCCCTATATGTGCTGCTGGCCCTGCGGGGCTGTACTGCTTATACCACCTCAGAGGTGGTATAAGCAGTTTTTTTGGCGAATCAGGGCACGGCAGCCACCACCGGTGCTGGGGCTGGGTGCGGGAAGGTCTCCCTGCTGCCCGATCCAGGCCTTGCGAGGCCAGCTGTGGGTCGGGCAGTGGGGATCTTGGGGTCCGGAGCCAGGGCAGTCTGGGGCACTTGTGGGGAGAATGTCCCTGCAAGCTGGAGGGGCACACCGGTCCGTCCTCAGGCCCGATTCTGGCTCCCGTGGGAATGTTTTATTACTACGGACCAGAATTGAGTCCTAATGGCTCCATCTTCAGCGGGGATGTCTGGATGGCCCGATTGTCCTGCTTCCAGAATTGGGCTCCATGTGTCTTTATAAAATAGCACCCAACTTGGTAGGGCTGGCCTAACCATCAGGCAAACTATGCGTTTGCCTAAGGCAGCATCTTCTGGGGGGCAGCAAAGAACAGGGCATTCAAAGCTAAACAATACATTTTGACAGCCGGATCGGAGGGTGGAGGGGGATTGGTGGTATAGAGCTTAAGGTATGCCTAGGGCACTAACACCTTGAACAAACTCTGGGGCTCTCTTAAACTAGGTGCCCCCCTTATAAAATTACCTTCTGTGGGTAATTTTCTAAAGCAGTTTCCGCTTGCAAGGTATGTTTTATAGGCAGAAAATGGCTAGTATAGAATTATACAGGTGCATCCGTGCATACGAGTGTGTTTGCCAACAACAGCACATGAAGGTTTACTCAGTGGTTCTCAACCCAGTCAGGTTTTCAGGATATCCACAATGAATATGCATGAGATAGATCTGCAGCACTGCTTCCATGGTATGCAGAACTATCTCATGCATATTCATTGTGGATACCCTGGAAACCTGACTGGCCTAGGGGTCCCAGAGGACTGGATTGAGAAGCACTGGTTTACATGATCCACATGTAGGTGTTCCCAAGCAGTGTTTATAAAATACTCTGTATCTGCAGAGAGTACATTCATAGTTTTACTTGCCTCGAAGCAGAGCATTTGTGCTCTTATTCTAGGAGCCTGTTTTAGAAAGACACACATGCCTAGTCTTTGCCGTTATGAAATAAGTGCATTTATTCCACTTCCCTTCTTATAACATTTCCCCCTTTGTGGGTGGTCTGAGTGGTTTGGATTTTACTCAGCAGTGATAGAATTAGACCTGTGATACTCCTAGACACTTTGATGTTGCCTCCCAACACCTCCCAAACCTCAGAACCTTTCATCTTCCCCTTCCTTTGTATCTCCTGCTGCATATCCCCCTACTCCTTGCCCCTCTGTTTTCTCTCCTTGCCTGCAAACATGGATGTTGGATGATCTCTGCGCCTTCTGGCACTCAACCATTTCTGTGCTCCACTTTGGATTTCTCCAACCATTTCCCTGCTGCCAAAGGACCTTATATGACTTCTCTCCCATTTCTCCTCTGCCAACCTCTTCAATTTAGCTCTAATGGCAGGACCAACAGAAGACTGAATAAGGATAGGGACTGAACTGGCCTCCCAGGTCTCCCGCCTATGGCTTGGGTGCCTGGAGAAGGCAGGGCTGCTAAGATGCTATCAGTAGGGGGCAGGAGAAAGGAATAGATATGAGGTCTAGGGGTGTCATGGGGGGGGGGGGGCAGAAGGGATCAGAGATCCAAGAGGAGGGGGAGAAAGGGATTCAAGGGCTGTATGTTTGAAAGTGAAGTTAAGAAACGTTTGTTGGGATGAGGGAAGAGCAGAATGCTGCTGCACTAGGCACAGACATAGTAGGGTGCTGCATAAATCCATGCCGGGTACTCCAGGAGGGGAAGGATGGGGACCTGCAGGGCGGCGTGGGCTGCCTGTGCCCGTCCCCCCCCCCCCCATATATACTCCTGGAGCTGATCACTATTGTGCTTTCAACCCGGGCCTGCCCCAGGGAAGATAAACCTTTCCATTCTGGTGGGAGTGCTGATTTCAGTAGTATTTCTTTCTCTTTTTGCTGTCTCGCACTTCCACATTTGATGCTGTTTATGTAACTTTATGTAACTGGAGCTTCTGAATTTTCCCCAGTTTCTCTGGAGGCAAATTCGCTTGAGCACAGCTCAGTTCTTCAGGTCTCGGTCTGTGTATTTTCCTTTTCTTTTACTGCACTCCCAGATCTTTGACCCTCCACAGTTTGCTCTTTCACTACAAAGGTCTCACATTCTTTTCTCAGGCTTTTCCTTCATCTCTGCTTCCTCCCTCCCTTCCTTTCCTACGCTGTTTATTTGTTACCGGTGGCTTAATGATCAGGTAAATAGAGAACAGTCATTTATCCTTCCCAACAGTACCAGGGCTAGGGGACACTCCATGAAACTAATAGGTAGCAGATTTAAAACAAATTTAGGAAAGTATTAGTTCAGTCAATGTACAATTAAGCTGTGAGCCCAATATGCAAAGTCGGTTAGGCATCTTAATTTAGGTGCCTGCTTTTAACTGATCACGGGCACTTTTACATGTATGCAATGTGTGTATGTGCATTTCTTGCGTTCTGTTATGTGCTGAGGAAGTGGACATGCATGTTTTGACATTACCCCAGGCCCAGGCAAAGGTAGCAGCTGTCATGGGAGCCTACCTCAGCTGCTGGATTGAGGGGAATGTGAGGTTACTTACCTGTAAGGGAGGTTCTCCGTGGACAGCGGGATAAGTCAGCCACACTAGGTGACGTCCTCCGAGCAGCGCCATCTATGGAAGTGCTCTCCAGAGCTCAGATTTCTGAGCAGATAGGTAACCCCACCTCCCCGGCCCGCCCCTAGCCCAGCCAGTGATTAACTAGCTCCGACTTCGGGCTAGGGTGCGAGCCAGTCGGTCACCCTCAGACAGGGGAGGTGGGTGGGATCGTGTGGCTGACTTATCCTGCTGTCCACCGAGAACCCCCGTTACAGGTAAGTAACCTCGCTTTCTCCATGGACAAGCAGGAAGCGTCAGCCACACCAGGTGTCTCCCTAGCTACGCAAGAGCGCGCTGAGGTGGATGAGGGAGGCCGAACAGAACATAGGTAGCCAAGCGAAGGGCAATTGAGGTTGCTTTATTGTCAGGTGAAAACATCACAGTTCCGGTGTGTAACAGTGTAGGACAAAGTGCAATGTGCAAACAGTGTAACAGTGGTTAAACCAAACATAACAGGTGTTCACAGTGACAGTGTGCAAAAACAGTGCAAAAACAGTGCAAACAGTGTACATATCAGCAGTGCAAACAGTGCCTATATCAAACACTATGGCATGCAACAGTGACAGTGTAAGGCTGTATAAACATTGACTCTGTATTTACCGCTGACCAGCCAAGGCTGAGTGCTCACTCTGTCCATGTCCGCTCTGCGCACCGCCTAGCGAGGCAAAGATGTTCCAATGGTCGCCACGAGAACTGCACGACCAAAGGCTCTGTTGGACTGCGCCTCGAGGTCCAAGCAGTAATGCTTCTGGAAGGTTAGGGCAGAGGACCATGTGGCGGCTTTGCAAATGTCGGCCACCAGGACCAAACGCAAGTTGGCGAAGGACGCCGCCAGCGCCCTCAGTTGGTGTGCTCCTATCCAGTCCCCTGTGTGGGCTCTGGCCCGACCCAGGCAGAAGGCGATGCAAGCCATTATCCAGATGGACAGGGTCCGCTTGGTGACGGGCCTTCCGAGCCTGTTGGGGTCATAGGACACGAAGAGTTGAGTTCCCTGCCTGATACTTGCTGTTCTCTCCAGGTAGATGCGCAAGACTCTGACACAGTTGAGGGTGTGGAGTCTACGCTCCTCCACGGACTCGTGAGGCTCCGGGAGGAAAGAGGGAAGGTCAATGGCCTGGTTGATGTGGAAGGAGGAGGCCACCTTTGGAAGAAACGTTGGGTTGGTGCGCAGGGATGCGCGGTTGGGGTGGAGCTGGGTGTATGGCGGGTGGGACACCAGGGCCTAGAGCTCGCTGATCCTCCAGGCAGAGGTTATTGCGATGAGGAAGAGCGCTTTCCAAGAGACAAATTTCATATCCGTCATTGTCAGCGGCTCAAAGGGTGCTAGTGCCAGCTGTTGGAGGACGGTGCTGAGATCCCAGGCAGTCGTAGTGGGGGCCGAAGATTGGCTAGGCCTTTCATGAATCAAGCCACAATGGGAAGAGATGCAATGGAGGTGTTATTCCCCACTCCGCTGGAATGGAGAGACGCAATCGCGGAAAGGTGCATTTTGATGGATTGTGTCTTCAAGCCAATCTCGAAGAGGGATGTGAGATTCTTGAGGACCATAGGTATAGGGCAGGATCCCGGGTCCAGCCCTTGGGAGGCGCACCAGATGGAGAAATGTTTCCATTTCAGGCTGTAGGACTTGCGGGTGGATGGGCGTTTTGCTGCCAGGACTCCGTGCTGAACTTCTGCAGGCAAATTCAGGGCTGACAAGTGTCCCCGCTCAATCTCCATGCTGACAAGGCGAGGGCTTGCAGGTTGGGGTGCAGTGTGTTCCTGTTGTTCTGAGTGAGGAGATCCGGGTGCAGGGGCAGCCTCTCCGGAGGTTCTAGAGAGAGGCGGAGAAGGAGGGGGAACCACATCTGGCGGGGCCAGTAAGGAGCAATCAGGATGACCTGTGCCTTGTCCGAGATGATCCGCTGCAGAGTCGCAGAGATCAGAGGGTTGGGGAGAAAGGCATATGCTATAGACCAGTCTCCCCAAGACACGGCGAATGCATCCAGAGCTAGGCACTTGCTGGAAGGGTGCTTTGAGCAGAAGAGGAGACACTTCGCATTGTTCTCTGTCACGAAGAGGTCGAGGCGTGGGGTCCCCCACCGCTGGAAGATGGCTTCGGCCACTTCCGGATTCAGGGACCATTCGTGGGGCTCCAGCTGTCTTCTGAGCTTGTCGGCAAGGAAGTTCTCCTCTCTGGGAAGGTAGGATGCCTGTACATGGGATCCGATGGTCAGAACCAGGGACCAAATCGTGAGTGTTTCCTTGCAGAGGGATCGGGAGCCTGTGCCCTCTTGCTTGTTTAGGTAGAACATCGCTACTTGGTTGTCCGTTTGGATGAGGATGACTTTCTCTTTCAGCTGCGCTTGGAAGGCCATCAGGGCGTTTTGATGGCTCTGAGCTAGAGCAGGTTGATGTGGAAGCTCTTCTCCTTGGCGGTCCATGCCCCTTTGGTGCTGAGGTGGAGGAAGTGTGCCCTCCGTCCTGTGGAGGACGCGTCAGTCGTGAGGACAATCTGGTGCGGGCACTGCTGGAGGCTCTTTCCCTGTGTGAGGTTGGATTGAAGAGTCCACCAATGGAGGCCTTCTTTCACCCGATTGTCCATGGGCACCTGCGTGGTCAGGGGCTGTGAAAGTTGGTTCCAGTGGTCGCGTAGGTGCCATTGGAGATTTTGCATGTGGAGCCTCGCAAGTGGGAGGACTGAGGTTGTTGCGGCCAGGTGCCCCAGGAGACGAAGGACGGATCGGGCCAAAGTCCGTTTGGATGCTGACATCTTTATGGCTAAGGATCTGATGGTCTGCATGCGTTGCTCGGGCAGGAAGGCCTTCGAGGTGCGGGTGTCGATGACTGCGCCTATGAACAACACTCTCTGGCATGGCTCCAGTTAGGACTTTTCCAAGTTCAGAAGGAACCCGAGGTCGGATAGTAGCTTGGTGGTCCTTTGCATTGCTACTAGCGCCTCCGGGGCGGATTGCGTCACAAGGAGCCAGTCGTCGAGGTATGGGAAGATAGCAATGCTCTGCTTGCGGAGGTGTGCTGCGGCCACTGTGACACACTTCGTGAAGACACGAGGTGCTGGGGATAGTCCGAAGGGAAGTACCTTGTACTGGTAATGGTGGTCCCCAACCTTGAAGCGGAGAAATTTCCTGTGAGTGGAGTGGATAGGGACGTGTGAGTATGCCTCCAGCAGGTCCAAGAAGGCAAGCCAGTCCCCCATTCGGATTAGAGGCAGGATGGAGTTGAGGGAATACATCCTGAAGCATTCTTTCATGATGAACCTGTTGAGTTTGCGGAGGTCTAGTATTGGGCGAACTCCTCCTGACGTTTTGGGAATGAGGAAGTATCTGGAGTAGAAGCCAGAGCCGACCTTGCTGTTTGGAACTCTTTCGATGGACTGTGCTGCGAGGAGGTGTTGTAGCAGATCGGACATGATGCTGTGGAGATGCGTGGGTGGTTCACTGGTGGGTCGTGAGCATTGGCAAGGACGGGATGTGAAGCGTAAACGGTACCCTTCCTTCAGGATCTGCAGCACCCAGCTGTCCGTGGTGATGGCCCGCCAGGCCGGAAGGAACCCCGATAGTCGACCCCCCACGGGAGGTGTTTTGGTATTGTCCATCATGGCTGCCGGATGCCCTATGTCAAAAAGAAGCCTTAGCAGGCTGGGAAGAGGGCTGTTTCTTGATTTTGCGCTCCCTCTCGGTCTGCCTTTGGAAGTTAGAGGGCTGGTAGGGCTGTTTGTAGCTCCGCGGGGTCTGCCACTTGCGAGTGGAGTTATACCGCTTATTACTGTAGTAAGGTTTCTGGTGATAGCTGTTTTTCTCTGTGGTGGAGTGGCGTTCTAGGCCATCTGCCGCCAGGGTCTAGAGGGTGTTAAAATCTTCCTTGAGGATGTTGACAGCGTCCGTGACCTTGTCGCCGAACAGCAACTCCCCTGCACAGGGGGCATCGGCAACTCTGTCGTGGGTGTCTTCCCTTAAGCCGGAGGCTTTTATCCAGGCCCTCCTCCATGCGGAGATGACGGTGTCAGCCGTCCTGATGGTGGTGTCGAAGGCGGTGGTGACCAAGTGTCTGCTGCATTCAGTCAGGTCCTGGACGGATGATGTGGCTTCCACTTGTAGTTCCTTAGGCAGGGCTGAGAGTTTGTCTTTGAGCCCCGCCAGTACCCCATCCTGGAAGAGGACGTGCTGAAATTGATGCACCGTGATCCTGGTGTTCAGCATAGCTCCTTGGTAGACCTTCTTTCCCATGTCATCCAGGAGTCTAGACTCCCTTCCCGGCGGTTGGTTGGCTTGAGTCCTGGAGGATTTGACCCTCTTCAGTGCTGAGGAGACGACAATAGACTGATGTGGGAGTTGTTGTTTGTGGAAGCCGGGAGCAGTGTGGACTTGGTATTTAGCGTCCAGTCGTCTTGCGCACGCTTGTCCAGAGGCAGGGTTCTGCCACAGTGTAAGCTGGTTGTCCCGCAGCTTCTGATGAATGGGCAAGGCCATGGCGGGCCTAGGCCCTTGGAGGTATCGTAGGACATCTGGCACTTGTTCCTCCACTTTGTCCGCCATGAGGTTTAGGGCTGATGTCACCTTCCTGAAGAATTTCGGATAGGTGAGGTCCTCTGGGAGGTTTTTAGTAGTTGAGTCCTCTCCGTCATTGGATGGCAGTTCCGAGTCGGGGGACTCTTTGGAGGCTGTGGATCCTATGGGAGTTGGGTCCACGATTTCCCCATCGCTGGCCTCGGACGGGGGATCTTTGGTAGGAGATGGAGATCTAGATGGAGTCCCGGGAAAGCTAGCGGTGGCGGTCGCTGGGGACAGACCGGCCGCTGCCGGAGGAGCAAGTGTTAACGCTGGCAGGTCTGCGCTCGACCCCTGGGGGGCAGTCTGCTTGACCAGGTGTGAGAGGAGTTCAATAATAGTGTCAGAGTTGTCCCTAGAGGAAGATGCTTTGCTATGCCTGCAGGGGGAGCTGCTACCGGAGCTGATGCTGCAGAGCCTTCTTCTTTGCCCCGAGTGATTCCAGCCGTCTTCACTAGAGCTGGTGGGAGATCTCCTGCTGTGATGAGAAGTGAACTTGCCTTTTGCTCTGTGTCTGCTGTGCTTGGAGCTGCGATGCCTGCTGGAGCTGTGCTGCCTTTTGTGGCTGTGAAGCTTGCCAGATTGCCAGGAGTGATGCCTGCATGCATGCCGATCCTTGGGGCTGCTGCCTTCTCCATCGCACTGATGGGAAATCCCCCTCTCGGCACGGTGCTGGCAGTGGGGGGTCCGTCCATCGGTGTGGCGCTGCCAGGAGTTGGATGGGCGGTCTGTGTGCTGTGGGGAAGCCCCATGGCGTCGGGAGGTGTCGGCACGATGCAGACTCACCGATTGGCTGTGCCTGCTACCAATGACGATGTGGGGGGCGGAGCTTGATCACACGTTGCCGGCACCATTTTGAGAAGGCTGTTCCTGCCCTGCCGGAGACTCCTGCTGGTCCTGCGTGCTCAGGAAGGCAGATTGCTGTGCAGGCTATTGGCCGGGGACAGTTGATGAGTGAGGCACGTCCCGGGCCGGTGAACTCCGCTGCGGGGGGGGGGGGGCCGGGGCCGGAGGAGTACCAGAGGCAGTCGCAGGCACTGTGGAGGAGAGGAACTCCCGGAGAGCATGGCCCCTGTTCTTGCGTGCTCTGGGCGACATGCGGGAGCACTTGGAGCAGCCCTGTACCTGGTGATCCAGCCCCAGACATCTTATGCAGCAGTCATGGGTGTCCGTAGCATTCATCTTCTTCCCACATCGTGGGCACTTCTTGAAGCCTGGTTTGGGCATCGTCAGGTAAGATCCCGATGGTTTTAAAAACAGTTCTTAAGGACATGAGGAAAGGATCCGTCTTGATGGCAAGGTAGAAGAAATTAGACTGGCTGGGCTAGGGGCGGGCCGGGGAGGTGGGGTCACCAACCTGCTCAGAAATCTGAGCTCTGGAGAGCACTTCCATAGATGGCGCCGCCCAGAGGACGTCACCTGGTGTGGCTGACGCTTCCTGCTTTTCCATGGAGAACCTCATGGCACCTGTCTCGTCCACTACTTCTGACGACCATGCATGTGACAGGGAAGCTTGAAATGCTACTGTCTGTGCTGAATCGCAGAACTTTCATCCATGAACTAGTCTTAAATCTTAGCTTCCTTGTCTGACAGTGCTGCCTGGATATCCCATCTCCACTTTCCTTTAACTTCTTCTCCTCCTTCAAATCCTCTTACCCCATTTGTCATCCTCCCAGTCCACTCGGCCTGAAACCTTGCAGGCTGATGCAGAAAGCCGGTGCTGAAGTTGCGCTCTATCAACTTTTTACACCTATTTGCAGCGCACCGATAGTGCGCGACTTCAGCTCGAGCATGCAGAAAGGGGTGAGCATGTAAATTAGCTACACGTTAAAATGGGTGCAAAATGGCAGTGTTAAACTGGGAGAGCAAGCCAAACACATGCACATAAAAAGTCGGCGCCAGTTTGGCATGCTCTCCCAGAGAAATGGGCACCGCATGGCTCATTTGTATAGGAGCCCTGACAGTATTTTGATGCCATCGGAGGCATTCTCTGATGCCTGGATCATCTAAGGAGAAATGTCAAACTCCCCTCAGATGATACAGGCATCGAGGAAAGCCCCTGATGCCATCAAAATACTATCGGGGGCTGGTGCCTCTGACAGAAAGCAACTCCATGGTAGCCCAGTGGCCCCGATCCTTCCACCCGCCCAAGTAAAATAATCCATGTGGACCCAGAGGTCCCAGTCCTTCCACCTGCCCAAGTAAAATAATCACTAGTGTCCCAGAGGCCCCAATCCCCTCATCTACGCAAGTAAAATAAACCATGGTGGTCCTGCGGCCCTGAACAACCCACCCTCTCCAGATACTTTCAGAAATGAGCAGGCATGCTGCCTATCTGCTCCTGCTCGTGCCCCACCATCTTGAAAAATGGCAGCGCCTGGCTCCATGCAGTGCATTTTTAGATGCACCAGACAGAGTCAGACTGCCATATAAGGCATATTCTACTTTATATGGCAGATTGACCTTGCCCAGTGCATCCCAGGATGCACTGCACAGGGCCAGCCACTGCCATTTTTCAAGATGATGGGGTAAGAGCAGGAGCTCGTGGATATCACTCCCGCTGGTTTCTGAAGGTACCGGGAGGGGGTGGGCGGTTTGGGGCTGCTGGGTCACCAGGGTTTATTTTTACTTTGGCGGGTGGGGAGTTCGGGGCTGCTGGGCCACCAGGGTTTATTTTTAGTTGGACAGGTGGGGGGATCGGGGCCGTTGGGCCACCAGGGATTATTTTACTTGAGCGGGTGGGTGGATCTGGGCTGCTGAGCCACCAGAGATTTGCTTTCAGTCAGGGGCAGCAGTCCCCGACAGCATTTTGATGGTATCGGAGGCTTTCGCCAATGCCTGGATCATCTGAGGGGAAGATGATCCAGGCATCAGGAAAAGCACCCAATGCCATCAAAATACTGTCAGGGCTTTCGCTAGATGTTTAAGCCACCTCAGATCCAGGCGTAGAGGATATTGGTGCTAAGGCTGGTTGTGAAATCCTCTACGCATTTCTCTGCATCGGGAACAGCCAATATTTGCATACTAGTTTATTATGTGCTGCTCATTTGCCTGTAATTTAAATACATTTAAATGCTTCCAGCGTTAATTGTGCGCTGGTTCTTCCGTTGTTGCTTAAGTGTGCATCCATCTCTTTTCTGCATTTGTCATTAGCATTAAGTGTGCTTAAAAGTGGCGTTATCTGTGCTTAAAGGCCACGCTAGTTTTCTGCATCGGCCTGTTGATTTTCAGCTCCCCTCATTTCTCTGCATACTGCTAAAACCTGTCTTTGCTTGCTCTATATCATCCCCAAAATCTGTCCCTTCCTTTTTGAACAGATTACCAAAACCCTAAGCCACTGATTCATCACCCTTTGCTTATACCACATTAACCTGTGTGCACAGGTCTCCCACTGAACCATCTCTGCAAATTTCGGCAGTGTGACTTCTTTTTCACCAGTATTGCTACGATCACATGATCTCTTTCCTCAAAACACTAGCTAAGCTCTCTATCTGCTTCCACATATGGTTCAAGCTTCTTTTCCTCACCTACAAATGCACTCACTCTGCAGCTCCTCATTGCCTCTCTTCACACCCCTCCACTGGGGCAAGTCCTCTTATCTGTGCCCTTCTCTTTTATCACCTACTTCCATCTGGCTGCACCTATCCCTCAGTAGATTTGGTGAGTCAGTGCATTCTGATCCCTCTCTGACCTTATTCAAATCCTCCCAATCCCACCTTTTCAAGGCTACCTTCATAGCTTAACCCCTGGCTGTCCCTGATCCCAGCCCTGTTCATTTTACACATACTTTTTATAATAAACACAGTTTCCAAAGCTTCTCATTTGTCTGTATGTCTTGACTGTCTCTTGTGTGTGTCTGTACAGTGCTAGATGCATCTTGTAGCACTATGGAAATGATCAGTAGCAGTAGAGTTCTGTGGTGAGGCTGCCTACCTGTGTTCACCTGCAGACACTGCCCCTATTCTATAGTGGTCCAGTGTGTGTGTGTATAAGGGAAGCCTGTGCTGCCTTTGCCTGTGCTGTACTTAATCAGAGTGGGGCAGTTTGTGTGCTAAGGGAGATATGGGTGTGAATAGTCAAAGAAGGTATGGTTTGTACTCCTTTAAAATGGAATGTTTCCTGATTTTTATGGATTTTGTTTATGATTTTGTCCACATGGTCACTCGAAATGCGCACCTTGCATGAGCATTCAGGCTTTTATGTGTTTGCAGGTCGATTAATTCGCAGCTATATGTACGTACAAACAATTTCCGCACATTTAAAATGTTTAGGCACTCAAACAAACTGAATAATATTCTTGCATGCTCATCTCAAACATTTACACAGCCGGTATCCATACGCTACCTTTTCTAGAGTGGGGAAGAATTTTTTTCTTACTTTAAATTCAAGGAGCAGACACCGAAGCTAGCTGAACTGTGCTTTTTAAGTCTGACTGTGAAATAGTCATGGCTATTAATGTATTAATAAATATCCTTTGGGCTCTGCAGCCATTATAATAAAAAATCTTTACTCTGAACAGCCGTTAAATAAACTTCCAGGAAGCCCATTACATAAATCCGCTCACTTTGGGCTTTTACGGATTTTTTATTTTTCTGCTCCAGTATTGGGGATGCAGTGATGCAAGTGCCTGTTTCCAGCCAATCAGGTGCCAAGGATGTTGGGAGTAGGGGCACTTCTGCCTCAATTATGATGTCACAAAAGCACTATGAAACTTGTTGCCTTGATTGTGCTAAAAGGGCCTTTCCAGCTGCTCACTGTGCCAACACGTAGTCTGAAAAATGCATTCAGAGCCAGATTTAAGATTTTGACACAAAAGAAAGTTGAAAGCAGCTTTGGGTTTTTTTTTTTGCAGTTTTGAAATATGAGCATCTTTTGCCTGAGAACTGAAATTCTTGTAACTTCAACAAAGGAGTTACATAGCAAATAGACTCCTGCAGGCCAACATTCACAGAATCCCACAGGACACTGAAATTCAGCTCCTTCAGTGTTGTGCAGCAGTTTTTGGCTCATGTAAATTCTGCCCCCCTCCCCCCCCAACACTGACTATTTTCCTTTCCATCTAACCTCATTTTTAACCCTTTCTGGTTGGGCTCTAATGTCTCAGTCAAACGCTCTGGCCAAGAGGAAGGCATTATGAGCATGCGCTTCAGCCCGCTACCCAAGGTCACCTGCTACATGATGCAACGTTCCTCTCCCCCACCTTCCCCCACCCCCACTACTTCCCCCAGAAGGGCTGTGAGCAGTAGCTGGGCCCAGGAATAAAGCCTTGGCATCATGCACAGCAGTGCTGTTGAGTCTTCAGGCCACCCATGCAAGCAATGTTTTAAAATAAAATTCATTATAAATTATCTTTGCAAAGAAAGGCTTCCTTTGTGTATAACATGAAGATCATATGACACCTCCAGCTAACAAGGGAGGTGTCTTTCTCAGGGCGAGCCCCAGAGTTGGTCCAAGATGTGGGCACCCTAGGCAAACCTTAAGCTTTTTGCTTCCCTGGCTGGCAGAATCTATTGTTTAGCTTTGAATGCCCTGTTCTTTGCCACCACCATGCCCCGAAACATCTGCCCTAGGCAACTGTCTAGTTTGCCTACTGATTGGGCCAGCCCTGGTCTTTCTCTACTTGAAGTTGCTTCACATTCTACGAAATGTATTAGAAGAGAAGGGTAGTCCAAATGACACCAGGATGAGGAGGAAGAGGGTGTGAAGCAGCACTGTACAATTAAACACCATCACTTCACTCTTCTGAACAAGCAATGCAGGGCAATGAGTAAAGAGGTTGGGGCAAAAGGAGGAGGGGACAGGAAGACAGAACAGACATGCAAGGAAAGGAGGGGAGGGAGGGAGAGTGAGATGGCGGAAAGAAGAAGAAAAAATGGTAAGAAAAAGAGAAATGGAAGAAAAAGAAAGAAGGTAGATAGGGTGAAGGAAGTTGGGGAGAGTGGCAGAAGAACGAGGAGGAGAGTTGAAAGGTGGAAAGATTAAAATTGAAATAAAGTTCTTTCATTTGCCAATTATGTTACAGCAAATTATCCAGTAGACCTAGATGATTATTTTAGAAGCCTTATTCTCAGTATCCATGTGGAAAATCTAGCATTTACACAAGGAAATTGCATCCACGTATAAAATGGCGATTTTATAAAGGGTTTCATTTACAAGCGGATATCCATAATATCTAGAAATTGCAAGGAGGTGTGTCAAGACATAGGGTATGGCCTACATGAGTCAAAATCTACAGTGTATTCCCCATTTCATGTAGGGAATGAGCGTGTATGACCTTGATATCTCAATTCCAATCTCCATGTAGTGTCTAAAATTTGCCTTCACTGGTATTAAATACAAAGAAAAATTAAGTTTAAAAAAAAATGGAAAAAAAAAAGACCAAGAGTCAGAGAAAGAGTGAGAGAGAAGGAAAAAGAGACTCAGTGTGGGTGTGTGTACGAGAGAGAGAAAGATCTAAGAAGGAAAGACTGGGGGCAGACAACACATTTAGCAGAGATAAAAATCAGAATGTGAAAAACGAGTCATAAAGAGAAAAAAATAAAACATTGAAAGAGCACAGGAAGAAAGAAAGGAAGAGAGAAAAGAGTAAGCTAGTTCAACCTGTGTGCACAGCAGTGGGGGAAAAGCTATTTATTAGTCTCTTGCTGTGGGAAGACTGTTATTAACAACTGGGCTACGGGGAAAAAATAAAAGTATCTATTTGTGAAAGTGGCTTTATCCTCGTTTTTGGACACCTCCCTCTCCCAGAGTGAACTGGAGAGCTGTGCTCTTTATGGGAGTCTCATAGCAACTGCTCAGTCCTTCGTACAGGAAGAAATCTCTTTTGAGAACAGTGAATACCTCTCGCCTCTACTCTCAAAGTTGTCATTTTTGCAGCATGAGATAACATGCCATTTGCAGAATCAATGTCCCCCAAGGATTCTGTGGCTTGGGAGCAGGGAGGCAGTATCTTGCCTTATTGGGAGGTTCTGTCTTCGAAAGCGACGTGGATTAGATGATAATGAATTCCTAGACCTGTTTTTCTCTGTGGCAAGCTGTCTGTCTGAGCCATGCAGTATGGTACGCAGGGATTTCACCAGCGAACAGTGAGGTCTTGAATCCCCAAGAGCCACCCTAGTTATCTTCTCTTAATCTTAAACTCTAATCCTGGTCTGTCACTGACTGAGAGGCTGATGCAGTAAAGTGTGCTAGATTTTGTGCGCAGGTTAGATCAGTTTTTGTGCACAATTCTGTGTGCTACCAATGCAGAGAGGAGTTTTCCACATAAGCTAACTGTGTGCAAAGCCTTGAGCAGATGGCCGTGCACAGCTAGGGTTGCCAACTGGCTCCAGATGCGTCCGACAGTTTTGATCCAGTCCTGGGTTTACCCCACTGCATGCAAGGGCTTGTAGTGTTTTCTTAAGGAGTGCAATGGAGAAATCAGAAGTACATGTCCCTGCATGCAATGGGGTAAACCCAGGACTGGATCAAGCCTGTCGGGTGCATCTGGAACCAGTTGGCAACCCTATGCATAGCACATTGAAATCCATGGTGATGAAGCAATTAGCTGTTCAGGGTAAATGTAGAGAAGTGGGCAAAAGATCAGAAAGCTGAGCTCAATGCAGAGATTTGAATGCAAAGTCTAAGGGAGCATAAAGGGTTAACTCACAGGTCTGCGGTCAGTGCTTGCGAGGAATTTATGCTTCTTTCTTGTCTGCCTTGAGTATACAACACTCATAACCTTTTTCTGGCTTTGTTGAGTGGAGTAGTGAAAAAGCAGGGGAGGTGTGCTGGAACCATAATGTTATGTGCATGTAGTGGAATCAGGGCTGACCCTACCACACGGCAAACTAGGCAGTTGCCTAGGGTGGCAACATTTGGAACACAGCCGAATCATTATAGCTGCCTTCCACCTGTTTCCCCCTGTCCTGTGCTCATGCAGTATTTCCTGCCTGATACATCACTACCCACATAGTCAAACCAATTCACATCCACGAAAAGACCCAGTCTCTCACAATCTGTTTATTGTAGCAAGCAAACTTAAAGACTTACTGTGAAAGCTGAATCAGGAGGTACTACAATCCTGGTTAGATATGCAGCATGCTGAATCTGTCCGAATTATTGCTGAGGATGGATCATGGAGTTGTCTGAATGGCTGGAAACAAATTGGCAGCAAACAAGAAGTGGAGAGCCCTTTTATATCGATTATGCCATTCATCCATTAGGACAGAATATGAGATATTTTATAGAGCAAATGTTATGTGTGTATTATTCACCCTTTTATGTTTTATTGCTATTATGTGTTTTTTGTAAGTCTGGTGACTGTATATGTGGTCCTATGTTAATCAGCCTTTTATTGCATTTTAGAGGTTTTATCTTGTTTTATATGCTTATTTTACTTTCCTTTAACTATTTAATTATTATTTTTATTTTTACTTATTGGCTTTAATGTACTTACTTATGTCTCTTATCACTTATATTTATTATTTATGTTATTGTTATAGTTTAATTTATGTTTTGTTCTGTTTTCATGAGGCTATACCACCTGAGGAAGGCACACACCGAAACATGTTGGGGTGGTACTGCAATAAAGGTTGAATTTGCTGCCATTCACTCTGCTTCTTGTTTGCTGTGTTTTTCTGTGTGAGAGGATTGCTCTCCTTGGACTTCTGAAAACAAATTGGAGCAGGATGAAGTACTGAGAAAATGGTGAAATGGGACATATAAAATATAGATGGAAGAGAGTAATGTGTGCGCTAAAAGAGTGATACAAATCCAATGGGAAGAAATGAAAAGGAGAGGGCTGTCGAGTTTTGCTCCCTTCCTCAAAATGGAAAGTCCGCACTGATGGGAGGGGGCAGGGAAATGACTCAAAGGGCCAGAGGAAGCAGCATGGTCCAATGGGATCACAGATTCTACCTTGTAGTAAAGCAAGAAGCCAGGTGGGTATTAAGGAGATTGGAGGGAGTGGGTCACATGCAAGGAATACAAGCAAGCATGAAACTGTTTGCCCTAACTCACAATTGGCAACAATACAATGAAGGCATATGCACACACAATTGTGGGGGCAGAAACCCCCCTCTCACCGCCCCACTGCGCAAACAAAAGGAATGGAAGAGAGCGGAGGGGGGGGGGGGGAGGTGGACCATGGAGGGTAGGGCCTGGAGCTGCCTGGGGTGGGGGCACATGGCTGAAGGTGGCGGCGGATGCCCTAGGGCTGGTCGTGGCTGGAACTCTATCTGGCATATAAGTACCAAAATTATTATGTGCAGAATAATATTGCTGTTCATGTGCTAGACAGCATTTCAGCACAGGTGCACTAGGGCCAAACAGCTTTTTTGCGCCCAAGATATAGTGCTGCTAACACAGACCCATGTATGCTTGCTGTCCTCGTTCGTCACAGATTTGTCGAACACAACTTATTTGCCTGCTGTTTGCTTATAGCATTGGCGAGCGTTAGACTTGTGTTAGAAAACCATGCACTGGGCTCTAATGCAGGGTTTCTGCATCGTCCTCTCTGTGTGTGACATTGGGGATAGACATTTTATCTCCCTGTGCTTTAGTTGTCATCCCTAGCTGTGTCACTAGATTTCTTCTGTCTGTGATTCTTGGTGGAGTCACATTATCTAGGACTCTGTGATCGTCTGGGTCAATCATTGTCACTTGGTCCTAGTCCTAACTCTGATACTGACTGCCTGTGACACTGCGGAGAGTCACTTTATCTCTCTGTGCCTGAGCTCTAGTCCTTGGCTCTGTCACTGGATCTCTGTGTGACCTTGGGGAGAGTCACTTCTAATCACTGGCTCTGCCACTAGCTGTTTAATGAGTCCCTTCCTGGGTTGCCTCTTTCTCCCCCGCCGTCCTTTTCTTTTTCTCCCAGAAAACACCACAGCAGCCAAGGTGAGCTTCCCATCATCTCCCCGCTGACTCAACAACTCCAGCAATTAAATTGTGTTTCTTTTAACTGACCAAAAAAAAATCAATATTTAATTAATGTTCTGCCTGCAAATAGACTTGGGAGAGAGGAAATAAGAGGGGAGAGGAGAAAGCGAGAGGAAGGGGGATAGTGAGGAGGAGGGAAGGCAGTGACAGAAAGAGGGAAAGAGAAGGGAGAGGAAGAGGAGGAAAGGAGGGGAAGGGATGGAGACAGGAGGAGAGGAGGAAACGAGCTGGGAATGAAAGAGATTTCTGACTCAGCTTCTCTTAACATGTGTGTGCGTGTGCATGGTGCATGCATGATCATGTGTGTGTATGTGTGCATGTATCTGTGTCTCTCTGGTCCTGTGCTTCTGCATTTCTCCTGGCCCCTCTCAATTTCCCTCTTTCCTCTTTCTTTTAACATGCTCTTCTGAGTCTCTCTCTCTCTCCCCCTTCCTTTCCCCATCTGTCTCTTTATCTCCTTCTTCGTTCTCCTTGTCTCCCTTCTTCCTCCCCTCTCTATTTTCCTCTCTCTCTTCTTCTTCCTCTATCTCCCTCTTTGTCTCTCCCTTCCCCATCTCTCTTCAGCCTCAAGTGAGACTCAGAGAATGTTCTAGAGAACAGTGAGGAAAAGAGCAGTTTAATTCTGAAGAGAAGTGGAATTGGTGCCCTCTAAAATAAATTCCCAGGAATCATATCACTTATCAAATAACTGAATAAACATAAACATATCACCTCTTCCTCTCCGCTTTTAACCTTCCCTCTACAAGTCCTTTTCTGTGATCCCTCGCTTGCTTGACTCTGCTTTGTGTGTATGTGATTCTTTCCTGTCTATTATTGTAGTTCCTTTCCTTCTCTGGCTTTTAGCCAATATCTAGTTGCTTTGTGGATCGTACACCATCCTGATGTAATGAAAGTACGGTCTATCAAATAACTGAATAAACATAAAGATAAACATAAACCTTAATGTATAGAGCAGGTGACAAAATGGCTCTTATGTATCGATTGGATTGGGTAGTAACATTTGAAGATGCTGAGGAATGGACAGGTCTCACTTACACATCACACACTGACCCCAGCCCGAGGAAGGGAGAGGTCTCCTTTACACGCTCGACATTGATTTCAGTCTATAGAAAGGGCACAAGATCATGCCCTGGGAACTAGGACTCATGCCACAGGGCTCAGTGTCCATACCTTAGCTCTCTTTGCACCATAGCTTGCCTTCCCCTCTTGTCCTGTTATACAGACCAGTGCTCCAGACGTCTTCTCTCTAGACAGTGATAGAGTAATCAATGGATAAAACAGTGCTATTGCTATGTTAGTCCACTTTAATAGTAGTTAGATAAAAGGAAAATAAGGTGATATGTTTTTATTGGACCAACTTAATACATTCTAGGACTAGCTTTCAAAGGTTAAAAACCTTCTTCTTCAAGCCAGGACAATATAGTTGCTAGGAGCCATCGACATTCAAATTAGGGTTGTCAACTGGCTTCAGATACACCTGACATGCTTGATCCACTCCTAGGTTTACCCCACTGCATACAGGGACATGTAGTTCTGATTTTTCCATTGCACTCGTATGAAAAGCAAGACTACATGTCCCTGCATGCAATGGGGCAAACCTAGGACTGGACCAATCCTGTCAGGAGCATCTGGAGCCAGTTGGCAACCCTAATTCAAATCCACTTATTGGTGCAGGTCAGCCCTGTACTGTGAGTTTTCAGCTGTTTCCAAATGGCTTTGATCTGTTCCCAGATAGATGTGAACCCCACTCGACCAGTTCCAGCTCCACTGAGAATCTCCTATCCTGTTTTTTACTTCATGTAGATCAAATTCCTCCATATCTATTCAAAAACATACAGTCAGCGACTGAATCCCCATGATTGTAATGAGGTCAAAACTAGGACCAACTTAGTAGGTCTTTAGGGCCATAGAGCCATCTGGGCATACCCAGTTCTCTCAGACTTTTCTTCCTGGAATGGGTCAAGAATAGAGTTGATGGAATTTGGAGAAAAGGAAGACAGAGGGGTCCCTAAGCTACAGGAACTCTTACTTTCTTCACACCCATGAAAAGGATCTAGGCATCATTGTGGATAATACATTGACATCTTCTGCTCAGTGTGCAATGGTGGCCAAGAAAGCAAATAGAATGCTAGGAACTATGGGCCCGATATTTAAAGGGGTTTATGTGGTTTGAAGCACCTGCGGACTGCATAAAACCCTGATACTGAACAGCATTACTTGGTTAATGCCACAGAATATCCTCACAGACTGCCGTAGAAATGTAAAGTCAGTTTCTGGATGGTCCATGAGTGGATATGGGGCAATACAGAAACCATCTGCTTAGCGGTGATATGCAATCACTAACCAGATAGGCAAACCACATAAAATTAGGATAGGTCCTAATTTTATGTGGTTGTTACTTTTCCATTAGTGGCTGAATTGCAGCGGATATTCAGTACCGGATCTCAGATAGACTCTGGTGCTCAATATTGCGTTTCATTTTTGCTTGCGGCTGTCGGGTGCAATAAGTGCTGACTGTCATGGGCTGAATGTCGGCCTCTGTATTGCTCCATGGTGCGACCACACCTCGATTATTGTGTGAAATCCTGGGCTCTTCATCTCAAAAAAGATATAGCGGAATTAGAAAAGCTACAGAGAAGGTTGGCCCAAATGATTAAGGGGATGGAATGACTTTCCTATGAGAAAAGAGGTTAGGGCTTTTTAAATTGAAAAGAAATGCCTGAGGGGAGATATGAAAGAAGTCTATAAGCTCCTGAGTGGAATGGAATGGGTAAGCATGAATCGATTGTTTATTTTTTTCATAAAGTACAAAGACTAGGAAGCGCACCATGAAGTTACGAAGTAGTACTTTAAAACAAATAGGAGAAATATTTTTTTCTCTCGGTGCATAATTAAGCTTTCGACCTTATTGCCGGGTCATGTGGTAAAAGCAGTTAGAGTAGCTGAGTTTAAAAAAAGATTTGGACAAATTCCCAGAGGAAAAGTCCATAAATCACTATTACGGTAAAGCAGGAGAGAACTGCTGCTTATCTCTGGGGACAGGTAACATGGAATCTGACTACTTTTGGGATCTCCCCAGTAAAACGCTCCTAGTAACAAACAATACTACTCTTGCCTTATCACCTAACTCACAATGACTTTTTATTTCAATTATTGGCCATCATCCTATCGGATACTATCAAAGCCTTATAATGCCCTTTAGAGGCCACTTCACGGGACATCAGCAGGGGAATTGACTTATACCACATCATAGGTCTAAAACAACTCATCACTTTTCTCCCAACAGTATATTTTTATTCTTTATTAATTTTTATTAAATCTTTTTCATCTTTTTTATATATACGAGATCTCTTTTACTATTTTTCAAATTTTCATTTAAAAAACTTTAATCTTATCCAAATTCGCTCAGATTCAGCCACAATACTCAGGTTAGCGCCCAAAAGGCATTTCTTAGAGCCAACTCACTCCAAACCTGCTAGTCCTACAACAAAGACTAGTCAGAGTCACTGGAGGGATAGCAATACTCCTTTATAGTAAACAAGGCCTACTTAGCTTATGTATCCCACAAAGACAAAACAACAAGATCTTTGTTTCACCAAACAGCCTTCATCAGGGACTCGCTTTATCACAAGGAATGCCGATCCCTTGTAAGTAGGTGATAAGGGAGGAGTAGTATTGTGTGTTACTAGGAGCTTTTTCTGGGTTTATTAAGAGCTCTTAGTGCGGTTGGTTTTGTTTCAGTTACTTTTGAGATATGCCAGGTACTTGTGACCTGGATTGGGCACTGCTGGAAACGGGATACTGGGCTTGATGGACCTCAGGCAGTTCTTATGTCCCTATGTTCTGAAATGAAAGAGATCCCCCTCCACCCAAGTCACCCCTCAAAATGTGATAATAGCTTGTTCTGAGATTTCAGGCAGCAGTGACATTATCAACCCATTTGTTAATTCAGAGTTCTGCCTATGGGATTACCAGGTGGCTCCAGGTCATCATAGATAGGTTGAGCCTACCCTGCTTTTCTCTATTGCAAGCATAAGAATATAAGATGTGACATACTGAATCAGACAAAAAGTCTATCAGTCCCAGTATCCTGTCTCCAACAGTGACCAATCCAAGTCACAAGTATCCTGCAGGATCCCAAAGAGAAGATCCATTCCTTACTGTTCATACCCAAAGATAAGTACCTCTCTCAGCCCTATATGGCTATTAATAGCATAAAAATGTTTCCTCCAGAAACTTGTCCAAACCCTTTGAATACCCAGCTATGCTCACTGCCCTAACCATATGGAGCTTTAGTTCTTAATTTCTTAGGGAAATGTGCGAGACAATCAAAACAACAACATGCATGCGATGGATCAAACCCAAGACCAGATTAGCCTCTTTGACCTGCCCTGATTGAGGTGGATGATGGGCTTCTGTTTCCCCCTCTCCCCACCATTCCCTAGAACAGTGGTTCTCAACCCAGTCCTTGGGGCACACACAGCGGAAAGGGGTGGACCACTGGAACCATGGCCCCACCAATATTTTGCCCAATCCAGCATCATTATTTAGAGAGATTGGGAAGGGTGATTTAGCTCATGTTGGAGTGGAGGCTGGAGACTGGTTTGTTTGGCCTGCCCACCCAAAATGCTGTTCTGCTGCCTTTAAATATGCATGAGATAGATTTATATTGCACTGCTTCCTCTGTATGCACATCTATCTGAAAATCCAACTAGCCCCAAGGAATTGGGTTGAGAACCACTGCCCTAGCATGCTGGGACTTGATTTCCCATGATAGGAAAGGGGACTACAAGCCCCAGAAAGCTATGTAGGTAAAACCAGATAGGATCAGCCTCTCCTTGGCGAGGTTACTCTACAGACAGCAGCAAACAATTGACAGAAGAAAATGCTGTAGAGCAGAGGTTCCCTTGCTTTCTAGCTGTGTGGACCCCTTATTAACCCTCAAAATATTCAGAGATTCCCAGTTCACCCCACCACCCTTCCTGGACCCCCTCCCTTCAGTGCCAAGCCTATCTCCACTAACTCTCTTTATCTCCCTTCCCCTTTCTGTCTCCACCATTCTCTTTCTCCCCCAACTAGTCTCTACCATCCTCAATCTCTTTCTTTCTCTCCCCCCCCCCCCCCCAGCAGGTTCCCGCCAGACTCTCTCTCTCTCTCTCCCCCTAGCCGGCTTCTACCTATTTTTCACTTACCCACAACTTATCTGCACCAGCTTCTCTTTTTTTCTCTTTTCTGTGTCCTGTGGACCCCCTGTAATGGCCCAAAGGACCTCCAGGAGTCCACGTACCACATGTTGGGAATGACTATTGTAGATCCTAGATCTGTTGGGTGTATATACAGGGTGGCCCAAAAAAAGTGAGAACATCTCATAAATTAAAAGCTTAAATAGTTTACATATTTACCTTTTTTAGCTATATAACGTCTTTATTTCGACAATTTCCGTTCGCCATCTTTGTTTTTTTAATTTGTCAATCATTTACATCTGTCTTTTTGAATTTTTAAATAACTTATATGCTACAAGATGTTCTCACTTTTTTTGGGCCACCCTGTATACACACTTTGATGGGGCATGAAGGAAGAAGAGTGGGGACTTATCAAAATGATCCCTATTCAGATTCAGATAGCTTTATTGGCATGACAATTTTACACATGTTGCCAAAGTAATAGTACTTTTACAGATAAAAAAGAAAAGAGAAAAAAAAAAACAGATGGAGATCCATTACAAAGTATTAGTAACAACAGTAAAAAAAAATTACAATGTAGAGAGGACAATAACAAGAAGAATTCAAGCACCAAAAACACTACCTTTTCAGAGCTCAGGGCCAAGGAAAGGAATTTAGAGGCTGTAGTTAAAAATAAATAAAATAAAATAAATAAATAAATAAGCGAGGAACCTTTAATCAGGAATCAGCACAGGTGCTGCATATAATTTGATTGGCAAATTAGGCGTTGAATGTTAATTACCGCCCATTATGCAATGAGGTGCACCAAAGTGAGGGGGTTATAAATAAACAGCCAGAGTGCAGTTCTCTGTTTTATGTATCCTTCCACTGCCTTTCTTCGCTCCCCCCAAAAGCAAAACACACATACACACACACACACTCTCTCTTTCTCACACTCTATCCTACCACAGAACAAGCACACATAGGTAGCAGCCCCACAAACCTCAACCCCCCTCTCTCACTGTACCCCACCACACACACACATACACATACACTCTCTCTCTCTCTCTGTCACCCTAACTCCTCACACAAACTCTTCCTCGCTCACTATACCCCAGAATGAGCACACACAGGTAGCAGCACAACAAAACTATCCCCCCCCCACACATTTACACCACACAGAGGTATAGACAGGTGTCAGCAGTGTAACCCTGTCTCCCCTCCCCCACCCCCCATAATAGTACAATATAGGCAGCAGCAGTGCAAACCTCCCCACCACCCATGCTTTCCCACCAGAGATCAAGTACACACAGGCAGCAGCACTACAAACCTCACCCCCCCCCCCCCATATACACACTCGCATACACACACAGACACACACACATATATGCTTCACATCTGGCACGCTTCAGGGACCCATTAATTGTGACCTATGAGGCCCCTTTCCCGACACCCTCCCATTTGAAACCCATCAGAGACCTTCATCTGTGAGGACTCTCTACTCCCTATCTGGCTCTTATCAGGCACCCTTCTCACCTTCTTACATCCTATCTAGTTCTCATCAGGACTCTCTCCTGTGTGAAGCCTCTATCCTAATTCCTTCCCCATCAGCTCTCATTAGGAAATGGCAACGGGGAGGGCTGCGGCATCTTGAGAAATTTTCAAGAGCATAAAAACTCTGGGACTGAATCTCCTTTCATCACTCCCTCCCTCCCTCCCTAGCTCCTCACCTTCCTCTCCTCTTAACCTTCCCAACTCTTCCCAAAGCAAACTTTCCCCTCCCCTTTCTAAAAATGACAGAAATATGCAAAAGTTCTGTTGATATAAATAATTACAGCTCTGAGTTTAACAAGATGCAAATTTTCTCTCCCCAGATGCCTGAGGTATAAATTGCTTTTTGACAGTCAGTTACAAGGGTAATCATTTCAAAAAAGGCAATTTTATTGAAATGAGCATGCATTGCATTAGTGCTGTAATAGTGTTGTTTGCTAATCCGTGGCAGGGAGAGATCGGCTGCCCTTTTAAAGACAAGAGCTGGGGAGAGAAGACACCCTTCCTTGCCCAGACCTAAGGAGAGAGAATTCACCCTTCCCTTCTATGCAGTGGGCTGGATGCCTAAAACCCAGGGAAGGGGCAGCCTCCCAGATGAATGGGTGCCTGAGATTGGCTGAACTGTGTCTGGGTGATGGTAGGGGGGAGTCTCTGAGATAGATGGGTGTCAGAGGTCGGGGTGGGCTGTGCCTGTTGGGGAGATAAAAAACAAACAGCCTCTGAGACAGATCGGTGTCTGGGAATGGGGGAGGGGCAGCCTCTGAGGCTGGGCGGACTATGCCTGGGTGGTGATAGTGGGAAAAGATTTAAGGATTGATGGGTGGCTGAAGCTGGAAGGGGGGAGGGGGCGGAGAGTAGCCTCTGAGATAGATGAGGCTGGGGTGGACTGTGTCAGTGCATTCTGTAGTCATTCTCGGAACCCATTCTAATACACACAGTGGGATGACCACCAGCATGCATGCAACAGCTGCTGGGAAGCATTTTGGGATGAGGGGAAGACCTGTGCTCTAGGGTGTGCACAGCCCAAAATTGGTTCGTGTTTGATAACATTTAATTTTCCTGATTTTTGTGCATTTTTCATAGCTCATTTCGCCTATTTGTCTTTGAGGTGTGCATCGTATGTGCACAAGCAATCAACTGTATGCATATTAATTTGCAGGTGTACATATGTACAAGCGATTTGTGTGCACTTTCAACAAACAAAAAAGCATGCTCACAAATATATACAGGATGTCCTTTCTCTGCCCTCTGTTCGGACTCTGGCTTTCCTGATGTACTACATGTATGTCTTTACCTTACAGATGCTTTCAGCTCCTCAATCAGGGTGCATTGTGTAGCTGAGATCTGGCCAGAGGGGGAACGTTTTCTCTTATTATTACCATTACTATTAGAGAGATTTGTTTTCTCTTTAGTTTTCTAGAGGAAATTTTTTATAGTTCTTCAGCTGCCTTCCCTCCTTGTAGCTAAAAATTAATTTAACTTATAAATAATTGATTTTTTTTTTATTTCACAGACAGATTTTGTAGCTGAACAAAAGTTCTATAAGAGTAACACCTGTAACAGGCTTAAAATTAGACCAAGAATGGGATAGTGTAGATGACCAAGAATTCAAAGTATCATAAATAATGGTGTCTGAAAATGAATTCTTAATAATCTGTAATATATTATGAAAACAGCTAGCCAAAGAATCTGAAGACGGCATAATTCCTCCTGTGTTATCATTGCTTGATGATCAGGTTAAGGACTTACAAATATTAAAAGTCATCAAGTCTAAAAATAACTATGCCTAACCAAATAAAGATCACAGTAACAAACCATAAAATGCTGCAAATATCATATGGCACAATAAAATCATGATTAAACTAATTACATCATGACATTCTAAATTAATGTTCCATCAAAAATTCATCAAAGCACCAGGCTTTTTTTCAGAACAACATATAAGGGCCCCTGTGCTAAAGTCCACTAAGCGGTTAACACAAATTTTAGCACGTGGCAGCGGCCTGCAGTGATAGCTGACATGCAAGACTGGCAACTGCCGCTGCTAAAATGCGGGTTAATTGCCCATCGCATGAAGTGGGGAAAGGGCAGAGTGTGGGTATGGAGAGCACATTGCCACTAGCGCAGCACTACATATCACCTGCTGCCAACGTGGCACTTAGCGTGAGTGCACCTGGCAAAACCTCTATGGGTGGTGTTAGGTTCCCACCCGCTAACAGTGCTACACATACCATGTCCATGCACAACGGCTTGGAACATGTTGCCCACGCCCCCGACAGTTACCGTGGAGGCTTTACACTTAATGCATGTTCGTTTTTGCACTAAATGCGCATTAAGTGCAAAACCCTAATGGGCTTTAGTAAAAGGGCCCCAGCGTTAGGCTTCATTTTAAGCTCTCAAGCAAGTGCAGTTCGATCCAAAGGGTCACAAACAAGCCAGGTTTTCAGGATATCCCTAATAAATATGCATGGTTAGATTTGCATACAATGGAGGTAGAATGTATGTGGATGTATCTCATGCATATTCATTAGGGATATCCTGAAAACCTGGCCTGTTTGTGGCCCTCAAGAACAGAACTTGTGCACCCTTGCTCTAAAGGTAGACTGTTCCAAACAAGAGTTGCCCAAGTCTATAGGATACATGTAAAAGTGCTTCCCAATCTAGTTTCTTTGTTGCACACTCTTTCAGCCAGGTTGAAAAGAGGTGTTCCTAGGAGCATGTTTAATTTGGGGTGGTAGGGGGTGGGGTAAGAAGAGGGTTGTGCACAGTGATAAGAGGCAGAGAAAGAAGAAAAATGAAGGGGTAGAAAGGGAAAGGGAGTGGAGGAGTGGCCTAGTGGTTGGGGCAAGGTACTTCAGGCTGGAAGGTCAGGGGTTCAAATCCCACTAGAGGACAGCAACCTTGGGCCAGAAGGACTGGGGTTTCTAGTCCCACAGATGCTCCTTGTGGTCTTGGGCAAGCCACTTAACCCTCCATAGCCCATGTTCCCTGTAAAATAGTTATCTCCAAGTTATAATGCCCTGTTCAATGTAATTTCAGTTTGTTCAATGTAAACTGCACTGATGCAGAATAGCACAGTATATAAGAGAATATAAATATCTTGGACTGGCTTAACCATTTGGCAAATTAGGCAGAGCAGTGATTTCTGGGGGCAGAAAGGGGCAGCTGCATTCAAGGCAAAATATTAGATCCCAATAGTCACAGAAATGCCAAGAACTTGCAGGAAGAGTAGGCTTGTAAATATATGAAACAAAGTATTATAACCATTTTGTGTAGGATTGTTCTGGGAAGGGTGATGTTCTGGTAATCATGACTGCTGAGTTAATTTATTAAAATCTTGGGGATAGAGGTGCTACGGACTTGATAGTTAATTGAAGAGACAGTGAATTAAAACTGAAGATTTGTCTAAGGCACTTAACACCCTTGCACCAGTCCTGAGGACGTACCTGGGCGAGTAGGACAGGACAAAAGCACAGACACAGCTGTGAGATCCCTGTGGAGAGGGTTTTGGAGCTCCAGTGCTCATACAAAACCATGGACAGCAAGGCTGAAGGCAAATCAGTCAGAAGGTCGTTCAAGGCAATCAATAATCCAGACTTGCATTCCTCATTCCATGCCTCAGCCTGGCTTTCACTCACCTGCCTTGCTTCTGCCTCAGTCACGGTAGATTTTCAGAGGGATAGTCAGGATCTGCCTTGGTAATATAAACAGTTACATGGGCAGATGGGCTGAATCCGCAAAAGTGGATTTTCAAGCACCTGACAGTACACCCCTATTTTCACAGCATGCATGCCTTAAGCTGCATTTTTAGAGTCCTCTTTCAATGGTTATAGACTGGCTTTCAGCAACACCTTTTGACTGAGTTTATTTGTGTGTCTGTTAATGTGATACAGGATCAATCCTTCACCCACTAATGGAACCTCAGGTAACACATGTAGTTGTGGAATTGGCCTTTTCTTCATCCCTCTTTACATTTTGATCTTCTATATGTTTTATTTCCAGTCTCTGTGGGGGGGATTACAGGCAGCCAAGAGAGCTCTTCCATTGGTGAGAGCTTGTGGGAAGGAGCACCGACAACTGGGAGAGATTTCCATTGGTCAGAGGCTGTGAGAGGGAGCACAGCAGCAGGGGGAGCTCTTCCATTGGTCAGATGCTGCTCGGAGCACAGATAGCAGGGGGAGCTCTTCCATTGGTCAGAGGCTGTGAGAAGGAGCACAGGTAGCAGGGGGAGCTCTTCCATTGGTCAGAGGCTATGAGAAGGAGCACAGGTAGCAGAGGGAGCTCTTCCATTGGTCAGAGGCTGTGAGAAGGAGCACAGGAAACAAAGGGAGCTCTTCCATTGGTCAGAGGCTGTGAGAAGGAGCACAGGAAGCAAAGGGAGCTCTTCCATTGGTCAGAGGCTGTGAGAAGGGGTATAGGTAGAAGAAGTAGCTCTTCCATTGGTCACAGACTGTGAGACGGAGCACAAATATGTGGGAAAGATCTGTTATTAGCAGACCATGCCCTGTTTTGCCCAAGCTCCCCTAACGAGAAAGAGAAGCTTATATAGTCATTTTGTTTTATTTTGCTCAACCCCATGAAGTTATGTGACTAGATTGTAAGCTCTGATGACCAGGGACCATCTTTTACATGTGTCTGTACAGCGCTGCATACACCTTGTAGCACTATACACATGTTCAGTAGTAGTAGTACTTGTACATTGTGCAAAACAAAAACAAACAAACAAAAAAGAATGGGTTCCCTTCCCTAGCTTTGCCATCTGTATGCTCCAGCTCTCAGACATTTAGCATGGATAGCAGGAACTTTGCTTCAGTAGGGTCTTGGGAAGCGAGGGTCTCTCTCCTGCGCTCTCCAGCTCGTTTGTGTAAGCAGTCAGGTGTGAAACATTTCTCGCTCTGAATGGATGCACCAGTGAGGATGGCAGTGGCAGCAGCACAAAGGATGAACAGAGGCCAGCTACCACTCCCTATTGTGTTATCTCGCTGTACAGATGCAGAGAGACGCTATCGCCTCACTACAGGCCTGACTGCAGGCTTGCTGGAGTATCTCACTGAGAGCTAAAATTAAGGAGACATCATGAGACCATAAGAGTGCCAAGAAGGAAGGATGGAGGGAGATGGAGGGGGGGGGGGGGAGATGTTCTTAGAATGAAAATGATTTTATAACAGGGATTGCTTTCATTTTACTGTCTATTAACCTTGACTACATCCTTTAACAATGTCGTCTTTTTGTCCCCCAACTTTCCTTTCCTCTCTCCTTATCCACTCTCTCTATCTTCCTACGAGTAAAGTTTTTCTTTTTCTTTTTTTGTCTCTTTTCCTACAGCTTTCGGCAGTCCCCCAGCCAGCTTGTGAATCTTCGGCAACTCTTCTCCTCTGAGTGGGGAAAATGTGAGGAAACTGAATCACCACTTTCCCTGCTCCCCGTTGGAAGACGAAACAGCTAAATTACCCATCAAGGCATTTGCTCTTCACTGGTCCTGTGGGTGAAGGAGCCAGGATTGGAGGAGAAGACGGATCTGACCCTGCTGACCTCTGACCCAAATTTCTCGCAGAGTCCCAAAGCTTTAATTGATCCACGTTGTGTGGATGAAGTCCTTGTTTTTGGGTAGAGACATTTGCTAAACATTGTGGATAGGATTTTGATGTGGGGAGGTCCTATAATCTCTTTATCAGGATATTGGTGCCTTTTGTTAAGACCCTCACCAGTTTTATGACCTCAAGGTCCATACTGTGATTGGACAGCACAACCCATTAATCTTTGGTGGACTGATCTATAACCCAACACTGGGCTCCTCTGACCTCTGCTTCTCATGGTGATGTCCAAGAACAGTTGAATAGCGAGGAGCACAGAATGATTGCCTGCCCCAGGGCCCAAGTGGCCATGCTGTGTGCTGGGCTCCTTCTGGTGGGCCTATTGGGACCCGGGACTGCCCTGGAGTTTGGGGGTGGCCCAGGCCAGTGGGTTCGCTATGCCCGCTGGGAGGCAGGCTCAGTGGGGGAGCTCAGCTTCAGTCTGCGAACCAATGCTTCCCGTGCTTTGGTCCTCTATCTGGATGATGGTGGGAACTGCGACTTTCTGGAAATGCTGGTGGTGGATGGGCGGCTCCGCTTGCGTTTTACCATCTCTTGTGCAGAGCCTGCCACACTCCACATGGAGACACCTGTGGCTGATGACCGCTGGCATATGGTGCTCCTCACCCGTCGCTATCGGGAAACCACATTGAAAGTAGATGGTGAGGCCAAGATGGCAGAGGTCAAGTCCAAGCGACGGGATATGTCAGTAGTAAGCGACCTCTTTGTTGGGGGGATCCCAGCCGATGTGCGCCTATCTGCACTTACCCTCAGCACTGTCAAGTATGAACAGCCCTTCAGGGGGCTGGTGGCAAACCTAAAGGTGGGGGGCATACCACCAGCCATGCTGGGGAGTCAGGGCATCCGTAGCGATGTGGAGTATCTTTGCTCCAAGCAGAACCCATGCTTGAATGGAGGCATCTGCTCGATGACCAGTGGAGAAGTGTACTGTGACTGCAGCCTGACAGGGTTCCTGGGGAAGTTCTGCAGTGAAGGTAAGGAGCAGCTTGGTCTTCCACCATCCCAAGAGGGAGGTGAAGGAGGGAATACATTGGTGGGTGGTATAAAGGAATACAAATTTGATGACCTGGCTGTTGTGGTTGGTCAAGTGTCAATGTTTCTTCCATTCTACTGTTTTGGCTCATGCTGTGTGTTTGTTTTGGTATGTCTGGAGAGGAGTGAAGAGATGGAATGAATACATATTTGCAGTTTCCTGGGGTGAGATGGGAAATCAGAGCATAATTAGTTCTAGGACTTTCTTTCTACCTCTCCCATTCTCTTTTTCCCTTTCACTTTCTCTCTCTCCTCCTCTCCTCTTTCCTGTGTTTGTTTTTTTTTTCAAAAATCAAGATTTCTTACAAAAGCCAGATGAAAAGAAAAAAGGTCTTGCATGGAAGGGGAAATAGGAAGATCCCTGATAAGAACCACATGGGCAGAAGTCAGATGAGAGACTAGGTAAAAGGGAGGTCCATTAGGAGAAACAGATGGGAATGGAACAAGAGAGTGGCTTTGTAAGGGAAGAATCGCTAAGGGGAGTAGATTGGGGGAGGGGGAGGCTGATGAAAGACAGATGGGAAGAAGTCAGAAGAAAAGTAAGGCAGGAGAGTCTCTCAGGAAGAAGGAGGTACTAGTGCCTCTATATAAGTCTCTGGTGAGACCTCATTTAGAGTACTGTGTGCAATTCTGGAGACCGCACCTTCAGAAGGATATAAACAGGATGGAGTTGGTACAGAGGATGGCAATGAAATGGTTAGTGGTCTTCATCATAAGGTATACGGAGACAGACTGAAAGATCTCAATATGTATATTTTGGAAGAAAGAAGGAAGGGGGACATATGATAGAGATATTTAAATACCTCCAATGTATAAATGCACGGGAGGAGGATAGTCTTTTTCAGTTGAAAGGAAGCTCTAGAACATGGGGGCATATGATGAAAGTGAAAGGGATAGACTCAGTAATAAGGAAATATTTCTTTGCAGGAAGAGTGATGGTTGTGTGGAACGGCCTCCTAGTGGAGGCGGTGGAGACAGGGACTGTATCTGAATTCAAGAAAGCCTGGGACAATCACAGAAGATGTCTGAGGACGAGAAGGGAAGGGAAAGCAAAGCATTTGGTGTGGCTAGGCAGACTAGATAGGCCATATGCTCTTTCACTGCCATCATGTTCTCTGTTTCTAAGATTTTAGCTGTGAGTAAAGCTGTCTCCCTCCTAAATTAGCCTGGCAGCCATTTCTCATTCCTGGCCTCTCTTCGTCCTCCTGCTGCCCATCTTCTGTCCCCTCCCTCATTCAGGATCTGATTTACTAAGAATTTTTACCCTTGGAGAGAAAATGCTCCAGCAAACATACAGACACCCTTCTCTGTAACACAGCTCCTTGAGATGCTCCACCCTCTGTGGGCTACCGCAGGCCTCTCTCCGGAATCCAGGGTAGCAAAGTTCACGCTCTGTTCTCTACTTTAGCCTTGTGCAGAAATAAGGAATAAGCACTCGCTTCCAGCAGCTAGGCAAGGAAAGAGGGTGAAGTTTACACCAGGACAGCTACTGGCGGGAGAACCAGGCAAGAAAGAGCAAACGGGGATAGAGAGAGTGAGGCAGGAGATGGAATGTGACATTGTTATCACAGTTATGGTTGCCAACTCAGGCTGTAAAACATATGCTGGCTCTGCTACAGATCTAGGCCCTATAAACACATCCTTTTCCCCTGACCTCCTTTCCTTCCCCTCCTCCACTGGCCCTTAGTTCTTTCAAGGCAAGGCTTTTCTACTATATACTGTGAGAAGCATCCTTCATGGTAGCTATTTACTTCTGCTATACATCATAAGAGACATTCCTCACAGTGCCTCATCAGTGTTAGAAGACAAAAGTGAGGACCATGGGTAGATTTCTCTAGCGGTAGAGTGGGTAGCTACCCAACCACCAAATGTTTGCCCCTGTCACTGGAAGAGTTACTTGGGATATAGACCTGCCCATTTATAAGGCTGGCTGACCTGACATTGAGGGAAGACCTTTTTGAGCCCACCACAACTCAAGGTTATAGAGGGAGATCTCTTCACTCAACTGGAAGAAGTCAAATGGCTGTCCAATGCCTAGGGGCAAGCTGGAGTGTTATATCCACCAGTGGTGGGGATTGTGAACCCAGCATGCACATAATCAGTCTACTCCCTCTTCTTGCACGTGCATCCTGGTTGCAAAGTCTGTCTGGGGGCAGGTGTGGAGCCATGGGCTTATAAACCCTATACTCATTCGTGTCGCTGTGGTGGAGCAGGAAGTGGAGTTGAGAAGGCTTTGGTGGTGAAGAGTAGAAACTGAGCAGCCTCCGAAGAAGAATGGAGTTGTGGAGGTGCTGGTGGGGAATGTCTGCTCCTGCAGAGGGCAGCATCCAGTGGATTGCCTGGACTTACATTGCTGGTTTTACGGTCCTGCTGGTGCCCCTTCAGCAGAATTGGCCAGTTGTTCAGCCTACTACCAATACAAATTAACATTTCTATAGCACTACTAGGCATACGCACATATATAAAACAAAGGCACTCCCTACTGAATGGAGCTTGCAGTCTAGTTGAGCACACAGATCTAAATGCTGACATGATGGTCCTGCATTAACACATCGGGGATAATTTTATAAGGAGCTGTGGAAAGTTGCCCAACATCTAGATGGGCAAATCACAGTATTATAGAAAATTCTAATATTTATTTAAAATATTTATCTCATGCCTTTCCAATAGTTGATTGAGGCAAGTTACATTCAAATACAGTTGTTATTTCCCTGTCTCCAGAGGGCTTACAACCTAATACTAATTTCTGCCTGGTCCTTCCCTCCCCCACCCAAGCCCATCTAGAAAGCACTTGTTCCTCTGCTTTCTTTTTCCTTGGTCCCTCCCTGTGGAATTCCCTGCCTCTTTCCCTCCATGCTGAGCCTTCCTATGCTAGGTTCAAAACTGCTTTAAAGACTCACCTTTTCCACCTGGCCTTTGACCCTCCTGCTGTTGCCCTCTGACTCTTCCCTTCAACTCTTATTCTGCCTTTCTCTTCTTCCTATCCTGCTGTCCTCCTCTTTCCTATCATTTATTGGCATTCCTTTCTGTTTCCGAGTAGCCTTGTTTTTTATTGTATACCGCTTGTTGCTTCGGCTAAGCGGTATATCAAATTTCCAAATAAAGGTAATAGGCAGATGCAGAAAGCTAGCGCGGGCTTTACGAGCTCCTACCACCATGTTTAAGCACTTTTAACAATCCTGCAAATGCAGAAAACAGATGTAAACGCCGATGGAAAAACTAACATACTTTCACTGTAGGCATGTACGGGGGGGAAGGGAGGAGCATGGGCAGATTATTGGTGAATTGCACAAGTACATGCATAAATTATAAAATACTATAATTTCTGCACACTCTTGACAAATCTAGGCACAGGTATTTCATAAAGGCCATAGATCTGGTATAAACAATCATGCCTAGATTTAATGTATTTTCAAGCACTTACACCCCTATTTTGGAAAGCAAAGTGTGCTTGTACTTCATAAAATAGGCATGGAATATGTGAAAAAACATGTGCCTTAATGCTGCAGGACTTTATAAAATGACCCTCATAGGGAGGATAATTTTATAGATCACGTAACTTGTACCAGTTTTCAAATCAAAAGTTTATGCACATATTTACATCTGCTCTTTGGTACACACAAATGTCCTTTTTGCATGTGTGAGTATGTATTTAAAAACAAAGGTGTACAAGTCCAAATTCAGGCTCAATTCCTACCTTAGGAATTCCTCCAGGCAGATCAGATAAACGTTTGCATTTACAGGGTGTATATGGAGTGTAAAGTATCCATTGCTGTATAAGTTAGCCACTATTGTTAACCTAGCTATTTCCTATACAAGCACTCATTGTTGCTTTAAAAAAAAAAGAAAAACTCTCACTGGAGTGCAAAGAACTCACTGCTATACAAGTTAGCCGCTTCTGATTCTTGCATACTAGATAATTACTGCCACACACAAAATTCACTGCCCCACAACTTAACATGGCCATATCCATCCTAACCCTAACCAGTTTGTACCTCCTCAGCAACGCACTCATTGGCTCCCTCACTTTGGCCTCCAACTACAACCCTATTCCAATCTTACAAGGCCGAGGAAGGAGATATCACGGCAGCACACACTGTAAACTATCAGAACTCTATCAAGACTCTCACCCACACTTAATCCACATACCACTCCAACACTCCGCAAAATCCAAAGTGGCGCAGCCCCAAAGCCCGCGAAACCTGAAATGTGCCCTCATAAATGATCATTCCTCAGGAAATGGCCAGCCATCGCCAACCTTATAACACACCTTGAGCTAGACATCCTACTGGTCACTGAATCATGGCTCACCAACTCAGATTCAGTCCTTATCAACCAACTCATCCCCCCCAACCTTTCAATCCACACTTGCCACAGACCTAACTGAAGAGGAGGCAGCGCATTCATCCTATCAAAAACAGAGCTCCAATATCAACTGATCAACTCCAGCAGCACAACACACCTTGATACAATCACCATAACCAACAGCCACAGCACCATCAACCTAATCTACAGATCCCCATCCTCCTCCCCTGAAGACCTCGTAACCATAATTGACCTTGCCTGTAACCCCAAGAACACTCACAGGCCAAACTGGTTATTGGGAGACTTTAACCTACCAGCTCTTCAAAATACCCACTCCAAAGCCTTCCTTGAAGCACTCAACGAACTTGGCTATGAACATAGTTGAGACACCCACCCACCGGAAAGGAAATACACTAGACCTAGTATTCATCCCACGACCAGACATAAGTCCGAACTACAACTTTGACCTAGATATCACCCCAGTCCCATGGTCTGACCACAACCTAATCAAATTCCAGATACCCATGCTTCAGGACAGCGACCTGCCTAGGAAAGCAGCCAAAAACTCATCAGTACCCACAGGACATTTCAGACCATTCGACAAAGAGGCAAACCTCAACGAAATCCTTTAAGCTAGATTCGCCTAACCTGGATTAAATGATGGTCACATGGAATAACAGCCTGAATTCCTTTGCATGCCCCTACCTGCCTCAAACAAGCCACCTACCCCAGACAAGACACCAAGAGGTAGGAAATCTGCACAATGGTACTCCGCGGAGCTACAGTCCTCACTACTTCTCCTTAGGAAACTAGAAAGAAGATGGCGGCGCTCCCGGTCCCTAACTGACCAGACAGCCTACACCGCCCACCTGAATGCACACCGAGACTATATCAGTGAAAATGAAAGACTACCACTCCAAACTGCTGCGTCGCTAACTAAACAAACCTCACGACCTCTTCAACTTAGTGAAGACCCTGATGAAAGAACCTTCGTCCAACCAGACTACAATGTTACACCCGCAGGAATATGCAGACTACATACTAGCCAAATCCAGCAACATCAGCGTAGCCACAAAATCCACTCCTGATCACAGCCCATACCAACTACTGCCGCTCAACTCGCTTACAACACCATCAGCCAGAGGCATTGAGGACATCATTGCAACCATCAACTCCACTACTGCTCCAAACGACCCTTGTCCAGCATATTGGATAAGGTCTTTGCGCAATGAACTCAGTCCAACTCTAGCCAAGATCATGGAGCAGTCCTTCTCCAAAGGAACATTCCCAGCATGCCTCAAACAGATGTCAATCTGGCCCCTTCCGAAGAACAACAAGCTGAACCCCCAGAAGGTAGAATCCTATCGACCAATCTCAAGCATCCCGCTTCTAGCCAAGATTATTGAGAAGGTCGTCTAACGGCAAATCCAAGAACACATTGACTCCACTTCCCCCCTCGATCCATGCCAACATGGCTTCAGAGAATCACATGGCATCGAAACGCTTCTTGCCACGCTTCTCAACACATTAATCAAGGGATTAACAACAACAGACGAGGATATGCCCTGATCTTCTTGGACATCTCCGCGGCTTTCGACTCCGTCAACCACGAGCAGCTCCTGATAGATCTCCAGGAAAAGGGAATCCAAGGCTCAGCCTGGAGCTGGTGCAAATTGTACCTAACAGATAGATGGCAGCAGGTACGAACAGGCTCTATAACCTCCGAGCCTTTTCAACAAAAACATGGAGTTCCCCAGGGTTCCTCGCTATCTGCCCTATTATTCAATATATATACGCAGCCCATATGTGCAGTCATCCGCTCCTTCAACATCTCCTGCCTAATTTATGCAGATGACGTTCTACTCTTCACCCCATTCACTATCGACCAACCAGACTTCTCTTCACTAGTAAAATGCTTTGACGCCGTCACTGACTGGCTCCACTCACAGAATCTCAAGATAAACTTCAGCAAGACAGAAGTGCTGTTCATTACATAGAAATATAGAAATATGACGACAGAAAGACCACATGGCCTATCTAGTCCATATCAACAACTACAACAGTCCCCTTTTTACCTTTAGAGATCCTCTGTGTTTGTCCCATGCTTTTTTGAATTCAGTTACTGTCCTCATCTCTACCACCTCCACTGGGAGACTATTCCACGGATCCACTACTCTTTCCGTAAAGAAATATTTCCGCATATCACTCCTGAATCTATCTCCCTTCACCCTCATCCCATGTTCTCTCATAGCAGAACTTGCTTTCAATTGCTCTCTCCCTGAACATTTATGCCATGGAGATATTTGGCATATTGAAATCTCCTATCAGTAGCACTTCCCCTTTCCTAGCAATGCTGCTTATGTCTTTGATTACGAGAAATCAAACCTTCTCCCCACTGGCAACATTAAAGACAAGAGACGCCGAGCTCCCGAGTTGATCTACCATCCGCTACCTAGGAGTCACGCTGGACCAGCACCTCAACTTGAAAGCGTACATAGGCAACACTGTCAAGAACGTCTACCATAAGATTAGGACAATTCGACGTCTTCGACCCTTGCTGCAACCAGATGACTTCGAACAGTTTTCCAGGCACTAGTAAACCCCCACTTTGACTACGCCAATGTGATCCTTCATGGACTCCCTAAGAACACACTAAACCCACTACAGTTAGCAATGAACGCTGCTGTCCGCTTCCTACACGGGGCCTCTAGAAGGGACCACATCACTCCAATCCTAAAAGACCTGCACTGGCTACCAATTTACTGCCGGCTCACCTACAAAGTAGTACTGTTAACATTCAAGGCCATCAACAAAACAACCTCTAGCTCCTTGACGGACCTTATCCACCCCACACCCGCAACCAGAGCAAGAAGGTCCTTCGCCACCAACACACTAATAACCCCCAGCGAAGTAACAAAATGCACTCAGGCAACAAAGAACAGAGCCTTCATGTTCTAAGCACCTAACTGCTGGAACGAGCTCCCAGTGACCATCCGCACGATCACTGACCTTGCCCAATTTAGAAAGGCACTAAAGCACCACCTTTTTCTCCTACACTACGCCCAGGCCAACAACACGTCCTCACCTGACACAGTCCTACAACCTAACTGTAAAAAACAGACAACCCAGTAAATAAATTACATCCCTGTACATAGCTCTTAGGGCAAGCCATGTCGCTACAACTGCATAGCGACTTCCTGCCGAGACTGTATATAGTCTGTATATAGTTTCCTCAGTTCTAAATCCAAGTTGTATTACCCGTTCGATGTAAGTGCAGAGCAGGCTCTTCCTACTCTGTACAAAATGTTATCTGTAAACCACACTTATTTTAAAGAGCACGGTATATAAAAGCATTAAATAAAAATAAATAAATATGCACAAGCTTAGGTGCATGTATTCTGGGCAGTTTTGGAAAAGGCCATTCTGAGTGCAATGTATAGTTTTACCCATAGAAATGCCTTTTAAAATTACCTCCTAAAGGCAGAACTGGTGCAAGGAGATGAGGAACCCTAGGTGAACCTCGTCCCTTGCATGCTCCCCCTCCTCCAGCCCCATTGCTGCCGCTGCCACCCCTCTCCAGGACCTGCAGCAGCAATGGACTGCCCTTGGATCACTGACGCTCTCAGCAGCTTCTTAGTTTCCCTAATGGTCATGCCAGCCCTGTCTAAAGGGCAATTTTCAAAATCCCCACAGTGACAGCCTTTGAAAGTCAAATCTCCTTGTGTACCTTATCTCCTATGATCCTACCCCTTCTCCTTTCTTCTCACTATCCCCCCACCCTCCCAATCCTGACTCCTGGGAAAGCCTGCTTTCACAGCATGCATACTTTTCCCAGAGTGAGACTGGACAGTTTTCAAAAGACTTTTACCTGGATAAACCTGTATCTATCTGCCGAATTAATGTAGTTTAGAAATTGACCTTGCCAAGGATTATTCAGGCATCCTGTGGGGGTAAGAAGAGGAACGCTATTTGCTCCCTCAGCACCTAGAATTAGAGAGAACATCCTAAGACTGAAGAAAAACAGTTTTCCATCTCCACAGCAATAGGTTTTTCAGCTGAGGGAGTAAAACCAGGATACTTACCTGTAACGGGGGGTTCTCCATGGACAGCAGGATAAGTCAGTCCCACCTGGTGGTAAACCTTTCTGGGCATGTGCCAAGGTAACCCTACCTCCAGGCTCACCCCATCCTAGCCATCCTAGTGTCTCTAGATGCAGTCTTGCCGCTAGGTTGGCAGACGCTTGGATCGTGAGGCCGACTTCATCCATGGGAGGTAGGTGGATATGTGTGGCTGACTTATCCTACTGTCCACAGAGAGCCCCTGTTACAGGTAAGTAACCTTGCTTTCTCCTTGCACAAGCATCATAGAAACATAGAAACATGATGGCAGAAAAAGACCACATGGCCTATCTAGTCTGCCCTTCCATATCAACCACTACAACAGCCCCTTTTTTTCTTTTAGAGATCCTCTGTGTTTGTCCCATGCGTTTTTGAATCCAGAGACTGTCCTCATCCCTACTACCTCCACTGGGAGACTATTCCACGCATCTGCCACTCTTTCCGTAAAGAAATATTTCCACATATTACTCCTGAGTCTATCCCCTTTCACCCTTATCCTATGTCCCCCTCGTAGCAGAGCCTGCTTTCAATAGAAAGAGGCTCTCCTCCTGTGCATTTATGCCACTGAGGTATTTAAACGTCTCAATCATATCATCTCTATCACTTCTTCTCTCTAAAGTATACATATTAAGATCTTTAAGTCTGTTCTCGTATGCTTTATAACAAAGACCACTAACCATTTTAGTAGCAACCCTCTGCACCAACTCCATCCTGTTTATATCCTTTTGAAGGTGCGGTCTCCAGAATTGCACACTATACTCTAAATGAAGTCACACCAGAGACTTATACAGAGGCACTATCACCTCCTTTTTTCTTCTAGCCATTCCTCTCCCTATGCACCTAAGCATCCTTCTGGCTTTCACTGTCACCTTTTCTACCTGTTTAGCTACTTTAAGATCATCAGACACAATTATGCCTAAGTCCCGCTCTTCTTTAGTGGACAGCAGTACTTCACCCCCTATACTGTACTGCTCCCTTGGATTGCTGCAGCCCAAATGCATGACCTTGCATTTTTTAACACTGAATCTCAGCTGCCAAATTCTAGACCATTTTTAAAGCTTAACTAGATTCCTCCTCATGTTATCTACCTCTCAAGAAATGACCCAATCTAGAAAGGCCCGTTCACGCATTATCTGATTTTTACCTATCCTTCCAGTGTAAATAGCTTATGTATATAGTTAACCCCGTTATCCAAGTTTGTACTCCTGTTCGATGTAAAACCTGACAGCTTGTTGTTATGGTCGTTAAGTTATGATGTAAACCGCGCTGATGCTAAATAGCGCGGTATATAAGAAATTGTAATAAATAAATAAAAATCTACACCTTCCTGGGTGTCTACTCTATTGCAGATTTTGGTATCATCTGCAAAGAGGCAAACCTTACCCGACAGCCCTTCCGCAATATCACCAACAAAGATGTTAAAAAGAATTGGACCAAGGACAGATCCCTGGGGCACACCACTGGTAACCTTCTTCTACTCAGAGTGAGCTCCAATTACCTGTTCCCTTTGTCGCCTCACAGTCAACCAATTTCTAACCCAAGCAGTAACTTTAGGGTCCATCCCTAGGATGCTCAGTTTGTTTATAAGTTGCCTGTGTGGAACGGTGTCAAAAGCTTTACTGAAATCTAAATACACCGCATCTAGGGCTGTCCCTCTGTCCAACGTCCTGGTTACCCAGTCAAAGAAATCAATCAGATTTGTCTGACAAGGCCTGCCTCTGGTGAGTCCATGCTGCCTCTGATCCAGTAATCCATTGGATTCCAGAAACCTTACTATTTTCTCTTTCAGTAGTGCTTCTGGCCTGTAGTTTTCAACCACATCTTTACTTCCGCTTTTGTGTAAAGGCACCACATGAGCCTCTCTCCAGTCCTTTGGCACCACTCCCGACTCCAAAGAGGCATTGAAAAGGTCAGTCAGGGGAGCTGCTAGAATGTCCCCAAATTCCCTCAGTATTCTAGGTGTATCCCATCCGGTCCCATCGCTTTGTCTACTTTTAGTTTAGCTAGTTCCTCATGAATACAGTCTTCTGAAAATCATTCAATATCCCTGTAGCTTCTGTTCCTCTTTGTGGGTGTTTTCTGAGGCCCTTCTCCTGGCCCTTCATCTGTGAACAGAGAACAGAAATATTTTGTTAAGCAATTTTGCTTTATCCTCATCAGCTTCTACATAGTCCTCCCCCTCATCCTTGAGTCTGACAATCACTACCGTAGCTCTGTGCGAGTGGTGCAGCTACTTCTTTTCAGAATCATAGTGGCCGCCTTTTCCTTTTACCTTTATTTACCATTTTAACAAAAAGGTTGGTTGCCCTTAATATATCCCCTTTGAGTTTTGCTCACTGTTTTTCTACATCACCCAGCTGTTCCCATCCCGTTAACGACTCCCTGAGGTATTGGCCCATCTTGGCAAAGTTAGTTTTCCTAAAGTCAAAGACCCTCCCTTTTGAATGGATTTTATCAGCTCTAGTCCTAATACTGAACCACACCATCTGGTGATCGCTGGATGCAAGATGATCTGCCACTATAACATCAGAAATACTTTCACCATTGGTAAGCAACAAGTCCAGTATGGCCCCTTCACGTGTGGGTTTTGTTACCAGTTGCCTGAATAGTTCTTCCTGTAAAGAATCCAGAATCTCCATACTTCTAGATGATACTGCAGCAGGGATGCGTCAATCAACATCTGGCATATTGAAATCCCCTGTCAGTAGCACTTCCCTTTTCCTGGAAATGCTGCGTATGTCTTCTATTAAATCTCCATCCACTTCTTCTCCCTGTGAGGGAGGTCTGTATATTACGCCAATGCAAATTTATTTATTTATTTATTTAGCAAGCACTTGTATACCGCTCCTTCCAGCGATCAGAAGCGGGAATGATTATATAGAAACAGCTGTCGAATCAAGACAGAGAAATTATGTCATATACATATAGATTCGTAAGGTAAGCATGGCACATAGAAACTTATCTAGTACTTATCAATGGTGAAAAGAATTTACATATGTACATTTTTACATAGAAGGTTTTCTGGGTCGGATTTCTCTTTCCCTCTTTCTAGTTTAACCCACAGTGCCTCCTTTCTCCCTTTTAAGACCTGTATTTCCATAGCTTTAATATTATTTTTTACATATAGCACCACTCCTTTTCCCCTTCTTCCTACCCTGTCCTTTCTGAATAAAGTACATAAGAACATAAGATATGCCATACTGGGTCAGACCAAGGTCCATCAAGCCCAGTATTCTGTTTCCAACAGTAGCCTGGTATAGTTACATCCCAGTCATAGTTGTCCATGAACCATGTCTCTGTTACTGCCACTAAATCCAAGTCAGCCTCTCCCATTAAAACCTCAACATCTGGGATCTTATTTCCCATGCTACAGGCATTTATACACACTGCTTTCCAGATATTGACCCTTTTATCCATTTCCATAAAGGTATGTAATGTTTCACTTATCTGGGGGCTTTCTTCACCCATCCCCAACGAATCTAGTTTAAAACCCTCTTAGCAGGTTAGCCAGTCTGCTACTGAAAACATGTCAACTCTTCTTGGACAGATGGATGCCATCTCTGCTCTGCAACCCTTAGAACAGCATCCCATAGTCCAGGAAACCAAAACACTCTTGATGACACCATCCATGCAGTCATGCATTTATCTCCAAAATGTAAGCTTCTCTGCCTTGGCCTTTACCCTCAGAGAGAATTGAAGAGAGCACCACCTATGCATCTATCTGCTTCCCCCTCTGTCCCAAAGCCATGAAGTCACTTTTGATATGCTCAGAGTGATCCCTGGCAGTATCATTTGTGCCGAGATGGATGTGCAACATCGGGCAATAGTCAGTGGGCTTGATGAGTCTTGGCAAACTTTCCATAACAACTTGGATTTTGGCACCTGACAGACAGCATACTGCTCTAGACATCAAGTCTGGTTGGCTGAGTACCCCTCAGAAGAGAGTTACCAATCAACACTATCTTTCACTTCCTTGTGGTCACTGAATCTGCAACTTTGGGGTGCTCGAGTTCTGATTCATCCCTTTCCTAGGATGCTTTCACCTCCTCCAATTCCAGGGCTGTATAATGGTTCTTCAATTCAAGGGTTTGGGGAGTTGGATTGGTGATTCTGCAGGCCCTGGTGACTCGTGTCCAACCTTCATCATCTGTAGACTCTGATCTTCACCTCTGCTGGAGAGCTTGGCTATTTCAAGAAGCATTTCATCAATGTACTTCTCACTGTCTTGAATGCTCCTCAGCCTTGTCACCTCTTCTCTGAGCTCCTCCACTTGTTTTCTGAGAGTTTCAGCATGCAGGCATACTGCACATGGAACCAGTCCTTCAACTGGCAATGGGATCTCTGTCTGGACAGAGGCAGAAGCTGTAACAGGGGCAATAGCTTTGGCTGTTCAGTTGGTGGAGCTTTGGTACCTGTTGAGGCAAACAAGAGACCTACCAAAGTACCAGCCTGTTTCTCAGCTGTCCTTACAGAAAAAAAGCAGTTCACCTCTTTTAAGTGTGTTTTAAATATGCTGTTCTAAGTTCCTGTGTGTAGATAATTGGGGAGTTGCTCTATAAAGCAAAAATGCTCACATGGGTTGGGTGGGAGTTGGGGTGGGTAGGGAGGGAACTATCATCTGATGAGGTGTCAGTGGCTTCAAAGAGCTGGGAGACACTAAAAGCAGAGTTTTAAACCTACACCTCTAAAGAAAATATTTCCCCTTTTGAAATAAAGCACTAAAAAGAATGTAACTTTGTTTTAAAAATGTACCAAAACCCTTTTAAGAGCTCTCAGGCAGAGGCTAGTAATTAAAGGCCACACACTCTTACCTTTGCTTGAAATGCAGAGCCCCTGTTAGGAATGCTGTTAGTGTAGCTGGGTTTAAAAAGGGTTTGGACAAGTTCCTGGAGGAAAGGTCCATAAACCATTATTAAAAAGGGACCCAGGATATCACTGCTTGACCCAGTACAAGGATTGTGGAACCTGTGTCTTTTGGGGAAACTGCCAGGTACATATGACCCTGATTGGCCACTGTTGGAAACAGGATACTGGGCTTGATGGACCTTGGTCTGACCCAGTATGGCATATCTTATGATCTTATAATGCCTAAACTTGCAAGGCTCTAAGACTTTTATGCAGTCCTCAGCTGCCCTCAGTTCTTTCACAAGCTAATCAGGCCCACTAACTCCTGATGAGATGTCAGTGGCTTCAAAGAGCTGGGAAAGAGAGACTAAAATCACACTATCAGTGGACCGTGACTTTATTAACATAACTTGCATGTTTTATTAACATAAAAACATGTGCCTTAATGCTGCAGGACTTTATAAAATGACCCTCATAGGGAGGATAATTTTATAGATCACGTAACTTGTACCAGTTTTCAAATCAAAAGTTTATGCACATATTTACATCTGCTCTTTGGTACACACAAATGTCCTTTTTGCATGTGTGAGTGTGTATTTAAAAACAAAGGTGTACATCTGCTCTTTGGTACACATGACTTGCAACAAACTTCAGTAGCACAAACAATGCAACTTAGTAACACATTTCATGTAGGAACAGTAATCATTACAGGAGCACGTGGATGGAATGAGTGACACACCATGGGATTACTGAGAGTCACCTCCAGTGGCTGGGTCTGGCCAAAGCTTGCGGGTCCACAGTTCTTGTGCTTGAGGGATGGAGGGCGCTGCAGAGGCCAGGACTGTCGGGCCAAATGAACTGTCCTTTATACCTGGAGGTCCAGGCAATAGTGCTTTTGGAAGACGTGCACCGTGGACCAGGTGGCAGCCTTGCAGATGTCAGGCATTGGCACGGAGTGAAAGTTGGTGATGGTGGCGGCTGTTGCTCTGAGTTGGTGGGCTCTGACTTTGACTGCGGTCCGTGCCCCTGCCCAGTCATAGCGATGCAGTCAGTTATTACTACTACTACTACTACCACTGAGCATTTGTATAGCGCTACAAGTCGTACGCAGCGCTGCACAGATATGTAAGAGACAGTCCCTGCTCATCAGAGCTTACAATCTAGTCAAGACAAACACAGAAGGTGTAGGCAGGGATAAAGCAAGGGGAAAGAAAAAGGAGATCAGTTGAGTCAAGATCCAAAAGCAGCAGCGAAGAGGTGAGTTTTCAGCCTGGATTTAAAGAGGGTTAGAGATGGTGCCTGGCACATAGACACAGGTAGTTTGTTCCAGGCGTAAGGTGCAGCAAGGTGAAAGGAGCGAAGTCTGGAGTTAGCAGTAGAGAAGGACACAGATAGAAGCAATTTGCTAGAAGAGCGGAGCTCCCGAGGTGGGTTGTAAGGAGACATAAGAGAAGAAAGGTAGTGAGGAGCCGCAGAGTGAATGCATTTGTAGGTCAGCAGGAGAAGTTTGAACTGGATGCGGAAACGGATAGGGAGCCAATGAAGTGACTTGAGAAGAGGAATAATATGGGCATGACGAGGCTGGTGGAAGATTAGTCGCGCAGAAGAGTGTTGAACAGATTGAAGGGGAGAGAGATGACTCATAGGGAGACCAGCAAGGAGTAGGTTATAGTAGTCAAGACGGGAGGTGATTAGGGAGTGGACAAGCATTTTAGTAGTGTGTTCAGAAAGGAAAGGGCGGATTTTGCTGATGTTATAGAGAAAGAAACAGCAGGTCTTAGTTATCAGATGGATATATGTGGAGAAAGAGAGGGAGCAATCAAAGACAACCCCCAGATTGCGGGCTGAGGAAACAGGAAGGAGTACAGAGTTATCCACAGAGACTGAGAAAGGAGGAAGAGGAGGGGAGGTTTTGGGGGGAAGGATAAGAAGTTCCGTCTTGGCCATGTTCAATTTCAAACGGTGGTGAGACATCCAAGCAGCAATGTCGGAAAGGCAGGCAGAGATCCGGGTCTGGATTGTCGGAGAGATTTCAGGTATAGAGAGGTGGATCTGTGAGTCTTTAGCGTACAGATGGTACTGAAAGCCTTGGGAAGAGATAAGCACACCAAGGGACTGGGTATAGAGAGAGAAAAGGAGTGGACCCAGGACAGATCCTTGGGGTACACCAACTGGGAGCAGGGTAGCAGAGGAGGAGGAGCAGCCACCAGAACACACAGTGAAAGAGCGATGGGAGAGATAGGAGGAGAACTAGGATAGTACAGAGCCCCCAAAACCAAGCGAGGACAGGGTATCGAGGAGAAGGTTGTGGTCAACAGTGTCAAAAGCAGCAGAGAGGTCAAGAAGGATGAGGACAGAGTAAAGGTCCTTTGATTTAGCCAGGAACAGGTCACTGGAGACTTTGGCAAGAGCCGTTTCAGTAGTGTGTAAAGGACGAAAGCCAGACTGTAAGAGATCCAGGAGGGCATAAGAGGAGAGGAAGTCGTGGCAGTGGTGGTGAACCACACATTCAAGTAGTTTAGAAATAAAGGGAAGGAGAGAGATGGTTTGATAAAATTAGATAGACAGGTGGGATCAAGTGAGGGTTTCTTGAGGAGAGGTGTGACCACAGCATGTTTGAAGTCTGCAGGGACTGTTGCAGTGTAGAGCGATAGGTTGAGAATATGAGAGATGGAAGGGACAACAGTGGAGGAGATGAGGCTTAGGAGATGGGTGGGGATAGGATCAGAGGAGAAGGTGGTTTGGAGTTTGGAGTTTGGAGGAGGAAAGAAGGTGTGCAGTTTCCTCTTCAGAGATCACAAGAAAGGAAGAGAGGGTAGCAGCGGTAGGGGGCGGGTGGGGAGAGTCGGGAGTGAAGAGGAGGAGGAGGGGAAGTAGCTGACTTTGTGGGGACTGGAGGGTGATCTTTTGGATTTTGTCATGGAAGTAGTCAGCCAGGGTTTGGGCAGAAAGGTAGGGAGGGATCAGAGGTGGGGCACTTTGAGGAGAGAGCTGAGGGTAGTAAAGAGACAGTGAGGATCAGAAGCAAGAGAGTTAGTCAGATGGACATAGTAGTCTTGTTTGGCAAGAGCTATGGCTGACTGGAAAGAGAGAAGCATAAATTTGAAGTGTAGAAAGTCTGCGGGGGAGTGGGATTTGAGTTAGGCACGCTCAGCAGAACGGGCACAGGAGCGTAGATAGCAGGTGGTGGATGAAAGCCAGGGCTGGGGTGCAGAACGTTTCACAGGATGTGGGATGGGTGGTGCGAGAGCATCCAGACCCAAAGAGAGTGCAGCGCTATAGGAAGTTACTGCCTCGTCAACAGACTTGGATGACATAGTGGAAGAAAGAGATGAAGAAATAGTTTAAGAGAGAGCCAAGGTATCAGTAGCATGAAGATTTCTAAATAGATTGGAGGAGACAGGATGAGACTGCGGCAGCGGGTGATGAAGAGTAAAGCTTAAAAGGTGATGGTCAGATAAGGGAAGAACTGAGCTATAGCAACTAGAGAAAAATATCAGGTCAAGGCAGTGGCCATGCTGGTGAGTGGGGGCAGTGGAACAAAGCTGGAGGTCAAAGGAGGAGGTAAGGGAGAGGAGCTTTAAAGCATAAGGATCAGAGGGGTTATCGACATGATTGTTGAAGTCCCCAAGAATAAGAGTGGGGGAAGAGGAATCCAGAAAGAAGAAAAGCCACAAGTCAAAGTCAGTGAGAAAGGTAGAAGCAGACTTGTCAGGAGGTCGATAAATAACAGCTACCCGGAGAGGAAGTGGAGTGAAAAGGCGGATGGAGTGGACTTCGAAAGAGAGAAAGGAGTGAGACTGAGGCAGCAGGAGGGGTTGGAATTGGCAAGAGGGAGAAAGTAGAAGCCCAACACCACCACCACGGCCAGTGGGACGAGGCATGTGGGAGAACTGATAGCCCCCATGATAGAGAGCAGCAATAGATGTGGTATCATCTGTGAGGAGCCATGTCTCAGTTAGAGCAAGAAGATGTAGAGCATTAGAGATAAAGAGATTATGAGTAAAAGCAAGTTTATTAGAGACAGAGTGTGAGTTCCACAGGGCACATGAGAAAGGGAGAGTGGAAGGGGAAAGGAGAGGGATATGGATAAGATTAGACATGTTGCGTGAAGATCTCTTCTCAGATTGAGACAGAAGTCTAGGGGGGCCAGGATTGGGGTTGATATCTCCGGATGAGAGAAGGAGAAGGAGTAGCAGAGTACAGGGTAGAGAGGAGACAGTACAGCAGAAATGAGGGTGAGGTTGCCTTAGAGAGAGAGGAGAAGGTTGAATGAGAGGGAGAAAGCGATGAAGGTCAAGAGCTGATGATAGGGTAGAAGACAGAATGGAGGGGGAGGTAAGGATGGTAGAGGGGGTAAGTTGGGACGGAGTGAAGGTGCTGGTGGGAGGGGAAACAGTTAGGGAGTATGAAGAAAAGTTATCCATTGTAATAGTGTCCTCTTTGTGACGAAGTGCCCTGGTCTGTTGGGGGTCAAAGGAGATGAAGAGCTGTGTTCCTGGCACAGCTACTCTGTCATATGGAGGTAGGTGCGGAGGGCCCTGACACAATCCAGAGTGTGCAGTTTCTGTTCCTCCAGTGAAGAGTGGGGATCTGGGTAGAAGGTGGGTAGCTCTATGGCTTGGTTAATGTGGAATGCCAATGCTATCTTGGGGATGAACCTTGGATGGATGCATAAGGTGACCCGGTCATGGTACAGCTGCGTGTATGCTGGGCCAGACAGTGCCTGCAGTTCACTGATCCTTCTGGCAGAGGTGATCGCTATCAGGACGAGTGTCTTCCAGGAGGCATATTTCAGTGGTGTCGATTAGAGTGGTTCGAAGGGTTCCTGTGTCAGTTGGTGGAGAACCACATTCAGGTCCCAGTGTGGAAGCGGGTGCCGCATTGTTGGTCGTAAGTTGTTCAAACTTTTCAAGAAGTGGGTGATCAGTGGAAGTGTGGCGATCGAGCTGTAGTTGGTGTGCTCATGGAAGGCAACAATGGTGTTTTGAGGCTGCTGTTGAAGAGGGTGCTCAGGTATTGGAGGATCTGGGGAACCGGGCAGGAGATTGGGTCCAGGCCTTGCGAGAGGCACCAGATGCTGCAACGTTTCCACTTCAGGATGTAGAATTTTCTCGTGGATGGGCATCTGGCCATGAGGATCAGTTCCAGCACCTCTGTGGGCAAGCTAGGACATGTCTCTCAACTTCCAGGCCATCAAGGCGAGGACCAGCAGGTTGGGGTGCAGGGTAGTCCCACGATCCTGGGTTATGAGTGTCGGCTTGAGGGGGAGGCTCACCGGTGGTTCTAGGATGAGGCAGTGGAGGTAGGGGAACCACATTTGCTTTGGCCAGTGAAGTGTGATAAAGATGGCATGGGCTTTGTCCCGCACCATCCATTACAAGGTCTTCAAAATGAGTAGGGTGAGGGAAAGGCGTATAATAGTAACCACTCCCCCCATGACACATTGAAGGCATCCATACCTAAGCTCTTCGCAGATGGGCATTTCGAGCAGACGTGACTGCCCAGCACCGAAAGAGGGACTCTATCTCCTGAGGGTCCAGGGTCACTTGTGTGGGTCCAATTGATGGCTCAGCCTGTCTGCCAGGCCGTTCTGAATGCCTGGGAGATAGGAGGCTTGTAGGAGGCAGTGTATGGAGAGGGCAAAGAACCAGATTCTGAGTGCCTCCATACAGAGGGAGCATGAGCTGCCCCCCCCCCCATGCTTGTTGATGTAGAACATGGCTACCTGGTTGTCCATCTGGATCAGGACAGTCCTGCTGGCAATGTGCTGCTGGAAGGGCTTCAGCATGAACTGGATCACTCGGAGGTCTAATAGGCTGATGTGGTGTGTCAACTCTTTCACAGTTTAAGCCCTTTGGGTGCATGGCTGGTGCATGTGGGCCCCCCAGCCCATAGGCAAGGCATCGGTCGTGATGAAAGTTTGGTGTGGTGACTTTTGAAGGGGCCTATCTTCCCCAAGGTTTCTTGAGGAGGTCCACCAGAGGAGAGAATCTTGGACCCCTTTGTCCAATGGGATTCTCACAGACAGTGGCTAGGAGCGCTGGTCCCAACGAGAGTGGAGGTGTCATTGTAGGTGGTACATGTGCAGCTTTGCGAGGGGCAACACGTGTGTTGTTGCTGCCATGTACCCAGTAGGTGGAGGAGTGTCCAGGCCATGGCCTGCTCAGCCAAGGCAACGCTGTGAGCCAAGGAGATGATCATGGCCACCCAGTGAATGGGGAGGAACATCCTGGAAGCTGTGGTTTTGATGTCTGTCCCAGTGAAGTCCAGACGCTGTGAGGGCGGCTCTTTCCAGGTGCTTGGTGCATTCTGTGAGGTCTGCCAGGGCTGTTGAGGTGGCTATTTGTGACTCTGTGGGTAATTCTACCATAGCATTCTTGAGGTTCTCCAGAAGCAGATCTTGAAATATGGCTTGTTGGAACTGGTGTGCTGCGATCCGTATGCTAAGCATGGCTCTATGGAACACCTTCTTGCCCACATTATCCAGAAGCTTGTGGTACTGGCCGAGAGGAGCATTAGTGTGGTTGCGGGAAGATCTGGATAATTTCAGGACAGACTCTACGATGATGGATTGGTGGGGCAGTTGCATTTTGAAAAATCCCAGAGCTGGCTGCACCTGATATTTTGCCTCAAGCTAGCAGGAGCAAGCTGGTCCCAAAGCTGAGGTGAGCCAGAGCGGAGTCAGATTGTCTGGGAGCCATTGGTGGACTGGTAGGGTGGGCAGTGTCTTAGGGGCATCCAAGTACTTCAGGGTCCCTGGGGCTTCACCATTGGGTCCGTTGCATCAGCTGGCAGAAGGACAAGTTATGACGCAAGCCTGCATAGGAACTTAGGGTAGGTGAGGTCTTCTGGCTGTGGCGGTGGTTGGGGCTGAGTCATGGCCTTTACCAAGGGTGTGGAGACAGTATCAACTGTTTCAGGTGAGGTGGGGGTGTCACCCATATCTGATGCACTAAGAACTGCAGCTTCCTCTTCCCTGTTGTCCATGGCTATGGGGTCCAGAGAAGCCGGTATGGGAAGTAAAGGAGGAGGGGTCTGGTATTGCTGAGTCCACTGGCTTTGCAGTGCACCATTGTTCCATGAGGGTGCTGGCCGTGTGTCTGGTGTCTTTTCTTGGTCCCATTGTTGTTGCTGCTGCAGCAGGCGGTTGAGGAGTCCCAGCAGGATGGCAGAGTCGCTGGTCTGTGATAGGTGTGCACTGCGCCTGGGCTGTGCCCTTTGTGTGAAGATCCTATAGAGGAGGGGATATTTGAGCGGTCCTTCCAGTGTCTACGCTGGCGTTTCTTGTCATGCTGGCTCAAGGAGTGGTGGGGGCTGCTGCTGCTGCTGCTGGAGGTCAGGGCCAACTGTTTCTGGTGCTTCCTGCGGCTCCCCCTGCCTCTGCTGTGGGAGCATGATTGTGAAGCGTGCTTCCACGCTGATGGGTAGGCAGTCTCCTTGCTTCGGCACCAATGGGGGGTTCCTCCATTGGCACAGTGGTGCCACTCCCACCTTCTCCCATTGGCATGGCACCAGCCAATGGCATCACAAGGGGTGGAGCATGGCGAGCCGACGTCCTTCTTGGTACCATGGGGGAGAGGAAAGAGGCCAGGACCTGAGGAATCATCAGTGGCCGAGTTTGTGGTGTCCTAGGCAGCCTAAGGGGCAGAGACCGGGCCACTGAGGAGGGTGTCTGTTCTCGATGTGCATGGTGGAGGATGGAGGTCCTGGTCTTGGTGCTCTTTGTGGCTGGCTGTGGTGAATGGAGTCTCTTCGAGAAAGTCCTTCAGTGCATGCAGATGGGATTTTCGTGCCCGGAGTGACATTCTCGTGCAGTGGAGACAGCCCTCTACCCGGTGACTGATCCCCAGGCACCATATGCACTGGTCATGGGTATCAGTGCTGTTCATCTTTTTTGCACATCTTAGGCATTTCTTAAACCTGGGCTTGGGCATGTCACCTTGATTGTAGAACCCCCCGAGCATCTTCTTCTGTATATTGTTTTTTTTGTTTTGGAGGGGTTTTTTAAAATCTTCTCTTTTCTTGCGATGTAAGGAGTGCTGGAGAGGTTCATCTTGCTGGCAAGGCGGAAGAATGCATTCTGGGCTAGGAAGGGGCGGGCCAGGAGTTAGGGCTACTTTGGCACATGGCTCTGGAGAGCACTTCCTACCATGGTGCCATTGGATGACATCACAAGGTGTTGCTGACGCATCCTGCTTGTCCAAGGAGATAGCTGTTCTGTTACTCTGACCCATGTGTGGCTGTGCTGTCCTGTTCCTTTTCTACGCTCCTTTCCTCTATTGCTTTCTAAAGGGAAAAGGCAGGATGCCCTTTACCTTCTCACATACCCTTTTCTGGTTTCTTTGGGAATCTTTTCCTGGTTTGCCTTATTCCAGAGGAGAGGTGGTTCCAAACCTGCCCTGAGGGACCCCTAGCCAATCAGGTTTCCAGAATAGACACAAAGAATATGCGTGAGATAAATTTGCAAGTACAACCTTCAATGTATGCAGATTAATCTCTTCCATTTTCATTGTGGATATCCTGAAAATCTTACTGGCTGGGGGTTCCCCAGGGTAAATTCTGAACCACTGTCTTATTCCATTATTATCCCTCCCCACCTTTGAAGTAATTTTTTTGCAAAGTTAACCTCAGAATAATATGATGGCAAGATTAAACCTGAGGGCTCCAGCCCCATGTCACAAACTGTTTTATTGAGAGAAAGCAAAAAAGTGGGATTGAGCTCTTAGGAACAAGATATGCCTATGCTTATATAGCAGAAGAGAAATCCCAGACAATACCTATTAACTTAGACATCTCTCATAGTGCTTATTAATTTCTACTGAATACTGTAAGAAACATTCACGTCAATCATACAATGTAAGAGACATCCAACCCACCGTCTATTGACTTCTATTGTACATCAACAGAGACATCTCGTCCGGTGGCAAATTTAGGACCGTGACTGCCCTAGGTCTATGGGTAGTCTCATGCCCCCTCCCCAGAAGTTTCAGAGAAATCTATTTCCAGGGGTTTCTGCCATAGTGTGGCCACACAGGCGTGGGGACAGTAGCAGCATCAGGCTAGTGCCCCCACAGCCACACCTGCCAACAGCCCTGCACACAGGAAATTGCCCACTCTGCCTATTCATAAGTACCACTCACTCAGCACCTATTAAATTCTATTACATATAGAAGAGAAATCCCTCACAGCACCCACTAACTTATTTTATATGCCATAACACATGTCTCTCACGGCGCCCACTAATTTCTGTTATATGCCATAAGAGACATCCTTCACATCACCCACTAACTTCTCTTATATGACATAAGACACGTCCCCCATGGCACGCACTAACTTCTCTTATATGCCATAAGACACATCCATCACGGCACCCACTAACTTCTCTTATATGCCATAAGACACGTCCATCATGGCACCCACTAACTTCTCTTATATGCCATAAGACACATCCCTCACAGCACCCACTAACTTCTCTTATATGCCATAAGACAAATCCATCACGACACCCACTAACTTCTCTTATATGTCATAAGACACGTCCCTCACGGCACCCACCAACTTCTCTTATATGCCATAAGACACGTCCCTCATGGCACCCACTAACTTCTCTTATATGCCATAAGACACGTCCCTCACAGCACCCACTAACCTCTCTTTTATGCCATAAGACACGCCCCTCACAGCACCCACTAACTTCTCTTAAATGTCATAAGACACGTCCCTCATGGCGCCCACTAACTTCTCTTATATGTCATAAGACATGTCCCTCATGGCGCCCACTAACTTCTCTTATATGCCATAAAACATGTCCCTCATGGCGCCCACTAACTTCTCTTATATGCCATAAGACACCTCCCTCACGGCGCCCACTAACTTCTCTTATATGCCATAAGACATGTCCCTCACGGTGCCCACTAACTTCTCTTATATGCCATAAGATATGTCACTTACGGTGCCCACTAACTTCTCTTATATGTCATAAGACACGTCCCTCATGGCGCCAACTAACTTCTCTTATATGTCATAAGATATGTCCCTCATGGCGCCCACTAACTTCTCTTATATGCCATAAAACATGTCCCTCACGGCGCCCACTAACTTCTCTTATATGCCATAAGACACCTCCCTCACGGCGCCCACTAACTTCTCTTATATGCCATAAGACATGTCCCTCATGGCGCCCACTAACTTCTCTTATATGTCATAAGACACGTCCCTCATGGCGCCCACTAACTTCTCTTATATGTCATAAGACACGTCCCTCACGGCGCCCACTAACTTCTCTTATATGCCATAAGACACATCCATCACGGCACCCACTAACTTCTCTTATATGCCATAAGACACATCCCTCACAGCACCCACTAACTTCTCTTATATGCCATAAGACAAATCCATCACGACACCCACTAACTTCTCTTATATGTCATAAGACACGTCCCTCACGGCACCCACCAACTTCTCTTATATGCCATAAGACACGTCCCTCATGGCACCCACTAACTTCTCTTATATGCCATAAGACACGTCCCTCACAGCACCCACTAACCTCTCTTTTATGCCATAAGACACGCCCCTCACAGCACCCACTAACTTCTCTTAAATGTCATAAGACACGTCCCTCATGGCGCCCACTAACTTCTCTTATATGCCATAAAACATGTCCCTCATGGCGCCCACTAACTTCTCTTATATGCCATAAGACACCTCCCTCACGGCGCCCACTAACTTCTCTTATATGCCATAAGACATGTCCCTCACGGTGCCCACTAACTTCTCTTATATGCCATAAGATATGTCACTTACGGTGCCCACTAACTTCTCTTATATGTCATAAGACACGTCCCTCATGGCGCCAACTAACTTCTCTTATATGTCATAAGATATGTCCCTCATGGCGCCCACTAACTTCTCTTATATGCCATAAAACATGTCCCTCACGGCGCCCACTAACTTCTCTTATATGCCATAAGACACCTCCCTCACGGCGCCCACTAACTTCTCTTATATGCCATAAGACATGTCCCTCATGGCGCCCACTAACTTCTCTTATATGTCATAAGACACGTCCCTCATGGCGCCCACTAACTTCTCTTATATGCCATAAAGACACGTCCCTCACGGCACCCACTAACTTCTCTTATGCCATAAGACACGTCTCTCACTGCGCCCACTAACTTCTCTTATATGCCATAAGACACGCCCCTCATGGCACGCACTAACCTCTCTTATATGCCATAAAGACACGTCCCTCACAGCACCCACTAACTTCTCTTATGCCATAAGACACGTCTCTCACGGCGCCCACTAACTTCTCTTATATGCCATAAGACATGTCCCTCACGGCGCCCACTAACTTCTCTTATATGTCATAAGACATGTCCCTCACGGCGCCCACTAACTTCTCTTATATGCCATAAGACATGTCCCTCACGGCACCCAGTAACTTCTCTTATATGGCATAAGACACATCCCTGACGGCATCTATTATCTTCTGTTATATATGATAAGAGATAATCCTTACAGCACCTACCACTTCTCTTACACACCATAAGAGACATCCCTCACGGAACCTATTAACTTCTGTTATGTACCAGAAGAGACATCTCTCAAAGCACATATTAATATTATGTACCAGAAGAGAGAACTCTCACAGCACCCACTATTTTCTCTTATATGCCACAAGACACGTCCCTCACAGTACCTATTATCTTCTGTTATATACAATAAGAGATAACCCTTACAGCACCTACTACTTCTGTTACTCATCATAAGAGACATCCGTCACAGCACATATTAGTATTATGCACCAAAAGAGACATCTTTAGAGCCTCTATAAACTTCCATTGTACATCATAAGAGACATCCCTCACAACACTTATTAACTTCTATTACACACCATATAAGACATTTCTCACAGCATATAATAGTATTATGCACCAGAAGAGTCAGCTCTCACAGCAGCTAAAAACGTCTATTATACATCATAAGACACGTCCCTCATGGCACCTATTATCTTCCTTTATATAGATAACAGATAACCCTTACAGCACCTACCACTTCTGTTACACATCATAAGAGACATCCCTCACAGCACCTATTAATTTCTATTATACACCATAAGAGATCCCTCACAGAACCTATTACCTTCTATTACGCACCCTAAGAGACATCCCTCACAGCACATATTAGTATTATGCACCAAATGGGACATCTTTAGAGCACCTATAAACTTCCATTGTACATCATAAGAGACAACACTCACAGCATTTAACTTCTATTTTGCAACTTAAGAGACATTTCTCAAAGCATAATAGTATTATCTACTCTCACAGCACCCACTATTTTCTCTTATATGCCATAAGACACGTCCCTCTCAGTACCTATTATCTTCTGTTAAATACAATAAGAGATAACCCTTACAGCACCTACTACTTCTGTTACACACCATAAGAGACCTTCCCTGCAGCATCTATTAACTTCTATTATACACCAAAGGTGACATCCCTCACAGCACATATTAGTATTATGCACCAAAAGAGACATCTCTGAGAGCATCTATAAACCTCTAGGGTACATCATAAGAGACAACTCTCACAGCATTTATTAACTTCTATTTTGCAACTTAAGAGACATTTCTCAAAGCATAATAGTATTATCTACTCTCACAGCACCCACTATTTTCTCTTATATGCCATAAGACACGTCCCTATCAGTACCTATTATCTTCTGTTAAATACAATAAGAGATAACCCTTACAGCACCTACTACTTCTGTTACACACCATAAGAGACATTCCCTGCAGCATCTATTAACGTCAATTATACACCATAAGAGACATCCCTTATAGCACATATTAGTATTATACACCAGAAGAGACATTTCTCACAACATCTATATACTTCCATTATACATCATAAGAGACAACCCTCATAGCACCTATTAACTTCTGTTATGTACCATAAGAGACATTTCTCAAAGCACATTTTAGTATTATGGGCCTGAAGAGACATCTCGCAGAGCATCTACAAACTTCCATTTGACGTCATAAGAGACATCCCTCACAGTACTTGTTAACGTAGGGTACGATATTCAGCCCATGGCAGTCAGCACTTGTAAAGTTCCTGGCCGCCATAGGCAAAAGTAAAACCGGATATTCAGTGCCGGACGGACGCCTGATATCCACCATTGCCGAATTCCAGTGTCACCACCAGCCTCTGTTGCTACCCAGTCAGCATGAGATTCAGCCACTAACCGGATAGCAAAGCCATGGAGCTGCCCTAACTCTATATATCCGGTTAGCGGGCTGAAAATCACCACTGACAGATAGGTGCTGGAATTGCCCCAGGCCTGCTCACAGACTGTCCTGGCACTGCCCAAATTGTGCCAAGGCGATCTGTGGGGATAGTCACCAGCACTGGAATGTTGGTGCCACTGAATTTTAGGAGCAGGAGGGTTCATCTGGTTAGCAGGACCTGCAAGCTGCATGAACCCTTTTGAATATCGGGCCCTTATATTATATATCATAAGAGACATCTCTCACGGTGCCTATTAACTTCTATTAGGCACCATAAGAGACATTCCTCTGAACATCTTTTAATTTCTGTTACATACTGTAACAAACATCCTTTAAAGCAACTTTTAGCTTCTGTTATACACCCTAAGAGACATCCCTCACAGCATCTATAAACGTCTGCTATATACTGTAAGTGACAACTCTCACAACACCTATTAACTTGTTATATACAGTAATAGACATCCATTACCCCACCTATTAACTTCGATTACACACCCTAAGAGAGTACGTTTTAACTTCCATTATATAATGTAAGAGTCATCCTTCAAAGAACCTATTAACTTCCATTACCCACTGTAAAAGATATCTCTCACAGCACCTACTATTATACACTAGAAGAGACATCCCTCACAGCACCTACTATTATACACTCTAAGAGACATCCCCTCACAGCACCTATTAACTTCTGTTATATACAGTAAGTGACATCCCTAACAGTGCCCATTAACAAATGGATATAAGAACATTAAAGATGCCACTAGGTTAGACCAAAGGCCCCTCAAGGAAAGTACTTGGGACTGGGGAAGAGAGCGCTGGAGACTAGGGAGAACAGTGCTGGGGACTGAGGAAGAGAGTGCTGGAGATGGGATGAGAGTGCTGGAGACTAGGGAGGAGAGTGCTGGGGACTGGGGAAGAGAGTGCTGGGAACTGGGAAGAAGATGCTGGAGATTAGGGATGTGTATTTCTTTTGAAATGAGACAAAAAAAGCAACACAATTCATTTTTGGGTTTATTTGTTTCATTTTTTTGCATGCACTTTTTGCAAATGGCACTTGCTAAAACTGAAATTGAAATAAAATAAAACAGCCTCCCCAAAAATTAAAACCCACGAACCCCTCAAAATGACATGGAAAAAATATGTGCACACGCCTATGGGGGACAGGTTATGTGTGAGAGAGAGTGCTGGGAACGGGCTGTGAGCAGTATGCTGGGGATGGGTTGTAGCAGGGAAAGAGACAGGATTGGAGACAGGTTATGAGAAGGGAGAGAGAGAGAGAGTGCTGGGAACGGGCTGTGAGCAGTATGCTGGGGATGGGTTGTAGCAGGGAAAGAGACAGGATTGGAGACAGGTTATGAGAAGGGAGAGAGAGAGAGTGCTGGGAACGGGCTGTGAGCAGTATGCTGGGGATGGGTTGTAGCAGGGAAAGAGACAGGATTGGAGACAGGTTATGAGAAGGGAGAGAGAGAGAGTGCTGGGAACGGGCTGTGAGCAGTATGCTGGGGATGGGTTGTAGCAGGGAAAGAGACAGGATTGGAGACAGGTTATGAGAAGGGAGAGAGAGAGAGTGCTGGGTATAGGTGATGGTGGTAGAGAGGGGTGCGGGGAGAGAATGCTGTGGAAAGGGAATGGTGGGAATTGGTTGGGTGTAGGAGCAGGATAAATGGTGGTGATGGGATTGAGAGAGTGGTAAAGCAGACTGGAGAGGTGGGGTTAGCTAGTGCTGGGGACAAACTGGGTGCTGCTAATTTGATTGCAAATGCTTTATGGGTTTCTGCTAGCATACCATAAGAGCCATCCCTCTGCCCACATAGATTTTATCTCTCCTCCTCTCTCAGCATCTTTCACCCCCTCTCCCCACAAGCAGAGCAGCCCCTTGAGACTGCACTGTAGAAAAATTCTCTGCCGGCAAATTATTCAGCAGAGACCACTGAGGTGTGGCATTTGCTTTACCATATTTATGCCGCTGCTTGCTTTCCTCATTCATCTATTTCTTATTTTATTTGCTAGAATATGCCGTGATCTCAGCTTTACCTTTAAACTTCACTTCTCCCACCCAGCTCTGCCAAGCTGCTTTAGCAATGCCCTGCAGAAATACTACAGAGAGAGAGACCGAGAAATGTGTGGATCAGTAGTTTTTCTGTTTTACACCTGCCTCTGTAACTCTTGTGGTCCTTGGGCTGGAGGGCTGCCCAGCAGACAGGCAGAAGAATTGAATCCCAGTTTGTTTGAGCCAGGACGGGCTGGAGAGGGGGAAGGGAAGGGGTGTGTGAGGGTGAAGGTGAAGAATGAGATTGCTAGTTCTATATTTAACTCTGCTCTCTGCCTTTCTCTTCCACAACAAAGGGAGTTGCTATGGGCCTTCTGGCGTGTGCTGCTGGGCCCAGTTTATGCTTCTGGGAATTTAGGACTGAGGTGTGTTTGCAAATGGCGTAGAGGAGTGCACTGTTCAGTGGTGAGGGAAGGCAATCAGTCATGTGACTGTGTGTTATGGCTGTGAAAAGCTCAATATAAAGGCCCAGTGAGCCCAACATCCAGACTCCGACAGTGGCCGGTCGGAGGCACCTGGCAGATCCCAAAAGGTAGATCTATATATTATAATACTTGTGCTAAGTTGCATACCTTACTGCTCATTCCTAGAAAAATATAGACCCTTTCCCAAGTCTATATGGCTAATGATTGTTTATGGATTTTTCCTTCAGAAACTTGTCCAAATCTTTTTGAACCCAGCTATGTTAGATGCCTCTACTATATCTTCCAGCAGCAAATTCCACAGCTTGATTATTCATAGAGTGAAAAAAATACTTTCTCCAGTTTGTTTTAAATCTGCTACCTGTTAGTATAATCTGAAGGCATAAATAGCAGTTCCCTATTTACCCGTTCCGCCCCACTTGTGATTTTATGCACCTCTATCGTGTCCCCTCATAGCCATGTCGTCTCCCGGCTGAAGAGCTCTAACCTGTTTAGCTTTTCTTTACAGGGGAGCCATTCCATCTCCTTTATCATTTTGGTTGCCCTGCTCGGAACCTTTTTCACTTCCTGTCTATCTTTTCTGAGATGAACTGCATACCATCACATCATTGATCTCTACAGAGAGTCATTATGATCCATTTTATTCTCCATTTCCTCCCCAACATTGCATTTGCTTTTTTTGACCACTGCTGCACACTACACTGAGGATTTCAATGTATTGTCCACAGTGATTCCAGGATCCTTCTCCTGGGTGGGCTCCTAATATGGAATCCAGCAACATATATCTGTAGTTAGAATTATTTTCCCTATATTCATCACTTTGCATTTGTCCAGATTCAATTTCATTTGTCATTTGGATGCCCATTTATGAGATCTGGCTCCGTCTGCTGTTCCTCACAATCTGCGTGTATTTTAACAATGTCTAATAATTTTCTGTCACCTGCAGGTTTGATCATCTCACTCATTGCTCCCATTTTCCAGATCATTAATGAATATGTTAAACAATACTGGTCCCAGTACAGATTGCTGGGCTACTCCAATATTTACCCCTTTCAGTGGGAAAATGGACTTTTTGGTCCCACCCTTTCTTCCCTAAGTTTTAACCAGTTACCAATTCACAGTTAAAAAAAAAAGAAAAGCCTCCTATCCAAGGCTGCTGCTAGGGCTTCTAGTGCCCACCTGCACCTACAAATTGGTTCCCTCCTTCCTCATAAGCCGATGACCCGTGACTATGTCCACAATGATGTTTTTGATAACCCTTTAGTTTTTGATGTTTATTTCACTTTTTTTGGGATTTTTTTCTCATTTTTAAAATTTTTCATTTCCTCGTTTTTTATTTTTCAGCATTTTGGTCCCCCCCCCCCCCCGAAAAAAATGTTGGTGCCCCCTTGCCATGCTTACCTTGCCTACTGTGTTGCACTGGCCCTGGTCCTATTCCAGGAGTTTTTTTTTATTCTGGAGGAGTCTTTTGTGAGGGGTTTTATCTAATGCCTTTTGAAAATTAAAATACACTTTTAAGTCATTGCTATTATTTGGTAAGCAGCCCCCTTATACAGTTTTGGAACATGTCATGCTTTACCAAAAGAATCCTGGATCTAGGATGGTGGTTCTCAAGCCAGTCCTGGTTTTAGGATATTTACAATGCACATGCACGAAACAGATTTGCATGCAGTGGAGGCAGTACATGAAACTCTATCTTATGCATATTCATTGCAGCTATCCTGAAAACCAGATTGGCTAGGGGGTCTACTAGGACCGGCTTGAGAAACATTGTTCTAGGCTAAGGGGTCATGATATAAAGCTCAGAGGAACAACATCAGGAAATCTGTTTTCATGAGAAAGGAGGTTGATATGTAGAATACCATTTAAGAGTGGGTAGCGGAGGCTGAAATGGTAACAGACTTTGCGTGGGCATGGAAAAAGCACAGGTATTCTTACTTGCAAAACAGTGAAAAATAGTGGAAGCACCACCTAGCAGTGCTGTATTAAAAGTGCCCTACTACTTAAAGGATTCAAGAAGTGTTGGGGCTGCCAGAATGAATAGCAACATGGGTAATATGAAATGTAAGAAGCCCTAGTGAAATACAGGCAACCACACAGCCTGGTCTCTCTGGCAGACTACTGTGACAGTATTAACACAATGAAACCTAGGGGAAATGCAGATGCACATATAATTGAGTCTGTCTGGAAGGCTATAGGAGAGACCCAAGAGGCTAGATGTTCAGAAAACAAATATGCTGCTACTGGTAGATAATTATATTAGGCTGTGATGATAGAACTGAAGTAGCAGTTGGGTCTGCCTGGCAGACTGCAAGACTGGATTACTGGCAAAAGCACAGTTGCCAAACATAGCCAGGTCCGTCTGGCAGATGATGTGCTCCTTGCAGTGACTGGGCTGGTGGTGACAGGGCATCATCCAGAAAGGCCATGGGATTTAGGAGGCCGAATGTCCAGGGATCAGTCACCCCACTCTTTAGGACTGGTTTAATTTAATGTAAACACTTGTATTCTACCTGAGGGTAAACTAAATGGGAAATTTTAAATGCTCATTTACCCTAGAGAGGGTGGAGTACAAAGCAGGACAAAAAAAATTAGGCCATTTCCTGTAAGGTAATTTCAGCTCTTTTAAGAATGCGTGTGTGTGGCAGGAGATCACAGCGTTTTAAGGGTAATTTTATAATAGTGCATCTTGGTAAAGAGGGTCAGTAGGTGCCAATTTTAGGCCTATTTTGTAAAGACAAGCTGGCAGCTACTTACAGTATCTTTAGAAAATGCTGATATAAATCCTGCACAAATCCTGGCTACATTCCAGGTGTGGACATTATGCTATGCGTTCTTCGTGACTCCATCCATGCTCCACCCGAACTGTGCACCTGCCATTGCCTACAGTTAAAGCATGTGCATGCGTACCATGCGTACCTTTACTCCTAGTGCAATTATATAAAACCATTTTATGCTACATACAGATGAAAATGCGGCATGACACAATGACGCATTTCCCCAAATTTTCCCCAAAAATAAAAATGCAAGGTCATGCATTTGGGCCGCAGCAATCCAAGGGAGCGATATAGTATAGGGGGTGAAGTACTTCTGTTCACAAAAGAAGAGCGGGACCTAGGCGTGATTGTGTCTGATGATGTTAAAGTAGCTAAACAGGTAGAAAAGGCGACGGCAAAAGCTAGACGGATGCTTGGGTGCAAAGGGAGAGGAATGGCCCGCAGAAGAAAGGAGGTGATAGTGCCTCTGTATAAGTCTTTGGTGCGACCTCATTTGGAGTATTGTGGGCTATTCTGGAGACCGCACCTTCAATAGGATATAAACAGGTTGGAGTCGGTGCAGAAGGTGGCTACTAAAATGGTTAGTGGTCTTCATTATAAATCATATGAGGACAGACTTAAGGATCTTAATACGTATACTTTAGAGGGAAGATGAGATAGAGGTGATATGACTGAGACGTTTAAATATCTCCATGGCATAAATGCACAGGAGGAGAGCCACTTTCAATTGAAAGCAAGCTCTGCTATGAGGGGACATAGGATGAAGGTGAAAGGGGATAGACTCAGGAGTAATATGCGGGAATATTTCTTTATGGAAAGAGTGGTAGATGAGTGCAATAGTCTCCCAGTGGAGGTGGTAGAGATGAGGACAGTATCATGCTCATTCCATCCCAGATGTACACCTCCTCTGTATGTCCGGTTGAAATTCAGATGTATGTGAGATTAAGTCTGGCCTGCACGTACATGACAAGCCCAACTAACTCAGTCAGGGCATTTCAATGGAGTCATGGCGCCATGGCGTCCGGTTGCCATGACACTGCAGTTCCAATTAAAAGCTGCGATGCCGGTCGCCAGAACAAACTGTTTATTCCCTGCAGCCCGACCCCTGATTTGGCCTCCCAGGGCCATGGTTGGTCTGCAAGAAATGCTCTCTGTACCTTACCGCCCTTTCCCAGCCCTGGGCCCACTGATCCCTGACATCCAGGGAAGTTATTCCACCTTGGAGGTGGAATAACTTCCCCATTCAAGTCGCCGGCCCCGGATGTACAGGACCGTCATTAGAATATGCCCTGTATGTCTGGGGCCAGCGACCGCCCACTGCCTGCCCTAACACTGCCCCCGATTCTCCCCTTTTCTGCCCCATCTAGCTTCCCTGGGGGCTATTTGTGGTACTGAATCGGGCCCTATCTGAATTTTAAAAAAGCATGGGACAAACACAGAGGCTCTCCAAAGACAAAATAGGGGACTGTTGTAGTGGTTGGTATGGAAGGGCAGACTAGAAAGGCCATGTGGTCTTTTTTTGCTGTCATGTTTCTATTTGTAAAATCAGCCAGGTGGGAGATACATATGTGTATCATGAGGAGTGTTGGGAAGCACATGCTTGTGTATATGCATTATGGGGGATGTCAGTGGGATACATGCATGCATTTGTGACATGGGGAGTGTCAGAAGTGTCTACCTACATATGTGTCATCAGGAGTGCCAAGGGGTGTATGTGTGTGTGTTATGGGGAGTATTGGGGGTGCATGCACATACATGTGAATCATGAGGTATATCAGGAATTGTGTGTATATGTATATGTCATGGGAAGTGTCAGGAGGTATGTGTATTTGTGCATCTGTCATGGTAACGTCAGAGGTGTGTGCATATGCATGTGTGTAATGAGGAATGTCAGGGGTGCATGAATATGCATGTATGTCATGGAGAGTGTCAAGGGGAGTGCAATGTAGACCCACTGTGTCATCGGCCACTTTGATTGAAGGATAAAGTGGTATATAAAACTGGTTAAATAAATAAATACGAGTATATCATGAATAGTCTTTGGGACTGTGTGCATGAGTGTGTGCATATGTGTTAGGGAGTGTGGGGTATATACACATATGTGTGTGTCATGAGTAGTGTTCGGGGTGTGTACCTATGTGTGTCATGGGGTGTGTTATGGGGATGTGTGCATGTGTATGTGTCATATAGAGCGTCAGTGGGTGCATCTGAGTGTGTATCATGGGGAATGTCAGGTATGTGTGCATGTTTATGTGTAATAGGGAGTGTCAGGGGGTGAATGCATGTGTGTGAGTGTCTTGCAGAGTGTTTAGTGGATACATGTGTCTATGTATATTATGGGGAGCATTGGAGGGTGCTTGCATGTATGTATGTGTAGTGAGGAGTGCCAGCGGGAGCATGTATGTGTGTGCATCATGAAGACTGTTGGGGGGTGCATGTGTATGTGTGTGTCATGGGAGAGTGTTGTGGGTGTGAGCATGAGTGTGTGCATGAGGAGTGTCAAGGATGCTTGTGTGTGGGGGCATGTGGAATGTCAAGACTATATACAAATTTGTTTTTGCCATGAGAAGTGCCAAGGGTGTGTTCCTGTATGTGTGTGTGTGTATGTGATGGGTAGTATCAAAAGGTGCAAGTGTGTGTGTCATGAGGACTGTTGGGGGTGTGCAGATGCGTGTACGTCATGGGGAGTTTGGGGGTATATATGTGTGTCAGAGGTGCATTTGTGTTCATGTGTTTCTTGAGGAGTGTCATGGTGTGTGTGTGAGATAGGGAGTGTATATTATGCATGAATGTATATCTTTGGGAATGTTGGGGTGTGTGTGTGTGTGTGCACATGTGTGTGTGTCATAAGAAGTGCCAGGGGGTATATGAGATTGTATGTCATGGGGAGTTTTGGGTGTGCATGTATGTGTGTGCAATGGAGAGTGTCAGGGAGTGCCTGTATGTGTGTGAATGAGTGTCATGAGGAACGTCAGAGGGTGCGTGCAGGTTTGTGTCATGAAGGATGTCAGAGTTTGCATGTGTGTGTGTTTCAAGAGGAATGAGGGTGGGTGAATGTGTATGAATATGTCATGAGGAGTATCAGGGCATGTGTGTATGGGTGTATATCATGAAACATTTTGGAGATGCATGCATGAGGGTGTCATGAGGAAGTTAGTGGATGCATGTACATGCATATGTGTTATGGGGAGTGTCAGGGAATACATGCACATGCACGTGCTTTAGGAGAATCAAGGGATGCATGCGTGTGCATGTGTGTCGAGGAATGTTGGGATGTGTGTGTGTGTTGTGTGAATCATGAGGAGTGTTGGGCTGAGTACATGAGTGTGTGTGTGTCATGAGGAATGTCAAGAAGTGTGCATATGCATTTATTATTAGGAGTGTCAGGAGGTGTGCCATTTTTGGATCCTAATCCACTTAGTCTCCTATGTGTTTCTATACTATTCTCCTAGATATATCCTTGCCCTCAGCTTTTGTGTTGTCTATCTTGACTAGAATGTAAGCGCTGATTAGCAAAGACAATCTTTTATATGTGTCTGTACAGCACAGTGTATGCCTTATAGCACTATACAAATGATCTGTAGTAGTAGCAATGTGTGTCATGGGGAGTATGGGGGTGCATGTGCATCTGTGTGTGTCATGAGTGTCATGCGTGCATGCATATGTGTGTGTATCATTGTGAGTATCAGAGTGCTCATGCATATGCATATGCATGTGTGCCATGAGAAGTGTTGGGAAATAGGTATGCATGTGTCATTGGGAGTGTTGGGGGGTGCACATGCATATGTGTCCCAAGGAGTGTTTGAAGTATGTGATTGTTTGTGGATGTCATGGGGAGTATTGAGGGGTGTAGTTGCAAGTGTGTGCCATGAATAGTGTTGGGGTATGCATATGCATATGTGCCATGAGGAGTGTCAGTGTGCATGTGCATGCTTATATGTCAAGTGGAGCAGTCAGTGGTACACTCATGTGTGTGTATATCATAGGGGCTATAGAGGATGCATGCGACTTTGTGTGTGTCATGAGGAGTGTTAGGGATTGTGTGCATATGTGTATGCCAAAGGGAATGTCTTGGGGTGCATGCATGTGCATCTACATTATGAGTAGTATCAAAAAATGCATGCATATGTGTGTGACATGGGGAGTATTGGGGTATGTGTGCCTGTGTGCATGCTATGGGAGTGTACTGGGCTACATGCTTGTGCATGAGTGTTATGAAGAGTATCAAGGATGTGTACACATGTGTGTGTTTCATGTATAGCATTATAGAGTGTGTGTATGCATGTGTGCATATCATGGAAGAGTGTTGGGGGTGTGTGATTGTGCATGAGTGTCATGGGGAGTGTTGAAGGATGTGCATGTGTGTATATAATAAAATGTTGGGGCTGCATGCATGGTATTGTATGTATGCATGTGTGTGTCATGGGGAATGTGGGGGTGTTTGCATGTTTGTGTGTGTGTGTGTGTGTGTGTGTGTGTGTGTATGTGATGGTGAGTGCCAGAGTGCATATGTATGTGTCTGTGTCATGAGGTGTGTCAGGTGCATGCATATGTGTGAATCATGGGGAGTGTTAGGGATGCAGGTGCATACATGTGTCAAGATTGTCAAAGGGTGAGTGCATGTGTGTGTTTGCAATGAAGAGTGTTGGGGGATATGTGTACATGCTTGTGTGTCATGAGAAGTGTCAGGGGTTCATGGCTATGTGTCTGTCATAGGTAGTGATGGGTTACATGCACATGCATGTATGCCATGGGGAGTGTTGGGATGTGTGTGCACATGTGTGTGGGTAATCGGGAGTGTCAGAGGCTTGTGCATATCCATGACTGAGTGTCTTGAGGAGAGGGGATGTGTCATATGTATGTGTTATGGGGAGTATTGGGAATTGTAAACATACATGTGTGTGTGTGTGTGTATGTGTATGTGTGTCATGAGGAGTATCATGGTTAAGTACACATGAGGTTGTGTCATGAGGAGTATCAGGGGTGCATGCACCTTTGTATGTGTCATGAGAAGTGTAAGGGGTTGCATGCATATGTGTGTGCCATAGGGAGTTTTGGGGTATGCTCGCATGTGTGCATAACATGGGAGAGTATTGGGGTACATGTTTGTGCATGGGTATTTTGAGCCATATCATAAGTACATGTATGTGCATGTGCATACATATGTCATATGTAGTGTCAGGGGGTATGTATGTGTATATGTGTCATGGAGGTGTTGGGATGTGTGTGAGTGTGTCAATATCATGGGAGAGTACTGAGGAGTTCATGCACATATGTGTGTGTCATGAGGAGTGTCAGGGGTGGGTGTGTTTTATAAGGAATGTTGGGTGCATGCACATGGGGAGTATTGGGGTATGTGTGTGCATCATGAGGACAGTCAGGGATGCATATTGTAAATGGGTGTCATGAAGAGTGTTGGGGTGGGTATGTGCATATGTGTGTATTATGCTGAGTGTTGGGGTGCATGCATGTTTGTGTGTGTCATGTGGAGTGTTAGTGGGTATGTGCATGTGAATGTGTCGTGAGGAGTGCTGAAGGTGTGTGCTTGATTGTGTGTCATGGGGTATGTCAGAGGTGCATGCATGTGCATTTATGTCATGATGAGAGTTAGAGGGTGCATATGGATGTGTTTGTGCCATAGGGAGTGTTGGAGAGTGCCTGTGCCTGCATGTCTTGAGAAGTGTTAGGGGTGTGTGTGTGTGTGCCATTGTGAGTTTTTGGGGTGCATGCATGTGATTATGTGTCATGTGGAGTGTCAGGAGGTGCATGTATTTGTGTATGTCATATGCTGGGGTGAATGTGTGTATTCATGTGTGCAATTGGATGTGTCAGGGAATTTATGCATGTGTGTGAATGTCATGAGGAGTGTTAGAGAGTGCATGTGCACATGTGTGTGTCATGAGGAGTGTCATGGGTTGCAAGTGTGTCTGTGCTTCAGGGGGAGTATTGGGAGGGTACCTGCACATGTTTCTCTGTCATGAGGAGTGCTAGAGTGCATGTATGTGTATCATGAAGAGTATTGGGAATGCATGCATGTGTGTATCATGGTAGAGTTTTAGGGTGTGTATGCATATGTATACTGTATGTGTCATGAGGAATGTTGATGGGTGTGTGCATGTGTGTGTGTATCCTGGGGAGTATGTACATATACATGAATGTCAGGATTGTCAGGAGGTGCATGCATGGATGTGTGTCATGGGGAATTTCAGGAGTTTATGCATGTATATGTGTGTTATGAGGAGTGTCAAGGGTGCATACATGTGCATGTGTTGAGGAGTGATGGGGTGTGTTCATTTGCATATATGTCAATGGGAGTGTAGGTGTGTGTGTGTGTGCATGTCATGTTAAAGTGTTGGGGGTACATGATTGTGCTTAGGTGTCATGAGGAGTGTCAGGGATCTGTGTGCACGTATGTGTCATAAGTGTCCAGGGTGAGTGTGTTTGTGTATTTCATAGGAAGGGTCCGGGGTGTATGTGTGTGTGTGTCATGAGGAGTGTCAGGGTTGCATGCATGTGTGGAGTGTTATGGTGAGTATTGGGGTGCATGCATATGATTGCGTGTTATGAAGAAAGTCAGTGGTGCATGTGGGTGTATCAGGCCAAGTGTCAGGGGAATGTCAATAGCTGCGTGTACATTAGTGTGTATCATGGCAAGTGTTGGGAGGTATGTGCATATGTGTTTGTCATGATGAGTGTCAGGTACTGTATGTGTGTATGCTATGTGGAGTTTTGGAGGGATGTTGTTGTCATAAGGAGTGTCAGGGGTGCATTTATGTGTGTGTGTCATGGGGAAAGTTGGGGTGCATGCATGTATGTGTATCAAAGAGTGTCAGGGGTGTGTGCACATGTGTGCCTCTCATGAGGAGTGTTGGGATGAGTACACATGTGTGTGATGGTGAGAGTCAAGGAATGAATGTGCATGTGTGTGTGTCATGGGAAGTGTTAGTGGTGTTTGTGTGTGAGTGTGTATATGCATGTGGGTATGTGCATGAAGAGTTGTGGTGATATGTATATGTGTATAATGGAGAGTGTTGGGGCTATGTGGCCTTGCGCCTGTGTTACATGGAGTGTCAGTGGATGCATGCTTGCATGTGTGTGTCATGGGGAATGTCAAGGAGCTGCGTGTATGTCATGGGAAGGATGATGGGGTGCTTGTGCATGTGTGCATTTCATGTTGATATGTGTGTGCATGTGTGTATGTGTGTGTGTGTCATTAGAAGTGTCAGGGATGTTTGCATGTGTGTATGTCATAGGTACGAGTCTGTGTGTATGTGTGTCACAGGGAATGGGGTGGTGTGTGCATCTATATGTGCCAGGATTGTCATGAGGTGTATGCATGTGTCAGCCATAGGGAATGTTGGGAGTGCATGTGCATACATCATGCGAAGTGTTGGGTTTGTGTGCGTGCATGTGTGTGTGTCATGAGGACTGTCAGGGATGCATAGATGTGTGTGTGTTTTGTGTCATGGAAGTGTTGGGGTGGGTGAGCGTATGCATTTGTGTCATGTAGTGTGTCAGTGAATGTGTGTGAATGTGTGTAACGGATTGGGAAGTATGTGTGTGTGTGTGTGTGTGTGTGTCTTGAGGGAAGTTAGTGGATGTGTATTTAAGTGTGTGGCGTGGGAAGTGTTGGGAGGTGCCTGCATGTGTGTGTGTGGGTGGGTCATGAGGAGTGTCAGGGGGTGCATGCTGGTATATGTGTTATGAAGAGAGTTGGGGGTTTGTGCACATGTGTGTGTGTCATGAGGAATGTCAGGGGTTTGGTGTATTGTGTGTGTATGTATGTATGTGACATAGGGAGAGACAATGGGGTGTATGCACATGCATCTGTGTCATGTGGAATATCAGAGTATGTGTGTGTGTATCATGAAGAATGTTGAGGGGTTGCATGCATGTGTGTGTGTGTCATGAGGAATATTGGTGGGTGCACATGTGTGTGGTTATGGGGAGTGTCAAGGCTGCATGTGCATGTGTCTATGTCATGGGGAGTATTGCAGGTGCATGTATATGCATGTGTCAGGAGAGTGTGTGGCTGTGTGTATGTGTGCTGTGAGGAGTGTTGGGAGTTCAGACATGTTTGTGTTTCATGGGGAGTGTTGGGTGGTGCATGAGTGTGCATGTGTGCATTAAGGAATGTGGGGCGCATATGCATGCATATGTGTCAGTAATGATAAAGGTGCATTCAGGTGCATGTGTATCAAGGAGTGTTGTGGGTGTCTGTCATAGGGAATGTCAGGCATGCATGCATGTGTGTATGTGTCATGTAGAGTGTCAGTGAGTATGCATGAGTGTGTTACAGGGAGTGTCAGGGGTTCATGCATGTGCATGAATGAGTATCTTGAGGGGTGTTAATGGGTGCATGCTTATGTGTGTGGAATGGGAAATATTGGGAGCAGACTGCATGTGTGAGTGCGTGTGTGTGTGTGTGTGTGTCATATGGAAAGTTGGTATACATGTATGGAGAATGTGCATGTCATGAGAAATATCAGGGGTTTGTTGTGTGTGTGTGTGAATGTGTGTGTGTATGTCTGTGTGTATGAGACATGGGGAGTGATGGAGGGTGCATGCATGTATGCCTGTGTCATGAGGAATGCCAGATGGTGCGTATATATGTGTGTATCATGAAGAGTGTCAGGGTACATCTATGTGTGTGTCATGGGAGAGTGTTGGGGGATGCATGCATATGTCAACTGAAGCATCATGTGTGTATCATAGAGACTGTGCATGTGTGTCTGTGTCATGAGGAGTGTCAGAGAATGCATCCATATATGCATGTCATGGGGAGTTTCAAGGGTGTGTGCATGTACTTATGAGTCATGGAGAGTGTAGTAAGTGCATGCATCTGTATATGCCATGGGAGGGTATTGGGGTGCATGCTTGTACATGGGTGTCATGATGAATATTGAGGGTATGCGCATGTATGTCATGGGTAGTGTTGAGGGGTACATGCACATTATTGTGTGTCACGAAGAGTCTTAGGGAGTGCATGCATGAGTGTGTATGTGACTTGGGGAGTTTGGGCGTGCATATGCATGCCATTAGGAATGTCGGGGATGCTGGTGTGTGTGTATGATGGGGAGTATCAGGGGTGCATATGAATGTGTTCATGGGAAATGTCAGGGGTACACGCGTGTGCATTAGTATCAGGAGTGTCGAGGGGTGTGTACATGTGTGTCTGTCATAGAAAATGTTGGAGTATATGTGAGCATATTTGTGTGTTATGAGGAGAGTCGGGAGTGCTTATGTCTGTATTTGTCAGGGAGAATGTTTGTGTATGGGCATCTGTGTCTGTGTGTAACAGGGAGTGTTGGTGTGTGTGTACACATCAGTGAGTGTCATGTTGGTGGATACATGTGAATGTGTGTGACATGGTGAGTGATGCAGATGTATGCGTGTGTGAGTGTGTCATAAAGAGTGTCAGGGTGCATGCACACTTGTGTATGCCATGAGGAGTATCAGGGGAGTGACAGGGATGCATGTGTCTGCATGTGTGTCATGAAGAATTTCAGGGGGTGTATATGTGTGTGTATCATGAAGACTGTCAGGGTGCATGCATGAGTGTGTATAATGGGAGAGTGGAAGAGTGTTGAGAATGCATACATGTGTGTGCATGTCATAAGAAGAACATAAGAACATAAGATATGCCATACTGGGTCAGACCAAGGTCCATCAAGCCCAGTATCCTGTTTCCAACAGTGGCCAATCTAGGTCAAACGTACCTAGCAGTTTCCCCAAGGGACACAGGTTCCACACTGCTTGTATTGGTTCAAGCATTGATATCTTGGGTCCCTTCTTAATAATGGTTTATGGACCTTTCCTCCAGGAACTTGTCCAAACCTTTTTTAAACCCAGCTACACTAACAGCCTTTACTACATCCTCCGGTAACAAGTGTTGCTGGATGCATGTGTGTATATCATGGGAAGTATCAGAGGTATGTGTCATGAGATGTGTTGAATATGCTTGCATTTGAGCATAAATGTGTGTGATGGGGTGTTGTGGGTTCATGTGAATGCATCTGTGTCATGAGGAGTGAAGAGGGGTGCATGTGTGTGTGTGAATTTCATGAGGAGTTTTGGAAATGTATGCATGTTTGTGTGTCATGGAGAAAGTCCTGGGGCTGCATGCACTGTATGTGTGTCATAAAGGGTGCCAGGGGTGCATGTGTGTACATGTGTGTCTGGAAGGTTGAGAGTACCTGCAGATGCCAGTATGTCATGAGGAGTGTTGGTGGGTGCATGTTTGAATTTGTGTCATGGAGAGTTTTGGGGTAGGGTGTGCACATGCAGATGTGTCAGGATTGTCAGTGGATGCATGCATGCATGTGTGTCATGAAGAGTGTTGAAGGTGCTTGCATGTATTGTGTGTGTCATGGGGGAGTGTCAGAAGTGAGAGCATGTGTGTGTATGTCAGGAGTGTTTGGTGTACATGTGCATATGTGTGTGAAATGAGTGCAAGCATATGTGCATATTTGTGTGTGTCACTGGGAGTATGTGAGTGTTCATACACATACATATATGTCATGAGGTGTGTGGGGAGGCATGTGTGTGTATTATGGGGAGTGTTTGGGGTATGTGATTGTGTGTTGACATCATGGGGAATATCTAGGGGTACGTGCATATGTGTCTCATAAAGAGTGTTGGGGTGCAGGCATGTGTGTGTGTTATGGGGGTGCATGCATATGTATGTATGTCATGACATGCTGGGGAGTGCATGCATGTGTGTGTGTCATGGGAATTGTGGGGATATGCCATATATGTGTGTCATGATGGGTATTGGGGGTGCATGTGTGTGTGTGTATGCCTCATGGATGTGTCAAGGGGTACATATGCATGCATGTGTGTCATTCAGAGTGTCATGGGGTGCATGTGCGTGTGTCATGAGGAGTTTCAGGTGTGAGTGCATTTGTGTGTCATGGGAAGTGTCGGGGAGGTCTGTATGTGTGTGTGTGCTTTTATGGAAAGTGTCTGGGATGCGTGCACGTGTTTGTTATGAGGAATGTTGGTGGTGCATGTTTGCGCATGTGTGTTTTACCAGTACACTTTCCTTTGCAGTTTAGGGTAACCTCTTGTACTTTACATTCTCCAGAGCAGGCCATATTGTTGATTTGGGCCTTGGTAGGGTTTCGGGTAGTTAGAGTCATAGATAGGAATTTTTCCTTAAGGTACCTATTTTGTGGAATCAGCTGCCTTTGACTATAAGTATGATGACTGATCATTTAGATTTTAGGAAGAAACTAAAAGGTTTCTTTTTTATTCAAGCTTCTTCCTAATTGGGGGTTTATTTTAATTTTGTGGTTTGGGTTTTTTAAGTACTTTGTTGTATTTATGTGATGTGTTGTCTTAAAGTCCTGTAACATATTGCAAATGTGATATTGTTATCTGCTGAGAAAGTCAGATTGGCAAAGAAGAAATATATATAAACAACTAAAATTGATAAATAAATACCTAGGGCATGTCGGGGGTGCATGTACCTGCATGTGTGTTATGAGTAGTGATGGTGATGCATGCATATGTGTGTGTCAAGAGGAGTGTTGAGGGATGTGTATTCATGTGCGTGCGTCAAGGGGGTGTTAGGGGTGTATGTGCATGTGTGTTTATCATGAGATGTGTCTGAGGTTGTGTGTGTGTGGGGGGGGGGGTGTTATGGAGAGTATTAGAGGTCCATGCATGTGTGTCTGTGTCATCAGGAATGTTAGGGGGTACATGCATGTGTGTATATCGCGAGGAGTGTTGAGAGTATGTGCATGTGTATGTGTGTAATGAGGAAAGTCAGGTGGTGCAAGTCATGAGGAATGTGGGGGATGCATGCATGTGTGTGTGTCAAGGAGTGTCAGGGGTGTGTATGTGGGGGGGTGTCATGAGGCATGTTGGAGTGAGTTTATGTGTGTGACAGTGTCAAAGGACACATATCATACATGAAGAGTGTCAGTGGTGTTTGCATGTGTGTGTGTGTGTGTGATGGGGACTATCAGGGTATGAATGCGTGTGCTGTGTGCCTTGAAAAACATCAGTGAAGTGGAGAAGTAGCCTAGTGGTTAGAGCAGTGGCCTGGTAACCAAAGAGACCAAGGTTTGAATCCAATTGGCTTTCCTTGTGACCTTGGGCAAGTCACTTAACCCTCTATTGCCTCAGTCTACAAACGTATGGGCTGATGTAGAAAACTAGCACAGCTTTTAAGCACAGGCCTTAAAGCGAATCCCTGGTGGCCCGACGGCCCCGATCCCCCTACACCCGTCCCAACTAAAAATAAACCTGGTGGCCCAGAGGCCCTGAACCCCCCACCTCCCCCAACTAAAAATAAACTTGGTGGACCAGCAGCCCCAAACCCCACAACCCCTACCCAACTAAAAATAAACTGGGTGCACCAGTGACTCTGAACCCCCCACTCGCTCAACCAGAAATAATCCTGGTGGCCCAGCAGTCCCGAAACTCCCACCCCCCTCCTGGAACCTTTCCAAATGAGCAGGAGCACCACCCACATGCTCCCATTCTTGCCCTGTCAGGTTGAAAAATGGTGGCATATTATATGGCAGTCTGACCTTGCCTGGTGTATCCCTGGATGCACCATGCAGGTCCCGGTGCTGCCATTTTTCAAGATGGTACAGCAAGAGTGGGAGCATGTGGATAGCACCCCCACTCATTTGTAATGATACTGGGGGAGGGGTTCAGAGCTGCTGAGCCACCAGATTTAGTTTTAGTTGGAAGGGGTGGGAGGATCAGGGCTGCTGGGCCATCAGGTTTGTTTTTAGTTGGGTAGGGGGTTTGTGGCTGCTGAGCCACGAGGTTTATTTTTAGTTGGGAGGGGTGGGGGATTCAGGGCTGCTGGGCCACTGGGTTTTTTTGAGTTAGGAGAGGGATGGGGGGATTGGGGCCACTGGGCAACCAGGGATTCACTTTTCACTGGAGACACCAGCCCCTGACAGTATTTTGATGGCATCGGGGGCTTTCCTCGAACCCTGGATCATCTGAGGGGACCTTGATGATCCAGATATCGGGGAAAGCCCTGATGCCATCAAAATACTGTCGAGGCTTATATGCAAATTAGCTATGAGGTGCCTCTGTTCCTCTGGGATAGCATGCCAAACTTGCGCCAACTTCTTGTGCTCATGTGTTTAGCTTGCTCTGCCAGTTTAACGCTGCCATTCGTGCACAGTTTAATGAATGGCTAACATGTGGCTAATTTGCATTTGAGCTCCCTTCTGCATGCTGGCATTAAAGTCGCATGATATGAGTGCGCTGCAAATCGGTGTAAAAAGTTGATAGCGCATGACTTCAGTACCAGCTTTCTGCATCAGCTTATTAGATTGTAAACACTCCAGGGACAGGGAAATACATACAGTACCTGATTGTAACTTGCCTTGAACTGCTATTTGAAAAGTGTGAGCTAAATATTGCAATAAAAATAAAAAGTGGTACGTGTGTGTATCATGGGGAGTGTTTGGGGGTACGTGTGCATGTGTTATGGGGAGTGTCAGGATTGCAGAGCTTGCATGTATGTCATGAAGAGTGTTGAGGTTATGTGCACCTTTGGTGTGTCATGAGTGTGTGGGGTGGATGCCTATAGTATGTGTGTGTCTCTTGCAGAGTGTCGAAGCATTTTTGTGCCATGAAAATGTTGGGGTGTGTGTGTGCTATAAGGAGTGTCAGGGATGCCTGTGTGTGTGTATTTCATGGGAAATATGAAGAGGTGCATGTGTGTGCCTGTTTTTCATGAGGGATTTCAGTGGAGCATGCATGTGTGGGTATCATGGGGAGTATCAGGGGATTCATGCACGTGTGTGTGTGTCATGAGGAGTGTCAGGGTGTGTACATCTGTGTGTGTTATGGAAATTATCAGGGGGTTTAGACATGTCTATGTTTGTCATGAGGAGTGTCAGGCTGTGCTTGGATGTATATATCGAGGGGTGTAGGGGTTGTGTGCATTTGTGTGAATGTCATGAATGTCGGGGTAAGTGCATATATGTGTGTGTCATGAGGAGTGCTGGAGTACATGTGTATCATGGGGATTGTCGGGTATGTGCATATGTATGTATATCATGTGGAGTTTTGTGTGTGTGTGTGTGTGTGTGTGTGTTTCATGGAGTGTGTCAGGGTGTGTGTGCATGTGTATCATGAGGCATATCAGGTGGTACATGCCTGCACTTGTGTGTGTCATGGAGAGTATCAGAGGGTGTGTGCACCTGCATGTGCATCATGAGGAGTTTTGAGGGGGATTATGCTTGTGTATGTGTGTGTCATGGGAATTTTTGAGGGTGCATATGTGACATGAGGAGTGTCAGGGGGTACATGCACATATTTGATGTCATGGGGACTGTTGGGGTGTGTGTGCATGATGAGGAATTTCAGGGGATGCATGCGTGTACATCATGGGGAGTGTCAGGGGTATGTACATGTGTGCTTATGTGTCATGAGGTGGGTCAGGATGTGTGTGTGTCATGGGAAGTGTCAGGGTGCATACATGAGTGTGTTTGTGTGTGTGTGTGTGTGTGTGATATGATTGGGGGTGTGTGTATGTGTATCATGAGGAATTTTGGAAGGGATGCGTGCATATGTGTGTATCATAGGGAGTGTCAAGGGGTGTGTATGCATGTGTCATTTGTGTGTTGTCATGGAGAGTATCAGAAAGTGTGTACACCTGTGTTTTGAGGTGATGTATTCTTGTGTGTGCCTCATAGAGAGTGTCAGGGGTATGTGCATGTGCTTGTGTTTTAAGAGTGTCAGGTGGGGGCTGCATGAATGTGTGTATCATGAGGTATGTCGGGGTAAATGCATATATGTATGTGCTATGGGGAGTGTCATTGCGTGTGTGTGCACGAGTGTGTGTCATAAGCAATATTGGCAGTTCATGTATATGATTGTGTGTATGTCATGAGGAGTGTGAAGAGGTGCTTGCATGTATGTATGCATAATGACGAATGTTGAGGGAGGTGTATGCATGTGTGTGTTTATCATGGGGAATGTTGAGGACTGAATGCAAATTAATGTGTCATAGGGAGTGTCATGGTGTATGCATGTGTGTGTATGTATGTCATGGAGTGTGTTGGGGACTGCATGCATGTTCATGTGTGGCATGAAGAGTGTCTGAGGGTGCATATGTGTGTGTATCATAAGGAATGTCGAGAGGCATATGTCTCTGTGTATGTGTCTTGAGGAGCACCAGGGGGCATGTGCACCTATAGGTGTATCATGGGATGTGTCAGGGTGTGTGCATGCATTTGTGTATGTCATGGGAATGTTGTGAGTGCATATGTTTGTGTTTGTGTGTCATGAGGAGTATCGGGGTGTGTGCATGAGTGCATATGTGTATAATAGGCTTTGGAGTGTGTGAATATATATGTGTATCATGCAGAGTTTTGGGAGGATGCATGCATGTGTGTGCATGTGTAATATGGGGAGTGTCAGGGTGTGTGTATGCGTGTATCATGAGTCATGTCAGGTGGTGCATGCTTGCACTTGTGTGTGTCATAGACAGTATCGGGGAAATGTACACCTATGTATGCATCATGAGGCATTTTGAGGGGGTGTATGCTTGTGTGTGCCTCATGGAGAATGTGAACGGTACGTGCACGTGTGTGTGTTTTATAAGGAGTAGGGGTGCATGTGTGTGTGTGTGTAATGGGGAGTGTCGAGCAATGCATATGGATGCCTGTGTGTCATGAGGTGTGTCAGAGGAATGTGTGTGTTATGGGGAGTGTAAGTGTGTGTGTGTGCATGTGCATGTGTGTGTGTCATGAGGACTGCTGGCAGGGAATGTCTGTGATTGTGCATATGTCAGGAGTGTCAGGAAGTGCTTGTGTGCATGTGTGTGTGTAATGAGGAATGTTGGGGGGTATGTGCACCTATATGTGTGTCATGGGATGTATGTGCATGCATGTGTGTGTCATAGGAGTGTTGTGAGTGCATATGCTTGTGTGTGTGTCATGAGGAATATCAGGGAGTGTGTGTATCATGGGAAGTGTTGGGGTACATGCATGAGTATTTGTGTGCGTGTTTGTATATGTGAGATAGAGTTGGGGGTGCGTGCATGTGTGTGTGTCTCATACAAACAGTTGGGGCATGCATGTATATGTTGGTGTGCATTTGTGCATGTTGGTCTTGGTAACTTTGTGTGTGTGGCAGGGGCTGTGTGTACATGTATTTGAGTAAGAGGCAGTGTGTGTGTGTGTGCATGCATGTGTTGGAGTGGTGAGTGTGTGTCCACTCTCCTGTCTTCCTACATCTATTCCTTGTCCCTCCCACCTTGTTGCGCTAGTCCCTCTTCCTTTCTTTTACTGCCCTTTTTTGCACTCTCTCTCTTTTCCCTCCCTCCCCTACTAGCGAAGCTTGCACTCTCTTAGGTTGTTCATTCCCTCGCTCCCTTTCTATCAGTCTTAATGCACTCACCATGTCTTCTCCTTTTTCCATTAGCTCTACCCCTTCCCTTATGCCCACCCCTCTTCTATCCTACCCTTATGCCCCACCCCTTTCTTTCCTCGTAACCCCTTCCCTTATGCTCTGTCCCTTCGCCTGCCCCTTCTTTCCGCACCCTCCTGCTCCTCCTCTACCGGCCGCAGCTCTGGCTCTTCATCCTCCTTTGTGGGTTGGAAGCATGTGCAAACTTGTATGGACAGACAAAAACCTTTGCAGCTGGCTATACCTTTAATAATAGGCGCAGATGGAGGCATTTATAAAATTGCTTGAGAGTCAGTGTGTAAACATGAATGGCCTCTTAGTGCACACTCGTATGTGTTATGTGTGCAGGCATTCTGGGGGGCAGAGTTGAAGGTTGAAGGTTGTACATGTATGTTATAAGATAGGCGCAGATGTGTGCAAATTTTGCCAGGACATTTGCAGAAGCCTCAGAACAAGTGTAAGTGCGGGGACCCATTCTTCATAGGTTTTTTTTTATGAAGACATATATATACCTAAGCTCCCTTTACAGAAACATGTAAGTATACACATCTCTGTTGAATAAGATAGGTGCCTTGTGATAAAATGATCCTCTTTGAGGTAATTTTAGAAAGAATTTTGCATGTATATGCCTGTATGTGCACATAAAAAGCCTTTAATGAAATTATTCCATGTGGAAAAGTACATGCAGTGACTTGACTGGGGTGTAGGCATGTTCCAGGGCATAACCTGGGTGGAGAAAGGCCAGAGTCACCGTGTACACATATAGTTATAAAATATCCACCTCTCAGCATGCTTTGGCTGTGTATGTACACCAGGTCCCGAGCCACAATTTCTGCAGGTTTAAAGGGCAATTTTATAAAGACACATAGGCACTTCTGTGTCTTTATAAAATAGATTTCAAATAAGCACCCACTTTGATTCCCAAACTTGGTGCCCTTCTTTACGTAGAGGGATGCCATTTTATTAAATAAAATGGAAGGGTCGCTTCCTGAGAAGAGAGGCCACTTTTGGAAACAGGATACGGGGCTTGATGGACCTTTGGTTTGACCCAGTATGGCATATCTTATGTTCATACATGTAAAAGGATGTTACTTCAGGAAGACTGGGAGAAGCAAAGGTGCATATGTATTGGTGTATGTGTAGTGTGCATGCGCACGTGTGTGTGTGTGTATCTATCTGTCAATTTATATGCGTACGCATGTATGTATATACATTATGGGGCTGATATTCAGCGGCGGCAACTAGACTATTTAAAGCACCTAGCTGCCATCACGTTACCTAAACCCGGATACTCAACACTGGAATATCCCAATGCTGAATATCTGGGTTTGCCAGTCAGAGTATCGCTATCCACTTATCAGCGAGATTCAGCTACTAACCTGTCCTAACTTTAACCAGTTAAGCTATCTGGTTAGTGGCTGGACACTGCATAGTGATCAGCACTGTCTCTGATTCACCTACAGACTGCCCCATTTGTAACTGGTTGCTTTTTACACGGTCTGTGGCGATATTCAGTCACACTAGCCAGTCTGTGCAGTTGAATATTGGGCTCAGTGCATTTGAGCCGGTTAGCAGGTCTGCTTATTTTGGCAAAAATGCTTTGAAGATGCCTCTCTATATTTATGTGTGTGTGAATATCTATTTATCTAGCCATCTATATAATATAATATATTTTTTTTGAAAGAGAGAGAGGTCATTATTTAGAAACAAATAGTCGCAGTGGGTGCCAAGTGCATAAGTGCTTTTTAACAATTTTTTTAGCCTGCAGAACAGCTAATCTTTGGCCATATTAATCACCACATGGCCATAGTTAGCCATTTTAAATTTGGGCAGGATTTACGTAACCTTCCATTGCCTCGGAAGAAAGGCCTGGCAATCTACTAATGGCCACACTGCCAAGAAAACCCAGGAGGTGCTGGGTCGCTAGGAGTGAGCATTGACTCGAAGGCACATTGCATTGCATTAGCACAGGATAAAGACTAACATGCATAGTGGTGATATCCAGCATTGCAGCAAGCACATATTTTTTCTTATGATATAGATTAACATGCATATATTCCCCAGAGGTAAGATGCATATATTTACACTTCCTCTGGATCAGTTGTAAATATGTGTGTGTACGCCTGCTGGGTTTTGTGTGTATACTTTTGTAAAATGGACAATATATGCAAGTAAAAATGCAGCACCTCCCACGTGCACCTCGAGGAAGACCTGCTGTAACCTTGTGTAAAAGTATGCTTGAGTTTTACCTAAACACATGTTAGTACTGCATGTACAACTCAGGCCATTTAAGAAAGGCCTATTTCTGCACCTAAATCTTTTATAGAAGTATATATGCCACTGTGCAATATCTGAATAAGACATTCCTACAAAGCTATATGTGTGAACAGTGCTTTTTTTCTAGAAAAAAAGGTGCCAGTACTCACATACAAGTTAATTTAGAGGGCGGGTGATTGTCCATAGCTCCACCCCGATAGTAGCCAAGCCCTCACATTAGCCTGTCCCCCTTCAGCCAGCCACAGAACATGTCAGCAGAATACATCACTTCTGTCATATACAGGTAGGATTGCCAACTTTTTCACCGAGAAAAACCCGACCTGTGGCTCGCCATGCTCCACCCATTCTCTGCCCCTAGTCCCACCCCTGCCCCGCCCCCAGCCCCACCCACAAAACTTACCGAGGATCCGTGTAGGCTAACTTCCTTGGTCAGATAATAATTAAACTGGGAACCCCAAAATCCAAACATGAAATGTACAACACTGGAGAAATAAAACTATAAAGTAATTTCCTCTTGCACTAAACAAAAACGCAAAGATGTTAGCAATACACACTTCCCAGACCAGACATATTCCAGTTAATAAATTCAAAATAAAAAGTATTTTTCTACCTTCTGTTTGGGCATTTTATTTTTCAGTTGCAATTGCTCTAGTCACTTTCTTCTGGTTTCTTCGTGTCTTCTGCAAGCTATCCATTTGTCCTTTCTTCTCTTTAGATGTTTTCCATTCTCTCTCTATTTCTGCTTTAACATACTGATTGTTTCCCTTTTGCTCTTTCCCCCAATTCTTTCCTTATTCCTTTATCATCCATTTAAATTTCACCCTTCCATTCTCAAGCCCCTCTTACTCTCCCAATACCTGGCCCATCATAGACTTTTCTTCCACACAAAATATTTTTTCCCCTCTCCATTCTCATTCCCCATCCATTCTAGTCCTCCTCCAAAATCAGTTCCCTTATAGTTCTAGACACACCCAGCATCCACTCCCTTCTAGTCCCATTCTCCCATGCCCCCAGCAGCCCATTTCCAGTCCTATTCCAGCTCTTCATCAGCCCATTTCCAATGCTAGCCCTCACATCAAAGGCCATTTCCAGTCCTAGCCCCCACCCAATCACAGCTCATTTCCAGTCCAAGTCCCCCATCACAGCCTATTTCCAGTCCTAGGCCCCCCCACCATCACAGCCCATTTGCAGTCCGAGTCCCCCCACACCATCACAGCCCATTTGCAGTCCTAGCCCCCCCCCCCCACCATTACAGCCCATTTGCAGTCCAGGTCCCCCCCATCACAACCCATTTCCAGTCCATGTCCCCCCCATAGCCCTTTTCCAGTCCAGGTCCCCCCCATCACAGCCCATTTGTAGTCCTAGCCCCCCCCCATCACAGCCCATGCAGTCCTTGGCCTCCCCCCCCCAACAAGCACCGCGGCTGTCTGAGGGGCTTTAGAGGGAGCCGGGGAAGCCCGTGCAAGGCCCCGGCTCCTTCTGTACAACCGCCAGCGTGAAGAGCCTTTTCCTTCACGCTGGCGGTTGTTTCTGTGAAGCCGCGAATGCTGGGAAAGGTTAAAGGGCATTGCCTTTAACCTTTCCCAGCAATCGCGGCTTCACTTGGGCTGGCCCTGTATGTCCCAACCCTTCTGACAGGAAGTTTGCTTCAGAGGGGGTGGACACAGCAAGGCTGGAGCAGAGGCCTGTGCGGAAAGGGCCCAGGCCATGCTGATTTAAATAATGCTTCTTTCAGCCAAGTGGAGGTAGGCACAATGGCAGCAGCAGTCCTGGTAAAGGAAAGGGAAGAGGAGATGAGATGCTCCCTGACCTGCCCTCCCAGTGCTTTGTAGATTCTGTTTGTTCCACTAGCCTGAATTATGCTGGGAAAAAAGTCACCTGGCTTTGCAGGGTTGGAGTCTCAAGGAAGGCAAAAAATAGTGCCAGTATAGCATAATGTGTACCACCACAAAAAAAGCCCTGTGCATCCCTTCCACAGGAAGAGAGCCCTACCAGAAGTATCTTGAGAAAGTAACACCCTCTCCCCAGGAACTGACTCAGACCATAAAATCTGAATAAAATTATACAGTTAACAGGAAATAACTAAAGCGTGCAATATTAAATGCTATCTGGGGGACATATTTTGGACGTGGGTGGTGAGAATAGGCTAAATCTCAAAATGTTGCTGAAATGGCTGAAAAGGACAAATTGCTCTATAACGAGAAATAGTACAAAAATTATGAGATAAATTTTCAGCAGTATTTTTTTATACCAATAAGATATACATGGATATTCATTAGTGAAAAATGTAGAAGTCTTACTGCAGAATACATATTTCCTTCACACACTGTGAGGATGGCGGCCACTTCCTGCAGGAGGGGTATAACTTCCTGCTGATGGATCTAGGTCAAGGTGTAATTTCTGTGTGAGGAGAATCATCTCATTTGGACACTGTGAGCAGTGATCACTTCCTGTAGTGAAGTGCATCAGAATAAATCAGAGCAGTGGAGCAGGCCTAAGATCAAGATGGGATTAAAGATGTCAGCACCCATAGGCAAGACTGGAAAGCAATGGGGAGGGGACGTTTCTCCTCTAGAGATCATAGGGGACAGTCCTAACGCAAGTGGAACCAGGTTTCTGTTTAGTCTATCTAGTTCATTCCTTCAAAAGCTGGCACCCTAGGCGGTTGCCTATGTTATCTATGCCTAAATCCAAGCCTGCCTGAAAAAGGAGAAATCAGAAAAATGACAATCCTGTCCTTTGGCTCTAGATATTAAACAATCCCTCCCCTTTCCCCCTTGTCTCCCTTCCCCTGCCCTTTGTTCCAGGGAATGTAGGTTAGAGAAGAGGACGGAGGAAAGCTGCCCTCTTCATGCAGTGCTCACCCGTCTAACCAGTATGTCATGTCGGGATAAAATGTCTCATGCAATAGCTATTCTGTTTATTTTTCAGCAAGGAGTTTGTCAAGGTCAGTGACTGGGAGGTGCAAAGTGACATGGCAAGTCCTGCAGGGGAGAGATTGTGTGCCCTGGATCACCTCTTCCCTGACAGTGGGTGTTATTTTAGAAGATTTGATAACAATTTCCATGGGCTAAATTTACACTTGGGATGCCCATAATGCAGGGAAACTGCAAGGAGGCATGTTGGGGGGCATCGTTAGGGCATTGCTTGGCAGGTCAAAAATCTACATGTGTATTCTCCATTTCATATAGGGAGTATACGTGTATGACCAAAAATGCCTACGATGGGATTTACAGCTCCTCCTTGGCACATATAGGTTTTTAAAAAGTGCCAGTTTCGGCCAGCTCTTTACAGGAGGGAGTAAGAGGTTTATCCTCCTTAATATTTTCCCCTTCCAAACTGAAATAAATTTAAGATAGCAGCTTCTGTAGTTAATTGGCAACATTTAAACACATAGGTTTGCAAAATACCAATTTATACAGCACAAACGTACACGTATAAGTTGTCAAGTTACCTCTGTTGATTTTTCCCACATGTAAATTTGTAAAAAGGCTCCTTCGGCTCTACATGTTGGCAACTACATGGGCACTCCTGCACATCCTTATGCATATTTTAGAAAAGGCTCTACATTTGGTAAACCCTTTTTGAAGATGCTGCCAGAATTGTATACATCCCAAATTTGACATCTCAATTCTGATATCTATGTACTGTCTCAAATTTGCCTTTTTGTCTCAATGTCTGGCAAAGCAGGTACTGCACAAATTGAATGCCTCCATCCTCCTCTAGCTGCAAAGTGACCATAAGCTGCAAACTTGTACGCTGTGTAAAGGAGATCTGTCTTCTGCTCATGTTCTGATCCTGCAGAATAAGGGAGGCCTGCCCTATGGGTATTTTTGGTTAATGATGTCATCAGTGCACGCATTCTCTTTTCAATAGAATCCTGGAGAAATGGCTGCATTTTTGTAAATTTTTTCACACTGTGACAAACAAAGCTTAAAATGCAACTATCTCCCAAGGCATCTGCTGAAATTAGTGTACAGAGCCTATGTTGGTGGTGATATCACTGACAGACAAAATGGCCACCTCCATGACAACCGAACCAGCCAATAAAGTGCAACAAAATATCAGCAGTGGAAAATGATCATGAATTTGACTCCAATGGTATGTTGCCAAACAATAGAATTAAGAAAGAAAGAAGACACATTTTTATTGCCAGTGGGGGGAGGGGTGGGGAATATTCAGCAGTGGTGGCTAGTGCTAGTAAAGCGGCTACCGTCGCTGCTGAACTTTAACCCCAGATATCTGGGTTGGCCACAGCTTCCACAGCTAAAGTAAGACCAGCATTTGCTGCAGCTTAAAAATTTCTGCTGTCCAGTTAGTGACGGGTGCTGCTCTGGTTTCCCCCCCACCCCCCTGACATGCCCTAATGCTAACCGGTTAGCATCGGGGCATATAGCGGCAGCACCTGCAGATATTCAGTGGCACTAACCATGTTACACTGTTTGCAGGTCTGCAAACAGTGTAAATGTCTTGGAATATCCCCCCCTCCCCCCAATGTTTTTAGTTTGAAGAAGGGGGAAGAGGGAAAGAGAGTCTGGGGAGATGACAGAATCAATGAAGATGGAGCAAGATGGCTGCCTGATAGAACTGCTCTGAGGTCAAGTGTTGGCCTCTGCTCTTTTTTCCTCTGTTTAAAGTTACCCTTTCTCTTATGGGCAAACCAAAATGAAAAGGCAGAGAGACAGACCCGCCTGGTGCATCGGGCAAAAGCAAGAACATGGCCCCAATGGATAAACATCTGGTCAAAGACCCAGAGCCTAGTAAGGACATCAGTTTCTCACTGGGGAAGATGTTTGGAGGAGGTGAGCCAACCCTCCCTCTCATATGGAGGTTTCTCCGAGCTCAACCCAGCAGGTACCTCCCCTGCATCTGAAGGGCCTGACAGTGGTGGATAACCCAGCTAGAGACCCTGCCCTGAGCACATGGAAAAGCAAGAACTGTAGACAAGGAAGCACAAATTGTTTGGAGGGAATCATCTCTGCAGTGGAAACAAAGTTAATGGAAACCAACTGCAGGGCAGACAGCCCAAAGAACGGGATTGGGAGTTGAAGTAGCTTGTGAAAACAGCCCAGAGCACTGATGGTGCTGGAAGAATATTGGAAGTTAGCCAGAAGGTGAGCCCCATACTCATATTGCAGAATCCTAAAATAATTAGCTTGGAGACTATTTGGGAGACACATGGTGCTATTTCTACCTCGGTTGTGCATATTATTGAGCGGTTTACCTGACAATCAGAGGATTTAAAGAAGCAACAGGAAGAGATTAATAAATTGTCTCAAGAACTAGAAACTTTGGATTCTTCGACAAAGCCAGATCCTGATACTGTACCCTTCATAGATTAAGGGAATTTTTTTTTATTTTAGAATAACACTGAGGCTTTGGAAAATGCTATTCACTAGTGCAATTTATGCCTGATCAATTTTCTGAGGTTAAAGTCTGTTCCACCTCTTGAAATGTTTAAAAATTACCTAATGAATATTTTAAAAATACCAGAATGCCCAATGCTCTCTAAGACCTTTTGAATGGATCTCTTAGCCTGTGGCCAACTTCTAACCAGGTAACAAAACTTAACCTCGCTCCTTGGCTTCAGTTCTCTAAATTCAACTGCAAATAAGGAAAACACGCAGACAAAGAGAGTTATATAAAACAGTACAACAATACAAGCGAGGAATACACAGGTGTACACACTTGTGCAGGTTCCCAGATTCCCTCCTCAAGCTAGGCCATCGCACCTCCTTTTATTAGAGAAAAAGTGTTACATGGTACAAATTCAGCTCTACGTCAAGCTTTGTTTATCTACATGTTGTAGGTCAAAGCACAGACATTTCTAAGCTCCAGCATTCTAAAAACAAAAGCATTCTGTTTCGTTCTCACAAACAATGTCATCTCAAAGTACCACCTTGGCTTTTATAACACAACTCTCTCCAGGCTGCAAGGCTTCAGACTGTCAGCAACATTCCAAGCCTTTCTCCATATTAACCCTTCCAGAGGGCCCTGGTACCCCACTTCGAGTTACTTTCAACAGTCCTCCCTCTGATTCTGGACAGAATCACTACAAATGAATGATAGCTCAAACATATCGAAGTCCAAAATAAATCTTCTGCCATAGTAGGAAACACCTTTCTCTTCAGTGCTTCAGAGTCTTAGGCACCACATCTGGTTCACAGGTGAACTTCATCTTGCTGGTTGGAAGAAGTCTTTATATATATGCTCCATTTGACAATGCAGAAAAAAGATTACAAGCATCCTGCAAATTAACCAAAACTATGTGACACTGTTTGCCCTCGCTAGGTCTCAATAAGAATGTGTATAAAGAGTAAGGCTTTACCAATTATGCTTGCAAGCACAATATGCTGACAGTGGCCAACTGCTCTTTATAGATCTTTAAGTAGTTCCGAGGTTTACGCTCACATTCACAACACTGGTCACAACTGCAAGTTCTCCAGCAGCATTCTCTTTTCACTCTGGGCTGTACTATGCATATTTTGGACAGTTTCAGTGACTATCTACCCAGCTTCATGGCTGCATATATATCTTTCTGTAGCAGTGCTGGAATAGCTGATCGTTGCTTATATCCGGCTTTCAGTAGCATTGTAGGTGTCCTTTTATTCACAGTAATCGTTGTCTTTGGCCCATAGGATATAGTGCATACAAAATATAATTTGCAGAATCATAGCTCACCACTACAACATTTCTCTGATTCCTCACAATGGCAAACATTCACAATTATTAATGGCAATATAGAATTGTTGAACAGAATTAACTTATTTAATCTGATGTTAATTAATTAGAATACAGCTGCTGCTAGCACTAAATTATTACAACTTATTTAACTATATGTTGACCAAGTCAGCTTATTCTTTAATTGTTCTCATTATCTATCAAATTAAAGTTAGCATGTGGCCTAATAGACACACCTCTCTTATCAGGTGCACAACTTACATATGAATATCACTAATTATGTTTATAATTTATTCTGCATCCGTAACAATATACAAAGCATAGTTAATCTTATTATTTAAGGGGTGACAAACATCAACATATAAGAGGCAGTTTATGGCAAATAAGCTAAACTCATTTCAATTGTTCCAAAAATTCTTAAGAAGGCTCTCATATCTCAGGTAATGTTTTTGACTCACATAACCCTGAACCTTGTCTGATCGACATAGACACCAAGGAAGGATATCAGGCCACAAAACAAGCCATTCTCCATATTAACCCTTCCAGAGGGCCCTGTACCCCTCTTCAAGTTACTTTCAACACTTTTTATGTACCTTTTATAGGGGAAAGAGGGAAAGTGCCTGTACCAACTCAGGATTCAAGCTTAGACCTCCAGGATTTGACCACCTTTTTTGAAACATCTGCAGAAGAGATAGTAGTTTCTGCTGTTCTGATAGTTGCATTAGGTCTAGACTCAAACTGGCACTTTACATTAAAAAAATATTTTTGGCATAAGGATAATCCTTTCTATGGATTATTTCCAGGCTACTCAAGTTAGGAGGAAGAGGTACCTTCTAAAGCGGCCTTAAGTTCTTCAGTAGGGAGCACTCTTCTGGCTTAATTACCTCTGTAAATAATGTATGTATTCAAATATAACGGCGTTAAATACATTTTCTTTGAACCAGCACTGTTGACCCAGTTTTGGCAGAAACTGGTCGGTTGGACTTGTATCCTATATCTACCCCCATGAGAGGAGATAGCTCTGAGTGATCCTGCAAAATGGATAACTTTCGCTAACAGTCTGCCTTTCTTTATATAAGAAATTGTGGGCTCGATATTCAACACCCACCGCTAACAAATTTTAAACCTGGCTATTCAATGCCGGGTTCATATCCGGACCTGGCATTGAATATTTGACTTGCTGAGATCTACCGGAAGCTAACCAGGCAGCTGCCTAGTTATCTGCTGCAGCGAAAGTTAAGCCAGCCTCTGCTGTGCCTGACTTTTGCCATAACTGGGCAACGGCTCAATATTGCTCCTGCCTGGTTATGGCCAAGTGCCGCCCCCGGCATACCCCAGAATGCCCCATGCTAATCGCATAACATTGGGGCACCCGCGGATATTCAGCAGCGCTAACTGTGTTAGCGCCACGGAATATCTGCTGAATAGCATTTGCACAGTTTGCACATCTGCAAACCGTGTAAATGCCTTTGAATTTTGGGCCATATATTATTTCTCTTTTCCATAAATTTGAGATGCTTTGTCCCCCTTTATTGTGGACTGTTGACATGTTTTCTTTTTTTTTATATATATTTTGCATTCATGATATTGTCATTTTTGCGGCAAGATTTGTCTTGTAAAATTTTTTTAAACTGATTAAAATTGAAAAAAAAAAGAATCAAAATAATATCAGAGAAGAGGGCATTCAGACAAGGAGGAGGGAGAGGGAAAAAGATAAGAGAAGGACATGGAGAAGAGGAGGAAGTAGAAGGAAGTGTGATAGGAATAGGAGAGGGGGTAGAGAAAGGGGTTGCGAGTATAGTGGGTCATATTAGCAGAGTGTCTTCCTATTTATTAATGAATTAATGGGAACTTAATCCAACCTGATGGAGAAATGAGAAATAATTGCTTGGATCCAAGCCAGAATGCACACGTGATGCATTAGGCAAGGAAAAAAACCTTATAGAATGATTTTCATAAAAAGTTCATTACATTTAATTTGGCAAGATTGTTGTTGAGGTAATTAGAGGGACAGAGATCAAGGCCACTAATGAAATTATGGTAAACAGCGGCACTTTGAGAGGACGGTGCCATGTGGGCACAGGCATCAGGAGCAGAGCAAATTACATGGTCATAAATGCACGGCAGGGGCTCTGGGGGGTGGGCTAACCACAAACCTAAGGTGACTTTGATAAGTGGGGGATGTGCAAAGGCATCTCAAGGGCTGGGTAGGTTACTTGCTTCATGCTGCCTTGACTTGGATTATGTGAAGTTCATGCCATCTCATCAGTGGGTTGGGGAATATCCAGCACTTTGTGGTTCTGGCCTTGTCTGGCAATGGAAAACCACTGAGAGACCTCAAGCCTCCATTGTTCATCACTTTTCAGATTTGTATTTATTTCCTGGATGCGTGGCAGGCTTTATTCCTATGTGTGCTGGTCCACAACTGGTGAGAATCTTATGAGGAAAGATGCCTTTGATGATTCTCTTGGTAAACCTCAGAGATTCCTAGATTTTCACCAAAATATCATTTTCTTTTTTATGTTTTTAAAATGACGAAAAGAAATGAAAACAAATCCCTTATCCTGGTGTATTTTGGTGATGGCTGGGCAGAAGATTTTGGAAGACCTTTCCTTGCAAACTTTTATCAGTTATTGGTTGGTACCAAATTCCAGAAGCCATGTTAATTTCTGGAGGAATTTGGATGTGTTTATTAGGGTTTTTGGACTTCGCATACACCTTTTCATTAGTGACTCAAGACAAGTTAAATTCAAGTACAGTAGGTATTTATGCATAGACAACAGAACATGGAGTCAGTGCCTGCTGTGGAGAGTGCTAATTATTCAATTGTCCCTTGCAACCCAGAAGCAATACAAAGAAGAACCTGAGTCCTCTATTCTGGACACAAGCACAACCCCCCTCCTTATCTCCCCCACCACATTACTTGAGTCTTGTTTCCTTTTTTAAGGTTGCTAGACTTATCTTTGCTGCTCCATGTAGACTGACACCTTATAGGATTTTGTTTAGAGTCGTACCTGTCGCTCTGTGCACATTACCCCCTTCTATTTTTTTAATCAAAGTAAATTTAAATAACTTAAAAAAATAGAAAGGGATAACTTGAACAGAGTGGCAAGTACAACTCTAAACAAAAATATGCAGGGGGTAACCTGCGCATACGCCACTCTCCCCTCCTCAACACATCAGGTGCTTCTAAATTTTGAGCTTAAATTTTGCCCTGGGTATTCCCCTTCCCCAGAGGGCTTACAATCTAAGCATGTACCTGAGGCAGTGGAGGGTGAAGGTTCTTCCTCAAGGTCACAAACATCATCCATGGAATCTGAAACCTGACTCAGTCGCTGCTCCACCGCTAGGCACCTCCTCTCTATTCTTTTGTGCTATGAGCCCTTTTTGTCTGACCAGCACTAATGATGCTGGACATGAAAGATTGAGATCACACAGGACTCTTCTTTAGATGATGGAAGTCTATTTTTATTTGAATGTATTCTACATGTTTTATATTTGATTGTACTTTATAAGTGGCATTTTAGAATCTGGAATGTCCAAAACAGAACATCCAAAAACTGAGGGGAATGGCAGCAGTGGAGGTAGGCCCATATAAATGCCTTGTGAAATCTCTTCATCTTCACCCTGAAACATGAACATCCCTGTAACCGGTTATGGGGGGGGGGGCCCCGTGCAGGTCGCAAAGCCAAAGACATGCCTGGATGTAGGCCATGTCACAAATATGGATGTCCTCGATTTGCATGGCCTCTGAACCAGGCACTTGGAAGTGCCAGCAAGGGTATGCCAGAAGGGGGGCGACTATGCTATGACACTTGCAGGTCTTGGCCTGCCATTTCTGATACTCAGAGGTGCAGCAGCGGGTCTGTACTATGTTTGGAGTATGTATGTACATGCAGGTTTCTTTGGCCAAGAAATATTAACTGTTGTGATGAAAATGCATTTGTGCCCCTCCCCCCCCCAAGCTTTACATCCTTATCCGTGGTCAGGGGCAGCTCTAGGCATAGACGCACTGTTCCCTCTAGGCTGTGTGCGTGTGCGCGCGCACACACCTCACCGAGCGAGCGCACATACTTTACAACAGAGCGCACAAAAATTACGGTTCTGATTCTGATAGAAAACACCACGGACGTCTTAAAATTTAAAAGTTGTTATGTATTTACGGTTTTCACAAGTTCTACAATGTTTTCTAGTGCAATCAATGTGATGTACATACTGTATTCTGATGTGTAGTCAAATTTTAAAGTATATCTCTGAGTGTCGTTATGTGGCGCACAAAAATTTAACCTTCCTTCAAAAGCTGCACAGCTGATATTTTATGCGCACACAGCCTACAGAAAATTAGAGGGAACATTGCATAGACGTCTCACCAACCAGGGCCAGACGTGCTTGTGACATTCAGAACTCTCCCCTGCCATGCGCCCATGCTACATGGACGTTCTCACACTGGTACGTCTACATACCTGGCTTCTGAAATGGCTCTGGGGACCTCTCCATGCTTTGCACATCTAAGTGCACAATTTCAGATGTCCAACTCACAAATAGGGCTTTTTGAAATAACCCCATATGTATTTTATTGTACATCACTGAGAAATTTTAATCTGTGGTATATAGGAGTGATAGATAAATTTAAAAATGGGTTTCCACAGTTTTCTGTGGTTTACATAGCATTTAAAATCCATCATAATGGGGGGGGGGGGGAGGATGAATGGGTGCTTCCTCTCCATTAAATTTCTTCCTGTTTTGTTGGATAATTTTCAGCCTGTTTTTGTCATCCCCTGAAATTGCAGTTAGACTCCATTTTAGGCTAGGCTACCTGCCTGCCCTCTGCCCCCCAGGGCACTGTGGGTAAAGTGAGGTTACTTACCTGTAACGGGGGTTCTCCGTGGACAGCAGGATAAGTCAGCCACACTTGGTGACGTCCTCCGGGCGGCGCCAATTTCGGAAGTGCTCTCAAGCTCAGGATCTGAGCGTGCCCCAGGTAGCCCACCTCCCAGTCCCGCCCCTAGCCTGGCCAGTTGTTTTCCCAGCTTGATAACCCGTCTATGGAGCGGACCTTCAGGCAGACCTCCTCCAGGGGAGGCGGGCAGGAACGTGTGGCTGACTTATCCTGCTGTCCACGGAGAACCCCCATTACAGGTAAGTAACCTCGCTTTCTCCATGGACTGCAGGATTGCGTCAGCCACACTTGGTGACTCTCGAGCTGTGCGCAGCGCGCTGAGGTGGAGGAGGGAGGCATGAATAGAAGACTACCAAGGCAGAGACAAATTATTTTTACTGGAACAATGCTGGGCAATGTAGGTGCCCAGTACAATAGTAGTAAGGAGGTAGACAACATGTGCGAGAACATTACAGGCGACAATATGCAACAGTGCAGTCAGTGGGCAAACAGTGCAGACAACAGTGTAAAAAAGTGCAATCAATCTGGTGCAAAATGGTACAATCAGTAATGTGTAACAGTGCAATCAACCTTGTGCAAACAGGCACAGTATAGGCAGTACTATCAGTAAGGTGCATGGAGTTTGGAAGAAGCCGCAGGCCGGCCCTCACATCCTAGGCTGAGGGGGCTGAAGGGCGGAGGCAAGGACGGCGTTGCCGACCGCGCAGCCCTCCTGAGACCGGAGATCTAGACAGTAGTGTTTCTGGAACGTGTGAGGTGAGGACCACGTGACTGCTTTACAGATGTCAGTTAGGGGGACTGACCGTAGGTTGGCTATGGAGGTGGCCAATGCTCGCAGCTGATGAGGTCCCATTTTGTTCTGCGGATGATTACCAGTTGGGTCAAGGCAGTAGGAGATGCAGGAGGCGACCCAATGGGATAGGGTCCTTTTCGTGACCGGTTGTCCAGGCCTGTGTGGGTCAAAGGAGATGAACAGCTGCTCGCCTTTCCGGGCGGCGCGGGTTCTGGCTAGGTAGATCCGTAAGGCACGGAGACAGTCCAAGGTATGGAGATGCCGTTCCTCCTCTGAGTGGTGTGGCTCCAGAACAAAGGAGGGCAGTTCGATGGACTGGTTGACATGGAACGCCGACAGCACTTTTGGTACGAATCTGGGGTTGGTCCTCAGGGAGGCGTGGTCCTGGTGGAGCTGCGTGTATGGAGGGTGCGTGACCAGAGCTTGGAGTTCGCTGATCCTCCTGGCCGAGGTGATGGTCACCAGAAATAGTGTTTTCCAGGAGACGTATTTTAAGTCTGCGGTCTGCAGGGGTTCGAAGGGAGCCTGGGTAAGGCGGTGGAGGACTGCACCGAGGTCCCACGAAGGAACCGGGGCCCTCACCGGAGGCCATAGGTTCGACAGCCCTTTCATGAAGCGCGCCATGAGGGGGAGCGTCGCTAAGGAGTCGGCTCCCTCGACGGGTGCATGGAGAGCCGCGATGGCAGAGAGGTGCACCCGGATGGATTGTGTTTGGAGGCCGAGGTCGGCGAGGGAGCTGAGGTACTGTAAGATGCGGCTGACTGGGCAGGTGGATGGGTCAAGCCCTCGCGCTGCACACCAGATGCTGAATCGCTTCCATTTGAGGCCATAAGACTTTCTAGTGGAAGGCCTCCGGGCTGCCAGGACCACGTCCTGCACCTCTGAGGGGAGCTGGAGGGAAGCAAGGTTCATCCGCTCAACTTCCGGGCAGTGAGCGACAGGGCTTTGAGGTGGGGTGTCTTGTGAGTCCCGCATTCTGCGTTAGAAGGTCCGGGTACAGCGGTAGGCGAATTAGTTCCTCTTGCGCCAAGCGTTTCAGGAGTGTGAACCACATTTGTCGTGGCCAGTGAGGAACTACGAGGATGACTTGTGCTTTGTCCTGGATAATGCGTTGCAGCGTCACTGGGATGAGGGGGGTCGGAGGGAAGGCATACACCAGAGACCACTCCCCCCAGTACACGTCGAATGCATCCCCTGAAAGTCTCTTGTTGGATGGGTGTCTCAAGCAGAATTGTGCGCATTTGGCATTCTCCTCGGAGGCGAAGAGGTTGACCTCCGGGACTCCCCACCTTAGGAAGAGGGTGTTGGCAACCTCTGGGAGGAGAGCCCATTCGTGGGGCTGTAGCTATCTGCTTAGTTTGTCCGCCAGGACATTCATGTCTCCCGGGAGATAAGAGGTGCGTAGCCAGCACTTGCTCTTCAAGGCTAGCATCCAGATCACCAGTGCCTCCTTGCAAAGGGGGCGAGAGCCTGTGCCCCGTTGCTTGTTGAGGTAAAACATGGCCGCTTGGTTGTCCGTCTGGATGAGGATGGAAGTGCCCTATAGGTGCGGCAGGAAGGTCTGGAGGGCGTATTTGATAGCTCTTAGATCCAGAAGGTTGATGTGCAGCTTCCGCTCGCTCTGGGACCATGCTCCTTGAGTGCTGAGCTGACAGAAGTGCGCTCCCCAGCTGGAGCAGGAGGCGTCCATGGTGAGGGTTGTCTGGTGCTGAGGCTGGTGGATGGGCTTGCCCACAGAGAGGTTCGCTGGTATGGTCCACCAGTGGAGTTGTGACCTGACTGGGGAGGTCATCGGGATCCTGGAGGCCAGCGACTGTGAGTGTTGGTTCCAGTGAGTTCAGAGAAGCCATTGCAGCATGCGCATCTGCATTCTTGCCATCGGGATTACCGAGGTTGTGGCTGCCATGTGCCCCAGGAGGCGCAACAGTGACCAAGCTGAGGGGTTTGCTGCAGCCGCTATTTTGGCAGATAGAGAGCTGATGGTCAGCATTCTCTGATGTGGAAGGTAGGCTTTCGAGGATTGAGTGTCGATGATTGCTCCGATAAACTCCATCTGTTGAGAAGGACGAAGTTGCGATTTGCTGTAGTTGATGACAAATCCCAGGGAGGAGATCAAGGTGATGGATGTGTGAAGGGATGCTATCAGCTCCTGAAGAGAGGGTGCTGAGATGAGCCAGTCGTCCAGGTATGGGAACACCGCGATGTCTTGTTTGCGGAGGTGGGCTGCTGCTACTGCCACGCACTTCGTGAATACGCGTGGGGCCGGGGACAGTCCGAAGGGGAGAACCTTGTACCGGTAGTGCTGCCTCAGCACCTGGAATCGGAGGAACTTCCTGTGCTCCTTGTGGATGCTGACATGTGTGGATGCCTCCTGCAGATCCAGGGATGCGAGCCAGTCGCCTGTCTGTATCAGAGGGAGGATGGAATTGAGGGAGTACATCCTGAACTTCTCCTTGGTGACAAATTTGTTTAATTTGCGCAGGTCCAAGATGGGGCGTACCCCGCCCGATTTTTTCGGAATGAGGAAATATCTTGAGTAAAAACCTGTATTGATCTCGGATGGTGGGACTGGTTCTATCGCATTGGAGGACAGTAAGCGTATCAGCTCCATTGTCATGGTTTGCTGAAGGTGTGGAGGCGTCCTGGTGGTGGGTCTGCTGTGCTGGAAGGGTGGGGCTGAAAAACGTATGCGGTATCCTTTGTGGATGATCCGTAGGACCCAGGAGTCCGAGGTGATCCTCTCCCATTCCGGGAGGAAGAAGGAGAGGTGCCCCCCGATTTGGGAGGGGGGTCGCCCATAGTTGTCAAAAAGAAGGACCGCCTTTGGTGGTCTGTGCGTTGCCGGTCTTCTTCTGCTTGCGTTCTCTCTGGAACTGGCGCTGGTGAGAGGGTCCTTGGTAGGAGTTGGACTTGTACCTGGAGCCCTGCCATTTCTTGCTGGAAGAGTATTTCTTATTGTAGTTGTAATAGGGTTTCCGCTGGTAGTGTTCTTTTGGGTGCGGCCGTAGCACTCGAACCCGTCTTCTGCCAGGGTTTGCAGGGTATTGCAGTCCTCCTTCATATTGTTTACCGTGTCTGAGACTTTTTCTCCGAACAGAGATTCGCCCGCACAGGGGGTGTCGGCAATCTTGTCGTGAGAGTCCTCCCTCAGTCCGGATGCCCTGAGCCATGCCCATCTCCTTGCGGATATCGCTGTGCCTGCTGTACGTACCGACGTATCGAAGGCGTCAAAGGCTGTGCTGGCCAGGTGCTTGTTGCATTCGGTCATGTCATTGAGTGCGGCGGAGAAGGAGGCCTGCGATTCCTTAGGTAGAGAGGAGACTGCGTTCCTGATATTCGCTACACAGGTGTCCTGAAAAAGGACCTGTTGAAATTGGTGGGCGGCTATTCTTGCGCTGAGCATGGCCCCTTGAAAAACCTTCTTCCCGATGTCGTCAAGCAGCTTGTGATCTCGTCCGGGGGGGGTGGTTGGTGTGTGTACGCGATGACTTGGCTTTCTTAAGGGCTGAGGATACAACAATGGATTGATGAGGCGATTGCGGTTTCTCAAACCCTGGGGAAGGCTGAATTAGGTACTTAGAGTCTAGCCTCCTGGAGGTTGCGCGCCCTGACGCCGGTGTGAGCCAAAGTCTCGAGTGGGCCTCTTTCAGCTTGCGGTGCAGAGGCAAGGCGAAGGGTGTTTTTGGGGTAGTGAGGTATTTGAGTACCTCCGGTTCTGCCTCCTCCGTGGCGTTGGGGAATGTAAAGCCCAATATTGTAGACAATTTGCTGAGGAAATTGGGATAGGTAAGATCCCCTGGAGGAGGTTGGCGCTCATCTGGTTCAGGGGACTGCCTGGCCACTGAGGAGGTCAGGTCCGAGGCAGCGGACCCTACGACCGCCGCTTCCTCCTCTGGTTCCTCTGCAGAGCTGTCTGAGGAGAGAGCTGCTTGAAGAGGTGCTGAAGCCTTTGTTTGTGGGGGATCCACTGCGTGAGATGGAGGGGTCCCCAAGGATAAGGAGGTTGCAGCAGGAACAGCAGAAGAAGAGGGTGCTGTTTGCTGGACAAGTTGGGTTAGCAGCTGGATGATAGCAGAAGAGTTAGCAGGGTTGGAAAAGGTAGAGGCACTTCTGTGGGAGCGCGATCCGCGCCTAGACGAGTGCCTCGAGTGAAATCCAGTGTGGTACCTGTGATCCGAGCTGGAGCTGCTGGAGTCAGAAGGGCTGGAGGAGTGTACATGTCTGCGCTTGTTCTTTCTCTTGCGGGAGCCCCTGGAGCCGGCGCGGAGGGGAGAAGTGTTCCTGTCCCTGCTTCGGGACTGCTTGCGTTTGGACACCTTCCGGGATCGTTGGGGCTCTGCCGCACTGATTTCCGCGACGGGCAGGCATCCTGGGGTCGGGGCCCAATGATGTTGATCTGGCGTCGAAGGAAGATGACGTCTGTGGGCGGGGCTAGCGGCAACGAGGAGAGGAGCGCCCAGCATCGAGGGGGGATGACGCTCGGGGGTGGAGCTAGTGGCAGCGGCGGCAAAGGGGGAGCCCAGCATGGAAGAAGAAGGCAGGGACTCACTGATGCCATCTTTCATGGCCGCGTGTAGAGCCGCATGTCCGGCAGTCACCGCACAGTCGGAGGCAGGTCCGGAAGATGTAGAAGGCATGAGGGTCTCCCGGGCAGGGGCCGGAGCAGGCAATGCCGGGGCACCGACAGCCAGGCCTGGGATGGAGGCCCTGAGGGGCACATCCTGGGCCATGCAAGCAGCGGCTGTGCTGGACATAGCAGGAGAGCCGGCGGGACCCGCGTTGCTCACGGCGGTGAGAGAAACGTGCTGTGGATGAGTCGTGGCTTTCCTGGCCATCATGATGCAGGGGGGACAGCAGTCTGCATTATGAGGTCCCAAGCAGCGTGAGCACGCATTGTGCAAATCTGTGGAGATCAGCTTCTTACCGCAGGAACATTTTCTTGAACCCAGTTTGGGCATTGCAGTGAGTAAGATATTGCTGTTAATCTTGATGAAATGAAGGAGTGGAGAGCAGATCCGTCTTGTTGGCAAGGCGGAAGAACAAGAACTGGCCAGGCTAGGGGCGGGACCAGGAGGTGGGCTACCTGGGGCACGCTCAGATCCTGAGCTTGAGAGCACTTCTGAAATTGGCGCCGCCCGGAGGACGTCATCAAGTGTGGCTGACGCAATCCTGCAGTCCATGGAGAACGGTCTTACTTTGATGAAATCCTGAGGAGAGAGCAGTATATCAACCACCTCCATTTTGTGATAATTGACTGCACTGTTCGAATATACTATCCAGATAGCCTTAGACTTCCCTTTCCAAGATTTTAAGCTTTTCTGACTGCCACTGCCACTGTCCCTGGCTCCTTCTCTTTCTTTCATTCCCACTACCTGATGACATTTCCAGCTCCATTACATCACTGCTTTTCAGGGCTTCATGAGCATCTGGACTGCTGAAAATCAAAATGGCTGCCATTTTTATTTCCAGCAGCACATCACATTGTCCTTTCAGTGTTAAAAGTTTGGTCAAACAAGCCATCAAAATTATTAAAATACTTGCTAGACCAGAAAAGGGATAATGGTTCTCCTTTACAGTTGGCAGCATTTTCCTTGCAAGGCATCCTTAGTCTATCTCTCTCTCTCTCTCACTCCTCTTCGTCTCCCCCTCCTCCAACTCATCATCTGTTCACCTCTCTCTCTCTTCATTCAGATCTTACTCTGCTGCTCTGTCTCTTCCCGGTCTTGATAAATTTCTAACATAATATAGGAACATCAGTCTGTCCAGCCTATTCATAGCATATTCGGTCTGACCAGTTGCCTCCATACCTATTGTCACATTGCACACCCTTCTGGATCTCCTATCACCTCCCTCACCCTTACTGCTGCCCTCTGTATCTGCTCTAAGCTCGCTTGAGTTCATTCACTGTTCTGATTACTAGCAAATGTGCGGATGATGATTCCAAGCACCTACATTGTCCCTATTAGACGATGACAGGTTCCTATCCCCAGGATGGAGAAGAATCTGGGGCCCTTCACAGGACCACTGGTAGTTGCAAAGGGAAGGAAGGAAGGAAAAGGCCTTGTGTTAAAGAAGTGATAAAAGGTTCTGGTCATGCTGAGGAGAGTCCAAGACAGAAATATGTTTCAGACATTTCTTTGACACTTTGGATTTCTTGTGCCCAGTTCTAGAACAGGAGATCATTTTGTACAAAGCTAAAGGAGAGTAACATAAAGAAATATTGCTTCATCGAGAGAGTGATGGGCGCAGCAGAGGTTGTGGGGCAAAAGCAATCTGCGAATGCAATAAGGCATGGAAACGTGCAGGAGCACCCCTCACCGTGGGGCAAGGGTGAGGAGATGAAGCTGGTCCCGTATTGTCACAGCAGGAAGGGAGAATGTGCTGGCAATGCCTATAAAGTCCACCAAGGTCCTGCTTTGAAAGGCACACTGCATGTGCCCTTCCTCGTCCAGCTCTCCTGCATCTTAGCTATTGATACAGTAGCACTCACCGAGCAAATCTGCCAGTCCAAAAGCTGACTGATGTTTTTCTAATAATATGCCAATTTTTGTGTGTGTGTGTAATATAATTAGCATCTAATTGCATTAATGCGTAATGAGGTATGATGGAGAATTATCGCATTAAAAGATTGTTAAGAATCAGCTGAGAGTGTTTAATTCTGGATGACTGGATTTAGGGTTTCTTTTCAAAAGGTTTCCGGAGCGATTGGAAACCTGTGCGCCCCTTGTTTATACCCACTTTGTCTGTCTTGATGATGATTTCCTACATTAAAAATGCATCGGCATCCTGCTGCTGGGGTTGTCGTTGCCAATGTTAATTTTCCTTTCAAGCAGGGGTGTTTTTCTGGGAGTGCATGTTAGGTAAACATGCACACATGTTCTACCGACATGAAAACCGGCACATGTTTGAATCCCACAAAGGCACTTGCTCTCTTTTCCTATGCTCACACAGACTCATACGCAGTCCCTATTCCAAGGAAGTAAACATGAGTCCTTAGAGTACTGCTACATACCAACACATTGTAGCATAGAAGTGCACTCAATAACACAGTCTAACATGGCCGCACATACTCAAAGGCATATATGCACCGAGCGGAGGAGGATTCTTCGTTAGGCCTTGGCCTCCTTCCTCTAGCCCCTCTCCTCATCCTTCATGCCTTCTCTTTATTGCCCTTTGCCTCATTAAAAAACCACCTTGCTTGCGCTGCGAGTTGAAGGAGGCAGCCTAGGAGAAGCTGAGGGAGGGACTATATCCTACAGGGAGGACGGGGCAGGGGGAGATGTTCCATCTCAGTCTCTCTCTCCCCTGTCACTGATTCCCTGTGGAAGGAACGCAGTGAAATGTGGGCAATAATTCCTTTTTCCCTATTAATGTGCAGGAGCAGCGGTCCATCTTCTGCCAGCTGGGACATGCTGAAGGTTCTGATTTAAGGCTCCTGTACCGTCCCACCTCATAAATAGTAATGAGAAGACTAAACTTGTTCAGGGAGTAAGCTAAGATGGAGGGCAGGAGTGACTGTGTGCATGCTGGGTGGAGGTGGGGAGCATGATTGCTAGCCAGGGAACTTGCCGAGCAGGTAACTGCCCTTGGGAGGTAACTGCCTCCCTCCATGAAGCCCGTTGATGGTACTTCATTTCATTTTCCAATCCTTGTTTACTTGTGGGAAAACTCAGCTACTGTGTGTGTGTGTGTGTGTTTGGAGAGAGAAGGAAGGTTACTCAGTCTCTGTACATGGTAAAATGCAGAGCAATTTCTCCAAATGGGTTAGTTTTGTGCCTGTGTATGTCTTTCTGTGTCTATTTGTTGTAAGTGTGAATGCTCAACCTGGTTCCTATTTGTCTGGGTGGGGGGAGAGGGGGAGGTGTTGGAGTATAATTATTGTCTAAGAATTCACTGGGGATTCAGCTATATGGCTGCCCATAAAAATAAGCTGATAACTTATCCACATATCCTTATGCCTAAAAACCGTTTAAGTAGAACTGTTCTGTATGTCATCCTAAATATGAATGAAAAGGTTAGCCATTTAAGTTAGGACTGCTATTTGTGTGGACGTACTAAACAGCTAAAGTTACCTGGATAGCATCTGAATATCAGCTTTATCTGCTTGACTTTAGGGCCTGACCCTAGAGCCCTTCTAATCATACCTCCTCCTAAATACCCACAATAGTAAATCCCAACCACACAGAGAGCAATACCTGATAGCAACAACAATAATAATAGCCCCGGAAAGGTTATATATTATAGGGACCATCAGAAATGAGACGAATAGAAAATCTGTTTGCCACACTGATTGCTCAGAAAGCTTCATTCGTCAGTCCCAGTTTTATAGCATTTTTTGTTTTACATTTGAAACTGTGACAGTCCCAAGCATATGCACTGTTCTCGTTCAATTCAATGCTGCCAAGCTGCTGACACAGGATTACCGAAATCGCAGTGCCAGGTCGGGCTTTAAGTTTGGGCAGTTTTGGTAGACATAAAATAGCCAAATCTCATCACAGGATGACACAGAAGGAAACAACGCTCAAAGATAAGGATTAAGTTTTGCCTTTACAGAGTTGTTTTTCTATGCAGCACTGCATAATTATTGAAGTTGCGCTTTTGAGACTGAATATAAGTTATTTGATCTATGAGCTGCAGCACATACACTTGGAACTGTCATTGTTTCAAAAGTAAAAAAAAAAAAGATAAAATTGGAACTGATGAGTGAAGTTTCTATTTGTGCTCATTTCTGCTACTCCTAAAAGGACTGCAATATGTGCCTTCAAGCCAATGCTGACTCCTGGTGACCTAATAGCTCCTGGGTTTTCTTGGCAGTGTGACTGGAAGTAGATTGCCAGGCCTTTCTTCTGAGGCAATGGAGGGTTAAGTGACTTGCCTGAGGTCACAAGGAGTGCTAGTGGGAATTGAACCCTGGTCACCAGGCCAGTGCTCTAACTTCCTTCTAAATACTGCCATCATTTTTTTGTAAATGGAATTAATGCATTTAGCACCTGATGAATAGAACCTTGTGTATCCTGAAAATATCACTCTCCGTGGTATCTAACTTAGTGGAATGTGGTCTCTGTCCATGGTATAGAAGTGGAATGTGGTCACTGTCTATGTTACCTGGCTGGTAGATTGTAAGCTCTCATGAGCAGTGCCCGTCTTCTATATGTTCTTGTACAGGACTGCATATACCTTGTAGCACTATATAAATGATTAATGTCATAGCAGTAGCAGTAGTTGAATGTGGGATAAGGGGCTCACTGAAACTAGTTTGTTTGATAGAAGAGGCGGGGGCTGAGGGAAGGGAAGCAGAGGAAGGTGGTCACTGTCCAATATTGCCTGCTTGTGTGTTTCTTGTTTTGTTCTGTATGGGGGAGGAGATATGGAGCAAAGTGAGCACTGTCCAAGGTACCTGCTTGTGCCTTTCTTAGTTTTGCAGGGGGAGGGAGAAGATGCAGAGGAGGAGGGCTGTGATTCCTGCTTGTTTCCTTTGCATGTGTGGGGCTACTGGTAGTTCCATGTTTTGAAGCACTTCTTCACCTCGGTCCCTGGGGTTCAAGACTAGTTCTCCTATTTTGCTGACCTTGGTCACTGGCAGTGCAGAGAACTGAAGAGGGTTTCTTAGAACTCCTGGATGGACCCAGGATTAAGAGAAGAGGCAGCTGCAGGGGGCCAGGAATCATAAGTGGGAGCTGGTGAGAAGAGACAGGATAGCTTGCTTGTGCAGCGATGAGGCCAAACGCTGGGTGGGATTCTTCCAAAGCCTCATCTCTGCACTGAGAGTGCAGGAACACTCCTGGGGCACTTTTGGAGAGTCAAGGGTACACCCAGCATCTGGAACCATGAAAGTTGCAGCCACGTTTAGAGGGTGCTTGTCAAGCTTTCTCTCCCCCTCTCCCCTCACCTTCCAAACCTAGCTCCCAGGCTTTCTTCAGTCAAGTGCAGCTCTGCTTGTCTCACACTTCTGCTCCATGGATCAGTTCCCTTTGCAAATATTAGCCCAGGGTTATTCTAGCTGGTGTTAAGTACATAAAACACCATTTTCTAACTGAGCAAACAGAACTGGCTAAATATGAAAACTGTTATCGCAACAAACAGAGAGAACAGCCAGGAAGAGAAACAGGCAGAGAGAAGGACGGGCCCGATTCAGATAGTCCTGTCCCAACAGCTGCATGCAGTTTTAGAATGACTGATGCCATCTCTTTCCCTTCAACACATCTTCCTTTTCCCCTCTCTGGACTCGCCCTCCTCTTTTTTTGTCTTTCCCTCACTCTCTCTGCCTCTTTTTTTTCTCTTTCCCCTCTTTTACATCATCCCCTCACTCTCTGCTTATATCTGGTCTCTCCCTCTGGCTTGGCTTAATTATTAAAGAAATGGGCTGGGAAACCAGGGTTTGAATCTCACCACTGACTCTCCTTGTGACCTAAGGTAAATCACTTCACCCTCCATTGCCCGGGTGCCAGCTTATATTGTAAGCCTGCTGGGGAAGAAACTGGGCAAGTTATTAAATCCCAATTAGAGTCTCTCTCTTCTATATATCACTGCTTCTTCTTGCTTTCTTTCTGTCACTGTCTCCCCTCTCTCTTTTATCGACTCTGTCCCTCTGTCTTGACGTTTCTCGGGAGCCTTTTTGCTTTCCTCTGTGGCACAGATAATCTTGGCTTTGTAACATGCGATATCCTTCATCCACTTCTGTATTAGAGCAGGACCATTGAGTTAGGGGTTATAAGGGCAAGTTGGTTTCTTCCTGCCACATGAGAGATACTCGGGCTGGGGAGAGGCAGAATTATTTCTGTGAGAGAGGAAGGGAACGAGAAAACCCCAGGGGAAGAAACAGTGAGGAGGAGACAATGAGAGCCAGTGAGGGACAGAAAGAATGAGAGAGACAAAGGGACTCTATTTTCAAATGGATTGCTGTGTCAAAAGGGAAGGATCTTCTGAGAGAGACAGAAGTACAATGGTGCAGGTTGAGCAGGGGGTAGCAGAACTCTGCAAGGAGATAATGAATTGCACTTTTCAGACAGGCACAGCATAAATTTGCAGCACTCAGGAAATGCCCCAAGGGGCAGCAGGACCATGCCAGCTGCGTTCCTGGCACTCTGACTTCATGAAGGCATTCAAAGGAGAGGAGGTACCAGACTGTTATTACCTAGGGAGAGCTGTGTACCCAGACAGAGGTAGATAAGTGACTCACCAGGAAGTCACACACACACAGAGTCACTGGCAGAGCCAGGGATTAGACCCCAGCACAGAGAAATGAAGTCACTCTCCCCAGGGACAGGCTTGGGGATTAGAACTGAGGCAGAGGGAAATAAAGTGACTCACTTCAGCATTCCACATGCAGTCAGTACAGAGAAGGGGACTAGAACCAGGAACAGGGGATAAAGTGACTTTCTCCAGGATCACACACAGAGTCTGTCATAGAACAGGAGATTAGAACTGAGTCTCCGCTAGGTTGTGACTATCTTAGTGTCACATAGAGAGTCAGTGACAGAGCAGGGGATTAAAACCGAGGCACAGGGAAGTCACGATTTATCCCAGAGTAACACACGGAAAGTCAGCAACGCAGCCGGGGATTAGAACTCACGTCTCATTTTCCGCCTCTCTATAGCCTCCCTCCCTTCCCCCTACAAAAGCTCTCGGCTCACATGTGAGACTGAGCCCCATATAAGACGCCGCCTCAGACGGTAAGATGTGGAAGATCCTAGGAGGTGCTGTGCGCCAGGTGCCCGCACACACCAGGGTCAGGCCAACTGGCCAAGAGACTGGCAGTGAGAACTCAGTGAAGCCAGGCGGGGAAGGGAATGTGCTGATACCGCCAGAGGGCTACTAATAGGCTCGATGTGCGTATTTAAATGCAGTCGGCCTTCTGGCAGTCCAGGAGACCCGCGGGCTCAAGGGTTTGCAAAGTGACTATGGTTAAAAATCGGACCCTCGCCTCACTCCGTTGTTTTTTTTTTTTCTTTTCCCCATCCCCTTTAGTTTTTGCCTTTCATCTCCCCTTTAAGCGGAAGTCGTGTCGGTTATCAGAGGCGGTAATAACCGGGACAGATCAGCCAAGGCTTACAAGTGTGCTTTTCCCCCTTTGCCAGATCAAACGCTTCTATGAAATCGATTCTGACAGCTCCTCTTAAACCGATTGACAGGAGCGTGCTCTGGGCACTTCCCTGGGGTGCCTTCCAGAGAGGCAGCCTGCTCCCTCCTCCTCCCTCTAGAAGGGAAGAAGGGAGGTGGGAGAATAGCGTCAATGTGGTGGAATTTGAACCCTGCAGAAATCAACCTGTAAATCTCCCCTGCTGCCTTCCTGCCTACTCCCCCCTCCTCCCCCACCCCCGTCCCCTGCCCCACTCTAGTTCCTGGCTGAAATCCCTGGAGGAGCGACGCAGAACGCGTTTCTTTGCCCGGCGATCCTGCGCTGGAAAGCAGCGTCGAAAGCCCAGGCTGCGTTCTGCTCCCCTGCCTTTACATCGCTCGCTTGCACCGCTGTGCATGGCCAGAACGCAGCCCGAGCTTTGGACGCCGCTTTCTCTGGGCAGTATCCAAACGGGGTTTGTAAGATGGCGGAGCCAGGATTACCTGTAGAGATCGTTTATATAAAGTGGCTTTTATCGCTGGAGGGAGGCTTCTGTCTGTTATTTCTCTTTCTTTCTGGGTTATTTTCCAGTGTCTGAGAAAGGCCGTGTTTTATGTAAGCAGGAACACGCGGCGGGGTGCGCTCTGAAAGATTTGAAGATACACCCCGGCCATCGCGAAATGCTTTTAATGCAAATGCCTGGCGTGTGTTTACTGCACTTCTAAAATCCTGGGACCTAAATAAGTTCACATTTTGTTTTTAAGAACATTATTTTTAAAATTGCAGTGATTAGCACAAGCGATTAGGGCTGTGTGTGTGTATTTTCATCGAGGCCGGAGCTGGCCGCAGTGTCATGGTTGTTGCAGAGGAAGGTTGCAGGTACTGTGGCAAATCTTGGTCTGTTTGAGCTTTGCTGACACGTTTGGATTCGGATTTTGAATTTAATTACTCATCTTTCAAAATCCAAATTCAAGGCCAGTTATAAATTAAGGTACAGTAAGTAGGTCTCTGCCCAAAGTGGAGCAAGGAGGATTGGAACTGCAGGCTGAGGCCTGGGGCAAAGTTCAAATTCTACTTCTCACACGGAGGCAAATCGCTCTCCATCCCTTCAAGTACAGTACAATTTAGATTGTAAGCCCTCATGGATAAGGACCTATGAACTGTACCCATAGTTGCATTGAGCTTGGATTTGGAAAGATAAATAACGAACTTTTAATTTATTGATGTCTCTCTCTTTTCTTTCCCCCTTTCCTGGTGGCGTTTTATCTCCTGGATTGGCGGTAGAAGAAACCACCATGGAAGGTGAGCACCATTGGATTTTTTATTTGTTAAATTTATTCTCTGCATGCTTAAGCTTGCAAAAATGCAAAAACAGGCCTCTCTTTTGCCACTACTTAGCCTGATGTGAGGGTCTCAAATAAGCTGGGGCAAGGTTTGAGACGGTAGTTCTAACCAATACAGTAGGGAGAAAAAAACATCACAGATGAAAACTGCTCCTTCTCAGCGTTTAATTTTCTGTTGAGCCTGCTACAAAATACTTTTATTTAATAAACAATGTTAAAGAAATGTTCCCACCCCCCTTGAGTCCCTTTCTTCCACAAGGGAAATTTCCCTCACTGTAATCTAGATAGGATTTGTGATAAAATTTCACCCTGGGGGATTCCCAGTAGCTATCTCAGGTCTAGGTGGATTCTAAATCTTTTCACATTTACTTTCGTATTCCCCAGACAGGGTTAATAAGGTGTCTGTTAATTAAGATCCATTTTGGCTTTAATTAACCAGAGCTGGCCTGTTGACCTTTGGCTGTCTCTGCCCTACAGGGAAGAGGCTTGGCTCCAGAGTATTGTGAGAAGAACTATTTTTTCTACATGCAGTTTCTAGAGTACAAAAGCTGGGGTGCAGAGACCCCTTTTCTGTGGCACATGGGACTGTCGTGGCAGGGTAGTGTTGCATGTTTTTCCGGAATCTTTGGAGAGGGTGAGACAGACTAGGGATCAAAACTGCAGTGTCACTGGGGGCAGGAGGGAATGACTTTATTTTCCTTTGTCTCCTTTCTGTTCTCTTCTGATTGGATATTAATTAATATTGGCTAGCAGACCTTTTAAACCTCTGCATGCTCTGCATTTTGCAGGTGTCTCTGGAATTTTTAACCCTGGTGTTTGGTTGAATTCTAAAGATTCTCAAGAGCCAAACATTGAATCTTTAGCTAATTCCCTGAAAACTACGGGGTCAATATTCAAAAGGGTTTATGCGGTTTGCAGGATCTGCCAACCACATAAACTCTAGAGATCCCAATATTCAATGGCACTCATCAGGTAGTGCCGCTAAATATTCCCAGAGACAATCCTGAGGTGGTCTGGGGGCAGAGTGGGGGTGCTCCTGCAGTCATCTGGTCAATAGCTGCCCTAATTTTATGCGGTTCTGCTATCCAGTTAGTGGCGGGATATATCACTGCTGATGGGATCACAATGCCTTTTGGTGGCAAAACTAAATACTGAGCCCTGGACACCAGATAAGCTCCAGGTTTAGTTTCAGTGGTGACGGCCAAGAGCTTTAAAACTGCTGACCAATGTCATTGAATATCAATCCTACCACGTTACCCAGTTCCAGGAGAGAGAGACTTTCTGACCAGTTCTGGTTTTGAACTCATATCTCAAAGCAGTGTGGTTTTTGTAGTCTTTGATTCTGCCCATTGAAATTGGCACTGCAGGTTCCATAATGCATCAGCATGAGTTTGGAAATCCAGGAATGGATTTCCCTCCTGGATCTGGGTAGCTGGGAAATCCTATGGAAATCTTTGATAGGGCTGTGAAAGCTGTGCGAGAGATCTCACCCAACAGTTATCTTTTGAACAGTCCTTTCCACACCAAAGTGCATCTCGCCCACAAAGAGAGCCGGCCTGTCCATTAGGTGGGTTAGGCAGCTGCCTAAGGTGGCAGACCATCACAAGTGGCATGGCGGCTTTGTGCGGCCCCTTTCGTGCCCATGGCAGGCCATGTCCTTCAGTACACTTCCTGTTGGAGGGGGTCAGAAGCAGCAGACCATATGTACCGAAACACATGGTCTGCCGCTGTCACCAAAGTGGAGGCACAAAGCTGCTGCTTTTAAACTGTTGCTGCCACCACTATTGGCCCCCCAGAAGATGGAATCGGCAGCAGGGGTGGGGGGAGGGTGTGCAACTCTGCATGGGGGCAGCGGCTCAGGGGGGTGGGGCGGCTCAGCAGGGGGAGGGGAGGCAGCTCGGCCAGGGCTCCTGCTTGGGGTGGCAGAAACACTTGGGCCAGCACTGCCCACAAATGCATGCTAAGTGCAAAGCCTCCACATTAGCTGTAGGGGGCTTGATTAGCATGTTCTCTGCAGCTAATGTGTGACTGAGGGGTCATTAGGTGCATCCGCAGTAACTGCCATGTTAACTGTACTTGCGCATTTCCGTGGTCAGTAGCTGGCATGCCCGCGTGTTGGCATTCACAGCAGCCAGTTACTACATGTTATAATGCACATTAACTGGTTGGCAGTGCTTAGCAAAAGGACCCCTAAATTAGGAATCGCTTCTTCCCTAGCAGAGACTTTAAGAGCAATGGAGAAGGCCAACACCCCTTTCTGGAGGCACCTGGAAGAATTCAGTCATATAGGCAGCTGCTGTTTACCCCAAACATATCACTAGCACACAGGGACCTGGGAAAAGCACAGCATTTGTTAAACAGCTGATGGAGGAATTGGCACTGCACAACTAAGCCGGGGGCTGAAGCCAAACGCAGAGAGTGGTGAGGGGAGGGGGCCTGAAAATATCAGAGGAGGTTCTGGCAAAATGCTTTCTTGGCTAAATTCTAGGGCGGATCTTATAGTCTGGCGCCTGCCCAGATTATCCAAGTAGATGCAGACTTAATTATTTAAGAGAGAGAAAAAATTGCTCTAGTGACTGCAGCCATTGCCCTTCTTTCTATCAAATGGGTTAGTAGACTAGAATGAGAATGCCATAACTATTTCAGTTTAATCATCTTTTTTTGGAGACGAGGAGAGACTTTGGAATGATGTAATCGTATTAGACCAAAGGGTTTAGAAAGAAAGTTGTTACGAGATGGCGCAATGCATAAAAAGCTTTAGAATCAGATGAATAATTAAACATATAGGAAACTGACATCTTCCCACTTTTATGGTTCAGTTTTGGCCTTTTAACACAACGGAAATAATAGCAGGTGTTTTGCAGGCTCAGTGGTGCTGCTTTTGATAAATGTGGGTGGGTTATGTTACAGGACCTGACAGTGTTTTCACTTTACACTGCAACGTAGGAAGCTTGGGCTCTGTTACTGGCTCAGGCTCCTGCTTCTGGAGCGGGGAGCACTGTAGAGGTTAGGAGCATGGCCCCCTGCCTTCCTCATCCTCTTTTCTTCAAGATGAACAGATTCCAAAGAGGCCACAGATATTCGGAACCATGGAAATCAGCACTTTAAGAGCGGCAGGGGTTGTGGTGCTGATGCACCCCTGAAGGGAGAGGGCGTGTCATTCTCTGCTGTTACGTTTGCACTGTGAGGCGCCAGTATAGACAATTCCTACAGAGGACTGGTGGAAAGGTTTTATACTGGAGCAGAGAATCTATACTGGCTCCTTCTAGTGGTTGGTCAAAGAACTGAGGCAGCCTGCTCTTCAACAGAAAAGGGCACTGGAATATCCTTCCTACCCACACCACATGAATGTGGAGAGAAGGAACCATGCAAGAATAATGGTAACTACAACCTTTGCATTCATTATTACCAGCCCTGCTTATAACAGACCGCATAGCTTTTTCCTCTGCTCTTGTTACAAGTGCTCAGGACCTTCCACAGCAGATCCTTTCATCAGCACCATTTCTCCTTGGACAAGCAGGATGAGTCAGTCACACATGGGTAACATCATGCGACTGCAAGGACGGAATTGCTGTCCTATAGCTTAGAAACTCCTCAGCGCCTCTCACTGGATTGTGGCAGTGCTATGTAGCCCCCCCACCTCTTCCCTTGGAGAAGGGTGGAGGAAACATTCTCTACCGGAATTTCAGCTACCCCGATGCACTGATATGCTCTTATAAGGAATCCATGATCTACAGATGCCTTTGCTTCTTCAGGTATTGCCTCTGGCACCTTGGGGTCTTTAGGAAGAGGTCCTGGCTCTGGAGCTACGACAGGGAGATCTCCCTTTCTGGTGCGGAGCTCTGATGGGCAGAATCCCCGTTTTTTTTTAGCACAGAACCACCCGCACTGGAGGAGCAAGACTCGGCATGGATTATGGCACCGGCACCACCTCAAGTTTGGCAGGCAGGATCGCAGCAGCAGCACTGATGCTGGAGATCTTTGTGCCCCGGTGTGTTGGGTACAGCCAGGGGCCTTGGCACCATACCGAATCTCATTACACCCTCCCAAGCACTACATGATGTGCGACAGTCAGACCAGGCCGGTGCTGAACTCCTACTCATGCTGCTGCACCTTTCCTCTTGGCACCACTCTCTTGATTTCTTCCGTGGATGCCTGCATGAATCGGCCCCTTGGTGCACAAGCACAGGAAAAGGTAAGCTTCTGCTTAGTTTTCTACTGCTGAGCATCAGTGTGGAATATCGGCCCCCAATGACCCAGTGAAAGGTCCCTCAAGGCCAAGAGGATAATCTCTGCCTGGCAGATGCCACGGGGGTCCTGGGCTGAACGGCTCAGTAGTGAGTGCTGTTCAGTACGGGTCCAGATGCCAGATCAAGGCTGTGCTCCCTGGGTCAGCAGCATTCACAACTCCGAGGGTGCAAGGAGAGCGAGCCTCAGCCACCGCTCAACAGAGACACCCGGTGGTCAGAGTCGCCTTTTCCTCTGCAGGCAGGATCCCTTGGGAACATTCCAGTGCCTAGAGCTCTAATATGAGGAAAGTTCCACCTACCACAGAAGGCAGAGCTGTCTCGGCTGACTAGGTCCCCGTGCACTGACACTAGCAGAAATCTAGCCTCTGCTACATGGGTGATGATCGCTGAGTTGAGTCCGAGAGAGAGGAAAGGTTAAAACATCTCCTTGACGCTGCCAATCTTCCCAACACAGAGGTAGATAGGCAACAACTGCTTAAAAAAAAGGGGGGGGGGAGAGCTGGCTTCAGGCACCACTTCCGATCCCGGGCCCGGCAGCTCTCCCATTTCCTCCTGCTGTGGCAGATGGGCTTCACCACAGATCTCTTCTTCTGGGGCTGAGGGCTCCTATGGCTAGGACACTGGCCTCACCAACTGAAACTGAACTGCGAGTGCAATCTGCTCTTCCCAGGGCTTTCCCCACCTTTCAACAAGGAACTTTTGGATATAGCAGTGCTGCCTTTGCTGCCATGCGACACAACTGACCTGGGCCTGGGACCTACGTACCCTCTGTGCTGGGCACGCTTGCTCCATAGACGGCTGATTTTATTTTATTTATTTATTTACATTTTCTTATATACCGCGCTATTTTTTATCAGTGCGGTTTACATGGAACATTTTACATACACATTTCAAATGACTTGATTTGTGTTTACAAATAACAGGAATAGGAACTTGGAAAGAAACAGGGGTAACTATTTACATCTGTACATTGCGAATTGATTGATATGGGAATAGACTTAATTTCAATATGTATACTTTGGAAGAAAGGTGGGATATATGACAGAGACATGGCAGCCAGAATAGCAAAAGAGAGTCAAACACCTTCGGCTGTTGCTCCAAATCAACATTCCCCTGCTGTAGTACCAGCCATTGGGCCAGGGGTTGTGCAGCCCCCTGAGATCCCTACTAAAATGAGGGCCCTGTTTGGACAGCTACCTATAGCTCCTCCACATATTGAAACCAATGTACACTGCCCTGTACTGCCCCCAGAAGACTACACCGAAAACCTGCTTCATGGGTTCACAGCCGAGACAAAGGGAGAACATAAGATATGCCGTATTGGGTCAGACCAAGGTCCATCAAGCCCAGTATCCTGTTTCCAACAGTGGTCACTCCAAGTCACACGTGCCTGTCTGGTTCCCAAAAAGGTACACAGATTCCACAATGCTTGTCTCAGGGTAAGCAATGGATTTCTCTGGTCCTCTTTTATAATGGTTTATGAGCTTTTTCTCCAGGAACTTGTCCAAGCATTTTTTTAAACCCAGTACAGTAACAGCTTTGTGCAGATCCTTGGCACTAATCACTTTTATTATTATTATTGTTATTATGATTAAAAAGATGAGCAAAAATCATGTCTCACTCTGAGAAAGATCTCGGTCCATTAAGCCTCCCACAGAAGTGAACTGGTTCTGATGACCTGTGGCTCTATGGATGTAATGCCAAGCTTCCACTTTCACAACAGTGACACAGTCTTAGGCCCTTAACACTGGAGGACTGATATGATCAGGTGATCACCAAACTGACGAGAGAGACTCAACCCTGAAGAGATTCTTGGACCCTATGAGGCCGATTCTGTTTTCTGCATTTCCAGTCGCATTGGCCGTGCAAAAACTGGACACATGGGAAATAGACCTGATTCTGCCGCTGTGAGTCCTGGATGTACCCGCAATGGCAGAATCTGATATAGACATCCGGGAGCTCCCTGTATGCTAAACAGATTGGCCTACGGGGAGCTGCCTGTCCTGACACCAGGATGCCACTGCTGGTGAAGTGAGCAGTGGCGTCCTGGCTCCATGGCAACGGGCCGTCCACAGGATGGCTTGAAATGCCATTGCAAACAACTGCCCCTGCAGTCCTCTGTCCAGCCATCACTGGCGGCCACTGTGGACTGGAGCAGGGCTGCAGGGGCATAGCGTGCCCATATGTGTCTGCTGTGGGGGTGTGCCCGTGTCTTATTACATCCTCGGAGTGGAATAAGTCAGGCATGCAGGTGAGCCTGCGGGACGTACAGGAGCCTGACCTGAATAGGCCCTGTACATCCTGGTGTGTAGCCATACTTCCGCTCCGCCCTCGCTCTGCTCCATCACCACCCCCTCCCGCCCACATCCAGTGCTTCCCGCACAAACCCTGGAATTGTGTTCCAGCCCTCAGCATGGGTTGGATGTCCATCCCCACTATTTGTGGTCCAGAATGACCACCTATAGGGGCATCCAGAAATATCAGGGAAGTTTTGTGCAATTCCCTCCCAGTTGGCACCCAGCACTGCTCTGACAGCAGGGTCTCCCGATGGTGCCAAAAGGGCATGTCTTCAGGCTCTGGCTCCTGCTGACGTCTACCCGGGCAAACCTGGGCCTAAAATTGGCACTCCTTACCTGTGGTGGTATATTTTGAAGTTACTGACCAAGCCTTCGTCGAACACAGTAAGGATCCCAGACAATATGTATCGCCTCTGGCTGGGATCTGCCAACCTCTGTCCCCCAGCGTTGGATCCCGCAGTGCCCTGGTCATGGACAAGTGGGCAGGAGGACCCTCATTATGAGGGATCCTACTCCACAGTGCCCCTAAGGTGGTAGGTGGCTGGTGTTGGACTAACTCCCGCCTGGGTACTCCCTCTTCCATTAACCATGTGTCCAGCCTTCTTTGCTGATCTCCAGGCTCAGAGCAGGTCTATGTCCTTGCAAAAGAGCCTGCATAACTGACATTGCTGTTCTCATCACAACTTTATAGTAGTCCCGCACCAGCAGAACCAGGGTCCATTACAGAACACTGAGTACATTGGTCTGCATAAAAAAAAATTCTTTTTTCCATACCCACCAGTAGCGATTTCCCATCCCCTTGGCACCAACACTCCTTATACTGCTCCAAGTATGGCCTGAGTCAGGTTCAGAGGATCGCTAAACTCAGGACCTTGGTGCAAAGGGTCCCCAGTGCAGTCAGAGGCAGTACATGCCACGCTCTGGTGCTCTAGAACCCAGCAGAGAGGAGAGACTGGTGCAAGTATCCACAGCAAGGCACAAGGGCAAGTGCCAACCAATCTGTCATGCCTTGTTGGCTTCAGTTTCTAAGATCGTGCCTTACTGGTCTCTTCACCTGTTGCATGGGCCATATGCACAAAACATATATACACATACACACAAACACACACTAACTGCATTGAACCTCTGCCGGGATCTATTAACGGCACAGCAACCTTGCTACATTTCCATCACCTAAATTATTGCTATGTCCATAGATAGTCCCCTTCCATTGCTCTCTTCTGGTCTACAGGGAAGTAGGTGAAGACTGATCGCCATTTTTTCATTGGTCAGGAAGCCCCCGCCCCCCTCCTGTTTTACAGTTGCTTTGGCCAGTCACCAGAATACTCCAAGGTCAATGGTTTGGTTTCATCTTAGCTGCAATCTTTACCAAGACTGTCTGAACCTTCCCGCCGGGGGCCCATACTTCTGCTACCAACTCCCCTCTACCCCACCATAGTAAGGGGTGAAATCCAAACTTTTTCACTGGGGTTGCTTGCACAGGCCACCTGGTGTATAAAACTCATATAGCAGCCTGGGATGTTTATATTCCCGCAAGGATGGGCAACTGTGAGGCATCATTTAGCAGGCAGCATGTTCATCGTCCCAGTGAGATGGGATGTGAAGGTATTAGACACACCTAATGTAGAGGCATCTGCATATCTGTCAAATGGACTCCTCGGTGTGCAGACATCAGTCCTACACCCCCTTGGTAGGAGATTGATGATCCTTTTCACTCCCATCTCTCTTGGAAAACTAGGTTGTCAGTTCTTCCCACCCCCCGAGAACTAGCAAGACAAATATTTCACACCACACCAAAAAAAAAAAAATTTCCATCTTGGAAGAAAGCCCAGCACACAGGACTTCACCTGTGCATACCCATACCACTGGCCACAGCACCATCCAACCACCTTTAGCCAATTATTCCACATACACTCCATCCCTCAGGACAGAGTATTCTTTCAGATTGTTTCTCTGCCACAGAGCTCATTTTTCTTTTTTTCTCCCTCTCGACTCTGGATATTTAAGTCAACATAAAGTGGCATCACCGAGCCATAACCGTAGCAAGCCACATTTTGGCTGTGGGCTTCCAGTACAATTCCCACTGAATCTGGACCATTGATGCAGAAAAACTACATACTTGGGACTGAAAAGAGACCCTCTTTTTTATCTGTTGGCAACTGCCAGGAGCAATGTACACACTCTCATCAGCCTCCTAGGCCACTCTACCCGACTGCATGTCTTTGCACCTTAAGGCACAGGTCACCATCCCCTATGACTCCGTGTCTGAGCCCCGCTTGCTCATGCTGGTGTTTAAAATGTTTTTTGAGGTGGTCACTTAGCCTTCACCAATATCCACTCCCCATTGCAGTGCAAATGCTGATGATCTTGTCCTGGGGGTGATCTCGGGTCCTTTTAAGGCCTATAAGTTCTGGTAGGTTGTTGGACATGCTCTCCGGTCCACCTCCTTTTTGTATTTTTCTACAACCCTCAGTCACCTGCTCATTCTGCTTGCAGCTTCAAACTACCACAGCGCCTGATGGACTGTAAGGGGTGGCCTCACTGCCGCTTCCATAGGGCACCTTTACAGCCCTTCGCTGGGGAGTGACCCACGTGTGGCTGACTCATCCTGCTTGTCCAAGTAGAAAGCAAGGTTGCCTACCAGTAATAAGGGTTCTTCGTGGATAGCAGGATAAGTGAGCCACACCTACCCACCTGCCATCCCCTCTTGGATGAACTTGCTGGGGCTAGGGAGCCCACTGAAGTAGGAAGTGAGCTGACCCTTTTGTGGGGGAGGCTGGCATATGCTCAGAGGGACCCTTTTGAAAGAGTTCTTCTGAGTTATAGGAGAGCACCTTGCTTACTGTGTTAAGACATTTATTTTCTAGATAAAAATAGCATTTATTATCTTGGAAGGTACTTCAAACGACGCACCTTCCCTCCCTTCCTCCTTTTCTGTTGTCTTTCCTGCCCTAGAAGCACACCAGAGAGAAAACACACACACACACTCTTCCATGCTTCCTTCTGCCATTAAATATTAAGATAAAAAAAAAGAAATGATCACAAAGTCAATTACATCGGTGTTTCATTAAAAAGTCGTGCGTCGCAGATTTACGCTTGCTTTGGGAAGAGTTCTCAGAATATGTAATGCCCTGCTCACTACCTTAGCTTTCTGGTGGTGTTTGATGGGGATAGACGCCTGAAAACTGGGGTGGATGGGGACAGAGAGAGGCTGGAGTTTCTTTGCAAATTCACCAAAACAAAATCTGACGAGAGAACAAGAAAGGATGGGGGGTGGAAGGAATTGGGTATGAGAAGAAGTTACTATAGGGGCTTTGGGTGCTGTGTGCTGTTATCTTACAGAGTGTTGGGGGTTAGGGCCCAGGGTTTCATTCCAAGACTTTCACAGTTTTCTTTCACATTTTATATTTTTCCTGTCTTGCAGCCTCCTCTTCTTCTCCTCCTTTCTTGTCTTTCTGTATGTTCTCTCTCTCTTTCACCAGTTTTTCAGTCTCCTCCCCTCTTTCTCCTCCTTTTTTCTTTCCATCTCTCTTCTCTCTCTCTTCCTCCTGCCTTTCTGTCCCTTCCCCTCTTTCTCCTTCTGTCTTCTCTCTTCTTCTCTCTCTTTCTTTGTTTCCGCCTCTCTTTCCATCTCCTCTCTTTCCATCTCCTTTCTCTCTCTCTTTCTCCTGTCTTTCTGTCTCTGCCTCTCTTTCTGCTTCTCCTAGGACAAACAGGATGCATCAGCCACACCTGGTGATATCATCTGATGGCATGAGGATGGAAGACTTTTCTGAGCATGTGCCAAGTAGACCCACCTCCTGGTCTGCCCCTACCTAGGTCAGTTTCCATTCTTCCGCCTTGCAAGCAAGATGGATCTCTCCAGCTCACCAAAAAAATAATATATACAGGGTGGCCCAAAAAAAAGTGAAAACGTCTCGTAAATTAAAAACTTAAATAGTTTTCTTATTTACCCTTTTTAGCTATATAACGTCTTTATTTCGACAATTTCCGGTCGCCATCTTTTTTATTTTAATTTGTCAATCGTTTACATCTGTCTTTTTGAATTTTTTAAATAACTTATATGCTATGAAATGTTCTCACTTTTTTTGGGCCACCCTGTATATATATTTCTACTATATCCATAAACACTGAAGAACATCTACAGGCAAGATCCAACTACAATCAAGGTATGATGCTTAGGTTTGGGTTTAAGAAATGCCAATGCCGTGCTAGAAAGATGAACTGCACAGACACACACAAATTAAGTGTCTGCTGCCTTGGCATATCGCACAAAGTGGAAGAGTGTGCGCATTGCACAAAGATGTCTCCCACTGCCAGAAAATCAAAGAAACATACCCTGCAGGACCTCTATCCTGGGACCCTCTCACCTCCGATGCTGCCTGCGACCATGCGGTCCTCCACGTGGCAACTGGGAACCCTTCGGCTGCATCTGTCATTCAGAATGTGCCCTTTGGGCCTCCATCCGCAGCAGATTTTCATCAGGGCCTCCTTCCCCCTCAGGCTGCTCAGGTCACCCCCTCTGCAGCAGAAGATAATGTAAGAGATTCCTTGGCTTCAGCCATCTTGGCCTCCCTTGACGCTAAGAATGATGTCCACCATGACTTCGCCCGCTGTGGCACCATTGGCCAGTTCCACGGCACTGGAAGATGCTGGGAGTGCCATCATCTACCGGAGCCCAGTACCCCCTGATGCAAGGAATCATCTCAGCAGGCCTTTCTGTTGGCGCAGAGGCACCGCTCCAGACTGTGCCGACATAGCAGAGGCCGGGTAAGCCGTGAAAGCTGCCAGAGAGCACACCCGGAAGAGGAGACACCACTACCACTGACGGACTCACTACAGCGGCCCCTCCTCCTCCACATTACACTACAGGGACCGCGGCAGTGGGGGCTGGCCAGAGCAAGACAATTCGGCAGCACTCATGGACCTCCTTTTTCACCTGATCCACCATCAGTAGCTGGACAGGCCTGCAGCACAATTTCCTTCTTCAGGGGCACAGCACCACATTGGACCAGCGGAACTCTGGGACCCCCCGACTCCCACCAGTCCCTCACCTTCTCTTCGACCCGCTCACCCAAACTCGCCACAGGCAGCAGGGAAGAGGAGGAGGAGGAAACAGCGGCGATCTTGGGCTTTGGACTCTGCTGATCCAACCAGTCCTGGGATAATCATTCCACCTGTGATGGCCACGGAGGTCCCCAGCACACCACCTCCCCTTGACTTTACATATCCCAAGTTTCTGTGCTGAGTTGCGTCCCAGCTTGCCCAAACACCGCAAGACTGAATGAGCCTCGGGGGGACTGAAGTACCTCGACACTCCTTGGACACTGACCTCCTACCGGTGCATCAGTGCCTCCAGGACATACTGGCCCAGTTATGGCCCACACCTGTATCTGGACCCACCTGCTCCCACAAGCCTGATGCAAAGTATCAAGTATAACCAGCCTCCAGCTTCTCTAAAGCACAGTTCCCACACCAGTCCATCATGGTAGAGTCCGCTTTAAAACAAGCACATTCCCAATCCTCCCTCATCCATACCAACGCTCCACCAGGCAAAGCTACTCGACAACATTGGAAAGAAAGTGTTTCTCGAGGCCATGTTAGGCATGCGCACTGCCGTACACCAATTCTAGCATGCCCTGTTTCAGGACTTGATTCTGGAGAACCTCAAGAGCACTATACAAACCCTGCCTCCGGAATCGCACACTGCCACCTCAGTAGCTGTCATGGACCTCACAGAGTGCATAAAACCCTGTTTCGCTCAGACTTTGACGCTTTCGAAACAGCAGCATGGCTGGATCAGCCATCACGGCTTGGCGCCTGGCCTGGCTATGTGCCTCCGGCCTGTAGGAGAACACACACGACAAGATAGCCAATGCCTCCTGAACAGGGAACTCCTTGTTCAGGGACAAGGTAAAGGATACAGTGAATGGCACAAGAGAACATTGCACTACCCCGCAGACCCTCACTGAGGAGGGCCTCGAGAGCAGTGGGGACAGCAAGAAGGCAAGCTACCAATGCAAGTCCTATCCCCCTCAAAATGGAACAGCTCCTACAACAAGTGGCAACCCTCCCGGTACTGTCATCAATTGTACCAGGTGCCCTATCAATAGAAGTCTCATCAGAAGCAGCAGAAACAGGCTGCGTCCCCTGCTGTGAAGAGCACGCCATCCTCTTGACAGTACCCACCCGGCGGCCCTCCAGATGGGATCCCAGTGAGGGGACGTCTATTGACATTCCTCGGCACATGGCAAAGAATTACAATGCACAAGTGAGTCCTCGAGATAATTTGGGAGGGCTACAGCATCAGGTTCTCCTTTCCACCCTACCAGAAGTCCCAGTCACACTCCGAGCTGCCACCACATTTGCTACCCACGATGCAGGCGGAGATCCTATCCATCCTGGTATCCAGACCTATTGGACCCATCCCACCAGAGGACGCCAGCAATGGTTTCTACTCCAGGTACTTTCTGATACCCAAGAGGTCTGGGAGAGTTCGCCCCATCCTCAACCTCAGGAAGCTGAATACATTTATCTTCAAAGACAAGTTCAGGATGTACTCCCTGGGCTCATATTACCCCTCATCCAGGATGGGGACTGGCTGGCTGCCCTGGACCTGCAGGATGCTTACACGCACGTCCCCATCCATGTAGCACACAGGCGATAATTGCGCATCCAGGTGCTGGCAAACACTACCAGTATAGGGTCCTCCCCTTTGGCCTGTCCCTTGCCCCAAGGGTGTTCACAAAATGCGTTGCTGTGGTGGTGGCCTACCTCTGCAAGCAAGGTGTCTGCATCTTTCCATATCTCAACGACTGGCTTCTCTGTGCACCATCACTACAGGAAGCGAGGTCTGTGGTCCAGGAGACCACATCCCTCCTAACCTCCTTGAGTTTCCTGGTGAACCATCAGAAGTCCCACCTTCACTCCACTCAGAGACTGGAATTCATTGGGGCAGACATTGACACAACTGCTGCCAAGGCATACCTTCTGAAGCACAGGATAGCCACGATCATGTCCCTGGCCACCAGAATCTCCACAGCCTGACAACCTATGGCCTGGACCATCCTCCGCCTACTGGGCCACATGGCAGCAATGGCACAGGTGATACCCCTTGCAAAGCTCCACATGCGCTATCCTGCAATGGCACCTCCGCTTCCATTGGAACCAGTATGCCCAACCACTATCCAAGTGCATTCCCCTGGACTTGAAGGTCTCGGAATCCCTCCTTTGGTAGACCTTTCCCAAGAACCTCGGGAAGGCAGAACCCTACAGCTATCTCTCCACCAGGCTGTCATCACCACTGATGACTCCATGTTGGGTTGAGGTGCCCACATGGGACATCTGCGCATGCCAGGGACCTGGAACGCGAGAGAGAGGATGTAGCACATCAACCTGCTGGAACTGTGAGCAGTCTGGCTAGCTTTGACTGCCTTCAACAGCACCTTGCCAGCAAGGCGATCCTAATCTAGATGGACAACCAAGTTGCCATGTTCTACATCAACAAACAGAGCGGTATGGGGTCCCACCCCCTTTGTACCGAGGCACTCCAGTTGTGGTCCCTCGCACTCTTCAACCACTGCCAACGTAAGGCCTCTGACCTCCCAGGTGAACTCAATATCCTGGCGGACAGACTCAGCCGCCAACTGGACCCACACAAATGGACACTGGACCCACAGGTGGCAAGGACCCTCCTCCAATGATGGGGCCAACCACAGGTGGACCTCTTCACCACCGAGGACAACACTCAGTGCCGCCATTTTTGCTCCAGATGCCCATCCTCCGAGAGCCTGGCCCTGGACGCCTCCCCTCCCACCCCCCTCATCTCCAAAACCCTGCAACGAATAGTGCAGGACAAGGCTCAAATCATCCTCATTGCACTGTACTGGCCATGCCAAATGTGGTTCCCTACCTTCAATGCTTGACCCTGGAACCACTGGTATGCCTCCCGCAGAAAGCGGCTCTCATCACACAGGACAACGGAACCACCCTGCACCACAACCTCCTGGCGCTTGCCTTGACGACCTGGATATTGAGAGGTGCACACTAGCCGGCCTCCACCTGTCTGTTGAGGTATGGCACGTGATCATTGCCGCCAGGCGCCCCTCCACAAGGAAGTCCTATGGCCTGAAGTGGAAACACTACAGTGTCTGGTGCTCCACTCATGGACTGGACCCGGTCTCCTGCTTGGTCCACCAGGTCCTTCAATACTTCAGCACCCTCTTCCACATCGGCCTCAAGATGCAGTCCATCAGGACCCATCTCTCCACCATCGCTGTGTTCCACGATTGTGCTGGCGACACTTCCATTGCCACGCTTTCCCTGGTCACCCACTTCATGAAGGGATTGGCCAATCTGTGACCAGCGGTGCAACCGGCAGTACGACCCCCATCCCTCCCTAGGATCTGAATGTGGTTCTCCACCAACTGACCCAGGAAACATTTGAACCACTTCAGTCAACACCACTGAAGTATGTTTCCTGGAAAACCCACGTTTTGATGGCCATCACCTCCGCCAGAAGGATCAGCGAGCTGCAGGCCCTCGTGGCTCACCTACCATACACACAGCTGCACCGTGACTGAGCCACCCTATGCACCCATCCTCGATTCCTCCCGAAGGTGGCATCGGCATTTCAAATCAACCAGACGATAGACATACCCCCTCTTTTACCCTGAGCCTCATGCCTTGCCAGAGAAGCAGAGACTCCACACCCTCGATTGCGTTCAGGCCCTGCGCACCTACCTCCACAGGACTTCACCCTTGCGACAAGGGATGCGGCTCTTTGTCTCCTTCGACCCCAACAAGTCAGGACACCCCGTGATGAAGAAGACACTATCCCTATGGATATCAGACTGCATCATGCTCTGCCACAACCGTGCAGACCACAGCCAGAGCTAGGGCCCACTAGCTCTGGGTGCTGGCCACTATCATTGCCAACCTGTGCTCCGTATCAGTAGCAGACATATGCAAAACTGCCACATGGTCATTGCTAAACACCTTCCAGAAACACTTCTGCCTGGAGCTGGAGGCACAATTGGATAGCTCCTTCGGCTGGGCCGTTTTGGCTACAGCTGTCCCATCCCCGACAGAGTGCCAGTCCCCGCAGACTCACGAGGCTGTTCTGGACGTGGCTACATGAACAATCAGGGGGAAAAATTGCACAAAGATTCGTATGTACACCCCTTGTCCAAGTTGTGCCATTCAGGTTGAAATGTTATCAGTTGAACTGGTGCTATTGCGTGTTCAAAGTTGAAATGTTCTTAGGTGCACTGTGGTTCTTACACGTTCAAAGCTGACTTCTTGTTGTTGCATTGCTGCTAAACGTTGGCCCTGTCACATATGAAAAAATGCCAGTGTCTGTGAATAAAACCACTGACCTGAAGAATGCACACTGTCATTTGTCATAGAGCCATGGTCACACCTCTGTCATCCACCACAGCATGGGGCACAGCTCGGGAGGCACCAGGTGTGGCTGATGCATCCTGATTGTCCTAGGACAAAGCAAGGTTACTTACCTATAATGGAGGTTCTCCATGCACAGCAGGATAAATCAGCCACACGTACCCATCCACCTCCCCTGATGAGGTCGGCCTCCAGACCATGGCGCCCACCTACCTAGGGACAAGCTCTTTGTTAGGAACACAATGATCTAGGTAGGGGCGGGCCAGGAGGTAGGCCTACTTGGCACATGCTCAGAAAGGTCTGACCTTTCTGAGCTCAGGAGAGCACGTCTATCCTTGGCATCGTCAGATGACATGACTAGGTGTGGCTGACTTATCCTACTGTCCACGGAGAACCCCCATTACAGTAAGTAACCCTGCTTTCTCTTCTGTCTCCTCCCCTCTTCCTCTTCCTTTCTTCTCTCTCTTTCTCTGACTCTCTGTTTCACCTATCTTTCTGTGTCCTCCTCTCTTTCTCCTCCTTTCTTCAATCGCTTTCCATCAGTGGGGTAGCAAAGACTGATTTTTTGGCGGGGCCTGGGATTAACATGGGTGGGCATAAAGCAGTGTGGATGTTGACACTAAAGGGTCTATTCTGAGCCATGAATAGTGGATCTGGATGTCCGATCTGGACGCCAGATCCGTTAAACACTTGGCCTGCATCCGGGAAACATAGTTCCCTGTATGCAGATCTGAGCTGTGTGGGAGCTCTGTTTGTGGGCGGGAGGGGGTGGGCCACTTGTGTAGCGAGGGTGGGCGAGGGACATACAGGGCCGGTTCCGAGGTGGTGGAATAAGTCTCCCTAGACATTGGGGGCTGCCAGAGCCGGGGTGCAGAGAACAGGCAAGGGGGTGCAGAGGGTACCCTACAGCCCAACCCTGGCCATGGAAGGCCCGATCGGGGGTCGGGCTGCAGGGAACACAGACTCTGCTGTTGCTGCCGGGAACGTGGCTCCTGCATGAAACCTCAGTGCCATGGCAACATAGATGCCATGGCACTGTGGCTCCATGCAGGAGCCAGGCTGGGCAAGCCGGAGATGTGGCTGGACATCCGTGGTGCCTGAATCAGGGCATGTCCCAGACATCCAGCCACTATGCTGCAATTCTGCTCCTATGGGGCTGTCCAGCCCCCGTGGGAGCAGAATTGGGTGCATCTCCGGGCCGTTCAGATGTCTGATGCACAACTCAGAATTGGCTTCTAAGAACATAAGATATGCCTTACTGGGTCAGACCAAAAGTCCATCAAGCCTGGTATCCTATTTGCAACAGTGGCCAATCCAGGTCACAAGCATCTGTCATGATCATCTTCAAAATCATTCACCATCTGTCAGCAGACGTACTCCAAGACGTTATAACAAGAGATATCAGCAATAGACCAGGAAGAGCCAATAACAACAACATGATCGGCACACCTGCAGGCTATCACAAAACCAAGCAAACAACTTCAAAAAGAGCTCCATCACTACTGGCAAGATTCCATGCTGTTTATCCCAGGTGTAAGCAGTGGATTTCCCCATCTATGGACTTCTCCTCCAGGAACTTGTCCAAACCTCTTTTAAACCCACTACCTCCAGTTGTCCTCTCATTTGACTGTTCTGCTGCTGCTGACTGGGTGAGCGTGATGCCAAATTGGAGACCCTGGTCTATCCTTGGCTACACCCCTGCTTTCCATCGCTCTGTTACTGATTCTCTTGTGTCTTTCTCTATCATTCTTTTTCCTTCGTTCTTTGTTCGTTTCTGCTTCTTGTCTTCCCTCTCTCTATCCTTTTTTCTGTCTCTCTCCCTTCTCATCTCTGATTTAGGAAACTTTTATTGCCAAGACAGTTTATACATGTTACTCAAGTGAAGTATCACATGAGATTTATTTATTTATTTAGACAGATTTGTATGCCACCTTATCCTTCAATCAAGGTGGTCATGTCACATCACAATTGGAGGGTTACATTTAACATTAAGGTACTTGTAAACATTTAGACATTACAATTACTTAACACCATTTAGACAGTACAATTGAAGAGTAGCATTTAACAAGAGGGTGTTTAATAACGTAGTATAATACTCGTGTGTGTATGTAGGATGAGTGTGTGTCTAGTTGGCGGAGGTGGTTTTGTTATGTTTGGGTATGGGCTGTTGTCTAAATGCTTGTATGATTCTATAAATAACAGTGTTTTGAGGTCTTTGCAGAAGTCAGTGATGTCATCTAGTGCCCTCAGGCTCGTTGGGAGGGAGTTCCATAGTGTAGACGCCAGTAGTGATGGAGCTCTTTTTGAAGTTGTTTGCTTGGTTTTGTGATAGCCTGCAGGTGTGCCGATCATGTTGTTGTTATTGGCTCTTCTTGGTCTATTGCTGATATCTCTTGTTATAACGTCTTGGAGTACGTCTGCTGACAGATGGTGAATGATTTTGAAGATGATCATGATTGTTTTGTATTTAGCTCTTGCCAGCATTGGGAGCCAGTGTAGTTGTTGAAAGACAGGGGTGATGTGCTCTGTCCTTGGAGTGTCTGTAATGATGCGTGCTGTTGTGTTTTGCACCATCTGTAGTGGGTGTAGTGTCTGCTGAGGGAGGCCTTGGTGAGTTTCCATAGTCAAACAGTGGTGTGATGAGTGCTTGGCACACTGTGCGGAAGTGGTCCTGACAGAGTATTGGTTTGATTTGTCTGATGGTCCTCAAACGTTGATAGGCCTTGTTTGCGGTTTTGGTGATGTGGGATTTCAGGTTCAGCGCTCTGTCCAATGTGATGTCTAGATACTTAACTTCTTCTTTGACTTCTGTATGTTTGTCTAAGATGCTGATAGTTTGTGGAGGTATGAAGGTGGGGTTCCTGGTGAAGAACATTGCCTCGGTTTTATCATAGTTGACCGTTAAGTTGTTGGCTATGAGCCAGTCATTCATGTCTTCGAGACATTTGGTTATTGTTGTGGTATTTATTGCTAATAGATTGATTGGGGCGTATATCATGATGTCGTCAGCATAAATGTGATAGTGTAGTTTATGGTGCTTGATTTATTTATTTATTTAACAGTTCTATACCGCGCTTTTCAGATCAGTGCGGTTTACATTCAACGTCAACTATACAACACAGGCATTCTGAGTTGTAAACTTTACAATAAACAGGGAAATCAACATGGAAACAACTGGGGAAACTATCTACATTGTATTTACACTATTACCTTTTTCAAGCAGGGTCTATCTAAATCTTATTACTTTTGAAGGATCAGGTGGGTTAGCCTTTTTCATACTGAGTCTGATTGTTTAGGTGTGGTGCGTGATTGTCTGAGGGGCAACATGTATGAATACTGAGGCTGGATTCAGGGTAGTATGTGGTGAACAGGTGGTGCTTTAATGCTTTCCTGAATTGGGTTAGGTGGGTGATGTTTCGTATATAGGTGGGGAGGGCATTCCATGCTCTAGGTGCATAAATTGTAAAGGCTCTGTTTGTTGTTACTTTCGTGCATTTCGTTGTTGCCTTTGGAACCTCGAGGGTGTTTTGCGTCGTGGGTCTTCTGTTTCTGTTATGTGGTACTTTGTGTATCATCTCGCTGATAGCTGTGGGAGTCAAAGTGTTTAACGCTTTGAAGGTCAAGGTTAGGACTTTGTGGAGGATTCTTGCTTGAACAGGTAACCAATGGAGGTTCATCAGTACTGGCGTTATGTGCTCTCTCCGTGAGGCCCCTGTTAGTACTCTCGCAGCAGTGTTCATTGCGAGCTGGAGTGGTGCTAGTGTTGATTGGGGGAGACCGTGTAGGATTACGTTGGCGTAGTCAAAATGTGGTAATATTAATGCTTGATAGATTGATCGGTAGTCGCTGAAATCTAGTAGTGGTCGGAGATGCTTTAAAGTCCTTATTTTCATGTATACTGTTTTTACTGTGTTTTTTATGTGGGTTTTCAGATCCAGGTGTTGGTCCAGAGTAATGCCAAGGTAACGGATTGTTGATTTGGTTTTCAGTTCTGTGTCGCCGATTTTTAAGGAGGGTGGAGGGGTGAAGTCCTGGTTCCTTGAGATGAAAAGGACATCTGTTTTGCTGTAGTTGATTCTTAAATTTTGTGTATTGAGCCATTCTGCTACTGCCTCAAAACAGCTTGTTAGAGGGAAGAGGTCTGGTTGGTTGGTCCTGAAAGGGATGTATAGCAGGATATCGTCTGCGTAGGCTAAACAGTTGACCTTGAATGAACGTGCTAGGGCACATATGGGCTGCATGTAGATGGCACATATGGGCTGCATGTAGATGTTAAACATCAATGCAGATAGAGAAGAACCCTGTGGCACGCCCTGGTTTTGCAAAAATGGTTCAGAGGTTGTGGAGCCAGACCTTACATGTTGCCATCTATTGGTCAAGTATGACTTGCACCACTCTAGGGCTGTCCCTTGAATTCCTTTTTCGCTGAGGCGTTGTATGAGGATCTCATGGTTCACAGAATCGAAGGCCGCTGCAATGTCGAGGAAGATGAGAGCATATCCCTGGTGAATTTTGTCTGTTCCGGAGACTAGGTTGTCAAGTAGGGTGGTGAGGAGGGTTTCCACCCCGTGTGCTTCTCTGAACCCATGCTGGGAGGGGTCCAGTGGGGCTTCAGTATCAATATGCTGTTGAATTTGGCGCTGTACTAACTTTTCAATTACTTTGGCAAGCATGGGGATACTTGAAATTGGCCTGTATGATTCCACCTTCGTTGGGTCCATCTTGTTATTCTTCAGCAGTGGTCTGATTGATGTTTGTTTCAGGCTCTGTGGGAATGATCCGGTTGTGAGGGATTGGTTTATTAATTCGCTCAGATATTGGCTTAAGTCACATCGCAACTCCTTTATCCATAGAGCTGGGCATGGGTCGTTGGGTGCAGTAGTAGGGTTGATTGCAGCGATGGTGTCTTCAATCTCTCTGCGTGATATTTTGTCAAAATTGGCTAGTGGTGATGGTTGGGGTAAGTTATGCTGAAGGGTGTTGTTTGCGGAGCTCGAAGTTGCACCAGCGTGGGTCACTCCTGGTTGTAGATAGTTGGTTGAGGTTGCGCCAGTCTGGATTATTTTTGTTTGTAGGTAGTTAGAGTATGCTTGGGGTTGTGGCATATGTGATTGGTCTGTGGGAGGTTCTTTTATGAGGGATTTTACTATATTGAAGAGGTCGTGGGGCTTGTTTAACGATCGCTTCAGTATGTCGGAATGATATTGTTTCCGCTTCTTTGTTAATTCATCACGGTATGCTTTTAGGTGAGTGATGTAAGTACTTTGTGCTTCGGTAGAGCGAGTCCGACGCCATCTTCTCTCGAGCTTGCGCAGGCACTGGAGCGAAGTTCGGAGGTCCTTGGTATACCATGGTGCGTGTTCTCTTTTCTTTTTTGTTTTATGTGTGGGTGGTATGCATGCGATGGTCTTGAGGCTCTCGTCCCATGTGGACACCATCGTATCTAGGTCGTGCGGTATATTGTTGAGAAGTGGGAGGATCTTCCCTCGAATCTCTTCTTTCTCAAAGGGGCGGAAGTGCTTCAGCGAGGTTTCGTGGACAGCGTTGGTTTTGTGGGAGTCTTGGTTGTAGGTGTTAATAGGTATCTGGAACTTGATGATGTTGCATATGGGCTGGATGTAGATGTTAAAGAGCATTGATGATAGGGCTGAGCCTTGTGGTATTCCTTGCATGACTGGGAATTGCAGTGATTTCTTTTGGTCGCATTTGACTTGTTGTGTTCGCCTTTCCAAGTATGATGTAAACCAATTCAGGGTATTCGTACATAGTCCTATCTGTTGTAAAAGATGCAGTAGCTTAGTGTGGGACACAGTGTCGAAGGTCACTGAAATATCCATGAACACTAGCAAGAAGCCGTTTTTTTATGTTGTCCATGCCTCTTAGGAGATTGTCAAAGAGGGAGGTGAGTAGAGTTTCCACGCCGTGCTGGGGCTTGAATCCATGCTGATGAATGTCCAGTGGGGCATTTATGTCAATATGGTCCTGAAGTTGTCTTTGCACTGCCTTTTCCACAATTTTAGCAAGGAATGGCAGGCTGGAGATGGGACGGTATGATTTTGGTTCGGATGGGCTCAGGTTGCTACTTTTGAGTATTGGTCGTATCACTGTGTGCTTTAGAGGTTGCGGCATGTATCCTTGTTGGAGTGAATCTTTGACGATTTTTTGAAATGGTAAAAAATATTGATAGTAATAATAACAGTAAATTAAAATGATAACATATAGAGGGGATAATAACCAGGACAAGTCCTTGGTTCTGGTGCTGGCTCATGTTATCTGTGATCATGTTCGTGCCTGGCCTTGGGCAGGATGTAGGCTATCTTGAGCTACAGCTGTTGTTTCCTATTTCCTCTGTTTTCCCCAGGATTATACCGAGTTTTCCCTGTCTGTCCTCTTGTGGGAAGTCTTTGATTTTTCTCTCTCAGTTTTGTATTTAGCTCGGTACAGGGGGAAATTTCTTTCTTTCTATTTCTCTGGTGTTGACCCGCAGGCACAATCTGGCTTCTCAGGGTTTCTAGCTCAGTTTTTGCCTGCATCTTACTGTTTCTAATTTATGGTCACTTGCTCTCTGTTGGTGAGGATCTGTTTTGTTTTCTGTGTGTGTGACCTCGGTGAGAGATTTTGCTAGTGTGTATTTTTTACATAGGGGTCATTAGTATTCTGGCTTGTCCTGTTTTCCGAGTAGGAAGTGTATTAGTGTTTTAGGGCCCTGTACAATATTTGCAGTGCCTCCTTTTCATAGGTAGGGTTGTTGCTGTTTGAGTCCTGGGCGTTCGTGCTGTTTAGGTATGCTAGGTTTGCTATTTAGGGGTTCTATTCCATTCTGTATAATTTTGGGTTAATGATAGACCACAGACTTCACCCTGCGTTCACAGAGTTGCCAAGTTATCCAGGTCCAGGAATGACATTTTTCGCCAGTTCTGGTTTTAAATTTACATTGCAGTGCAGTATGGTATTTGTAGTCCCTGATTTTACCCATTGACATCAGTGCTGCAGGTTCCATAATGCATCAGGAAAAGATTGTTGGAAATCCGGACTGGCTTAAAATCTCATTCATGGAACTGGGTAACTTGGCAACTCTGCTCTCAGCACCAGCCAGGGGCATCCTTTCCTTTCTGATAAGGTTATGTTCCCATTGTTTTTGTCTTGCCCAACTTTAATCGAGCTTGTCTTTCTTTGTCCCCAGGTACTGTGAAGTCAGTTGCTCCTGGCTTTTTCTTGTTATCGGTGTTGCTTTTGTGATACTGTCTATATTCCGTATCATACAGCTCCCTATACTAGCCTACACCCTTGCCTTCCATGACAGTCAGCTTTCTCCTTAATTTTCCCAGAGTGATGCTTTATTGAGAAGTTGCACTGGGGTTGTTTCTTTAACTGCTTGGTGCTATATGAGTGGAGCATGACCTGTTATAGCAAGGGTTTCCAAACTTTATGAACTGAGGGCCACATTGAACCTTTGAGATCACAAGAGGGCGGGTGCATTTCCTGAATGAGAAAGTCATGGTAGAGGAGGAGGTGGTGGTGGTGGTGGAGGGGGGGGGGGCTTTGGGTTTCCACCTCCAAAATTAACAGCTTCCATTACCCAGCATTTCCCCCTCTTTTGCCCTCTTTCCAGGTGCTTCATAACCTGGGCCGATGCAAGGATAAGAGATGGCCTAGGCGAACCTCATCCCTTGCACCCCTGCTTCCATTCCTGCCCCCCATTGCTACTCCTGCCACCTCTCTCCAGGACCTGCAGCAGCATAAAGGGCTTCATTTGGCCTTGCAGAGCTTACATGAAAGCTCTGGTGCTGTGAATCTGTTCGAAGCTGCTTTTGCCTCCATGCAAACAGGAAGTTGCCATTGGCCCTTTAGGCAGCCATCTAATTTGCCTAATGGTTGCTGCGGCCCTGCCCATAACTTTTGTGGGCCCAGAGTTAACATGGTGGGCACTAGGACCGCAGGTCTGAGAAATACGTTTTTAGTCTGTGTTACAATTAAGAAATGCAGTCAACAGTGTAATTTTGCAACACAGAGAGGTTCAGTAACAGAGAGATGACTATAATGGGGTAAATGGACCCCATGCAGGGTTTGGAAGGGAAGGGGTTAAAGACTGCCATAATAAAACTGCAGGCACAGAGGTCTCGCTTGTTGAAGCTCCTCTACTGGGGTACAGCTGAGCAAATGGAGTGGGTTGGGCTTTCCAAATATAAAGCAGAGAAAGGAAGAGGACCGACCTGGTTATCCTCTCAACTAGTACTGCTGCTGTAAGTTTCTTTCTGTGCTGTTACTTTCTTGTATCATTTTATTATTTTTTTCTGTCCTGTATCTTGAAATGACCAGGTGGTGTTGGAGGGACCTGTGATGTGGCAAGTTCAAGCCTCCTTTTAGCAGAATGCCTGCTATTGAAAGAGAAGGTGTCTGTACTGATGGGATTCCAGCTCTGAACAGGCCTTAGTTTCCCATGGCGAGGTTTCACTCCATCTCTGCACGTCTCAGCTTCAGTTTGGCTCTTCTGCCTCCCTTTCGATAGGAGGGAGACATAAGATGGCACTGCACTAAGGCCCTTGGCGTTATTGCATATACCCTGGCATTTCTCTAGCTCTCATCAGAGTGACTACGATTCTTGTGCATTGAAGACTTTTAAGAGTTCATTTTATAAGGAGCATGTAAAGTTAGGCACCATCAATGTGCGTAAGTCATGTATAGTGAATGACTTGCGTGCGTGGATGGGCCTTTACCTGCGGACTTAAGCCGGTGGTAGGCCGATGGTGTGTACATTCAGTGTGGGCATGCCCAGGAGCAGAGCATGGGTGGAGCACAAAGCTACGTACGTATGTTATAAGATATTATAACTTTTACCTGTTTCTGAAAAATCTAGCACAGGCCTTTATGCCAGTCCTAGGGACGGTGTAACTGATCGCGTCTAGATTTGCTGCACACCTCCCACTACTTATGCCCTATTTTATAAAGTTCATGCAAACCTAACTTTATAAAATAGGCACTATGGACACAGGTTAAAGCGCACGTCAACTAGGCATGACTTTATAAAATTATCCTGTTAATGCCCAGTGTGGCTCAGGCTGTGCGATAGCAGCCAAAGTGATGAATTAATGGCGACGTCTAGCGCCATAGTGAAGGGGATCTAAGGTACCTCCTCAAGACAGCACTTGTGCACCAGAAAAGAAACACTGATTCATGGCTTTGGCTGCTATTGAGAAGCCGTGGTCACACCTGCTGCATTGGGCCTCGGGTATTGCCATGCCGGAGGGCTGAGTAAGCTGGGAAAACATGTCCCTGGGCTGTAGATTGGGGACCTCAGTTTTATAGGAATGTGCATTTGTCAGCAATGCTGTAAGTAAACAGCATGCAAATGAACTGTGCACAAAAAAATCTTCACTAAACAAGGAGAGCAAGCCAGGCGCATGTGCACAGGGGTCTGCAAGAGCAGCATCTATATCCTACACACAAAAAACCCCCAGTTGGGCCAGGGCCGACCCGTTCACTAGGCAAGATAGATGGCTGCCTGGGGCAGCTTTGTGCCACCGCTTCGTTGCCTGTGGTACGCTATGTGCTTCGGCACACATGACCTGCCGCTTCTGATCCCCCTCCAATGCAACTTACTGTCAGAGGGGGATCAGAAGTAGTAGGCCATGTGTAAGAAAGCAGCGGCACAAAGCCGCCACTTTTAAAATACTGCCATTACCACTACCACTGCTGCCTCCCTCCCCCAAGACAGAATTGGTGGCAGCAGGGGGGAATAGCGGTGGCATGGTTCAGCGGGGCAGGTTGGCACAGGGGGTGTGGTGCGACTGAGGTTTCTGCCTGGGATGGCAGAAACCCTTGGGTCAGCCCTGAGTCTGCCACTTGTGCGCATGTGCTGGAATGCTACCCGGCACATCCAATCATATTATTCTGCATAGAATAATGATCTTTATGTGCCAAACAGCATTCTAGCACATTGTTCCCTGCCATTTTTTTTCAGCACTGTCTTTAGCAAAACCAGAAAAGGTTAGGGGTGCTGTACACTCAACAGGCATAAATTCCTCACCAGCAGTTACCACAGACCTATGAGCTAACCCTTAATGAAGTCTCAAAACTCACATTGTCTTGACTAGACTGTAAGCTCTTATGAGCAGGGACTCTCTCTTACATGCCTCTGTACAGCGCTGCTTACACCTTGTAGCGCTATACAAATGATAAGTAATAGTATAGTAGTCCTCTGTATGCCTTAAAAAGTTTAGCACATGCAAATTAGAGTTAGCATGCATTAACCTGTGAATTAATGCATGTACATGCATTAAAGAGATACCTTTTTCTCTCTTCGAGTTGCACATTCACCTCCAATATCGCAACGGTACCCTTCCCGCCTACTGACCTCTGTGGCTCGGCGTCGGGCTTGGTTTATTTTTCCTTTGTTTTCGTTCTTTTCTTTTCTGGCATCTTCGTGCCTTTTTTCTCCCACTGGCAGCCTGGAGAGTCTTGACCTTGCAGGGGTACTTTTTTCCCCATGGCTACCAGTGGTTTTAAGAAGTGTGAATGGTGCTCTAAAATTATGTCTTTAACTGACACACACGACTGCTGTCTCCGCTGCCTTGGGCCAGACCATGACCCCGCAGCCTGTGGTCTCTGCAAGAGGATGTCCAGCAAGATCCTCAAGAGCCACCAGCAGCAGCATGATAAGTTTTTCCCTGAGTCCCTGATGTCTCCAAAGGCCAGGGCCTCGTCTGAGGCCCCAACATCTCGGGCGGAATCCTCCAAACCCGAGCTTCGTCGTGGGTCCTCAGAAATGGGATCTCCCTCAAGGAAACCCAGGAAGAAGAAGAAACCCTCGAAGGCGGCATCCCTGGACGGTTCTGACTGGCTGGGGGTCCCCTGGGCCCATCCCACAGTCCGAGACGCTCGTCCAAGGAATCGGAGAAGGAACGGCCTGCAAAGGTCCCCTGGAAGGATCTGACCGTGGACTGGCCTTGGTCTTCGTCAAGGATTCCCCTTTGGGGGAGCCGGCATCGGGCCTGAGTCCCTCGGTGCCCGCACCAAAGGCTGCGGAGCCTTCTGGTCTGGAGTCCAGAATGGCGGCCCTGGAGTGCAGTTTGTCTGCCTTCATGGACCAACACAACCGGTTCATCCACCCCGACCACTGGGCCCTCAACATCTGAAATGTCACCGGAGGCTGAACCAATCCTCGAGGTCCTTTGACCTCGAGTCAATACTCCACTGAGGTCACGCTCTGAGTACCACTCAACGGGACTGCGGTCATCCCTGGCGAGTTTGCCAGGCACCGGCCGCAGGGCATCGGGAGCCTTGAGTCCCACGAAGCAGCCTTCCTATGAGTCCTGAACAGGCTACTCAGAGTGGGAGACAGAGGACGAGGAGTCCCCCGATAGCCGTCGGCACCGCAATGCCCCTTCTGACTCTCCCGTCTCAGAAGCCTCGACGATGGTCCCCGCCCAAGGACATGGGCTTCCTGGACTTTGTCAAGGACATGTCTAAGGCACTAGCATTCCCGACCGAGTCGGAGGAGGACTCTCGGGCAGATGAGTTGGAAATCCTCCAGTACAAGGCCCCTCCACGGGAATTGCTCATGGTACCCATCCTTCCCATCCTGGAACAGCTCATGCTCCAAATGTGGGAGACACTGGCTTCAGTGCCGGTGGTGAGCAAACGACTCAACTCAATGTATCGAGTTTGCCAGAGCCCAGGCTTCCAGAAATCACAACTGCCGCATAACTCCATGGTGGTGGAGTCGGCCATGCATCGGCTGAAAAGCCAGAAGATGCACTCCTCGGTGTCCCCCCGGTAGGGAGGCCCGCACCTTGGATGCCTTCGGCAGAAAGTGCTACCAGGGCTCAATGCTCATCTGCCACATCCAGGCTTACCAGTTTTACATGGGCATGTACCTGAGAGACCTGGCAAAGGAACTCGCCGGGTTCTCGGCTGGTCTCTCCAAGGAACCTTTGCAGTGGTTCAAGAACCTGGCCAAAGCAGTCCGTGAATGCTCCAAATTCATGTCTCGAGCGGCCTATGATGGGTTCGAGTCGGGAGCTTGTGTAATGGTGGCTGGCATCGGTGCATGCCACCAAGCTTGGCTACAGTCGTCCGACCTCGAGCAGTGGGTTCAGGACAAATTGGTCAATGTCCCCTGCCAAGGAGAGAATCTCTTTGGCAAACCCATGACTGACAAGACTGCTGAGCTGGAGACCGAGTTCATGATGAGGACCAGACTCTCTAAAAAGACCGCTGTCCCTCCCCGACAGAAGAGCTTGCATAAAAAGCCCTTCTACCCGAGGAAGGGAGCTGCTTACAGAAACAGCCCACCTTATCAGGCCTCCCCAGCTCTCCAACAGAGTCAGCCAGACAAGGGACATGGGCATGGCCCACATAAGCAGAAGGCTCCAAAGCCCCAGGCACTGTCTCCGGCCCAGCCAGGGGGCAGTTTTTGACTCCTTGAGCATAGCCTCTCTGCCTCAAGGAGGTCAGCAGCCTACAGAGGATTGTCTGGCCCTCTATGCCCGGAGGTAGGTGACCATCATCACTGATTCCTAGGCACTAAGGGTAGTCAGGGAGAGTTACCTCCTCTATCTGACTTAGACGCCTCCCCCTTATTTTCCGGAGAGCCCCTTAGGTCTCCCCTTCACTGGCACCTTCTTCTGAAGGAGTTGGCAAGTCTTCTCGAGGACAAAGCGGTGGAACCAGTGCCCTACCACCTCAAAGGCAAGGAGTTCTACTCCAAGTACTTCCTCGTGCCAAAGAGGACAGGGGGCTTAAGGCCCATCCTCGACCTGTGCTACCTCAACAAATTCTTGGTGAGGTGGAAGTTCAAGATGCTCTCTCTTGGAACCTTGCTGCCATACCTCCAGCAGGGAGATTGGCTATGCTCCTTAGACCTCAAGGATGCTTATACCCACAATCTCATCCATCCGAACCACAGGCAGTACCTGTGGTTCGTAGTTGGGGGGGCAGGCATTTTCAATATAGGGTGCTTCCCTTCGGCCTAGCCTCTGCCCCAAGAGTCTTCAAAAAATGCCTGGCAGTCGTGGCCGCCTTCCACCAGCTCCAGGGAGTCTTCGTCTTTCCCTACCTGGACTACTGGCTCATAAAGGGAGGCACGGCCTCAGAGGTGCAGCAGGGCACCGCACGCACCATCCAGGTTCTGCAACACTTGGACTTTGTCATAAACTATCCCAAGTCTCACCTCCTCCTGACACAGTGTCTGGAGTTCATTGGGGCAAGGCTCGACACTCTTCAGTCAAAGGCTTTCTTTCCCAGGGATTGAACCGATTGTCTCAGGTCTCTAGCTCGGGACGCACAGTACCGTCCGATGGTGCCCGCCCAAGTTCTCCTGCGCCTCCTCGGGCACATGGCCTCCACGTTCCATGTCACCCCAGACACTCGCCTCCACATGAGGGCGGTGCAGTGCTGTCTCAGGCTACAGGCCGCCTCCAAGACAGAGTTTCGGTGACCTGCCAATTGGTGGATTCTTTGGCCTGGTGGCAGTAACCCCAGCATCTCGAGGCAGGCATGCCTTTTCAGGCCCCAAGCCCCTCGAGGGTCCTCACCACGGATGCCTCCCTGCTCGGCTGGGGAGCCCACTGTGGACATCTCCACACTCAGGGCAACTGGTCACCGGATGAGAGCACCCAGCAGATCAACCTTCTGGAGCTCCAAGCCATACACCTAGCCCTGAAGGTATTCTGTCACCACCTGCATCACCAGTTGGTGCTGGCTCAGACGGACAACCAGGTTGCGATGTTCTACGTGAACAAACAGGGAGATATGGGGTCTTGTACCCTTTGTCAGGAGGCACTGGCCCTCTGCTCATACGCAATCCAACAGAGTATCCTCCTGTGGGCGGTGTACCTGCCAGGTCAGGACAACCTGCTGTCTGACAGACTCAGCAGAGTCCTCCAGCCGTATGAGTGGCAGTTGGACCCCAGGGTAGCCAGTTGGCTTTTCCAGCTCTGGGGGAACCCATGCTGGACCTGTTCGCCAGCCTGGACAATTTTCAGTTGCCCCGCTTTTGCTCCTGGCAGGCCCACCCCTCCAGGGTGACAGCGGGCGTGTTCCTGGTCTTGTGATCAGAAGGCCTCATGTACGCTTTCCCTCCGACGCCGCTGATCACCAAGACCTTGTTCAGGACCCTCCGTGACAGCGCCTCGCTCATTCTGATAGCTCCTCGGTGGCCCAGGCAACCATAGTTCCCGCTGCTTCTACAGTTGATGGTGGAGGCCCCTATCCCCTTGGGAACCACCCTGGGCCACCTATCTCAGGAGGGGGGGCTCTCTTCTGCACCCCAACCTGGGGTACCTGTCGCTGACAGCGTGGCTGCTGAGAGGGTGACTCTGGCCCCCTTCAACCTTCCGGTTGAGGTGGAGGAGATCCTGCTGGTCTCTCGCAAGGCCTCTACTAGGCAGGCTTACGCCCTCAGATGGCACAGGTTCTCTATTTGGTGCGCTGAACATGGGGCTGATCCTTTTTGCTGCCCGGTGGCTCTGGTATTACAGTACCTTCTCCATCTCTGTCAGTCCAGGCTCCAGTCTAACTCCGTCCAAGTGCACCTTAGTGCCCTGGCGGCGCACCACTACCTGAAGGATGGTAAGCCCCTCTTAGTCTAACCGTTGGTGACCTGTTTCCTTCGGGGCCTGCTCTTATCGAAGCCCCGGTTTATCCTTCAGCAACCAAATGGGACATCAGTGTAGTGTTGGGGCAGCTCACTCACCCACCCTTCGAACCTCTGGCTACCTGCCACCTTCGCTACTTCTCTTGGAAGGTGGCTTTCCTGGTTGTGCTCACCTCTGCTCGCAGAGTTAGAAAGCTTTAGGCCCTTGTGGCAGAGGTGTCTTATACCAAGCTCTACAGGAACAGAGTGGTGCTTCGCATGCACCCCAAATTCCTGCCGAAGATAGTGTCGCCCTTCCATCTCAACCAGGAAGTGGTGCTCCCCACTTTCTTTCCAAGATCTCACTCCAGTTGGGCAGAGATGGTCCTTTACACCTTGAACTGTAAGAGGGCTTTGTTCTTTTACATCCAATGCACTCAGGACCACTGCAAAGCTTCTCAGCTTTTCGTCTCCTATGACCTCAGTAAGCTGGGGGAGGCGGTGACCAAGTGTATACTGTCCACATGGGTGGCGGACTGTATCACCCGCGCTTACAAGCAAGCAAGGCTCCCGCTGGAAGGCCATGTCACGGCGCACCATGTCAGGGCTATGGCGGCCTCAGTGGCAATCTTGCTCTCTTTCCCGATGGTGGACATCTGCTGGGCCACCACCTGGTCTTCAGTCCATACCTTCTCAGGCCATTACTGCCTGGAAAGAGAGTCCTGACGGGACAGTGCCTTCGGCCAGACTGTGCTCCGTAACCTTTTCAGGATTTAGGCAACTCCTACCCTCCAACTCTTCTGTGTTCAGGCTACCGGAGTGCTGGTGTCATCGGACACAGGGATCCTACTGTGGTCTGTGGGCACAGACTCAATTGTTGCTGTTTGCGGCTCCCCATGAGGGAGCCCTGTTTTTGCTATGGGCTTTTAGTAGCCTGTGGCTGGGAGTCCCATATGTGAGGACTGACTTCCTGCTTGTTCTCGGAGAAAGCGTAGTTACTCACCTGTAACAGATGTTCTCCGGGGACATCAGTCTTCACAACCCTCCCTCCTCCCCTTGGAGTTGCTTCTTTACCATCTTTTATTTTTGCTGTCTTTAACTATTTCATCTGACTGAGCAAGATGGCACCCTTGGGCAGGAAGGGGACCATGCATGCGTGGTAGTATCTCTCAAAGGCTTTCTTTGAAAGCTGGGGGGATGCGTCCACGAGGGCTCCATCGGTGATGATGTCACCCATATGTGAGGGATGATTCCTGCTGTTCCCGGAGAACACCTGTTACAGGTGAGTAACTATGCTTTCTCTTAGAGGTCCTTTGTGTTTGTCCCATGCTTTCTTGAATTCAGATACAGCCCTCGTCTCATTACAAGAATGGAAGTCTTCTTGGTAGATGATAACAGAGACTTTCAATCATCCATTTAATGGCTGGGAACCGCTTTTCAATCACTGAATAGTTCTTGAAGGACAGCTTAGAACCTAGCTTAGCACGTCTCCAAGTAATAATGATTACAAATTTTATCACACTACCGGGTGTACAGTGGTGGTAAGTATTCAGGTACAGTATGTTCTTGGCCAAAAGAGCTTACACTCAAAGTGGGTACCGGAGAAAATGGGAGCTAAAGTGACTTGTCCAAGGTCACATAGAGTGCTAGCGGCAGATATGAAAGTTGAACCCTGGCTTTCCTGATTTTTAAAAGTCCATTGCACTAGCCACTCGACCACTTCCTATTCCAACACTTGCCCTTAGAGATGTCTTTGAACGAGGAAATCTGTATCAATGCCTCACCTCATCTTTTGTTTTTTTGAGTTTTGTGAAGGCATGCTCATATAGAAAGACTAGGGGGCATGCAATGAAGCTACAGTGTAACCTATTTAAGAGTAAAATGAGAAAATATTTTTTCTCAATGTGTAATCAAACTCTGGAATTCATTACCAGAGGATGTAGTAAAAGCTGTTAGTGTAGCTGGATTTAAAAAACAGTTTGGACAAGTTCCTGGAGGAAAGGTCCATAAACCATTATTAAAGGGGACCCGGGAAATCCACTGCTTGACCCAATACACGCATTGTGGAACCTGTGTCTTTTGGGGAAACGGCTAGATACTTGTGACCTAGATTGGCCACCGTTGGAAACAGGATACTGGGCTTGATGACTCAGTATGGCATATCTTATGTTCTTATATTTTTCGGGGCCATATCCAGCCACCAGCATTGAATCTCTGGGTGCATGGTGCGGAAGCTATCCGGGCAGTGGCGATATTGAGCCACTGCCTGGTTAGCTCCCACGGGTAAAGATAGGTTGCTAACCAGGCAGCTGTTCAATATCACCATTGCCCAGTTAGCAACGGGTTCCACCCTGCAATGCCCACGACACGCCCTAATGCTACATGGTTAGCATCGGGGCATGAAGCGACGTTACTCGGGGATATTCAGCGGCACTAATCACGTTGATGCCGCTGAATATCCCTCTAAGTGCCTTTGAATATCGGGCTCCTAAAATGGCCTCTTTGAATATTTACTAGGGTCGAGTGCCTAAATTTTTTCTTAAAATTTCACTAAACTCCTAAATTTAGGAGCATAGAAAGTGGATGGCAATGGGGTGGATTTAGGGAGTGGAAAAGAAGTTAGGAGCTTAGCACTGATTTTCAGTAGTAGGCACCTAAATTAGGCTCATAAATGTAGGCAAATGAATGGCAGGCCTAAATTTAGGTGCATTCATTTTAAGCTTCTAAATTAGGATGAAGTTTCAGAGGAAAACTTAAACTCTTAAGTATGGCTGAATACAGGGCACAAATTTAGGAGCCTAACTTAGGAGTCTAAATTTAGGAGCTCAGAATTTTCGAAATATCAGGCCATGAGCTCTCAAATTTAGCCTTCTAAATTACGCTTCCAAATTTGTGCCCTATTTTCAGCCACACATAGGAGCCTAATGGGGGGAATTTCAGGAGTGGCTGGCCATTGCTGCTTTAAAGTCACCCCGGATATCCAATGCTGGGGTCATATCCGGGCCTTGGCATGGAATATCTGTGGTGCTTGGATTGCCATCTTGTAATCCGGTCAGTGGCAATATTCAACCGTTGGCCGGTTAGGGTAACTGGGAAGCGGCTGAATATTGCACTGACTGGTTTACCTGCAATGCTGCTCCCACCCACCCTGGGACGCCCTGACTCTAAGCGCCAACTGTGTTAGAGCCAATGAATATCCCAGCTAGGGGGATTAACATAGCAGGTCTTCTAACTGTGTTAATCCCTTTGAATATCGGGCCCTGAGACCGCTGCAGCTTAGCATATATTATTTCTAGGAAGGAAACAATATAAATTCTCCTAGAATTAATACCTGCTTAGCCGTAACACTCTCACATTACTATAAAATGTAATGAGATGAGCTCTCTCATTGTTTTTATAAGCCATTAATATAAACGTTTCTTTGTTCTTTCTTTCAAATCTGGAACTGGTTTCCATGTGTCCCCCTTTTTCCCCATATTAATATCCGTTTTTTGGCAGCTATAGTCAATTGAGCTGCAACCAGCATAAATGTAATAAGCAAAGAATATATTTCAAGAGCAACCTTCCAGGCCAAAGAAGGCTCTGACCTGTTTCCTTATGGAAGGAGCCAGACATAACAGCTACTGATTACTGCTCGGATTTTATTGATGAATGGTGTCACTTATCCATTCCCCATCACATAACCAGACCCCTTTCTCAGCCAGCAAACATTTTAAGGAATTTGCTGTCAGCTGAGCCTCCCGCAATGATTGTAAGTTCACTGACAGCCCCTGAAAGTGGGTAGGCCAGTCCTTGCTGTAAACAGCATCAATGAGATAAACTGCTGTGTATAAGATCCATAAGATGTTGGAAAATCATGGCAGCCCTGAGAAGATCAAAAGGTAGAATTCTGATATAAATTCAAAGGGATGCCAAAGGCAGAATCGCCAGTAACCTTTAGCAAAGTCCAACGCATAAACAAAGCAAATGAGATCCTACAAACATAGCCAGGGCATTGGCTATTTATTCAGACCTGCTAATCCACCAAGAGCCCACAGAAGGGAACAAAACAAATCATAAAAGCAATCAAAGTAGAATCTGCTGACAGACTCAGAAACACATAGGGGTATGTTTACTAAAGGGCGTTAAGGGAGGCAGTGTGCAGTTAATGCCCGTTATCGGCACCCTTAACGCAGATAAAAAGCTGCTTTAATGGTGTTAAAAGCTCCAGCAGCGTAAAGGGTTCTGTAGGTGGAGAGTGGGTGTTAATGGGGTGGAGAGAGGGCATTAACAATAGGGGTTCCATTAAAGCCTGTTGTGCTAACCTTTTAACGCTGGGAACCCTAAGCAAAGTGCAACCTTGGAGAAAGGGTGTATTTTGAGGAGAGCCTATTTTAACATCTGCAATGTGATGCACAGACAGGGGAGCCCAAAATACTAATAGTAGTGCTCCATTAGCAGCAACAGCAGAATGCCCAAGTATGAAAGAGCACTATGTTGATGGTGCAAATGGGGCAAAGGAGGTGGCACGTGGGTCATGCAATGGTAGTTTCTGGTGCATAGGGCAGATCAGGCAGCTGCCCAGGTGGCACATAAGAACATAACTCAAAACCCATCTGTTTCAACAAGCCTTTCATCTCTCTCCCGATGGTCCTCCCTGATGTTTTCAGTTGATATGTGTTTCTGTTTGTTCGTATATTTGTCCTGTCATGCACTTTGTCTACCCATAGTCTGTTTTGCCTTCCCCTGTATGGGCCTATTATCTTGCTGTATTCTTATGTTTTAGTAACCTTATGTTTTTAAAATATTGGCCCTTTTGTTTTGTTTTGTCTATTTTATTTGTCTATGCTTTTATACTTTTACTTTCCTATTTTGCTTTGGCGTTCCTTTTCCTTGTCTTTGCATTGCCAACCTTTTATTGTACACCGCTTTATGTTTCGACGGAAAGCGGTTTATCAAATTTTAAATAAAGATAAAGATAAAAGAACATAAGATCATAAAATATGCCATACTGTGTCAGACCAAGGTTCATTATGCCCAGTATCCTGTGTCCAACAGTGGCCAATCTAGCTCACAATTATCTAGCAATTTCCCCAAAAGACACAAAGGATCCACAATGCTTGTATTGGGGCAAACAGTGGATATCCCGGTTCCCGGTTTATGGACCTTTCCCCGGGAACCTGTCCAAGCTATTTTTAAACCCAGCTACACTAGCAGCTTTTACTACATCCTCCGGTAATGAATTCCAGAGTTTGATTGCACATTGACTGAAAAAATATTTTCTCTTAGTGATCTTTAATGGGTTCACTGTAGCCTCATTGCATGTCCCTTAGTCTTTCTGCATTTTGATGGCATAAGCATTCAATCTATGTTTACCCGTTCTACTCCAGTCATTAATTTATAGACCTCTATTAGATCTCCCCTCAGCCGTCTCTTCCCCAGTTGAAGAACCCCAACCTTTTTAGCCTCTCCTCATAGGGGTATCCTGCCATCTGCATTACCATCTGTGATGTCCGTCATGATCCCACAGTGACAGTGGCGGCACACAGACATGCTACTGCAGTGAAAAGGAGATGTGCCACATGGGATGGTCCAAGAGTCCTGCCACCCCAGGCAGAGATACCGACTGCCCCCCCCCCCTGCTGCCACTGAACCCAGCTGTGAGGGAAGAGGCTGATAGTGCCAGCAGCTGTAGCCCTCCAGATAGCTGCAACATGCAGGTGCCCAGGGGAGTACCACAGAAGTGGCTGTCATACTCCCCCTGAAACGCATCATTGGCAGGTGGTGATGGTGTCCCTGCAGAGGCAGATGGTTGGGGGGAGCTATGTGGCCATCCATGTATGCCTCTGCCCCACCCCACCCCCCCATCTGGACCTTGTGCCCTAGGCACTCGCCAACCCGCATATTGGATGTGCTGGGACTGTGCACCACCAATACTGACAGCACACAGGCATGTCAGCATGGTGTGGGGGTGTTGGCAGAGGGGGTAGTGGCACCCACCTGCAGCAACCAAAGCCATGTCCTGGTCCTGTGTGCCATGTGCATGGCAACATATGCCAAGGTCTGTCTGATAGGAAGCATGTCAGCCCCAGGGACTGTTGTAGCCATATGGAAGCACTGTGGCTCAATTTACACAGTTGGTATATATATATATATATATATATAAAGTGCATGGACTGGGTGGCCACAGCATGTCATGCTGGGAGGGCACTCTCACTCTGACCGAGCAGTGACCATGACACGTCTACGCATCAACATAGCATTATATAGTTTCTGGCTCTAGTTATGTGGTGTATTTCCTGTCCTGGTGGCATGATCACTGAACCAAATGCTGGGTGTCTGTGCTGTTTATCCCAAGCTTGGGTGCACATGCAATGTGTGCTGACCAGTGAGCTGTCTACAGTTTGTATGTGCATAGCTAGAAAACCCAGTGGTGGGCAGCTGGTGCAATCTGACTGTGCTTACTGTGGGTGATTGTTAGTCCTAGGTGGTTGGGACAGGAGGTGTTCCAGGCCTAATCCCTGTGGTAATGGTAGGACCAGCAGGACTCTAGTAACAACCCCATGCAAGTCTAGATGCCCCCATGGTAGTTGGCATCCAAGGAATGAGCAATTTAACATTGGATATTGATATGCACTATTCTAGGAGAGTCCCTGTCCAACAGGGGGTAGGACATGAGGCTGGATATGACTGGTATATACAATGTGCTACAATTGTGTAAGAAACAAGGTGATTAGCATAACATATCACAGACAATATCTGCCACACACTGGTAGTGATGAGGTTCTGCACACAGGCAGCAGAGACCATCTCTAACACTGCAAGTTCTGGGAACCAGGTGCTGGGCGCCCATCCTCGCCCTCAGGGTGTCTGTTGAAACTGCGCAGTAGCACGGTTTGTAGCTGTTAGGTGATTGAAGCACACATTATCAGTGCGTCTTAGTGAGATAATGTGATGGATCAGTGCGTTCTCCATTTGGTGATCAGCTGCAGGCCGCTGTTCTGTGTGTGCAGTGCATCATGGGTACTGGAGGGGTTAACCTATACTGGCACACACAGCAGACAGTTTAAGCAGAGATCTGCAGGCTCTTTGACTCCAGACATTGCAGGCTAGAGAGGTGTGGAGGTGTAGCATACTGGTTCCTGCAATGTTCCCCCATAAGCATGGGACAAGGGTTTGATTCCCACCTGTTCATTTTGGGCCTGTGTGTTACTCAGGTCATTTCCCCACCTGTAACAGTTCATGCTCTGCTGTGACTTGCAGACACTCATTCTTCTACTTTGTTATACATTCTGACCACACTTTGGGTCAGCAAACATGCTATATGTCTGGTATCGGGCCTTCCAGGTGGCACTGGTGCTCATTTTCACACACAGTATAAATACGTTGAGGATGGCATCTGTGGCACATCAGTGCTGCCAGCCCATACCACCCTCTCCTCAGCTGTCATCCTTCCTTCAGCCCATCCATCTGCTTCTGTCGGCTGTGTGCAGTCATGTCTTCTTGTTGAAGCTGCTACACCATGGCCTAAACTGGTACTCTTTTCCGCATTTCAGCTCTTCACGCATGCCTCTCCTGTGCCTGATCTGCATGTCACCACTCCTACTCTGTCCTCCTGTTGCTGCACACATCCTGCCGCTTCTGGCTCTGCTGGGGGACACGGCCCTATGCCACACACAATGACATTGCACCATGTTATATTGGCACCTCCCTGTGCATCAGTACAGCTGCTTCCCACATACTCATCCACTTTACTGGCTGCCACGTAGAGTGCCCACGGATATGGCAGGTCCATCAGCTCCCATCTGTCCTTCCATCTATCACCTTTACATAGATTTTCCTTGGTGCTCCTTTAGCCAGCATTAGGGTTACAGCCTTTTTCAGATGTTAAGGTGCACGTTTGACACTTTTACGCCTGATGTCCTGTTAACACCCATTAAATGGCCCATATCGCCCTTTACACTGGAATGCTCCCTACCTGCTCAGAACCCTTTACGCATGTGACACCCCTTATCGCTGCCGTTAACCCTGTTACCTTAACGCCCTTTAGTAAACATACCCCATTGACTTTCTTTGGTGCTTCTTTATTCAGCATTAGGGTTACAGCCTTTTTCGGACGTTAAGGTGCATGTTTGACACCTTAACGCCTGATATCCTGTTAACGTCCGTTAAACGACCCATAGTGCCCTTTACGCCAGAACACCCCCTACCTGCCCAGTACCCTTTACATATGTAACACCCCTTATTGCTGCCGTTAACGCCTGTTACCTTAATGCCCTTTAGTAAACATACCCCATAATGACAGTCAATGAACCAAGACACCCCTACACTACAAATATCCCAAAGCTCCAAATGATAGCACTATACCTCTGCTAATAATACTCCACCTGTACTATGAGTTTAACGCCTGCTGAAAACAGTTGGGCTTTTAAATTCAGAGATGAGAAACTCTATACAGAAGTGTGTCAAGCTATCTATCTTTGGGATCTACACTATCAGGGTGACCTATTCACTTTTGGGTTTCTTAATGACACCAATTAGATATGGACTTGCATCTCTATCAGTTCTTGCATCATCTCTGGGATCTTTTAGGAATGTTGTCTGACCTTCTCCTCTGAATTACAGTCCCCGCTTGCACGTGCAGGATTGTTTGCAATTCTGATCCCGTGGGGCTAGACGTGCCCTGCGGGATCAGAATCGCAATCCCCTCTGTACGTCTGGTTCAGAGCAGATGTACAGAAGGGATTGACATCCAGGATGGAATCGGGCCCCTATTACCTAACAAAACCTCAGTGTCTCATTACTTTTAATTCCATGCGCGGCATTTCCAAGTGAAAGCAGGGGTTCCTGTCTTCGGTACAAAGTTGTTGGCAATCCCCTGAAGAAACGAACGCTAGTGAAACGCTTTGGGCGCCTTTGTTGTGGTGTCGGGATTGACATGAGAGTGAAATAACTTATAGAATAATATTATCACAGCCAACAAGACTGAGTTAAGTACTTGCTTTTCATGTTGAATGTACAAAATAATGTTGAATTTAATCAAGTACATATATGAAGTTGGCAGTACAGCGTGAAGGTCGTTGATGCAAAAGAAGCACTACATAAGGACCGTGTGTCGGCCCGTGATTGAGTGCTGTAATGTTGTCTGAGACCTTCTTATGAAGTACAATGGAAATACCATTAGTTTTTTGATTGGAATTGAAATTTCTTTTTGGTGAGAATTAAGCGTGATATACCATTTTTTTGCTATTTAAAGCACTCGCTTGTGAGACGTGACCAGTATTTTTTGTTTCGTTGACCTTCTCCTCTAGCATCAACTGGGATAATCAGTTGGGTCCTTCTAGATTTGAAAGAGACCCTCCTTGCAGTTCTTACTGACTTATCTTTTCTGGAATCTGCCTCTGTGGGGCCCAGCTCTACTTGTGGCCCCAGCTGAAGACAAGACAGTTTTTTTTTACCTCCATGACTTCAACATGTTGCTACTCCCTTTGTCGACTGAGCTAACATGCTTTGTAAGCAACCTCCTCAATTACTGTACAACTTCATACAAGACCTTCCGCTTGGCCAGGAGCTTATTATTGGATAGTTGACAAAGAATTCCAGAATGTTCACTCAATCAGGCACTGTGGTTATAATATTTAGCCTGTATTTTTTTCTGAATTTTGCAGAGACTCTTTTAAAAAGTGGGCCACCTGCTGTAGTCCGCAATGTACCCTTATCTAATCACACTCATCCTCAAGCCTAACATTTTCCCACAACACTTTACTAGAGTTCTCCGGGGGTGATAGCAGTACACCAGGTCATACCAAACACTCACTGAGGATATATACACTTAGGGGGCTATCTGTGCCTTCACCCGGCTGAAATTAACTTCCCTGCCTCTTGTACAGGGAAGTTAGACGGGGCAGGGAAGGGGTGGCTCAGGGGTGGAGTCTGGGTAATCACTGGCCCTTGACGTGCAGGGCCGATTCTAATGTCAGCCCTGTATGTCCAGGGCCGGCGACTTGCGGGCCCAGGGCTTGCAGTGGGTGGGGGGGCCTGAAGGCAGTCCCAGCAACCCAACCCTGACCTTTGAAGGCCAGGTCGGGAGTCGGGCTGCAGGGAATAAGGTTCTGCAGTCCAGTGACCAGCATTGTGGCTCTTCAATGGAGCCACGGTGCCATGGCAACATGACGCTATGGCGCTGCAGCTACATTGAGGAGCCTTGACTGAGTTAGCCAGGGACAGTCCTGCACATGCAGACCGAACTGAATTACAGTCCCCGCTTGCACGTGCAGGATTGTTTGCAATTCTGATCCCGTGGAGCTAGACATGCCCCGCGGGATCAGAATCGCAATCCCCTCTGTATGTCTGGTTCAGACCGGATGTACAGAAGGGATTGACATCCGGGATGGAATCGGACCCCTATTACCTAACAAAACCTCAGTGTCTCATTACTTTTAATTCTATCTACTAGAAATTACAAAATATGATACTGCTGGAAGAAAACCTAAAATAGAGGAGAAAAGACCTTAGTAATCTTACTCTCCCTCTATGCGGCAGTCAATGTATGCCAAAAGGGGAATCGCTATAGAATACCGTCACAGATATAAAAAACTCCTTTTTATCAATTTTTATTATTTACTAACAAATATATACTAATTTATTTCCCAACTTCCATAAATTCCCTTACACTAAATAATTATTATTTCCAACCAAACACTAACAATCTCTAGAGGAAAAATCACTATCCTTGTAATTCAACATTTTAAAACAGCTCGTAACTTGCTGCAAGGTAGCATATAACTTGCTGGGCATAAAGCTCCATAAATCGCCCCAACGGCTCCACACATTGGGGTCTATTGCATTTTCACCGAGCCTAAAAAAAGAGACATACCAGAGACAGAACATCTCATACAACTCAATAAACAGTCTTAATCTGTTACTTATCTTAAGGAGTGTCTCCCAGAAGACTTTTAATTCGCAAACGCCCTACGAAGATCTCTGTTTCGCGAACAAATTGCTTCATCGGGGGTTCACTCAGCACCTTCCAAAAGTATTATATTTTGTAATTTCTAGTAGATGGAATTAAAAGCAATGAGGCACTGAGGTTTTGTTAGATAATAAGTACACCAGGTCAACCATGGAAAATCCCTTTGACATTTGTGGCACCTTCTTGTAAGGTTGCAGGAACTGACTTGTTCTTTGGGTGGGGTAGATAGTCTTCCAGTACTGTTTGGAATCAGGGATAAGGGAGATTAAATGTGGTTTATTTACAGAAACAGCAGTGAACATCAAACAAGAGATAGAGAAACAAGCTCCATTGAGCAAGCTGGGCCCCCAGAACAGTCTCTTCCTCTCAGATCTCTCTCTTGAATACATTCCTTGGCTCCCCTTTGATGTCTACCTATCTGTGGTCCATTCTTGGAAGCTTTGGGTTATTTATTTATTTACATTCTCTTATATACCACGCTATTCTGCATCAGTGCGGTTTACATTGAACAAACTGAAATTACATTGAACAGGGCATTATAACTTGGAGATAACTATTTTACAGGGAACATGGGCTATGTTGGGTTAAGTGGCTTGCCCAAGACCACAAGGAGCACCTGTGGGACTAGAAACCCCAGTCCTTCCGGCCCAAGGTTGCTGTCCTCTAGTGGGATTTGAACCCCCGACCTTCCGGCCTGAAGTACCTTGCCCCAACCACTAGGCTACTCCTCCTCTGAGATCCTATCCAAGTCCTTTGGATTCTCTCCAGTCGCCCCCTTTTTCCTGGTTTCTGCTGGGCTTTAATTTCAGGGGAACAGGCCCATCCTTTTGATTCAGTCAAGTGCCCAAACAGTAAGGTGGTTCCCATCCCTATGGCATTTGCCATAGAAGGAGGACAGACCAGGTCAGAAAAACACAAATGCAACCTCCTCTCCCAGGAAGCACTCTGAGTTTGGGTAAATGTTCCCTGTTGTAGCAGGAAGTTGATAGGGAGAATGTGAAAAGGAGTATATATTCTAGAAAGCTAGATCACCTTAACAGAACCTGAATGAGTTAACAGGGAAAGATTCTTTCCTCTTTTAAATATTACTAGGCTACGGGACACTTCTTGAATCTGACTGGGAGCAGATTTCAAACTAATTTAAGTAAGTATTTTTCCAGTCAACTCACAACTGTGCTAAAGCTATAGAATTTGATCACAGAGGATAGGGTCAAGGTTTGTACAATTGTATGGAGGACTGATCTTTTAGCTGTCAGATTGAATACTCAGTGGGCATTTGCCATCCTCTCTAGCCTGAACCTAGCTTTCTCATACCTCCTCCTATCCAACCCAATCTAAGTACACTTCTCCTTTTCCTTCCTCCTACCCATCTATATGGCTCCCTCTGGTCATGCGGCTCTCTGTTCCAGGCTGCCTGTTTCCCTACCGCAGTCTGATTCCGTGTCCCTATGGGTTGGAAAAGAGCTTTGTAAAATGCATGCATTTAACCACAGACAATGACCCTTCATCGCCTCAGCTGCAATCACCATAGTACCGACACACAAATACATGGAATGCTAAGTATATTATATATTTAGATTAGCCTTGGCTATCTCCACCTCTTCTGAGAGTGAGCAGCAAGAAATCAGTTTCTTATTAGAATCTGCCAAGTACTTCCAAGTGGCACAGACCAGCCATTGCATGAGACAGGATGCAAGGCACGAGGGATTATTGTTCTGACCCAGCAAGACACTTCTTATGTTCTTGTGGAACCCTTAGGGGCATGTTTACTAAAGTGCTTTGAGTAGCATGGTGGAAGATGTGAGGGGTGCGGCTGCGGTAAGCTACTACCACCGTGCAAGTTGCATTCCTAGTGTGGTAGTAGGGTACCCGTTGCCATAGCACATGCGTACTGTGAAGGTGTGCACTACACGCACCATGCAATTGCAAGCTAGAAATGTGTTGTGGGCTACAGAACATCCACAGACAGTAATAAATGTGTTCCAGCCAGTTCAGATTAGAGAGGGATGACCGGGAATAGGCATAACTGATTTCACAGCTAAGAGTAATGGGGCTAAGTACATGAGGGTGGGGCATGCAAATGAGGAGAGCATACACATGCAGCAAGTCTGGGCTCTGTCCATAACGGTGCAAGATAGAGTGCAGATGCAGGGGTCCACAATGTCCATCATGTGGGACAGGTATAATGAACTCCCCGTTCACCCTGAGGCACCCAGGATGGCTGTTCACCTAGGCTGCAGAGAGCACAGTACAAGGCCTCTGGTGTGTGGGGAGAGAATCCTCCCTCAGCCACTCCTCCCATAGAGCATGGACAGTGCCACAGCCATTGTGAATTGTGTTCACCCCAGGTGGGGAAGGGGTGTTTGAGCCAGGTCAGGAGGTCAACTACAGTCAGCACACATGCTCTGGGTAGCCTGTCAACCAGCACATAAGGTCCAGAAACACCCCCCATATAGAACAGCTACCTCTGTGGCCTGACATTTACAATGAAGAGGTGCAAGGCAGTCCACCCACATAGGGCACCCATGCACCTCCTCACTAGGAAGAGCTCTGGGAAAACACTACATGGAGGTAGTCAAACCCAAGCAACCCCCCGTTCACATGAAATCAAATGCCCACAAGAGTTCCCTAAGGCCACAGAATGCCTCCTTCCCTGGGCCTGGGAGTGGACACTGATCAGTGAGCTACAACTAAGCAAGCCCATGCTAAAAGTACTACATAGCTGCTCTGAACCAGTAGGCCTCTGTCATACCCTCCCTTGGTCAGGAACATGGCCCATGGCAGTAGCAGGGCCCCTGGGGTGCATTTATGCACTGCTACATGCCCCCTCATGCAGGGGAGGTGGGGGTCGTAGGGCACCTTTGATACCACATGTCATGTTGCCAGTATATGACCCACCCTCCTCTGTACTCTGCTGGCTCCAACTCTGGCTCTGTGGCCTGTACTGGCATAAGCAAAGAGCACAAACTGTATCTCCCGGCACCTCACAGCACACAACAACAGCAGCCCCCTGACATCTATCCATTGCATGTGCAGACGTGAACAGCAGTCCATCAGGACAGCTGTTGATGTGTCTGTGGATGTTTGCCCACTGTTCCAGCAGATTCACTCCTGCGGGCCTGGTTTGGTGGCTGTCAGGCTGCTATGGTGCACTGCCATGGGAGCTACACCCTGCAGCCCCTCCAAACAGGTGGCCAAGGCAAGTGCCTAGGTATTCTGCTAATATCACCTATTTGCCCATATTATTCCTTATGGGGGTTCTACTTTAGCGTCCGATCTGGACGTCCAGACCCACTAAACATCAGGATCGTGCTGCCGGTGTGATAGAGCACCCTGCACGTATTGCTGATTTGTGCAGAGAGCTCTGTTCATTGGTGGGAGGGAGAGGGCCATGGGAGGAGCGAGGGCGGACGGTGGGCAGGAACAGACCCCAGACATACAGGGCCGATTCTGAGACAAGGTAGACAGAGGACCTATTCCACCTCGGAGGTGGAATAAGTCCCCTGGACATCGGGGGAGCGCAGAGCCAGGCCAGTTCTAGAAGGTGAGGGGTGCAGGGGGTTCCCTACAGCCCAACCCTGGCCATGGAAGGCTGGATCGGGGGTTGGGCTGTAGGGAAAGGACATTCTTTTGTGCAGCCGGTGATCACATTCAGGAGCCTGACTGAGTTAGCCAGGTAGGTGCAGGACGTGTGGCTGATCAGAATTGGGGCCCGGCCTGCCCGTCCAGGCTGGTAGACCCGATTCTGATCCTGTGGACATGTCTAGCCCCCATGAGTTCAGAATCGGGTGCTACCGCTGCATACCCTGGTTTTGACCAGCCGTACAGGGGCAGGATGTCTACAACAGAATTGGCCTCTATATGTTTGCCCTGCTTCTGCCTTTCATATTTCCTAATGCTTGTGCCGAAACATGCACTAGCAAGGCAGGTGCAACTACCATCTAGTCAGAAGGAGGCGTTAGTTGTGCCCATGCTAATGGCATGTTTATGCCACTTGCATGCAGCCCCAGCCGTGCATCACGTCCCCACCTACTCTCCTCCCAGTTTCTACCTTAACCCTGCCCATTCACGGGCTGCTTGGGTAGCACGGTGTATTTAGAGTGGTTGCCTTTTGGCCGTGTGCTCCTGGTACTGTGCTAAACCCCATGTTACTGACTACTGCACTTTAGTAAATATGCCCCTTAGTTGGTAGACTCTGTCCACCTCTGTTAGGGATCTGCTTTTGGAGCAATATTATTAGGGGTTGGCTAATATGGTAAAATTTGGTAGTATATTATGGGTCCAGTAAAAGATTTTACTTGTTTTTTGGTTCATGGAACTAATATATTGATCATAGTTTTTCACTCTTTCCACTTGTAACCGGACCTGTTCTTTTGCTAGGGAATATCCAACCCTATTGAATTTATGACCCCCTAATTATATATTTTTTGTGGTTGGTGATTAGTGTAGCTTTCTGAGGTGCCTGCAGGATCATTTAGAGCAGGGGTGGGCAATTCCGGCCCTCGTGCACCACAATCCAGCCTGGTTTTCATGATGTCCCTAATGAATATTCATGAGATCTATTTGCATCCACTGCCTTCCATTGTATGGAAATAGGTCCATGAATATTCATTAGGGCCATCATGAAAACCAGGCTGGATTGTGGTGCACGAGGGCTGGAATTGCCCACCCCTGATTTAGAGGTTTCTCTGGTGAAAGGGCCAGTTATTACAATATATCACAACATTGTTCAGTTAATCGGATGCATCATAATCTTGTGGGCCCACGGTATATGTCCAGGGTTCCATAGAATCCAACAGGGGTGAAATAAATTAAAATAATCCCTCTGGTATAAGAAACACAGTCTCTTCTTTTTCCATTTGATTTAGTTTAACCTGTCAGTATCCCTTTCTAAGATGCGGAGAAGAAAGAAATCTGTCATTCCATATCTCTCCATTAGTTCATCTATTCTGGTTATTGGATTGGCATTCAGTTTGGATCCTTAATTGTTTTTACTGAAGTTGCTGCAGAACAGGACAGTGCCACCTGCCTTGGAGAACAGTACAGTAAGTGAATACCAGTTGCCTTCTGGTACTTCCAGTAGGCTTCAGGAATCCAGTAAGACTTGTCCAACTATCACTCCAGGATCATCAGAATATTAGACCGTATGACTTGAGTCCATTTGGAAGTTGCCAAGAATGCATCCTGGCTCCATTGGACATGTTGAATCAGATTTGTCCCTTAGCTTGGAGATGATTGTTTCCCTAGTATGACTTCATGGACATTTCAGATTATGAGAACCTTGGGTCTAAAGTTATTTCCAGAGTATCCCCATTGAATTATAGATAGCGATAAGACTGATATGGTGAATCGGAATTTTTCGTCTTCCTATTGGGTTAGTTTATTTTGTAATTCACTGATTTCCTTTTCTCTATCAACTCATACACCCCTTGCCATTTGGCAAGTTGCATGTTTTCTGATGATGGAAGGAGGTCAAGAACCAATTTCTAATCTGGACGCATCTCATAGGAACTGATTGACCATAGTGTGACACTTGCTCTACCTGGGTCTTTTCTATATGTGCTTTAACAGCTTGCTAAGATGATCTGTCATCTGAATCACATAGGCCACTACGTTTCTCCCTGGTCTATCGGGATGCATCCAGGATTCCCTAGGATCTTCTCCCATGAAGGACCTTAAAAAGGTGGAACGGCTGTGAAAATCTTCTCTGATATAAAATATGAGACATAGGGACCAGATGGCTGCTGTCTCTCATCTGCTTCAGTGAGCTTCCATAGCATTTGCTTCAGAGCCTTGATAAAATGCATTAAGAGGTTATTCACCCAGGGGAGATGTGCTGACATCTGGAGGTTTATAACCACCAGTAGAGCATTTATCTGCTGCAGGAGCAGTAGCCTAGTGGTTAGAGAAGCCAGCCTGGTAACCACAGCATAGATTTGCTTCCTCTGAACTGTTAAGACTTTCTTAGGTAATCCTATTTAGGAGAACAATTCAGTGGGTGCATTTGCAATCATTTCAGTTTGCGTATGGCAGAGGGGTAGAACCTCAGGGTACTGGGTGGCATAATTGAGGATTATTAGGATGTATTGACAGTCCTGGAGTGGAGGGGTGGTTAGAGCAGTGGCCTGGTGACCAAGAGACCAAGCTTCATATTCCCACCGGTACTCCTTGTGGCCTTGGGCAATCACTTGACTATCGCCTCAGAAGAAAGGCTTGGCAATCTACTACTTGTCACACCTTGCCAAGAAAACCCAGGGGCTGCTGGGCTGCCAGGAGTCAGCATTGACTCAGTGACACACATTGCATTTTGCATTGACCATCCCAACTAGGCCCAACTAGGGTCTCGATGATGGGCATCAGAAATAGGAGTGCAACCTGTGGTGCCATCAGCTGGCAGGTAAGGCGGGATTGGCAAAAGTCTTCTACATGCCATTAGATTCTGGGCCAGTGAAACATAAATCATATTTTTTGGCAGACTTTGTTAGCTCCTAAGGGGCCCCCTCTAAGTGGCTGTGGGTGAGTTTCAGGACTTGCTATTGCTATCATGCTAGTTCTTGTCTTGCCACCTAATATTGAATGTTACTCTTGTAAAAAAAAAAAAAAAAAAAAGCATTGCAGGTTTGCAGCTTTCTCCTTCCCAATGCAGTCAAGCTTAGATTATCCTCTAGGATCCTTGGGCTCATCCATATGCTTCTGCCAATATGAGGGCACTGCTGGAGCCGCTGTTGCTGGAGTCGCTGCTGTATGGTTGATCAAGACCAGTAAGGAACTGCTCTAACAGTATTTTGTCAGCCGCTTCCAGGCCTATTTTGTTATACTGGCTTAAGCCACTTTCAGTTGGTATCTATTTTTTATAGCTATAAAAGAGGGTCCTGGGGCTTTTGTCCACTTGGACACTGTCATCCACAAACCTCTGGTGATAGATATCCGTATTGTAGCCCTTGCTCTGTAAGGTGTCTCATTTAATGTTGGCATAATATGTTCTCCCTTCAAGATTGGCTGTTTAGTGGGCATTCAGACTTTTCCCAAACAGGAAATTTCCCATATATATCAAACAGTTTCCTTCTACCACTTCTGCTTACAGACTGTCCTTGCAAATTTGGTCAGTAAACTCAGCTGTTCTGGCTCTCTCCTGGAAAAATCTTAAAGAGGATAAGTATGGATGACTGGAAATAATTGTTTGTGGATTGCATAGCCTACCGTTAGGCCCATTGCCCCTGGACAATTGACTGAAGCTGCTGCTGGCTTTCCATCAGGGCTTGAAGTACCTTCTCTATGATGCCTCTTTTCTAAATCTGAGGCCTAGCCTCCACATAATGCAATGGGGAAGGCACAGGAGAAAAGCAGAAGAAAGAGAAAAATCCCTGCCTTTTGTGCAGATGATGTAGCTAAGGCTGCTTGTTATTGCTACATGCAGAAAGACAATCCCACTATTGCCACTACTTTAAAGATTGTGGGAGCTGGCTTGGTCATAAGAACATAACATATGCCATAGTGGGTCAGACCAAGGTCCATCAAGCCCAGTATTCTGTTTCCAACAGTGGCCAATCCAAGTCACAAGTACCTAGCAGTTTCCCAGAAAGACATACAGGTTTCACAATTAGGGCAAGCAGTGGCTTTCCCAAGTCCCTTTTAATAATGGTTTATGAACCTTTTCTCCAGAAACTTGTCCAAACCTTTTTTAAACCCAGCTACACTAACAGCTTTTACTACATCCTCCGGTAAAGAATTCCAGAGTTTGATTACGCATTGAGTGAAAAATATATTCTCTTATTAGTCTTAAAGGGGTTACACTGTAGCTTCATTGCATGTCCCCTAGTCTTTCTACTTTTTGATGACATAAACAATTGATCTACCTTCACCTGTTCCACTCCATTCATTAATTAATAGACCTCTATCATATCTCCCCTCAGCCGTCTATTTTCCAGGTTAAAGAGCCCTAACATTTTAAGCCTCTCCTAATAGGAGTATCCTTCTATCCCCTTTACCATTTTGGTGGCTCTTCTCTATACCTTTTATAATAACGCTATATCCTTTTTAATATATGGTGGCCAGAATTGCACCCAGTATTCACTGCACACTGGGTGGAGGGTTTCAACGTGTTATCTATGATGACGCCTAAATTACTACAGTCCTGCTGGCCCTACCATTACCACAGGGCTACAGCATCTGGCACTATCGGCCTTTTCCCCCACAGCTGGGTTCTGAGCCAGAGGTGGGGGAGGGGGGAGGCAGCTTGGATCTCTGCCTGGGGTGCCAGGACCCTTGGACCGCCCCATGTGGCACATTGCCTTTCTACAGCAGTAGCAGGAAAGTGTGCTGCCACTGTCACTGTGGGAACATGATGAACATCACAGATGGTTCTGCGGATGGTAGAATACCCCTTTGTGGAGAGTCTAAAAGGTTGGGACTCAAAAGAGTTAGCTGAGGGGTGATATGATTGAGGCCTATAGATTATTGACTGGAGTGGAACAGGTAAACGTAGATCGCTTTTTTATGCCATCAGACTGTGGACAGATTAGGGGACCTGCAGTACGGCTACAGTGTAACCCATTTGGGTCTTCTAGGTTAAAATATTTTTTCAGTCAACGCGTGATCAGACCCTGCAATCCATTACCGAAGGATGTGGTAAAAGCTGTCAATGTAGCTGGGTTTGAAAACGTTTGGACGGGTGCCTGGGTAACGGTCCATAAACCATTGCTACAGAGGATCCTAGCTATGCACTGCTTGCCGCATTACAGTTATTGGGGATCCTGTGTGTCTTTTGGGGAAATTGCTAGGTACTTGTGACCTAGATTGGCCACTGTTGGACACAGGATACGGACATGATGGACCTTGGTGTGACACAGTTTGGCATATTTTGTAGTTTTATGTTCCTATGTGCCATCTAGGCAGCTGCTTGGTCCCCCTGTGCACCAGCAGCCCTCACTGCATGACCCATGTGCCACCTCCTTTGCACCATCAACATAGTGTCCTTTCATACTTGGGCACTATGCTGTTGCTGCTAATGGAGCACTACTATCACTCTCTTGGGCTCCCCTGTCTGTGCATCCCACTGCAGACGTTAAAATAGGATCTCTCTCCTCAAAATATTCCCTTTCCGCATGGTTTTACTTTGAGTTAGGGTTACCAGCATTAAGGTACTTTAGGATACTTTTGAGCAACATGCTTTAAAGGAACACCTGTTGTTAACGCCCTCACTCTGAGACCTTTAATGCATGTTAAAGCAGTATTTTAGAAGCACTAATGGTGCAGGGGTGCCGATAACACACATTAACGGCACACTGGCTCCCTTAATGCCCTTTAGTGAACATACCATATCTAAGAGCTGTTAGTGTAGCTGTGTTTAAAAAAGGTTTGGACAAGTTCCTGGAGGAAAAGTCCATAAACCATCATTAAAGAGGACCAGGGAAACCCACTGCTTACCCTGGGACAAGCATTGTGGAATTTGTGTACCTATTTGGTAACCTAAGGGTGAACAGGTAAAGAAAGTCCTTTAGGAGTGGAGAAGTAGCCTAATGGTTAAGAACACTGTCTTGGCAACCCAGAGACCAGGGTTCAATTCCCACTAGCATGCCTTGTGGCCTTGGGCAAGTCACTTAACTCTCCATTGCCTCAGAGGAAAAACCCAAGTTATTAATGTCCCTGTTTAATGTACATTATCAAGTTTAAATTTCAATGTAAACCACTTTGAAATAAAGCGGTATATAAAACCTGTTAAATAAATTATTGTCAGTAAAGGACTTCGTTTACCGTTTCGCACTCGTGTGCCTTGTAGTTGTTAGAGAAACAGGACATGTGTTTGCTGTGTGGCCTATTCGGTAACCTGCCAGGTACTTGTGACCTAGATTGGCCATTAGTGGAAACAGGATACTGGGCTTGATGGACCTTGGTCTGAATCAGTATGGCATATCTTATGTTCTTATGTCCTTCAAACAAAAGAAAAACAATGGAAGCAAATTCTCATAGAGCAAACTAGGCTGTCAGGGCAGTGGATTGTGTGCCCTTCAAGGTCAAGGGGAAAAAAATATATATTTAGTACCTGAATGTACACCGCTTTGACTGGTAGAAAAGCGGTGTATAAGCCTAGTTAAATAAATAAATAAAATAAATCTCCTCTTAGGTCTCCCTCCTGATTATAGCCCTTAATTCACTGTGATATAGTTTCCTGTCTGTGGTCTGTTTTAGAGAGGTTTGTGCCATGCCTTCCTCCTCTTAAAACCCACCTGGCTCCCTCTGGATTCATTGCTCCAGCAGAGCTGTCCATTCTTCTGGAGTTTAAGGTGGGCTGTTCAGGTTCTGCCAGTAGGGTTTAAGCAGGTTTTGCTTTCCGGAATGCACAATCTCTTAAACTCAGCATGCTCTATAATGTTCCAGTTAACCTTTCAACACACCCGTCTACCTGAAAGTGGCAAATGAAGGACCAGGGTCAGCTCAACCACTAGGCACGACTAGACATTTGCCTAGGGCAGCAACTTATGAGGGGCAGCAAAAAGCAGGAGCAGCCAATGCAACACAAAAGATCCTGACAGTCACACAAACTCAAAGAGCCATGGGCAGATTCTTTAACCTGCAGGGAGAGCGGGCACACACATACATACAAAGCTAAGGTTAAGGTTTAAAGGTATGATGACCAGTTATGCATTTTTTCAGGATTATTGTGGGAGTTGATGTTGGGATGATCATGATTCTTGAATTATTTATAAAAATCATAGGTGGCGAGGGTATAAAGCTGACAGTTCTCTTCGGACATCCAATACCCTTTCATTGTGAAGGCCCTTATTGCATGTACGTCCAGTAGTTGGTACGAGGTGGGGCTGATAGGTCTCTGGCCTTGTAACGAAACAGAAAGCTACGGGCACACTTCAGTTCTTGAAGTCCAAATGATCTCTCTGCAGTTTCGTTGTATTCAGTTCCAAATAAACAAAACTGCAGAGAGATCATTCGGACCTCCAGAACTGAAGTGTGCCCTTAGATCTCTGGACTTGTAACGGAACAGAAAGCTATCAGCTCCCAACCCCCTCCCTCCCACACACACACCTTGTACAACACCTGAAAGAGTTGAAACATAAAGGGAGTAATTTTCACACGGTCCATATAGCTACAAAATGTGGCATTTAGCATTGAATGTGGAAGAAATTTTACAAAACTACATAGATTTTCTTAAAAAAATCTCTGAAGTGTCACGATCAGCATCATGTTTTTGAATAAGTTAAGTACTATTCTAACTTACGTTTATTTGTTTAGAACATACCGTGACACTGTCAGTACAACATAAGCCATTGATGTTAAACCGGCACATGTCTGGGAGTTTAACATAAAAACCCAGAGTTTGTTAGTGCCTATGGTTGTTTCTGAGGCTATGTTGTGACAATTCCAGTATTACTGAGCTAGATTGCTTTGGTAAAGAGTTGAATGAGGTACTTTTTGTTATCATATAGCTACAAAGTCAATGGATATATTTGACCCAGGTATTTTGCAGTTAATTTTCAAAGAGTACAATGGAATTAGTTTTGTTTTGAAAATTGCCTTCAAAGTCCACCTGCACATGTTTTTTATTTGCATTGTGTGTGGGCAGCCTTTTAGCGCCTAGATCTGAAAAACAGATTTATGCATTGTGTTTGCTCAATCACCTCCCTCGCCTGGTTAAAAAGTAAAGCCATACTTTTAGGGGACAATTTTCATGCTGCTGCCATTGTTCAAACATCTGTATTTTTTTCCCAGGGAAGATCAATTTTCAGAGAATGTACACAGGTACTTTCCTTTGAAAACTGGTTAAGGACACTAGTGCCTCTTTTCTCTGGGTGCTTTGTCTGACTGAATTGACACACGTATTTTTGAAAACACAAAAAGTACCTGATTGTTTTAATCCCCACCCCCAGAAATGGTCAGTCAGCACAAGGTCCACTGAGCCCAGGATCCTGTCTCTGACAGTGGCCAGTCTGGGTCACAAAAACCCTGCAGATCCCAAAAAGTAGATCTATTTCTCATAGTTCTTTTCAAGGCTAAGCAATGACTTGCAAATTTACATGGCTAATTTATGGACTCTTCTTTCAGGAGCTTATCCAAACCATTTTGGAATCATGCTATGGTGGTCATCACATCCTCCGACAACAGATTACACAGTTTAATTAAGTATCGCATGGAAAAAAAAAGTTGTAGAATTTGTTTACAATCTGCTGGTCATTAGTTGCACAGAAGGTCCTCTTGATTTTGTGTTGTTTGAAAGGTTAAACAGTTGTTTCCTATTTAACTATTCCACCCCACTCATGATTTTAGAAACTGCTATCCTCTCAGTTTTGCTAAATATGGATTAGAATATGCCTTCTGTGGAATGCAGAGTGGGCGATATTCATAATCACCATTTTACCCACTGGAATGGTTTTGAAAATGTCCCTCTTATTAGGGCACAGCGTGGCAAATTTCAAACAAGCCAGTTTACTAGATACTGTAAATTGCTCTTCACCCAGATGAATGGCTTTGAAAAAATTATCCTCCAATTGGTTAAGGTATCTTGAGGTAGCCTGACATAGAAGAATAGCTTTAGCTGCTCTGTGGCTACCAGCCAGGCTGAAATTGAGTGTGTAATGGGATGACCCAAGGGTGTCTGGTAGTGTAATGTAGTACAATGGCCAGGCAACTCTAGTCTATGGCACTTGTATTAAAAGACCCCATTATGTCAGTCTGCAGTGTACTAGAGCACAACACTCTCTCACCTTACAGTATATACTCTGCCAAGAAAGATATGGATGGACTGAAGCCAGGGTAATTCTGCCTCACGGTGTTCCCTGAAGAGAGTGCAGGGAGTCCTCGTTAACAAGTACCTTTGACATTGCTTAGAAATCAGAAAACAGGGATTTTTTTTCTCCCCATATGGGTCCTCTAGGTTACATGTTACAGCAAGCCAACTGTTAACTGAAAGTAAAGAAATTGAAGAGACTCGTTGATCAGCACTCTGTCCCTTACAAACAGGAGGTTAAAGAGTGAGGATATTAGGTTCTTTCGGTTCTCATCCCAGTCTGGTAAAGTGTTCTTCGGGAGTGAAGGAGAATAAGTCCAGAGCCCTATCTTCTCTGGGTTGTTATCGATGGCGGCCAACAGGGCCATCAGTCTTCTCCCTGGTGCTTTCCCTGAGCCTCTCTATGCAGCCACCGAGGCTCTCACCAGGATTATCACATTCATGGGTGAAATTGGAACAGGTGGAGTCTGAAAAGGGAAACATTTCACTTAAAGATGGGGCTTATGCTTCTGCTGCCTAAGACTGGGGTTCTTATGCCTAGCAGTTTCTATAAATTTACCCAGTATCTACCTGCTGGGGTAAACCTTTAAATTCCCATGTAACAAAGTATCATAGTAAATGACAGCAGATAAAGACCAACATGGTTGATCTAGTCTGCCCAGTAAGATAGCTACAGCTGTAGAGCTGCACTTGCCGCTCCATGCAGGTTACTCTCCCCCAGCCTTTGTTTAAGGTTACTCCCTTCTATTTATGAAGTTATTTACATTTGCTTTGATAACATCCTTTTGCTATAGAAGGATCCTCTGTGTGTGTCCTATGCTTTTTTTGAATTCCGTCACTGTTTTTGCTCTCACCACCTCCATCTAGAAAGCATTATGTACACACTGGATTGTTACTGGGTTCTAATCCTGCCATCATTTGGGCTGTATGAGGGCAGCCTGCACAAGCATTTGTCCCCTACTGAATTGAGCAAGGCTAGGGTTTCAAGTCCTTCAACTGAGACAGCAGTAAAAGTGATCTTCACCCAACCTTATGACCAATGAGGCAGCACTCAACTAAGGAACAGTTTATAAATCGTCACTTGCATTTTCTGGATACTAACACAGAAATCAATTGTGGAGCTGGCTGGTCAGGAGGACGTATCTCCCAGTGAGTGTTTGTTCTCCTCAGGTATCCCCCAACTATTATACCTCTTTCAGATGCCTCACTTTGAGGTTTACATCAGACCCATGGTGCCTTGACTCAAAAGGAATTGCATCCAGGAATTGTTTTTACAGCTGAAATGTTGGAATTAGCTGAGTCACCACATTCATTCTTGTAATGTTTGTGGTAGGGCATCCAGGTATTGCTCAGGATTATTATCTCAGTGGCCTCAGCCAATGCCAGCAAGAGTCTTTCACATGTTGGGCAGGGCTTGTGGTCACATTTTTTAGCATGGAATAAGCAGTTTCTTGAGGTAGCCCTGAGATGGTCCACACTCCCTTCTTCTATTCCCTCTGATAAATTATGAGCTTCCATGTTTTGATAGTATGTGGTAGTCCATCTTGGCTTCTCCTGTCAGAAAAGGGGCCAGATGCATAGTGCACTGTTCACATGGCCCTCTGCTCTAAAGTTACTAGAAAGACCAATGCTAGTTTGACCACTGGAGTAGTTTTCCTTGAAAACTTGGGAGTATGTTTACTAAACAGCGGTAAGGTAACAGGCGGTAAAAGCAGTGATAAAGGACTATAATCCTTAAAAGGTGTTGGGTGGGTAGGGGATGTTCCGACGTAAAGTGCCCTATGGGCCGTTTAATGCATGGTAACAGGACATCGCATGTTAAGGTGACAAGCATGCACCTTAAGCCATGTTAAGGCGACAGACATGCTTTAAGGTGCTCTAAGGTGACAAAACATGCTTTAAAGTGCTTTAAGGTGACAGCATACACCTTAAGGCACGAAAACGGCTGTAACCCTAAGGCTGGTAACAGCTTGCACAAGACATGACTGTACACAGCTGACAAAGGCAGGCAGATGGGCTGAAGGAAGGACAGCGGCAGAGGAGAGGGTGGTATGGGCTGGCAGCACCAATGTGCAGAGCCCTGACTGTTACAGGCATGAAAATGATCTGAGTAGCACACGGTCACAAAAAGAACAAGTAGGAATCAAACTCCTGTCCACTACTTATAGAGAGATTGCACCACCCAGTAGGCTACAACTCCACAAGGCTCTGTGCAGCAATGGCTGGATACAGAGAGACTGCAGGTAACTGCCTATAATGTCTGCTGTGTGTGCTGATATAGGGAAGCCCCACCAGTACCCATGATGCAGTGCACATGCAGAACAGCAGTCTACAGCTGATCACCAAATGGAGAATGCACTTATCCTTCACCTCAGCCCAGTAAGATGCACCGACAGTGTGTGATACAAACACAGAGCAGCTACAAACCATGCTTTTGAACAGTTTCTGCAGTCATGGCGCCCAGCTCCTGGTCCCCAGAACTTGCAGTACTAGAGGTGGTATCTTCTGCCCATCGCTGCCAGTGTGTGCATGGTATTGGCTGCAGTGTGATATGCTAGTCAGTTTGTTTCCTGCTGTATGTGCCAGTCACATCTGGTCCCTGTTAGACAGGGACCCTCCTAGAACTGCATGTCAATACCCAGTGTTAAACTGCTGCTGCCATGGGGAAGGGGCACAGCTTGTATGGAGTTGGTGCTAGAGACTTGCTGGCTCTACCATTACCATAGGGAGCAGGCCTGGAACTCCTCATACCCCCAACCACCCACAGCAAGCATAGTCAGATGGCACCTGCTGCCTACCACTGGGTTTTCCAGCCATACACATACCAACCTTGGACAGTCCAGTGCACAGAGCGACCACACGCACCCAGGGTTGGTCTAAACGGCATGGATACCCAGCATTTGGTTCAATGATCAGGCCCCCAGGACAGGAAGTGCACCCACATCACTGGAACTAGACACTATACAGCACTATGTGGATATATAGCCATGCCATGGTCACTGCTCGGTCAGAGTGAGAGTGCCCTCCCAGCATCACATGCTATGGCCACCCAGTCCATGCACATGGCAGACGGCTACTATGACATCTCAGACCATTGAACCTACCTCCGATGCAGACACATCTTGGCCAATCTGCCCTGTTTCAGGCCATAGCCACAATACTTTGCTCCTCATCCTGCACATTTGCAGACTAACGCTGGAAACAGCTTAGGCACTGCGAGGCTTAGCGAGGTGTAGAAAGCCACAAAACAATGGATAGACACACACAGTGCAAAAATGGGGTTGGTTGACATTCCTGCCTGCCACCTTGGTCCCAATATCAACTTAAGCATTGTTAATGTGTTCTCACTGTGCAGGAGTCAGTAGCATGCTCTGATGTTAATGCCCACTCAGTGTGCCAGTGCTATCAGCCTGACTCTCCATCCAGCTGTGGATAGTGGAGCCTGTCTGTGTGGCTGATGGATGTTTGTATCCTTGCTGGCCCATTCATTGGGGGTTGCACATGTTGGTGTTGTACCTGCACTGTGGGCTGAGGTTTAGCCACAGGGACATGCAATGCATGATCCACAGCTGGGACCCAAACCTGTGACCTCCTGCTCATATACACACCAACTGTGTGCACTGGGCTACAGTGCTGCCATATGGCTACAACAGTCCCTGGGGTTGACATGCTTCGCATCAGACAGACCTTGGCACATATTGCAGTGTGCACAGAGTACGGGACCAGGACATAGTTTTGGTCTGCTGCAGGGGGGTGCCACTGTCCCCTCCACCAACATCTCCACACCATGCTGACATGCCCATGTGCTATCCGTGTTGGTGGTGTGCAGTCCCAGCCCATTCAAAATGCAGGTTGGCAGGTGCCTAGGGTGCAAGGTCCTGACTGGGGGGGGGGGGAGGGAGTAGAGGCATACATGGATGGCCACCCAGTCCCCCCAACCATCTGCCTCTGCAGAGGTCCCATAACCACCTGCCAATGATACATCTCGGGGGGAGGGTGTCAGCCACTGCTGTGGTAGTCCCCTGGGCACCTGCATGTTGCAGCTACCTGGAGGGATACAGCATACAGCTGCTGGCATTATTTATTTATTTATTTTATTTAGCATATATTTGTATACCGCTACTTCCAGCGATCAGGAGCGGTTTGATTATGTGACGGAGATTGTCAGATCAAAGACAGATTTCAAAAATTACAGCGTGATTTACAGGATTATATGTTAAGGTTGTCAGATCAAAGGCAAAGCATTTTCACAATATGTACAATGTGATTCATGGGATATGCACAACACACAGTTAGGAAGGGGAGAGAGGGAGATTTACATATATACATTTTACACTTTACTACATTTTGGTTATGCAGGTAATGGTTGAATGCATTACTGTTCAGGACATGTTGTAGGCCTGTTGAAATAAGTACGTCTTTAGTTTTTTTCTGAAATCCATCAGGTCGTTGATTGAGCGCAGCTCAGGTAGGAGTTGGTTCCAGAGTATGGGAGCAGTATAGGAGCATGCTCTGTTGCTTGTGGCTGTTTTAACTGATCTTATACTTATTGGTACATGTAGGTTGTTTAAGTTGGTGGTTCTCCTGTTTCTGTTAGCAGGTTGCATGTCGATTAGGTTAGTGAGGAAAGTTGGTGCCAGGTTGTGGATGAGTTTAAAAGTGGTTACTAGGGTTTTGTATTTTATGCGAGCTACGATGGGGAGCCAGTGTAGTTCGACTAGCACTGGTGTGATGTGTTCAGCAAAGCCTGTTTTCATGATGATTCTGGCTGCGACGTTCTGTGCCATCTGGAGTATGCTTAGGGTTTTCTTTGGAAGGCCCTGTAGAATTGCGTTACAGTAATCGAAATGAGGTATGATGAGGGCTTGAGCTACTGTCCTAAAATCGGTAGCTTCAGTGATGTTCCTTAGCGGCTGTATAACTCTGAGCTTGTGAAAAATGGCCCTGTTTACTAAACGGAGGTGTTTTACCATCTTTAGTTCACTATCAAGTGTTACTCCAAGGTACTTTAGTTCATTCTTTGTGTGATAGGTATTCTCGCATAGGGAGATTGTAGCTGGCGGGTTGAACTCTGGTTTTCTTGAGATGTACATGACTTCGTTTTTTTATGGTTTATGGCCATGTTGTTTCGTTGAAGCCATGTTTGCATCTCTCTTATGCATTCTTCTAGCTGGGAGTAGTTTGGGTTGCTTGTGTCAAGTTGAGTATACAGCATAATATCGTCAGCTGGGTTCATCGGCAGCAGGGGGGGCCACTGGGATCTCTGCCTGGGGTGCCAGGACCCTTGGACTGCCCCATGTGGCACATCTCCTTTCCGCAGCAGTAGCATGTCTGTGTGCCGCCACTGTCACTGTGGGATCATGACAGACATCACAGATGGTAATGCAGATGGCAGGATACCCCTTTGTGGAGAGGGCTAAAAAGGTTGGGGCTTTTCAATTTGGGGAAGAGACGGCTGAGGGGAGATATGATAGAGGTTTATAAATTATTGACTGGAGAGGTCAATTGTTTATGGCATCAGAATGTAGAAAGACAAGGGGACATGCAATGTGGCTGCAGTGTAACCCATTTAAGACTACTAGTTGAAAATATTTTTTAAGCTAACGCGTAATCAAACCGTGCAATTCATGACTGGAGGATGCAGTAAAAACTGTTAGTGTAGCTGAGTTGAAAAAATGTTTTGACAGGTTCCTGGGGAACGGTCCATAAACTATTGTTAAAGAGGACCAAGGATATGCACTGCTTGCCCCATTGCATGCATTGTGGATCCTGTGTGTCTTTTTTGGGAAACTGCTAGGTACTTGTAACCTAAATTGGCCACTGTTGGACACAGTATACTGGGCATGATGGAACTTGGTCTGACACAGTCTAGCATATTTTCTAATCTTATGTTCTTATGTGCCACCTAGGCAGCTGCCTTGTCTGCCCTTTGCACCAGCAGCCCCCACTGCATGACCCATGTGCCACCTCCTTTGCACCCATTTGTACCATCAACATAGTGCCGTCTGATACTTGGGCACTAGGCTTTTGCTGTTAATGGAGCACTACTATCACCATCTTGGGCTCCCCTGTCTGTGCATCACATTGCAGACATTAAAATAGGCTCACTCTCCTCAAAATACACCCTTTCCACATGGTTTTACTTTGTGTTAGGGTTCCCAGCGTTAAGATGCCTTAGAACCCGTTTTCGCAAGACACATTAAGGTTACACATGTTGTTAATGCCCTCTCTCCGCCCCGTTAATGCCCACTCTCCGCCCACAAGGCGCTTTACGCTGCTGGAGCCTTTAGAGCACATTAAAGCAGCATTTTAGATGTGAAAAGGATGCAAGTGTGCTGAAAACACGCATTAACGGCACACTTGCTCCTTTACCGCGGTTCAGTAAACATACCCCTTGGATACATCAGACCTTGCTCATTCCCAACCTATCTCAAATCTCATGTTTTTGTCAAAAGAAAAAGCAGGCGTTTTTGCTGGTTGCTTATCTAGGTAAGGTTAATGCTTTTCATCGGAGACAATCTGGTTTTAGGAGAAATCATAGTGCTGAGTTGTCCGTACTTTCCCTCACTAATGAAATAACCATCAAGTTGGTTGATAGCAAGTTTGCCTTAATGGTGGCACTTGATCTAGGTGCCGCTTTTCATTTGGTAGAGCATCAATTGCTATTACAGCATCTATATGACTTAAGGATTTAAGGTGTTGCCCTGGATTGGTTTCAATCCATTCTGCTGTACGTTGGCATTTGTCAGTTTCCCAGTCATAGTCACCCGAATCTGGTGTTGCACAGGGATCAATTAATGCGCCAACATTATTTTATATCTTTTTGGCACCTCTAGCAACTTTAATGCAGATGCTTGGAGTTAGTGCATATTTTTATGCTGATGATATTCAGCTACTTTATTATATGGGCCCAGCGTTACCTGACCACCTCCAAGTAAACAATTGCTTGGATGGCATTGTTAAATGGCTTATTGTACAAAAATTAAAATTAAACCCTGGCAAATGTGAAGCAATATGGGTAACCTCCTAACCTTACCCATGAGTTAGTCAGCCTTTCTGTCCCTTTGAAGAAGACTACCAAAATCTTAGGGGTAATCTTTCAGCCTCACTCTCTGCAGTTATGAGGTCCTGCAACTTTTATCTATGGACTAGCACCTTCCATCATTTGAATAAGAAAGATCTCGTTTCACTGATACATGCTACTATTATAGCATATCTTGATTATGAGAATTCGCTCTTAACCAGTATTACCTCTTATTCACTCTGATGGTTGCAGCTGATTCAAAACACTGCAATACAAATAATCGGTCAAGCAGGAAGATATGATCCTGTTACTCCTCTCCTGAAATAGCCCCCTTGGATCCCCATTAAATACAGAATTAAGTTACAAATACAATGGTATGTAAAATTATTCTATTTATTTTGCCATCACACTTCCTACAGACCTCTGGGAGCCCTGAGGTCGGCAGAGCCAAACTTGCTCACTGTTCCTCTGCTAGCAAGACCATGCTTAGAGTTCACCCACAAATTAACCTTCTGTTACCAAACGTCACTTCTGTGGAACTCACTTCCCAGCAAACAGAGAAACAATCTAACATACTCTACTTTTTGCTCTAAAGCCAAGGCTTTGTTATTTTCTTAGGCCTTTGGGAACTGATGTGATTCTATTGTGAGACTGATTTTTTAAAATCAGGGTATCTCTCTACTCGGTGGTTGATTGGTTGCATATTGTCTAGAATTGTTATTTAATTTCTTTGTTATGTTTTCCCTTCTTCTCCAAAGATTGTAACCATTCCTTTTGTAAGTTTTTTTCTTTTGTATGGTCAGTCTGTCTTTTTTTATATATGTGTACTTTATTTTATTGTTTTGATTTTATTTCCTCATTTTGTAAACCGCTCTGACGTTTTGCTTCTTAAAGACAGTTTTCATATCGTCCTGCTAGACCAGTCCAGACAAGTGTATTGTGTTCCCCTATCAGCAGATTGGTGGAGGCAAAGAACTAACGAAAAGCCCAGGTTTCAATGACATCACTCCCATGCCTCTATTTGCCTCAGCCACCAGAGGTCCCTTCAGTATTTCTTTGTCTCCAGCAGATGGTGAATGGATTTTCTCCTCTCTAAAGAAAATCTGAAGAACTGATTGATAAAAAATGCTCATGACAGACTATTTTGAGGGTGACTCATTTGAGCTTGATGTGGGAGGTTCCACTAGACTGCGGTCTTTTCGGTAGCCATAGGAGGAGGGAATATTTGTTCAGCTCCACGCTCTTACCTTGGAGCTGGAGCAGCCAGAAAATTGGAAGGGTCTGGAATGATAGAAGAATTCAGCAGCCTGACACAGCCTCAATGTCCTCTCTCCCCTCCTCTGTCCTCCCTGTTCTCCCTTGAAGATTGCAGAACTCTCCGAGGAATCTGCCTATTAGCCACTTTAAGCGCAGTGTTGCCAAACCAGAGAAATAGCTTCAGGGAAGTAGAGCTGAGCCCGGCATGGATCCTCTGCCTGAGGCTTTCAGGGAGAGTACCAAGGCTTGGTCTTGTCATTGTCTTTGTTGGGGGCTTTCGATTCCGCCTGTGAGGGACTCAATTTGGAGTGGACTGCTAGTGACCATTGGTACTATGTGGGAGTTTCCTGCCATTTTTTGCATGTGCTAGTAGCTTTTTTAATATTGTACGGCTGGCGGTCATATGATCCTTGCGCATGGCTCCAACGTGTGTTTCTACCTTAGCAATAAAAGCAAAGTTAACATGTGCCTTTCGGGCCACCACGGCCTTAGCACCTGCTGTTGTGATACTTGGCCTGTGGCAAGCAAGGCGTCTCATCTCCAGCTTCTAGACTCTGCGCTTTTGTGTGGCTGCTTCTGAGCCATCCCTGGAGGACCCACTCCCCTCTTTCAGCCAGGGGATGCTGTTAGTCCGACCTTGCCTGCCTCAGGGCAGGAGGTGGCAGATGGTGCTGTGGGTAAAGATATTCAGGCCTCTCCCCATCCTCTAGGGGATTGACGGTGACTATTCCCCTATTATGGTGGGTCATTTCTGCAAGGAGAGCTTCCGAAGTCCGGATTGTTCTCCCTGGGATTCTTTTCCTTTTACAGCATGTCTTTCTGGCATGGAAATTCAGACCGTGTGGTCTCTGGTTTCCCCAAGCGCAGTCTCTTGAGGGGCATGCTGAGAGTGGAAGCCCTGTTTGATTGATAGCTGTCCCTGCAAAGGGTGCCCCCTGAAAGTGGGGATCAGTTGGGATCTGTCTGAGATTTGGACTGTGACTTGGACTGAGATGTTTGATGTGGATAAAGAAGTAGTCTCACATTCAGAGGATTGTGAGGAGGCCAATGTTATCCACCTGTTCCAGGAGTAGGAACTGGAAGCATTGATCCCAGGGTCTTATCCACCTTGAGCTTGGCAGATGCTCCAGACATGGAGCAGGATCCAAAGGTGCATCCACTCCTGCAAGGGGTGTGGAAATCCATTACTGTCTCCCATTCCTGGAGGTTTTCAAGGGCTTGTTCTGGTCAAAGTGGGATTCCTTTCAAGGGCTTGTTCTGGTCAAAGTGGGATTCCCCCAACCCCCTGCCTAAGGAGTTAAGGGTGTATAAGATGATGCACCCTCTCTCGGAGAGGGAGTACATTATGTGGTTTGATATTTCCAAGGTGGATGTGCAGGTCATTGCAGTTTCCAGATGGACCACCATTCCTGTGAAGGGTGGATTGGCCTTGAAAGATACTCTGGACTGAAAGTGGATTTGTGTTTAAGAACCAGTTTGCTGTGGCAGCTGCTATGGACTTCAAGCTCATTTTCAGTCCTTTCATGGAGCACATGGGCCCAGGGACTCGGTCCCCTCTAGAGGAGACCCTGCCCAGACTGCACAATGAAGGTTTGGGAGCCCATTTCCTGGTTCCTCCGGTTGGAAACAAGCTTTGCCTTTTCTTTCTGGAATGGGTTTGGGTTACCAAGGATTCCTGGGTGCTAGACACCTTTCGGTTCAGCTATTTATTTATTTAAACTGTTTTTTATACCACCTTATCCTGTAATCAAAGTGGTTAACAGGAAACTTTAAACTCAAAGTGGGTATATTGAATTACTTGGGGTATTTAACAGGGTAGTAACTATTTACACATTGTTTAGCATATTTACAAGAGTTCTTTCCACTATGTCCGAGTAGAGTTATCGTGTCTTTTAGAATGTTTCAAGAGTCCTTTATTGGATTTGGTGTGGCTGTTTTGCTATATGATGTGTCCATAGTGTTCTGTGAGCAGGAAGGTCTTGAGCTTTTTCCGGAAGTCTTTGATGTCTTCGGTGGAACGGATTTCTTCAGGCAGGGTGTTCCATAGTGATAGTGCTCTTTTGGATGTCGATTTCTTGCTTTTCCAGAAGTCCGATGGCACCCTAATCATGTGTCCGTTGTTGGTTCTTTTAGGGCGGGTGCTATTTTCTCTTGTAATTAGGATTTCTAGGATGTCTGCTGAGGAGTGGTGAATGATTTTGAAGATGTTTAGTATTGTTTTAAACCTGGCATGTGATTGGATTGGTAGCCAGTGTAGTTGATGTAATATTGGTGTGATGTGATCTGTTTTATTGGTTCCGCTGATGATTCACATGATATTTTACACCATTTGTAGTGGGTGTGTGGTTTGCTTTGGTAGGCCTTGGTATAGTGAGTTGCCATAGTCCAGTATTGGAGTGATGATGGCTTGGCAAACGGTCCGGAAGTGGTCCTGGTGCAGGAGTGGTTTGAATCTTCTTATGAGGTGTAATTTGCGGCATGCCTTCGCTGCTGTCTTGTTTATATGAGATTGAATGTTGATGTTTTTGTCTAGTGCAATGCCTAGGTAGCGCACTTCCTCTTTCAAAGGCATAGTTTGGTTCAGTAGTTGGATTTGTTATGGAGGGTTGAAGGTGGTGCTGCTGCTGATATAAAGTGCTTCTGCTTTCTTATAGTTCAGTGTGAGGTTGTTGCTGCTGAGCTAGGTGGTTACGTCTTCTAGGCATTGGGTTATGGTCATTATGTTTGGTGTTTCCAAGTCAATCGGAGTGTAGACCATGAAGTCATCAGCATACAGATGGAATAGTATGTTATGTTTTTTGATGATGTCGCAGACAGGGCACATGTATAGATGGAACAGTAATGATGAGAGTGCAGACCCTTGTGGGATGCCATGTGTTGTAGGAAAGGATGTGGAGTATTCTGTTCCACATTTTACCTGTTGTAGCCTGTTCTTTAGGTATGAGGTGAACCATTTTAGAGTGGTGTTGCAGATGCAGCCTATGTCCTGGAATGCAAAGAGCTGATTTTGGATGTTTTTATAATTTCCTCTTGTAGGTCTGCGATCAAAAGTGTGGACCACCTTGGACAAGTTGCTGTACCTAAAAGTGGTGTTGCCCATCTCCTGGGATGAGCAAGGCAAGGGCAGATACCCCATCTAATTCATAGTGTCCAAAAAATAAAAGGGACTTGTGTGTTCTGCACATCCGAATGGAAACCTTGCATTCTGTGTTTCAAGTTGTGCACTGAGGGGAATTTTTTGCTTCTCTGGAACTGGCCAAGGTATATTTCCATATCTTGGGCAGATCAGCAAAAGTATTTGTGTTTTGCCATGCATGGCTCTCACTATCAGTTCACCAACCTCCCTTTTGGGCTATCCACCATCCCAAAGATGTTCTCCAAGGTCACGGTGGTGGCAGCTGCAGCGGCTGCAGTGCCAAGGGATCTGTGTCCATTTATATCTGGACAACTGGCTCCTCTGGGCCCGTTCCCTTTCAGAGGCATCTTGGGTGGCATCTCAAGTGGTGTCCTTTTTGGAAAGCCTTGGCTGGGTGATCAATCAGGGAAAGAGTCAGCAGTTGCCTTCCCAGTCCCTGGAGTTCCTTGGAGCACGTTTCGACACTCGAGCGGGCGGAGTTTTTCTTGCCAGAGGAGAAAGTCAAAAGACTGTTGGATTGCCTGGTGCTGTTCTGTGTGCAGCAGGCTCCCAGAGTCTGGGATTATCTTCAGCTCCTCAACTTGATGGCAGTGACCTTAGAGATGGTACCGTGGGCGCGAGCGCATATGCAGTCTCTCCATTGATCCTTGCTGACTCGGTGGTCCCCGAGTTCTCAAGAGTTTGAGCACAGGCTCCCACTCCCAATGATGGTGAAGACCAGTGGTGGCTGCAGCCCTGTCATCTGAGAAAGGGTGTGCCACTGGATGATTTCTCCTGGATCCTGCTGAATGATGGATGCCAGTCTCTCGGGCTGGGGAGCCCATTGCCAAGACTGTGTGGCCCAGGGCTGTTGGAACCGCAAGGAAGTAGTACGGTCCATCAACTGCCTCAAGGCAAGGGCTGTTAGGTTGGCTCTTCTGTGTTTTCGGCCCCTAATCGAGGGCTGGGTGGTTGAGTGTTTTCAAAGAACACCATGATGGTGGTTTATGTCAATCGGCAAGGTGGTATGGGGAGTGCTGAGGTTGCTCTGGAGATAGCTCTCCTGTTTGCCTGGGCATAGAAGAATCTCTTAGCCTTGTCAGCTCAGTACCTTGCCGGTGTGCACAATATGGAAGTGGACTTCCTCAGTCATCACTCTCTGGATTCTGGAGAGTGGTAGTTGAGTCAGGAGGCATTTCAATTGATTTGTGGATCTGATGGCGACTCACTCCAATGCCAAAGTTTGCCACTTCAGTTGCCACACAGAGGTGGGATCCGAAGGTGTCAATGCCCTGATCCAGACTTGACCGAGGCAGCACTTGCTGTACATGTTTTCTCCATGGCCCCTGGTAAGGCATGTGATTCGGCATATAGAATGCCACCCAGGCAGGATTGTTCTGGTGGCACCAGATTGGCCAAGGAGAGCGTGGTTTGCAGACTTGATGTGACTCCTGTGGGCGCCTCCTCTTCTGTTGCCTCTTTCTCAAGGCCTATTGCGGCAGGGTCTGATCATTCTGGAGGACCCAGTTCCCTTCTTGC